>CM018690.1:38680301-40096632 GCA_009363875.1 Mikania micrantha
TCTTGCTATGCCTGGCCAGCTTAGTAACATATATACGATATGAACGTATCCTGGAACATTATTTCATATTAGTCTATGGAAGATTTGGTAAAGTGTTAAATTGGTGTGGTGTTATGATTGGTTAAAATCACAACTGTGACATTATTAGTTGAATAATTGAGTAATTCACAGAGTGTGAATATTCAATAAAGACACATAAACATGTAGTGTATAAATCCGTGGGGATGAGTATGCAGTTTGCACATATGTTAGTAGATATGTAAAACTAATGATGTGTTTAAACTATTTAGTCATAAAATGGCTGATGAACATAACTAGGAGGATCTTGAAGAGGAACATCTCATCGAATTGCAAGTGTTGGTGAGGGAGGAGGTAGCTAAAGCATTTGAAGCTACTTACCAACTCGTCTAAATGGAATACAAGCTTCATTGAAAGATTTATACATGAAGAGTTTGCAACTCTTAAAGATGAAATAGGTGGGGAAAAACCTTCTAAAAAGGTTACTTACAAAGAGTTTGTGGCTTGTAAGCCAACTGAATTTAAAGGTGAGGTAGTGTAACATCTGTGCCGAAATCATTACCGGAACAATAATCTGTACAGTAACTCAGGTACACACTATGAGAAATACTTAGAAGCTAATAACATTTGATGATGAACATAAACTATTACACGATGTTTCTGAAATTCTGATTTAAACCTCATGGTTTAAACAGTCAGAAACACATCAGACAATCATGAACAGATGCATACATGCTTGATTTTGTATTATTAGGTTTAAACGTATGTGAGGATAACCAGAACAAAACTATAACAGCTGCTGTTACAGAATGCTAAACCGATGAACTATTCGTATAGGCGACGATCTGTACGAATAGATCTGATAGTTTAACGATCTGAAACGATGACTGAAAAGTAGAAAACAAAATCAGAAAGTGAAACGTATGATCTTGTTTGTACAGTTAGCGCTTTGTACGAAAACACGCGTAAGTGACGTTTTCTGACGAAACGAAAACTAAGACGATTCGAACGATAATAAATCTAAGGAAATATAATATTTCCTGTTTTACAATTTTGAAATTCATCAGAAATAAATTTAAAAGAACTATTTAATTAAGTTACATATAATGTACGAACGATTAATTAAAGCGCGTAGAGCAAAATACGCGAACAAATAACGAAACACGTAAAATAATAAATTACGACAAATAATTCAATAAAATAATATTTAAAATAATTCCTGGAAATAACCACCTTCCAAACCTTTAAATAAAATCATTTTATTTATCTTATTAAAAGCGCGTGTAACGATCCGGAAACACAACGAAGAAGAAAACCGAGAACGAAACAGCAACCGAAACGAACCCGAATACCCTCGGGGTATTTAAAGTCTCCAGTGAGGCTTTAACCTCATTTTACACATCTCTTTCTCTCACTAAACCCTCTATCCCGTTTTCTCTCTCTCACTAGAAGTTCAAGACTTTAAACGAGCATAACTCGCTTGTTTCTTGGCGAAATCACGTGTTCTTGGTGTCCACGTGAAGCTCTCGACTCCCTCTACACGGAAGTACAAACGATCTGGAGTTTTAACCGGCCAAATTTGAGGTACGAAGCTTGAAACATCACTGAAATTAGGGTTTTCTTATTTCTTGGATGAACACACACGCACAACCGGTTTTTAGCTTCATCTTCGAACCCCCACCAGTCTGAGCTCTAGGTCGAGTGTATCCGCACAATGAGATGGCCAAAACAAGGGTTAAAGCGAAAAAAATGGGGAAGAACCAGTACAGGTTCGTGAGAGCATGCAAGGTGGCCGAACCTTGTGGATTTCCACATACCACCGAACCCTTTGAGGCATGGCCGAACCATGGTTGTTCAGGTGGGAACCCTCCGAACCCTCCTCCAAGTGGCGAACCTTGGTAGAACTACGAACCTTCTCCCTCCCCGCGAACATGATAATTGTTAGGCCCAACATACTTTGTTATTTAACGTATGGGTTAAGTTCATTGGCAACCTCTAAGATATCACATACCTATATAAAAAAAAATGGTGCATGGTTATGTAATAAACATGTAACCCTAAGGTGGGATTTCAAGAACAAAATGACAAGCATGAAACTATGATTTTTACTACTAAGTAATGGCTTTTCGGCCTAACATGTTTCATAACATAACACATTAAAAAGGGCCGAACGATGACCGCAACTCGTTAGTAATAACCAAGTTAGGATTGACACATACACGCACACGAATAAACTATAACTTATACTTATAAGTTACAAAAGACGTGAAATCAATACGGGATCGTGAAAACAAACTCAAGTACAAACAAGAGTGCGTGCCTTCTTATTTAAGCTAAGTCAACCACTTCAACACAAGGTGAGTTCAATTGTCCCTTTTCAAACTTATTTGTTTTTACCTTGGGACTGAGAAGCATGTTATTCGTTTTAAACAATTATTGAAAGTTTAATTAAATTTTTTCACACTTATTCATAATGCTTTTACTAATGTTTAACCTCGTAACGCTTGTTTTGGAAACTAAAGACTAAGACTATTGTGTAAATAGCTAATGCTATTTATACTATATACATTTACATTATAATTAAACTATAAGCTCAAACTAGATGCTAAGATCAATGCTACAAACGTTATGCTTATACTAGATGTTAGAACCTAAGCTACGGAGTCAATGTTAATGCTATTTATACTATACTTAATGGCTTAAAACTTTTGAAACATTTAAATGCTTAAGGAAAACTAATGCTAAACCTAGAAATGCTTAAGAAGGCTATGACTATGTAAACTTGGAACTTAAACATATAAAGACTTATGTGTTTGGAATACTTGAACATTTGAATGCTTAATATACTTGGGATGCTTGAATGCTTGAATGCTTGATATAATTGAAACACTTGAATACTTGATATGCTTGGAATCCTTGAAAACTTGGATACTTGATATACTTGGAATGCTTGAAACACATGAATGCGTGATATACTTGGGATGCTTAAACAAAAGACTGATTGACCGCCGCGTGTTGATTTAAGTGTCAACCCCTACTCGTCATCAGTGAAACTATGTGAATGCGTTAAACTTGTATGCTTAAACTATAGGACATTGTAAGACAGACTGTTGGCCGTCGCGTGTTGACCTGTGTGTCAACCCCTACTAGTCATCAGTTTTCTTCTTTGTCAGAGTCATGTAAGACAGACTGATTAGCCGCCGCGTGTTGACCTAGGTGTCAACCCCTACTAGTCATTCAGTGTTCTTGATTCATCCATGGTTATGATAAGTGACTAGAATGATTTGGGTTCTTCTAGTTGACTTTGTGTTAACTTGAAGGTTTCTCTATCATAACACGTCACGAGTCATACTTAGGACCATTATGGATGGATGCTGAATTCCCTAGGGTGTTCAGCTGTCCATAATGGTACCTCTTAAACTCAATACTCATATGTTTTGGAATCAATAGGGTGGAGTGAAACGCTTAATTATCATTACAACAATATGTTAAGCAACCTGGTATGTGGTGGGACGGTGGCTGGGCTTGTCCCCTACATATGCCCTATATATAAGCATACTTGGTTGGATAGCATAGGTGGTTGTTAGTGAGGTTAAGGTTGTCATTTCGGGGAAATCAAAGTAAACATTGATGGGGTAATCAAATGCTAAGAATCATATGTTATGGAATCAAGGTAGTGGAATGAAATGCTTAATTATCATTAACAACAATATGTTAAGCAACCCGGTATGTGGTGGGACGGTGGCTGGGGCTTGTCCCCTATATATGCCCTATATATAAGCATACTCGGTTGGTTAGCATAGGTGGTCGTTGATGAGGTTAAGGTTGTCATTCAGGGAATCAAAGTAGACAATTACAGGGTAATTAAATTCTATAAACCAAAAGTTAGGAAATCAAAGATGCAGAGATGAAACTCTTAATTATCATCAGGAACAATATATCATGTGGTTTAGTATGTGTGTGGGACGGTGGCTGGGCTGACGGTAAGTTCGACCCTACATATGCCCTGTATATAAGCATACTGAAACAGATGGTATAGGTGGTTAATGGTGAGGTTAAGGTTGTCATTCAAGAGGTTTTTCAAACTACTTTCAACTACTAAACTATATGAACTCACCAACCATTGTGTTGACTTTGTTTTCTTACATGCTTTCTCAGGTGACACACATGATTAAGCTAAGATACAAGATTGCATGCTAGGATGCCCAGATATAGATCCTAGTTGACTTTTGGAGAAGCACATCTTTTGATATCAATATGAATCTCTTTTGATATCTTGTACAGATACAAGATAGATATATTTGATTCTTTTGATAGGTTTACTTAGTTAAATTACCAAACATTGACAATTGTAATTTAACTTTGTAATCCTAGTTTAATGTTTTATTGTGCTTTAATTATTCATAACATTGATGCTATGTAAAAATCTGATCATTACGATTATCACTCACGATATCGCGCCCCGAGAACCTTCCGCCCGACGGGGACTTCGATCCAACCCCGCCGGCTCGGGGTGTGTGACAGGTAGATCCACTGTTGAGCCAAAGGTGGATAGCTGATATGGAAAGCACGTTTGAAACGTGTCATTGTGATCCATCTGACGAGGTAATGTTTGCTGGAAACCAATTGAAAGAGCGATCAAAAGACAGGTGGGAACTTCTTCGAAAGGAGAAGGGTTGAGATGGAATTAAGGATTTGACTTGGGGTGCATTTAAGGAGTTGTTCCTTAAACGATTATGTCCTCAAGCTGCTATTGATAGAATTACTGAAGAGTTTTTACATATGAGGCACAAAGAGGAGGATACAGACACTATTACTGCAGTGTTCTATGATAAAGCCAAATTCTGTCCTGATCTTCTTAGGACTGAACGAATGTGGATTAAAAGGTACCATAGTATGTTAAATGCTAAGTACCGGGAGTTCCTCATACCATCAAAGTTTGAAACTTTGTCTGAATTGATTGATTGCGCTCGTGTGCGTGAACTGGAGTTAAAGAGACAAGAGGACCGTGGAGAAAAAAAAACGGTGGAAAGGGAAGTGGGATCCTCTAAAAGGGGAAATTGTTAGCCCACTCAAAAAGTTTAGTTCTTTGAAAGAAGCTAGACATTGTTTAACTTATGGAAAGAAACATTTTGGGGAATGTTATTTTTAAATCAGTTGTGTGTTATAAATGTGGCAAGTCTGGGCATCTTGCTTCTTAATGTGCCAGTACACTTAATTTGTGCTACAACTGTTACAAACCGGGACACCGACGAAGTGAGTGCCCGGAGTTGAAAGGGACAGGTCAAGGAGGTACTAGTGGTGGGTCTTTTAAGGCTCAAGGTAGTGGCAAGAAGGTTGAAATACCCCACCAAAGGGTAGAGCCTTCAAAATTACAGCGGAAGAGGCTAAAGTCACTTCAGACGTGGTGACAGGTACATTTCATATAAATTCCTTTCCTGCTTATATATTGTTTGATTCTGGAGCTAGTCGCTCTTTTGTATCTGTGAAGTTTGTGAATCATGATTCGTTTGTACTGCCTAAGCTACCATATCCATTAAAGGTATAAATAGCTGACTCTAAGAGTTTCTTAGTGTATGACATCTATCATAGATGTAAACTCACCATTGATGGTGAGGATTATGAGGTTGATTTGATTCTAATGATCTTGGGAGAATTTGATATTGTGATTGGGATGGATGGATTGGTTGTCTAAATATGGAGCTAACATTGTGTGTAACCGAAAGGTTATTCAATTAATATCTCCGGGTGGTTATGAAGTATGTATTCAGGGAGAGAAACGAGGTGGAACCATATTGTTTTCTTTAGCTAAAGATATGAATTACATGAACCAGGGGTTGGGGGTCAGTCATTTTAGCTTATGTTATTCATGTAAAAAGGGAGATAAAGGAACTTAATGATGTTCCAGTAGTCAGGGATTTTCCTGATGTGTTTCCGGATGATTTATAGGGAATTCTTTGTAATAGAGATGTTGAGTTTAAGATTGATCTTATTCCTGGGGCTAAGCACATAGGTAAAGCTCCATATCGTTTGGCACCATCTGAAATGAAAGAATTAATGACACAGTTACAAGATCTTTTAGATAAAGGCTTTATCCGTCCGAGTATCTCCCCGTGGGGTGCACACCATTCTTTTGTTAAAAAGAAAGACGGAAGCCTTAGAATGTGTATTGATTATAGAGAGTTGAACAAAGTAACTGTGAAAAACCGATATCCTCTACGTCGAATTGATGATCTTTTTGATCAATTGCTAGGAGCGTCGTGGTTTTCTAAAATCGATCTTCGCTCGGGTTATCATCAACTCAAGGTTAAAGAGGAAGATATTCCCAAGACCGCTTTCCGTACTCGTTACGGTCATTATGAATTTCTTGTGATGTCGTTTGGGTTGACAAATGCACCGGCTGCGTTCATGGATCTAATGAATCGGGTGTGTCGCCCAATGTTGGATCGATCTGTCATTGTATTTATCGATGACATTCTTATTTATTCTAAAAATGAGGGTGATCACACTTGTCATTTGCGTGAAGTCCTTGAAACTTTACATAAGGAGAAACTATATGACAAATTTTCTAAATGCGCATTTTGGTTGCGTGAAGTCCAGTTTTTGGGACATGTAGTGTGTGCTGATGGCATACTTGTTGATCCTTCAAAAGTCCAAGCGGTGATGAAGTGGAGTTCTCCTAAAACTCCTACTGAAATTAGAAGTTTTCTTGGTCTAGCCGGTTACTATCGGCGATTTATACAGGATTTTGCAAGAATTGCATCTCCTTTAACTAAACTTACAAGAAAAGATGTGAAATTTGTTTGGGGTGATGACCAAGAAAAAAGCTTTCAATGAACTTAAGTTCAAGTTAACTCAGGCACCGGTATTGACGCTACCAGATGGATCTGATGATTTTGTGGTATACTCTGATGAATCTTATCTTGGGCTTGGTTGTGTCCTTATGCAAAGGGGTAAAGTGATTGCCTATGCGTCGAGGCAACTGAAAGTTCATGAGGTAAACTATCATACTCATGATCTAGAATTAGCAGCGGTGGTGTTTGCCTTAAAAATTTGGAGGCATTACTTGTATGGTGTGAAATGCACAATTTACACCGATCACAAGAGCCTGAAATATTTCTTCACACAGAAGGAATTAAATGTGAGGCAAAGACGTTGGATAGAACTACTGAAGGATTATGATTGTGAAATCCTTTATCATCCGGGAAAAGCCAATGTGGTGGCGGATGCCCTTGAGTAGGAAAGAAGAACATGAAACCATTCGGGTTACAACAATGAAGATTGTGATTTCCTCTGATTTGGTGGATCAAATTAAAGAAGCTCAAGTTGAAGCTTTAAAAGAAGGAAATTAGAAAAGAGACCAAATAAAGGGGCAAGCTCATAATCTGGATGAAGATAGTTGGGGGTTAAAGACAAGATGGGGTAGGGTGTGGATACCTCCCACTTGTTCTTTGAAAACCGATTTAATGGAAGAGGCTCATAAATCAAAATACTCAATTCATCGGGAGACACTAAAATGTATCGAGACCTTCGGGTAAATTATTGGTGGCCAGGTATGAAACGAGATATTGTTAAATATGTTGAAAAATTTTTAACTTGTTTACAAGTTTAGGCTGAACATCAAAAGCCTTATGGCAAATTACAGCCTTTGGAGATTCCTATGTGGAAATGGGAGCACATCACAATGGACCTAATTACTAAACTTCCAAAAACCCGAAAGGGGTACGATACGATTTGGGTCATTGTGGATCGGTTGACTAAAAGTGCTCATTTTATACCTATTCGGGAATCGTATTCTTCCGAGAAAATGGCTGAAGTGTATGTGAAAGAAATAGTGTCGCGTCACGGGATACCAGTGACGATTGTGTCCGATCGAGACACACGATTCACTTCTCATTTCTGGAAGAATTTTCAAACGGAATTGGGCACGAAACTGCTGTTGAGCACAGCGTATCATCCTCAGACTGATGGTCAAAGTGAACGGACCATTCAGACACTGGGGGATATGTTACGAGCGTGTTTATCGATTTTGGAGGTAGTTAGGATGACTATCTGCCTCTGGCGGAATTTTCGTATAACAAAAGTCATCATTCTGGGTTGGGAATGCCTCCATATGAAATGCTATATGGAAGGCGGTGTCGTACTCCCGTTTGCTGGGGAGAGGTTGGGCCGCGAGAGCTTGAAAATAAAGAAATACTGAAAATAACAAATCAGCGAATTGATCAAATTCGAGCTCACTTGAAGGCGGCACAAGACCGTCAAAAGTCGTATGCAGATAAACGAAGACGACCGATTGAGTTTCAAATGGGAGACTGTATTGTTAAAGGTTTCCCCTTGGAAGGGTGTGATTCGTTTCCGAAAGCGGGGGAAACTTAGTCCACGATTTATTGGACCGTTCAAGATTATAGCTCGGATTGGCGAGGTTGCCTATCGTTTAGAGCTACCGGAGGACTTGAGTGGGATTCACAATACCTTCCACGTGTCTTATCTGCGAAATTGCTTGGCGGACGAATCGGCTTATGTGCCGATGGAAGATTTGGTAAATGATGATTAACTCAATTATATTGAGAAACCGATGGCTATCTTGGATAGAAAAGTCTAGCAACTTCGGAATAAGACGATTAACCAAGTAATGGTGCAATGGAAAAACAGGAGGGGATTTAACGCTACATGGGAGTCAGAAGATGAGATGAGAAAATTTTATCCTTTTCTTTTGATGTATAAACGTTTCTAGGACGAAACCTTTGTAAGGAGGGGAGATTTGTAACGACCGGTTTTCAATAATCAAACATGTTTGAAATAATCATTAATAAAATGATTATGATTGTTACAAATTGAAAATATGTGAGAAAGGATGAACGTGGGAGAAGACCGAGCGTGAAACGGAGTTCCAGATTGTCCGGAATCGCAAAACGACGAAAATACAAAAATATCAAGATTCTGGATTCCAGGCGGTACACCTAGCGCCACGCACCCACCCTAGGCGGTACGCGCGGGAGTGCGGAAAATATCTGGGAGGCCCTGTCTCGCGCGGTACGCATGAGGCCAACCCTCCACGCGGGGCGGTGCGCCTGGACTCTTTTGAGGCAGCGGATTCCTATTTTTATCATATTTTCGCCAGAAAAAATTAAAAATGAGATCATTCTCGAACCTTATCACCATAAACACACACACAAACGAATTTTCTGTAACGACCCGTTTTTAATAAAACGAATGCGTTGAAAATAATCGTCAATAGAACGATTGTGATTATTAAAAATTGAAAGTGGGTAAGAAATGATGAACGTGGGAGAGAACCGTGTGTGAAAGGGAGTTCCATATTGTCCGGAATTGCAAAACGACGAAGATACAAAATATCAAGATTCTGGCTTCCAGGCGGTACGCCTAGCACCACGCACCCACGCTAGGCGGTACGCGCGGAAGGGGGCGAAAAGATCTGAGATTTAGTCTCGCGCGGTACGCCCGAGACCAACCCTCCACGTGGGGCGATGCGCCTGGTGACTATGGCGGCGGCAAATTGCTTATCTTCAAAGGAATTCACCCAAAACACACATATCTATCTATCTCTCGATCTTACACGCACACATACCCACTTAAATCAAAATTTTACCATCAAAATTCAATTTTTAAGATATCCAGACGTTCATGTTGAGCCATGGATCGTTTCTACACGTCCAGATCGTTGTATTTCAATCAGAAATCCGTTTGAAGGGTAATGATTCGTTTTATCCCATTTATTTTGATAATATACGAATTAATTGAGTCATTATGTACTGATTGGGGATAATTAGAAACGAAGGACTAGATGTTTTAACGGTGAAATCTTGATTTTGATCCGTTATAATGTCCAGTTGTCATGAAACTCATATTATTGAGTATGATAACTAGTGGGATAATTAGATCATGGTTATGATGGCCTTGGATCATTCTTTGGAATGATAGATCCAACTCAAGTGTTGATTAACTGTTGAAAATTTGGAAGTTAACGATTTTAGCATGACATGCTAATTAGAAATAATGACTTGACTTATAAATACCACCTATTAATGAATAAGATTCAAATGAGTTTGAATCAATATGTATGGGTGTCGAATGTATTGAAAATAGGTGTTGGTAAAGAAAGTCAAGCAACGAATTTCAAATTATGAAATTTTGATAAGTTGAATATGATTAAGAACATGTAGATTAATTTCTACACATGGGTTGTTTGACAAAAGCCTCAACGAGGTTTTGATTGAATACGAAGAGTGAAACAGGTCAATTGAATTAGATACATAAATAACACAAGTTGTGTGTTCATGTTGTTAAATTCTGTTATATGTGAATATATAATAGGAAGAGGAGGTGAATCTAGTTCTAGAAGGCCTGGGAAGGAGTTGGAGATTGTTGATTGTCAAACCCCAAATTCTCACTCGTGGTGTCAGTCCACGTGGGTGTGACGTGGCCAGGATCACAGCTCATGGTCATATAGAACGATTCTATATACAATCACACAGTTTTGTAAAACAAACATGTTTTCAAATAAAGCAGCAGAAATGTTTTATAACTAAAGCAGCGGAATAAAGTATACAGCAGAAAGTAAATTGTTTTAAACACTACATAGTTCAAATTGTTGTTAAAACAAAACAAATGCACACAAAGGCCTAGTACACGAGTCTATATGCAAGCCAAACTCCTTAGTGCTCCCTTGTGCGCGTCCTAGCGTGTGCTCCATTTAGTTACCTGAGAATACATGCGAAAAGTGTCAATTAAAAAGTTGGTGAGTTCACAGATTTAGACAGACAGAAATAGTAAACAGACATATACTGGTGCCGAGTGGGGTTAGTCAAACCCAGTAGTACCAAAAAGTTGTTAAGTTGTTTGTGGTTGGATCTACGATCCGTGGAGTGTGTCAGTTCATCTTACCAAAACTAGACTGTTTCCGTTTGCCTCCTCGGGTCATCGCTGAACCCGACATTACATCGAAATTACGCTCGTTATGACCTCCAGTCAACATTGGTGCCGAGTGGGGTTAGTCAAACCCAGTAGTACTACATAATTACGACTCGTTTGTTACACAACTAACGGTAAGGATATGTGAGGACTTGATGCGATAAAAGTTACACTCGAAAATAGTTTTACAACATACCAGTCATACATCTAAAACATGTGCATAGTAATTCTCACCCCAATAGTTTAACAAAACAGTTAAGAAGTAAAAGTGAGCGGTGTAAACTCACCTGAGTTTGTGAAATGCGTTCTTAACAGAAATCGAGTAGCTCGCTGGCTAGCGGTCACCTATATCACATAGGTGTTGTAAGTTTGTGTTACATACACGTGGGTCTCACAGGACCGTGTTAGTGTTAAACAACTCCAAGTTGTTATGTGGGTCGTGTTGACCGTGTTTGACCGTGTTGACCGTTTTTGACCTAACGACCCGTTGGTGACGGTTTTGGATCAAGTGCTCGTGTAACGTGTGTTTTAGTGTCGTGTGATGTGTGCGGATACCAAAGTCACTTTCGTGAGGAAACTTACTATTTATAGTAAGTTTCCATTTTAGGAAAGTTTCCACATTAGGCAAGTTATGCAATAAATCAAAAATCCGATTATTCTAATATACATATTTATCCTAAGTGAGCATGTTAACACATAGCACATAGTTACACATAGCCGGGTTAGCATGTTTTGCGCGTAAAAGTTTCTATAATTAGAAAGTTACTAAATAAGCATATTTCATCAAGTTTAACAACCAATATCATCTAAACATCATTATCTTAGTCCTAAATAAACCTTTAATCGCATCCGTTGAAATAAACATGTTATCATCTATAGACTTTGCAAAATAAAGTTATTATTTAAGTATTTATAGTAACTCATGCCAAAACGCATATTTCAACCATTTTAGAACACAAAGCCACTTATTATCAACATAACTAGTTTAACTAAGCATGATAATCATCCAACATTTATCAAGTTTATCATTCATAACAACTTCCTAACAAAAAGTTACTATTTGTAGTAACATTCATAAAAGTCATTCTTTTGGCAATTTTAACAATCCAAATGTTCCAAGAATCATCATATTAGTTTCCTAAACATCATTCCAAGCATAAATCATGGATTCAATCATATGCATGTGACCATTTCATCAAGGATCACTAATCTTGCAAGATTAAAGTTTCTAAAATTAGTAATAAGCCCTAAATCAATACTTTTGGCCACAAATCTCATCATAGATCATTCTCATGACTTCACATATCATCAAGATTCATATATTCATACACAAAATCATCAAGAAATTTCATGGATCATCCATGCATGTGGTTTAAAGTCATCATCTAGGCCCAAAAAGCCCCAAATAGCATCAAAAATCATAAATCAACCAAATCCAATGCTCAAATCAGTAAAACAACACATAAATCTTAGATCTAATCATTCTAAAATTCGTGCATGAGGTGTGTGGATGATTGCATGTGAGTTGTGACACCTCGCAAATTCCAGGTCAGCATTTATTTTATTTATAATAATGTGTGTATATTATTTCATACGTGGCACTAGAATATTTGTATTTAGTGTGGCACGTGCCACAACGGGCCAAAACACACCGATAATTCGAGAAATTATCGCACAGAACTTGCACGTGTCTTGAATGACGAACGTTGGTGAACGGATCGAATCACAGTACACATACATTGCACAATTAGGTTCCGGAGAACCTAATTTTAGTAGAACAACGCTTAAGTGTCAGAACGAGAAACGATGATCGTATTCGAGAAATACGAGAAATTGGTTCAAAACAATGAAAGTGGGCCTATCGGGCTCAACCGAGACCCATCGCGGTACGCGATGGGCACCCAATTGGGCCTTCGCGGTACGCGAAGCTCGAGCGGGAAAATTTGAATTCTCCGAAAACCATCGCGGTACGCGACGACCGATCATCTGCCACCATTGCGGTACGCGACGTGTTTCGGGAACCAGATGATTATTTTAATCATCGCGGTACGCGAGAATGCTTTTTGGCCGGTGTCGCGGTACGCGACAGGTCTATAGTCGCAGAAATCTTTATAAATCCAATGTTAATCATTTTAATCACTCTTACACTCCAACTCTCGACTGACTGAAAACTTCCACTCCGACCATTTTCACTCTGTTACACCATCATAATACCTCTGGAAGCCATTGATAAGGTCTTAGAAGCTCGAAATCAAGGATTGGAAGCTTGGGGAGGAGCTTGGAGCTAGTCATCGACCACACCAACACTTGTGACGACCCAGGAGCTGTTCACAGAGGATTTCAAGCTGCTACCCACCTGTTCCAGTCCCATCTCGACCCTCTTGAGCTCTCCTAAGGTAGTCCTTGTACTCATTCGGGTTTTTAGCACACCTACACTCACATGCAAGCCATTTAGGCTACATGCACCACCATCACCACATTAGACACGAAATTTTATGTTATGAATCTATTATTTGATGATGTTATTACTGATTTAGTGAGTTGATGATGATCTAAGATGATTTGTGTTGAATATGATGATGATTTGTTGGTTATATCATGAAATAGGCACTTTTGAGTGCATGCATGGATGATCTAAGTATGTTGGCTTGATATTGAATGATGAGGTGTTGTTAGAAATGATATTTAGGGTGTTCTACATGATTAGAATGGTTGTTTATGGTCAAGAAATGTCAAATATGTGATTGTTACCATAAATAGTAACTTTAGTGTTACTAAGTAGGTGTTCTTGATGAAAAGGCTACATTTGCATGTTTAGACCCATATGTTATGTTTAAAATGATGTTTAGAAGTTAAATGATGATTGTTTGATGAATAAGAATGATTAGAATGGTCAAAGTATGAATTTCGCGAACGTTACTATAAATAGTAACTTTTTATCGCAAGTTTGCAAATGGTTGATAGGTATGATAATGTTATGAGTCTAACATGTTTATTTGTTGATAATATGATGCTATTGAATGATTGATGTTATTGAAAGACTTGATTTTGTGAAATTTTCATAAGTTACTAAATATAGTAACTTTATTTTGCTAAGTCGACGATTTGTCACATGTTAATCGTAACGATCATGATTATAGGATTATTTAGGACTAAGATGATGATATTAGATGATGTTGGTTGTTAGACTTGATGAAATATGCTTATTTTAGCAACTTTCCATATTTAGAAACTTTGACGCGCAAACTATGCTAAACCGGCTATGTGTAACGATGTGCTATGTGATAACATGCTCATTTAGGATAAATACGTACGCTAGAATAATCGGAATATGATTTATCACTTGACTTGCCTCTAAATTGGAAACTTTCCTAAAAATAGAAACTTACTATAGGAATGATTTTTGGTATCCGTACACTTCACACGACACTAAATCGCACATTACACGAGCACTTGATCCAAAACCGTCACCAACGGGTCGTTAGGTCAAGCACGATCGACACGATCAAACACTGTCAACTCGACCCACATAACCACTTAGTGTTGTTGAACACTAACACGGTTCGGTGAGACCCACACATGTGAACACAAACTCATAGTACCTATGTGATATAGGTGACTACTAGCCGGCGAGCTACGCTAACACTGTTGAGCAAACGCATTATCTAACTCAGGTGAGTTTACGGCCCCACTTTTACTCTCTAACTGTTTTTATCAACTTTGGGGTGAGAATACAATGCAACTGTTTTAGATATATGACTGGTATGTTGTGAAACCGTTTCTTTTTTAGTGTAACTTTTATCGCATAAAGCCCTCACTTATCCTTACCGTTAGTTGTTACGAACGAGTCGTTATTACGTAGTACTACTGGGTTTGACTAGCCCCACTCGGCAACAACGTTGACTGGAGGTCATAACGAGGGTAATATCGATGTTGATGCCGGGTTCAGCGATGACCCGCGGAGGCAAATGGAAACAGTCGAGTTTCGGTAAGATGACATGACACACTCACGGATCGTAGATCCAACAACTAAACTTAAACATGCCCAGTATATATCTGTTTACTATTTGTGTCTGTCTAAACCTGTGAACTCACCAACTTTTTAGTTGACACTTTTCGCATGTATTCTCAGGTAATTGATGGAGCACACGCAAGGACACGCACAAGGACACACTAAGGAGTTTGGCTTTCATATAGACTCATGTCTTAGGCGTTGTGTGCATTTAATGTGTTTTTAAAACAATTTGATCAATGTAGTGTCTGTTAAACAATTTACTTTCTGCTGCAACTTATTTATCTTATGATGTTAAAACACTTTCCGCTGCATATTGAATGAAACTATGTTATTTTACATACCTGTTTGATTGTGTAACTCATATAGAGTCGTTCTATATGACCATGAGCTGTGATCCTGGCCACGTCACACCCACGTAGACTGACACCATGAGTGGGAATTTGGGGGTGTGACAGAGTATTTCTACTTGCATGTGTGTATACAAGTGCTAAAAACTTGAAATAGTGCTAGAACTACCTCAAGAGAGCTCAGAAGACTGAGATGAGCTGAGATGAGCTGGAACAGAGGTGGAGGGCTTCAAGAAGGTCTGGAATGGTCTTCACAGTAGCTCCAAGTCGTGTGTGTGATGGTGGTTGTTGCCTCCTAGTTCGTCCCAAGCTTCCAACTCCTCACCAAAAGCCTTGACTTCCTTCCAAAATGGATCTAAACTGATGAAAATGGCTTCAACAGAGGGTTTGGGGTCGAGATGGAGTGTTTCAGTCGAGTGAAATCGGATTGGGTCGACAGAAATGATTAATCTTGGAGTAATAAAGATTTTTGCGTGTAGTAGGGGTCGCGTACCGCGACGAATGGCCAAAAAGTAGCTCCGCGTAGCGCGAAGATTAAAATAATCATTCGGTTCCCGAAACATACCGCGTATCGCGATGGTGGAAGATGATCGGTCGTCGCGGTACAGCGACGGATTTCGGAGAATTCAAATTATCCCGCCTAGGCTTCGCGTACCGCGAAAGCCCATTTAGGTGCCCATCGCGTACCGCGATGGATCCCAGTTGAGCCCAATAGGCCCAATTTCATAGTTTGAAGCGAATTTTCGCGAATTTCTCGACTACGAGCGTCGTTTCTCGACATGTGGCATTGTTCTAACTAATTTAGTTTCTCTAGAACCTAAGTGTAGTGAAAGTGTGCTATGGTTTGATCCGTTCATCAACGTTCGTTATTCAAGATACGTGCGAGTGTTGTGCGATAATTCCTCGAATTATCGGTGTGTTTGGACTATTGTGCCACGTGTCACACTAAATATTAACTATTCTAGTGCCACGTATGAAATAATAATTACATTATTATTTAAAATAAAGTAATGCTGACCTCGAATTTGCGAGGTGTCACATTGATAACTCTCCATATCAAGGTAAGTTACCTATTTGATTGAGCTTGTAGTTGTAGGAAGGGGTGAGTCCACACTACAAGTGTTTGTGCATTTAGCATACATGATTAGTTGAGTTGATTGAAATAAATAAATTGATTGTGATTATTGTGGTTGAATGATTCATAAGGTGTGTGAACATGTGGTGATCTACGGATGCGTAGATGTTAAATTGGAAATGTGCATGCTGATTCACAAGGTGTGTGAACGTAAGACTTGCAATTCCAATACAATTGATTCACAAGGTGTGTGAACAAATGGATGGTGGATTGGAAATGTGCATGCTGATTCACAAGGTGTGTGAACGTAAGACTTGCAATTCCCATACAATTGATTCACAAGGTGTGTGAACGTAAGACTTGCAATTCCAATACAACTGATTCACAAGGTGTGTGAACAAATGGTGGATTGGAAATGTGCATGCTGATTCACAAGATGTGTGAACGTAAGACTTGCGATTCCAATGTAATTGATTCACAAGGTGTGTGAACAAAGGTGACCTACAAGGGTGTAGACCTTTAAAAATTCAAGAGTCAAATTGTTAACATTAACTTTTGGGGAATATGATGCACAACTGGAGTTTTGTGTGCATATATATATATATATATATATATATGTATGTGTGTGTGTGTGTGTGTTATGTTAAATAAATGTTTGTGCATGAATGGGAGATATGTTGATGTTTTGGTTGAAAACGAACCGTTAGTAAATCGTTTTGTATGTGGTTAAATGTTGTTGCCAAATTTTATTTGGAACATCATTGGTGTACCCATATGGTATTATGGAATACACCGGTTGAAATAGTGGGGTAATCTTACTTAGTTCTAACGAACTAATGGTGAATTTAAATGTGGTGTTTACAGGTACAAAGGAGTTGAGTGAGCGGTGATGGTGATCGGAAATCGAACGTGAATGCTCGTATGATGGTTTTAAACAGAATAACCAAATAGTTGTGTAACTTTTGTGTAATAAATGTTGTGTGGAGTATGTAAGCATACGCAAACTTTGTTTTAACAGGTGTTTATAAATAGTATGTTTACCGTTGTGTAAAACACAAAAGTTTTTACTGGGACCTAAACGTAAATTATTAAATATTGGTGGTGAAAAATGTCCGGATGTGACATGAAGGTGACTGGGGTGTCATATTTTCGGCACCCAACATCAGTTTTCAAGCCACCAGAATGTCCGGATCAAGCCGTGGATTGTTTCTACAAGTCTGGATCGTCGTATTACAACCAGAAATCCATTCGAAGGGTAACGAATCATTTTATCCCATTGATTTTGATAATATGTGGATTAAATTGAGTTTTGAATATTATATAATGATTTGGGATGATTAGAAACGAATGACTAGATGTTTTAACGGTGAAATCTTGATTTTGATCCGTTATAATGTCCGATTGTCATGAAACTTATATTATTGGGTATGATAACCAGTGGGATGATTAAATCATGGTTATGATGATTTTAGATCATTCTCTGGAATGATAGATCCAATTCAATGTTGATTAAATGTTGAAACTTGAAAGTTAATGGTTTTAGCATGATATGCTAATCATTAGTAATAGATTAAAAAATATGAAACTTTGATAATAAAATTAAGAACATGTGTAGATTAATTTCAACCCTAACTATTACATCAATTGAATTCAAAACATAAATAAACTCAAATCCAAGCTCCATAAATTAGCTAATTGGCATTCCCACCTGAAACATGTTTAAAATCAAGTTTCAACTACGAATAGTTGGTGAGTTTCATAGTTTTGATCATATAGTAAAATAGTTTAATAATAGATAAGTTAACACATGTGATTACAAAGCAAAAATGCACATAGTTTGTAAATGAACAAACAATTGATCAGATAGTTAAGTTTGACCAGTAGGGAACAATCACCAAGAGCTTTCCCCTACAGGGAAAACCCATCCTGGGTGGGTGGTCAATCCAATGGATCCATTATTGCTACCAATAGATATGTTGTGATCAATGCAATGCTCAATAGATAAGTTCAATAGATAAGTTCAATAGATAAGTTCAAACAACTAAGACCATTTAAGCTAAAAGTTCACATGGTTTAAAGATAAGTTAAGTTCAAAGATACATGTTTCACCCCAAAAGTTCAAAACAAGTAAAAGAATGGCTATGAAGACTCACCTTTTGATGAGATTGATAACTTTGCAACAGATAATAAAATAGTTCAAGTTGTCCCTCAAGTTCAATATCAACCTAGAGAGTTCATTATGTATAAGTGTATGTTCTTTCATAGTTATGACTTCTATGTACTACCTAAGTTCTAGATATGTCATAGAGTTTGGTTTTGTTTTGAGACATGGTCAAATGTTCAGCAATTGATTTGTTTAAGGTAAATTTGGTTTTATAAAAGTTCAAATGTAAAAAAATTTCCCAAAGTTGAAATATATAGAAATGCAAACCATTCAAATATTTTTAAGATTGAAAGAAATGTAAATTATTAAATAAGTTTAAAATAGTTTTAAAATGTATAAATTAAACAACAAACATTAAAAGGTATATTTTGTATATAAGTTTAATAACATTGTTCTTAAAAATATAGATTTAAATGTTTGAAACAAGATGTCCTTATTTAGCTGAAAAAATGTAAAGTCATTTGTTTAGTAAACTAAGATATGATTTTTATAATGACTTTCATAATTGTTTATTATTTGTAACAAACTATAAATAATATAGTTAAAATATATAATTCAAAATATGTGAATATATATATATATGTATATATATATATATATATATTTGTACAAGAAGAAAAATTTGTATAATATGATAAATATGTTAAATTAAAAGTTAACCATTTATTATAACCACGTGTATTAATTTATTTAAAAAAAATAGATTAACTAATAATATAAATAAAAAATTGTTTTTTCTTCTTTCAGCTTATAAAATTAAATTTATAAGAATTTTCTGTGAAAACAAAATTTAACAAAAATTACAGCTTAAAAGTTATAAAAATTAAAAGTTCATGGCTCAAAAACCCAGCCCCCAAAGGGCTCGAAGTCGCGACCATCACCACTCAAACACACACATCTACCGGTTGAACTGAAGGACCAAGCTGCAAAAGGATTGCTTCCATAATTGTTTTAATATAGGTCGAGACCGTCCCCCAGATCAGTGGTTTAAAACCCGAAAACCCTAATCCTTTCTCCCTAAAATTCAATCGAATATGAATTCGATTCTTCCAAAAACCATAGGGCTGTCGTTTTAAATCAAAAGACGAATCGAATGATGTAATAAACGTTTACCTTTGCTTGTGATTTGATGGGTTTCGACTGAGGATAAAGAAAGACGAGCAACCAAGCTTTTAGCCACTTGATTCGAGAGCAATAGTGCGGTGTAAGTTGGTTTCGTGTGCACAGAAGGTTTCAGAATGATTTAGTGCATGTGTGTGTTCGATTAATTTGGATTTTATAGAGGTTAAGATGAGATTTCAATTTCCGGTCGTATGTTCATAGTTTAGGAAATAAAATCACGTTTGTTAGCTGTCATTTGATCTTAATGGCTAATTGAAATCAATTACGCGTCAATGGGTTGCCAAAATTGAACCTTGATTAGCTGTAGATCGTCTGGAATCATTCGAATTGAAACCGGGTTGCGTGGGGAAGAAATTGGGTTGTGGAACGGGTTGGATCTGAAAACGGGTATAGGATAGATTAGGAGTTTGGGACTTTGGCAAAATCAGTCCCTCATAACTTCCCTTTTAAATTTAGCTTTGGAGTTTTGCACTTTTCACCCTTTAACTTGTATTAATCCTTTTTAATTTGTATAATTTATTTAAAGCTTATAGAAACTAATATATTTTGATTTATTGTAAGTTCATAAATGCTTTATTTATTTAATAACATGATTAAAATTTTATAAAAAATTTATTTATTTGTTATTTATTTACAATTAATTTCTAAATTTTTATAAAACTTATAATTATAAACAATAGTTTAAAAGTTAAAAGTGAGATTTGATTTTTTTTATTTCTTTGACTTGTTTAATTATAAATGATTATACATGCATAATAAATTATGTTTAAAGTAGCTTTACTCGTATATAAAATATATATATATATATATATAGATATATTGTGTAATTGTATAACAACTTGTAGATGAAAATTTCAAATGACGTCATAATTTATTTAATAAATATAATTGGTTATTACAATTTTCAGAAATGTTACAGATAGGTTGAAGAACAAGAACAAAAATAAGCACCCCTTGTCATAATGTTGGAGTGCTTAGTAAAATAAATTCTTATTCCAATAAAAGCAACCAATATTTGTATTGTTGACTCCTTTAAATTCGGACACCAGTTTTTGAGAGATGGGAGATGGTGTCTACGACATGTTGTCCTTGTTCTCGCGTCAAGTTCATCGCTTTGTGGCACAAATTAAATTTCTTCATAATCTAAGTGACCCATTAGGATTGTTTGATTCTCACTGTTGTTAGAACTATTTTCACAATAATTCACTTATTGAGTCAGTAATAAGATCGACAAGCCTATGTTCTTCGATACCCTTGTGCCGGTTGATCCATTCAAGATTTGTCAAATGTTTGAATTACAATGATTGGTTTGTTGGTGACAGACTGGTGTCCCTTTATGAGAGGCTTGTTTTATTAGCGACGCACACAATATGTTCAATGAATTTCCTGATAGAGATCTGGTATCATGGAATTCTTTTATTTTCGTATTTTTAAAATGGAGGAGGTGAGTTTAAGCTTGAATATGTTTATAGGATGAGACATGAGTTTATGCAAGTAAGACTTTTTTTATTTTTATTTTTTTAAAGCAAAAGGGCCTTAGTTTTGTTTTCTGCTTTAGGTATCCAGAAAGCTAGAGCTTCCATCACATAAACATAACTTTTGATCAACATTTTTAAAACATAACTAAAGAGGAGAGAAAAAAAAGTGTCAGAGTTTAAAAATTAATTAATGGCAAATTGGCTTTTAATAATCCAAACTATGATCAATTGGCCACTGCCGGTTCCAACTATGAAATCCCCATAATGGTCCGAACTTCCGACATATTTACCTGTGGCAGACCGCCGCCAAAAAAACCGTAACGGCGCTAACTTTTTTCGAGCTTCGAACGGATTTTTGAGGGCTTTTGTTCAGTTGGAGAATACGAGTCGAATGACGTATAACTTACCTCGAAACATTGCTTCAAATTTCCCAATTTTGGTGTTTAAACTTTCAATTCATCAAAGAAATCATCAAATTGAAAAATTTAGAGCAACGTTTCGACGTAAGTTAAGGTAAGTTAAATGTCATTCGACTCGTATTCTCCATCTAAACAAAAGCCCTCAAAAATCAGTTCGAAACTCGAAAAAAAGTTAACGCCGTTAGATTTTTGTTGACGGCGGTCTGCCACAGGTAAACATGTCGAAAGCTCGGACCATTATTGGAAATTTTCATAGTTTAGACTGGCAGCGGTGAATTGATCAAGGTTTCGATTATTTAAATACAATTTGCCTTAATCAATTGAGCTAGATGTTACGCTTACACCAATATTTTTAAAGTAATAAAAAGATTAAAAAAATTGTGTTTTTATAAGTTAATCATATAATAGTTGGTATTAAAGTTTAATGTTAGAAAAAGTTTTCAACAGGTCGATATGTCCGAGTGGCTAAGGAGACAGACTTGAAATCTGTTGGGCTTCGCCCGCGCAGGTTCGAACCCTGCTGTCGACGATTTTTGTTAAAATTTTTTTGATCATTTTATTTGGGGTTTGTGCAATCTTCGACCCTCCGTGGACTGTGAATAACCAATTAGGGTTTGCAATCTCATTATCCTAAATAGATGGAAGAGACCAGCAGCACGACCCAGAAATCGATGGTGAGCCAAAGTATCTGGAAGATACGATCGAATCAGCGTTTCAAATCTTATCGTCTATGAACGATGAACTCTGTAACCCTCATTTATGGTGTCGAAAGATTGAATATGAAATGGTGAATTCTGATGCTTGACCTTGAATTTCAATAAACAAATGAAGAAGTATGCTTTATGAATTGAGACTCCAATGATTGAATGTTTTGGGTTAATTGACAAGGCTTAAAACGCTGATAGCACTTTCAAGATTAGTTTAGTGATGATGTAAGTACTGATATTCTGTTAAACATGATATGATGCAAGTGACTTTAGGTTTGCCTTTGTTTTTGATATACTAATTGGTTTAGATATGCTGTGAAAATATGTTTTTGACGTTTTTATTTGTTCATCATAATCAAAACTGTAACCTGTTAGGCTGTTACCTGCCCTTGTTGTATGGTAATCTACTTAACTTGTGTTTCCACCGTTATGAAGGCCAAGGCTTATGATAGTGACCCAATGTCAACTGATGAGCTGGATGTCGAGAAGCTGGAAGAGCAGGCTTCTGATTTAAGGAAGGTACATCACTTTGTAAGAGCTCGATAATAATAACAAAAATAAATAAATAAATAAAACATTAAAGGCATATCTTTTCTTTGACTTTGTCTTTGATGTTCTACTGTGTTTTAGAGCTTGAAAGTAAAAACAAGTATTTAAACTTCTCATAGATCAGCTTCGAGAGCTCATTACAGACATTTCAACTTGGCAAAGTCCTGTAGCAGTATGAAGGTAACAAACCTTTTTGCAACAATGATTGAAAATCTCACAGATAGGTAGGTGTTTTTCATTGTTTCTTGAAGTTTAGCGATACTTTTTCCTTCTAACAGTTGATAATGAGTTCCTGCATCCTGTAATGATACAACAGCTGTTACCAAATTGGGAAAGGATGTATAAGTTTACATAACATTTTAGGCTGTCTTGGTTAACCTGGTTCAACCTTTATAGTATAAAACTTGTAAAAGCATACTAATTATGTTCTAAACCTTTGATGGATGCGAATTGAATGAAAGTTGTAAATTATGATTTTAGTTAATGTGTGTTAACCCACATACTTTTTGTCCACTTTTGTACTCTATGAATACTTTATCCGGAAAATACGAGTAAAACAGCTTCCTTTTTGCAATAACAATATTTTCTAGGTGATGACATTAAGAATATTTGAACTTGCTTTTGACAATTTAATCATTCTCTAGAACTACTTGATAATTAAGAGATATATAGTTGTTATGGCCTAGAATTAAGCTAGTTGGTTCCTAGACACTACACTTTAGATTGATCATGTGCAGTTTTCTTTTTTTACTCCTCAATCTAACATATGCTATTATTATTAAGCCTCCATAGCTTAATGACATGGTCAACATCTGTGTGGTGGCATTGTAAGACACATAGCATCTGCAGGATCACATGCGTGCAAACTATCATTCCAACCAGCTGATATGGACCAATCAATTGATCAATTGAAACTGCTGCTAATGACGTTATGACGCACGCAAAAAAGAAATAGAACATACCTGCAATTAATTGATCAAGAAGTTGGTGAATAATTGAGTCAGTCGTCGATTAACCTAACATACCCGATTGTTGATTTGACGATTTGCAGATCTAATTTCTTCTTCCAATTGTCGTTCTCTCCTGCGTAGATCTGATTTCTTCTTCCAAATCAATTGTTGTTGATTTTGTGATTTGCTCCAATCTTGACACTTTCAATCGCAGGTGTTCTCCCCTATGATCTCCTTTGTGCAGTGTTTTATGTTTGAATTGTTGAACCCTCCTGAACCGTCATTTTAATTTCATGATTTGTGCCAATCTTGACGTCTTCTGCCAATTTCATGCGATGGGTGATTTTCATTTGCTTCAAAACCCTTTATTATGTCAATCTTGACTCAGTCACTCAAGTTTGTTATTGTAACATCTTGAGCACGTTTCACTGCAACTCCATTTTAAATTTGGGCCCTTTATGAAAATTTATTTGCGTTGTGATTTTGATTTTTGACTGTTGAAGCAATTAGTATTCCAAATAGAGACATTATCCGAACAATTAGATATTACCATGCAGCATGCATGTCAGTTAGCATGGCCTTTTCTTTTCGTTTTTCTTTTCAAGAGGTCTGACATCAAAGGACAAATTTTTGTAGCCTTAACAGTGTACAAATGTTACTTTAAAATTAGGGGTGATGAACTCTGCAACCCTCATTTATGGTCCGTTCTCTACCTGCTTAGGACTTTTTCTGTGTCGAAAGATTGAATATAAAATGGTGAATTCTGATGCTTGACCTTGAATTTCAATAAACAAATGAAGAAGTATGCTTTATGAATTGAGACTTCAATGATTGAATGTTTTGGGTTAATTGACAAGGCTTAAACGCTGATACCACTTTCAAGATTAGTTAAGTGATGATGTAAGTACTGATATTCTGTTAAACATGATATGATGCAAGTGACTTTAGGTTTGCCTTAGTTTTTGATATACCAATTGGTTTAGTTATGCTGTGAAAATATTTTTTGACGTTTTTATTTGTTCATCATAATCAAAACTGTAACCTGTTAGGCTGTTACCTGCCCTTATTATGTGGTAATCTGCTTAACTTGTGTTTCCATCGTAATGAAGGCCAAGGCTTATGATAGTGACCCAATGTCAACTGATGAGTTAGATGTCTAGAATCTGGAAGAGCAGGCCTCTGATTTAAGGAAGGTATATCACTTTGTAAGAGCTCAATAATAATAACTAAAAAATAAATAAATAAACATCAAAAGGATTTATCTATTCTCGACTTTTCTACTGTGTTTTAGGACCTGAAAGTAAAAACAAGTATTTAAAACTTCTCATAGATCAGCTTCTAGAGCTCGTTGCAGACATTTCAACTTGGCAAAGTCTTGTAGCAGTATGAAGGTAATAAACCTTTCTACAACAATGATTGAAATCTCACAGATATGTAGGTTGTTTGATTGTTTCTTGAAGTCAAGCACTACCTTCTAGTCCGTCTTGTAAGGAAAGAACATATGTAAGCATGATTGTAAAAATCGGGATTAATCGGCGAGATTAATCGCTAGTCGGACCTCTACTGATTAATTTTGACCTAGTCGGTCAAAAAGTCGGTAGTTGGTCAAAATCGGTTCAACGTCGGAGCTAGTCGGCTCTAGTCGGGAAAATCGGACTAATCGGTGCACCTTAAATCAAGAGATTCCGACAATTCCGGTGACCTAGTCGATCCTAATCGGCCACATGTCGGCCAAAGTCTGACGATTCGAGCCAATTTCCAGTCAAATCCTTCAATCTAACCAACAAGAACAAAAATTGAACGACTCACCTGAGATTTCCTGAGATTCCGGCCTAATTCCGACTCCCATTTGGTGAGACATGATGGTGGTGGCTGTCGGAATCTGTGTTTGCCCTGGCTGAAAACGGGACGAACGACGAAGAGCGGGAGATGAATTTAAGGCGCTTATGGGCTTTATTAGGTTATGGCAAACAGTATGTTGGGTTTTATTATTTATGGGCTTTTTTATTTTTTTTTTGGGTTTTAGGTAGAAATTGAAAATTTATTATTTATGGGCTTTTTTATTCTTTTTGGCTTTTTAAAAGATAGAAATTTGAAGTATTACCCTATAAATCATGAATTAGTTGGTTAAAATTTGTAGGTTTAAAAAATTATATATATAAAATTGTATAATGTATCTTGTTGGACTAATCTTGTAATATTGAGATAGTCTAAGGGTCAAAGTTGAAAGCTGTGTTTAAATTGTTTATGGTTTATCTATTTGAGTTTTTAAAGTTTAGAATAGGATTAAGTTTAGATTAGTTTTGTTTTTTCAGCAAATTTGTAGGGATAAAAGGTTGACTTTGGAGTTTTGTTTTAGCTTAAATAGGGGTTTGATTAAGTTGTTTTGTGTGCACCTTCATTTAATAAAACTTCTGGTTTTGGTTTATAAGCTAATCGCAAGTTCTGGTGGTTGAATTATTTCTGATTAAGGTGCCTGGGGCTTCAATTGGTATCAGAGCGATTGAACGCTCCCAGGCGACGTTTGACGACGGCTCATCCAAGGCGATTGTTGGAGACTCATCCCAGGCGAACGATTGAAGATACGTATCAGCCAAAATTGAAGGCACCAATCATCTAATCGAAGGCTATAGGACCAATCGAAGATCTGTTCGAGACGACGACCGCGAGGGATTGGTCCAGGCGAACTTGAGGACACGTTACAGGCGACAAAAAAGGCACGATCCAGGTAATCAAAGTCGCAACCTTGGTTTGGGTGTTGAAACCGAAGTAAAGAGAAAAACGAAGTCCCTGTTTCAGCGATTGAAACTAGATTGAGGTTCTGAGTGAACCGAATTTGGTTTCTGTGTGAAATCAAAGGCAAGAGACGATCTGTGTGATCAATTTGAATCTGGTTCTGAGTGAGCCAGAAAGGAAGAAGTGATCTGTGTGATCAAAATCGACTCTGGGTGAGTTGTTAAATTGTTTTTTTTGGTGAATAGAGTCTGTGTGACTCGAATTGAGGTTCTGGGTGAATCAACAAGGTTCTGTGTGAATCAAACTAAGGAGGGAGTATGGCTGGTGCAAACCAGGGAGAAGAGATGGTGTTATGGTGCCTGCCAGAGACAAAACCATGTTTCCCTGCAGTGCCCTAAGCTGTCCACCACCAATTACACACCATGGGCAATCATGGTGGAAACAATTTTGAAGGCACAAGGTCTATGGGATGCAATTGATCCAGTGACAGGAGCAACAGTAGATGCCCGGAAGAACTACACAACAAAAGCCATAATTTTTCAATCTCTACCTGAGGACATCTTGCTTCAAGTAGCAAGATATGAGTTTGCTAAGGATGTATGGGAGGCAATCAGGGTAAGGTTTCTTGGAGCTGATCGAGTACAAAAGGCTCGTTTACAAACTCTTCGAAACGAACTAGAAAGATTGAAGATGAAGGACAACGAGACAATTGATGAGTTCGCGGGAAAGTTTAAGTGGCATGGTGATGAAATTCAGAAACCTTGGATCAACATAGAGGATGAAGAAATAGTTCGAAAGTTGCTGAACTCAGTCCCAAACAAGTTCTTGCAAATAGTGGCAGCCATTGAGCAATACTCAGAAATCGATTCGATGCCCTTTGAGGAAGCGGTTGGGAGACTTAAAGCATACGAAGAGAGGATCAAAGGGAAGGACGAGGAAGAAGAAAGTCAAAGTAAACTACTGCTGTCCAGCTCAAATATGAGAAACAATCGTGGAAAAGAAGCCAATGGGAGGAACAGTGGACGTGGCAGGGGTGCAAACAGCTTCAAACCAAGGAAAAAGAGGCTGACTTGAATGAACAGAAGGAGTGTGATAGAGCAGGTCCTGGATCAGCTCATGATCAAGAAAGAGGAAGAGATTATGGACGTGGAGTTGGTCGAGGGAACTACAAAAGAAATCTAAGGTGCTATGAATGTGGAAGGGTTGGACATTTTGCGTATGAATGCCCTGAATTGAAAGAAAAGGAGGAAGAACTCAGTTTTGCACAAGTTCGAGAGGATGGACCAGCTTTACTTTGAAAGGAAAAGAGGGATATTACAAGATTAGGGGGGTGATTGTTGGACTAATCTTGTAATATTGAGATAGTCTAAGGGTCAAAGTTGAAAGCTGTGTTTAAATTGTTTATGGTTTATCTATTTGAGTTTTTAAAGTTTAGAATAGGATTAAGTTTTAGATTAGTTTTGTTTTTTCAGCAAATTTGTAGGGATAAAAGGTTGACTTTTGGAGTTTTGTTTTAGCTTAAATAGGGGTTTGATTAAGTTGTTTTGTGTGCACCTTCATTTAATAAAACTTCTGGTTTTGGTTTATAAGCTTAATCGCAAGTTCTGGTGGTTGAATTATTTCTGAATTATTTATGGGCTTTTTTATTCTTTTTGGCTTTTTAAAAGATAGAAATTTGAAGTATTACCCTATAAATCATGAATTAGTTGGTTAAAATTTGTAGGTATTTAAAAAATATATATATTAAATTGTATATATGTATCTAATTTTGAAAATTACATATAAAATTCCTATCCGATTAATCTCTAGCCCCTACCTCACCGACCGACTAGCGATTTCTCCAACCATGTATGTAAGCAGGGGCGGCCCGGGGGAGGGGCAAACCCGACCTCCGTCCCGGCCCAATTTTTCGAGGGGCACATTTTTATACATGTATTTATATATATACTAAGTTATAAACCCGAGTATTACACGGGTTTGAGTAACAAATAACTCAGTTAAATATATTTATGATGAATTACGTAATCAATTGTATATTAATACATTTTATAATTACAAATTGGGCCCATTTCATTTCTCAAAAGCCCTTTATCCTAACCGGCTCTATGGACGCTCACGTTCAAGAAGAAATTGAAATTCAAAATCCCAAGAAATTGGGCCCATGGATTTACAATTTACTGATTATTGAATGACTGATTTAGGTAAAATACGGAAGTTAATCCCGAACATATTAACTTATGACATTTCGTTTAGGTTTCGGGGCGTTGCCCCGAACCCCACAAGGGGGCACTGCCCCCTTGACCCCCGCCCGCTGACTGGACAGTCAGCGGGACCGCCATCAGGGGCTCTGCCCCTTGGACCAAGCCAGGGGCGCTACCCCTAGGACCCCGCAAGGGGGCGCGGCCCCCTTGACCCCCGCTTGGTCAGGAGCTTTGAATGCGTTAGGGGCCTTTTTTCCCCGACTCGTCCTGGGCACCCAATTTCTCAGGGTCGCCCATGTATGTAAGTCAAGTACTATCTTCATTCTATCACTTAGTATTGTTGGTATGCTCATAATCTTTCACAGAGATGTTCAATATTTCTAGCAAATTTTTGCAATCTTATAGTTTGTATTAATGTCTAGGTTTGTGTAATGCTACAATAGTTGGTTCACTTGCTTGATCTGGTTCCAACCCTTTAGTTTACAACCAGGAGTAACAATAGTACATAGATATGTTCTAAATCTTTGATGGGTGGCCATGGTTAGTGGTGAATAGCGGTTTGGGTGGTGAGAGAGTAGAGACATCTACCCAATTTGATAGCTTCTTTGCTAGCTGTTAGTGGTGAATAGCGGTTTGGGTGGTGAGAGAGTAGAGACATCTACCCAATTTGATAGCTTCTTTGCTAGCTGTTATGAACTGTGAAACTATACCTTTCACATATGTGTGAGCTTCTTTCATGCTGATTTCCTTCCCCATTTCATCTGGAAAACTGCTCAAGAAGTGGTCACCGTTGAGAACCACAGCTAGTTGAACCACTTCACTCAGAAATTGAGACAGACCCCTTGCATCATCTGCCTCAGTTCTTCTTAATGGTGCTGCTTCAGACAAGACCTTTGCAGGTAACAAGAAGCTCATAAATACTTCACAAAACATATGCTTATAATAACATTCAATTGATTAAGACCCGGGCAATCGGTTCTTGGAGAGCTCAGTTGGCTAACTACCTGTTCAAAGTATCCAGCCCATGCATCTCTATGAGCAGGGGCGGAGGTTTATTGGGGCCTGGGGGTGCCCCGGCCCCTGCCGTTTTTCAGGTCAAAAGTCTCGATATAGTAGTTTTCGGTCGAAAATTTTATAGGTATTGCCCGGCCCCTTCGGTTTTTCTTCCTAAAATTTCTTGGGCCCCTTGGATTTTAAAAAATAATAAAGTTGATCTTATATTGCAAGTTTTAACATTCCCTTTAAGGGTTCACAGTGTTGATTGTTATCTAATTCTTTAGCCGATTTTGAGTTTAAAACTTGTTTAAACCTTAAAAACTAAAATTGGCCTTAAAAACTAAAATGAGCCTTAAGCATTAAACATTATCTATTACCTTATGTTAAAAAAATCCAGCAAGACCCAAATTTATATGCATGAGTAGTTGAGTGATTAAATGTTTCATGCTTGGCTGCTGCTTTTTCTTCTTCATCGGTTCAGTCGTTCTCACGTTCTGCACTAACGCACTGTTAGTCTGTTACTGCTTCTTCTTCATCTTATGGGAAAGTTTTAAGATACATGTTCGATTCTTCTTCTGCTTCACTGATTTGTCAAATGATTTATGAGTTATTGAGTTTATTGATTAGAATTTGTGAATTGTGTGAATTGTTTGTTAGAAATTTACGAGTTATTGAGTTTATTTATTGGTTATAGTTTATTGATTAGTTAATTGGTTATAGAATTTGACCCAACCCGAATTATCATTTGTCGACCCGGATTTTTAGCCCAAACCATAGCAATAAGAAAAAAATATTAACCTATAACTTTCGGCCCCCTTGGATATTTTTTCCAAGCTCCGCCACTGTCTATTAGTTAAAAAGTTCAATGACAAGTTGAACATTTTTTTATGGTAGCAGGGATTGAAGAATGTTCATATTGATTAATGAAAGTATAATGGTTATGTTTGTTTGTTAATACTATATGATTAATATTTTATTGATTCAATCATGTATAATATATATGTTTCTAATCTAGTACATTTAATTCAACCAAATCTCAATTACAGCAAAATTACCATGTTCCTATTATACGAAAGAACACGAACACAATTGACTTGGTGTAACAACCTTGACCAACAAAAGATGTACAGAGAGCCATTGGTAATTTTGTATTAAGAAGAATAGAAGGTAAAGAGTAAGAATTGCAAGAGAAGTTATAACTTAAAATAAGTATAATGAGAGTGTTTTTTGCGTTTTGTTTTTCGTTTGTTTCATGTTTTCAAGTGTGATACTCAATCAATTTATCCCCTAAACTATTTATACCAATTAAGGCCATAAAATACAAAATAAAATGCCAAAAAAACATTTCTAAACGGTTAAAAAACGGCTTCCAATGGTCGGAATAGGTTTGGGTGGGATCGGGTTGGAACTGGTTCGGGTACGGTTAGGAACCTATTGACAAATTTAAAATAGGAATCGAGTAAGGACCGTTGGGTTCCTGAACCGGTTTTTTTTTTGTGCACCTCTAATCCTATAAACATTATTTTGGAATTTGAAGATATATTTAACCAATTCAAATTAGGGTGTTCAAAGTTTTGGTAGGTATAGATTCATCATAATGCAAAGAATTTTTCAAAGTAAAATATTTTTTATAGTCGACATAGTTCATAACCGCGGTGGGGTTCTATCGAAGGTAAAGATAATTACTAGTCTCAATCATAATTTCCTTTTTTCTTTTTGCATAAACTTTATTTTTAATCATTCATATGATACATTTATAGTTCATTGGGAACAAGTTGTTCTGCTTTAGAGACACCAAGCTTTAAGTTTTAGTTTTGGAATGATTTAAAGATGTATGTGCTAGAACCTAGGATATGTATGTGTATATATTTGATCATATCAATCCCTAAAATTTATCAAATTATATGGATATGTAGGTAATATGGTGATGGGTCATTATGCCAACCTTTAACCTAATAAACTCAACCTCCACTTAGTCCATTTTAATCTAAGGGCATAATTTCTTGACCATTAACTCTTTAAAATCCTCTAATTTTATGCTTTTCAACCCTTTATTGCCTTTGGTTTGCTTGATAATTACTTATAAATGTAAGGCCTCAAATATTAACGAGTGACCTGCAAACTTGACAACTTGATTAGCTTTACACTCATTGATTTCTATTACCAGCTATATTTCAGTTATCTAATGGATAGTGGCAACAACATCCTTCTTCATGTTTAAGGACGAAGGGTTACAACCTTTAAAGTATAGTTGAGCCCCTTTTCAACCTTTGTAGCAAAGTCTTCATAATTGAATTCTACTCCTTTAGTGACTTCTTATTTAAAAGTTGAACTCACCTTGTTGGACCAGTGCTTACTTCCACAACGTCATCTTTTTTATTTCTTTTAGTGCTTTGGTTAAAAACCTAATGTATGCTGATCTTCATAATTTGGCGAACTTTATCTAAAATTGACTTCTGAAACTAGGCTCTAAGGTTGATAGATGTAGATGTAGATGTAGATGATGGGTCTATATGCAAATGAGGATCTATTGATTTAATGGGAGGGATCATCAAAACATTAGTTGTTAAACACCATAACATTGTTCCTCTAATTTTATGGCTTCAAGTGCTATTTTTAGGACAAGCATAAAAAAAAAGGTTCATAGTGAATTCAAATAAATAAACAAAAACTTATACAAAATGACGATGATGGATAACATTATAAGAATAAATTATAAACATAATAAAAGTGTGTTTGATTCCAAAATAAAAAGTCCGGAATAGAGGTCGGGTTTGAGCCTCCCAAGTTGCCCTATAGACAGAAGGTATTTAAAAAAAAATCAAAAGTTTGTTTGATTTACGCTTAACCAAACATTAATCCTTTCTTTATAATAGGCTCCTATTAAAATGAATTAACGTTAAGAAAAAAGGCACAAAAGTCGATATGTCCGAGTGATTAAGGAGACAGACTTGAAATCTGTTAGGCTTCGCTCGCGCAGGTTTGAACCCTGCTGTCGACGGGTTTTTCATTTTCAAGTTTTTTTATCGATTTATTGTGCAATCTTCTAACCCACCCTGGATTGTGAACAACCAATTAGAGTTTGGAATCAATTTTCATCATCCTATATTGATAACTTTTTTGCAAATTTTTAAATTTTCCATTTCTAATTTGTTCTTATAGATCTAATGGTAAGTAATTTTTATACTTTTTAGAATAACAAGTTTATTTATTTGAACCCAACATATATTTTGTATTATATATTCATTAGTTTATAAACTCATGCATTACACTGGATTGGTTAAAAAAATAATACAATTAAAATACATTTATGATCAATGGCGGAGCTTGGGTAAAGTGAGAGGGGGGCGGAAATTTTTGAAAACCATAATCAATGTTGTAGAAATCGCTAGTTGTTAGTCGGTCGGTGGGGTGGGGACTAGGGATTATTCGGCCAACTAATCTGCCTAATCGGATAGTCGGACCTAGTCGGCCTTAGGGGACTAACGATTAATCGGCCGATTAATCGGTCTAGTCGGGGATTTTTACAACCATGCCCATAATAGATGTTAATTTTTGCAGCGAGGGACGAAACCGCGATTTTTAACTAAAAATAACATTTCGCGCAAAAAATTAACACTACGGACGAAAAAAGAGGGGGGCGGTCGCCCCCCGGCCCCTATTAAGCTTCGCCCCTGTTTATGATGAATTAAACAATCCACAATAAATAAATACGTTTTATAATTACAATTATAAACTATAAATTATGTAAATTGCCATATCTTTCACATTTCAAAAGCTTTTGTTGGTAACATATATAATTTAATCTTTACGTTTCTTTCATCGTCTCCTCATCAAACTAAGAATTGTTGAAAAATTTCCATGAATTTAGAATAACTAAAATTCATCGCTTCTATAAGCAAAAAATTCTATTATTATACAGTTTGGTCATTTTGTTGTGAAATACAATTATGTAATTTATAGTGTTTACATAAATTTAAAAATGTTTAAACAACTGAAGTATTTTTATTATGTTTAACAATCTACTCTTATAAAAAACTACAATTCTATATATCACTAGATTGTATAATAAAAACAGTACAATTCTATATTTTTTACAAAAAGGTTACATAACTAAAGAGTAAGTTGTCTAAAATGAAACAATTAAGATCAAATTTAATAACAAATCAGTATTGAAAAAAATAAAAACTATATGAGCATACCTTGAAGTCACTATAGCAATGTCTTTTGATAACCATCAAGCATTTGATACACAACTTCCTTTCACATCTAGTTTATAAAGAGCTGACTTAGGTGGTGTTTGTTTTTTCAAAGGCAAAACGTCTGCAGTCTGCGGACCATGTCTGCGAAACTCTTTTGTAGAAGAGTTGGCCAAAACCCCTGCAAGAAGAGGGTTTGTTTTTTAAAACATTTCCAAAATATCTTCCCCACCGTTAAAGAGGTTCCCCGGTCACTCCACCGTCAACCCATTCTTCCCTCCACCTACCCCCGTCTTCTGCAATCTCCCCCATCCACCGACCGCCGCATCTATTCTTCTCACCACCGACTACCGTAGCCATTCTTTCCCTCCAGAAAACGATCAGAAACATCAACAAAAGGAAGATCGCAAAACAGGTTAACCCGCAGATCTAGGAGACCACAACAGGCTTGGAGATGCTTCCACCGCTAGATCCAACCTTCTCGATTGCCTTCACAACGTCCATACCTCAACAACCTTCCCGAAAACCACATGGTTTCCGGTGTGCTTCTTGACGAAGTTCTCGAACGACCTAGGGCTTGTCGCCGTTGTGGAGGATGGCGGCGGTGGTCGCGTATGTGGAGGAGGCCGGCGGTGGTGGTGCTTGTGGAGGGAGGCGGTCGTCGTGCTGGTGGAGGGCGGCGATGGTTGACTGGTGGGCGTTGATCAGGGGAAGAAGGGGGCGTGAGGTTTAAAGAGAAGAAGAGGTTAGAAGTGGTTAGAAGAGTTTGGTCCACGTCTGCGCCAAGAAGAGGCCGCGCAGACATTTTTTAATGAAACGTCTGCTAGAAAACAAACGGTCTGTTGAGCGCTAACCTCTGCCCGCGTCTGCGCGGCGCAGACATAAGAGGTCACGCAGACCTTTTTGGAAAAAACAAACACACTCTTAATCTTCAATGAAATTGAATCAACATTTGAAGTCGCTATAGCAATGTCTTTTGAAAGGCATTACAATGAAATATTATACATGCTAAGCTTGCAAAATTATAGGCAAAAAACTTACTTCAAAATTTGAAACATTACACAAAAAAATGATTTAAAGGTTGGATCAACTTCCTGTTTTTGTTGCAATACAACAAGGACATTATAAAAGATTTTGTACAACTTACCAAAATCAAAAAATAAAATAAAATTCAAAAGAATGGAATACCGATTAACACAAGCAAAAGACATCAAACAAAATCTAACCAAAGATCCTATACAACTTTAAGTCATCCATCATCGGTCGGTTCAATAGACCAATTGTCACACCCCGGGCTCTCGGCGGCCCGGGCGCTGCGACCCGATTGGTTTCATTGATAACTCGGTCAGAGTTTATTACTCTTTTTTTTATATGTTTCAGCGGAAGCTTTGTTTCATGAATTCAAAATTTTACGCATCGAAAATTATTATTTTTCAAACTTCATAAATAATTCACATGCATAGATGTAAAAACCATATGTCATTGTTTACAAATGATTCATACGCATAGGTATGAAAAATCACATTTCGTTATTTGTAATAACTTTTCAAAAATAACTTTTCAGGATTTTATAAATTTTCATACGCATAGGTATGAACACCATCATTTCATATTAATGTGAACCGGATTTTCACACATACTTTCAAATCATTTTATAATATCTGGTTTATACATGACTTGAAGGCATAGCTCCAATAGCTCCATGGTCTCACCACAAGATCATATTCAAGGCATCATAGGCCAAGAATCTCTAATCTTGCTTTTCTCTTACATTTCATTATTACCTGAAAAGTTTTTGAAAATAAAACGTCAACATAATGTTGGTGAATACAAATAACAGACTCGATATGTAAGCATAGCAAGTTCGGTCCTTTAACCATAATTAATAGTGGCAATACTACACATTTAGCAGGTTATTTCACTGATCGATACAACTACTGCATACACTGATTTATAACTGTCACTGGTTAGGAACTACACCGCAGCGCGTCTTACGTTTTGTTCCCTCCAGCCCACAGCTGGTCACTGGTGTGACACCCATGTCACTTTCTGTCCCCTCCGGACATTAAAATCATTTAATTAAGATTTTTGTTTAGGTCCCAGAAAACTTTTTGTGTTTTGTTTGTAAACACACACATTTTTAATCATTCAAACATTAAAACATGTCAAAGTATATCCACATACTTATAACAAGTTAACTTCAATTTACCACTCAAATCTTTTTGTTCGATCCCAATCACCATTGTCGTTCACCTTACTCTTTTGTACCTGTAAACACCACATTTAAATCATCATTAGTTCGTTAGAACTAAGTAAGTTTACCCCACTATTTCAGCAAGTGTATTCCATAACACCATATGGATACACTACTGTTGTTCCAATTATAATTTAGTAACAACATTCAATCACATACAAAACGATTTACTAAGGGGTCGTTTCCACCCAAAATACCATGAATCACCAATTCATGCACAATCATTATAATTTAACACCACAGGTACATGTGCACACAAAACTCCAGTTGTGCATCATATTTCTCAAAAGCCAAAATTAAACAATTTGACTCTTGAATTTTATATGTCTACACTCTTGTAGGTCATCTTTTGTTCGCACACCTTGTGAATCAATTACATTGGAATTGCAAGTCTTATGTTCACACACCTTATGAATCAAAGCATGCACATTACCAATTCAACACTTGTTCACACACCTTGTGAATCAATTACATTGGAATTGCAAGTATTATGTTCACACACCTTGTGAATCAAAGCATGCACATTACCAATCCACCATTTGTTCACACACACCTTGTGAATCAATTACATTGGAATTACAAGTCTTATGTTTACACACCTTGTGAATCAAAGCATGCACGTTTCCAATCCACCATTTGTTCACACAGACTTGTGAATCAATTACATTGGAATTGCAAGTCTTATGTTCACACACCTTGTGAATCAAAGCATGCACATTTCCAATCCACCATTTGTTCACACACCTTGTGAATCAATTTCATTGAAATTGCCGGTTTTATGTTCACACACCTTGTGAATCTTTCAACCGCAATAACCACAATCATTTTATCAATTTCAATCAACTCAACAAATCATGCATATGTGCTAAGTGCACAATTACTTGTAGTGTGGACTCACCCAGTCCTTCAACTACAAGTTCAATCAAGTAGGTAACTTACACAAAATTTGAACACATTCGCTTGTGTTTATATCAATTATATTCCCAATTCATATGTTCACACACCTTGTGAATCCTTTAACTATATTTCAACACACTGATTGTTCACTCTCAAGTGAATCAACCAAAACTTTCTACACAATTGTAGATCATCAAATACAATTCTTTCTATTTACCAAACATGTGTCACACTATTAAATTCAAAACGACACACTTAGGTGTCTTATTGAGTTTTCACAATTTTGTGAATTACTCAACTTTCACTAATATAATTATGTTTTCACCCTTGAGAATCCACTAAAACAAAGTTTACTACATGTGTTATTTACACATATAGTCATCATTAGACACAAACAACAAATAGTCACAAAATTGTGATTCCAAATAACATATACTAGTGTCTAACTTCAAATTCAACCTTAAGATCTATCACCCTTACATATGTTCACACACCTTGTGAATCATATAAAGGTAAATCAATCACAATTTATTCACATACAAGTGAATCAATTATACTTACGTATAACAAACAGTTGTCTACATCATTGTAGATCAACTAAGTTGTCCACCACTTCCTTAGTTCACATTCAAGTGAACCATTTCAACATACTTTCAACAACATTATCCACACTCATGTGAATTAATATCAACTAAAGCAAACATGCATGTCTACACACTTGTATGTCATCACTATATCATATTCAACACATGGTTTATATCCATGTGGATCACCAATTGACTTTTGTTCACATGATCACGATATTTGTGATTCATTTCCACAACATTAAACAAACTCAACAGTAACGGGTGACTTACCTTGATTTGGAGAGCTATCAGAAATCTCCAATGCTTTCCCAAGTCTTCTAGAACTAGATTCACCTCCTCTTCCTGTTTCACTCTTCGTATCCAATCAAAACCTCGTTGAGGCTTTTATCAAACAACCCATGTGTAGAAATTAATCTGCACATGTTCTTAATCATATTCAACTTATCAAACTTCATATTTTGAAATATGTTGCTTGACTTCCTTTACCAACACCTAGTTGTAAATCACACGTATACAACTAGTCTCAATACTCCCAACACCCATACGTACTGATTCAAACTCATTTGAATCTCATTTATTAATGTGTGGCATTTAGAAGTCAAGCTATCATTTATAATTGGCATACTTATGCCAAAGTCATTAACTTTCAATTTCAACATTTAATCAATATTTGAATTAATTTTATCATTCCAAAGAATGATCCAAAATCATCACAACTATGATTTAATCATCCCACTAGTTATCATACTCAATAATGTGAGATTCATGATAATCGGACATTATAACGGATCAAAACCAAGATTTCACCGTTAAACTGTCAAGTTCTTCGTTTCTAATTATTTCTAGTCGTCATCTAGGCAATAATCAACACCCATAACTATTATAATACCATATCTAATCCATATACTATCAAATCAGTAAGAGAGATCAAATCGTTACCCTTTTGAACGGATTTTTAGGATGAAAACGATGATCAGGAGTTGTAGAAACGATCCCTAGCTCGATCTGTATGTTGGATGGCTTCAAAACACTGATTAGATGGTATAAAATCACCCTAAATCGCCTGGAAATCGAATATTTTTGAACCAGAATGAATTCTGATCGAGCAGATCAGTTTTTTAAGTTATCTGGGTCCGTCGCGTACCGCCAAGGATGGCAAAAGAGTCCTTCGCGTACCTCCACCGCCTAACTCAGATTTCGATTTTGTTTTCGCGATTCCGGGAGCATACAAACTCCGTTTTACGCGCCGTTTTCGTCCACATTCAAGATTTTTCTAGCTCTTTCCAATGGTTATAATTTCAAGACCTAAAGAGTTCAAAATATTTGATCTCTTATTTAATGTTATATTCAACTCAGTGTATCTTGAAATCGGAGCCTCGTTTCGTGATATAAAAAATGCTTGTGACCGTCTAAAACCGGTCGTTACAACTGGTTAGGTTGCCTGCGGAGTACGTCTTACGTTTAACCTTCCAGCCCACCTGTACCAGCCACATATGGGAATTTCACCCATATGCTGATACAATTTGCAAATCATACGTATACTAGTAGCCTAAATGCTGATTACGTAGTATCCCTTTATGCGTCAAAGTTTAAACAAACCATGCTAAAAAATGCATTTATATTTAAAAAAAAGTTAAATGTATTCACCTGTATTTTTGGGTTGGCTGGATGACAGCTTAGAACTTCTCAACATAAATTTGGACAGCGTTTCTGCTTAATTTATTCTTATAACTATTTGCAAGGATGAATCCTGATGCGTTTATTTTCTATTTCTAAAATAAATCATAATCAACATACTATTTGTATATATATACGGTCGGATCATAACTCTAATAATATCCAAAAACTTAAATTTATGAGTAAACCAAGAAATCAAAGTACATACCGGAATAAACTGACTTCTAAATCTTGAGAAAGCTTTAAAACTCATATAAGTATTATGTAAACTTCAATATATGTCATTTTCTTTTTCGATTTTCTGTTCCTTTTCGATCGATCTACGTATATGTGTGTCTTTCGAAATGAAGATAAGCATCAACTTATCCTTTTTGTTTTCTTTTCTTGACAACACATTTCTTTTCTTTTCACACAATCACACGTGCACTTGATTTTTATTTGTATTTTTATAATTATAATATTAAATTATTATAATTAATTTTAGCTCAACTTTTGTTTTTCGATTATAACTTTTAAAATATCATGTTTTATAAAATTATAAATATACTGTTAGGACCGGCTCATTTTTCTCTACGTTTCGACCTAAGTTTCGTTAAAAACGGATAAGGATCAAATATAATGTATTTTCTTCTTCTTATTATTACTATTATTATTATTAGTAAAACGACGTTTGACTAAATTTAACGACCGTTTAGATCCTAACTATTTTGAATAATTGTTTCATCCGACCAATTCGTTTAAATGGATGCTACAAATTTTAAACGCTCATTTATACTTTTATACTCTCAAATAATCATATTTTTAAAATAAACTATTTTATATTATTAGACGAGAATTTACGTTTTAATCGATCGTTTTTATTATTATATTTTTTTTACTAATAATAATTTAATCATAAATGAGAGTAATATTATTAGTATCTACAAAACAAGATGTTACACCAATCAATCTAATCTAAGACATAGGGCATACAAAATTTCAGGCCCCTATTTTTTATAGGTTTTTGTGCTTAATATATGTGATTTTGAATTTTGGGCTTGGAAAATTAGATGGGATGAAGAACAAGAACAAAAATGAACACCCCTTGTTATGATGTTCGAGTGCTTGGTAAAATAAAATTCTTATTCCAATAAAAGCAACAGATATTTGTATTGTTGTCTCCTTTAAATTCAGACACCAGTTTTCAAGAGATGGGAGATGGTGTCCACAACATGTTAGAGATGGTGTCTACAACATGTTATCCTTGTTCTCGCATCAAGTTCATCGCTTTGTGGAACAAATTAAAATTTCAAATTAAATTTCTTCATAATCTAAGTGACCCATCAGGATTGTTTAATTCTCACTGTCATCATCAAAACAATTTCCACAATAATTCACGAATTGAGTCAGTAATAAGATCGATAATCCTATGTTCTTCAATACCCTTCTACCGGTTGATCCATTCAAGATTTGTCAAATGTTTGAATTACAATGATTGGTTTGTTGGTGACAGACTAGTGTCCCTTTATAAGAGGCTGGTTTTATTAGCGATGCACACAACATGTTCGAAGAATTTCCTGATAGAGATATGGTATTATGGAATTCTTTTATTTCTATATTTTTAATTTGAGGGATGTGATTTTAAGCTTGAATGCGTTTTATAGGATGAGACATGAGTTTATGCAAGTAATACTTTTTATTTTTCTATTTTTATTTTTTTTTAATGCAAAAGGGCCTCAGACAAGTGTGTATGATAACTAATGATATGAGTAATTGTGCTTCAAATGAAGATTATCAAAACATATCAACAAAACCTGAAAAATATAAACGTTTAAAATATGTGAATTATGAAAATATATATAGATATATATACACACACAGACACACACCCATTAAATGACAAATTATGATAAATATAATACGTGTTTGCATCATAGGATTGGGTAAAAAACCAATATAATTAAAATATATATACAATAAATTGCATAATCTACTATACGAATACATTTTATAATTACAACTACAAACCTAAATATCTAAGAACTTTGTATACAACATTAATTATGCAACTAAACGTAAATATATTTTAGTTGTATTCATTTATAATAGATTATGCAATTCATCGTAAATATATTTTATTGTTTAAGGCAGGGGCGAAGCCTTTAAGGGACCGGGGGGGGGGCGACCGCCCCCCCTTTTTTTTTCGCCAGTAGTGTTAATTTTCGGACCGTAAGCCAAATTTTTTTTTAAAATACTAGTTTCGCCCCCCCTAAAAAAAGTAACCAAACACATTTAAAAAAAAAAATACTCTTTCCATCCCTCTCATTTTTTACCCCATTAACCTCCCTCTCATTTTGTTTGTTTAGACATTTAGATTTTAGTTTGAATCAATATATCATGGGAAAAGTGAAAATAATTGACTAGTTTTTAAAAAGAAATGTTATTGAAGAAGAATGTGATGCTACAAATCAAGATAATTGTAAAAAATCCTCAATATATCGTGAGAAAGGTGAAAACAATTGACTCGTGAGTATTATTTATATATGTATTTAAGGGTTGATGATATAGGTGTTATTCAATAAAAATTATATATGGGATTACAATGTAATTAGTCTGTCTCAAACTGTAAAACGGTTAGGTTTGATTCGGTCTTAATTTTTACGGGCTCAAAAATCCCAAAACTAGAAAGTCGAAACGTAGAAAGCTCAAATCGTAAAAACCGGACAACAAACACCCATAATAAATGGTCACCTAAGATTGCAAGAGAACGAATGAATCAAATAGACGTATGAAAAGAATGTAAGTTTTCGAAGGGATGAAGGGCCCCGGATTTTATGTCTCCTAGGGCCTTCAAATTGGTTAAGCCGGCCCTTAAAATGATAATTATTAGACATTTTTAATTTTATTTGTTTGACCCGACTTGACCCGAATCACAGATCCGAACATTTAACCCAACTAACCGAGACATACCGGTCGATTGCAAAAAAAATTTTTTTGATCCCGTAAGATTTCGCCCCCCCTCCCAGTTTCGTCAAGCTCCGCCACTGGTTTAAGGATTAGTGGATAAGAACTTTTGAAAATAAACAATAAATTTAAGGATTTGTTTCTTCCTATTTAACTTAACCACTAATTATTAAAATATACTCGTTTATATTATGCAATTTGTAAATAGATTTTAACCATAAACTTATTGTTTATTTTATTGAAATAAATTAACGTAAATACTCAAACACAAATGTCGATATGTCCGAGTGGTTAAGGAGACAGACTTGAAATCTGTTGGGCTTCGCCCGCGCAGGTTCGAACCCTGCTGTCGACGTATAAATTTTTTTTTTTTTTTTTTTATCGATTTATTAGGGGTTTGTGCAATCTTCGATCCTCAGTGGACTGTGAATTCCCAATTAGGGTTTGAAAATCGACTTTTTGATCCGTAATTTCATTATCCTAAATCGATGGAAGAGACCAGCAGCACGACCATCACGAGCCAGAAATCGACACAAGAGTTGGCGATGGAGGGCCAAAAGCATCTGGAAGATACGATCGAATCAGCGTTTCAAATCTTATCGTCTATGAACGATGAACTCTGTAACCCTCATTTATGGTCCGCTTCTTCTCCACCAGTACATCACGCGCCACCCAACGGCGATGCTACGTCCTCCGATGTCGCACATCAGTCGGAGATGGGTGCCGGAGCTCTCGAGGAAGCTCGTCTCCGGTACAAAAACTCCGTCAAAGCTCTCCGCTCAGTTATCGTTGCCATTCCGAACTCTAGAAAGGTACAATCTTCCGGTTCGATAAGATGTAATCTTTGCTGTTCTGTTTGTATTATATATTCATAATTTGTGAATCTTTGCTGCTTTAGTTTTTTTCTGTGTCGAAAGATTGAATATGAAACTGTGAATTCTGATGCTTGACCTTGAATTTTAATAAACAAATGAAAAAGTATGTTTTATAAATTTAAACTTCAATGAAAGAATTTTGAAACGCTGATAACACTTTCAAGATTAGGGTTTTTGTTTTTTTGTTTTTGTGCCCATATTTTGTGATGATGTAAGTATAGTTAGTTCTGTTAAACATGATATGATGCAAGTAACTTTAGGTTTGCCTTTGTTTTTGATATACCAATTGGTTCAGATATGCTGTGAAAACATGTTTTCGACGTTTTTTATTTGTTCATCATATTCAAATCTGTAACCTGCCCTTGTTATATGGTGATCTACTTAACTTGTGTTTCCACCGTAATGAAGGCCAAGGCTTATGATAGTGACCCAATGTCAACTGATGAGCTGGATGTCGAGAAGCTGGAAGAGCAGGCTTCTGATTTAAGAAAGGTATATCACTTTGTAAGAGCTCGATAATAATAACAAAAAAATAAATAAATAAAACATTAAAGGCATATCTTATTCTTTGACCTTTTCTACTGTGTTTTAGGAGCTTGAAAGTAAAAACAAGTATTTAAAACTTCTCATAGATCAGCTTCGAGAGCTCATTGCAGACATTTCAACTTGGCAAAGTCCTGTAGCAGTATGAAGGTAACAAACCTTTCTGCAACAATGATTGAAATCTCACAGATAGGTAGGTTGTTTGATTGTTTCTTGAATTTTAGCGAAACTTTTTCCTTCTAAGAGTTGATACTTGAGATCCTGCATCCTGTAATGATCCAACAGCTGTTACCAAATTGGGAAAGGATGTATAAGTTTACATAGCATTTTAGTCTGTCTTGGTTAACCTAGTTCAAACCTTTTAGTATAAAACTTGTAAAAGCAATACTAATTATGTTCAAAACCTTTGATGGGTGCGAATTGAAAGTTGTAAATTATGGTTTTAGTTAATGTGTGTTAACCCACAGACTTTTTGTCCACTTTTGTACTCTATGAATACTTTATCCGGAAAATACGAGTAAAACAGCTTCCTTTTTACAATAACAATATTTTCTAGGTGGTGACATTAAGAATATTTGAACTTGCCTTTGACAATTTAATCATTCTCTTGAACTACTTGATAATTAAGAGATATATACTTGTTATGGCCTAGAATTAAGCTAGTTGGGTCCTAGACACTACACTTTAGATTGATCATGTGCAGTTTTTCTTTTTTTACTCCTCAATCTAACATATGCTATTATTATTAAGCCTCCATAGCTTAAAGACATGGTCAACATCTGTGTGGTGGCATTGTAAGACACATAAGCATCTGCAGGATCACCTGCTTGCAAACTAGCATTCCAACTAGCTGATATGGACCAATTGATTGAAACTGCTACTAATGACGCATGCAAAAAAGAAGTATAACATGCCTGCAATTAATTGATCAAGAAGTAGGTGAATAATTGAGTCAATCGTTGATTAAACTAACATGCCCGATTGTTGATTTGACGATTTGCAGATCTAATTTCTTCTTCCAATTGTCGTTGTTCTCTCCTGTATAGATCTGATTTCTTCTTCCAAAGCAATTGGTTGATTTCATGATTTGCTCCAATCTTGACACTTTGTTAGGTATCAAATAGTAGATGTTAGGTATCAAATAGTAGAGGGAGTCAATTGTAATAATAGCATAATATGGGGGTTGAAAGTGTAGATAGTCAATTGTATTAGTTGTTAATAAGTGAACTTTTTACAGGAATGAGATTAGTGATTGATTTTGAGAATTATCTCCTTCTTTTCTCTGTGATTTCTTCTTCTTCTTTAATCTTTCACTCTTTGTGTATTATGTACCCAACCCGTATCTATCCACCTTAATAGCTTTCTCTTCCACGAAAAGAATTCACTTGTTGAAACATTTCCAGTAATGGATTCTTGAATCTCACTACCATTTTCAGATTTCTCAAATGTTTCTTGAAAATCATTTCCATACCAATTTGTTACAAACACTTTTTCTTGTACACCATTATAAAATACAGCATGTACCTTATTATTTCTCGTATCTTTTCCATTTTCTTTGAAACTCTTTATTGGATCATCATCAATATCACCACTAGCATTCCTTTCAGGCATTTCATCAAACAACTTGAATGCATTTTCAGTCTTTGTAAATTGATAAGAAAAGGATTTTAAACCTTTTTCACTAAAACTAGAAATAACAGAAGTGGTTCTTTGATGTAAATCACAAGTGCTTACCTCAAGATCTGATGATATTTCTTGAACATAATCCAGATTTAGAACCCTTTCTTGCGATTTGGCCAAAAAAAACGCTTCCTTCAAAGTTAAACTGCTTCCCAAATTGTGATACCCCATAAGAACTTCACTAATTTCTCGTTTAAGACCAGAAATAAAGAGGTATACTGCATAATCTTCACTAATTTCGACCTTATTAAGCAATGTTTCAAATGTATCACAATAATCTTGGAATGTACCTTTTTGCATCAGTGACATAATCTCCTCCGTATAAACTTCCATGGTAGGTTCCGTTATGAATCGATTGCCACCATAAATCGATGTCGTCGATGCAGAATTGTGAATCGTTGTTGTTACAATCGCCGGTGTTCTCCCCTATGATCTCCTGTGTGCAGTGTTTTAGGTTTGAATTGTTGAACGGCCCATCCTGAACCGTCATTTTAATTTCATGATTTGCTCCAATCTTGACATCTTCTGCCAATTTCATGCGATGGGTGATTTGCATTTGCTTCAAAACCTTTTATTATGTCAATCTTGACTCAGTCACACTCAAGTTTGTTATTGTAACATCTTCAGCACGTTTCACTGGCAAACCCATTTTAAATTTGGGCCCTTTTTATGAAAAATTTATTTGCGTTGTGATTTTGACTGTTGAAACAATTAGTATTCCAAATAGAGACATTATCCGAACAATTAGAAATTAGCATGCAACATGCATGTCAAAAAAAATTTTTGAACGGCGTTTGATCTCAACGTGTGAACCATTGATTTTCAGGCCACGTCATCAAGGTCTAGTTACCATGACCTTCGTTGAGACCCCACCACCACCCCAGGAGGAAACAGTACCGGAAAACCCTCTGACCTCTCAAGGATCCTTATTTTGCCTTGGGAGGGATTTGACTCCATGACCTTCCATTTGAAAAGTTAAGGGGTACCGCTAGGACAAAACCTTTTGGTAGCATGCATGTCAATTAGCATGGCCTTTTCTTTTCTTTTTTCTTTTCAAGAGGTCTAACATCAAAAGACAAATTTTTGTAGCCTTGACAGTGTACAAATGTTACTTTAAAATTAGGGGCGGTGAATGAGTTTTGTTGGTGTGTTATGGTTTCAACTAAACCTCAACTTGAAAAATTTACACAAATCCGAACCCAACAATCAGGTCAAACCCACAAACAGGGATCCAACTCAAATTTTATGGGTTATCCCGACTCATTTGACATGAAATATATATTTATACTTTTCATATTCTATTATAAAATCATAAACCGTAATTAGAATGTGTTATATAATTAAAAAGCTGCAATAGAAATACATTAGGTTGTGTAAATACATCAGTTTCTAAATTAAAACAAAAGTGTTCTCCAACATCATAATCAAATCCGTTCTTGTTCTAAGTCTAATCTGTTCAAACTTTTGTACAGTTCAATCAAAATAGTTTGATCTCACAGTGTTATAAAGATTTTAGAAAAACCAAACTACAAATTTCTGTTTTGTCAGTTGGTTCTATGAAAGTTCATATACAAAACGGTACACATATATACAACAAAATCTAGCAATAAATCTACTACAAAACCACCGCCCTCAAATTAATACATTTTTTTTTGAAAAGATTTGAATTTATTTAGTAAACTAGTTTTATATTGGAGCCCACATGCAATTTCCAAGGGTAAAATTTTTTTTTTAACGACATTTAATCTTAACGTGTGAACCACTGACTTTCAGGCCACGTCACCAAATAGGCTCGGGAATATTAATTTGGGGCAGTAAAGCCTCTTAGATGAGAGGTCTTGAGTTCAAACCCAAATAATGAATATATTAATTTGGGGTCGTATAGAATTAGAAGCAAGATATATTTGTCGTTTAAAAAAAAAGCCCGGGCCTAATTGTTCGCTATAAACTGGGTGTGTTTTACTTTCATCGAATGCATTGGGTTTCATCAAATGCATTGGGTTCGTGAGAGCTGATTTGGGCCGGGACTTGCTCAAAGGCTCCAGAGATCTATGGCCGACGAAATTATGACTTGTGATTTGTGAAGATTTGTTAATATAACATATTTTTAGCATTTTTTTTTATTTTCGTCAAGCTGCAAATAAATTTCTTCAAATAAGGAAACAAAACACGTCGATATGTCTCAGTCTGACTGCCATATCGACTGCTTCAAGAAATGGGCTCAAAATCTATTGGGCTTTGTATCCGCAAGTTCGAATTCTAAACAATTTATTTTTGTGGGTAAAACTTCTATTGATTTTCGGATCAGTCTCTTCTGTTGTCATTCTGGAATTTTGGTTTGCTTTTGTTGTTTGAAATGAAAAAGACAATGTATAGTGTATAACTTTAGGTAAAACGCTTTAAAATCCTAAGAATGAAGAGGGAGCAAGCGCGACTGATATAATCATATAGGAAAGAATAGAGGCAACCGCCTAGGGCCTCGAAAGGAACATGAGCCCCTAATTTTAGACTGATCCACAAGTTTTTTTACGGTTTAGAAAGCTTGAAAATGGGATTTGCTTGCACTTCATATCAATTTTTATGAGAGTTCGATTAGGACCACTGCTAGGTGAAAAAATCTAAAGAGGTCGTTGACTTTTTGAATGACAATTGCATTCTTCACTCCAAAAATCCGATTAACCTTTCTCTATCATTCTTTTGTTTACTCATTCGCGTCTCTCAATTGGAAGCATATGTGATCTCTATTATGGTCATTTTTTGTGGATTATTGTTTATAAAAGTTTTTTGTGTGAAAATATAAATAGATTTTTTAAGAACTATTTATTTATTTTTCTTAGGTGCTACTGTAATAATTTGGTTAAGACTTCTTTAATAATTACGTGATAATTTGAGTGAGACTTGTTTAATAAATTATGACCTAATTTGGATATTGATTTGAGTGAAAATTGTTTAGTCGTTAGGTGTTAAACATATTGATAAGGGACTACCATTTATGGGTTATGAATCTATGGTACAATTTACTCTTGAAAGCAAAATAAATTTTTTTAGCAAAAAGGGTCTCTACTTTAGTTTGCGACTAAAACCTCTAAAAAACTTAAGTCGGCCCTGAGAGAGATGTCTCTTGGATAGATCAAATCATTTTTGTGAAAGCTTATTAACTTTTGTATATGTATATCTATCAAGCTTTCTAAGTCATATTTTGGCTTAAACTAACAACTAATGATTTTTTTATTGTATATAAAGTTCTTGTGTCTAAGTTTAAAAAAAAAAAGAAGTGGGAACATTTTTAAGATGCCAAATATTACTATAAAAAGGGTAATTGGTGATTTTGGTGTCACTAAAATCATGTTAATGCAATTCAATTTACTTATGACCAAAGATAAGTTAGAATAAACATTAATTGAGACATTGAATAAAAAGGTGTGAAATGTACGTTTAAACAAGACTATTCTAACTTGAATAATAACCTCTACGATGGTCATTGGGAAGCCTCGAGATCATAGGGTTAGGGAGAAGAGCCCTTAGAAGTAGGGTCCAAAGGCGGCAACCCTTGGTAGGGTCCAAGGGGCAAAGGCCCGACATGGATCGAGCTTCCCACGCTCAGCATGGAGAAATTTTATTTTGTCATGTATGTTATGCATTTTAAGTTTTCTCGGAATCACTCATGGGAAAGAAATTTTTTGAAGCAGGATATCCTTCTCACATCATATGATCCAAGAGCATGAAATAATCCAAAAGAATCCCTTTCGCATCCTTCAATAAAGGAGAATCCTCTTATCGCATATACGATCAGAGAGGATCCTCTTATCACATCTACTAATCAGGTAAAGATCCTTTGTTTGCTATAGATGTAGATGCCAAATAAATATATAATCATCAGTGTGGTTGTGACTAACGAACACTTCCTTTCGAATTGTTCGTAATGTTGGTCCCCACAAATAAGACAATCTTAGGTTAGTTTTTGGTTCCCACACATAATAGATTTTCTTATTCCCTCTTGACCTCTCAAAGATTCATCGCAAGTACTAGCGAAACAATTTTACACAATTTTTGAGATATTTAAAGTACCGTGAATACAAAACCTATAAATTATCCAAATTATACTAGCCTTGATGTATATTCATCATTTTGAAACGGTTAATTACAACATAATTTGTACTATCAAGTGCTCTTTTCTAGCATACAAATTATACAAGCGTTCAAAAAAAGAACTATCACCAATTAGATACTTAGATAATATAAATTTAACTCTACAAGCTTTATTGACGAAAAATGTATCTAATCGTTGCAAGTGACAAATTTAATGTTTTTTTTTGAACGACCAACTAATCAACTACTTAGTACTGAGTACTTCGTACGCGGCCCCCAATGGCTAAAAGATGCCCAAGCTGGCCTTTAGTCCACCAGCCACCAATTCCTGGAGAAAACCCTACCCAAGCAACCGTCCAAAGGCACGACGGTTGAAAGCTGGTAAAACCAAGTGCGATCAAGGATCGAACCCAGGATCTGAGCCTCTTATCACTTTCCCTATACCTTCCTTCATCTTACCAATAAGACAAGACATCATTGGTGACAAATTTAATGCTACTTTTAACAATCAATATACCAAAAGACGGGGAAAAAATAACTTTTTTTCCACCATCATTTGATACCAAACAATTTTATGTTTTTTATACATTGGTAGTTATGTTAGACTGCTAACATATGTTTCTATGAACTGATGAACTTCATTGATCAAAAAACTGAAATAAATACAAACGTTCGACTCCAACTAACTACTACAAAATAGGAAATACCACAAGACTCGGGAAACTAACTACCAACGTCAACAACGTGCATGACAAATTCAAACTAAATTAAATAACTTAAACAAATAACCAAAGACCCATGCATTATCCCCACGTTCACTGTAGGCCACGTACACTTCCATCTGTTACTGTTCCATGCAGACAAGTACACATCAACTTTTACTCCAACATACCCTCCCTCAAACTAATCTTGTATATTACAAATTAGTTTGTCTTTCACTGAACAAACACCAAGCTTACTCCTGAGAAATTCATAAACTTCCCTCTTCAATGGTTTGGTCATAATGTCAGCTACTTGTTCTTCTGAAGCACAATATTCTAACTTGACAGTTCCTTCTTTTACCAGATCTCTTAAGAAATGATATCTAACCCCAATATGCTTGCACCTTCCATGGAACACAGCATGTTTAGATAACTTAATTGCAGAAGTATTATCACACATGATCACAGTACCGCCATTTTCTTTCAATCCAAAATCTTCAAGTACTCCTCTAATCCATATCACTTGACAAGCACAAGCAGAAGCCGCCACATATTCTGCTTCAGTAGACGACAATGTAACAATGGCTTGCTTCTTCGATTGCCAGGCCACAACACCACCATCCCACAACATAACATAGCCTGAAGTACTCTTATAATCATTAGCATCTCCTCCAAAGTCACTGTCAGTGAAAACTTCCAACTTTCCAACTCCACCAGCTTCATACCATACTCCAAAATCCAGAGTTCCTTGCAAATACCTTAGAATCTTCTTTGCAGCTTCAAAATGTTCTTCAGAGGGATTAGACATAAAACGGCTGATAAGACTTACCACAAACTGTATATCTGGACGAGTTGTGGTAAGATACATTAGACTTCCAACAATCTGCTTGAATCTTGATTCATCTATTTTCTGACCTTCATTTATCTTCAACTTGCAACCTGGCACAATTGGACTTCTAACAGCATTGCATGTTTCCATACCAAATCTCTTGATTATTTCTTGAGCATACTTCTTCTGAGATATATGTATCCTATCAGAAGTTTGTAAAACTTCAATCCCCAGAAAATACTTCATTCTTCCCAAATCAGTCATCTCAAACTCTTTGCTCATGGAATACTTGAATGCACTTAACAGCCCCTCATCATTACCTGTGTAAATCAAATCATCAACATACACATTCACAAGCAAAATACAACCTTCATCTCCTTCTTTAATAAAAAGAGTATGTTCTGCATTGCTTCTCACAAAACCTGCATTAAGAAAATAATTCTCTATACGACTAAACCAGGCTCTAGGAGCTTGCTTTAGACCATATAAAGCCTTTTTAAGCTTGTACACTTTGTCTTCCATTCCTTTCTTTTCGTATCCTTGAGGTTGTTGTACATAAACTTCCTCATCAAGCACACCATGCAGAAATGCTGATTTCACATCCATTTGCAACAACTTCCATTTCCTTTGGGCAGCCACTGCTATCATCATTCGAATTGTATCCATCCTAGCAACAGGAGCAAATACTTCAGTATAATCCACTCCATATTCTTGACAATACCCTTTTGCCACCAAACGGGCCTTAAACTTCTCTACATCTCCAAATTCATTCAACTTAGTCTTGAATACCCATTTCACACCAATGCATTTAGCACCATTTGGAAGATCCACAAGTTCCCATGTCTTGTTCTGTTCAATGGCTTGAATCTCTGTATCCATGGCCCGTCTCCATTTTTCTTCTTTTACAGCCTCATCAAAAGAACAAGGTTCTTGAAAAGAAACTTGTATAGCATTCAACTCAACATCATTACCCGTATAACAATCATTCAAGTAGGCTGGAACTCTTCTAGATCGACCCTCCCTTGCTCGTGAACTTTCTGCCTCAGTAGTACCCACTTGATTTGAACCATCAACATCACCAGGAGCACCTTCCTGATTGGAACCATTTCCATCACTAGACTCTGTTGGCTCATGCACTGCTACCTGATCACTTTCAGTAGATTCACCCCATGTAATAGACTTATCCTCCTCGTTATCCAACTTATTAGCCCAATCCCATTGCTTATCTTCCTCAAACACAACATCTTTGCTTACAATAACCTTCATAGTTACAGGATCAATCATCCTATAACCTTTGGACTCTTCACTCAAACCAGTAAAGATACACTTCACACTCTTGAAATCTAACTTGGTTCGTTTTTCTTTTGGAACATGAACATGAGCTAAGCAGCCCCATATTCGAAAATGTTCCACTGAAGGCTTCTTCCCACTCCAAACCTCTTGTGGCGTCACATTTTCTAATGCTTTAGAAGGATGCCTGTTCAAAACATGATAGCTCCACGTTGCAGCTTCTGCCCAAAACACCTTTGGCATGTTTTTGGCTGCAAGAAGAGTAACTACCATGTTGATCACCGTTCTATTCCTCCTCTCTGCTACTCCATTTTGTTGAGGAGTATAACTCGTTAACTGTCTCTTTATTCCATGTTCTGCACAAAACTTGTTAAAGTTTTCTGATAGAAACTCACCTCCTCTATCTGTTCGAAAACCTTTGATCAACCTTCCAGTTTCCTTCTCAACCTTACATTTGAAATTCTTAAAACAATCAAAGGCTTCAGATTTTTCTTTCAACAAATAAATCCAGCCTTTTCGACTACAATCATCAATAAAACTCAATATATATTGCTTTCCACTGTTAGACATAGGCTTAATGGGCCCACAAATATCACTATGAATTAAACCAAGTATGTCTTTTGCACGCCAGACACTATGCTTAGGCATGGCAGCCCTACTTTACTTTCCACTCAAGCAAGCTGTACAAACTTCTTTTCCCACAGTAAAGTTGGGAAAGCCTGTCACCATTTCTTTACTTTGTAGCTGCCTAAGACTTTCAAAGTTTAGGTGACCATACCTTTCATGCCACAATTTGGTCAAATCATCATCTTTGGTATACATACATCTTTCAACTACTTTCTCACCGTACGGTTGGTCATAAAGTGCAAACAACCTATTAGTTGTCATGGCACTTTCTACGAGGAGACCCTTCTCTGAATGATAGACTTTACATACCCCATCTTTAATTAAGAAAGACAAACCCTTAGATAGGAGTTGACCTATACTAAGGAGATTGTTTCTTAATTCTGGGACAAAGTACACATCACTAATAGTATTAGAATACCCATCTATTACCAATTTGATTTGACCTGTCACACCCCCACCCCTCGCCACCTCGTGTCTGGTCTGACGTCACTGAACCGGTTGCGGAAGCATAGTGGTGATGTCTCCGAGGTGAGGGGTGACTTACTTGAACCAATATCATAAGCACACAGATTAACTTAAAGTAAATACATTACCAGGGTGTCGCAATCACAACCACATTACAACCATATTTATTTAATTACAATACTATTATTAAAGTGCAAATAACTCAAAAGTGCATCCTCACCCGGTGGTCACTGTCTCCCTGCAAAAAGATTTAATTTGAAAACGTCAGCACAAAGCTGGTGAGTTCGACAGTTCAATTTTAAAACAATATGATATGATAAGCACGTTCTCAAAAGTTCAGTTCCGGATAACCATGGGACCTGTATCTAGTTCCTTTCGGATGTCTAGTCTGTCTCAAGATATTACCCGTCGGTACATATCTTAGTGCCTCATTATCTTAATGTCTATCACACCATTAAGAAGTTCAGGAAACAGATAACAAACATTCACACAAGGGGAGATGCAATCCTCCCAACGAATGGGGTGTCAACCAATAGTACTATCAATGTTTTCTGCTCGGCCACACATGGGTTCACTAGATACAGTTCAAAAATGAGGACTTTCAGTGTCATGATAGAGTTCAGTCTACAGGCCAAAATCCCATGAAATCCCACAAAAGTCACAACAATCACATGAAATCACACAGATATCAGTGATACATATCATATGTTCATTAAAAGTTCAACAATGTTCCCCGATGTTTATAAAAGATTAAAATAAAAGGGGTTGTACAAAACTCACCTGGTAGTATAGATGTAGCAGAATATCTCAAAACTGATAATAGAGAAGTGATTCTGCATTTATTTATATTTAATGAGTTATTTATGTTCTAGTTTACTGATTAGATCCTTCTGAACGTTCAATGTCAAAGACATTGCTTAGTAAATCATCAACTCGATATTAATAATATAATTAATTAATTTAAGGTTATATCATACAATGTATGATAATGTAGGAACCTACATTGTATTAGATTCCTAACACAAAGTTGATGACACTCTAGATTAATCAGAATACTCTCAGATTAACCAAATAGTTAATGTTGTTGATTATAATGCTAAAACAGTTTCTAGATGATTTAATGGCTTATGAGTGATTAATCCTTATTATTGATTACCCAAATATCATGAAATATCACAATGTAGCATCAGAATAGGTGAAATAACCAGATTTAACATACTAATCTGACTGTTATCACAAACATCAGATAATCATTCCAATGAGTATGTTAATGATTATGATTAGTTTGAAACACTTGGATTTAACCTTTGCATTTCAAAGATTAATCAAACTAATCACCTACATTGTCATAATCAAATGGTTTAAACCATTATAATCATAGGTATGATTTCATGCAAATCGGGCATCATAACGGATCAAAACAAGGATTTAACCGTTAGAACTTCGTGTTCTTCGTTTATAATCAATCCTAGCCATCATCTAGGCAATAATCAACAATCCTAACTATCTCATTACATTCAAAATCAAGATCTAATCAATCCATATCAAACCAGAAAGTTTAAGCGGATCATTACCTGATTTGACGGATTCCTGTGGTTGAAACGACGATCAGAACTTGAAAACACGATCCGTGGTGCAATCCGTACGTTTAATGACCTTCAAAATGTATTTAGGATGGTATAACCTGGTTCTTGAACGTCTGGAGTGAAGAAGAAGTCGAATAGAAGGTGTTTTGAGGCTTCCCATGCGATCTGATCGCTTTATAAAATTTTTAACCGACTTAGCCCGCCAGGCGTATCGCCTGGGTCCCTGCACCCACGTCAGGCGTACCGCCTGACCCGTTTTTCTTCCAATATTTGATTTAAACTTCGTTTCGCGATTCCGGGAGCATACAAACTCCGTTTTGCGCACGGTTTTCGCCCACGTTCATCATTTTTCACATACTATCAATCCCCAATAACAAAAGTTACTAAATCCTCGTGGATTTCAAGCACGACCAAATGTGCTCACGTTATTAATGCCGAATTCTTCGTACGCAACTGTCACATGACCCCTCCCTTCAACTTTCATACGTGAACTATTGCCCAGCTTGACAAAATGTGAATAGTTTTTGTCAAGAGAAATAAACTTTAATTCATCCCCACACATATGATTCGAACACCCAGAATCTAGAAACCAAATATGAGAGTTCTTACCTTCTTCCTCAGTCTGAGCCATCAGCATAATCTCATCTTCTTCATCAAACCCAGCATAATTGGCTTCTTTTGAATTTGGGCATTCATAAGCGAAGTGACCCAGCTTGTGGCACGAATAGCACTCGACAGTCTCCTTGTTAAAAGAAGACCTTCCACGTCCTCGTCCCCTTCCACGAGGACTTCCTCTTCCGCGGCCACGACCTCTTCCTCCAGATGTGTCTGCATGCTCAACCCGAAGAGCATGTTCTTCTTCCTTTTCTGGTTTCTTGAACTTCTGCTCATGTACAAGCAAAGTACTTTGAAGTTCATCTATGGACATTCGTTCTATGTCCTTAGATTCTTCAATTGAGACCACCACATACATATATTTTTCTGTAAGTGTTCTCAAAATCTTTTCAACAATCTTTAGATCAGTCATGATCTCGCCATTACTTCTCATCTGATTAGCCACCATTAGCACCCTTCCAAAATACTCGGGAATGGTTTCGTTCGTCTTCATTTCAAGGACTTCGAAATCTCGCCTCAATTTCTGAAGCATAGATTTCTTCACCCTTGCATTCCCTTCGTATCTTTGCTTCATGGAATCCCATACTGACTTCGCAGTACTTCTATCCAAGATCTGTTCAAAAGTAACCCTATCAATGGCTTGATACAAGTAATGCTTCACCTGAAGATCTTTTGTTCGCAATTCTGCAAGAGTCTTCCGCTGTGCTTCGCTCTGAGCTATACCAACCACAGGCTCGATGATTCCAGGGTCAATCAGGTTCCATAATTGCTTGGCCCTCAGCAAGTTCTCCATCATTTCCTTCCAATGATCGTAGTGTCCGTCGAACACCGGTATCTTCAACTTCTCGTTGCTCATCGTAGCAGTCTCTAGATCTCTCTTCTCTCTTTGATCGTTCGCTCTGATACCATATGTTAGACTGCTAACATATGTTTCTATGAACTGATGAACTTCATTGATCAAAAAACTGAAATAAATACAAACGTTCGACTCCAACTAACTACTACAAAATAGGAAATACCACAAGACTCGGGAAACTAACTACCAACGTCAACAACGTGCATGACAAATTCAAACTAAATTAAATAACTTAAACAAATAACCAAAGACCCATGCATTATCCCCACGTTCACTGTAGGCCACGTACACTTCCATCTGTTACTGTTCCATGCAGACAAGTACACATCAACTTTTACTCCAACAAGTTAACAGTCATTTTTAGTTTTACCTATGTGTTTCACTCGTTGTTTCTGTTGTATGTAATCATGCATTGTATGTAACTTGTAAGGTTGTATTACATTTTACTATTCTTAGACCCTACATTAGCTTTGCTAATAGTGGATATACTGAATACAATGATGAATTTGTTAAAGTATTTGACATGCTTGTATTTAAGAATGTAATCTCATAACATTATAAAATGTCAATATGTCTAGAGTGGTTAAGGGGACAGGCTTGAAATCTGTTGGCTCGCGCAGGTTCGAACTCCTACTGTCGACGTTTCTTTTTTATTTTTTATATTTTTAGTTTTCTGTTATCATAATTTTTCACAGCGATGAATGAACTTTAAAAGATGTTCAATATTTCTAGCCAAATTTTGCAATCTTATGGTTTGTATTAAAGTCTAGGTTTGTGTAATGATACATAAGTTGTAGCCAAATGTAAATTGGTCAAAAAGTTTACATGGAAAATCAACAAACCATTTTGGTTCACTTGATTGATCTGGTTCCAACCCTTTAGTTTACAACCAGGAGTAAAAACAGTACATACATATGTTCTAAATCTTTGATGGGTGCCCATGGTTAGTTGTGAATCGCGGTTCGGGTGGTGAGAGATGATCTCATGTCAACAATGGCAGATTCATCTGCACCCAATTTGATAGCTTCTTTGCTGGCTGTTATGAACCGTGAAACTGCACCTTTCACATATGTGTGAGCTTCTTTCACGCTCATTTTCTTCCCCATTTCATCTGGAAAACTGCTCAAGAAATGGTCACCGTTGAGAACCGCGGCTAGTTGAACCACTTCACTCTGAAATTGAGACAGACCCCTTGTTTCATCTGGCTCGGTTCTTCTTAAGGGTGCAGCTTCTGGCAAGACCTCTGCAGGTAACAAGAAGCTCATAAATACTTCCTCACATAACATATGCTTATAATCATGATATAACATCCAAAAATTCAATTGAATAAGTGCTAAATTTAGTGAAATTTACCCGGGCAATCGGTTCTTGGAGAGCTCAGTTGATTAACAACCTGTTCAAAGGATCCAGCCCATGCATCTCTGTGGGTTAAAAAGTTGGATGACAAGTTGAACATCTTTTTTATGGTAGCAGGGATTGATGAATGTTCATATTCTGAATTTGGTGTTGGCCCTTCTGGGCTACTTATCACTGCATAACAGATATAATCATATAAACACCATATGAAAACACAAAAACCTTACTAGAATCAAGAAATCTTGAATCTTTACAAGATGAAACAAATCTTGAATTTTACCAGTGCCTTTCTTGATCCAAGGAGACACCATTATGGTGGGAACCCGAACACCCAACCTATCAAACTTAAAGAAAGAAGGTGCTGGACCCGTGTTCCCATCTGGGCTAGGAACATTAACATAAGGAGTCTTGACATGATCAAAGAACCCCCCATGCTCATCATATGTAATCACTAACAGGCTCTCATTCCATTGTGGACTTGCTCTTAATGTCTCATAAATTTCTTTCACTAATTTCTGCCCATTTGCTACATCATGTGATGGATGATCATCATTTGCTGGAAAACCCTTTATGTCAAAGTATCTTGGTTCAATCACACTCAAGTTTGGTAATTTACCATCTTTAGCATGTTGTTTGAAGGTGCTATATTGATGGAAGTTGAATACATACTTCAATTTCCTCATATTTCTGTAGAATAAAGTTGTGGGTATGTTTTGAAAATACACTCCCCAATCTTTTCCATTCTCATGAAGTGAATCAAAGATTGTTTTTTGAGGATATCCTGTTGCTAATTGTTTCTTCACATGACTTGTTGACCCATGAGAAGTGGCTGAGTAGACAAATAGTCTGTTGGGCTGGGTTGGACCCGGAATTGAAGAGAACCATCGGTCAAAAACAGCAAATTCTTGAACCAATTTGGCAAAAATTGGGACATTTTCGGGCTTGAAACCTTTCATAACTGTCTCAGAAAGATTGGGCGATAAGGATAGTGCCTGTTCAACAAAACCAGTCATTGAAGGAATTGGGTTGGACCCAAACACCTGTTTCTCTACATCTTCAAACGTATGACCAGGATCCGGATCCACATACTTGGCATCATCAGTGAAACAGATGGATTCTTGTGTTTCTTGGTTCTGTTTCCGGGTCAAGTTAGTTGAAACTGGGTTGCATTCTTGACCCGTGACACCATTGATTGACGGATTGATTGTTTTCTTCATCCACCCAATCATGTGATCAAAAGATCTGTTTTCTAGAACCAACACCACAATCCTCTTGATGGGTTGTTGCCCATCTTGACCCGATGCTTCTGCAAAACGGGTCGGATCAATAACACAAGAAATTGTGAGAAAGATGTAGAAAATGGATGAAAATGAAGTTCTTCTGGTTCTTTCCATGGTGGGTTTTGGTAAAGATGAAAGCTTTCTCACTATTTCTAGTTGAAAGCTAAAGAAGTGGAAACAGTGATTAGAAGCTTTAGATTTTGATGGAGGGAGAGATTTAATTATTTAAATAATCACCCCTCTTTATTTATTATATTATACAAAAACATCCTCAAATTCTTACAGAAAACAATATTTTTTCATGATAACTACAGATTTACTTTAAATTAAAATGGTATCTGATTTGACAAATTTACCCTTGGATTGGCACAATTATGGCCTTTGTATTTTAACTTTTTCTAAAGCAATAAAAGACATGAAATGGGTCCAAAGATGATCACAAGTGCAGATTGATAAGAAAGGATGTGTGTGTATGCATGTGAACAAGAAAATGGATGGATGTATTAACAATAGCGAACCTAGAAATTTTTTAATCCGGGTAGAGAATTTTTTTTTAATAATTATTTGTCGTTAAATATTGTATTTCCTTGATCAATTCAAATGGGATTAGGTTACGTCACCCAAGAAAATGATAAAAATAAATTAAAGCACCTATACATAATAAAACCACGCCAAATTATCATCGCATTGAGTAGGGTGACGTAATAAAATTAGTTTTCTTACAACATAATTTAAAAAAAATACTATTTAAATCAAGAAATTTAAGATTAAAAAAGGTGAAGGTTTAAATTTTCTTTTGAAAAATTGTTTCATATAACCTAAATATACGAATTATATACGAATCAACAAAGTTTCTCATAATGTTTATAAGTTTCAACTTTTAAATTATATAAGAATCAAGCCGGCCCTAGGGAGGGGCGAGGTGGGCGACTGCCCTGGGCCCGACATTTTAGGGGCCCCGAAATTTTAAATTTTTTTATATATTATATAAAAAATTATATAAATAATATATAAATAACCATCTAAAATCACATAATTTGAAAGGAAAAAAAGTAATTTTCTTTAAAGTATAAGAAGTTATTTTCATTTCCTTAAAACTAAAGGTGTTCATGAGTTCAGTTAATGGTTAATTTGGTATAGTTTAATTGGTTTTTCAATTTCTTTTCCTATCCAAAAACCGAACCGAATTTTAGAAGTGGTTTAGTTCGGTTTCAGTTAAAAATGAACAAATCGAATAAACCGATTAAAAACCAAATAAGCCGGTTAAAGATTGAATAAACCGAATTCAGTCGAATAAACTGGTTAAAAACGAACAAACCGAATTCAACCTTATATATTATTAATAAGATAATTTAAATCCGAATTCAGTTTAATCGGTTAATCAAACAAACCGAATTCAAAAAAAAATTGTAACGAAAACAGAACCAAACCGAAATTCAGATACAGTTAGGAACCGAATTCGGAATTCGGATACAGTTAGAAACCAAACCAAATGTGATTCGGGTTTTTTCAGTTACAAATACGGTTCGATTCTGGGCACTTTAATTCTTAGGACTGCCTCTAAAATGTTCCATTTTTTTTCTCGCCCCAGCCCCGGAATTTTTTTTCGTTCTTGGGCCGCATTTTAACAACGCATTTGTAGACAAGAAGGTCTGAGTGCGGTATGCACACAAAACCTACGCCACTTCATACAAGAGCTTGGACTTATTGCACTTAAACCAACCGCATTTTCTTTATGTCTGAGTGAATTTTTTTATATGTCACTAAACCAGTTGTTTACGTCTCTTGTTTAGTCAAGAATTAAGAAGACCCGAGAGTTTATCATGTAAATAGGCACAAAAACATATTACACATCTCACTTATAGTGCTTCTGTTTGCGATTATATGTTGGCTATATTATGTGGTTATATGTTGTAAAAAAAAAACTTTTTTGAGCCGGGGGACTCTACCGAAGCAGCCTCTAAATTATACTTGTAGATAGGGGTAGGTGTGTCTTTATCTTTCCCCCCAGACCCTACTGTAAGTGCGATTCTATAGAGTACGCTTCTTGTTGTAAGTAAATCTTTATATTAATATATAAAAGTAATATTTCACACGTGAGAGACTTGCTATTATTCTTATATATTTCTCTTCTATCAGATAATAAATGATATTAAAAATAATTTTTTTATAAATTAAATAATAATTTCCTATTTTTCTAAATATATATCATTTCTTATCTTTCTAAATATATATTCTATGAATATTTCAGTTATTTAATATTTTTAGCTATTTCATTTATTTATTTTCTGCTTACACCAATTGTTTAGATATGTGTTTGAGTTTGTTTATGTTTATGTTTGTGATTGTGCATATGCTTAGAAGTGTATGACGTCGAACCGGATGCCTTACTGGTTTCTGGTCGAACGCGTACTGGCCGGACCGGTTGGACCGGATTCAAGAACCGGATAACATAATAAATATACAAAAAAACTTCAAAAAAAATTATAGAATTATAAACATATTTAAACAGACATAATTAATGTTCAAACACACATAATTATGTTAAAAAATACGATTGATTTTAATGTTTAATTATTTGGATTTTAGTTAACAAAAAAAAAAAGAAAAAACTTGAAATCTGGTCCAATCAGTAAACCGGTTCCCGGTCCGACCGGTAAACCAACTCAACCGGCCGGTTAGCATGTTGTTTTTGGACCGGCCGACCTCCCAGTTCCCGGTCTGCTTCTGACAACACTGATGTAAAGTGTAAAATCTGAGTCGAGGGTTTCTATATAAACAGTCTCTCTATTTATGATAGGTTTGTATTCGTCTTCTCTCCTCCCCTTCCCTCAACCTTACTAATTAGTGAGACTATACCGGTTATGTTTGTTTTTTAATACTTACCGTTGAATATTTTATTGTTCCATTTTCGTGTAATACACTATTTTCTAACCTAGTACATTTAATTCAACCAAACCTCATTTGCATCAAATTTTCATGTTTCTATTATGCAAAAAAAAAACAAAAAAACGAAAAAAACGAAAAAACATAAACAACGGTTGGCTCGGTGTTTGGACCTTGATCAATGTAATATGTAAAGTGAGTCACTGGTAAGGTTCAATTGACAAATTTAAAATAGGAACCAGGTAAGGATCATCGGGTTCTAATGGTTCAGGCCGGACCGGTTTCAAGTCAAACTCTTGGTTTTGGTTCTTGAACTTGGTATTTTTTCAACCTCTAATCTTACAAATATTATTTTGGAATTTGAAAATATATTAACCAAGTCAAATTTTAGTGTTCAAAGTTTGGTAGGTATTATATCATAAAATATTTTAGATTCAGAACGAATGAACAAAGAATTTGGCAAAATTCCATCTCAACAACTTAACTTTCACAATATTAATTAATATATAAAATTAAATAATAAAATCTTTTACTTTAATTCTTCCTATATAATAATTGATTCCAAGAAAATGTCACATGGCATTCTCCTATTATTTCAAAAATAAATTTTCTTTTTAAATATAAAAACTCACCATTAATGTTATTAATTAATAATATACATTGTTTACATAAATACATTAAATTAATACTAATAATTAATAATATAATAATTAATAGCATCAATGTCTAATGTTATATATATATAATAGGGAATTAATAAAATGAAAACCTTATTTTAGAGTGAAAACCTTGAAAACTAGGCAAAAATCAAGTAAAAAAACGTTTTTTTTTGAAAAAATTTTTGCAGGTTTGTAACATTATTAGACACATTTTTATAAACAAAATCAAAAAAAGCGCCGACCAGATATTTTTTAAAAAAATCTTTTATAAATTTTTTTTACGTTGTAAAACATACGTAACGCTGCTTCAGATCTGACGAAAATTTTTTACGTTTCGTTACGTATGTTTTACATTGTTTTATAAAATATTTTTTTACGTTTTGTTACTTATGTTTTACATGGGTTTTTATGGTTTTCACATTAAGAAATGGTTTTCAAATTATCCATACCCTATATATATATATATATATATATATATATATGGAGAGGATCAAATGTTAACCCTTGTTTATTGCGTTAACCGAATAATACATCTTATTACTTTGGAGCACACACTAAAGTAAATCTAGATGTGTAGGTTTTTTCTTTTTTTTAATTAACGTAGGGTCCACTTACATTAATAAAAAAATAAGAAAAAACATACACTTTTATATTTACTTTATTGTGGGCACCAAATTAATAAGGTGTAGTTATTCGGTTATCGCAATAAGGAATGTTTAACATTCGAACCATCCCCTATATATATATTAAGAACATTCTTTTATAAATTTTTATTTTTAAAGTTTTTTAATATAAAAATGTATAACAACTATTATTAGTTTTAGTAATTAGTAATTATGTAAATATATGAAGACATAGTTATAAAATCACATAATTTTTATTTATAAATCCGTGTAATACCGGGTCTATAACGTGGTCTTCAAATAACCAGCATGCAGCATACGTGTCAATAAAATATGTCACGAGACCAGAAAGGATTATGATGCAAACACGTGTTATATAATGCATGTCAATAAATATGTATCACATATATCTATGTGATAATTAGATGTGCCTCAATGGGTTTTTAGAATCGGAAATGGCTTCAATTTTGGTCAACAGAGTCAAAAATTGGGTGGACATGAAATTGATTCCGGTTAGATTCGGTTATTCGGGTTTTAAACCTGTTTATGTTGGTTTAGTTATGGTTTTTTTGGGTAAATGTTAAACAGGTTCCGATAATTTCATTCTGATTCCGGTTTCAATTTCGCTAAAAAACTAGAACATTTTGTACCCACTGGTCCAGTTTCTTTTTTTTTCCCACCTTTAATTAGCATTGTAAAATGTAAAATACGTTAGAACTTGTCATAAAAAACTCACGAGCTTATGTGTTGGTACAATATCAAGCAACTAAGATCCAATAAAACACAACTTATTTTTAAGAGTTTAAAAGATCGTTCTATACTTTTTTTTATATATTTAATTTTACATCTTAACCAACACATTAACTCCTACGTATTTTGACTCCTAAAAATTAATAGAGAAACAGGTCACATGGACACATGGTTACATTCACATAAAAGTCAGGTCCACTAGATCCTCACCGACACTAACACCGACATCGACACCTCATCATTGGACCCATCACCCATATGCTACATCCAAAATCCAACCGACTTGTGGTCTCAAAAACTCAACACTTTGATATATACATATATATGAGCTCATATTCTATAAAATATATAATTTAATTGTTAAAATTTTTAAAAAATATTACAATAATTAGTCACCAAAATGAATGCAATCATGATACAATACAATACAAGTGTGTGATCAAACTCTCAAGTAGAGAGCAACTCAAACAACATTCAAATTTGATTTTCCCATATGTATACAATGTAAAATTTTCGACATCATCAATTATAACTTGCTATGACACTGTAAGGTTTTCCAAGGAAAAAGAAGGATCAATTGCTACCTCTTCTTAGGAAGGCTAGTACACCTAAACCAGCAACTAATGCAGCACCGGCTGCAACCGAACTGTATGCAGAAGCCCATGCATCTGCGTGAACATGCTCCAAACCGCCACCACTGCCACTGCCACCGCCACGTGATGAACCTTTCCGGTTTCTAGGCATCCCAGAGTAATCTAGATGCAACTTTAATCCCTGTTATTATTCATAATTAACCATTAACATCTCAGATACTTTAAAACTAGACATTCAGTTTTATGACTTTATGCCAAGTAGCAAAATCAAAAGAATCACTTTATTTCAATGCATGATGATTTTGAGACTAGATATGTGGAATTAAAATGACTACTATATAAGTTAAATAATATATAATTAACTAGAGGCTAGAGCATAAATTTCAAATGTCAGTTTATCTTCTCTTCTTCTATTATGTATAATAATAGCATCTTATATAAAGTTATTTGTTGATAAAAACATAAAATCATTTATATTTTTGACAATCAACTTATTTTTTATACATTAACATATGACACCTAATATTGCTGCAGACGGTGTGAAAATTATAGTTTTGTACATCTTTAATCCAGTGATTGCTTTGTCCTTGGAGAGAAAAAGAATATAATGATTCTTTGTTAAAACCGAATCATGCTTCAAAATACTTTATGTGGTGGCACGTAGAAATAAGGAGGGGGGAAGCCGGGGTCTGATTGGAAGCAATCTCTCTATTTCCTATAATAGACATAAAGTTTCCATCATCTCACCGGCCCTAATGTATAAGTGGGATATTGCAAGATACATTTGTTTGTTTGTTTAATCATCATAAGTGAAGTTTCCTGTTATTTAAAGATTTTAAGGTTAGGTCTGGAATGTGAGCGGGATCTGTAAACTCATGTATTTTACTCGTAATATCTTGAATAGGTCCACATAGATTGAACCACCTAAACAGGACAAAAGTAACCTATATCCAAAATCCTCGATGTGTTGTATAATTTTACTTGAAAGATATTATCTTGAATTTTAAAAATAAAGTTCCTGTAATCATATATAATACTTTAATTATTTACAAAATACATATAATAGTTAAAACTTAAAAAGCTTTAGTGTTTGACTTGCACATAAATAAGGGTAAGAAGAGAGAGCACACAAACCTTCCAACCAGCTGATTTTGCATGTTCCACAGCTGCCACAAGATCACTATCTGTTGCAAGTATCACCATATCCTTATCTTCATCTTCATACTACAAGTGTTCAACCAAAGTTAACCCTATCATCAACGTCAACTATCATGAAATGTTCACTTTTGGAGACGAGAAATACCAGAATTTGTGGTAGGTTGTGGCGGTCAATCTCACCACCAACTCTTTGAAGTATTGCAGTTATAAGATCCGTCAAACTATGAGTGTCTAACCTCAACAACATAAAAACAACAAATCAGCCATTTCATAACTATCAAGATTGTAATAATATAAACAAAGCATACCACACATAAATCTATGCATTCGACCCTTTCTATCCTGAATCTTGAAAGCAAATGTATTTGGTAGGGTAGGTGAAGGATAAAAAGCTTTTCCAACATCTGTACCACCTTCAGAAGCTAATTTAAAAGAACTCTCACTGCAATATCACCATTCATGTTCAGATTGACAAACAGTAAGTCAAAATCACAGTGATCTAAAAAGAGCATGCATGGGCTATAATGATTACCTTCTGGTTTCACTCTCATCATCTGCGGGTGGTGCCGCCATGGCAGAATCCCAAAAGTTTTGCATCATTGAACTTGCAGCATCATTATCAATCCCTGCAGTACTACCAACCTAATTCATCCATTAAAATAACAAGTTAACAACAACATTGTTTATATCTGCTTTGAACCATTAACAGCATACACTTATAAATGGTTGAATTTGGGTTGTGTTTTATCTTACGGATCATTTAAAAAATATTTACCTAAAAGAGGAAAAATACTTAAATGAGTCAAACAAGTTGAAAAACATCCAGAGCTATTTAATAGTACATCCTAAATCTATTTATTTACAGATTTAGAATACTATTGTAACAGTTTTGTTTCAGTTCGAGCCTACACAGAGAGAATTTAACTTACTGAGGCTACAGCAGCATGAGTGATCTGAAGTACATCAGTAATAGCAAGAACAATTCCATCTAAACAAAAAATAAGCCACTTTTACATACAAATTTGTAGAAATTAAGAATAAAATTAGTCACATCAGCTATAAATATATAAAAAGATTAATTAGGATGTAACATTTACCTTTATCAATAACAGGAAGATGTAAAAACTTTCCTTTATTCATAAGATGCAGGGCCTCAACGATTGGTGTATCAATTGTAGCACATTCAGGATTTGGAGTCATCACCTAAATAACATATTAAAGCATTAAAAATATATATTCAAAAGATATTGTAAAAATATACAAAAAGGATAAATGTAATTTACCTTTTCCACCACAGTTGACTCAGGAGAAAGACCATGTGCTAAAACTCGCATCACAATATCTTTTGAGCTATTATACATAAAAATCACATTTTTTATATAGTTAGCTAAAAAACCACATGATTTTTCTCTATATATACATAAATAATACACAATTAAGATTCTAACGTTAAAATCCCACGTGGTTTGCTATCAAGTGTTACAATGGCAGAGCTAGTGTGAGATTCAAGCATTGCTTTTGTTGCCATTAGCACTGTGTCTGATGGTGAAACAGTCACAAGCCTGAAAGAATTTTTAGAATAACCAATTTATTATTCAAAGTCATCAAGAAAAGTTGCATAAACGAGCTAATAATGAATTATTTTTTAAATTTTTATACACAAGGAATGGTATTACCTACTTTGGATTTCCTGAGATAATGGTCGATAAAGAAGGCTTAAACAGACGCTCTCGAAGTGTTTCAATGAATGTATTGGAACCTGTTTTAATGACAAATATAACATAGAATTAAGAAATTAAAATCTGTTAACAAATAATCTATAGAACATATTACTATAGTTATACAGAATATTATTTTTGCAAATTTTAGTTCATACTTAAATAATATAAAAGAAACCCTATTTGGTCAATTTACTTATAAGGTACTTAAGCAATCAGAATTATCAAATACACAAACAAGTTATTACCAGATCATGCAATTCAAACAACAAAAACACATTCAAATTTCCAAAACACTAATAACAGCAGTCTGCTCAGTACCTGCTTGTAATTAGTTAATATCATATACTAAGGGCACATCCTAACACCTCATTAAAGTGATTCCACATGTAAACAAATTAATTATGCAATCTCAGAAAATATTTAAAAAAACAAATGTCAACCAACCAGAAACAGAGGTTCCCCAATGCTTCTCAACACCTTCAACAGCAGCTGCAATGGCTTTCCCCTTTTCAGCAGCTCTCTCCATACGAGCAATTGCATCATATAAACATTTTGCTATATCAAGAAGAGCAACAACCCCTCCATTTTCTACAACGGGCAAGTGTCTGAATTTTCCTGCAAAAAAGATTTTATTATTCCAAAACATAAAAAGAGAAAACTTTGTTGATGTCATTGATACAAACCTTGAACCATTTTTTGCAAGGCCTCCACCGCCAGAGTATCTGAAATTACAAAAATGGGATTTCTTGTCATAACAGCTGAGACAGGAGTGTTCTCAAGATCAAGCTCACGGGCAACAACTCTTATTGCAATATCCTTCACTTTGCCAAAAGATAATTAGTGATTAAACATTTAAACTACATTATATATTCAAATAAAGATAATCAAACTTAATATTGCAAGCCCAGAATATTAAAATAAATAAATAACAACCCTATCTGTTAATATGCCACAAAGTAATGCATTTGAGTCAGTGAGCAAAAGAGCATCAACTTTGCGAGCAGCCATGCGACGACTTGCTTCAATGATAGTTGTAGATTCAGGTGCTGTTAAGGCTTTTGAGAGGCGTAATCGTTTCACAGTGCGCTCTCCTGTTAGGCCCCTGTATAATTAAATAAATAACAACGTTGTCGGTCAAATAAACAAATTGTCAATTTTACACTGTCAGGTACAAAATCCTATGCATATATTATTGATAGAAAACTGTTGAAATTTATTATAAAAGGCTATATAAGTAATGATCGTGAGTCAAGTGTAACAGTATAATGGTAAACAACATGAGTATGTAAAAGATTGATCGTATTATGAACATCTTAAGTGAGATTTTCTAAACTGTGAATAGAACATCTACTGATCATATATTGAGTCAGAAGCTCCAATGGGTAAAGTCAGATCATCCACACTTTGTCGACAGATTTTAACATGAAGATTACTATCCAGATGTTAAACACGTGTGTTTTCTTTGTTTTCTAGGGTTTGATTTCTGTCAGTGGTTTGTCCATGATCAGTTTGTTTTCTTTGTTTCTTTAAATTAGTTCATTATTTGAAATCAAACATAGAAAGACTCTTGTGTCTCTTTTATTATTTTTCTATTCTCAATCCCCTCCCTCATTGAATTCATAAATTAGTTTTGTGTTCTGTAAAATCCTTAGTAAATTACCAGTACAAACATACACTTTATCATCCTCTTGTGCATTAAGGTAATAAACCCTGAAGTAAATAAAGATATCAATGAAACAAAAGAAACTAGAAGGGCATGTGTTGTAAGTTTTTGGAAATCTAAAAAGAAATTTATAACAGAAATACTAGGGGAATAATTTATTACAGTAATTTCCGTACCTTATGAGACTTGATGAGCAAGAAAGAGGGATGCTGATCATATTTAATTTCCCTCAAGTATTGGAACAAACCCAAAATTTACTAAAAGAAAACATAATAGAATTGGGAGTTGAGGTTAAGTTTGTGGTTTCAGAGCCAAAATACAAGTTAAGGAGGTTTGTTTAGTGAGAGAGGAAGATTTCTATGAACAGGGTGCATGTGTTTTAGCATGAATGGTATACAAAGATTTCTATAATTTCCCCCAGACCCCACTCAAAGTGGGAATGTGGGATTAAACTGGGTAGGTGTGTCTGGTGAAGTTGCTCATATTTGTTTGATGCGTGGATTTTTTATGCACCAAGCACGTAAGAAGCATTGTGTAAGTAAACGTATTATCTTTCAAAGTTGATATTTTAAGAAGCAATTTTTTTTCTTATAAATGTTCACAAGTATATGAGGGGAAAGAAGTGTTTGTGAGTAAGGAAACTGTGAACACACTAACTATATAACTTATAAACTAAAATCCATCTTAGGTTTGTATCACGAATGAAAAGATTTAAAGCCTAAGATAGGCAAAAGTAGTATACACTAAGGTGGTTTACTCATTCATATCCATAGTAGTTATTTTATTTATTTGTTAGCAACTAAAAACTAGTCAAATTAGAAAGTGTTTAAATTTTAACAGTATTCCATTGCATTCAGTAAAGTTATAATAAACTTATTCTGTCTTGGGGAAAGAATGAAAATTGGAGTATAACGAATTGGTATCAGTGTATCACAACAATTGTTTGGGTGAATTAGGTTATGCGAACAATGTAAGCAATGAGTCATTAGATACTTTCAATGAAGAGCTGTGAATGTTGGCATAACATATGATTTGAACATGGTTTTGAGCTTTTGTGCAAGAAATTATCATATAACAACCTATCAACATGAGTAATTATCCATATCTATTCGACAGAGGCTTAAAAGATTCTTTTAAAAACAAACATTCATAAACATGGTTGACTGATTTGCAACAAATATTACTTTAAAACTGCATCCTGCATGCTTACATTGCTTATTTTACCCCCATACTTGTATCCTAACAGTTCACTAAATGTTCTAACAACAACTTAGTAACTTACTACCTCCATGAAGATCATTCTTGATACAAGAGAAATTGAAAACTGGTTCAACCTAGGCCCAAAAGCTTTTAAAAATTGTTTAGAGCACATAATCTTTCTGGGCTCCCAAGTTAACATTAAACATTGGTCAACGTAATGAAGCAAAGGTTGTGTTCATCTTTATTGGTAAAAAATCGTTGCGTATTACAACGTATTAGTCACTTAAGCATAACTAAATGCATAATTATGTTAAACAATGATTAGAAATCGACAAGGGGTATCAAAACATACACGGGACGAGGAGTAGAAATAGATCTTCGGGTAGAATCCAGAACGCCATTTTCAGATGGTTTCTTTCTGGATGAAGCCGTTAAAACCATGCTTCTTCGTGAAGAACCTGCCTCACTAGTCGTCATCTCGCCGGCTGTCGATCAAAATTGATGATACTGCATCAACCAATCAATCAATCAAATAATTACAAATCATGAAGTTACATAAAAGCACCAAGAATATTGGATCGATCAAGAATAATCAAAGAAGGTTCGAGAAAACGTACCAGACAGAAGATGGAACCCTAGGGTTTTGATCGGGATGAATTGGAACGCTGGATTGGATGCCCACGCGCACGATTATTTTGAAATGAAATTATGATTGAGGTTTTACATTTTTTTGAAATATATTAAAAATATATCAGAAGCCACCAGCCAGCCTTGTGGTCAACTTCTTAAACGAAATGAAACAACGAATGACAACAACATTATTATATATATATACTAGGTTAAATCCCGTGTGTTACACGGGTTGAATAAATAATATGTTATATAATTTACAATAAAAAAGTTATGTCTTCAAAAAGCACATGTGTTGCAATAGTTAAATGAACATATGTATTACATAAGTTCAATAAAATACAATTTAAATTGTTAATACTTAGAGTCACTAAAATAAATCATTAAAAAAATAAACTTTAAATTAACGATAGTAATTTTTGTTAAGTTAATTCTTAAATATATTGTATTTAACTATGTATTAACGTTTATATGTTAGCAATATTAATTCTATTAAAATATATATTATCCTATAAATATTTTTGTTATTGTAGTTCAATGAACTTGAATTGCGATTAAATCTAATACATATAAAAAACTAAGAATGAATATTTGGATTTTTTTAAGAAAATAAATTACTATATTAATTGGTCAAATTTGTTAATTAATACTAATAATAAAGAATTATTAACAAATGAATTAATTTTCCAAATTTAAGGCGGGAAAATGAATCAAAGCATGCCTCATAAAATGACATGTGGCAAAAAAAAACATTTATTTATTATATAAGATAGATATATATATATATATATATATTAAAAACCATAAAAAAGGAATAGTAAAGTTTTGTGTCTTCTCACTTTAAACATAACTTCTTTGTTTTGTTTTTTGTTTTTAAAATTATAATATAATGCTCCTATTTGAACACATATTATATTATATATATTATAGTATATTATATATTATATAATGACGTTATAAAAATTTAGACTTTGACCATCATAAGTTTTATAAATTTTAAAATTACTAAACTGAGATAAAGTAATTTAATTTGAGAAATTTGTTTAAAGATTTGGATTTTTTTAATTCAAACGATTGGTTGCCGGCGGGACAAATTTTGTGAGTAATTGTTATTTTTATAACATATTTGTGAAGATTTTGTATGATTTAATGTTTTTAAGGAAAATTTGTATAGAGTTCATGATAAGAGATTTGGTTTTGCTATGAAACTTATGCTTCTGCAAATGATGTATAATACCCATTATTGAAAGTGTACCGTAATAACCCGTCGTAACGCGCGGGGAGAATAAACCTAGTTATTTATAATTTAAAAACATAAGAAAAAATGATTTTTTTAGGTACCAACAGTGGCGGATTCAGGAAATTTTTTCTGTAGGTTCACTATTTTTATACGTTTTAATTAAATAGAACCGCACAAAAAAAATCGGGTCGGGTTGACGGTTTAGGTCTTATAATGTTCATCACGTAAGAACAGTGCAATATATTAAGTCAATGATTAAAATTAGAAAACACCGTCATTAAAGAGTTCGGAGGTAAAGAGTGCACTTTCGTTTAAGGCTTCTGAGGTCTAAGGAAACTTGGAAAGGCGGGCAAGCACAAGCAAACCCATTCATGTTCACTCGTTATTAGTCACTCATTCCCATGCTAATGTAGGTAGAGAAAGAATGAGACAAAACAACAGATTCATTCTTGAGTGAAACTCCCATATCCCCACCGGATGAAACGAGAGCAGACTTCGCTCAATAAGGTACACCTATTCCATACTTCGAGTAAACAGTCTAATTCCATGTCTTATAGGAACGTAGTGTCATAGTTAGTTTCGAAAAGACTAGAATATCCAGCCTATCCAGCTACTCGTGCAACAAAAACTAGTTACACTCATTTCAAGTAATACGTAATGAGTCTCACTATGTTCAACGAATCGTTACAAATGAGTTGAACATAGTGAGACTAAGGTACGAAGTGACTCGACAGAAAGGAGAGGAAAGGTTGGCAGCCTACATAACCAACTTCTCATACCAAGAAACCCCCCTTTTTTTCCCAGTTCCTGTCATTTCCAGTGAGTCAAGTAGTCTGGGGAAAGAGAAGCCCTACCCACTAATTTCCACAAGCACAAATTCCACTTTTGATAGGCCCAAAAATTCTTTCGCAAAATAATCCATCTTTTTCTGGTTTATTGGTTTTGTAATGAAATACTTACAAAATAGAAAATTCTGGCATTACCTGCAATCGAGTGGTTTTCATTCGAACTCTAATACCAAGTAAGAAACAAGGAATCGAAGTTCTTTATTCGACTTATTATATATGTATTCAATACACTATTGATCCGCATCTATTCTTCATACGATTGTCGGAACAAAAATATTGGATGCAACGAAATGGAAATTTTTGAAGGGGTCACACGCCCTTGCGGGTCCAAGATGACGGTTTATATGACCAAAATTATTTTGACCTAAGGGTTTAACCACCAATAACTACCATTTTGCTTGGGTCAAGGGGGCAGCACCTCTTGTAGTGTTCGGGGCAACGCCCCAAAACCTAAACGAGATTTGCTAAGTTTATATGACCAAAATTATTTTGACCTAAGGGTTTAACCACCAATAACTACCATTTTGCTTACTAAGTTTATATGATCGGAAAATGATTTTAACACGATCATATATAAATCGAAGCATTGATTATCGAGATTTCTCTAAAAAAGAGCACTTACCTCTATCAAGTTGACAAATTGCTGTGAAAATTGCATTAAGTATTCACTCTTAAAAATCTATATGTTCATCTTACCTTTGGGGCAAAATCGTACTCAGGATTCACCCTTAAAATATTAATGGGTTCACCCTATTGTTTAACTCTTTTGAGAAAAAATTTTCCTGCTTATGAGTCAAAGCGCGGTGGGTTCCCGTGAACCCACCCCCTTGCACCTAGATCTGCCCATGGGTACCAATGTGTCTTGAAATTATGGTTGAAGAACTCGATGATTTTTGGCAGGTCTATCGACTGTTTGCATGTATTTGGTCTAATTGTTGGGTACTCGAATGTCAGGCGAGTTCTCAGTTAAGCACAGAGTGGCGCATGGAAGTGATTAACACACACAAACACAAAAGAATATCGCACATTGTCACACCCTCAAATTCCCACTCGTGGTGTCAGTCCACGTGGGTGTAGACATGGCCAGGATCACAGCTCTTTGGTCATATAGAACGACTCTATATGAATTCACAATCAAACAGTTTTGCAGAATAATATAAGTTTCATAAATACGCAGCGGAATATGTTTAAAATACCATAGCATAAATAAGTTGCAGCGGAAAAGTTAAAATTACACAGCGGAGTGTAAATCGTTTAAGACACTACATAGATTAAATTGTTTTAAAACAAATCCAATGCACACAAAGCCTAAGACACGAGTCTATATGCGAGCCAGACTCCTTAGTGCTTTCTTGTGCGCATCCTAGCGTGTGCTCCATTTAGTTACCTGAGAATACATGCGAAAAGTGTCAACTAAAAAGTTGGTGAGTTCACAGGTTTAGACAGACTGAAAAGTAAACAGATATATACTGGGCATGTTAAGTTTAGTTGTGGAACTACGATCCGTAGAGTGTGTCTGTTCATCTTACCGAAACTCGACTGTTCCCGTTTGCCTCCGCGGGTCATCGTTGAACCCGACATCAACATCGAAATTACACTCGTTATGACCTCCAGTCAACATTGGTGCCGAGTGGGGCTAGTCAAACCCAGTAGTACTATGTAATTACGACTCCTTTGTTATACAACTAACGGTAAGGATAAGTGAGGACTTTAAGCGATAATAGTTACACTCGAAAATGGTTTTCACAACATACCAGTCATATATCTAAAATAGTTGCATAGTATTCTCACTCCAAAGTTAAGTAAAACAGATAAAAATAAAAGTGGGGTTATAAACTCACCTGAGTTTGAATAGAGTGCGATTCTTACAGAATGCATGTAGCTCGCCGGCTAGTAGTTACCTATATCATATAGGTGTTGTAAGTTTGTGTTTGCATACAAGTGGGTCTCACAGGACCGTGTTAGTGTTCAACAACTCCAAGTTGTTATGTGGGTCGAGTTGACCGTGTTTGACCCAACGACCCGTTGGTGACGGTTTTGGATCAAGTTCTCGTGTGTCGTGTGGGGTGTGCGGATACCAGAATCACTTTCGTGAGGAAACTTACTATTTATAGTAAGTTTCTATTTCAGGAAAGTTTCCACATTTGGCAAGTCAAGCAATAAATCATGATCCGATTATTCTACATGCATATTTATCCTAAATGAGCATGTTATCACATAGTACGTAGTTACACATAGTCGGTTTAGCACGTTTCGCGCGTAAAAGTTACTATAATTAGAAAGTAACTAAGATAAGCATATGCCACAAAGTTTAGATGCAAATCTTCTCATAAAATCATCATCCTAGTTCTATATAGGCATTTAATCATCACCGTTATGACTAGCATGCTCCTATTTGCCAACTTGTAAAATGAAGTTATTATTTATAGTAACTCTTGACAAATACACACATCCCATTCAATTAAGTCATAAAATTACCAATTTTCATCATAACTAATGTAACTAAGTATGTTAAACATACAACATTTAACAAATTCATTATTACTAGCCACATTGTAGCAAAAAGTTTCTATATTTAGAAATATTCACAAAATCATGCCTTTGGCGATTTTTAACCATTCTAATACATCCAATACCATCATATTAACTTCCAAACATCATTTTTCAACATAACTTATAGATCTAAACATACAAAGATAGTCATTTCATCAAAAATACACTCTTTGTAACTTTAAAGTTTCTAGATATAGAAATAATGCTATAAACCAACATTTTGACTACCAACATTATCATAGATCATCCATATGACTCTTCATATTATCAAGATCCACATTTTCATACTCAAAATCATTTGAATCTATCTAGATCATACATGCATGTTGATAGAAGTACCCTTTTCATGTTAAAATCAACAAATCATCATCATATTCAATAGAAATCACCATGGATCATCTAAATAATATCAAATCAGTAACAACATCACCAAATAATAGTTTCTTAACATCAAAATTTCGTGATCAAGGTGGTGATGGTAATGCATGTGGCCAAAATGGCTTGCATGTGTGATTAGAGATGGTTTTAAGCTAACATAGGTGTAGATACTACCTTACAAGGCCCTTAGATCGCAAGGTAGAACTTGAGCAGGTCTAGAGCAACTCTAGATGGGGCTGAGGTCGTGAATCACAGCAGCAAAGCCAGAGAGTTTGTTGATTCTTCGATATCTCCTTCAAAGCTTGAGCCTCGTTCGTCAATGGACTTCCAAATGGGTTTCTTGAGAGCTTCTACTGATGAAAATGGTGGTAGAAGGGTGCTTCCGGCCGAGATGGGGGTTTTCAGTCGAGAGTTGAGTGAAAGAGTGAACAAAATGATTAAGTCTTGGGTTTATAAAGATTTCTGCGAAAATGGACTCGTCGCGTACCGCGACGTCTGGCAAAAAGAGCCGTTGCGTAGCGCTATGATTAAAATAATCATTCGGTTCCCGAAACACGCCGCGTATCGCGATGGTGGAAGATGATCGGTCGTCGCGTACCGCGATGGATTTCGGAGAATTCAAATTCTCTCGCCTAGGCTTCGCGTACCGCGAAGGCCCAATTGGGTGCCCATCGCGTACCGCGATGGGTCTCGGCTGAGCCCAATAAGCCCAATTTCATGGCTTGAACCGATTTTCGCGAATTTCACAATTACGATTATCGTTTCTCGACATCTGAGCATTGTTCAACTTAACTTAGGTTCCCCGGAACCTATTGTGCAGTGAAAGTGTACTGTGGTTTGATCCGTTCACCAACGTTCGTCATTCAAGACACGTGCGAGTGTTGTGCGATAATTCCTCGAATTATCGGTGTGTTTGGACTGTCGTGCCACGTGTCACACTAAATACTATTATTCTAGTGCCACGTATGAAATAATAATACACATTATTATTAAGAATAAAATGAATGCTGACCTGGAATTTGCGAGGTGTCACACATATTCGCACGAAACAAATAGAAAATAAATGATACGAAGATTTATTGTGGTTCAATCAAAGTGACACGTCCACAAGCTTCAACTAAGGTTTATCTTTATTACTTAGGTGCTCAATGATTACAATTGCATAACTTGATACACACACACATATATATATATATATAGAGATTACAAATTAGTTTAAACAACAAAAACGGGTTGGACTTAGGGTCGGCCACCCTAATCCTAAATGCCTGTGAAAACTTAACAATCACTCACTCAAAGGCCTTGCGATAAAGTTCATCATGTCATCCAAGCACAAAGAAACCCACTCATCAGTCACTCAGGTAATCTTTGTCAAGCAAAATCTATCCTTCAATTCCTATAAACAAGCTAATACTTCAATCTATTATTCCTAGTTGGAGCAGCCCTTCTCATCAGTTATTTGAAAAGACTCGTTGAAGATCCCAATAGCTCCAACACATAAGCCATCACCAACTTAATCGTGATTGTAACCATCACTGACCCAACATTTGTCTCAATCGGCCTGCACATTTCACTGGATCCAGAGATACACTTATGAACATCAACACTCTCCAAAATCAGCAGGTAACCCACATGAGAGATTTTTCATTCAGAATCCTAGTCTTCAAAACTCATTGATGTTTTGGAACTGTACCCGAAACACAACTCGTGCTCTCAATGTTACCAAAACCATTGTATAGTTTAAACCTTTGACCCTGTTCAGTTTGAACCACCTTGGTTGTGACACCCCTCAAATTCCAGGTCAGATTATATTTTAATTAAATGTTCATTTAATTAGCAATTGCATACGTGACACTAGAATTAGTTTAATTTAGTGTGACATGTGGCACGACAGTACAAACACAGTCACACAACAGGATAATTCGAGGAATTATCGAAAAACCGTACACACGTGTCAGAAGTCACGAACGTTGGTGAATGTCACAACAATATAGGCACAAAAACACTTCACGGGTCAATTATGACTAATAATTGACTACTAGTGTTCAAGCGATGCTAAAACAACGTGTTACAGTCGAGAAACGAGCGAAACGAACTTAAACTATGAAATTAGGCCTATTGGGCTCATCCGGAGGCCCAGGCGCTACGCCCGAATCCAACTCCTATTCCTTGGCGATGCACGCGAGAAGAAGGAACACAGACCGGACCAGGGTAGCTCGCGCGTTACGCCTGGCGCCTGTGTCGCCCGTAAGGTGATGCGCCTGCCAGCTAGGATCGCAGAAAATCTTCTTGGTTGCCACAAAACCATCATTAACTCTACCATCCTCATTTTAGTCGAGTTCAGACGCAATTAGCATGAGATATCTTCCAAAAACATCTGCTAACAGCCATTAGAACCCAAGGAAGCCATTTGGGAAGCCATTGTTGGGATACTTGAGCTTGAAACACTTAGAAAGCTTGAAGAAGAAGATAGTGGACTTGAAGATCATCACCATCACCTTGTTCCTGCAAAATCTTGCTGTCCAAGAGTTTCTAGAGCTGCTACAACAACATCTAAGGGTTCCAAGAGCTTGAGAGGTAGTTCTAATGTCCATTATACACACACAACACACACAAACCCACATGCAAGGCTCAAAGCTTGCATGCACACGCTAGATCTACGCATGCACGACTTTTAGACCTGGGTTTGATGTTGTTTCTACTGATTTTGATTTGCTATGATTATTTAAGATGATCTATGATGCGTTTTGTTGATGAAAGCGTGATTTGGGTTAATAAACCTATGAAATGTTGATGAACACTTGCATGCATGCATGATATAAGGTATTTTGATTGATTTTGGATATTGATAGATGATTTTCGATGATATATGGATGCATGTTATGACTTGCTATGCTTAAAATGATAATGAATGGCTTAGGTGACATAGTTACCATTTTTAGTAACTTTCGAACTACAAGATTAGGTAAATGATGATTTATGATCATGCATGCCACTTTGAATGATGATTTATGATATGTTGTGATGATATTAACATAAAAATGGATTAGAGATATTCAAAATGATTATTGATATGTATTTTAACATAGTTACTATTTATAGTAACTTTATTTCGCAATAACTTGCTAAACGATGATATTAGGTGAACTATGTAGTTAAAATGATGTGTTATAGTCACTAATGATGTTATTAACAAGTATTATGCCTTATCTTGGTTAATAGTGCTTTATATGAAACCTTACTAATTTTAGAAACTTTGTTACTAGAACTCATGAATTAGGAATCTCAATACGTGACTTGTATATGCTAAATGGTCTATCATGATGTAATATGACTATTGTGTAATAGATATTGTGATTAGTGATGTTAAACATGCCAAAACTATAAACTTTCTATATTAGAAAACTTTAAAGACTAAAAACGAGTTATGTGTTTACCTGATCGCATAAGACAACGTGCTATGTGTTAACATGATCACGTAGGATAATAAGTATGTTATAATCATTAAAAGGAAACGTGTTGTGGAACTTGCTAAAAATGGAAACTTACTATAAATAGTAAGTTGTCCATAAACGAGATTTGCGCAATTTGCAAACATTGAGCACGAGCACGAATGGTGCACGAGCTGTAACCAACACATGGTTCACCAACGGGTCGTTGACTTGACACGGTCAAACACGGACAAGTATGATCAATGTGGACCGACGTGGACTAACATAACAACCAAGAGTCTTTGAGCACGAGCACGAGCACGAACACGACCACTTACACGAACTCACGTAAGCTATACGATATAGGTAGCCGGTGACCGACTCGAAGCAGGAGCTTACGCTATCATTTTCCCGATTATCACTAAGGTGAGTTTACGACCCCTCTTTAACTATTTTACAAACTTTTCAAATAGGGGAGAATACTTGTTGAATCGAGTCAAACATTTATACTTGTACAAACATTTTGTGTATGCTGGTTTATTAGACAAACATAAGTGTTGTAATCGTAACAAGCCCTCGCAAAGTCTTGCCGTTAATGTACCAACAACGAGGTGAGTTTGAATAGATTTGTTTGGGTGTGACGAACCCCATGTGGCACAATACTAGCTGGAGGTCGGAACACGTGAAATAGCGACCTATCGCGCCATTGTTATTACTAGACATGGCGGAGGCATTGACTAACAAGTCTAGTTCGGTAGAGACGCAACTGACACTTGGAGCCTAAGGCTCGGGAATAACATTTGATAAACAACATGACACGTGACAAACATTTTTTATTATTATATATGTATATCAAAACCTGTGAACTCACCAACCTATGTGTTGACACTTTTTCTTAAACATGTATTCTCATGTAACTAGCCGATTTGCACATGGACATGAATGCACCTAAGGGAATGAGCACAGGATTTGCATGCATTCATTTCATGTCATTTGAACAAACAATTTCATTTATGTTATATATTAAAACAATGTAGTGTCTGACAGTTTATTTCCGCTGCATTTTAAACTTATTACTTTCAGCTGCACAAACATTGTATTTCCGCTGCAAACTATTTGAACAGTTGATTAACTTTTATGATTACAAACTTTGTGTTTTCAAACGCATATATAGTCGTTCTATATGACCATGAGTTGTGATTCTGGCCACGTCACACCCATGTGGACTGTGACACCCCGTAAATTCCAGACGAGCATCCTATTTATTTAAATGTTTATTTAATTTATATCTGTACACGTGGCACTAGAATTAGTTTAATTTAGTGTGACACGTGGCATGAGGGTGCGAACACTGACACAAACACGATAATTCGGTGAATTATCGTAACACACACACACATGTCTAAGAAAACATGAACGTTGGTGAACGATTAGTACATCGTGTAACAAAACACTAGAAAGCTCATGAAACGCTCAAACATTGAACTTGGAAGTTCAAATGAGATCGAACGATAGTCCGTAAGCGTGAAAACGGCGACGAACGGATCAAACCATTGAAATTGGGCCTATTGGGCTCTTCTGGGACCCGTCGCGGTACACGATGGACCTCAAGGAACCCCATGGCGGTACGCGATGGATGGGCGGGGAGTTTGAACTCCCGAAATCCATCGCGGTACGCTGAGAGGATCTTGGACCCTCTCGGCGGTACGCGACGACACCGAGTCGCCAAAATATTATAAAACCAAGACAAATGATGGCTACCCTATACTTTTCACTCATTTCTCCGGTTCTACACTCCACCACTCGACCTTTTTCTTCTCCAAGACCCCTGTAACAGCCTTTGGAAGCCATTGAAGGCCACCTTGAAGCTTGGAAACCTTGAAGGAAGATCTCTAAGACACCACCCATCATCACCACCTTCTTGTTAGTCGAAGAACCTGCTGACCAGGAGCCTCTAGAGCTGCTCCAACATCCTCTGGGTGATCTAAAGCTTGTGAGGTAGTCTCTACAAGCTTAACACACACTCTCAACACTCATACACTTACATGCAATGTGTAAAACCCACATGCAAGCACCCATCCACCACATGCACGAATTTTTCAGTGATTTGAATATGGGTTTATGGTTAAATCTACTGATAGTGATGATCTATAATGTTATTGTGGTGAATCATAACAATCCATGGTGATATGTATGTGAAAACTATATGATTTGGTTATAACTAGATGAGATACTTGCATGCATGTATAATCTAAAGTGTTTTAGATGAATTTGATGTTATAGAAATGATTCTTGATATTGTTTGAGTACATTTGCAAGATTAGAACGTGATTTTATGGTCAAAATGGATTATTTGAGATTCTTTCTAAATATAGTAACTTTTTAGTTACAAAATGGTGATATGGATGATATTATGATCATGCATGTGTGTAGTCTTGTTATTTGGATTATAATATGATGATATTATGTGCAAGGAACCGATTTAGAATTGATTTGGGTCATTTTGGACCAAGTTACTAAATATAGTAACTTTTGCAACCTGATTAATAGTGGATAAGGATTTTGACTGGAGTGGTGTGCTTAAATGATGATTAAATGACATTACATGACGTTATGTGATATAAAAATGGATTAGAAATGCTTAGGATGACCATTCGGATGAAAATTGCCATGATTACTATTTATAGTAACTTTATTTTATGAGTAATCGATTCGGGAACGCGTTGTATGTTTTGGGCATGCTAAGTGACTTAATATGACTTAAAATGAGTATTGCATGCTAAGTTAGATGGTTTCCGATGATAATCTTGCTAAATCTAGAAAGTTTCTTTTTTAGGTAACTTTTATATGCGAATGTGACTTGTTTGCTTATTTGATTTCGTATGATAATGTGCTATGTGTTAACTTGATCACGTAGGACTAACGAGCATGCTAGAACCTTAAAAACGATATGTGTTATGAACCTTGCCATAAATGGAAACTTACTATAAATAGTAAGTTGTCCATGAACGCGATTTGCGCGTTTTGCACACGACGAGCACTAACACGAATGTTACACGAATCACAACTGACACACGGTTCACCAACAGGTCGTTGACTTAACACGGTCAAACACAGTCAAACACGGTCAATGTGGACCAACATGAGCAAGCACGGTCAATGTGGACTGACACAGACAAACACGTACAACCGAGGGTTGTAGAGCACAAACACGAACACAAAACACGGTCACTTACACAAACTCACGTATGGTATACGATATAGGTAGCCGGTGACTGACTACCCGACGACGCAGGAGCTTACGCTTGCACTATTACTTTATCACTAAGGTGAGTTTACGATCCCTCTTTAACTCTTTTACAAGCTTTTCAAATAGGGAGAGAATACTTGTTGAATCGAGTCAAACATTACTGCTATTACAAACGTTTTGTGTGTGTGTGCTGGTTTATTAGACAAACATTAAGTGTTGTAATCGTAACAAGCCCTCACAAAGTCTTACCGTTAATGTACAAACAACGAGGTGAGTTTGAATAGATCTATTTGGGTGTGACGAACCCTGCGTGGCACAATACTGACTGGAGGTCGGGACTCGGGACACGTGAAAAATTCGACCTATCTTGTAACAACCCATTTTGGGGAATTATTATATGTAAAATGTAATTGGAGTATAAATTATGTTTTATTTTAATTTGATGGGTGTTTTATTAATATTTGTTAATTTTAACAATATGTTGGGTGTTTATTAACTTAGTTTAGTTAGTTATAACTAGTTATTTTAAACTAGAACTTGAGGGGCTGAATATGCCAATCTATGAAACTTAATAAAATGGGGTTAAATAAGAAAATATGGGTCAAAATCAGTCAAAGACTGATCTTGGGGTTAGAGGCAACGGGCATCAGGAGAAAACAAGGAGAAAAACTCAAGAACTCCAAAAATTGATCAAATTGGAGGTTGAATGTGGATATGATCTTTAATGCAAGCACAAATTGGAGTTCCCCTTGCATCAAACAACATCTAGGTAAGATTTTTGGGTGTTTTTGATGGAATTTTCGTGGGTCTTGTCACACCCCGAGCCGGCGGGAACGGATCGAGTTTTTCCGATGGGCGGAAGGTTCCCGGGGCGCGATATCGTGAGTGATAATCGAATGATCAGATTGTTTACATAGCACATGATAAATAAATGAGAATTTCTAACACATCCATGACATAGAATTACAAGATTAAATTACAATGTATCGTTCATAATTTAACCAGGTAAATCTATCAAAAGAATCAATAAAACTATATCTTCTATCTGTACAAGATATACAAAAGATGATTCATGTTCTTGTTATCCAAAAGTATGCAACACAAAATAAAGCTAGGTCTTCTAAAAGTCCACTAGCTTAGTCCATGCATATATGTAGCTACACCTGTTCATCACCTGAGAAAACATGCATTTAAACAAAGTCAACACTAGGTTGGTGAGTTCATAAATATGTTAATTGAAAACCTTGATTTATTCACATGCACAATCACAATGTATATTATGTTACTTGTATGTTATCTGTTTTCACATGTTCTCCCAATGGCTTCTCAATAGTTATATTCACAAATATTATATCGTCCTAGTAATGATGCTTATATATAGGGCATATGTAAGGGAACTAAGCCCTAGCCAACATCCCACCACATCACTACTAGAACTCCACACTACTTGCAATTCAACTATTGATTTCCATTCCCATTCCACATATTCATCTCATTATTGATCACATGTTATCTCATGTATAGAATAATATAATAATAAAGGTTTAGTTATCAAACCGAAGTATTGATAACCCTTTTTATGCGTTAAGGATATTATATTTATCAAATCTGATCCTTGTATCATTCTATTAATTATGAGGTTAACTGTTAATCACTTTTAAGTATTAAGAGTGTTAGTTAACCAATTGAATATTTGTTCTCAACTTAAAGTGCATAGAGCATAAAAGGAATCCATTGCAATCCTCACGTAATCGGATTACAATGCATCTGATTTACCTCTACCACTTTGTATTATCGTAGGCCTCATCGAAACGGTTACTAGAAATATGACATGAGAGAAAATAATTTCCTCAGTCTACTAGTCAACGGTTAACGATGGATTAATTACTTATCATTGCAGATTAATATCACCATGTGTCGCTTTCCAGAACCTGACTTGAAGTCGCCCTGTCACCGGTCATACGTTACCGGCCAATGAATCAATACGATCAACATACTAGCCCTACAAGCTATAGGTTTGTCAAACCTATGGTACCACTATGCTATCGTCGGTTTAGTCACGTCAAACTAACTGGTCAGCGAATTATAGGGGCTTACATGATCAACTTGAACTAATGGCACATGATTGAAGTGATATAATACAACAGGTCAATAGTAACTAATTGTAATTGTATTTATCCGTGTTATTGTTCACAATGTCATATGTTCTCCGTGTTATTAACAAAATTAAATAAGAACTTGTCTTATTACATTATGTTAATTATTTGAGTGAATGATGTTGTTATCATGAAGCTACATTATCATGATTATCATCCTTTGTTCCATGTTCTCCTGAAATATATGTTGAGTTGTAAAGCTAAGTGTTAAAAGGACTTGTCCTATTACACTTACTTAACTCTTGTATCGATTGTTATTACAAAATGTGACACCCAGATCCCACACGGATCATAAAACACTTGTTTAGACATAAACACGTTGCGGAATTTGGTCCCAAAAAAAAATTTTGCAAGGGTTTGTTTGAAAACTCATTAAATAACCCTTTATAACCTGTCACATTCAAAAACTGACACAAACTTATTTACAACATTTACACGTCAACAAAACATAGTAAGTTTAAGTTACATCCACAAAAAAAAACAACCAACATAACGAGTGATTCCGCTCCAAGACATGCCCGATATGATCGCCCAATGCATATCTATTTTTGACCTGTAAACATCACATATAAATTCACAGTTAGTTCATATGAACTAAGTAAGCAACCCTCAAAGTTCCCAAAACTCATTCTAACACATCCACATTCATATCATATGGATGTTTATCATGTTTAGATCATAATATATCATATTCAAACATTTAATTGCACATAACTCACCATTGTGCATTAATTTCCCTTAACGGGTCATTTTCACAAATAGGATTATATGATCTATTTCCCAACTCCATTACTAGCACCTCTAGTTAATCATAAAATTATATTCACTATTTGACTCATTCAATTACCCACACTCTAGTGGGTTTTTTATCAATTTAACTCCCGGCTCATCCGGTTATCCACACTCTAGTGGTTTATAACATTATCTACCGACTCATTCGGTTATCCACTCTCTAGTGGTCCAATTGATCAATTTTACCGGCTCATCCGGCTATCCACACTCATGTGGTATCATGAACTCATCTACCGGCTCATCCGACTAATTTTATGCCATTTATATCAAACATACAACTCAAGCATAACATTTATATTGAAACTAAAAATGCCTTCTCATAGGTCTTTTAACTCAATTAGTTTCATTAGTCAAGTTATGCACAATCAATAAATAAACACCAACAATAAAGTAGACTCTTTCTACTATTTATATGTAATGTTATAGTAAGTTGGGTAACTTACCTTGTTCAAATAGTTGGTCACCCCCTACAACCTCTTTTCCACTTCTATGACTTATTCCTTGACTTCCACCACCAACACCTAGTTGCAATTCACATATATATACAACTAGTTTTAATACACACAACACATATACATATTGATTCAAACTAATTTGAATCTCAATTATCAATATATAGTGTTTAGAAGTCAAGTTACTACTTATAATCACATGTTTATGTTAAAAAAACATTGACTTTCAAATTTCAATTTTGTGCAGCAACTTTCTGAGTTGCTGCTGTAATCAACACTTTTGACACATTTACAATATGTTTTAGCTCTTCATGTTCAAAGATGGTTTGTAGTAGACTCTTATACCTTTCCAGGCATATAAAATACGCCTCAAACGGATACACGGTTGATTTTATACACAATTTACAAAATCAGACCTGCACCTTCATTTTCTCAATTCAGCTTGCTGAATTTTTCAATGTTGCTGCTGTAATTGCCATTTTAACCCATCTTAAGTTTGTTTTCACCTTTTCATGTCAAAAGATGGATTGTAGCTCTTTCAAATAGCTTTCCAACCATATAAGGCTCATTTTCTAATTATTTTTCTATGAGTTTATACGAATTTTTGAATAACAGTACAGCAACATATTTTCATTCAATTCAGCAACTAATCACTTTTGGTTCAAACATTTCACCAAGCATCTTATGTGCATAACTTATAGGCACATTCATTCAGCAAGTTTACTTACTAATTAACCCATTCATGTTTCATTAACATCAAAGTTCATATCTTTATGCAATCACACACAATAACTAGTAGTTTGATTGTCTCAAACACTTAATAAGCATCTATTCATGGTTTCTAACCCATTTAAACAACCAATTTCAAGATTAGAAACAAACCCTAACTTTGTTCATCTCAAGAACTTATTAATAACATCAAGAATGAAATTAAAATCACTTACAAGATGTTAGACAACACTTATAGATAGGATTAGAAGCTTCAATCTCGAATTTTAACAATGGAATCACCAAATTTGAAGACTAGGGCTTGTAGTTCTTCTTCTCCCTTTTCTTCTCTGGTTCCCACGTAAAACACACACATATTTGATGAAAATTCTGGACCATTGACTAAGTCAAGGGTGTCTTATCCCCTCATTAACTCACTTTGCCCATTTGGCAAGTTTAGCCCCTCAAATTTTTAATTAACTAACTCATTTAACTAACCAAAACAAGTTAGTTACTAGTTAACTATAATATCCCAATTGTTATTATATTATTATCACAACATAATTTAAAATATAATAAAGTTTATTTATTAACACACGTAACCGTTAAAACCGGTCGTTACACAAAAATACATAGTATCTTTATAACATACCTATGTTTGACTGTGATTATTCCAATGCTTGTTTATGTAAAAATAACTAAGTGTTATAAGATGAAATCTTACAACTATGTTATTATAATGAGTTGATGAACTAGTAAGATATATTATCTTGTTCATCTGATTATTCCTGTCATATCATGATCATACAAGCATGCATACAAAGATGAGCGATAATAAACAATTAAGTATTATCTAAAATCAATGTAATAGTAATTTGTTAAGCAAAACTTTTAAACAAATAAAAGTAAGCATGTTTCTCAGCCCCGAAAGTTTAAAATCAGTTTAGATTAAAGAAAAGGGGCATATGAACTCACCTTATATTGGAAGTGGTTGACTTAGCTTAAAAGAAGAATGCACGCGCTCCTTGATTGTATTTGTAATGGTTTTCACGATCATGTATTGATTTCATATTGTTGTAACTTATAAGTATAAGTTATATGGATTTGTGCGCGTGTATGTGTTAACCTTACTTGATTATCACTTCATGATCTCGATCATCATTCGGCCCAGTATAATTAAAGTTGGATTTATTACTACCAATTAATTTAGGTTGAGTGTTTAGCTTTAGCTCCTTTCTTGTAAACTCAAGGACTTGTCATAACATGCTAATAATACATTGACAAAATCTCTGTGACTAAAAAAATTCTTAACACATTTAAAAATGCTCTTAGCATGTATTTTATGTAATCACTTATCTCCAATAAAGTCTATAAAATGGTTTCTAATTGTTTGGTGCCATGTAATAGTTTGTTACCACTTTTTATGGTATCCATAATCAACAATCAAATTCCCATGCAAGTGATAATGAGTGTAGTTTTAAAATGTTCCCTCGTTAATTGATCTTTGAGCCGAATGATTCTAAGTAATCGATATGTGTATGGGCCTTGAACCATATTAGTTAATATGAGCCAAAGTCCATTGTTGGGCCGAATAGGTCTTGGGCCGAGGGGGTGTGTGTGGGCCTTTGTAATAAAATTGGGCCGTCACAGTGGACATGGGCCAACTAATGTCTTATGGGCCGAGCACTTGGGTTCCAGGCCGGTTATCATGGGCCAACTAATGTCTTATGGGTCGTAGCAGGGAAATGAGCCAAAGGTTAATGTTAGGTCCGCTGTTGGGCTAAGGTGTTGGACTGCAAATGATGTTGACCGAAAATCATATGGGCCACCTGCATGTTTGGACTAAGATATTGTATTGGGCCGACCAGACCACCTGATGCCTGGCGCCAAGGTTCGTGAATGATGGATCAAGGTTCGGCTAGATGGATGCACAGGTCCAAGGTTCGCCAGGGTATAGGTACAGTGCTGAAGGTTCGTTGTATGCGGCACCTAGGTCCGGCTAGGTTCGGCCATGAAGGGTTCGGCACTGTGGAGGTAGGTTCGTGAAGCAGAGGGGTTCGGCCAGCTGTAGATGGGTTCGGCTGATGACAAGGGTTCGTGAACATGATGGTTGGTTCGTCTAGGGTTTGTCGGCCATGTAGCAGGTTCGTTCAACAACAACATGGTTCGCCGGAGTTCGGTGGTCTTGGGAAGGTTCGGTGCTCATGGTTGGCTGTATGAAGGTTCGTTTGATGAAGGCTGGTAGCTCCTTGGTTCGTGAGCAGAATAGGTCAGCTACTGGCTGAAGGTTCGGCGGCCCAGGGGTTCGGCCACCCCACGAACCCTGGTTCTTCACTTCCATCTCCCACAACCAAGCAGCCCCGATTTGTTCCCTCTTTCTGTTGGTCGATATGAATCCTTCGTGGTGCTCGAAACAAAGGTTCACGGGTTGTGTGAGTCGTGGTTCTAACCGGTTGAGAGGTTGGACAAACACACACATCAAAACCCAATTTTTTCAGAACTTTTATACTCAATACCTCGAAATTTCGTGGATAATTCTTCCGATCTGTTGTACTTTCACGTAGAGGACATTGAAAGCTTCGCGTGGGTTTGAGAATCACCCAATTTCGTGGAGAAACGAAGGAGATATGACGATTTGAAGTTGGATTCTAGTGTGAGAGTGAAATGTTCGGGAATGGACTTTAGAGAGAGAAGTGGCTGATGGAAAATGAGGAGAAACACCCACATTTGATGCTTTTATACTCCGGGGTGTTCATGTTTGTTTCGGTTGCTCGGTTCGTGATTTCGTCGCATATCCGGAACTTTACGTGTAATTTTAGTTTTAATAAACAAAAAGAAGTCAAATTAATTATTTTGATGAGTTTCAAAATTGTAAATACATTTATTTAATTTTTATTAAATTAAAGTCGTTCGTGTCGTGTTTCGTTTTCATTTCGTCAGATCGCGTCGCCATCGCGCGTATTCGTTCGAATTGTCATTCGAACGAACACGACGATGGTTTTTCTTTCCGACTTTTGTTTTCTGCTTTCCAGTCATTATTTCGGAACGTTAAACTCACAGATATGTTTGTGTGAATCGTCACCCACGCAAACACACTGTCAGTTCGTTATTCTGAAACAACACTGTAAATTATGTTTGATTTGTATTTCCTCACTGTCGGACTCAACTAAACATCCTGTTATCACATTGCTTTCACATTGAATTGTCGGCCATCTGATTCCTGTCATCTATGGATATCAGATCGCAACCGATTTGTTATTGTTATTCGCTTGAACATTGTTGTATCTCATGATCTGTTGTGTTAACTGTACTTAGGTTTTCACTTAAATACACACATCTAATGTTTCAAATGTATGTTGTACTTACAGTATTTAAGTTTACACGAAAATACGTACGACTGTTTCTTGTATTTAGAATCCTGTTAATACAAGTACTGTTTACACACATGTATTCACACATAGTTACTGTTTAAAGTACACGTACCGTACGGACTTGCCGGCCGGTTAGGTACTAGTTGTCATAGGTCTCCATGGGGGTTGTGGGTTTGATGGGTAAAACTCTCAATTGGGTGTTTTGAGAGTGTCAAATGTGGTTAATGATGTTGATAATCATCTAGGAACCACTTTTGATTGTTTTCTTTCATGATTTGATTGTTATGATAATGGGGGAATTGGGGTGTTCATGGAGTAGATGAACATGATGTGTGAAATGAGTGTCTAATGGTTGGGATTCAATGATTGTTAATAAATTGTTGTAGTTTATGGTTAAAGTGATGAAATTGATCATTTATAAACAAAATAATGGAGTTACATAGGTGTGTTAATGATGAATGATCATTAGTAGATGAACTTGTGCATGTAGGGTGTTTGATGAAATGCCAAGTAGAGTAATCCATTTAAAAGTTAGTTTAAAACTAATGGTGATATGAAATATGTGTGGATATTAAATCAACAAGGGTGAGTTGATGTGGTTAAGGGTCAATTGGAAGTAATTAAGTTAAAATGGTGACATTGGGGTGAATGGGTGTATATTGACTAATTGTAGTCAAACTTTATATTAAACCTATTAGTTGTGATAATAGGAATTGATAGTGAAGGTGTAAGTGGCACCAAACGACCCGGGAAGGAAGTTTTTATAGAGGATTGCGCGTTGGAACAAGGTAAGTCACCCAATCTTCTATTTGTTATGTGTAATGGTGTTATGCATGAATGAATATGTTGTGGAAGATTGACCTTATGGTGAATAGATGATATTGGTGCTTGTTGATAGATAATAATAAGCAATAGGTGATATATGTTGCTTGATTTTTGTTGGTATGGTGTTTTTATGCTAGTTCATGATTGACTTGGTGTTAAATTGTATGTGTGTTGAATGATTTGAATTATTTCACAAGGTGTGTGAATTGTAATTGAAATCAAATCAAATTGGTGTTTGGAATCACAAGTGGTGTGATCATGACATTGGATTATTCATATGGTGTATGAATGTCCTTTGTTGGGTGTAATCAATTTAGTACAACACAAGTGGTGTGGTTTACTTAACTTGAGAAATCTTGTGGAATAAGATTTCAAAGGAGTTTTGGGTGCAAACGACCCGTTAGTAAATCGTTTGAAATTATGACCATGATGATCATAAATTGGTGAATTAAGGTGTTCAATATGATTATATGGTGTTATATAATGTTTATGGGGGTATTGGAATGGTCGGAATCGAGTGGAATGGGTCGAGAGGGCGTAAAACAGAAAATTTGGCCGTGCAGGTAGTGCTGGCGTATCATACGCCAGAGATAGCTCAAAAGTTGAAAATCTCTGTGATACGCCCCAGATACGCCAAACTCATACGCCAAGTGTTGAATTTGACCAAAATTGACTATTTTGTTCATGTAAGCTCGGGTGGGCGGGCATGGTGATCTTACTTAGTTCTAACGAACTAACGGTGACTTAATTATGGTGTTTTCAGGTCAACGGAACGGGTGAAAGCGGTTGTGATCGGATTGCTACGCAAGGACTCGGATCAAACGTCTTTTGGAGTTTATATTATGTTGTTTAAAACAAGGGTTTTTGTGAACAACTCTAATGTAGTTTTTGGTTGTTGAATATTTAATTAACATCAATTATTTTGTAAATTACTTGTAAGCGGGGTGTTTAAGGTGTTAATTATATTTGTCGTTTTGAAAAATCTGGGACCTAAACTTTGATGTCGTTTTAAAACACGTGTCATACGTGTGGGAGTTTTGGGGCTTACATATCTTGTTGTGTTATTACGAGACATAGCGGAGGCAAGGACTAACAAGTCTAGTTCGGTAGTGACGCACTGACACTTGGAGCCTAGGGCTCGGTACTAACATTATAATAAACAGCATGACACATGTTTTCTTACAATATATGTACATCAAAACCTGTGAACTCACCAACTATTGTGTTGACACTTTTTCTTAAACTTGTATTCTCAGGTAACTAGCTGCTTATGGAATTCAGGATGCACTTAAGGGACGAGCATAGGATCACGTGCATTCACATTATGTCTTTTGAACAAATAATATTTAATTATGTTATGTATTTTGAAACGGTGTAATGTCTAACAACGTATTTTCCGTTGTATGTTAAAACATACTTATTTCCGCTGCACAATTTATAAAATTCCGCTGCTTATCTATTAAACTGTATGGTTATATTTATGTCAAACAATGTATTTTGAAAACACATATAGAGTAGTTCTATATGACCATGAGTTGCGATTCTGGCCACGTCACACCCATGTGGACAAACACCACACGTGGGATTTTGGGGGTGTGACATGGACTGACACCACACGTGGGAATTTGGGGGTGTGACATTGGTTGTCTTCACATTTTCAAAATGAACATTCTTTTGATCCTTAGATTTTGTGAACCATACTTTGTCTTGTTTAACCAGGACGATCACTCCCTGAGCATGCATTTCAACCAAAAATAACAATCCATGCTTATTTCCCCGAGTGATAAATAGATTATTTTTTATCACCTTCCATTTGCCACTACCAAAATTAGCATACGGTCCATGCCCATCCAAATGACTAAAATAAATAAGCTTTGTCTTCAAACCTAAAATCACCTTGACATTCTATAATTTTCATGTATTTCCTAGTGGAGTCTTCAGACCAACTTATATTATGCTTGTAACATTAAGAAATTCACAGTTACTTAGTCGTTCCTTCCCAAAGTCACCAATTTTCAAATTCTTCATCAACTCGTTGTTGTGCATGGCATGAATCGAAGCTCAATAATCCATGACCCGACAGTCCACATTGGTTTCAACATTGAGTATCATAGCATCATCCTCATACACATCCTCAACAACCTAATTTAATTGTTTCTTTGGACATTAACTCTTAATATGTCTCACTTCATTGTAGTTCCAATACTTCATACTTTTTCGAGTTATAAATAAGCTCCTTCCTTGACTCCCACTAGCACTGCTATTCTTTCCACCCATGCCAACATCTCAAAACAAGAAGATTCACCCTGATTCTTGCGTCTAATATCCTCGTTAAGAATCAAATCTCTAATCCCTTCAAATGTCATATCACTGGCCTTCACATAACTAGTAACAACAATAATTGTCACGAACCATCTATTAGGCAACGAAGATAGCAGTTGTAAAGCCTGAACCATATCATAAAACTTTCCCTGAACTGAAAGCAACATTGACAAAATCAAATAAATATTGGATATGTGAGATTTCACTGATGCACCTTCCAAATCTAGACCCGAATGTTATCTTCACAAAATTTGATTCTTTGGATGCATTTGATCGCAAATAATTAAAACAGAATCTTGAGAAATACAAAACCCTAACCTTTGCCTGACGAATCCAAGAGTTTAACCAACCCCTAAGCAACAACTTTAAATAGTTTCAGCTTGATACCCTTTTTCTTCTTCATTCATGAGAACTCACACAAGGCCCTTTTTCTTATTAGAACGACACACTATGCCAAGAATAAAGAAAGAAAGAAAGAAACATAAACCTTTTATTATTACAATTTGCAAATAAAAAGATACCAACGGCTCTCAAGAGTTATCGCAAACCATAACCACTCTTCAAATATACAAAACAACTTTGTGAATTGTTTTCAATGTAAAAAACAATAGTGTGTTCAATGAGATTTAACTTTGATACCACTAGTTAAGAACATAGTGACACGCGGAAATGATTAACCACACAATCACAAACAAATATAACACAAATCAAACAAAATATAAATGACACGAAGATTTAACGTGGTTTAGTCAAGGGGTCCTACGTTCACGTGTTGCACCTAATATTTAAACTACAAAACAGATCAGGCTTAGGTCCAATTGGCTGAACCATAAAAGCCTACGAAAACCTAATATACTCGGCCTAGATTGAAAGTACTCAAGAAGTTTTTCAATAATTGTTGAAATACTACTTTTTACCCTCTAAATGATTGATAGCAATCTGAAATTTAACGGTTTGATTAGAGGGTTTTTGTTAGTTTGTTGAAAAACTAAAAGCACGAAACTTAGATAAAAAGATTTTCTTTATTTCTTTTATGCATTATTTTTTTTAACTTGGATTTGAAATTTAGATTATATCCATTATTGAATCTAAGATATTTTTAGCGTGCGCACTGCAGGAATAAATATAATAATTCAAATTTATTTTATTTTATTAAATTAAAACGCATTTTATTTGACCCATTATTTAAAACAATTAATAGATGAAAGTTACTTAAAAAAGTCCAGTAATGTGTGTGTATATATATAGGACATGTATAAATTGGAAACCCACTTGCGTTGAAGAAACTTTGAAAAAACAATGTAAACAAACCCAAAATTTTTTTATTTTTTTTATAGTTTTGTAACATCATTAGGGTCAATTTTATAAAAAAAATGAAAAAAGCGCCAAGCCATTTTTTTAAAAAAAAATAATTTGTCGACGATGTAACAAAGACGTTACACAGCTGTAACACAGACGTAACACGATGTACACAGCTGTACAGCTGTGTTACGTCTTTGTTACATCGTCGACAAATTAATTTTTTTAAAAAAAATGGCTCGGCGCTTTTTTCATTTTTTTTTATAAAATTGACCCTAATGATGTTACAAAACTATAAAAAAATAATTTTTTTTGGGTTTGTTTACATTGTTTTTTCAAAGATTCCAAAGTTTCTTCAACTCAAGTGGGTTTCCAAAATAACCTTCCCCTATATATATATATACACATATAATTGTGATCGTATTATAACTCACTCTTAAAACATTATTAAGGAAAATTGTTATTTATAAAGTTTAACAAACAAAAATTATCAAGGAAAAAATCATACACACACACACACTAGATAAGAAACATGTGTATGACACATGTTTCAATAAATAAATTTTAAACAACATATCATATTTTTTATAAAATGTTTTAAAAAAAATTAAAATTATGACTTATGATATAATCATATAATTTATCAAATTGAATAAAATATTAGTAATTATATGAGAGAGGAAGAATGATCAAAATCTAATAACAAGTGGTTTACAAATATTTAGTAAGTGAAAGAAACAGAAAAACCAATTTCTAAGTGTTTCTACAAAACTGATACATGTCTCACCAAAACATTATTTATTAAAGAATATAGATATATATTACGCAAGATAAACTCTAACATTTAAAAATTTGAAGGGTAAAAATAACATTTTACAACAGTTAGGTATGAAATCTAAAAGTTTTGGAGTAAACTTAAAAGTTTTATAAGTTAAATAGTTAGAAATGGTTGATGGCAAATTGCCACCAACACTTCAAATGAAGCATCTGGATAAAGTCTAAATCTGAAAAATTGAGAGGGCCAACATGACATTCAACAAGTGTAGGGATGATACCCTAAAGTTTATGAGTAAAACATAAAAATTTAAGAGTAAAACTTAAAGATGATCAAAATATTATTATACAAAACTTAAGGATGATACTTAAAGATTTAAGATGAAGCTTAAAGGGTTTGTAAGTTGGAACTTGGAAGGTTAAAAATGGTCGCTTGTCATATCTTACGAAGTTAGAGATTAAACTTAAAAATTTATATTGAAATTCAAAGTTGAAATGCTAGAAATAGTTAATGGTAAATTGTCATGACATTGTTGAGTGTGAGTAAACTTAAAAAAAGTAAAAGAAAGTAAAGTCAAAAAGACTGAGAACCAAGAAAATTTAATTAATTGCAACTATCTGATTATATATATAAAAAAGTTATGAAAAATAATATAATGAAATAAAGATAAAGTTATAATTCAAATTATTTAAAAATATATAAAGGAGAAAATCATATCTCGAGATAATATAAAAGAACATTCCTAGCCTAAAATGGAACTGATGACAAAATTAGACGACCTTGTTTCTTTGAATTTAGTCAGCTTTTATGTTAACCCAAGCTACATATAATTTTATAGCTATAATCAAAAGAGGTGAGTTTTGTAAGTTTTGTAAGATTTTGCTAGATTAAAATAATTCAGGGGTTCTCACGCATCTAGTGTGTCCGCGTCTTACCTCTATACGTTGGTCCTTGTTAAGACACATACGTGGTATGCAGGATCGTCGACGTTCAAAAAAAGATAAAAATCAAATAAACCAAACTTGACCAAAAATGGATTTCTTTTCGATAGTTAACTTTTTGTGATTTCAATTGCTAGATACAAAATGTTTAAGTTCACGTTAATATCATCTTTTTAAACTTTTGTTTTCTATAAAGTTTGCTATTTTAACATTTAGTTTTAAAAATGTATTTTGGAAATAATGTCATTTTTTTATAAATATCTAGCTGTTTATAAAAACTTTTGTTTTAATTGATTTTGTGTATATTCTTTCTAAAATGAATATTATAAAAACTTTATTGTTAAAAAGGCTCATTTATAAATATTTGGTGTTTTTAAATTTTTTTGTTTTATAAAAATTATATAATTTATAAATTTACATTTTTATAATAATTTGATTTTTTTATATTGTGGTTTTAATTAAAGATATTTTTTTAATATTTTAAGAAGAGTAAATTACGGGTTTATCCCATGTGGTTTAAGTATTTTGACTATTTCAACCAAAAATTAATTTTCTATCAATGTAACTCATTTGGTTTAAATAAGTAATGGTTTTGACCCCCAAACTAAACTATTCTAATGATTTTAACCCCCAAACCTAACTATTATTGAGGATCAAAACTGTTAGTTTTTTAAATCACAAGGGCTGCATCGATATAAGATTTTATTTTGGGTTAAATTACTTAAACACATGAGCCAAAATCGTTACTTTGAAAAATGTATAAATAATAATATAATGTGTATTGATAAGAGAAATATATAAAATTTAACATATAATTGCTTTAAAACATTGGCTTGTATCCAATTTTTATTTATTACAATAAATATTTTTAAAAAATACATGTTTTTAGACCACAAGAATTATAAACCGTTTATTACGTTTACGAAAGAAATTGAGATTTAAATATAGCATCGTAGATGTCATGTTTACAGTATTTATAAATTATTTTTTGTTTTATATGGGCAGATAAAAAAGATAATAATTTTAGCTAGAATATAATAAAGTAACGCAACTGGGTGATACTGATTACTGACAGTACTGATAGCTCGGACTATGAAAAAAACAAGAAGCCACTATTGGGCCGTCTAAGCTCATTGGGCCCACCATTAACTCGGAGGCCCACCCACTAAGTTAAAAATGTCGGAATTAACGTTACTAACCACCTTTCATGTTATGTAATCCGTAATCTATTCTTACATTATTGGCCCACATTCACTATCTCTTTATTTTGTATTTAAAAAGTTATCCTTGACGTGTCTCCGTCTTGTTCGGTAATAATATATTCGATTTTTGTTTATCTTCTTCCTATTTTTATCGCTAATTATTTGTCAGTGTAAATTAGGTGTGTTCAGAAAAACCAAAAATGTCTAAAACCAATAACCGAACCAAATTTTGAATTCGATTTTCGGCTCGGTTAACGGTTTTAGATATTTTTTGAATTCGGTTTGTTCGGTTTATTCGGTTAACCGATTAAACCGAATTCATAATTAAATTTATTATTTTTGTTAATAATATAAGGTTGAATTCGGTTTATTCTGTTCGGTTTATTTACTTTTAAATCGGTTTGTTCGGTTGAATTTGATTTGTTCGGTTATAACCGAAACCGAACCGAATTGAATTCAGTTGAATTCGGTTCTGATAACCATATCCCGAATTCGGTTCGGTTCGGTTAACGGTTAGGGGGGGAATTTTTTGAAAACCGAATAAACCGAGCAAACTGTTAACTGAACCGATGAACACCCCTAGCGTAAATGTAGCTGTAAATGTAAATTAGAGGTGCGACATTATTCAAATCATAAAGCAGAACCAAAATTAATCGAATTTTTAAATACAAGATATCCGAAAATCTGAATATATGAAAATTTCAAATAATAGGTGTAGAAATGTTCTAATATTTTAAGATATTATATGTAATTATTTAGATATATATATATACACACACAGGGTAATGATCGGTTGTTAATCCACCATAATTGAGGTAACCCATTAACCCTAGCAAAATTCACCTAAATATTTGAAAAAAAAATTCATAGCCTTTTTTATACATAAATAGGGGATTCATTTTTTGTGTTTTTGCTAATTCACAAGCGTTTAGAAATTAAAACAAGTGTAAGTTTGAGTAACAGTGCAAGTTATATTTCTTTACGACACTTACACTTATGTAAGAATGTAAGATCCTAAACGGTGCTGGATTAACAAAAATACAAAAAAGAAACCTCCCTATGTATGTATAATAAAGGCCGTGAAAAAAATTCAAAGATTTGGTTGAATTTTACCAAGGTTAATGAGTTACCTCAATTAAGGTGGGTTATTATATGATCTCAATCATATATATATATATATATATATAGACAGAGAGAGAGGAAATATCAAATAAGAAAAGATTTTTGTCTAAAAAAATAAATACTAATAGAATTTTGACATGTGTCATGATAATTTAGAAATAATATCTTATTTTTTTAATAGATTTTTTAACGTATTTTTGTGTTTTTTGTACTGTATTTTTGTTTTTGTACTACATTTTTATTTTTTACTAGATTTTTATTTTTATGAACTGGATTTTTTGTGCTGGATTTTGTTTTTTTTTTTTGTACTAGATGTTGTTTTTTTGTACTAGATTGTTGTTTTTACTACTTTTAATACGTCATATGTCAAACTTTTATTAATTATTACTCTTATTAGGCAAAAACCTCTTTTTAATGAATAAAACGCCTATATATATAGGGTGATGTTATAGTGGGAAAAAAAACTTAATTTGTGATAAGTGTGAGAATGAGTGTGGACCATTAAATTTATAATTCAATAGTTGAGATTAAAATTGTATTAAAAAGTTAGTGGAAATTTATTTTAGTCACAGTTACTTTTGTTAACTTTTTGTCATGTTCTATCTTTTTTTAAACGATCATAACTCACATATGTAATATTATTTTTTTAAAAAATAATACACTAAAAGCGAGCGTTTTTTATCTTTAAAATTAGTATAGTATCGTTATATAAAAAATAAAAAAATTACGTTTTCCTTCCCCTTGTGTATTTGTGATACGTTATTATGTTTTTTTGTCTGTTATTGTGTCTTTTTGTCTGTTATTTTGTAATTGTTTCTTTTTGTTTGTCATTGTGTCTTGCTATATTTTCTAAAATGACGAACTTTATAAATAATAATGGTTAAACAACACAATTACATACATTTTGGATGCAAATTATAATGATAAAACAATAACAAATTCATCTAATACATAAAAAAAATCATAAAATCAAATCAAACAGTCAAAAACATAAAACACAATGATGAATACATATGACACAATAACCTGAAATATATGTTACTAAATTGAGATGTTTTGAAAAATGAAATGTTGAAATAATACAATTATGTATTTTTAATACCGAAAACATAAAATACAAATAACAAATTTATTAATATACATAATAAAAAAACATGAAATAAGTTAAAACGTATAACATATTACATATAACACAATGACCTGAACGTAAACTACAATGATAAATATATTACACAATACCTAAATGTAAAACACAATGATGAGTATATTATACAATAACATGACTGTAAAACACAATAATGAGTATATTAAATAATGATCTGAACGTAAAACACAATAATGAGTGTATTACACAATGACCTGAACGTAAAACACAATTATGAGTATATTACACAATTTATTGAACATAAAAACACAATGACGAATTTATGTTATTTAAAATTATGAGTTTAAAAACAAAAAGGTGAAATAACACAATTATGCATTTTTAATACATAAAACGTGAAAAATTAAATAACATCAATTTATTTAATACATTAAAAACAATAACAAAATAACGCACTATGATATATAAATTAAAACACGATAACATAGACATATTACACAACGACCTGAAACATTAAAAACAATGACCCAAATACCCTTTTAAAAAATTAGATAAATTACAATTGTCAACCCCACAATCTTTTTCAAACTTCTCATCAATTTAATCATTTTTACTAAAACACACACATATATATTAATTATTTATACTATTTAAGATAACATAATTCGAACTCAATCCCAATTTTTTTCGTTATATTACTATAACTATTTATTTAATTGATTTTAAATTTATTTAATCACTTTTATACATTAAAATCATTACATTTATATATATACACATTATCATTTCAAATATCTGATTTTGTATTTATAATTTTGAACAAATCAAATGATACATCATGCCTTTACTCAAAATGAAGTTTGGACTATCGAATCTAATACATTTCTTTTTTTCTTTTTTTTTGTTCTTTCTATAAGCTTAATAGTTTAAGTCATGATGTATCAAATAAAAGATATAGTTATATATGTTATTATCAGGATTAGAGAATACCTAAGTTAATCACTCAAAAAAAAAAATCATATTTGCAGTCATATATAATTATATATGAAGTGGAATAGTTATGTTTAAGAGAACTCAATGCAAAACTATATATGAAGTAAAAACATGAAACCTTGACAATCATATTGATATACTCATTTATGTGTGAATTCAAATACAATTTGAACACAACTATCAAAATACATCATGCTTATGTGAATAAATATTAATTAAGATATACATATGCATTAATAAATTTATGCGTATTCATATAATCATATGTTATGCTATCTTCATATCATCGTCTTTCTACTTTTACACAATCGACGATCATTTGACTTTAGTCAAACAAACTTTTGTCTTTTCAAAGTTTAGAAAAACTTTTGACTTTTCCAAGCTTTAAAAAGTCAAAAAATTGAAAATTTAGTCAACCCTAATGACTTTACATGGTATGAGAATAACACCACCCAATCTTTTAGGCATAGATAACTATTCAAAGCTGTTCTAACTTCTAATAGTTCTTGTATTATTTTTGGTTTTATATTGAAACCCTCCATAAATTACGATGCAAGAATGATGACTTGTTTGAGTAAAATACTAAAATCTAAAGATAAAGTTTAACCCTATCATTTAGCTCAATGGTCAAACAAAGAAAAACTTACATCTAATCCGTTTATTAAGCTTTATGATTATGTAAAGGCAATAGTTTAAAGGAGAACAAATGAGAGATGGACACGTGGAGTACATATGGGCCCAGCCAACAAAAGAAAATTAGACACGTTTGAAGTATAATTAAACTAAAGAAGGTGAAATCAACCTAGTATTTGAGATATTCTTTATCATAGGAGGAGGTGTTCCGATGTGGATGGATGTATTGGATACCATCCATCATCATCATCATTAGCATTTCGGATATTCCTAGGTTTGGAGCCTAGCTTTCTGGATGACACGTGTCGTGTTACTACTCATTTGTGAGCCACATCAGCATCTTATGCTCCAAGAAGAACTACAATTATGTCCCCTTAAATATAATTCTATTACAACTATAAAACAACATCTTTCTGTTTTCCATTATCATTTTATCATCTTACTCCAGTCTTCACACACCACCATAAATACACGGTTATGATGATATATGAATTTATGTGGGTGCTTAATCATATTACAACCAGAAAATAAAGTATTGAGATATAAAGCAATTAGTTTTATGAAAGTATTTACACATTCCGTAACACTCAATTTTGAAGGACCAACCATTTTTAACGTAAGACATCTAAAATTTGTAAAATGTTACTTTGATATTTCGTTGGCAATTATTACAACAGGCATATTAACATGACACGAAACAACATGAAATTAACAAGTTTCATGTTTGAGCTTAACTTGTTTTGTGTAGTAAGTAGGTTGACATGTTTAAGACATGATAAAAAAACATTTCTAAACATGTTAAACAAGTGTTAACTTGTTAACATCATGTTTAAACTTGTTAATTTGTTAACAACTTGTGATAATATGTTTAACCCAAATTACATGTCAATAACCTAAAAAGCCATTTTTAAATTTGTTTAAACAAAAGTTATTTTGTTAACAACCATTAAACACCTGTTTAAACATGTCTATATTTTTAAATTTAAAAAATGTTATTTTTATCATGCCCATAAATACGTCTTAAATTATCGTGTAATCTGTTTCTAAACAGGTTTGTGTTTGCGTTTGAAAAAATGACACGGTTAGTTGTCATGTTGTGTTGGTGTCTAACACTTATCATGTTCATGTCTTATCGTGTCATGTATAACATGCTATGACAACCTAACTTTGACCCCTATTAAGTTTTTTAAAATTTAGAGTTTACCACTGTTGTGTGTATTATCTGATTTTTCCCTCAATAACTTTCTTTTGTTAATCTATCTATACTAATAAATAAAAATAAAAGTGAACACATGTCACAATTTTAAGCATTTTCACAATAACTTTCCCGCCTCTCTCTCATATTAAATGCATACACATTAAATAATATATTCAAATTATATTTCAATTAAAAATAAATTTTAATTCATATAATACACAAATATTAAACTATATTTTGTAAAAAATGTATTTTTTTTAAAACCAGCTTTTTTAAAATGAAAGTGTAAAAAAAACAAACTTTAATAACAAATGTTTAAAAAAATAATATTATTATTTTAAGTTTTAACTTATATTCAATTTCAATCATATTTTATATAAATAAACCCTTTAAGATGTTTTGAAATTTTTATTAATAACTATTTAATATATTTTTATTCAACCCGTGTGATACACGGGGAACTATCCTAGTTTTAGAATATAATAATCATAGATTATGTTACCTGATGATAACATCCAGCTACCATGAAGAATGAGATCAATATCAGATGAAAAATAACTATACCCTTATATAATTGGCTTCTATCTATGTTTTGATCTATCTCCGGAACCAATTAGTCTTAATTTCATATGATTCTTTTATGTATTCAATCATGTTAATGTCATTGACATAACACTCATAATGAAAATTTTAAACGTGCCGCATCACAAATGCTAATTTCTTTCAAACAAATGTTGCATTTAACATGTCGCAAGACACGAGCCAAATTTGTAGTTTGAGTCAATTAGTAAAAGAAATATGATCCAACACTAAATATGCCATGTAAAATGTAGTGTTTGTAAGCAAATATTTAAACCATAGCACCATTATACAACAAAGTCTAGAGATATTGATTTACTTATGCATTAGTACACCATGATTATTTATTTCTTATGACATCACATAAAATTTCATAAAAAGCATGAAATAATGAAAACAAGTAGAGCAATAATGAGAAGTGAGATATTTGGTTAAAATTCATCGTAGTTTTAATTTTTTTTTTGTTGTGTTCACCTTTTTTGTAAAATACACCCAAAACCACCACTGATCTAGTGTCAAATTAAATCATGTCACACTTGCATTTTTCACACAAGAAAAGGTGTGATGGAAGAAAAGGAACACTCATGTCATGTCAATGTTCAATCTCATGTAAATACATGGATCTAATTTACATAATCATTTACATCATCAAGCATGTTTAAATGTTATGTCAATGTTCAATCTCATGTAAATACATGGATCTAATTTACACAATCATTTACATCATCAAGCATGCTTAAATGTTACGTAAGTAGGCATACATATAGGTGTTCACTAACAAGATAAATATTTTTTAACTTTAAACATCTATGTAAGTGTTTATTAAAGTATCTTGTAAAATATCAAAACAAATTTCATTGAACAATAAGGATAACTTCGTAAATGATCTACATGCGCACAAGGAAATTCAACATATGTTAGATTATAAAAATTTTCAAAATAAAAATTAACTTTAACCTTTAAATAATGTACATATCCAAAATAACCAATTAGGAGAAGACAAATAGGCACCACTCGCTAAGGTGTAAAAGAATCAAATTGTCTCATTAGATACTCGAGATCAACCAAAGGGCATTTGTTTCAATGGTACCAAGATATGTTAAGGTGTTCTTTTCTAAAATAGGTTGAGGGTTCTAGTCTCATAGTGGACAATGGTGGAAAAATTTGTTGTTAAAAAAAATAGATACTCGAGATCAGATCAGTATTTAACTTGAGTGAGCTAAGCTTAAACAAGCTTGAGTCTCGTCAGCTACTTAAGATCATACAGGTAAAAAATTCGAGTGAGCTGAGCGTAAATGATCTTGAGTCTAAGCTCAAGCTTTGAAAAATCTCCTTTAGTTATTGAGTCTGAAATCGGGCCGAGTTGTGAGTCTAAACGAGCATTTTATATGTATATTTTATATTTAATCTAATAAGTATATATTATTTAAATAATTAATTTTCTATAAAAAATTGATAAAATAACTAAAGTTACTAAAACATACGCATAAGAAATAAGGCTTAAATGTATTGTATATTATGCATTCAAATTTTGTATCTTGAGGAAATATGTAATTTATAAATTAAGAAGGGAAATTATGTAATTCTCCCTTAAATTTATAATAAAGAATTAAGATCAAATTGAAAAAAAAGTTGGTAAATAGGTATTTTAACAATAATAATTTTGTTAACTTATTATCAAGTTTTCTTACTTTTTTAAATGCTCATATATATCTTTCATTCACAACATTTTTTATATTATCTCGTAAAAACACATGTTTTTTATTCTTTTAAGTTAAGTATAATATTATATATATATATATATATAATTAGGTTTTTTTAGCTCTTGTGTTACTAATACGTAATTGTGTAATTAAAGTTTAGCATAACCAACACTAAATGAATAATTACTCTTATTCATGTTCATTTATTGACGAATTAAACTTATTTACAAATGATTTTCCAATGTAAATGAACATATGATATTAAATAAAAAAAACAACATTTTCAATTTGAAATATTAAACACAATTATCTTAAATTAAATATTTAAAGTTTGATATAAAAATATAAATATAGTTATCCCAATATAAAAAACAAGTTAAAAATAATAATTTTAACAAAAATATCCAAAATAATGTTTCAAATACTAGATCTATAGTTTAACTGTTGTGTAATAAACAAAAAAAATTAAAACTTAAGAAAATACAAAACACATATAATGAATGTACATAACAAAGGAACACAAACAAACACAAACGATTACACTACCGAATATTCATAAATACAAATAAATGAACGCGACCTCTGCATTTATTAGTTCATTTAACTAAACAAACAAAATTTTTTGTTTTAATATTTGTTTATTTATTAAATGAGCAAACGCACACAAAATTTCCCGTCAAATGATTTAGGAATTGTTTATTGAACGTTTAATTAGTATACAATCATAATCATATATATATATATATATATATATATTTTACTTGAAAATTTTAACGTCATCACGTGCGTTTGGGTATATGTATATATAAATAAGAGATTAAAGAATTTACTTAAAAATGTTAACGTCATCACATGCTTTTGGGTATATGTATATATAAATAAGAGATTAAAGAAAGAAAAATGAAAATCAAGATGGGTAGGGGGAAAGTAGAGCTAAAGAGAATAGAAAACCCAACAAATAGGAAAGTCACCTTCTCTAAGAGAAGAGATGGTTTGTTCAAGAAAGCCATTGAACTCTCTATTCTCTGTGATGCTGAAGTTGCTCTTCTTGTCTTCTCTTCTTCTGGCAAAATTTACCAATTCTCTAGCCATGAGTACCCTCTCTCTCTATATATATAGATATATATATATATATACATATATGTATATGTATATGTATATGTATATGTATATATATGCTCACACACTGACACACTCACTGACACAAACACGCTGAAACACACTTATATCTTACGATAACCTGATCTTAAAAGGTTAATCTTTAAACCTATTTATATATGATAACTCATTTTAAATCTTGAAAAAAAATGTGTTTCAGCTGATTTTTTTTATTATATAGAGTAAGGTTATTGTACAAAATGTTAGTTTTGTAAAAATAATGAGAAACGACTTGAACCATGGATTAACAATCTTGCTATATACACACACACATATATGTATATATGATGGCTTAAAATTGGTTAATTGGTTGTAGCATGGACAGGACGATCACGAGGTACAGAAATGAAAAGGGTCTGCATAAAATGAACAGCCATGGAGCTAGAACCATTGAGGTATATATATCACAGTTTTACACCTTTAATCAGCTAGGGGCTACAAATATATATTTGTTTTATGTTTATCAATACAACCATAACACGTACGTCTACTTGAAATAAATGAAATACATATGAGTTATATAAACACAAGACAAAAATAATTAGCCATGATTTAAAATTCAAAGTTAATTAAAAGTTATTTTTTCTCAATTTAAATTTTAATTAAAAGTTGGTTTTTTAAAAGCAAAGAAATTGATGTGTTACAGGTGTGGAAGAATGAAATGGATGAGATGAAGAAAACAATGGACGCACTGGAAACAAAACAAAAGTAGGATTATGTTATCAATACACAAGGAATATTAATTAATATTATGTTAAGTAATTACTATTAACAAAAAACAAATTTAATTTATATATTGGTATTTTGTTTTAAGACATCTTGCTGGAGAAGATCTTTCCACGTTAGGGATGAAAGAATTGAAACAACTAGAGCGCCAACTGAGGATCGGGGTCGATCGAGTACGCTCTAAAAAGGTATGTACGATGTACGCGTATTCTACCTGACTCGTGTACATATTTGTATTTGTATTATTATTATTATTATTATTATTATTATTATTATTATTATTATTATTATTATTATTATTATTATTATTGTTATTGTTATTGATATTTTCAAATTCTAACAAAGATCTCATAAATGAATTTGGACAGTGGCGCCTTTTATCAGAGCATGCAAGTTCATTGAAGAGAAATGTGAGTTAATTAAGCTTAATTATTTATAATTATACATAATACATGTCTTTTATATGAACACACACAACGTAGGACCCCCATCTCATGATAAGTTAATCTTATTTTATTAATTAAACCATATAACTTTATCATTATCAATTCAATTTTTTTTTAAATATCATTATTATAATAACAACAATTTCTTGTTGTATGTATACGTGTAAATTAATCACCATTCAAAATATAAAACCAAAGTAAGTTAAAGTTATATTGTATCGAAAATCACGAATATATAAAACTTACATTGATTTTAAATCTTAAACGGTAATTAATTTACACATACACGTAAAATAAGAAAGTGTTGTACATATGTAATAATGATGATAAAAAAACAAAGATTTGAATTGATTTTAACAAAATTATATAGGTTAAAGCAATAAGAGTGAATTATTATATGATGCAGATTTATATGTATCTATATATGTATTTACAGTGTATATTGTCCATGTATAGTGTGATGCACATTTTAGTGTTAGAAATCTATTTTACTACCATTTTCATTCCTTTTTAATCTTTAGAGTGAATTTTGTTGTGATGAAAAAGAAAGTATATTTACTTTCTGCGTGTGTGTGTATGCAGCATAAAACTTTGCAAGAAGAAAATAACATTCTTCAGAAAAAAGTAAGTATTTTCTTAAAATTGGATCGGTGGATCCTATTAATGTTGTCAATGATATATATTTGTATAAATTTATATCAAAATATTTAATTGCTTGTAATATAATTCGATTTCAAGATAAATGAGCTACTGAGCGAGGCTGATGAAAACTCAGGGTTGGATTCATCTGATCATGTAATTCAAAGGTATTAGTAATTTCATTTTAATTTTTTTTAATTATATATGTTGCTTTTAGTTTTTAAATCTTCTATATTCTTCTATACTTAATAAATAAAAATGTTTGAGGACACTTGACATTATTATATAGCATGCTATTAATATTTTTCCACTTCACTATCATATTAAATGCATACATATTAATAATTATATTATTTATAAATTTTTTATTAAAATTAAATTTCAACTCATGTAGTTAGATACATGTATCAACCTATATTTTGTAAAACTAATATTGTTTTTCAAAAGAATTTTTTTAAAAATAATGTTATAAAATAAACATGTAATAAAAGATGTTTTAGAAAATGATATTATTATTTTATTATTTAAAATTTTAACTTATATGAAATTTCAATTATATTTTATTTAATAAATTGTTCTATAACTTTTAAATTTTTATTACTATTCATTTATTATATTTTATTCGAACCGTATAATATACGGGGTATTAGCCTAATTACTTATATAAATATATGCAAAATATATATAGGATTATATATATATGTATATATATATTTATGATAAATATGATTATGATAATATTCTTTAGTTTAATTACAGCGTGTTGAAAAATTGCAGGTTTATTCCAGTTGAGCAACCTCATTCACCTATCAACATGAACCGGCTTGGTTTTACCATCAATTGATTATAAATTATACATATTGGTTATTTTGTCCCATACAAAATCAATTACCATCTTTTTATTAAAAAAAAACTTACATAGTTACATGGGTTTGGTTTGCTATATATGTAAAAGGTATTTGTGTATAAAGTAATAGTCTATAGGTTTTGATCTATGTAAAATGTTGATGCATGCACTTTGGTATAAAGCGTGTATAATTACTTTTTAGATATTTTTTGTGGTTTTACAAAAATGATAAATAATATATACTGAAGATTGCATATTATATATGTGTGTGTGTTTGAAATCATTGGGGTTCACATGTTCCTCAAATTTTAGTTCTTTCTTGGACGACTTATATTTTGCAAAAGAGTGTAATAGAATAATAGTAGCACATAAGTTCTCATAAACACAATATAATTAAGATCAAAGATTCCATGGTATCACAAGTTGAAGCATGTGATATGTTGATTGTTTATAAGATGACAGAAAAAAACTATGAAGAATATCAAGCCAAAATGTCATTTTTAATTCCCACTTTAAGATTATATAGTATGTTATTTACGCATCTTGTAATTCTAGATATCCGAATTGAACTATGTATCCGACATAATTTAAAATGATATTTCAGATAATTTTAAGATATTTTTCCGAATATTTCGGATAATTTTCAGATATTCGGATAATTTTATGGTGTTTCGGATATTTGAATATATTATTTTAAAATTTTACTTTTTTTTCAAAATTATTAGAGAATTAATATATTTATCAAAATATGGACATCAATTCCAAATTCAAAGTTTTGGCTACGAATTCAGATGTTGAAATTCACTATCAGAAACTCCAAATATTGAAATTGGAACACCCTCTGACCATCGGAGTTAGGTTATTGTATTCCATGTCCAATACACAACAATAATCATCGCCTTTGAGTTCAATCCTAGACGGGGTTGCATGTAACTATTGCCACTGCCCTGCCCCATTGTAATGTTTAGTTTCATTTCTTTCTGTTTCTAATTTTAATTGAATAAGGTTTGTAATCGGTTGAGTACTTAAGGCACTTATTCTAAATCCTTTTTCGCAACAGTTTTTCCACCAAAACCATTGTTGTTGTTCGATAGTATTTACTTTTTAGCTAGATCGATTGAAACTATTCAATAATTTCTTCTATTTTTTTATTATTATAACTGAATTCTATTTAGGTTGATATTATAACATTATTGATGAACTAGTAGATATTAAAAATCACCTAGTGTGTATATATATATATATATATATATATATTTTCATTTTGTTGTAAATTTTTTCTATCTACCAATCATCTTCAATTACTTGCGAATATAAATCATCACCACTAAGTTTTATATTTTTTTTGAATGCTAAATTAAACTATAGTCTTTTCATTCAATATCTTCCGCTATATGAATATTAAATTGATGATGTTATGGCCAAAAATTGTCGCCTTTTGGGCTATTGTCCTGTCAATCGGGCCAGTCATCATATCGTCGAGAGGCCCTTACAAGACTACGGTCTTATGTCGTTGCTAATCATCTTCTAAGACATTCCAAACACACCATTACGGCGTATTTACATTGTCGGCTCTCATGTTATAAAAAAAGTCCTACCTTAGAGTCTCTAAAATATACGGGTTTAAAAATTTTAGGGAAATCAACTTTTTAGTTGTAAGTTTAGAACGAATTCTGACTGAGCTAAAATTTCTGATTTTTTTAATATTAGAAATATATTTTAAAAGGTTTTGTTTGTGATCAATAATTTTTGTAGTTTTCTCTTTTATGGTAATCTATATCTTTTTTTTAAAAAAACTTGAGGAAAGTTTTCATTTACAGTCGAAAGAGGGCCCCGTATTTTCATTTTTGTTTGCGATTTATAATTTTTTAGTTTCTCTTTCATGATAATCTATATATTTTTGCTCAAACTTGAGGAAAGTTTTCATTTAAGATCGAAAGATGGCCCCGAATTTTCACGTTTTGTTTGCGATTTATACTTTTTGTAGATTTCTCTTTCATGATAATGTATAGCTTTTTTCCTCAAACTTGATGAGAGTTTTTATCAACGGTCGAAAGAGGGTCCCAAATTTTATCCCTGCTTTAGGCCACAAAAAAGCTTGAGACGATCATGCGTATTTGTTCCCTGTGTCACTATACTTCTAGTAAGAGAGAATTTTATTACACCAACGTGGCTAGACAGTGTAAAGAAAGAGATGACCGGATGAGACACGGTAGCTAGTATATTTAAGTTAACCAGGGGTATAAACAAGCCAAACATTAGGCCCCGTTCGCGGTGCGTGCATATAATGTATATATGTGTCGGCCCTTAAGGGACAAAAGTAAAGTTGCATTAATTTTAACGTTATTTTTCTTTGGTTTTGTGAAAATAACGTTAAAATCATTGGGTTGGTCGGTTAGTTAGGCATCATGAGCCGGGGGTCTCATTGGAATCAGCCTCTCTATTCCTACGGGGTAGAGGTAAGGTTGTCTACATCTTACCCTTCTCAGACCCTACCTTAACTTTGCTAATGGTGAAATATACTGAGTACAATGATGATGATAAACAAGCCAAACATTTCAAGCTAAGAAAAAAATTTCAAGCTCGAGTAAATTATATATAGTTTTCACATATTAAAAAAAAAATATTTTTAATTATATTTCTTATATTTTTTATATAAATATACGTTTATTAAATTAAATAAAAGTTGTATAAATAAAAAATCTTGTTTAGGTTTGCGAGGATCGAGTTCAATATGTGAAACATGAGCTAAGGCTCGATATGTGAAGAGATCGGGCATGATAACTAAACAAACAATATTCAAAAATCGGATTCATTTAGGCTTGATTTATTAAATTTTTTATCATACTCTTTAAGTAAGTGGGAGTTCTCATTTGCTTTAGCCTTTAAGGGTTTGTTAAAAGGATGTCGACATACATTTTAGGCTCAACATTTTGTCGATAAAATACTTGGGATTGAGACCCTTTTTATCGCTAGCTCGAGTCTTTTGATATCCAAATCAAATGATAAAAAGTAAAGCCATTTTTAGTCAATACTTTAAACCGCAATATAAACTTTAAAGCTTATATAGTTGACGAAGTTATTTTTTTTTAAGTTTTTATAACTTTTTATACGTAAATATCTCTTTATATTAAATTTATTTTCTAGTTTATTAGATTTAAATTCTTCGATAGTACTTTCATAATCAATTCCTTTTAACTAATCTATTTAAATTGACAAAATGATAAATCATTTAATGTTTCTTTTAATAATATTGTAAACTATTATTTTTTATAATTTTAATTTTGAAAACATTTTGTAACTAAAACAGCAATTATTAAGAATAGTTAACATAATAATCTTATAGACAATATATTCATTTGAAAAAAAATAATTTTTTTATATAATTTAGAATATTGAAAAGTGAGTCACATTTTACGATTATATAAAGAATATTATTTCATAAATCATGATGTAAATGCATTTGAACTAAGGAATAATGATTTTGATATATTATTCAAACATTTTTAAACTTTTTTTTATGCTATTGTATTATAACAATTTGTAATTTTCGAACTTCTTTTTTTTGGACGTATATTTGGTTGAGCTTATTATTTTTTAATAATTAGAATATTAGGTTTGAAATTGATATCAATATTTTGAATTTGCATTAATTTTATTTTAAAACCGGACCAAACCGAACAAAGCCGAGACGCTTGGTTTTAGAACGAGTTGAGCAACGAGCACAATATTTGACTCGATTTTGCAAATCCGTACCAAGGTTTTTAAACGAGCCGAGCACGAGCATACCCTCATTCGGTTCGATGCAACTCGTGAAGAGCACTGTACCATTTACGTGATTGCTGGAAACAAGATTGTTTATCATTTATCAAATATTCAATTATCAACTTTGACTTCGCAGAGGCCATACACAATATTGTACAAGATTACAAGCAATAATATCCAAATACTTGATTGCTGGCACTTACCAGCCCCCTTTTTGGCTCTCGCGAGTTGCGGCTAAGCTTTTCATGTGCCCAGGGTGCCCCAACCCTCTGACGTTTTATTGCTTACTATGTTTGATTTAGTACTATTTCGTCAGAAAATTTTATAGATATTGAGTTCGGCTTTCTTCGTTTTTCTTCTTAACAATTCTTCGGTCCCATCGAAGATTTGTACAAGCGCCGTCATTGTTCGCGAGTCGCGTATGATGGCATATAATGCCCCATTTGACCTATTGGCTGATTTCCTTTTCCATAATCTTCCATTTACATATGGGCTACTACAAATTGGGCCATGAAAAATGGCGGTTAAAATATTATAGATGGAAATAGAAAACAAGAAAACACTACAACGAAATATTTGATGATCAAATTGTTGTTCACGTCTATTAGTAGTCTTTTATTTTGGATTTTCTTCACGATTATTTTTCTAGATCTTCGATTTTCAAGTAACACATAAACAAGATATTTTAAGGGTGTTGTTATTATTACACTTTTTATACACTGTATGCCCGTACATGGTTGTACGGATCGTATAACACTCTCAATACGACTATACAGCAGGTGTACATGTATGTATGACTGTACATGCTAGATGATATTAGACTATGAGGGAATTTCAGGAGGACAATGCGGGCCGTATAACAACCCTTTTTACGGTCCGTACAGACCTATATGGCCTGTATATTAGATATTTGTGTTAAATTATGATTATAAGGTGTCTAAATATACGGAATATATTTTGAATTTCTATACTAGTCTCTATGTTCATCTTATATAGGGTTCAATAAGTCCCTAAGTATGATAACTTAAAAGTTTTAAGTTGAAACTTTACTTCTAACACAAAAATGATACTTTTGATATATCTTTACATAATAATTAAAACATCTGCAAAATTTTATAATTATAAGTACATAACTCGATATTATACTATTCATTAACCATGAATTGCTTCACTCCTTGACGGCTTGACTTACTTTAGACCATCCTTATTGGCAATCTTCATGATATCATAGTATTGTTCAAAAATAAATAAATAAATAAATGAAAGTGGACGATCAGCTCACATGAGCAATCAAGATTGTAACCTAACTCATGCCACATGTTATCAAATTATTGAATGAACTCTTTCTTAATTTACTTTATGATCTTTTTTCCTTTATTACTTTAGTTTATCTGTTTGATTAATTATGCTTGATAAATATAAATATTTTTTAATATTGTAATTTTTATAAATAAAACTATTTTTTTATCTTTCTAATAAATTTTAATAAAAATTAAAAATCATATATTATATTTATTTAGTAAAAGGTAGTAAAAGTTGAGTTGTTAATGAGAGTGAAAAGTTGGGTTTAATTGTATTGTATAAGTAGAAAAGAGAATAATCAGTTTTTTATTAAAAAATTGAGTTGGGTTGGATTGAATCAGATCGGACCGGATCGTTTAGGATGATGGTCTTAAAACCTTGAGTTGATTTTATTTAGTGGGCTATAGGAGCCTTCTTTGTTTAAAGCCCAAAAAGAGTTGCAATTTCAAGATTTTAAACTTGTCAGTTTTTCCGAATTCGGACCAGTCGAAAAATTTCCGCCATAGATTCATTCTTTTCACGAATATTGAAGCTTCAGTGCTCTGATTGGAAGTATTTCACCTTTCTCTCGATCCTGGTTCTCAATATTGCAGCGTTTGCTTGCTTGGTTTTGTTGAGATGAACGGAGAGGAGTTGACCGAGCAGGAAACGGCTTTGTATGATCGCCAAATTAGGGTTTGGGGCGTTGATGCCCAAAGAAGGTACTCGCTCAATTGTTATAATCTGTTCTTTGCGCTTATTTTCTCTAGATTTATATCTATACGAATGCAATTTGTTGTTTGGTTTTAGGCTCAGCAAATCTCACGTGTTCGTCAGTGGACTCAAAGGCACCGCCGTAGAGGTTTCTCTTTGTTCAATTTTTTACATTTTACACTACCGTTTCGTAATACGAACTAGCTAGCTGAAGCCTTTTGTTGAAATTTGTTGCAGACTTTGAATTTTGTAACTATTGCTCAGCATTTGGAAAAATAGTTGACTTGTTATGTTTTGTAATTTGTAATTTTTGCTATGAAGTGTTGGTAATCTGGCTATTAAACTATTATGTTTGATAACTCTTGTTCATGCTAAGGTTTAATAGTAGTTGTCTAGTTGATCTGGACCTTAGCCTGTTGTCAAAAGACCACAATGCACAACTAGTCCTCCAAGCAGATCCCTACGCAGCCTTGTTGCCCTGCTTTGAAAGCCCATTAAAGACACTCAGGCTCATTTCCAGGCCAACTTCTGGCCAACTTCTGGCTAAAATCTGTCTGAAAAGGCCCGAAACAATTACATTAGCCCTAAACACGTCTGGAATCAATTTAAACCAGTCTAAACTAGCCCAAAACAAGGCTACAACATGTGCAAAACCCTTAAAATGGTATATTTATGCTATGTGCCTCGCTTAAAAAGGCAAGCTATTGCTTTTTAAGCGCCTTGCACTAAGGCTTAAGGCTCACCCTTTGCGCCTTAAGTGCACTTTGCCCTTTTGACAACAACCATGGACCCTAGAATCATAGTTGGCCATTTATATACCTTTCTTTTAACCCAGGAACTAAAGTAAAATTAACCATTGAAAGTGGTTAGAATGAAAAATCATGTTCTACTCATATCAGTTTGTTATGACCCTGTAAACTTCCTTCTGAAAACCTTTTAGTGATGGATTGCAAAAATTCATATGCACCCCATAGTGGTCAAAAGCCCTCGGGCGCTCGCCTAGGCCTCAAAAAAAAGCCAGGCGTACTCCAGTGACTTTCCGACAAAATTTTGGAACATTCCGGCAAAGTTCAAAAAAATCCAACCATAAACCAGTCTAAAACAACCATAAAAAGGTTTTGTATTTTAAAAACTCTATATAACTAGATTATTAATTGTTTTATAGTTAGACTTTATATATTTTTTAAAAATTTTTATGTTTAAAACATGTTAAACCTCTAAAAATAGTAACTTAATACTATGCGCCTCGTTTAAAAAAGCACTCGCTTTTTTTGCGCCTTATGCCTAGGCTCCGGGCCGGCTTATGCGTCTTGAGTGCACTTTGTGCCTTTGACAACTATGATGCACCCTCATTTAAATGTTTTTTTCCAATGTCCACTAGACGCCCCACTTGTGGTGCATGCATATAATGTATATATGTGTGGGCCCTTAAGGGGCAAAAGTAAAAGTGCACTAATTTTAACGTTATTTCAATTATTTTGTGAAAATGACGTTAAAATCATTGGGATGATCAACTTCAAACGATAACTTTGAGCCGGGGACTCTTTCGGAGCAGCCTCTCTATCCCAATTGGGATAGGGGTAAGGTTTGTATCTATCCTTCCCCCCCAGACCCTACTGAAAAGTGGGAATATACTGGGTAAGGTTGTTGTTGTTGTTCCAATGTCCACTAGGATCAGTTTTGGAGGAAGTTTATGAGAAAATCAATATATTTTAAAATGTTTTTTTTTTTGGTTTACCAACTCAATTGTGGAATTATGGATGCAGTTTTGCAAGAACATTGTTCTGGCAGGAGTAGGAAGTTTGACCTTGAATGATGATAATCCAGTCACAGAAGAAGCATTAGCTGCTAACTTCCTGATTCCTTTTGACGATAACATGGGCGGTGGAGGTTCACTTGCAGAGCTTTGCTGTGATTCATTAAAAGATTTTAATCCTATGGTTCATGTTTCTGTAGAAAAAGGTGCGTAACTATGCATTGATTTTTGTCATAGGACCTGATATCCATTAGGATTTATCAACACTGAGATTTTAACCCAAATTATCTATGCAACTAGCATTTTTTATTCAGTAGAATTCTGAAATATATTAAGACGTCATCGTAGTTATTCCTTCTATACAGGTGATTTGTCTAGCTTTGATGTAAATTTCTTCGAAAAGTTTGATGTGGTGGTCATCAGTTGCTGCTCGCTTGCTGCCAAAGTATACTTGTCTTTCATATTAGTTTTATAATAAATGCAACTATACCTCAGAAAGTTGTCTAAAGTTAAAACGTTTTGTTTGAATCACTGGGATTTTTTTTTTTTGAAATAATAATTGCATTTATTGGATCTTTGCTCATAAAATTTTCTTTCATGTTGCAGAAATCAGTGAATGAGAAATGCCGCAAGTTGTCAAAACGAGTTGCGTTTTATACCGTCGATTGCAGGGACTCTTGTGGTGAAATATTTGTTGACTTGCAGAAGTATGTGTATGCCAAGGTGATATATAATATTTTGTTAATTTCTTACTTTTACTGCATTGCAGTTTCTTTTGTGGATCTGAATAGGTTTCTACTAGGGTTGTAAACGAACCGAATGTTTAACCAACAGTTCGTGAACCGTTTGGCGGGAAATTCGTTTATGTTTGTTCGTTTAATATATGAACAGACATGAACAAAGAATTTCGTTTGTTTAGTTAAATAAACGGACATTAACAGAGGTTGTGTTTGCTAATTTGTGTTTGTGAACATTTAGTAATGTGTTCGTTTACATTCGTTTATTATGTTCATTCAATAAATGTGTTTTATATTCTTATTTTTTATTCTTATATTCTTATAATAAATTTGTGTTTGTGAACATTTAGTAATGTGTTCGTTTACATTCGTTTATTATGTTCATTCAATAAATGTGTTATATATTCTTAAAACCTTTATTTTTTAGTTTATTATTAACATTTAAACGAGAAATCTAGTTATTTGGATTTATATCTTGTTAAAACATATTAATTCGAAACTTTGTTCTTTGAAACATTATTTTAAGATAATGTCACTTATGATTATTATTTATACTTGAGCTATGTTTTAGGCTATATATATATATATATATATGATTTTTTATATCAAGAGTTCAATTTTATACTTATATAAGATGATTATGTCTGATACTTAGGATTGGGAATCTTGTTTTTTTTTGAAGCCCCATTTGCAATGCGTGCATATAACGTATATGTGTCGGCCGTTGAGGGGCAAAAGTAAAATTGCACTAATTTTAATGTTATTTTACTTAATTTTTGTGAAAATAACGTTACAAGCGTTGAGTTGGTCTGTTAACCAGGCATCATGAGCCGGGGTCTCATTGGAAGCAACCTCTCTAATAATACGAGGTAGAGGTAAGGCTGTCAACATATTACCCTCCTCAGACATTACCTTAGCTTTGCTAATGGTGGGACATACAAAGTACAATGATGATGATTTGTGTTCGTGAATCATTTGTGAACAAGTTTATATTCGTAAGGAATGAACCCGAATAAGAAATTTTGTTTGATTAGTGTTCCTGAATCGTTCGTGAATTTAATTGTTTAATGAACGAATGCGAGCACTGGCTAGTTCGTGTTCGTTTACAACCCTAGTTTCTAATATTTAATGAAGATCATAAATTGTCTTCTTTAGCATCTTTTACACATATCTAATAATGTCATTTAGTTTCCTATTCTACAAATAATATGAAAGAAGTATTTTCAGATATAAAAGAGATGATAATAAAACTGAGATACTCCTAATCCCCTCACATGTATTTTATTACTATCATGACTTGGGATTAAAACTACAAAATTGAAATTTTGTAATAAACATGCTGAGTATATTTTATATTTAGGTAAATTTTGTGTCTCTTTGTTTGCAGAAAAAAACTGATGAGACGGTTGAATGCCAATTGCAGTATCCATCATTTGAGGTATGTCTTCGCCCAATACAACTCTAAATATGGTTTGGACCATTTATTAGGATCATATTTATAACTAAAGTCATTCTTTTATTTTGAATTCTCGCTTGTGACATGTTTACCATACAAGATTTCTTAATGGTCAGGTTAAGTATATAGTTAAAAGAAAAGGTCATTTAATGATATATATCTTGTAGGAAGCAATTGCAATACCCTGGAGGTCTCTTCCTAAACGCATATCGAAGCTTTATTTTGCTATGAGAGGTACCATAAACTCTTCTTACTTTCTCTTCAGTCTTTTTAACCATGATTATCATATTCTCTTTTGGTTTAAGTATTTATAACTGATCATGTTTTGCAGTGGTCGAAAGGTTTGAAGAAGTGGAAAGGCGTAAACCAGGAGAGATTTCAATTGAAGACCTGCCAAATGTCTTGAAACTAAGAAATGAACTTTGCCTAGCACATGTATATATACTATTCACATTATTCATTTGTTAAACCAAATTAATTAACCTCACTCTTATACATTTTATTTTGTGATATTATTGCAGTCTCTTAGTGAATCACAGATTCCGGACTCCCTTCTAGAAAGATTGGTTGTGTCAACAAAAGAATTTCCCCCCGTCTCTGCTATACTTGGGGGAATCCTCGGCCAGGTAAACTATTTATTTGATTATTGATTGTTCAAATCCTAGATAATTTGATTACTATTTCATATGGGTAGAGGGAAATAATCATTTTAAACACAATCCCATTTTTTTAATTCTAATAATTTGAATTTACAGGAAGTAATTAAAGCAATTTCAGGCAAAGGTGACCCCTTGAAAAATTTCTTCTTTTTCGATTCAGTGGATGGGAAAGGCCTCATAGAGGACATTTCAACCTCTTAATGTTTGTGGGAAATCCAGGTCAGTTGTTAATTTTAGAATCTAGCTAAAACTTGTAATGGAAATTGATAGATATGAGAGATTGTTCTAACATCTATTTGTTGTTTTTCATGGTTCCATTGTTTGATGAAAACCAAAACTGGATATCATTTTGCTTGTCGAATTCTCGATAGTTGATTTCTGTAACAACTCTGACCTCAAACATGATTATAAATAATGCATTCTAATATTTTGTTTTGGGGAATCAGTAGCTATGAAAATGCATACATCATTTAAATAGTTCTTAAAATGGTTGTTTTTACAAGGGAATTCCAAACAAGGGAATTCCAAATAAACATGGCAAAAGTTTACTACTTTTTGGGTGCAGAAGCATATTTTCTAGACCAGAGCCACATAGGTTAATGGGTTGAGCTCGTTCAAAGCATCAATCCATGTAACCTATTGATCCCTCATCGTCTTCACCTATGCGGTGAGTGAGGATAAAACCACCATGGCTAAAATTCATGAGTTAGAGCCATTTTTTTTAATCTTTTCTAATCAACAAATCTACATCCACAAAAATTTATCAGACAGCTCTGGAGTTCGAGTTTTTTGAGCAATCTGACGGTAGTCCGTGTGTATGATATATGCGTGTGTTATTTTATTGTCAGAAAATCTAATCTTAATGACACAATCCTTTTTAATTCTATTTTTTTTAACGACATTTGATCTCAACGTGTGAACTACTGATTTTCATGCCATGTCACCAAGATCTAGTTATCATGACCTTTGTTGAGACCCCATCACACCCCAGGAGGAAACCGCACCAGAAAACCTCTAGCCTCTTAAGGACTCCTATTTCGTCTTGGGAGGGATTTGAACCCATGACCGTTTTAATTCTATATTTTTCAGAATGACATTTGATCTCAACATGTGAACCACTGATTTTCATGCCATGTCACCAAGGTTTAGTTACCATGACCTCCGTTGAGACTCTACCATCACCCCAGGAGGAAACCGCATTGGAAAACCCTCTGACCTCTCAAGGATCCCTATTTTACCTTGTGAGTGATTTGAATACATGACCTTCCATTTGGAACGTCATGAGGTACTGTTAGAGAAATCTTCTCTATTGAAACATAGAGAAATCTTCTCTATTGAAAATCTTACTAAACAGCATATTCTTTTCATTTATTATATGCTATTATAAAAATAAAAAAATAGCCATGAGTTTCTATTTCATGTATATTACACATTGATTATTATTGTTACACCTTATAAAAACATCATTTTAATTGTTTTATTATAATAACATATATTATTTAAAAAAAAGAGCTGAGAGACTCTCACGAAGCAGTATCTCTATCATATTTTGGGTAGGGTAAGGTGTGACTTTATCTCTTCCTCTAGACCCCACTTAAAGTGGGATTCAACGGGGTATGTTTGTTTGTTTGGTATATTATTGAGTAAAGTACCGATATGGTCCTTATGGTTTGATAGTATTTCACTATTCGTCTCTAGGTTTATAAATTACCCATATAGTCTCAAACTTTAGATATTTGTAACACATATGATCCGTAAGTCATCAAATTACTCTCATACAATTGGCCAAATACCTTAATATAAGGACTATATGTGTTACAAATGTGCAAAGTTTGGGACCATATGAGTAATTTATAAAACCTGTGGGTCAAAAGTAAATACTAGCAAACCACAAGTACTATCTATGTAATTTACTCTATATTATTAAAAAAGGGTTTCTCAATTCATTGACAAAAGGCGGTTTATAACCAGTTTGATCAGTCACAAAGGCTTGAAACACTTTAATGTATTAAATAAAATACAAAAATTGGAAAAAAAGAATTTAAGATAAATATAAAGTTTGCCCACAAAACATCTCTTTCATCTTGATCCATGCATTCGTAAAAAGACGTGGTAGTAAAATAATTGGAAGCTTTTGAATTCATTGGCTCCACATGTTTTCCTTTTAAATGCCAATAATCTTCCTTTTTATTTCACTTTGTGAAACCAATATATAACTATTCTTCCTTTTTTCATATATAAAAGCAAAATATGTTTTTATGAAATGCATTAAAAGATTTATGCCACATGATAAATTTTGGTATGAAGCACGCCTAGCTTATTATCATACTTATGACATGTTTGTTTTGGTATGAAAGAGTCTGAATTTAAATTGTTCAGATTCAGACCGTTTATTTCATGAAAAAAACACATTTAAATGGGTAAAAATGTCTGGACCAATGTCTCAATTATTCAAACTTCGGAAGGAGTCTGAATGAGAATAAGGCCTGGGAAGAGGGGATGACCGAAGGAGACTGAATCGACCGAAGGAGTCTGAATTGACTGCGACCAAAGGCCACCGCCGCTCCACCACTGAAGCAGTCTAAATCAATGACCGAAGTTTGCGATGAAAGACCGAAGACGAGGCTGACGACGGCAACGAAGGGGATGGCGAAGATATTCAGACCCTTTTAACCATTTAACACTTAATGACGTTACCAAATGCATGGGAGGCTCTAGGGAGGGGCAAACCCGACCTTTGTCCAAGACCCATTTCTTACAAGGGCACAAAAATTTAGAGGGGCTACGGTAGTAATAGGGGGCTAACGTGAATTAAGTAAAGGGGCTACAACGAGCGAGCAACGACGTAGTTATTACTAATTAGCCTCTAATTGTAGAGGGGCTACGGTAGTTATAGGGGGCTAATGCGAATGTTGATATGTAACTACAATAAACATTTTCAATTTACATTAAAATTTATTTTTAAATCGAGCAAAACCGAACCAATCTGAGACGCTCGGTTTTAAAACGAGCCAAGCGGTTTTAATACGAGCCGAGCACGGGAACAACATTTGGCTCGGTTCTGCAAATCCGAACCAAGCCGAGCCGCTCGGTTTGAAACAAGCCGAGCACGAGCATACCCTCGCTCGGTTCGGCTCGGCTCGCGAACTAACCCTATCTTAACAGGAGCTAGGTTGTTATACAAATCATTAAGTGCAATTAGTCCCTCAAGGGGTATGTCTGTTTAGTCAAATTTGGTCTAAATTAAGAGAGACTTTATTTAATGCACCTTCCCTCAAGGTGCGTTGTCGGGTATGTCATAAATCTCTAAGTTTCTAATATGTTAAATGACATGATAAGTTTATATAATTAACTTTAATGTGAGAAGTTGTGTTGTTTACAGTTTTAAGTACACATATACAACTATAATGATACTTGAGTCACTGGTAAGCCTTGACAAAATAGACAGGTTAGACCGGGTTAGATAACGGGTTAGAACGAGTTCGTATCAGGTTGGGTATGAGTCAGGATGTGTTTTAAACAGAATCAGTTTAGGTCGAAATGAGCTGTTTTAAAAAACTTCAATTTAGTTCAAGCCAAAATAAATTTTAACTAAACAAATAGACTATTTAAATAATCATTGGTGATTTTTCAATCAAACATACTATTAATAATTATTATCAATTTTGAAACCATTCTATTTACATAGTTTATAAGTTACCTCATCTTGACCTATCTTTTGTTAAAAATTACTGGTAATTAACTTTAATGTGAGAAGTTGTGTTGTTTACAGTTTTAACTACACATATACAACTATAATGATACTTGAGTCACTGGTAAGCCTTGACAAAATAGACGGGTTAGGCCGGGTTAGATAACGGGTTAGAATGAGTTTGTATCAGGATGAGTACGAGTCAGGATGTGTTTTTAACAAAATCAGTTTGGGTCGAAACGAGCCGTATTAAAAAACTTAAATTTAGTTCAAGCCAAAATAAACTGTAACTAAAGAAATAGACTATTTAAATAATCTTTGGTGATTTTTTCATCAAACATATTATTAATAATTATTATCAATTTTGAAACCATTCTATTTACATAGTTTATAAGTTACCTCATTTTGACCCATCTTTTGTTAAAAATTACTCATCTAAATCCGTTGTATGTTATGATGCTACTTATTTTAACACAAAATACAATACTTGTTCACTCAAACCAACTAATTTCTCCTACTTTAGGTCAAGATTGCCGAGACTCTCTATGATTCACTAACAATTTCTAATCACTACCAAAAAAAAAAAAATTTTCCCACAAAATATTCGTCGAAAATTTGTAAGAAAAACCATATAGCGACAAATTATCAACAAAAAACATTTGTGTGAAAAAACCTGTTAGGGAATACACTTCCAACGAACTTCCAACGAATATTCCCACAAATTAGCAACAAAAGATGTTTGTAGCTAAGTTTGCGACAAATACCGACGGCAATAAATTTGATATAGTACGATCGATTAGCGATAAGGTTGAGACAAAACGTAATTCTCCTTTTTAGATAATAATTATAATAATAAAATCTTTTAATAATAAATCATTTAAATTTTCTGATAAGTTTCTGACAAAACACTTTTTTTTCATAAGTTAAATTGTCACTTCCTATGATTCACTAACAATTTCTAATATATGTTGACGTTTTATGACTTCATATATAGAAATGAAAAGGACAGGTCTAGAGCTCAAGTAAATTCCAAGAATAGATGTTTTCTGTTATAGTAATAAGATTAGGTAGAACGTGTCGATCCTTAGATCCATGGACCTTGTAAATTTTAAGGTAAGGTTGCATAAGTTGACTGAAATTTTAAAATGGTTGAATAAATATCGTGATCTCATTTGTGTTTTTTTGAACGACGAAGGTTTCAATCGTGTGAACTTACTGTTTACAGACCATGTCATCAAGGTCATGTCATTTGTGTATATACGCATTAATATTCCATTATAGATAATGGTACGAATGATTATGCCTGGTGAGGGGTGTGACACGTATGAATTAATGAACAATAGTACATTATTTAGACGTTTATTTTAGATTAAATGATATAAAATGGTAATTATTAAAGTAACACTTTGAGAATCTATGTAATATAATAAATGAAGGTTTGTAAGTGCCATGTGACACTCAATGAGACACCTTTTGGACTTCATTTCCCGCTCAAACTATCCCCACATTATTAAATTATTCAAACCATAATTTTAATAAATTGTAGCAATTAATGACATGAGTGAACTTATTGCAAAACCTAAGAATTAATTTATATACATAATGACGTTAATAAATTATTCTCACCGTTATAGTTATTTTTCTTACGAGTCTTTTTTGGTTTTTTTTATATGGAAATTGTAATTGATATTCTCAAAGGCATGTAATGAGATAACATATATATTCTAATAAATAAAGATATTTAGGGACACTTGCCATGTTCCTAGACCACCTCAATTTTGTTTTTCACTCATCTCTCTTATTAAATACATGTTTTGAATTAAGAAAAAAAAGATTTTTTAATACTTTAAAATTATATTAATATCCAAAAACACACTTTTTTTTAAAAAAAAAAAACATATTATTATAAAATATTGAACTTTCAAAAAGAAAATTAAAAAAATTTAAGAAATAAAATTTGAAAAAATTATAGTGTTTAAAAAAATAATATAATTATGTTATATTAAAAAATTGTCATATATTGTTTAAATTTTTAATTATAATTATTTATTATATTTTTTTATCCATCCCGTGTAATACACGGGGTATTAACCTAGTAACAATATAAATGCAAAGGGGAAAAAATAATTACATAATGGTATTTTCAATTATGCGTTTATTGATTCTAGTCTTGATTTAGATGATATTTTTGGAATATAATTTTCCAAACTCGATTTATACCGTCTTCGTGATTTATTCTAAATAACAAAGTTATTAGAGTTAAAATATTAAATCTTTTAAAATTAAACACTCTTTTTACTTTTTTTGGCATGGAAAATATAAGAATGGTCTAATTAAATTATTTTAAAGATGATAATATTGTTGAAGATTGATCGAATAGTTATATTTCTTCCAAATGGTACCTCAGGATTCTTTCAAATGGGAGGTCTTGGGTTCAAATCGCTCTCGCAGCGAAAAAAGGGGTCTGAGAGAGGTCAGAGGGTTTTCCAAGTAGTGTTTCCTCCTAGGGTGGTTGTGGTGGCTCATGGGAGGTCCAGGTAACTGGACCTTGATAACATGGTCTGGAAACAGTGGGTTCACACGATTGAGATCTTCGTCGTTCAAAAAAAAGTTATATTTCTTGATAAATATGCTATGTGGTTTTTAGTTAATACTTTCTAAAGTTTTTATTTTTTAATAACTCGTTTATTGGATACCATATTAAGAAGTTAGGCAAAGTGGAATTTTATGTTGATAGCTCTCCTACAAGAATGTGAAAGAATGGTACAAATTTTATGTAAGAGATTGGTGGGTAAGAGTAGGTTAAAACTTTAATCATTATTCTATGAATTTGTGATGATGGAAGTGACTCAACGGTGTTTTGGTTGGTTTGTGCAAAAAAATTTCACTTTACATGGAAATAACAGTATCATTTTGTGTTTCTTTTTTGCTTTCTATAAATTAAAGCAACAACTTTATAAATGTTTTTTTTTTCATTTATAACACCAATGAAATTTGTTCAATTTGGTGAGATGAATAAATGTATGATAAACAATTGCAATGAATTACATATCAAAAAAAGGCAAATTATATATATTATTAACAGAAAACTAAATAATTATAAAAAAATTGCATATTAATTGGAAGATTATAAATATAATGAAAAGAAGAAATAGCCAACAAGAAAATAATATCCATTTAATACGCGATATAAATGTTAATTCCCACTATTTTTTTTCTCCGTAAAGTTAATTTTTCGGCTGAAAGATTATTTTTTGTTTTAAGCATTGGTTTCGTCCTTTGCTTCAAAAAATTAACATGCATTGCAGGTCTCGTAAACCTTTTTTTCAAAAGGTTCAAGCTCCGTCACTGTTCCTTTGGTAATCGTTTTGCCTCTTAACGAGTCCATTTCTCAAATATAAAAAAAAGTTGCCAACAATGTCAATTGATCGTTTAGCCCTTCACCCTAAACTTCTGTTTTACACATCCATTTCTCCAATTGTTTTTTTAAGAATTTATTAATTATTATAAATTATAACAGATGAAAACAATTTCACGACATCAAATAAATTTTATTTATTAAAGAACTATTTTTAACTGCTTAAAAAAAAGATGTTTAAATCATTTGTATCATATGTTGTTTGTTTTTTGTTTGGTGCGTTTCACCTAACCTGAAATTGATAAGCAATAAAAGAATATATGATTATGAATTTGGCTTTATACCAATGGACCAATGGTGAAATCAAGGGCAACCACATGACTTGCCATTCTTTAAGGAACAAGTTTTCTCTAGGGCATGTTTCTTGTATTTATAATCTTTATTTTGATATAAACATTTCATCTAACATTAAAAGTTGAGAAAGTTATACGTGTGACATGACTCAATTTGAATAATTTCTTAATTATTTACACTTTTTTAAGATACATGCATTTAAGTTAATGTGAACTGGAAAATAATATTCACCCATAAATAGTTTTAAAGAAAACTATTAAATTCCAGAATAGCTAATTATTCATTTTCATTTATTATTGTTGTTGTTTAAATATCGTCAGAAAGTTTAATGTCTTTTCAAAAATGTTTTAGCTTATTTGAATTTACTCAATCATCATCTATGGATTAAAAAAAATACACTGATACAAATTATCAGATGTGTGTTACACATTTAATCAAGACTAAGCTAACTTTAGTTTTGAAAAACCTCAAAGGTTTTCTACTATACTATTAGGGGTTTCAAGGGACATTGCCTCCTTGATAGAGTTCACGAAACAAAGCCTCTAACAATAGGTGCACTTCGATATCAACTGGGAATTTGGTTTGTTTTTAGTACTGAGTAGGTCAGTAATGACTCTTTGTTGCTGAAGTAAATTTTGACGGTTACAACTGTCAATACGATGTGATAGCTATCGTTTATTTTGTATGCTATATAATGATTTACTTGGTCTGATTTATTAGTGTATTACAAAAAATTGATTGAATTCACGTTAAACTTTGGATGTATATAAAACACATTCTCATTCTCATTCTTGTCAAAATTTTGTCTCTTCTAAATGGAAAATTTGATTTGTAAAATTGTGATTACGCAACCACACAACATGTTTGTGTGAATAGCTTACAAATGATCTTAATTAAAGTATAAATTACTTTCTTAAGATTATTCAAAAAAAAAAGTAGTAACATGAAAAAAAATTGAGAAACTTTTGGAAACTAATAAAAGAAATTATATGTTCTATCATTTTTAGGCAAAAATTAATATTTATGTGAGCCATACACACACATACATGAAGGCATACAATTAAAGATTAATAATAATAAATTATTCCATTGGTCTCCACAAATTAATTAAACTAGAGGGTTAGCAAACCACGCAGTGCACTAGGGATTCTATCATGATTTCGAGTATCGTATAGATGATCATGTACAAAAAACGAAAGATTTCATTATGATGTAAAATTCTAAAGTGTATTCGCTTATAAAAAGCAACATTCTCTCCATCATAAAACCCAAAGAACATAAACACATACACAATGATAAAGATAACATTACAAAAAAAACTTATAACCAATGTTGGCATCTAGCGCATCTTGTGTCAACCAATGTTTTCACATATCCAAACCGGAACCAAAAGTCTTATTGTTTCACTGGTCGCACAAAATTAAAAAACCGGATGAGTTCAGAAATGGTTATAAGGCATAAACCGACAAGTTTTAGTTGCAGTTCCTGGTTTAGTTACAAAAAATGGTCATGACCCCAAGTATCAAACACAAACATGATTTATAAATATCAAAAAACATATACAAAAACACAAACGAATCACTCTAAGATAAAATTATAAAACAATCTTCTCAGAAAAGTAGCATAAAAAAAAGATACTGGTTAAATATAATAAAACTATTTAATACATTTGATAACAAAAGAAAATAGTTTAATATAACAAAATGAAAATTTTATTTTAATATAAATGCTATTCATAAGAGTCACTTTTTAATATATAGGTATTAGGTAATTAAACGGTTTATATTTCGTGTGATATTGCATTGAAGAGTATAATCCAAAGATATGCTCTAACAAGTAATAATACTATTTGTAATGATTTATTAATGGACAAATTTATATACTACTATGTTTAAAATATTCATGATTTAATTGGTTTCCAATCATGGTAGGTGAATGGCACCCAATGTTTTCCTTTATACTAAATCTTGTTGTCCCATAGACAATTATAATGATTTTATATATTTGCAATTCCCGGTGGACCCTTGAACAATTTTCTGTTTACTTTAAAACGTACGATAAAAAATATTATACTACATGTTTTTGACTAAGGTCCTAATCAAGTATATTCTGGTATGGATTGTTGCATAATTCAATTTGGTTTCTGTGTTCTATTGTTTTTGACCAATCTGCTGTTTTTCGTGGTTTTTTCGATTATATGTCGAATTCAAAAGGTGTTAGTTGTTCAAAAGAAATTGGTCGAACAAAAATGACTATATTGAAAGGATTGTATGGCGTATGTTAAAATTAGATGAAGCGTGTACCAATTGGTAAAGTTGTTGTTTTGTAACTTTAAGGTCATGAGTTCAAACCGTGAGAAACATTATTTTTCCAAATATGTAGTGTAAGATTGTGTACATTAATTCGTAAAATGATTGAGTCTCTCCCGGAAACCTACTCAAAATGTGAGCTCGAACTCTTCCTATAATTGCTTTTGGTTTAGGTGAATAGCCCGGCAAGGCTCGGTGTCATTATGTTAGTAGGCCCAATAGGGAAATTTTGATCTCAACAACTAAGAGATCCATTCGAGGAACATCGGGACTAATTGAAGTAACCGAATACCTAAAAAGTAGAATGATAAAATCAAAAAAAAGCTAAAATGCTAATTATGTAGGGGGGGGGGGGGAATCAAGAATTGGGATCTTATGGTTGAAAATTAAGCACCAAAAAAGCAAGTGTGACCAAACTACAAGAAGGTGAGAATAAGGCATTTTAGCAAAGAATGTGAGATTGTTAGAGGAATGGAAACTTCTAAAAGAACGTAGGAATAGAAGGTGATGGTCTATTGAGTACGGTTAGAGAAAATGTACAAGGAAGGCACTCATGGGACTTTGAAAATAATATTATTGTCGTCTCACATAACATATTGGTATATCCATTATTTGAGTCTTTTAACGATCCTTTTTGAGAGAATATTATTGATGACAATGATATTATATTTTAAGTAGACATATAGCATGAATAAAAATAAGATAATGTTATTTTCACTCGTATAGTCGCATATATGCCTCGATCCAGAGCGGTTTAACGATTTTGGAGGACAATCGAATTTAAACTTGGTCTATATTGATATTAATCTATTTACTTGGTTCAAAAATCTACTTTTTGGCACCCTATTCAGTACTATTGATTTCAATGTGGCATTTAATTTTGATTTTTTAAGCAAAACTAAAGCAACAAAAGTCAACGTAGACAAGTCAACATCACAATTGAATAATTGATTACAAAATACAAATAGAATGATTTGATGAGTCTACAATCACAATCAATTAAAAATAAGGACTATTTGTCAAGGTTTGTATATTTAAGATTAAATGATATAGATCACACATATATAATTTTTTTTCTAAATAAGGGTTCGAATTTACAGGTAACCCAAACCCTGACTTCACCCCAAGTAAGAGACGAGTTGGCCCCGCTCGAGTCGTTTACAGCTCGTAAATTTGGTGGATATGATGTCTTCATGAAGATTGTTAGGTGGAAATTTGTAGCTGAGATCTCATCCTTTGGGAATTTTTACTAACCATTCATCTATTCTTGAAATATCTCAAAAATAAATTAAATTTTACCAGGTTATCATCATCTTTAATAAAATCAAGGCCACCTCGAAGACATTAATAACAAGTTCTACTGTATTTTTTAGCGGATAACTCCAATTTAGGTTTAATAGTACATCCCAACAGGGGACGGCCATACTTGTTCAATTTATCTCTCTCAACTTGGATACCGTGAGACAGACCTTTGAAGGTGTAACACCCTAACTTCTTTCACGTTTACACGTGTCAAATTTTGGTCCCAGTTTAAAAAATTTACCACAAAATCATGTTCGAAAGCGTGAAATCACTATTTCATAAGTTAAACACACCATCTACATCTATGATTAATAAAAACCGGTGTGTTTAATTTTAATATCACCAAAGATTTACATAACGCTTGATTCCGCTTCATAAGGTGCCCGATCTGATTGTCCGATGCATATCTATTTTTTTTGACCTGTAACATCACATATAAGGTAACAATTAGTTCATATGAACTAAGTAAGTAACCCCTCCCCTAAAGTTTCCAAAACTCATTCCAACACATCCACATATTTAGATCATAATACGCCATATTCAAACATCTAATTGCCCAAAACACACTTTTGTGCATTAATTTCCCCTTAATGGGTCATTTTCATAATTATGATCATATGATCTAATTCAATTCTATTACCAGCACCTCTGGCTAATTTAAAACATCATAATTATTGTATATACTTCATTGGCTCCACCAATTATCCACACACCTGTCGTTTAATTTACAATGTAATAATATCATATTATTATTTATCAACTATTATTTACAATAATTTAACCATGATTCCACTATAGTGTTCACACTCTTCTTCTTCCACCATAGTTATTTATCAGCACCTCTGACTATCCACACGCATGTGGTTTCATACATAAATTTAAGTCTTAAGATGTTCACCCCCCGGTCCTTCCATCTAATACACTTGCTAGCACCTCTAGCTATTCAAACATTTGTGGTTACATACATACATACATATATATATAACGTCTTAAGATATTCACCCACCGGTCATTCCATCTAAGACAATTGCTAGCACCTCTAGTTATTTAAACATTTGTGGTTACATATATATATATATATATCTATGTATGTATATTACGTCTTAAGATGTTCACCCACCGGTCCTTCCATCTAAGACAATTGCTAGCACCTCTAGCTATTTAAACATTTGTGGTTACATATATATATATATAGGGTAATGTTCTAATACTAACCCTCTCTTACGGCGATAACCATTAACTTTCCCAAAAAATAGCCGAATCTTGAATTTTTTTTTAAACATCATTGTAACACAATTTGAACACCATGTTCTTTTATGAGTTTGGGCTAATTCATTACCGTTTGGGCTCTTACAGTACTGTAGGTGTTTAAAAATTTAAAACTTACAGTACTGTAGCAAAAAACTTACAACGATGATATTTTTTAAACGGTGATGAATTAGCCCAAACTCAAAAAAGAACATGGTGTTCTAATTGTGTTACAATGATGTTCAAAAAAAAAAAAATTCAAGATTCGACTTCGTTTTGGCAAAGTTAATGGGTTATCGCCGTAAGAGTGGGTTATTATTTGATCCCAATCCTATATATATATATATATATATATATATATATATTACGTCTTAAGATGTTCACCCACCGGTCCTTCCATCTAAGACAATTGCTAGCACCTCTAGCTATCCACACATTTGTGGTTTCATACATATATTAAGTCTTAAGATGTTCACCCACCGGTCCTTCCATCTAAAACAATTGTTAGCACCTCTAGCTATTTAAACATTTGTGGTTACATATATATATATATATATATATATATATTACATCTTAAGATGTTCACCCACTGGTCCTTCTATCTAAGACAATTGCTAGCACCTCTAGCTATCCACACATTCGTAGTTTCAACAATCTAGTCTCCGGATTAACGGGTTATCCACACTCTGGTGGTTCAATTGATCAATTTCACCGGCTCATCCGGCTAAATTTTAATGCATTTATATTATGCATACAACTCAAGCATAACATTCATTTTGAAACTAATAATGCCTTCTCATAGGTCTTTTAACTCCATTAGTTTCATTAATCAAGTTATGCACAATCATTATATAAACATCCAAATCATATTAAATAATCACCGGCTCATCCGGTTATTCTAATGTAAATATATTACATATATGTTTCCTCTTGAAACTTAACAACCACAATCTAAAGGATTTCTTATCCAATAGTTTCAATCACATATATAAACATCATTCACATATTTTAAGCACGCAAGTAGACTCTTTCTACTATTTATATGTAATGTTACAGTAAGTGGTAACTTACCTTGGTCATATGGTTGATCACTTCCTACAACCTCTTTTCCAATTCTGTGGCTTATCCTTTGACTTTCATCACGAACACCTAGTTGTAATTCACATATATACAACTATATTCAATACATATAACACATACAATCAAGTTCAACGCACTTGACTGGTTTGACTTTCTCGAAGTCAATTTATCACATAATTGACTATATCTTACTATATTTAGTAAATTTTAGTCAATTATTGCAATTAATCATGTTACATGCCTCCCTTAGGCATTTTATCAAATAATTGATGTTCATTACATTAGTTATGATCTCAATCACTTCTTTTAATCGAAATTCATCCGTGATCATAACTGTTAATAATTCACCACATATCAATATTTAACCCATGGATTATGATCCATATTTCATTCAAAACCATAATCTACCCATCCTACTAGTTATCACACCATGATATGGGTTTCATAATAACCGGACATTATACCGGCTTCAAAACGAAGATTTCACCGTCAAAATATCAAGTTCTTCGTTTCTAACAGTCCTTAGTCATCAACTAGGCAATACTCAACACCCATAACTATTATAATACCAGATATAATCCATATACTATCAAATCAGTAAGAGAGATCGAATCGTTACCCTTTTGAACTGATTTTTCGGATGAAAACGATGATCAGGAGTTGTAGAAACGATCCCTAGCTCGATCCGTATGTTTGGATGGCTTCAAAACACTGATTAGATGGTAGAAAATTACACTAAATCGCCTGGAAATCGCGTGTATTTGACCCATAGTCCGTTGCGTACCGCCAAGGATGGAAAAAGGTTCCTTGGCGTACCTCCACCGCCTTAGTCAGATTCCGATTTTGTTTTCGCGATTCCGGGAGCATACGAGCTCCATTTTACGCGCCGTTTTCGCCCACGTTCACGATTTTTCAAGCTCTTTCTAATGGCCATAATTTCAAGACCTGAAGATTTCAAAATATCTGATCTCTTATTTAACGCTATATTCGACTCAGTGTATTTTGAAATCGGAGCCTCGTTTCGTGATATAAAAAATGCTTGTGACCTTCTAAAACCGGTCATTACAAAAGGTTTTAACACGCAATAGGGATTCGCATATCTTCCAGACGTAAAGCATGCATGGCTTTGAACCTATATACATTACCTACAATGGAAGTAAACATGGTAATAACATAACCTTCTTCAAAAAGGTCTAACAGGTAAGCTACATAAGCAATATATTAATTGTCTTCTGTTCCGAATAATAAAAAATAAATATACCTTGTAAAATCTCACTTAGTAGAGAATCTTTTGTTTCATAAGATAAAGAAACAATTTTAATTTTTTTTTCACATATTAGATTTCTTCCTTTGACATAACTTGCATTATAAATACGTATGACTAGATGGAATTATTTTTTATTTTATTTTATTTTTTTGATAAAACTCCTAAAAAGATATAATTTTCTTGGAATTACAAAATAGGTTAAGCCTCCAAGAGACCAAAATCAGTTAATTAACCCCGTTCAAAAAAAAAAGTTAATTAACCCACCTACATCAATAGTGATGTTTATGGTTTAGTTTTTACGGTTTTAAATTAAATCATAAACCAAACCAAACTGTTAATAACAATTTTTGAATAATGAAAAGTAAAACCGAACTGTTAAAAATAAAACCAAACCAAATGTAACCATTGTCAGCAGTTTGGTTTACAGTTTAATTATGCCTTTTGGGTTTGAAAGTTTTGAGCCTTTTAAATTTTAGAACCAAACCAAACTGAACCATTTTACGGTTTAAAAGGAGATAGGTACTTTGCATGCCTAAAGGTACTTTTTTTTGTTGAATAGTACCCAAACCATCAACCCAATACACACACATACACAGAGTCTAGTCCTGTTTTTTGCAATTGATTTTGATGAAAACCATAAGACAAACCTTTTACTACGGTTTCAAAATTTTGAAAACAACAAAGCAATTGTTTGTGAAAAACAGACCACGAAACCGAACCGATGACTATTTAGGTGGTTTCGCAGTTTATAGTCGAGCCCAAAACACCCCTACTCATTAACCAATAATCAATATTTGGTTCATTTTTCTGTTAATAATTCACTACATCAAACAATGCCTATTACAAAGACAAATGTCGTTCTACTGGCCCAAGATTTGTCGTTGTAAGAGAACATCTAATTTCCATCACAAATATTGAATCAGATTTGTTAGAAGAATGAAAATAGAACTTTCTACAGAATTCTTAACGGAGATCTACTACATAGATTTTAAAATAAATAAATAAATAAATAAATAAATAAAAGTTTCGAGATAAGATGCATGACGACATTGTGGTGCCCAACATTTAATGCATAAAAACCCAATTAAGCATGATGGACGATTTGAAAAGCAACCATTGAAAAAATGTTTTGATGAAACGTATTTATGATTCAATGGTTGCGACAAAACCATGACGACCACGATGTTACAACTCATCATTCATTTTATTCGTCCTTATGTTACATATCATATGTTATGTATATATCTTATCATAATTACTTTCTCCCAACTTTTAGCTTTTATTCGATCATATACGATGAGTTTTCTTTACGTATCGTAATATATTTGTTTTTATTTTGTATTTTATGTTCCTTTACATTTGGAAGACGTATCTTTTTTTTTTTTTTTGCGGCATACATAATTTGTGACGATTAAATATAAAGGTGACCCTGAATTTGCATCAAGTGTTTTGTTTAAGGATATGTGTCAATTTTTTAGACTTTAAAGAACACATTATTGTATTTATATTTTAAAGAAATTTGCACAACAAGTAATGCATTACAATCTCGTCTTAATAGGTTTTATTTATTTTTATTGATATATTTTATTATTTTCTAGATCAGATAAATGGTTCTTATGAATAATAATATTAATTTTTGTGTTTAAATGCAACATAACACAAAAGGGCTGCAGCCAGTTTGTGTTACATATTGCAAGTTCAGCTGGCTTGTGTAACATTTTTTTAGGGATTTATTTTACAAGAATTTTTTAAATTACCAAACGAAAGTTTTTGTTACTTATTTTTGAACCTTCTTTACCCCATATAGATATTGAATAATTTTATAAATCGCACGAAATATTCGAAATATCATAGGCGACCATGATGTTGTTGATCTTGAATCAACCCTACTCTAGGTGATTCAGGTAGTATGTCGCAAACCCATGAGCCAAGCCTTGGTCTTGCGGTGTATTTTCAAAGTGTTATTTATTTTTTATTTTTTTAACAGCAAGTGTTTTATTTAACTAACAAGAGAAATAATTTTTTTTCGTAACAAAAAGATTGCTTCCTCCGACATCCTTCTCTGTTATAGACAAACAATAAACTAGTATGTAAAAACAAACAATAAAACAATACATCTCTTATAATTTTATTAGATGGATAGGCTCAACTATAAAGATTCTTTTTATTTTAAAAAGTCTTTTCAGAATTATTTATCACTAAATACATGAGATCATATTTAATAGGAAAATTCAAAATTTTATTATAAAAAGTAGTTTGAGTAATTTGATCATGATATCTTTTCCTTACCCTTTTAAACGAACACAACTTTTACGTATAATATTATTTTTAAAAAATATATATATCATAAAAATGAGCTAGCATTTTTGTGTATAAAATAAGTATAGTGTTGTTATAAAAATGAAATTTTTATAGATTATTGTGTCTAATTATTATCATTATTATTTTCTCAAACGTTTGTGTAAAATCATCTTATTTGTGTTTTTTCTTACCAGTAATTGTTTCTTTCTTAGAGTTCATTGTGTACTTTGAAAAGCCATTGTGTCATTCATACTCGTCATTGTGTCGTTATTGCATGAAATTATGTGTTTAGCAACCTCATAGTGTCTTGAATTGTATAGGAAAAGAGAACATTGAGCATGGAATACAAAAGAAACAATGATCTGTACAAAAGATACAGTTAACTGGAAAAACATAAAAAAATTATAACAACCCTACACTTATTTTAAAGATAAAAAACGCTCACTTTTACGATATATTTTTTCGAAAAATAATGTCGTATTATGAACATTTAAATAAGGCGAAATAACTTGATAAAAAATCAACAAAAGTGATCATTAATAGAATACTTTCTACTAACTTGATTTAATGACAACTGTTGATTAATGATTTAATGACTTATTATCCCTCTTACACTATTAGTTTAACCTAACCCTGTTATTATATCTTATAATATTATAATAGCATGTTTCTAAAACATATATAAATATATATATATATATATATATATATACATTGAGAAAATTGCAAAACTTTTACACCTATGCAAATTCGATTTGCCTTGCGAATTAGCCAAAACACAAAAAGGAAACTCCCTAAATATGTATAATATAGACCATGAAAAAACCAAAGATTCAGGCATTTTTTGTCAAGTTATTTGGGTTATCGTAATTAAGCAGGGTTCTTAAATTATTGGGTGTGCGGTGTGACCCAATCACTCCACGTATGCGCCACGTAGGCACCACATAAGCACTCACCACAACCACTCACCCCACCATTTTGGTGGAAATGCCTCATTACCCACTCACTCCACGTCATCATTCCTTTTTAAATTAAATTGAAATATAATTTAATAAAAACAAATTACAAATTAATAAAAAAATTACAAACTAATAAAAAAAATTAATAAAAAAATTACAAACTAATAAAAAAAATTAATAAAAAAATTACAAATTAATAAAAAAATACAAATTAATTATCTCTATATTTATTACGAATTTTATCCTTCTCCCGCTCGGCAATTTCGCGGTCGAGCCCGGTTAAGTGTTCGGTGTTGGTGAATAGAAGTTGTAACTCCTCCTCCGTAGTCCATTTTTTAATACGGGATGAACCTCCCATGAAAATTATTTTTTTGGTTAAGAAAGTTTTAAATGGGAAGAGTGAGTATTTTTTTGTGTTGAATGTTTGAAATGAGAAATATTTTTTTGGATTTAATATGTGAATGGTTTAAATAGGTGGAAATTTTTTTTTCCTTCACCAACGGCTAAATCCAACGGTCACAACCCCTCCATCACGCCGTTGCTCGACTCACGCCCAACCTCCCACGCTCCTCCAACGCCCACTGCCGGGGCATACCGGCTGGTATTATTTGAACCAAATCTTATACGATATAATAAATAAATGTTTAAATAGAACAAATGCTATTTTTATAAGTTATCTAAAAATTAGTTTGAATGGCTCTCTCCTACTAAATATTGAAAAACATCTTTTTATATTTTAATTTTTCTTCTTTTTTTATATTAAATAATAATAATTTTAATGAATCTATAAATTTTTATAAAATTGTATTTAAGATATAGAGGAAGGTTCCCCTAAAAAGTCTATTTTGCCTAAGAAGGCTAAGAAGGATTTTTAAAAACTCGAAAACCGAACCAAACAAACTCCGATTAAATTCATTTTTGCATCATTGCAACCGTTTTATCGAACCCTAAAACCCAAAACTTAAATCATAAACAATAAACCCAAATACTAAAACCAAAATATTAAAAACAAACCCTAAACATAAAGATAAAACCTAAAAGCTAAAAATCAAGCCCTAAAATCTAAATTCTAAAACTACTTGTTAAAGCTAAAACTTAAAAGTTAATATTGTTGGATTCGATGAGACGATTCCAATGCTATTGAAATGAGTTCAATCGGAGTTCGTTTGGGTCGGTTTTGAAGGTTTTGAAAATCCTTTTTAGCCTTCTTAGGCAAAAAAGACTTTTTATTTGATATTTCTTCTAAGATATATATGATATGTTATTTGAAATAAATGATTTTAAAATTTATTTATTTAATCCATGTTACACACAAGCTTTTAACCTAGTTAAATATAATTTACAATTTTCAATCATATATCTTCAAGAAATCTTGTCACGTTTAGATTCATTGAATTATTTTGCTTTTATTTAATGACCCACGATTTACTTATTAAAAACGACTATTTGCTTCTAAATAACAAGGCAATCACTTTAAAGTAAAATTTAGAACATCTTTTAAACTTTTAAGTGTAGCTAGAAAGACTTTAGGAATAAAAACATTGTTGACTCGAATTGTATTGCAGCCTGTTTTTTCTTTCTTCTTTTTTATGATTGGGGAACCCACTTGCATGGTAAACCTCGGGCCCACAATACCCGACTAAACAGGGGAACATGTAAATGTGGCCGCAGGCACCCGGGTCGGTGGACTTGTTGAGAAAAAGTCACTTCTACGACTAGAACTCACGACCTTAAGATTGAGGCCCCAACACTCTTATCACTATGCTATCTTTACAAAAATTCATTATTTTTTTGTAATTTTTTATGCTTAATTTGATTTGAAGTGAATTTGTTATCAAATAAAAATTCAATATTTATATATTCCCGATGCAGAGTAATGGTGCATGTTTTTTCCTAGGGTATAATTCTCAATTTAGTCAATTCTTCGTCTTGGATGAGGATCTTTACTTCTCGTATTGGTGCCTACATGATAGTTTCTTGGAATACCATTTAATTCATAGAAACAAAAATAAACATATTTGAGCTCCAATCGATAACAATCTCCAAGTTTTTTAAAAACATTTTTTTTACCTTTTCATATACAAATGTAATATAACCTATACCACATAAGATTTGAACCCTTAATATACACATTTTAATCATTAGAATGTTTCCATGTAGACACAGTTCTCATTTTAAAGTAATTAAACTAGGTTTTTCCTGCCGTGCGTTGTTGTAGGTTATCACAGTATACTCACGTAAACGGGTATTATATATTAATCGCATAAGCATAAGTTACATAACAAACTTAAATCTCTTGTTATGAACTCTATACAATTTTTTATTAAAACGTTACTAAGTAAATCTTTTAAATTTAATGTTCTCACTCTGTTTACTGCTTCTTAAAATTAAAAAAGCTTCTACAGATTAAAGTCTAAAATATTAAAACGTTACTATTTCTTTCATACCTATAATAAATTAAAACTACTATTCACTTTCACTATTCGTTACTATTTATTTTCATGGCTTTTAATAAAAACTAGGGTTAATAGCGCGCGCGTTGCGGCGCGTTAGGCTAGTAAGGAACAAATTGTATTTTCACATGGAACTTAAATACTTCATGGGTTATGTAATAAATTAATCATGTTTAGCAATTGACTTAGTTTACAATTTACATTCGTACCTATAAGGAGAAGCTGCAGCTTATCCAATGGGTTTTTTGTTTTGTTGATATATTGTCAAAAGTGTTGATTCCATTACCTGCAGAAAGAGTGGACAATGAAGTATGTGTTGTAGCTGCAATTAACTGAGAAATTTCAATTAAGTTATATAGAATGATTAAGTTGAACGTATGTAGGAAATTGTTAGGTTCAATTAGATATATACTTATATATATACACATATATACACACATATATCCGTAGTCACACAATATATATATATATATAACATAAATATTACCCAGTTGATTGCTTTCCAAATCCTGTTTCATAAGTTTTGAGTAAGATAAAGTCTACATTTGTTTTTACTCCTGCATTTAAAAGTACAGTGCAAGTGAAATTCATATAACAAAATTGATTTAAGTTGGTTAGTTTTGATGGTATCGTATATTATGTAAAAGTGCCATTTGACAATATTAAAATACTTTATTAACCAAAATGGTTACCTATGTGGCCCGTGAATCCATGAGGCTTGTGAAGTGTCAGCTTTCTCATCAGCATTCAGACTCTCTTATAATGAACCTATTGATGACACAAACAGTCGAGAACAATAATTTTTTGTTGATATAAACAACATTTCTAACAAAGTAGACATTTCCTAATTACATTGCAAATTAGAGTTTAAGTAGCTTCACAAAATAGAACCTAATGTTAACATTGTTACATCAAAAGACACAAATACCTAAATACATGTCATCACAGCAGCTTGTAATTACTTGTTATTATAGTTGTTATTTACATAGCCAAAATGGATTTTTCATAAAAGCTGCATTACAAAATATTTTTAAGGTTCTTTTTGACACTATGCATCCGGATATATTCTCAGCTTGCTTTCGCGAATTGGGTTATCTGCATATAAGATAGTTGTTATTGTAATTGGTTATGGGTTTTGAATTTATGTTGGCTACGAGTTACCTGATGATGCAAACATGATGCGTTTTGATGCAGTTGTTGGGGCCGATTTTGTAGATGGTGTTGGTGTAACTTGTAGTGGAGTTGCTGGTGACACTGACGTTGTTACTCCTGTGTTTGATGTCATTGTGTCTAAATTCAGATCAGATATCTTGTTCACGGTGCATTTGATGTTGGATGTCCTTGCATCCTTTTGTGTGTGTAAGAAGAATGTTTTGGTCTTTCCTTTGATTGCATGAAGGGGTGCTGGTATTGTTGTATTGTCTGTGTATCCATCTTTATCGAGGAGGTCTGAGCAAGTTATGCCTACCAATGTTGCAACAGCATCATCAAAGATAGTGGCTGTTATGCTTCCTGTTTCATCTGCAAGCTTGGTGGTTAAACGGTACCTGTGTGTTTTTGCATATTAGCGTATATGTGTATTTAAGATGCATATTATAGTTGTGGTTCTTACATGTGTTTTGATGTGTCGTATTTTCCATGAGTTGGACATGCCCAACCTTTTCCACTCTCATAAATTGTTTGCAAGCACTCCGGGCATGCGTTGTAGTACCAGTCCTTTTGCGTAATTATTTGTGTCACAGAGGCATTGCATGAGTAAGTTTTTCCCTAAAAAATGGTTTAGTGTATTTGTTATAAGGAAAATTACTATGTTGAAGTCAGCAATTAAGGTGTAATGTTATTTGCTTAATAAATATTGCAAGTTAATTATCTGACAGTTTTAATTTAGGCACTTCAATTTTTCGGATAACAATTCTAATTTGTAATTCATTTATTTTTTTGGAAAAAGTTGCCATATTAACTTGCATTTTGGTTTGTACTTACATTAAGTTCCTGATCACTTTTCTGGAGTATGTCTTGGATTGTTGTTGGATTGTCTCCTCGGGTTATAATCCATGTTTGGTCATTGCTGACATGAGTAGTGTTGAACCTGTTTATTTTGTTGGATGGTAGTTGTTAGTAGTTGTTTAGGTTAATGATATATGGAGGCTAATGAGATTTTCTAACCAGTCAATTAAAGATTTGGTTTCGCTGATTGTCGGGTTAAGGTACATGTATGTTGCTGTAGTTGATGATAGCTGTGTTCGATCTGCATAATTTTTTCCTACTTTCAGATCACATGACATTGATTTATATATATATATATATATATATATAATTGTGTTGTTTTTAGATTTATTACCATTGAATTGTTGAATTCTCATTGAGGTGAGTGCTATCACAGTCGGAGTAGCAGCCGTGTCTAGGGCATGGCTATCAAAACGATCAGTTTTTGTTATAATCTCTTTCCAGATAGCTGCCTCTATGCTTTTACCACTGTTAAAAAATAGCGTAAATACGTTTATTTTTTTTAAAGTCTAAATAGTGACTTGTGATTGTGTCTAAATAGTGATTACCTTGAGTCCAGCAATATCATCCATTGAAAAAGTTCACCATTTTTCTTTTTTTTGTATTCCTTGTTCTGCAACAGGCCTATGTAATCTGCAGCAAATATAAGAATTTAGTAGTGTTTATGAAAATGGTAATTTTATTCGAATGGTAGCGGTACTTACCTATCACACGTTGTTTGTTTCCTACAAGTTTGGTAACATCTTCATAGGGGCAGAATTCAAAGTAAACTCGTGGTAGGTCATCATTGTTTGGTAATGGGTCAATAGATGCAGCTGCCCCAATTCGTATGCTAACATGATGATTTATGATATTCACATATGGAATTGCAGAAACACAAACATAGTTCTCAATCCTATAACATGACATTGTTTGAAGCTTTGGTTCAACATACTTTCGCTCATCCTTATGAGCTATAGCTACAATCGCTTCTCCCTATATTAAGGATTGTTTTCTCAGTTATTGATTAACATTGGAGGAAATAATTTTATCATGTGTATATATGTAATAAATACTTACCGATTGATCCACCAAAAGATAGCAAGTATCGTCCTCGCGAAGATGTGGGATCCACTTTCGTAAAATGCGAACTTCAATTGGTAGACCAGACCCACCTAATGTAATTGATCCAAGTGTCTCATTTTCCATTGTTTGCAGCCTATGAGTAAGATAATAATGCAGGTTAGCATATGTTTAGTATGTTTCCTTTAGTTCATAGTTTGTAATACTTACTTATAAGGATCATTTATCATTAAAAACAGAAAAGCAAATGTAAGAGAATGTAAATGTAAAAAGAAATATATATATATATATATATATATATATATATATATATATATATATATATATATATATAAGGGATCTAGAATTGTTGTGTTTAATTATTTATTATGTTGTGAAAGGAAATTATAACCTCTTTTTCTGCAATCTCATTTAGCAAGTCAGAGAACACTATGTTTGAGGTCTTGTTAGGATGATTTTCTTGTTTTGGTTTTATAAGTATTTTTAAGGCATTTGGAGATGTTGCCCTTGAAAGAGCGACATATAATTGACCGTGGCCAAAAATGGGTTCAGGTAGATATATTCCGATTTTATTCAAAGATTGACCTTGACTCTTGTTTATGGTCATTGCATAGCATGGTTTTACAGGGAATTGATACCTGGTAAAAACAAAAGGTAAATCTTTACTATTATGTACAAATTTAATTCTAGGTATATACACTCGATGACCAATTGATATTCCAGTGATTACATGTGCCTCAATAACTCTCGGGAGCAACTGTGATACTAAAAGTCTGGTACCATTACAAAGACCACATCTTTGATTTATGTTACGTAACAATATGATAGGGGTATTTTTTTTTAGTTTTAAAGAATGAGGAGGTATACCACTGAAAGTTAGTAAATTTAAGTATTCAGGAGGGTACATGGCATCCGTAACACTGTTGTTGCTACCATGAGGAATCATAGAATCAATACTTAAATAGGTAAAATAATCACCAGGAGACATGTCAAGGACTAAGTCATTAATGGTATCTACAGTTTCATTTTTTGGGCAAATAATGGCTTTATCAGAAATATTAGTTGCAGTAGGATTGCTAAGAACTGTCTCATCATATATGAAATGTATCAACTCAATTATTCCTTTATCTGTGTTAGGGATAAGGAATCTATCAGGTATTTCTATGGTTTTCATGTCAGGTTGACTTTGTGTTTCGGCCACACCTATATTACCATCGCCTACATCGAGTAACCATCTTGAAAAACTTTCCATGTCTTCTTTGTCTTGGGAAGAAACTGTTGGTTGCATTACTCGCATATTGTCCTTTAGCTTGTAAATCTTGAAGTGGTTCCACAGGTAAGATCGTGGAAGTGATAATGCTACAATTTCAGATTTTGATGCTTTAGGTTTCACTGGCAGAGTTTGTCTAAAGTCGCCACCTAGTAAAATTGATTTGCCTCCGAATGGTGCAGACATATCACCAACGATATCTCGAAGACTTTTGTCGAGCGACTCAAAGCATCTCCGGTCACTCATTGGTGCCTCATCCCAAATTATAAGTGAGGTTTCCGTTAGCAATTCTGAGAGTTGAGTGTTTTTCTTTATAGAGCAAATAGATGTGTCACTCAGGTCAAAAGGAATTTTGAATCGTGAGTGAGCTGTCCTTCCAGCAGGAAGCAAAAGTGATGCAATTCCAGATGCAGCGACTGCTAAAACAACTTTTCCCTTTGATCTTATTGCTGAAATTATAGTTTTCCATAAGTATGTCTTTCCTGTACCACCATGGCCATATATGAAAAGCAAAGATTGTTGGTTACTCGCATGGGCGTTCATAACAATGTTGTAAACCTCAAGTTGCTCTGGACGAAGAGTAGCCACCATTATGGAATGTTCTGCAGCCAATCTTCCTGTGTCATAACATCTCTCTTCTAGTAGCAAACGGTTTCTTAAGCAGGAATGCATAGAGTCAGTCGGCACCGGCAACCCAAAGTCAGCAAGTGAGGTAGAGTTTGAGCTGGAATTTAGCAAAACTTCTATCTCTTGAAGAACAAATTGTTGCAAGTCTGTGTCGTTGATGTTCTCGAACGTAGATGAAGTAGCTTCACCTAACCTTACAATAATGTCATCAGCCATTTTTCTCCATTGTTGCTGCCATAACATTAACGGGTTTGAAACCTCACAAAAGAGAAGCATATGGGCGAACAAAGACCTTAATTCAGTTGAGGTAGCCCACTGGGAAGCCTCTGTAAATGTAGCAACCCATTCTTGATCATTACCTATTAGTCCTAGTTTTTCACATGCAGCACGGTAAGTTGGACACACAACTCCAAGAACGGTCCTGATTTCTGCAAAAGAGCGACAACCTATCTGATGGTTTAGTAGCATTCTTAGGTAAAACAATTCTCCACATGTAGGATGAACATACGTCAACCTTCCAATAGATGGTTCTCTTTGTGCTGATCTACGAATCCATTCCCTACCTGAGCAATCCCACCTGTATTTGGACAGGTATTCAATATAACGTAGATTTCGACCAGATGGATCTTGCAGGTTGTTTTTTAGCCATTCTGTTAAAGTGGTTTTGCCTATAACAGGGTTATTGATTATGTCATGTAATTGTTGAGTGTCTTTGAAGGATACATTTTGCATTCCTTCAAGATGCACAGCAAGTACCTGGACCGCTGGGTTTCTACTATGAATGGGATAATTTAGGATCCTCCAAGCAGCCTCATGTGGACAGATGAAACGACCATCAACATAATTATTAATCTCGTTCACATCATTGGTAGATTCGCCTTGCGATTGGACAGACGTATCTGATGTTGCAGCTATATTAAAACGTACCCTGTCAGCTCCTTTTGAAATGTACTTGAAAAGATATTTGATAAGCATACTCCAACCGCAATACTCAACATTGATATGAGCCGCAAAATGCAAGCAAAGAGTTTTGTTATATGGAACCACATATCCGTTGTCAAGTGGCACACCAGATCTAATAACCTGAGGCCCATTTGCTGATCTCTTGTAATGGACATGGCCTGCCTTGTCAAACCTTGTTGCATGCTCGTATGATTTTGGAAAAGATTTTGAGCAAACACCATTAATCATACATGGGGCATTCATATTTGGTAATCCACATGGGCCGTGTAGCATACATTCGGTAACTATTTTGTACAACACTGGCTCTGCAGATTGATCAGGTATTTCGGCAGTTATAAAATGATCTATAGCTTCTGGGCTACTAATCAAGTGTGGCTTACTAACCCAAAGTAACGTATGACAATGAGGAAAGCCCCGTTTTTGGAATTCAATTGTGTACAAATCTGGGGAAAAAATGAAGAATGTTAAATGACATGAGATCCTTTATGGAACGATTAACATAAGAATAATTATTAGTTGTAAAGACGCATTACCTGCAACAACCTCACCAAAGGGTTTGTTTGATCTTAGGAATTTGATAAATGATTCCACCTTCATTTGAAAAACCCTTGCGATTATATCGGGCCTGTCTTGCGCGTTGTTACACTGAACCCGTTGCAACTCACGTTTGATTTCAGGCCATTTAACATTACTGGTAAAGGTTATAAAATATTGTGGGTTGCCATGAACTCTACAAATTGCTAACGCATCCTGGTAATGTTTGTACATGTATCTGGGACCACCTGTGAACGAAGCTGGTAAGACAGTACGTTTGCCAATCTGATGACCCTCGGTATCGCCTTTTGACAAAGCATCATATATGCCACGTAAAAACTCAGAACGGAAAAGATTTTGATTAGCACGAATATAATCAAGCCTACATTGCTCAATACAAATGTATGCATCCACCAAATATTGTTGTAAAAGTCTGCCTGCTTTAAGGATATGTGTATAGACACCTTCACGATCATGAATCTGGTAGCAGTAAAACATGTTCATGGTGAGTTTGCGGTCCCTTGTTGAAGGGTTTGGTGTTAAACGAAGGCCTGGAGACCAGCCATGCTCGCCACGTGGGAAAAGTAATGGATATTGGAGGGGCATGTATGACGCATGAAGCTTACTGACTCTATGAGGAGTGTTATCTTTGCTGTGAATAATAATATCAAAGTCGACTGCAGTCGAATCTTCATGGCTAACAATAGCACCAAGGGTTCCATGAGCAGGAAGGTCATAAGTTCTTTCATGAGCTCGACTATAGAGTCTAATACCAAAATCAGGCACTATTGAGCGTGCACACAGGTCTTTTGCAGACTTGAACAAAGCAACATAACCATTGACCTCTGCCAAGCAACTCGTCAAAACAGAAACAATATCAGGTGAGATTTGAGACTGTTCTACCGAAGGAAAAAACCGAATTCTATTCGAAATTTCGTTGCTATTGTCATAGATGTACAACTGAAGAAATCTTGGTGCATCACCCGGCAAGGGGCAAAGAGAGCCTACCCAATGAGAAATCTGACCAGAAACTTTAAAAACATATGGTCCTGTTCCCTTATTAATGGAGGCATCTACATGTGCACCAAAAGAAGTCATCGAGAACATAGAGTTGTATGCCCTAACATTAGACAGAAATTGATGGTCAGCAAACAAATTTTTAATGGCTTCTGGTGGCTGTGAAGGAAATGGCAGGACAACTTTTCCTCCTCGGCAACACATATTATACCTTGGTCTACGGTTGACCGAATACGACAACAAACGTTCTGGAAACCAAAACAACGCCCCACAAAACTCACAAATACTTGTACAGTCGCCCAAATCCATATAAAGATATGAAAAAACATCCTGATTAGCCGAAGAAGTTGGATCCTCGGTTACTCTGGCAAATCTAGTATTAGGCAACACAGGGTTCGATGTTATGCGAGTTTGTTTAGCGGAGCGAAGAAGAGAACGACGATATGAGGATTGAGAAGATGACTGACAACCGGTGTAGGAAGACGCAACAGATGACAAACCGGTGTCAACATCACGTGTTGCGTTGGATTTTCGTTTTCTACCTGAATGCTGAAACAATAATGATGTGTTACCGGCATAAAACAAATTCAAGAGTCAGCAAGAAACTGCAAAAGCTAAAACTAAAAGCTATCATAACCATGATAATGTCAGTCAAACAATAAATGACATACATAATGAGCGTTAAAAATGTCAATAACGAAAATAAATTAAGAATTTATAAAACACCTGCATACAACTTTGATATGTGACGACAACAGATATGAATAACCGTTGAAAGATAAGAAATCTGCAAAAATAAATTCCAAATGAGTTTTACATAGGAAAAAAAACATGCAGAATCAACAGTTAAACAATTGCATTTTTCTGTAATATTAACTCTTAAGAAATTAACCTAATTACCAAAGGGCCAATAAGTTGCTAAATACAAATTCATAATGTAGGAGGAAAACATTACACTTTTAAATGTACACACATAACTCATGTAACTGGATACTTCTTTTAAACATTATATAAATTACACATTAAAAGTTTGCATTATAATAGTTTTAGTGGGGTTTTTTCTTTTGCAAATGAAGATATTGGGAAATAGCTATGTATCAAACCCAACAAAAAATCCTCATTCAAAAGCATTCTTATGATGGACCCCTCACCCTCTTTAACCTCTGGTGACAAACATCGCTCTATGAAAAAAGATTAGAATAATTGCATGGGAGAATGACTTAAGACCACACACAAAATAGGGCTCTCTGATGAAAAAAATTACTCATATAAAACACCTTGAAAGCACAAAGCTTACACTCCAAGCACACCTATTTATAAACTGATCATATAAACTACTTATCACTACCATCATAGGATGTGAAGCTTATTTTTTTTATACAATTAAATAAGCAACTTAAATTTGTTTTTCCAAAAAAAAAAAGAAGATCCTTCAATAGAACTTCCTAGGAAAGAAGCATGACATACATTGAAACATACTTGTGTATGTACGACCTAAACGAACCCAGGCGACAACCAATCACATATAAAAAATGAAAGACTTGTTTAAGCATAAATTTACCCACAATCATGTGACTTTTTTGCCTAGAGTTTTACTTCAAATGTCTAGTTGTATTAAAAGCAAACGTCCTACCAAAATCGATTATACGGTGTTAGTTTTTGAAGATTTAGTTTATCAATTAGTAGTTGTCACACATATACCGAAATCGAATCTAAAGGAATCTTTTGGCCGTGAACTGTTCTGATGTAACCAAATAAAATAGCAGTAACGACCACAACAAACTCAAACAGAAGATAACCTAAACAATGAAGCATAACAGTCAAGAGATGGTTTTGTATGAAAGATATCATTTTAGTCTTCTATATAACATAGTTTTTTAAAAATAAAATAGGTTTATGATTTATTGCTGAAACTTTAATTAAAGATTTTTGTTTAGAAAGCCTTTTGAATTTGTAGAATTTATAAGTTAAAGAAATAAAAGTTGCAGGAAGCATGTATAATATAAATCGAATAATGTTACCACATTACCAAATACACTTGCAAAGCATCAGTTATGGCTTCTACATAACACAAATCATGATTCAGCCTCGTATTTCCCTTTTTGGGGCGTAGTAAACAAAGCAACCACATTAATAGTGGAGCTGGAAGAAGCTATTCAAGTCATTCATTTTGCATACACAAATTACAATTGACCCTCTTATTCCCCCTTTAGGGCATGCTAAACAAAGCAATCATGAAGCACAAATTCAGACCCTGTATAAAGTGCCACAAAAATGAGGATGAATCCAATTTTTTGCCTAAAAAACATGCTTCAGTTCCACTCCCTTTTAAACTAAGAACATGGAAATTAGAGTCAACATTACACAAAAAAAAAATAAACAAATGAATTCAGAATACCATTGTATGCACTGTATCTCTACAAATCGACACACTTATGACCTATATACCCAAAATCACACTGTTCAAGCACATGGATCTAAAACCCTTGAAACCCAACAAATTTCCTTTTAGAAAATGAAAGAAAAAGCTTACAGCAAAGAATCGTTTGGGTTAGACATGAAATTGGGTGATCCAGAACAAACATTAGAACCAACACAATGACAAACAAACCAGGGATAGAGTCGAAGCTGGAGCCGTCAGCGCGAACGAAAAACAAACCAAGCATAAACACGAACCTGGAGCAGCTAATGACGAACTGTTCTTGACCTGAAGAGGAGGAAGTCCAGAAGATGGAGCAGGCTGACGATGGTGGAGATTACATCCTCGGTCACTAATGCTGATGTGGTATACGATAGGTTGTGGTGGTGATGTTAGAAGACATGGGTTTGGCAGCAAGATGATAAGTATGGTATGTTAGGTATGGCCGTATGGGTAGAGGGCAGAGCATGGAGGACATGTTTATACAGTACACAACAGGTGTTCTCTTTCCTTTTCATCAATGTGTGTCGAAAACATAAAACCAAAAATTTATACAGTACACAACAGGTGTTCTCTTTCCTTTTCATCAATGTGTGTCCAAAACATAAAACCAAAAATGTTTCCTATTTGTTTTTCATCGATTTTAATACTATAGAGTAATAATAATAATAATAATAATAATAATAATAATAATAATAATAATAATAATAATAATAATAATAATAATACTAATAAGGTGGATATGTGAATTTATTCAAACCCAAGTGGTGCAACAATATGAATTAGTTTTTTTAAGCCTTCAACTATTGGCATGTGATCTATAGTCTATTGTCTTACCATACAAATTTAATGTAAATATGCATAGATTAGTTGTATGGTTGGGGTTTTGATTGTATGGTTTCTTTGTATTTAAGAATGAGTTGTTTAGGTTCATGATGCAGAAGAATCAAGTAAAAATGAGTAAATATATCGAGTATAATTAAGAGAGATGATTTAAGCAAAAAAAAAATAATGAAAAGAGTTAAAAATTAGAGAGTATTTATGATGACTTTAAAATTTTTCAATATCCTTTTAATACACAACGGTCAATTGCTTTAATAGGCTACGATCATCTCATATTCTCATGCAACTCATTAGGTATTAGATATAGAAATATTTCCACAAAATGGTTAACCGAGGATCCGGTTTAAAAATAACAAAGACTGTTCAGATTTAAAAAGAACTTTTTCTTTTCCTTTATGAGTTACAAAAAGGGTCATATAATGCACGCTTTAAACTCTAAAATCTCACAACATTTAAACGTCTTGTATAGGCGTATAAGGTGACCAAATTAATTGTCAGATTTGTCAGCATTAATCATTGACCTTGTATACGTCTCGTATAGGCGTATATGAGACGTATCACGTATAGGTCCCGTATGAAATTTATATGAGACCAATCATTACTGAATCAATACACGTTAGAAAAGACTGTACGAGACATATATTAGATGAGTGTCAAATTAAAAAAAGATAGTATGTAAATAACTGGTACAAGCCCTGAAAACCCGGCCCAATGATTAGGACTCTCACTTTCCAATATAGAGGTCGGGGGTTTGAATTCATCTGGAGCCAAGTTTGAAGGACACCAAGTGAAGTGCTAGCTTGTTGTTTATCACAGGTTTGATTCCAATGGGAGCTAAGATTTACCCATTCAACGGGGTTCACGCGCATTAGGAGGGTATGTGTTCTCACGACAATTGAAGGAGTCCGATCTTGAATGATCACCCCTAAAAAATAGGAAAGACGTGAGAATATTGTCGTTAAATACAAAATTGAGATGGATGCATGTAATAAAATGACGGTATTCGGTAGAAGTACTCTCATGATGTATCACATCAGACGGTATACAAAACGGTATGGGTTGGACCACTGTAGCAAATTGGAAGTACCCAAATGTTTCCCAAAATAAACATCTCCAAAACGTCGTCGTAACATCGCACAACCAAACCTAGCTCTGTTCACGTGGCAGCTACAAAACAGCCACGTCAGTTCAACGATGACATAATTCGAGTGCTCTCTCTAGATCTGTGGTCCTCATCATCATCATCATCACGATTACTATACACCTCTCCAGTCCCTTTTAATCTCCACCCATAACCACACTGAACCAGTCTCATCTCTCATCTGTGTGCTCTGTTTCAATCGTGAAACTTTTAAACCCATTAATAATTATAACTATTCAATCATCTTTTGAATAATTATAACAAAAAAGTGACATGGTGGAGGTTGTTTCTTGATTTCTTTTTGTTCTTGATGAAAAAGATGGAATCTTTATGGTTTTTTTTTGATGTGGGTGTTGTTTGATTCTTGATGTTTCAGCAAGTAGAAAAGCTGCCGGAGGAGAAGAAACCAGTGGAAGAAGCTGCAAAATCCGACGAGAAGAAAGCGGAGGACTCGAAAGAAGCTCCTCCGGCGCCACCTCCGCCGCCGCCGGAGATTGTTTTGAGGGTTTTTATGCATTGTGAAGGTTGTGCAAGAAAAGTCCGGCGGTGTCTCAGAGGCTTTGATGGTTTGTTCGTTGTATCTAACGTTAAATTGTTAAATCTACTGACTGATTTGAAGACTGATTTGATGATTAATTAGGAGTGGAGGATGTTCAAACAGACTGCAAGACTCATAAGGTGGTTGTGAAGGGAGAAAAAGCAGATCCAGTCAAGGTTCTTGAAAGAATCCAGAAAAAGAGTCACCGGCAGGTTGAGCTTCTTTCTCCGGTACCAAAACCGCCGGCCGACGAGCCCAAACCCGAAGAGAAAGAACCACCCAAACCCGAAGAGAAAAAAGAAGAGGTTAATTAGCCTTCTTAATCACAATATTTCATCATTAATCTTTAAATAAAAAAAAATCATTTTGTTAATTAATAAAATAAAATGTGGTTTAATTTATGATGGATGTTCATTCAACAGCCACCTCAGGTGATTACAGTGGTGCTGAAAGTAAACATGCATTGTGAAGCTTGTGCTCAAGAGATCAGAAAACGGATTCTAAGAATGAAAGGTTTGTTAGTATTTTTATTTTTATATTTTAATATATTCTTTTCAAGATTCAGATTTATGCAGCATCTTTCAAATCAAATTTAAATTTAAATTTAAATTCATGTAAATAATAATAATAATAATAATAATAATTCATTAAATATTAGTCAAAATATTCCAAAAATCCCAACAACCAAAAGTTTCAATAATACAATTTGGGTACAATTTAGGGGTGGAAAGTGTGGAACCGGATCTAAAAAACTCGGAAGTTACCGTTAAAGGCACGTTTGAGGCGGCGCAACTGGTGGATTACGTTCACAAACGCACCGGAAAAAAAGCCGCCGTCGTGAAACAAGACCCGGAGCCCAAAAAAGCCGACGAAAAAGGTAAAGAAGATAAAAAAGACGCCGGAGAAAAGACGGAAGAGAAAAAAGCCGAAGCCGCCGGCGACGGAAAAGAGAAGGACAAGGAGGAGAAAAAGGAAGCCGGCGGCGACGGAGGTGGGGAAAAAGGTCCGACGGGCGGCGGAGACGATGTAAAGGTAATGGAGCTACGGAAGAACGAGTTCTATTATTATCATCCAGAGATGTATCAATTGCTGCCGGCGAGGTACACGGCGGAGGCGGCGTATGGGTACCCACCGGCACCGCAAATGTTCAGTGACGAGAACCCCAATGCATGTTCGGTGATGTAAAAATGGTTAGTGACGAGGGGTAAAACGGGAAGAAAGCATAGCCAGCACATGGGTGGCGATCGTGGTGGCGTTCATGTGGGTTTTGTCTGTGGCCGGCCTTCTGTTTAGCAGGAAAAGTTGTAAAATTGTGTGAGGGCTTTTGTACTTTTTTCTTTTTTAAACTTTATTTTGGATCCTAAATGGTGCCACTTTATTACAAAAAATACTTAAATAATGACGCGGAAAGTGATATATATAAATAATAAATAAATTCCAACTTTATATCTATTTATTAGTCAAGATGGTGAGCTATTTGTTCTTTTCATGCATCCTCGTTTAGGTCGTGGTTTTGAATCACGGGTTATTTGGCAGTCTCTTAATAGTTGTTAAGAGGTAATATTTTAATGATTTGTAAGTTTTTAATGATTAAAAGGTAATCTTAAGTATGAATAGTTTAAAGAGGATTAAATACTGGTTGCCAAATGGCATGTGAAAATATGCATTTTCTTTCTTTGGTGGTGAAGGGTTTAAATTCATAATGTGGGTGTAGGTATATGACCTAATTGTCTCAAAGAAACAAAATGTTAGGTTTAAACCTTACAAGTGTTCTTTTTAGAAAAAAAGATGTGCTGCTTTTGTAGTTTTGTTTATGAGAAAACGTTTTCTTTCATTCTATCAACTATAAGACTAAAACCTTTGATTATAAGAATTATGATTAGGGCTGTAAACGAAACGAACGTTCAGCAAACAGTTCGTGAACCGTTCAGCGGGAAGTTCGTTTATGTTCGTTCGTTTAATAAATGAACGAACATGCACAAGAAATTTCGTTCGTTTATTTAAATGAACAAACACGAACAGAGCCTGTGTTCGTTCATTTGTGTTCGTGAACGTTCGTTTACGTTCGTTTATGTTCGATTAAGTTTATTTATTATATTTATTTATTAAATGTGTTCTATATTTTTAATTTTTAATGTAATACCATAATATTTAAGTTATTTTAATTTAATACTATAATATTTTAATTTATATACTTATAAATGATTATCTCCAATGTTTGAGATTAAAAATATTGATTTTTATTGTTTAAATAATATGTGTTCGTTAGCGTTCGTGAACCGTTTGTGAACAACCTAAATTTCTTAATGAACGAACACGAACAAGAATTTTCGTTCGGTTAGCGTTCGTGAACAAGTTAAAAGTTAAACGAACGAACACGAACAAGGGTTTGTTCGTGTTCGTTCGGTTCGTTTACAGCCCTAATTATGATTATTTTTATATAAACCTAACCTCTCATTTAATATATCAAATGTTAGGTTTAAAAAGAATGTTTTTTTACATCAAAGTTTTCTACACTCAAACTTTTAATTTTAAGACTTGTAACATGTTAATTATAATAACTTTGTTTTTATACAACATATGTACATTTCTTTGTGTTAACAAATTTAGCTATCTGATGAACGAACAAAAACTTTGTTTGGTTATTGTTCGTTAATTGTTAATGCATAAATTAAATGTTAAACAAACGAAAAAAACAACTTGTTCATTTTCATGTGCTTCATTTTCAACGCTAGCGTTAGGCGTTTAAGGAAAAAAAAAGTAAGAAAGAAAATTAAATATAGGATAAGTTATTAGGAACTATTTAAATTGAAACTTGGACGAAATTTTTGCATTGACATAAAACTACCAATTACTGAAAAAAGAATCTTGTTATTGACTTAATATACACCACAAATTGTGTAGTTTCAGTTTGTGGCCCATAGAACTACCAATACGGTAATCTGTTTTTTTTTTTTGGAACATTAAAATCTTAGAAAATGCAATGGTGTTGAATTTGAATGTTTGTAAAATTAAAAAGTAATAAAATAATAATATAAAAATGAGATTTGGGAAGGGACAGTTAAAAGCATTTAGTGCTGTCTGCTATTCTGCCTTGAAAACTCCAAATCACTTGTCCTCACCGTTGTACTATATCACATGCATGCAACACCCTCCAATGTTTTCATTTCTTTCTTTTTTTCTTTTTTTAACCAAATAATATTATTATTTTTTTTCCCAATTGATTGATTTTTAAAGAGTGACAAAACTTGAAAAGATTAAAAGGAACGTAAATTTTAAAGGGTCCTGTAATTTGGACAATCATTCTACACTTTTTATACTTCATAGCCTTTATGTCACGTTATATCTTTATATGTCTATACGAGACGTATTAGGGCTAATCATTGTTTGTCGTATTTTATTATTGTTAATGATTAAACTCTTATACGTGTTACATATATAAATATACGCGTTGTATAGATCCTATACACAACATATACATGACTAATCATTTTCAAATCATTAGGTATCAGATGGGGCTATACATCTCGTATAGACAAGAGGTACAGAGTCGGTGGAGTGTTATAATAGAGAAGTTGGATGTGTAAATAATCATTCCTATTTTTAAAATTAGAAGATCGAAGTCACTGGTTAAAAATAAAGGGATGGGTTGACCCCAAGCCTTAACAACGTTCTCAAGTCCCCCTTGTGTATTACGAAAATTATCATTTGACCGGTCAAAGTGAAGCATTAACCATTTATTGAGAATATAACTTAAATAACGAACATATTTATAATATTCTTTATTTTGTGTTTTAGTACCATGGTGTATTTTAGTTTGTGTTTTGATCATTGAAGATCATAAAAAGGTTTATTAACCAAAATTTTGGTATTTTTTTACCATTATTTTGTTTTTTTATTAAGACTATAGACATTGTTATAGCAATGGCTACAAAAATATGGTTTATTGATGTGTAAGAGTTTTACACTTGAATGGCAGTGGTAGTCTGTCTTTTAATAGTTGAGATTGTAACAGAGTTTCCACTGTAACACGCATGTAAAAAATGTAGTTCAAATTTAGAGAAAAAGAAAAGTGACGATTAACTTTGTGGCTTGTTGATGTAACCAAATTTGGGTCAGGTTTGACATCGGGTGACTATCCTAAGGCACTCAAACGCTCAAGTCAATAATTTATACATGATAATAAAGTGAATGCATAACTATAAGAACAAGCAATTAAAAATATAAGAGGTGAGAGAAGTGTGGTTATCAACGTTGGTCAGACGACTACAAAAAGTGTTGTTCTAATCATTCCAGGTACCACGACCTTGCCTAGAATTACGTGTACTCTAGGTCTGTAAACAAGTTAATTAAATTGATATTTAATTAATAATTACATACGTGGCACTAGAATTAGTCGAATTTAGTGCGACACGTGGCACGACAATAAAAACACAGTCACACAACAGAATAATTCGAGGAATTATCGAAAAACCACACACAAGTGTCAGAAATCACGAACGTTGGTGAACGTCATACCAGTTAAGCACAAGTGCACCACACAAGTCAATTTTGGTTAATAATTGATGATTAGAGTTCAAACAATGTCAAAACAACGTGTTACAGTCGAGAAACGAACGAAAACGAACTCAAACTATGAAAATGTGCCAATGGGGCTTGTCTAGGCTGCCAGGCGCTACGCCCGGACCCAAACTTCGACCTCAAGCGATGCGCGCGAGACACGGAAAACACCTTAGAGCCGGAGGGTCCGCGCGGTACGCCTGGAGACAGCCTAGCCCGTCAGGCGGTACGCTTGGGAACCCAGAATCGCAGAAAAATCTTCTTGGACACCACAAACATCATGACTAGCCTACCATCATCATTATAACCAAAACTAGACGCCTCAACTCGGTCATATCGCCCCCAAACCACCTGCTATCACCCCTAGAGTCCCAAAATCACCATTTTAGAAGCTCTAGTTGGAGATTGAAGCTTTGGGAGCAAGAAAGGTATTTGGGAGCTTGCCACCACTACCACCGTCATCTACACTGTTAGGAGGACAATCACAGGAACTTGGAAGCTGATTTATCATCACATTAGCATTCTTGGAGCCATAGAAGGTAATTCCATAGCTACTATGCACACTACACACCTTAAAACACACATGCAAGTCTTGAAAACCCACATGCACGCCAAGATGGTTGCATGCACACACTAGATTTCAGCATGCACGAATTTTTAATGTTTTGAATTTGGGTTTGTTGATGAAATGAGGAATCTTGATGATCTATGAAGATCTATAATGAGTTTATGTGATAAAAATATGATTTGGAATCATGAATCCATGAGATACGTGTTTTTTGTTGCATGCATGTATAATCTAAGTTATTTTAGGTGATTTTGGGTTATGATAAAAGATTGTTAATAATATTTAAGTACATTTGCAAGGTTCAATATGATTTAGGTGGTTAAAAATGGGTTATTTGAAGTTCTTGCTATTTATAGAAATTTTTGTAACTTAAATCTTTCTAAATGACGATTAATGTGGAATGAACATGTTTAGATGATGATTTATGGTATGTTATGATGATATTTGGCATAAAGATGGATTAAGAATGTTACTTTAGTCATTTGATGAGTATTTTAGCATAGTTACTATTTTTAGTAACTTTATTATGGCAAAACCTTGGTAAATGACGATTTTAGTGTGATATGTAGTTAAAATGATGTGATAATGCTAATAATGAGATTATTATCAAGTATTGTGCATTAACCTAATTAAAGTAATGCATGGATTTAAAAGTTGTCATTATAGGAAACTTTATTTGACAAATTCCGGAAATAGAAACATAGGTATTGATTCATTTGTGACAAATGGCTTAACATGATGAAATATGATTATTGTGTTGAAAATGATGTGAATCTTGTTGTTAATCATGTTAAATATATAAACTTTCAATTTTAGGAAACTTTAATGACTATAAACGAACTATGTGTCTATTTGAATCGCATACAACAACGTGCTATGTGTTAAAATGATCACATATGATTAATGAGCATGTTAGAATCTTTAATACGATAAGTGTTATGAGCTTGCTAAAAATGAAAACTTACTATAATAGTAAGTTGTCCATAAACGCGATTTGCGTATTTTGCACACAGTGAGCACGATCACGAATGTTGCACTGACACATGGACCGACATAGACAAACATAACAAGCTTGAGTTGTTGAGCACGAACACGAACTCATAAGTCCTATGTGATATAGGTAACCCGTATCTGATTCGCCGGAAAGTTTAGGAGCTTACGCATATATACTCAGGTGAGTTCACGACCCCTTTTCCCTTAACTGATTACAAACTCAAACCGGGGGGAGAATTACATGCAACTGCTTTTGACAAACATTTTAGACAAACACTTTTGACAGACAATTTGTAACAAACAATCTGACGAACACTCAAGATAAACAATTTTGACAAACACTGTTGACAAACGCTTCTATCAAATCTTTGGGACAAACGCTTTTGACAAACACTTTGGACAAACATATTTGATAAACAATTTTGACAAACATTGGGTACAAACATTTAACAAACATTGCTGACCAACTTCGGGGTCAGACGAATTGGGAAAACTATTTGTACGAACATATTATGATTGCTGGTTTATTGGAAACAAACATTTAAGTGTTGTATATCGTAGTAAAGTCCTCTCAAAGTCATGTCGTTAATGTGTATACAACGAGGTGAGTTTAAATAGATCTATTGGGTGTGACGAACCTCACGTGGCACAATACTGACTGGAGGTCGGGACACGTGTAATCTCAGCCCATTGCCATTGTTTGTACGATAGACATGGCAGAGACAAGAGCTAACAAGTCTAGTTTACTAGTGACGCAACTGACACTTGGAGCCAAGGGCTCAGAACTAACATTAATAAACAGCTGATCATACGAAAAATTGGTTTTCTCTACTTTACTATTGATATAAACCTGTTAACTCACCAACTTTAATGTTGACACGTTTTAGCATGTAATTCTTAGGTACTCAGCACGCTTAAGAGTATAGGGCAGTATTTAAGGAAACCCTAGGAAGGAGTCTTGCATGCATCTAAGCTTTTATTTGAACATTTTCATAATGATGTACTTATAAAACAATGTAGTGTCTTGACATTTTACTTTCCGCTGCATAACTCTTACATTATTCCGCTGCTAAACTATTTACAATTTTCCCCTGCTATTTATTACAACGACTTGATTTATATTATTGAAACAATGTATTTTCAAACTCATATAGAGCCGTTTTATATGACTAAGAGCTTTGATCCTGACCACGTCACACCCGACAGGATGACACCGTTAGTGGGAATTTGGGGGTGTGACACCTAAGGTATAGTCATGAATCTTTGATCTTAAAAGAGCACACCAAAGAAAATAGAACTATATATATATATATATATATATATATATATATATATATAAAGAGAGAGAGAGAGAGAGAGAGAGAGATAGATGAAGTGACGAATGGAGAAAAGTGTGAGGTGAGCCTATATTTATAGAGGGGAATGAGATTTACTTCATCTAAGCCTAACCAAGCTTTCTAGGCCTTGTTAAGATTGGCAAGGTCAATCATTTTATGCAAGGAAATGCATAATGGTAGAAAGAAAAATATATATTATGCTAAAATCGGCTAGACATTCCTTGCTAAGGTTGGCAAGATCAACCTTTTTAGACTTACTTGTATCATCATATTTCATAGCATGTTCACCTTCAATTGTTTAAAGTGAGAGTGTGACAACGTATTGACCACACTATATAAGGGTATATATAAGTGTACAAGTATACATTGATTTCGCATTAATGTCATGGCTTTTAAAGTAAATAATTAAAGATTATATACTTCAAAAGAAGAGTAATGTTAAAAATACTAACATGTTGCAAAACACATGTGACCGGCGTCAAAGCACGGTCAAAATAGAGTGTACCGATGTGTTTGTAGCTACCTTAACAGTAAAGTAAATAGGTTGTCAAACCACGAAAAACATTATGGTTGGTGTTAATGCCAATTGATTCGTTAACTGAATTAACTAAAACTGAAAGTGTAAACATGAATGAGATTGTGTGTGGTATTGAAAACGAGTTCAAAACTTAAATAAATTTCAACACAAAATGAAAATGGCGAAATACTTGATTTCTAATTCAAATGGAAAAATAAAACACATTCAGGTTTTGTTTAGAGACAAATTAGGAAACTTGTATTTTTGAACTGATAAAAAGTTATATAAATATAACTTGTTTGAAACTTATTATGACAAATAATTACAACTCATATTTTGGGTTTTGTTAATTAATTGAAGAAAATCAACTAATTCCAACCCTAATTCCTAATTACAATTACTAATTTATACTATTTAGTCAATAAACGTTCAATGTTTACTAATGAAAAACGGAAAAATGGATAAACATTCAATTGATATAAGCAACACAAATCATTATATAGAAATAAGAAAACAAACACAAAAATATAAATATATTTAAAAATATATCGATGTTTGAGCCTGATTATGGTTGAAACACAAGTATGCCCGGCAAAATGTGCGGGTTGGGTCGGGTCGGGTTGGGTTGGGTAACGGGTAAGAACGGGTGCGGGTCAGAACGGGTTTTAAGCAAAATCAGTTCGGGTCTAAATGGATTGTTCTTAAAAAACATCAATTTAATTTAACTAAAGATGTGTTAATAAGTAAACAAATAGTCAATTTGGATAATTTTTAGTGATTTTCTTATCAAATATGTTATTAATCATTCTTAAATGCTTGAATCCATTGCATTTACATGGTTTTTTGGTTACCCATCTTGACCCGCATTATGTTTAAGTGCTACCCACCTCAACCCATTCAATATTATGATATTACTCATTTCAACCCATTATACTACAATTGTTTACCCAAATCAACCCATTTTCTTTGGTATGGGTAAAAATTGCCACCTCTAAACACAAGCAATCCCAATCCTTGACTAAACGTTCAATGGGTATGATCAAGGGTGATTTATCCTTGAGGATGCATTCTGAAATGATATAATCTTGATTTCAGTATCTCTGATACAATTAGAATGGTTAATTAGTGATTTTCCAAATGCTTGAACTCCTCAAAAATCATAAAAATTCATCCCAAAGCATGATAACACGAAGCCTATGTTTTGGGGCTTTAACTCGAGCCAAAATCGTTAAAACACAACTTTTTTCAGTCCCCCGACGTATCATACGCCAGTCCAATCTGATGTAACAATTAGTGTATTATAATCAAATGTAAAATATAATCATGTCATAATTGCAGTAAAAGAACGTTGTTGAGATCCTTTAATCAAATTCTCAATCCTATATGTGAGTGTCAGTGTGTGACTGTGTGTGCGTCAATGTGTAATAAGTAGGTGATACATGTGTATATAGGGGAATGTTCCCCTAAAAAGTTTTTTTTTGTCTAAGAAGACTAAGAAGGATTTTTAAAAACTCAAAAACCAACTCAAACAAACTCCGATTGAATTAATTTTTACATCATTGAAACCGGCTTGTAATTCTCTAAAATGTAAACCTTAAATCATAAACACTAAACCCTAAGAATAAAACCAAAATTACAAAAACAAACTCTAAACATAAAGACAAAACCTAAAAGCTAAAAAAATGACTTAAAATCCAAACTCTAAAACTAGTTGTTAAAGCTAAAACCAAAAAGCAAAGATTGTATGGTTGGATGAGACGGTTTCAATGCCATCGAAATGAGTTCAATCGGAGTTCGTTTAAGTCGGTTTTAGAGATTTTTAAAATACTTTTAGCCTTCTTAGGCAAAATAGACTTTTTATTTGATCCTTACCCTATCTATATATCTATATAGATAAGTACATACCAAACTGGTAGGCGCTACAACCATCTCGGGGACGTGGTCTTGAAACTCGGTAGGCGCAAACCAAATCGAGTTTTTAACATTTTTGACCATTTTAGCCTTTTTAAAGTATTTAAAGAATTTTTTTTTTAAATTATAAAAATATCATAATTCATTTTTTACATCCTGAGACAAGTTTTGTTATATTCAGAAAAGTGTGTCCATATTTAAAATTTTAAATTATCTTTTAAACTATGAAATCTATGAAAATTTGAATATATTTCATAAAAATTATAAATTCTGAAATTATAATAAAGTTAAGTTTTAAAAAATAATGAATAAATAGGTTTCATTATTTTCGATTCTAAAAATTACACTAATTATTCTAAACATTTGTTTATGCTAGTTCTTCTAGTCTTGGATCATTTTAGGTTGTTAGATATAAAAGTTTTCAACTATTTTAAACATGTGGACATTCGGCTAGATATTTTTTGGCTTACTTTTTTGTCACTACTCAAATTGAACATATGCTGGCTAATTTAAGATATTCTTCGTGTTTGAATCTCAAATTTGATGGTTCTTTGTGCTTTACCAATTTTAGCGGCTTTGTTAATTATTTGTTACCGCAAAACACAATGCATCGAAAACCAACTAAGGTTTAGAAAGAGAGATGGTTGTTTAAGATGCAACTGCCTTACATAGCGTAAGATCAAAAGAGAACGATGATGACGGGAACAATATTCATGAGGGTGTTGGTATTATAGAGGATGACCAACAATTTGAAAGTTACAAATTTTTGTTGTTAGAGTTACGTTGTTGGTGACTTCTTTGCCCATGGCAATCTGATTTATAATTATTATTTTAATAGTTAATTACTGTCTAAATTTACATAAAAGTTGTTTTGTGTTAAAAAATCAAATATTACCTCGTATGCAAGGCATATGACCAGACTTAACAAAAATATTTAAGGGAAAATTACCAAACTAATCATTGTTGACCACCATTTTACCAAAATAATCAATCAAATTCTGGCGTCTAAGACACCCCTTTAGACTCTTTTTTTTACTTTTTGTAAACATACGGGTCCACATGTCGGCGGCTTTGTCGGGTGTTTAAGACACCTTTTCTTCCGGCGTCTTAGACGCCGCTTTAGACAACACATTATACACCCTTTTTTGTACTTTTTGTAAACATACGGGCAGCATCTAAAGCGGCGTCTAAGACACCGGTAGAAAAGGGGTCTTAGACACCCATTTAGACCCAACAAAACCGCCGACATGTGGGCGCGTATGTTTACAAAAAGTACAAAAAAGGGTGTCTAAAGGGGCGTCTAAAACGCCGGTAGAAAAGGGGTCTTAGACACCCCGACAAAGCCGCCGACATGTGAGCCAGTATGTTTAAAATAAGTGCACAAAAAGGGAGTCTAAAGGGGTGTCTAAAGGACGTTTTAGGCGCCGGAATTTGATTAATTATTTTGGTAAAAAGATGGTCAACAATGATGTTTTTGATAATTTTCCCAATATTTAATCCCAGTTAACGGGTTAGGACGTAAGTGATTGAATTTTTCAAATAAAGGACCCTTTTGGTAAGGCATTTCGTTATAAGACATAACCTACATTTTGGGTAAACCAAAGGATGAAACTATAATTTACTAATAAAACATAGAGTAAATTACATAAATCGTCCTTTATATCTACTCATTTTACGGATGGCGTCATTTATTAGAAATAGTTACAGAAATCAACCTTAAAAATGATAATTTATAATGGATTTCATCTTTTTTCTTGATATAAAGGACGATTTATGTGATGTAATTAAAGGACGATTTATGTAATTTCAAGGATGAAATCAATTACAAATTTCCATTTTAATGATGCTTTCTGAAACTGTTGTTAATAAAGGATGTTATCCATAAAATTTACTCTAAAACATATCAGCACCTTACGTGGGCAGGTATAAAAGAAATTGCCATCCAAAAAAAAAATTGTTTGATTTGATCAACATTCTGGATATCTGGTTTTAAACATTTTTTGGGCCAAGGTCCAGATGGACCAGATACGTAACTCTGTGATCCATTCCTGTGTGGGCCTTAAGAAAATTAATCCAAAGAATTGTAAATTTGTAACGAAAATACCATTTGAAGGAAATATATATACACACATACATACACACAGAGCCCGTTATTATACAAAGAACAAGTAAGGGGGTGTTTGTTTACCTCTTAATGATTCCATTAAGAGGTAAGGTTCATTAAGAGGTAAGGTCTGAACCGGTCAGACATAAGGATGTTTGTTTCAGTTTTATTTCACATCTGAATGATTCATTTTGCCTCTGAATAATTAAGCAAAAAAAGGAGTCTGAATGGAAAAAAAAACCCTAGGGGTAAAAAATTTCTCCCCATTTTTCTTCTTCCCGTCTTTCACATCGGTACCCTTCTTTCACGCTAACTGAAGAAAACCACCAGCAGCCGCCGCTGCTTCAAGCTCCGGCCGACTTTGCCGCTGCTTCGAGCTCCGGCCGCCGCTGCTTCGAGCTCCTGCCGCCGCCGCTGCTTCAACCTCCGGCCGCCTCTATCTCAGCTCTCCCTCTCGAAGTTTCAGACCCCCGCCGTCCCTTTCGAAGTTCAGACCCCCGCTGGTTTCATCTACCTCCGGCGCCGACTCAAACCACCGTCATCCTTACCCTCCGGTATGTTCTTCTTCTCTCACACTCTCCTCTCCGACCGCCGCTACAGTCCTGTCGCAACTTGCTGTGATAAATTTGCTACAGCACCGTTTGCTGTAGCACCGTTTGCTGTTCTTATTTGTGATAAATTTGCTAGTTTTTTTCTTATTTGTGATAAATTTGTTGGTTCTTGTTGTTATTTATTTTCCTGTTGGTTCTTGTTTTTATTTGAGATAAATTATATGTTATTGTTAATTGTTCTTGTTCATTGATTTAGCACAGATAGTACAGAAGGGTAAAATAGTCATTCTTTATATTCATTCAGAGGTCCAACCAAACAGCATTATTGATTCAGTACTTAACTGGTTCAGAGCCTCTTATTCGTTCAGACCTCTTACTGGTTTAGCACTTATTGATACAGATTCTACCAAACAGCCCCTAACTTGCCGAAGGTATGGAGGTTATGTAATTACTTTTGTTCATTCTCAAGTGATAATTAATTGTTCTTGCATGATAATTATCACGTAACACGTAAAATCTGCTTGATAATTTTTTTTTTTTTTTTGCGTAATAACTCCTGTGTTTTTTTGTTTGAAAACAATCACGTAATGACATTATAGCCTTGCGTGACAATTATCACGCATCATTTATATATTTCATAGGCAAATCGTCCTTTGTATTTTAAACTGTTATATGTATACACCAAAAAGATTTGATAACAAAGAAAAACATTTATAGCTATATGATTCAAGTGATATAAAAAAACCTTTCTTCTAATCTAAGAAACTTATTTTTAGTTCTATTAAATCACGTGGCACCATTGATACTTGAGGTTTACTAGTATCTCACTCTTGATTTCAATGTTTATATATATTATGTATATGATCTCAAACTTTAAATATTTGTAACATATATAATTTTTAGGTGAGAGTCATTGTTCAAGCATATGAGGGTAACATAGTGACCTCAACTATATGTGTTACAATTAAATATTTAAAGATTTGGGACCATATAGTTATTTATGTGACTATATCTGGCAATCTTGATACAAAGCAAGATAATTGGTTGATTTAGGCAAATAATTATTGTATTTTTTTGCAAATAAATAAATTCAAATGTGTAAGATTTTCAATAATATATTTTTTTTGCAAATAAACTATTTTTTTAACTTAAAACACATTTTAACTTGAACTAAATTGTTTTTTTAAACAAACCCTTAAGGCCCAAAATTAATCTTGCTAAAAACACATCATGACCCGCACCCAACCTGACATGTCCATTTTTCTAGGCTTACAAGCGTTATGTAACCTAGGAATCATGAATGAAATATTAACAAAAAAAACTATGTATCATATCGGCAATTTACTATCTATAGGTATAATGAAAATTATTAAAATATGTTTGTACGACTGCACGCTTCAAACCTTCAAACCCTTTGAATTATGGCTAACCTCGCTTCTATAATTCTACTAAAATTTATTTTAAATTCATTGTAAATCACAATCACATAGGTATCTAATTCTGATGTCACTAAATTCAGTATATACTCTATAATTAATAAATAAAAATTATTTAATAAATAACAATTATATGTGAATATTGAGCTTTAATGCTAGTTAGGTTTCGTATATTCATATAACCATAAGAAAATAACAAAATTTGGTCACAAAAAAACTCATAACCATATCATTGATTTTCAATTTAGTTTAGATTATTTTTATGATTTGGTAAGATTTGGGTTTTCCACTCAACCCTAGATTTAACTATTTAAGTGACTCCAGCTACCTCATTTCTTCAACCAAACTAAGTGCAAGTGTGTGCTCGACAACTACATTACATACACCGTTATGTTACAAATCTCTAATATTTTTATCTGACATAGAGACCGATAATAATAAACTAAAAATTGGTATATTATAGAGTTACAAAAAATTTTTGTTTATATTTACATATATAAAATATTTAGATTAAATGCATTTTTGTGGTTTTTTGATGCAAATTCTTTAATAAAATGTTCATAATCAATTTTTTTAAAAGTTTTTAATTAAATATTATAAGGTTTTTATGTGGGTTTTGCTATTCTTTTCAGATCCAAAGTAAAAAAGATCCACAGATAAAAAAGAGCCAATTACAGTTTTCATACAACCAAAAGAACTAAAGATTTGTACTCTGGGATTTAGCAAGAAGTTTTCTTGTTTGTTTGTGGGGGAAATGTTTCAAATCATGACTTTAGATCATATAGACATTATAGGATTTGACTTTATTTCGGTTGCTAATTATATATGGCAACCTTGGTTTCATATTAAAATAAGGGCAAATTGGATTAAATAATCCAAACTTCGACACATTGGCCGCCGCCGGTCCCAACTACGAAAATCCCCGATAACGGTCCGAACTTTAGACATATTTTCCCGTGGCGGAATGCCGTCAAATAAACCCTAACAACGTTAACTTTTTTCGAGTTTCAAACGGATTTTTGAGGGCTTTTGTTCAGATGGATAATACGAGTCGAATGACATATAACTTACCTCGAAACGTTGCACCAAATTTCTCAATTTGATGATTTCTTTGACGAATTGAAAGTTTAAACACCAAAATTGGGAAATTTGAAGCAACGTTTTGAGGTAAGTTATACATCATTCGACTCGTATTCTCCATCTGAACAAAAGTCCTAAAAAATCCGTTCGAAACTCGAAAAAGAGTTAACGCCGTTAGGGTTTATTTGACGTCGGTCCGCCACCGGAAAATATGTCGAAAGTTCGGACCGTTATCGGGGATTTTCGTAGGCAGCGGCCAATGGGTCAAAGTTTGGATTATTTAAATCCAATTTGCCTAAAATAAGTTAAGCTTCATGTTTTTATAAGGTTATTGACTCATTGACGGAGTTTGACCGAAAAAACAGAGAAGGGCGAAAGATTTTTAGGAATAAAATGAAGGGGAAGCGAATGATTTTTTAGGAAGAAAACGAAGGGGCCGAAACATTTTCCGATAAAAACACTACTAAATCGACTATTCTGACCCGAAAAACAGGGGAGACTGAGCACCCCAGGCTCTTCTTAAACTCCGTCCTTGGCTATTGTTGTTTGATGAAGTTATGGTTTCAAATCAGTTCCCTATTGGATTGATTTCATAAAAACAAATGACAACGTAAAAAGCAAACACACTAGCTTTTGCTCAATAGGTTAATATTATTTATAGGTATTAATTTCGTTATTGATTTCGTCCTGTTTTTTAAATTTTCGTCCCCAATGCCCTCCTATAAAATTATTCAAGCCACCGTGATCACATTACTAATAACTACCCATATGCATTGTGCCCGGAAGTCACCACCCGTTCTCTGTCTCAATCACATTTCCTAGCATATATAGTAGATTGATCTTGAATGACAAACTTTATAATATTAACCATAAATTCAAATATAAATAAAGTCAAATTAACAAAATATATAATAAATACATACATAAATACACCCATAAATCTAATTTTGTCATTTTAACCATGACCCATATATTCCAATGCACTTTAATAAAATATCAATAATTCTTAAGAGTAGACCCAAATGCATGCTCATGTCAACTTAGATGTATGGAAATAGTGGTGGTGGTGGTAACTACACGTTAAAACTTTTTCACGATATCTTCTTCTAAACTTTTTTATATTGTATATTTACTCAATTCAAAATTAAAATTGGATATATTTCTTTCAAAATGTTTAAAAATTATATATTTACCCAAAACAAAAAATGCGTATATTTCCAACCTTCATAAAAAAAAATTAATAATTTTGATTTACTTTATTAAATTTAAGTTTAGCTTTTCTTTTTACATTTTTATGTTTTATTTAGTTTTGTGTTTTTATATGTTTTGGTGATAAGTTTTTTTTTTTTAATATTTTTTGTGTTTTTACTAAGTTTTTATTTTTTTTTTTACTTAGTAGACTAAACATAGACAATTTGCATAAGCTTCTTAATTGCATATTTATCTAATTCAAAACTAAAATTGCATGTATCCCTTCTAAACAATTTAAATTTCATATTACCCAACCAAAATCAAAAATTGCATTTATGACTACCCTTAAAATTAATTTTTTTATGTTTTCTTTAGTTTTTCTGTTTTTATATGTTTTGGAGTTTCTTTTAAATTTTCTTGTGCTATTACTAAGTTTTTTTTTTTATGTAAGTTAACTAAACATGAGGAACAATATAATTAAAAGAAAAAAAACTAATTAGCAAAACAACATCCAAAACAATAACAAAAAAATGTAAAAAATCAAAAGTTGGGTATTTTTGAAGATTTAGTAAAAATAACCAGAATTATTTATAATAAAATAATCAAAGTAAGTTAATTTAAAACTTTTTTTTATATTATAATAGGTGATGTATGCAATTTTAGTGTTGAAATTAGGTAAATATAACATTTAAGAAGGTTAGATGTTGGGTAAGACGCAATTATTGAACGCTTGAAAAAGAACACATACTTAAACTCAGGTACTATACGTCCGGGTTTGAACTCAAAATTTCTTATATGACAAGGCTTTATCAAATAGGCTACTTTAACTTTTAAAAATTAACTATATGTTACGTCTTAAATATTAAGTCAATTATTTTTTATTGATCTTTATAACCTTTTGACTAATTTATATGCTTTGAAATTTGGCAATTTAAATCACTTTAAAGAATTTTGAAAATCAAGCCATCTCAATTATTGTGTTAGTATGAAGCACCACCTTCGCACTTTAAACACCACGTCCAAATAAAATTTCTCCCATTTTGCATTTGCATTTGCATTTACATTTTTCTTTATCAATTAATATGATAAGCAACAAAATGATACAATATCATTTTAATTACATGATATATTATTATATAAACCTAATAAATATAATCAATATTTATAAAACAAAAGGTATTATCCCTTTTTCTTGAAACCCATGACAATTAACCTCCATAAACCGACTTAATTTCGTGTGTATCCTTTTGTTGAAGAGGCTATACTTTTTGTTGAATCGAAGAGGGTAACACCTGGACTTTTATAGTCTACGAAGATATAGATACAATTCATTAAACGGATAATAATGCTCATGCCTAAAATAATTTTTTTTAATAAATTTTCACAATATTATTCAATTATAATAAATTTATATCAAGAAAAATTAATAATTTTAAAATATTAAATTTATATTTTGGGTCGGAGCGTGTTTTGGGCAAGAATTGGGTCATGTCCCTAGTCTAAAGTCAGGTCATGAGTTTAGTAATGAGTCTAGTCATGTCGGGATATATGGGTCTAGGCGGATCATTGGTTTGGTAACAGTTTCTGTTGTGTTTCATGTCGAGTCAAGGGTTGGTGCGTGAGGTAGGTCATGACACGGGCATGTGTCGGTACATGGTCGAGTGACGGGTTTGGATTGGGTCATTGGTCATCTCTAGTTTTGGTTAGGTAATTGGATGAGTCATGGGTTAGGACATGGGTCATGTCTCGAGTCCTGTCAAGTTTCACTTGTCTCATTTTGGTTCATTGTAGGTTAAAACTCGTATAATCTGAGTATTAATATGTTTAAATCTTATTATCGGACATTAATTTTTGGTATTATTTTTACGCATTATTTATTTTTCAACAATTAATAAAATAATAAAACTCACTAAAATAATTAAATTTTAGTAACTAACAATAATATTAAATGATATTGATGTATTATGTCTATTTTTTATATGGCTAAAACACGGGTATCTTCTATTATCTGAGAATTTACTGGATAAAATTAAAATTTTATGCTTTTTCTTTGTTAACAATTTTCAATTATAAATTATTATCTCATACTAAACTAAGCATATTGACTAAACTCATTCACTGAGCTGCCACCAATATTTGTTTCAGATAGTCTACCGTAAAGTGAAATTTCCAAATGCAAAACTACGCATTTTGAAAAGAAATATACTTTGTTAAGGTTGTAAACGAACCGAACATTTAGCGAACAATTTGTGAACCGTGGAGCGTTAGGCGGATAGTTTGTTTATATTCGTTCGTTTAATAAATGAACGAACACGAATAAGAAATTCCTTTCGTTTAGTTAAATGAACGAACATGAATAGAGATCGTGTTCATTTATTTGTGTTCGTGAACGTTCGGTAACATGTTCGTTTATGTTTGTTTATGTTCGGTGAAGTTTATTTATTATATTTATTCATTAAAAGTGTTGTATATTTTAAAATTTTAATTTAATAACATAATATTTGAGTTATTTATAATATTTAAATTTATATACTTATGAATGATTATCCCAATGCTTGAGATTAAGAATGTTGACTTTTATTGTTTAAACAATATGTGTTCGTTAGTGTTCGTGAACCTTTCATGAACAAGCTAAATTCCTTAATAAACGAACACGAAAAAGAATTTACGTTCGGTTAGCGTTCGTGAACAAGTTAAAAGTTAAACGAACGAACACGAACAAGGGCTCGTTTGTGTTCGTTCGATCGGTTCGTTTACAGCCCTATACTTTGGTAAACTTTAAATAAATATTTAATCATTAAGTTTTCTAACAGTATAATCATAATCGACTTTAAGTTAATCAGGCCAAAAGGTTGACGAATGTCACACATATAGTTACCTTACGGGTCGCATATCTTCGAAAGTAAGTATATGACTAAAATGATACATACAAAGTTTATTAATTTTTAACAAATAGTTATTTATATATATATATATAATACATGTGTGTGTATATATATGTATATATATTGTATCCTACGATTTGTATTGTCAGCAAACATAAAGACGTACAGTTAAAGCATGGAGTACATATATGTAAGTAAGCGAAGCCTTTACTGTACCTTATTTACCGTGCTTTTAATGTTATCGTTAATTTTCTTCCGTTATCACCCATTGGATCATATCCCTCATCGTCTCCGTTCAAGTATGTATGGAAAAATGAGCGGGTTGGGTTACATTACGTTGGGTAACAACCTAACAGACAGGTCAGAACGGTTGCGAGTCAGGATGAGTGCGTGTTATGATGAGTTTTAATCATTTTGGGTTTAAATGTGTCGCTTTTACAAAACAATAATTTAGTTTAAGTTAAATAAGTTGTAATGAAACAAATAGTTTATTTAAATAATTTTTAATGATTTTTCTCTTCATATATTCACATAGTTCGTAAGTTACTCATCTTGAATCGCATTGCGTTGAAAGTGTTGCAAATCTAAACCCATATTATATCATAATTTTACTCATTTCAACAAAAAATATAATAATTTTTTACCCAAATTTACTCATTTATCTTATTATAGGACAAGATTAACATCTAAGGACAAACACGTCAAATTTGCCACCGCCATTCTTTTACGTTCTTCTCAGACGCACATATGTCATTGTCCTTCTGTCAATGTGGGATTAGCCCACTTGGTAGAGGCTTGCCTCTTACAATGGGAGGCCATGGGTTCAATCACATGCAATGGTGTAATTAAGGGGTAATTTAGGTGGGAGTAAGTTTAGTCGTTCAAAAAAAAATGTCATTGTCCTTCTTGGAAGTCAAGGCCGGCTCCCAATTATTAATTTAGAGGCAATTGCATAGGGCCTTCACATTTTTGGGACCCAACCATTCGGATTATGTTTAGTTTATCGGTGAGGTTGTTTATTTTCTTGTTTTGATTACGAAAAATTAAATATCTACTCATATTCATAAAAGATAAACTTTATTTAAGGTTCCATATTTCTAAATAGTTACACATTATACGTTTTTGTTTCACCTTTATTTAATGCTTTAATAAATATTTTATTAATGGTATAAATGAAAGATTTAGACAAGGTTTCAAGTGGTAATAGCAAGCTGATTAACAAATATGACAGTATAATAAAATATTATCACTAACTATTGCACTTTCTAACATTCTTTGCTTATCTCATTTATAATTATCATTTGTTAACTGTAATTATTAGTATTTTTTTTTGTAAATAAAGTCAAATTAAAATTTGTTCATGTTTTTTAGAAGTTATGAACTATAATTTTTTATCGCAAGAAAAAAATTATATATGAAAAAGGCCTCAATTTTTGTATTTGTTTTGGGTGCCCGAAAAGCTTGAACCGGCCCTGCTTGAAACCTTCCTGTAAACCCGACGCCGGCCATAGTATCACGCTGCCATAGATGAAGAATTGGTAGTTAAAAAGAATGCTATGGGCCATATATGTATGTATGTAGAGAAAAAGAGAGAAAACTAGACATGATTTATTATAAAAAAGAATTTTAACGCACAATGTGTACCACGTTATACATGACTTTATCACGTAAGTGCTAATTGTTTTTACGTGATAAAATCACACATAAGCAGAGTTTTTACGCTTGATGAAAGATCATATACACACACATATACACACTAGTCGATGTTTGTGTGATTCTTTGAAAACAAAATAGTTTTTTTTTTAGAATGGCAAATTTATTCAACTTCCATAACTACTCCCAAATTTATATTCTTCTTGCCTTTGTTTGAACTCAAACCTCTCATATAATTAAGAGGTCATGGCTTTATCAAGTGAGTCACTCTCACAAGCCAACACTTTTAGTGATTTTAATATTTAATTGAAAATAAATTTTAGACTTAAAAAGCATAAGAGTTAAATACAGTTTGCAACCATGTGGTTTATATCTTATTAAAGGTTGCAACCCTCATTTTTTATTTTTACAACTTGCAACCCTGTGTTTTTAAAAAGCTTGCAGCCTGCACCCATTCAGTTAAATTAACATAACTTCGTTAGTTGATAAAGGGTAAAACTGTAATTTACTATATATTATTAAATTAATAGTTTTAAAATCAAAATACTATTAATTGGAAAGTCCTCACCACCCTAACATAGAATACGTCTCTTAGCTCTATCTAATACGTCTCTCTGTTCTCTATATGCCATATCATGTAAACCCGTATCATAGGTATGCTTGGCAAAATGGGCGGGTTGGGTCGAGTTGGGTAACAGGTTAGAACGGGTTCGGGTCAGGATGGGTGCGGGTCAGAACGGGTTTTAAGCAAAATAAGTTCGGGTCTAAATGGATTGTTGTTAAAAAAACATCAATTTAATTTAACTTTAGATGTGTTATAAGTAAACAAATAGTTCATTTGGATAATTTTTAGTAATTTTCTCATCAAATATGTATTTAATCATTCTTAAATGTTTGAATCCATTGCATTTACATACTTTATTGGTTACCCGTCTTGACCCGCATTGTGTTCAAGTGTTACCCATCTCAACCCATCAAATATTATGAAGTTACCCATTTCAACCCATTATACTACAATTGTTTACCCAAACCAACCCATTTTCTTTAACATGGGTAACAATTGCCACCTCTAATCATAGGGATCTTGGTTTTAAACTGCGCGCGTAGCGTGAATTAACGAATAGCATGTTGCAATTGAATTAACATATTTCGGTGTTATTGCGGTAGAAATCTTAATTGGGTTAGAATTGATCGGCAATTAGAAATCAATAGGTCGGCGTCGACCAAACAATTGTAGAAAGCAAAGAGTCAATTTGGAACTTACAAAAATCAATTCGTTTAAAATAAATTGGGTATTTCTTCTCAATTCTTCAATCGACAATTACAATTTCATCTTTTATTATCAATCTTCAATTGATTAAAACTATCAGGTATGTTCCAAACTTCCGATTAAAACTACTCTGTAATTTGTGATCTTCAATTTGATTCTATTTCATCACCATTGTAAGTGATTAAATTCAATTTGATGATTTTGCTCTTTGATTTCATGCTGTTTTTTTGGTATTATACAGTAAAATAGATACAATGCATATATGTGTTTCAACTTCTTACTTTCAACTTGTTTTGATTTTTTGCACTTTCAATTTCAGTAAAAGATATTCTGTGTTGCATATATGTGTTGAATATATATTGTAATTGAGATCTGGTAGAAAATTTGTAAGTTTACTTCACAAAATCGATCAATCTAAGAAACTTACCAAATGAAAGATTAATGGAATAAGACTATTAATTTAATAATGAATAATAAATTACAATTTTATCCTTTATAAACTAACCAAATTATGTTAATTTTAACTGGATGGGTGCGTGTTGCAGTCTTTTTAAAAACACATGGTTGTAAGTTGCAAAAATAAAAAAGAAGGGTTGCTAGCCTCTAGTAACAAATAAATCATAGGGTTACAAATTGCATTTAACTCAAAACATAATTTAAAGAGAAAATTACCAATTTGATCAAAGTTGACCAAAGAATTACCAAACTAATCAATCAAAAAAGGGCCCCTAAGACGCCCATTTAAAGTACTTTAGACGCCCCTTTAAACGTCCTTTTTAAACATGCGGGCTCACATGTCGGCGGCTTTGTCGGGGTCTAGATGGGTGTCTTAAGACCCCTTTTCTACCGGCGTCTTAAGACGCGTTTAGACGCCACTTTTCGGTACTTTTTGAAAACATGCGGGCCCACATGTCGGCGGCTTTGTCGGGGTCTAAATGGGTGTCTTAAGACCCCTTTTTTACCGGCGTCTTAAGACACCCATTTAGACCCCGACTAAGCCGCCGACATCTAGGCCCTCATGTTTTCAAAAAGTACCGAAAAAGGGCTTCTAAAGGGGCGTTTAAAGTACTTTAAAGGGACGTCTTAGAGGCCGTTTTTTGATTGATTATTTTGGTAATTCTTTGGTCAATTTTGATTAAATTGGTAATTTTCCCCAATAAAAAATGTTAAAAGTGTCAAAAAAAAAAATTAATGCATCAAAATAGTCAAAATTCATACGAAGGTTATTGTACCAACAAGAAGATTGATATGAAGCAAACCCAAAAGTAGTTGGTAAATGTTGCTTGCATGAAGTATGCACACACATATTTAATTGCATGCGTGTCTTTTATATATAAGTATTATAATTTAATATTAAACAAATCTTTTAATCTAATGTAACGTATTCAATGTTATCGTTACGGCATTAGTATTTGTTGTTTCGTATAAAACATCACTATCAATTAGATCCCTCGAACATTTTTTTTTTTACAAACTTAACGTGCATGATGCTGATTTATAAACTGCTTAACCACAAATAAAAACGAAGGGTCGGTTGAATTTATTATTTCTATACTAGTGGTTGTTTTATTTTATATTAACCCTCATCACATAATCAAAATGATTAATTATTTCATAATATAATCAATCCGCTGATATTATAAATTATAGAAAAATGGGTTTATTCACGACATGTGTGACCGACCTTTTGCATCAAAATCCGAGACACGTGGCTTCTGTCCGGGGTAAAGAACAATCTCATTATCATACTATGTTTTTAAAATTCTTAATTACTAAAGTTTATTACTAAATTATATATTCATGCTGCCTTTGCACCGACACCACCATGCATCAAAGTGATAAAGGATAATGCTATTGTTATTAGATGCAATGAGATAAATGTATATGATCAACCAATATTAATAAATTAATATATAAAATAATTTGTTAAAGAATAAATTTCCAAATTTTAAAATTAAAATTTTAAAAGTAGACACCGATATACATTATCAATAAAGCCGAATGTAAATTAACAATACACCCAATTACGTGTAACCTATTTTAAAAGCATACAAACTAAAACCAAAAATGTTGATTTGAATAATTACATAATAAACTTCAATTACTATTATAAGTTTATAACCATATATTTCTCTATCAAAACCTGTCAGTTATACACAATATCATCGTCATTGATAGCCGCATGCTATTATATATGTCACAAGTGTGACACAGGTACCACCTAGCTCCAAGAAAGAGGACTAGACATCCAGAACAAAAGAGGATCAAACGTCCATATCACCATCGTTGTAAAATATTAACTCTCATATTCAATAATTATAATATTATTAATATTATTGACTTTTTAATGCTAAAAAGTTTTATAATCAATTAAAAATAATATTTTAATAAGAAACACTTTAAAAAATTCTAAGATATTAATTTTTTCTAAAAATCAATATTTTCTGAAAATAAAAAATGTTAAATTAGTATTTATTAGAATTTTTTTTTTCTAAAAATTATGTATTCTAAAAAAAATTTTAAAAAATAAAACAGACTATAATACATAGATTTTAAAGAATAGTTTTTTATAAACAAATGACATTTTGTAGTATTAAAATTTTAAAAATTAATTTCTTTTAAAAATAAAGTTTTTGATCATTGTTTTATTACTTAAGTACTTAGTAATATGCATTTTAAACATTTTATATTAAAATATTGAGTTAAATGTCATTTTAGTTCTTGTGGTTTGACAACTTTTGTCATTTTAGTCCCTGTGGTTTGAATTTTGCCATTTTGGTCACTATGGTTTCATTTTATTGTCATTTTCATCCCTATGGTTTCCATATTATTGCCATTTTAGTCCAATTAAATTTAAAATTTTGGACTAAAATGGCAAAATTTATCAAACTATATGGATGAAAATGACAATAAAATGAAACCATAGTGACCAAAATGACAAAATTCAAACCACAGGGACTAAAATGGAAAAAATTGTCAAACCATAAGTACTAAAATGGCATTTAACTCTAAAATATTATTTTACAAATTATAAATTTTTTATTGCTAAGTATTTAGTATTTAATATTAAACCCGTGTAACACACGGGGTATACTCTAGTTAATACTAATAATTAAAATGACTGTGAACACTTGATCCTATTTTAGCCATCTAAATTTTGGTTTTTCCACATCTTTTTTAATTATCTATATTTATTATTTAGGTAAAAATAATATTAGTAATTAAGGATAATGAATTATTATATTTATAAGAATTAATATATTATTAATTGTATTTAAATTGACATTAATTATGACGTTTTTAAATAAAATTATACTCTTATTTAACAACTTTTATTTAATTCATTTAGTATCATAAAATTCAAATTATATTTCTTAGAACATTTAAAAATAAAACATTAATGATACTAATTTTTTATGAGTGATTTTAAAATTTTTTATGTTTAATATGATTGGATAATTTAAATAAAAATATACACTTTATTGAAATAATAAAATGTAAGTAATTTAAAAATTCCAAGTTATATTAAAAATTTTAAGTCAAATTAATGTTAGTGTGTTAAAGAAGAATACATATAATTTAATTAAAATTTCCAATTATTAAATTGGATCACATAATAAAGATAACACATGGCTGAAAAAAAAACGTAATTTATAATTTAATATGTGTAAAACATGAGTTTAGTTAAAGCATGCAATTTACATGCTTATTTACATAAATTTTTGTTAATAGACATTCACATATAATATTTTATTTTTTAAACGCGTGTAATGCGCGAGATTTTAGCATAGTTTATTAAATGTTCAAATTGTTATCTTTTTCTTGATACAAAAAAAGTTAGTCTGTTAATTTATGTGACATCTAACAAACAAATAACCTAGTAAAATCACACATAAAAACGTTGACCTGTTAACTTGTTTAAGTTTTCAAAAAAAATTTTTTATTCTTGAAACATATAGTTAATTATTTTTCTTTTGATATTTACCATAATTTAATTGATCAATTTTTTTCAATAGCAAAGATACATTTAATTTCTTTTTGGTTAAATATACAAATGAATTTATTTTACATTTATTTATAATTTTGATTTACATAATAACAGGTAGGGCAGGCACTACTTCCCCTGTTCCCCTTCCCCTCCCCCATCCCCCTTTCTATTTGTAATGTTTAATTTTCAATCGATAACTTCAAAAATATTTATACGTATTGATTTTAGTTAATGTGTGCCGTTTTAAAATTTGCTCCCTTTCTGCGTTTCTTCAAAACCATACAACCTTTGTGTTGATTTTAGTTAATGTGTGCTTTCAAGCCAATAACAACTTATAACTTGTAAATTTGGTTAATTAATTTATATAAACGAGTTACACAGATTTTATACAACTTGACACGAAATTTATATATTCAGGTTAGAGTTAAGTACATTAACGCAAATACACGTATTGATTTGATTCTGGTTACAAAATACAACCCACCAACCTATGGTAGGTCAAATCAATAACCCAACAATCCAACATGATTCACAGCCGTAAATCTTATCTTACTTCTCTAATAAATCAAGGTTTTCTAGAGACACATGGCGTATTCTTAGAGCACCTTGCTCTTCTTTTCCCGCCTAACACATCTTATCTTATCTTACTTTTCACTTAACTAATAAATAAATGTTTTCAAAAGATACTTGGCATATTCATAGAACACATTTATGTTTTTTTCCCGTCTCTCTCTCTTATAAATATATTATATATTAAATATTAAATATATTTTTAGCACATTTTAAAATTAAAAATAAGACTTTTTTCAAAACAATAAAAATATTTTAATATTAAAAACACACACTTTTTTTAATAAAAAAATTATTATGAAATATATAATTTTTAAAAATAGTTTTGCAAAATGAAATATTAAAAAAAAAACTTTGAAAAAATTAATGTTTAAAAAATAATATGAGGTTATTTGGACACCCCCTATGGATTATTTGACACCACCTAGGCCTTTACGGGTCGTATGACCCTTTACGGGTCGTATAGGTGTCAGATTTTGTCAGAGTTTGTCAGAAAAATGTTTGACGGTTGAAAGTACATACGGGCCGTATGGCCCAATACGGCCCGTATAGGGATAAACTTATTTTTTTTATATCAGAATTTTATTGCTATTTTTGGACCCTCAACTTATATATTTTAAGTTTTTAAGGCAAAAATAGACTTAATTGATTATGTCGTTGGAACTTGGAACTGATCTAGGCCTAGTTCTGTACAGTTCATGGTCTGACACTGTACAGATTCCAAACACTTTTCTGTATTTGATGTGTAATACACTGCAAAAGGTGATTTGATGGGTAATAAGGGGAAGCATTAATGACTATGGACCTGCAAAAGATGATTTGATGTGTATTGTATATTCAAATCTTACACATGTCTTATTGTTTTATTTATTTGTTTTTTAAATAAATAAAGTAATTATATCCCAACTTAAATAGCATCGATGGTGCAGTAGAAGACAAACCATGAAAGATTCTGGTAGGACAATTTCAGGCATCGAAAATGCACAACCCCTCAAAACTCTCTTCTCCTCTTCTTGTCTACGAAACTAGAGATATGAAAACTTCAAAATAAAGAACCATACGGGCCGTATGGCCCTATACGGGCCGTATGGGGTGTGTCAGACCTGCGTCAGACCTATGATTTGACGTGTCAGCTTTTGTCAGAATATTCTTTTCAATACGACCCGTAAAGCCCAATACGGGCCGTATTGACGGGTGTCCAGTTATCCACCTGGGCGTCTCCCTAACAGGCCCCTTATTTTATTATCTAATCTATGAAATTATATTTAATCATATTTTATATTAAAAAATCATCTGTTTAAATTTTTATTAGTAACTATTAATTAATAATATTTTTTCATTCATCTCGTATAATACACGGGATACTAACCTAATACAATATATATAACATAATTATGCAACCAAAGAAATATTTCACAGAATAAATTAAATTAAAGTTATAAATATTATTTATTTAAGGGCAAAGCGTGTAAATGTGTACTATTTTATGATAAATCACTTTAGAGAAGAACGACCCTCGAACCACTCCACCTGAACCGTTGGATGATCGACACGCTCGAAAGTCGAATCTTAGATCTTCTTGATCTGTGGACACGTGGCACCATCCTCCTTTTCTATTTATAGCCTATAGCCTGTGTTTCCCCACAGTCTTGTCTACTTTTGAAACCCCCAAAACCCCTTCAAACTTCGAAACCAATTTTCCTTTTTTGTTCTTCAAATCAAGTAGAAATCGAAGAACCGTCGGAGATTTCTGATTCGATATCGTAGATTGAAACACAAAATGAGTCGATTCTGGACGTTGATGTCTGGTCTTCATCAATTAGCCGGGTAAGCTTCAATCAATTCATCGATAACAAATTGTTCAAATTCGCGTTCCTCTTTTTACGTTGATTATTGTTTGCAGACCAGTAACGATGCTGTTGTATCCGCTGTATGCATCGGTGGTGGCGATTGAGAGCGCATCAAAAGAAGACGATCAACAGTGGCTGTCTTACTGGATCCTGTATTCGTTCCTCACTCTCATGGAGATGCTTCTTCAACCGCTACTTGAATGGTGAGTACTTCGATTTGTGGTCGAATGTTTTGAAATCGGTGATGTAATTCGTGTTTTGTGATTGTAGGATTCCGATTTGGTACGATGTGAAATTGATAGCGGTGGCATGGCTGGTGCTTCCACAATTCAGAGGAGCTGCGTTCATCTACAATAAGTTTGTGAGGGAGAAGGTGATTCAGAGGTACTACCCTGGGATTGGTGGAGGTGATCATAAATCTTCTTCAAACGCCAAGATGAAGAACAAGCTTGGAGATCTTATTTCCCCTAAGAAATCCAGTTGAAAATCACAACAGCAAGTATATTTTTACCTGTTAATGAACACCTGATCATGTTAATTACTCTAATTAATCTGCGATTTGATGTTAATGTTTCATCTTAACATGAAAGAAAATGCTTTTGATTTGGTTTTGTTATCGGTTGTAATGATGACGTAGTTTCTGTTTCTTGTGATGAAGTTGTTTGTACCTACACAAGCTTCTGAAACGAAATCCGTTGGTTCCGTTAGATTCCGTTGGTTTAATTGCTGTTAAACAAAAATAAAAATGGGGTCGGTTTGGTTTTTTCGGTTTTTGGAATATGAAAAACCGAACCAAACTGAAAAATTCAAACTTAACTGGAATTGTTTATTGACTTTATTAACTAAAACCAAAACCAGTTTGCCTATGCATGTCTAGGCAAGAATGAGTGAGCTTTCTTCATGAATCGAATATGTATGCTACTATATAATACATATTAGAGTGACAAAATAATAATTTTATTAAATCTTTTAAATTAAGTGTTTTATAATTCTTATAGCACATAGTCCAATTTTTTAAATATAACTCAAGTATTTTGTTTCTCTTTTCACATGTTTCACGTTAGTAGTCTTTATAAATTAAAGTGAGATAAAATGATTTTAAAAGAAAACCTTCAAAACAAATAAATTATTTCTTAGCATCTTTGTCTATTTAGCCTTTTATGCTAATAACTAAAGTCACTTTTAGTTATTTACTAAATAAAAAAAATTGCTCTTGTTATTGCTTTTGTTATGGTTATGGCTCAAAGCCGAATATGCAAACTTTAAAATTACCTGACTTAAGTGTTGTTTTTCTCGTTGCATTGCGCTGGTATCATATTGATACCAACGATATTATATGAATGAATTTTGTGCATATCATAAAATTTGAGTAGAGAACAATGTATACTGATTTCCCCAAACGGCTTCTAGAAAGTTATTTCGAGTCTGGGCGTTGGTTAAAATAGGGTCTTCTAAAATTTCTTGGGGCTTTTTCGTTTGGACCTTTATAAGAGCTACCTTCCCTTGGATCCCCTTGTTAGAGACTTAGAGGGTCTTTAAAAGAAACATCAATGAGATTTATCAATACCTAAAATTACAATCTAAACCTTCTATATTTTAGTTACCAAATCAGTCTAGTTACATGCTAAAATAACAAGAAGATATTCATAGACGACGTTAAATGAAATTAACAACCAAAAAGATTTGGAGTTGGAATAGATACAACTTCAAATGTGTTTAACTTAAGCGTGATAAAATAGGCAGGTTAGGCCGGGTCGCAAACAAGTCATAATGAGTTTGAGTCATGATAAATTTTGAGCAAAATTAGTTTGTGTTTAAATGAGACGATTTTAAAAGTCATAAATTTAGTTCAGACTAAAATTAGTAGTAAATAAACAAATATTCTATTTGTAAACACTATTTCCTATTTGAATCTATGTTATTATTTATAATATTAAAAGAGATGGGGGGAATAGTAACAGTGGGCCTCACCTTTTTTTTTTTTTCTCTTACACATACTCCCACATATTATATATACACTCACTCCCACATATTATATTATATATACTGGTATATTATTAAAAGAGATAAGGGGAATAGTAAAATGGGGTCACCTAGACTTTATCTGTACCATTTATTTGGAATTTTAAAAATAAAAATGTGGTGCGCATTGAATATGAATAAAAAAATTGGTTTTGAATAAACAAATCAGCTTTAATGTGGGTTAATGTGAACCACGTATTTATTTTCAAGATTCGAAATCGACGACCCAAATAGGGTTTAGGGGTTTTTTCTCTACGATTAGTGAGAAAATGTGGTCATTTCTACGGTTTTGGTGGTGTTCGAAAAAAGTAGTTGTTATTTGTTTGTTTTCATAGAAAATCGATGTGTGCTTAGGGATTTGGGGTTTTTTTAATTCAACCAATTGGTTGCAGATGAGAAGGATATTGCCAGTTTTTTTTAATCATTTTCGTAACATATTTGTATGGATTTTGTATGATTTTATGTTTTTATAAGAAATTTGTATAGAGTTAATGATAATACATTTGATTTTGCTATGTAACTTATGTTTCTGCAAATGACATATAATACCCGTTGTCAGGAGTGTGCTGTGATGACCCGCCGCAACGCGCGGCGGGTATAAACCTAGTTAATACAGTTTTAGGTTACCGATATTAACATGTGTTAAGATGTTACTCATCTTAACACATTTTATATTTTAGTACTAAATATTTCAACTTAAAATAAAATAATTGTTTAATTGAATCAATATGTTTCTCTTGCTTTGTTTCAAGATTGTCGTATAGGCGTTTATAATGTTGTCACGTTTTTTAATAAATGTTCATTTAATATTACAGCTTTTCCTCCATTTGGTCGTTTTTGACGAAGGATATGTATTGGATCCCCGACCAAGCCTATTATGAGCATGTTAAAAACTTATTCACTTGGAAACTTTCATATTTAACATATTATTTTGATTGTAATTAACATTTTTTAAAATAATATATGTTCATTTACATATTAAATCATTTGTGAACAAGTTTAATCTTTTTATTCTAATAAACAAAAATAATTTTTGACACTTGTCAAATTCTAATGCTTATGTTGCCACTTGTCATTTTTCTACTAATTTATTCAATTATCTATCATATTAATGAATCACATTCTCTCCAATTGAATATTTATAATATTAATAACTAATAAAAATATTATTTTTTTTTCATGCAAGAAAATAATTTTTAATACATTAAAAATCACACTTAAAAAAAGTTAATAAAATATGAAATTTTCTAAAAAATTATTTTTTTAAAGTAAGAAAAATATTTTGAGTTAGTATTTTTAGAAAATAAAAGTTTAATGAAAAAAAATTATTAAAAAATAAAATAAACTATAAATCATAATTTTCAAATAAATGAATTTTTATATACAAACGATGTTTCTTAAAAAAGAAATGCTTAAAACTAATTATTTTAAACCAAAAGTTTTTAAAATGGTATGAAAAAATTAACTTTAGTTATTTATATTTAATGATATTCCAAATTAAGTAATAAAATTTAATAATTACACAAATTGTACATTATCTTCTTGATTTATAACAATAAGTTTTTGATAGAAAATTAATGAATTTTTAACATCAATAGTTTAAGAATCTTTAATCTTACAAAACAAATAGGTCACGTATTATTTATTTAGTTATTGAAAATTTTAATTATTATTTTATTAGTAAAAATACTCATTAAAATTTAATTTAATTATTTTATAACAAAATATTGTATAATTTTTAAATTTTATATTCAATCCGTATAATACACGGGGTAATAATCTAATAATATATATATATATATATATATATATATATATATTATATATATATATATATAGGGGGATGTTCAAATGAGAACTATTTAAAATTGAGAACTAAAAGAACCAATTTTAGCCATAAATTTAGAAGGGTATAAAAGTAACTTCCACCATTTTAAAAGGAAATTACTTTTATAACCCTTAAAATATGTGGTTCAAATTTAGTTCTTATGGTTCTTTGATATTTAATGGTTCTTAATGGAGTAGGTCCCTATATATATATATATATATATATATATATATATATATAGGGTAAGGAGTGAATAATAACCCACCTTAATTGAGTTAACACATTAACCCTATCAAAAAACACTCAAATCGCAAAAAAAAAAAAACTTCATGGTTTTTTTATGCAAAAATAGGGGGCTCCTTTTTTAAGCGTTCGCTAATTCACAAGCGTTAAAAAGTTAAACGAAATGTAAGTTTGCGTTACACTGTTCGCAGTGTAACGCAAACTTACATTTCGTTTAACTTTTTAACGCTTGTGAATTAGCGAACGCTTAAAAAAGGAGCCCCCTATTTTTGCATAAAAAAACCATGAAATTTTTTTTTTTGCGATTTGAGCGTTTTTTGATAGGGTTAATGGGTTACCTCAATTAATGAGGGTTATTATATGATCCCTTCCCTATATATATATATATATATATGGTTTGAATACTTTGAAAACACGATCTTAAAAAGAAAACCCTTAAACCCTACGTGGACTGTTATATCAAACTTTTTTTAGTATTAATTAATTAAATAGAATAAGTATGTGTTCCACAATTATAGTTAATTATTTTATTTAGGTTTTCAAAAGAAAATACATCTTTTATCTTTTAAGGGGTATATTTGACCTTTTTTTTCATCATGACTGTTATATCAAACTTTTTTTAGTATTAATTAATTAAATAGAATAAGTATGTGTTCCACAATTATAGTTAATTATTTTATTGAGGTTTTCAAAAGAAAATACATCTTTTATCTTTTAAAGGGTATATTTGACCTTTTTTTTCATCATCTCTCCTCTCTCCTCATTAATATTTGTCAGATTCTCTCCCATCTCTCTTCTTTCTATCCCTATCCGATTATCTCTCATCTCTCCTCTCTCTCTCACTCTCCTCTCTCCTCTATCTTCGTTAGTCTCTCCAAAATAAATAAAAAAGTCATTTTTTAAAGAAAACAAAAAATATACACATGTGTATCAAACACAAATTTCACTACACACACAACATTATATAATCTCAACCATAATAAATACTACACATGTGTAGTTTTTTATATATTGTAAAAATTTGTTTTTTTTATTTTGTATAAAAAAATATACATTTTTGTTGTTTTGAAATTTAAAAAAATATTTTTTTTAACTTTAAAAAAACACTATGGATGGAGAGAGAAGAGATAGATGAGAGGGAAATTTGATATTAATAAATTATTATATATATGGATGATCTTAAATGAGAGAGAAAGAGATAAATCTATAACATATTATAAATAAATGTTTTATATACCACATGTCAACTTTCTATACCACATAATGATTGTTTTCCCGCTTCTCTCTCATAATAAATATTTGTATGTCATTTTTTAATACTTTTTTTTCTTTTTTTCTCTCCTAATAAATATTATTATTTTTAATTTAACTTAGCAAATAATATGATTAAATTATAAATTAAAATATTTTAATTATTTATAAAACGTATTTGAAAAATATATATTATGTTATTTAAAAAATAATTTTAAATTTTAAATATTTAACATGTGTAAGTGTGTAAAAAAATTATTTTAATTATGTAAATTTACGATGACATAATTATAAAATACACATATGTTTTCGTCGCAACCCATGTAATACACGGGTCTATAACCTAGTGCTATAATAAACAAACAAGAGCAATAATTTCGTTTCATAATTATTCATGGATTGTTAGTTAACGAGTTTAATATTAATTAAAAGAATATAAATAAATACTCATTCATATTCGTTTGGTTTTGGTTCGAGTTAATTAGACCCATTAGGCATCAAAAAGGAGACACATGATGAGGGGGACGGTTAGGCTCTCATAGTGAACGATTACCCCATGATGCTAATCACTTGCCCGTTATCAAATTATTTATAAATTACGTGTTAATTTTTATTTTATTTTTTTTCAAATATGTGTTATCATTTTTATGTAATATAGTTAATAAAAGTTAATTTAACTAAAGTGTACTTATTCTTCTTTAACACACTAAAATAACTTGACTTAAAATTAATATTAATACATATAACTTGTATTTTTTTATAAAAATTACTTACAATTTATTATTTAAATATAGTGTATTTTTTATCAATTAAATCATTCAATCATGTTAAATATTTAAAAAATTTTAAAATTACTCATAAAACACAATTAGTATCATTAATGTTTTATTTTTAAGTATTATAAGAAATATAATTTGAATTTGATGATACTTAAAGGATTAAATAGAATATGTTAGATCAAAATATAATTTTATTTAAAAGCTTCATAATTAATTTCATTTTAAATAAAATTAATTAATAATATATTAATTATTATACATATTATAATTCATTATCCTTAGTAGGGGTGTTCATCGGGTCGTTTAACGAGCTATTCGGGCTTGAAATTTTTTTTGGGCTATCCGAAACCCGATCCGACCCTAAATACAAAATATATTATTCGACCCGAACAAACCTTTTTTCCGGGTTATTCGGATATCCGACCCGAAAAAGTTAGTTTTGTGCGTATCCGAAACCCAACCCGAATCTAAAATAATATTATCCAACCCGAAAATCCCAAAATATATTTTAGATAAGGTTTTTTCGGGTTTTGGATACGATTCGGATTTTGAATTTTTTCGAGTTTCGAATATTTTGAACACCCCTAATCCTTAGTACCTAACTAAATAATAACTATTGATAATTGAAAATGATAAAGAAACAGGAAAACCAAAATTTAGTGACCTAAAATGGTGACAAGTTTCGTTTATATTCTTATTATTAGTATTAATAGATACAAATAAAGATTATCTTAGTTTTCAACTAATATTGGTTTTTAATATATTTAAAAATATTAAAATACCTAGTAATAGAACAAGGTTACAATATTCAATCTCATGCTACTCTAAATACTTTGTTTTTGTTTCAAGTAACTAGCTTACTTGGTAGTCTTGGGTTTAAATACAAGGACAGAAAATATTTAAGAGTGGTTTACCCGTTAATATTGCGTTTAAAAAAGTATTTATTCTCTCATCGGAGGTTTTGGTTACAAATAAAAATCTTCGATGCTAACAATATCCTGTGTTTGCATATTAGCATCCTGTGATGGTGCTCGATATACCCCCATTTATTTCTGCATATTGAACATAACTATTACTTATGAGATCTCTATCATTCTAAATTATATTTTCATGCCACAATTAAAATAAATATAATGTATTTGATTAAAAACAGACTTATGAGATGTTTTTGCCATATATTTTGTTACAAAATTTGAAACTAAAAACAAATTTTAATCAATTATTCATTAATATGAGGTTTTTAAATTAATGTATGGCTATTTATGTATCATATGGAGGACGTGAATACATATTAGGTTAACAATGTAAATTATAGTTATGTGTTTTGAAAACGCATGCAAACAATGACGTGATTAAAAAAAAATTTGGTGCTTAGTACTAAAAAAAAATTGTGAACGCCACCATTAGGCGCCCATTACCGAGGAGTACTTAAAAGGTGTAAACAAGCCTAAAAGATCCTCAATGCTTTAGCTTGTTATAAATTTAAATAGAGCTTGAGTCTTAACTTAAGCTTAAATTAAAATCTAACTATTATAATAAATGAGTATTTTTAGGAGACATGTCGTAACGTGGTGGAATATGAAAAAAAATTCCCGCCTCTCTCTCCTAATAAATACTAATAATTTTTACTAATTAAATTAAATAACTATATAAGTAAATATCAAAAAATATAAATCTTATTCTTTAATTACTATAAAAATATTTCAATTATATCTTATCTTAAAATATAATTTTATAATTATTAAATACTTATTATGATTTAATATTAATTAATTGTATTTTTTTAATTATTCATCCCGTGTAATACACGGGTTTTCTACGCTAGTTCAATTAATAAACAAGTTTAATCTTGAACATTATATACCTAGTTTGACAAACATGCAAGTATAAACGAGCTTATTATTTAAATAAATATGATAATTTTTATTTAATTTAATAAAGCAACAGAAGAACATCTGTATTATGTTGTTTTATAGATCATAAATGTAAATTTGTGTAAAAATAAAAGGGAAATTGGATTTTAATAGTCCAAAGTTTTAGGAGTTGATCTATACCAGTCCTAACTTTGAAAATTGTCAATAACGGTCTCTACTTATACATTATTTTCTTCTGATGGACCTCCATTAAAAAAAGTTAACACCGTTAACTTTTTTCGAATTTTAAACGTATCTTTTAATGCTTTTGATTTAAATGAGAATACAAGTCGAATGATGTATAAGTAACTCGTATAATATACATACATGTAGCGTACAAGTTACGTATATCTATAACGTGAGTTACATATTTTTTTTATACATTTCCAGTCTTATAATAAAAAGAACTTAAAAACAAAAAATAAAAACAAGAATTTGATTGATAATAATTGTGATTAGTTTTCTAAGTTTTATGTAAACTAAATGTTTTCTTAAAAACAAGAATTTGATTGATAACCACAATACATTATTTATGATGAAATCAAATACCAAACTAGAATTTATTATTTAACCCAATAACTAATTATTCGTTGGTTTCTTCTTTGTTAAAATCTCATTTGTCTTTAATGTGGTTTTCGTGGTTTCGATGGAGATGTTGGTAGTAACTGGAACTATAGTTTTATTCAGGATATAAACCCTAACATAAATCAGAGGACAGTCGACGAGTCGAGTAAGTGGAGCGGTGGAGGTCAATATATAGAGGTAGGCAAAACAACTCGGAACTAGAACCGGAGTCGACACCCCGAGCCGGAACCAGAAAAAAAGGAACCAGTTCCACCTTTACCTGGAAAAACCAAACCGGCCAAAAATTAGAACCCAAACGGAACCGGTTGTTGACTTTGTTGACCAAAACCTGTCACACCCCGGGCTCTCGGCGGCCCGGGCGCTGTGACCCGAATTGGTTTCATAGATATGTCTCAGTCAGAGTTTATTATTCTTTTTAATCAGCGGAAGCGTTGTTTCATTAATTCATAATTTTGTAAATAATTCACATGCATAGATGTGAAAACCATATGTTTCATGATTTCTAAATAATTCATACGCATGAGTATGAAAACCTTACTGTCACAATTTTTATAAAATACCTTTTCATAAATAACTTTTCAGGAATTTCACAAAATTTCATACGTATAAGTATGATTATCATCATTTCATATTATAATAAACCAGCTTTTCACAAACCCATATTATACATCATTTTATAATATCTGGTTTATACAAGATTTGGAGGCATAGCTCCAATAGCTCCATGGTCTTACTACAAGATCCTATTTAAGGCGTCATAGGCCAAGAATCTCTAATCTTGCCTTTCTTTTACATTTCATTATTACCTGAAAAGTTTTTAAAAATAAAACGTCAACATAATGTTGGTGAATACAAATAACAGACTCGATATGTAAGCATAGCATATTCGGTCCTTTAACCATAATTAATAGTGGCAATACTACACATTTAGCAGGCTATTTCACTGATCGGTACAACCACTGCATACCCTGGTTTGTACTGTCACTGGTTAGGAACAACAGCGAACTGCGTCTTACAATTGTTCCCTCCAGCCCACAGCCCGTCACTGGTTAGGTTGCCTGCGGAGTGCGTCTTACGTATAACCTTCCAGCCCACATTACCAGCCACGTATGGGAATTTCACCCATAGCGGATACAATTTGCAAATCGTACGTATACTAATGGCCTAAATGCTGGTCTAATAGTATCCCTTTATGAGTCAAAGTTTAAACATACCATGCTCATAAAAATGCATTTATAAATTTAAAAAGAAGTTAAATGTATTCACCTGAATTTTGGGTTGGCAGGGTGACAGCTTTAAACTTGTTATTGTAAATTAGGCAGCGTTTCTGCTTAATATATGCTTATAACTGTTCTGCAAAGAACATTTACTTATTTATTTATTTATTATTATTATTACGACGATGATTATTATTATTATTATTATTTATTATTATTATTATTACGATGATAATCAATATTATTATTATTTTAAGTAAACTAAGATTTTTAATATATACATAGGGTCGGATCTTAACCCTAACCCTAACCCTAACCCTATAAGTTAATATTTTAATAAAACTTTAAATTTATGAGTTAAAATAAAATAAAAATTAGATAATATACCTAAATGAATCAACTTCTTAAGCTTGACTTTTTATACTGATCGACACCTCCTAGCATCCACAGTTTCTAATTTTGTTTCTCAAATGTGTGTGTATTGTAAATATGGTTTCTAACTGTCGAAAATTTGCAAGGTATTTATAAGTGGTTTAATGCTTGCTGCTAAAGAAATCAGTAGATGTAGGTGTTCCACACGTGCTCTAAATATTCGAATGACTCAGGCAGTAGTTTCATTTATTTCTTAAAATTGCTCCACGTAGAATCTTCAGGATAATTTCTTTCAAATGAGATTTGATAGATTTTTAATATTTTATTAATATAATTAATTTAGCTCAAATTTCGTTTTTCTCTTATAACTTTTAACATATAACGTTTTATAAAATTCTAAAAATACTGCTGAGACCTGCTCATTTTTATCTACATTTCGACCAAAGTTTCGTTAAAAACGGAGAAAGTTTAATTATAATATATTTTATTAATTTTGAGCGGTCTCCTATAATATTAACTATCCGAATAAGTATGTCAAAAAAAATTTTTAATAATCATTTTACTCGTTACTTACTAGTTTGTAAGTGTCACATGTGTGTATATAATAACTAGATATTTAAAATTATAATATTTAACAATATATTTTATAAAATAAATAGCATGTGTTACATCCTCCCCACCTTTGTTTCAATCTCGTCCTCGAGATTATTGAAATAGGTGTGGGTATTTCTTTCTCATTTCTGACTCCAGTTCCCATGTGTATTCAGGACCACGTCTGGAGTTCCATTTAACCTTAACTAACACCAACTTTTTACGCTTAAGTCTCTTTTCTCGTCGGTCTTCGATTTGAATCGATTGTTCGATAAATTTTAATTTTTCGTTCAGTTCAACATCTTGAAGTGGCATTAATAATGATTCATCGGCCAAACATTTTCGGAGATTAGAAACGTGAAACACATCGTGTACTCCGGTCATTTCTATCGGTAGTTCGAGTTGATAAGCCACCGGTCCGATTCGTTTAAGAATTTTAAAAGGTCCAACATAACGTGGACTTAATTTTCCCTTCTTACCGAATCGTACTACTCCTTTCCAAGGTGAAACTTTGAGTAGCACTTTATCACCAACATTGAATTCTAGTGGTTTTCTTCTTCGATCTGCATAGCTCTTTTGTCGATCTCTTGTCGCTTTCAATCTTTCTCTAATCTGAAATACTTTGTCAGTTGTTTCTTGCACGATTTCTGGACCAGACAACTGATTTTCACCAATTTCAGACCAACAGACGGGTGTTCGACATTTTCTTCCATAAAGAGCTTCAAACGGTGCAGTCTGAATACTTGAGTGATAACTATTATTGTAGGAGAATTCCATTAGAGGTAAGTGGTCATCCCAACTTCCTCCAAATTCTATCACACAAGCTCGAAGCATGTCTTCCAATGTTTGAATTGTTCTTTCGCTCTGCCCATCAGTTTGTGGATGATAAGCAGTGCTGAAGTTTAAACTTGTTCCGAGAGCTTTTTGAAAACTTTGCCAGAATCGAGATGTAAAACGGCTATCTCTATCTGACACAATGGATAATGGCACACCGTGTAATGATACAATTTCATTTACGTACAACTGTGCTAGCCTATCCATAGAGTAAGTTTCTTTCATTGCTAAGAAATGAGCAGACTTGGTCAGTCTATCAACAATAACCCAAATAGTATCATTTCCACGACTTGTTTGAGGAAGTTTGGTTATAAAATCCATAGTTATCATTTCCCATTTCCAAACAGGCAATTCCAGTTGTTGCAACATACCAGAAGGTTTCTGGTGTTCAGCTTTAACTTGTGAACAAGTTAAACATCTTGCAACATATGCGGCAATATCTTTCTTCATGCCAATCCACCAATAGTTCTCTTTCAGATTGTAACAGCCGGCCGTATTGGATATTGTCCGCTCTGCCCCATCTGGCTCACGGATTTGCTTTTGGTTACCCGGGTGAAAACTTCCCAGGGAGGTCACCCATCCCTGGATTGCTGCCACCTGAGCACGCTTAACTGTGGAGTTTTCATGTGCTCCACAGCCAACTAAGCTCAAAACGCGTCCAATAGAGAAGGTCTCCACTCCCTCTTATAAGGAAGTTTCGTTCCCCTTACTCAACCCATGTGGGATTAGCCAGCCGCGCTGGAGTGGAATTCCTCCCCCACTGGGGAATCAGCGTCCCCGCTGATCACATCGAATTCCACTCCAGCGCGGCTGGCTAATCCCACATGGGTTGAGTAAGGGGAACGAAACTTCCTTATAAGAGGGAGTGGAGACCTTCTCTATTGGACGCGTTTTGGGCTTAGTTGGCTGTGGAGCACATGAAAACTCCACAGTTAAGCGTGCTCAGGTGGCAGCAATCCAGGGATGGGTGACCTCCCTGGGAAGTTTTCACCCGGGTAACCAAAAGCAAATCCGTGAGCACGGTGGGGCAGAGCGGACAATATCTAATACGGCCGGCTGTTACAGATGGTATCAGAGACAGGGGCCGAATCCATGTGATCAGCGGGGACGCTGATTCCCCAGTGGGGGAGGAATTCCACTCCAGCGCGGCTGGCTAATCCCACATGGGTTGAGTAAGGGGAACGAAACTTCCTTATAAGAGGGAGTGGAGACCTTCTCTATTGGACGCGTTTTGGGCTTAGTTGGCTGTGGAGCATATGAAAACTCCACAGTTAAGCGTGCTCAGGTGGCAGCAATCCAGGGATGGGTGACCTCCCTGGGAAGTTTTCACCCGGGTAACCAAAAGCAAATCCGTGAGCCCGGTGGGGCAGAGCGGACAATATCCAATACGGCCGGTTGTTACACAGATTCTTGTACATTTTATCGCCTCCTGGGTGCATCATGTATTTAGATTTATGTGCTTCTTCCAATATTCTTTCTCTTAAGCCGCCAGTGACTGGCACCCAGATTCTTGTGTTCATTCGAAGAATTTCATCATCTCCTTTGACCAGTTGTTCAGTCATGCCCTTCATTCCTTCTTTTTCCTTGTTTTCATCCTCTTTGGCTTGTTTTTGTGCTTCTTTAATTTGATTAAGCAAATCGACTTGAAGTTCTAGCCGTAAAGCACGTACTCTTCTCGGTTTCTCTACCTTCTTTCGACTTAAGGCATCGGCAACCACATTTGCCTTTCCTTCATGATAGATAATTTCACAATCATAATCATTCAAAGTTTCCATCCATCTTCGTTGTCGCATATTCAGTTCCTTCTGATCAAAGATATACTTTAAACTCTTGTGATCAGTATAAACTGTGAAATGAACTCCGTATAGATAGTGTCTCCATAGCTTTAATGCAAAGATTATGGCGCCTAATTCCAAATCATGGGTTGCGTAATTTTTCTCATGCGTCTTCAGTTGACGTGATGCATAAGCAATCACCTTGTTTCTTTGCATCAATACACATCCTAATCCTGTGTGAGAAGCATCACAATAGACAACAAAGTCTTCAACACCTTCAGGTAATGCTAGGATTGGAGCGTGAGTCAACTTATCTTTAAGAATTTGAAATGCTTCAATTTGCTTAGTACCCCACTCAAATTTTACAGATTTTCGAGTCAATGAGGTGAGAGGAACGGCTATTCGGGAGAAATTCTGAATAAATCGTCGATAATAACCCGCCAAGCCTAAGAAACTACGCACCTCCTTTGGTGACTTGGGGTTCTCCCATTTGGTAATAGCCTCTATCTTAGACGGATCCACTTGAATACCTTGAGCATTAATAACATGCCCTAGAAATTGTACTTCAGTGAGCTAGAACTCACATTTTCAGAATTTAGCATACAATTTCTCTTGTCTTAGTAATTCAAGTAGAGTTCTAAGATGTATAGCATGATCCTCGGGTGTTTTTGAATAAATAAGAATATCATCAATGAACACAATGATGAATTTGTCCAGATAAGGTTTGCATATCCGGTTCATCATGTCCATGAAGGCAGCTGGAGCATTAGTAAGTCCAAATGGCATAACAGTGAACTCATAATGCCCATACCTTGTACGAAAAGCAGTTTTAGGAATATCTTCTTCCTGGACTTTCAGTTGATGATATCCTGATCGAAGATCGATTTTAGAAAAATGACAAGCTCCTTGAAGTTGATCGAATAAATCGTCAATTCGTGGAAGTGGATACTTGTTCTTAACAGTCACCTTATTTAGCTCCCTATAGTCAATGCACATTCGCATCGACCCATCTTTCTTCTTGACGAATAAGATTGGAACTCCCCAAGGTGATGAGCTTGGTCGGATAAAACCTTTTTCCAATAGCTCGTCTAATTGTTTCTTGAGCTCTTTCATCTCAGTCGGTGCTAATCTATAAGGAGATTTAGCAATTGAAGCCGTACCTGGTACCAGATTGATATTGAATTCTACTTCTCGTTCTGGTGGTAAACCAGGCACTTCATCTGGAAACACGTCGGGAAATTCAGCTACAACAGGTACATCTTTCAGTTTCTTCTTTTCTTGATCCATAGTTGTGACTGAGACTAGGTAAGCTAAACAACCTTTGTTTAGATATTTTGTAGCTTTGATCATTGAAATGATTCCAACATTATTCGTTGGCTTATCACCTTTGATGATCAATTTTCCTCCCGTTGGAATACGAACTTCAATGGATTTAGTGTCACATAAGATACAGGCTTGGTTTGTAGCTAACCAATCCATTCCAATTACCGCATCAAAACCGGCCAATTTCATTGGTAAGAATTTCATAGGTATGTTGTGCTTAAAGAGTGTGATCTTACCATTTATTAATACTTCATCTATTTTGACTACATCACCATTAGCGGTTTCTACCTGATAAGGCTTCTCTAGTTTCACTAGTGGTTCATTTAAAAGCTTACAAAATTCATAATCAATAAAACATTGATTTGCTCCCGAATCAAACAAAACCTTAGCATAAACATTGTTGATAAGAAACGTACCGGTAATGACATCCGGCATGTCCGCCGCTTCCTTGGCATTAAGAACAAAAACTCGAGTCGTCTTCTTTGTATTTGTATCAGCTTTTGCTCCTGAACCACCAGCCCCGCTAGTCCCGCTCACTTTATTCAATTTAGGACACTCATTTCTGTAGTGTCCTGGTTCGTTGCAGTTGAAGCACGTCACCATCACCTTCCTTCTACATTCTTCCAAAGAATGTCCCATCATTTTACAGTGGCTACAATACTTTGCCCTATTGCACTTTCCCAGATGCTTTTTCCCACACGTTTTACATCGCGGAAATGTACCACTGCCTCCTTCTTTCTTCACAAATTTTCCTACAGGCCTTTTTGAACTTTGATCAACCTTTTGGATTGCCTCTTGGCTTTTCTTTTCCTCTTGGGTTCTTACCATTCCATCCGTAAGCAACCCTGCCAGTTCAACAGCTGAATCAATGGTCTGAGGCATTGCAGCCTTAACCATGTCACGTATTTCGCTTACCAGTCCCCAGATGTAACGACTGATAAGGTTTGATTCCGGTGTCACAAGATGTGGCACCAATCGAGCATATTCAAAATACTTGGAAGTATACTCACGATGTCCAGCACCGACCATGCGGTGAGTCAGGAATTTTCTCTCGATTTGTTCCTTCTCATTCATTGGGCAAAATTTTCGAGTTACGAGATCCCGAAAACCTTCCCAAGTCATAGCATACGCCTTGGTTCTACCTTTGGTTTGAATAATGGAGTTCCACCACTCTAACGCTCCATCTTTAAAAGAATTTGAAGCATAAAGAACCATATCTTCTGCAGCACATTTGCTAATTGCAAGTACCGCTTCAATCTTCTCGAGCCATCTTAATGCTACCACAGCTCCTTTTGTTCCTGCGAACTCAGGAGGTTTACAAGATTGGAATGTCTTATATGAACATCCCTCAGTTTTGAAACGTTTCAAACTAGAAACTTCTATATTTTCATTGTTCGAACCAGACACCTCTTTAGCTTTTGTCACTGTATTTTCAGGATTTGAATTTTCATTATTTTTCATAGCTGCAATAATCGTTGGAATTGCGTCCTTAATTTCCTTTGCTATTATTTCCTTGAGTTCAGCCTTTTGAATCACAGGCTCATTAGCATCCGTGTGCGTTCTCTTTCGCCCACGAGTATTTGCAGACGGCCCGCCAGAATTTTGGTTTCGAGACATTGTCTACAAAATATGATATTTGACAAAGTCTTAAAATAATTCATCGTAATTTAACTTATAAGCTATCATCAAAATTCATCATGTTATTTCAATCATTGTTATTATTTCAAGTATACTATTCTACCTATTCCTTTGATAGGCACTTATCTCAATTCAGTTAAAGCTTAGATACTATCATTAGTACCTAATTCGTTAAAACCAGGAGCTCTGATACCAACCTGTCACACCCCGGGCTCTCGGCGGCCCGGGCGCTGTGACCCGAATTGGTTTCATAGATATGTCTCAGTCAGAGTTTATTATTCTTTTTAATCAGCGGAAGCGTTGTTTCATTAATTCATAATTTTGTAAATAATTCACATGCATAGATGTGAAAACCATATGTTTCATGATTTCTAAATAATTCATACGCATGAGTATGAAAACCTTACTGTCACAATTTTTATAAAATACCTTTTCATAAATAACTTTTCAGGAATTTCACAAAATTTCATACGTATAAGTATGATTATCATCATTTCATATTATAATAAACCAGCTTTTCACAAACCCATATTATACATCATTTTATAATATCTGGTTTATACAAGATTTGGAGGCATAGCTCCAATAGCTCCATGGTCTTACTACAAGATCCTATTCAAGGCGTCATAGGCCAAGAATCTCTAATCTTGCCTTTCTTTTACATTTCATTATTACCTGAAAAGTTTTTAAAAATAAAACGTCAACATAATGTTGGTGAATACAAATAACAGACTCGATATGTAAGCATAGCATATTCGGTCCTTTAACCATAATTAATAGTGGCAATACTACACATTTAGCAGGCTATTTCACTGATCGGTACAACCACTGCATACCCTGGTTTGTACTGTCACTGGTTAGGAACAACAGCGAACTGCGTCTTACAATTGTTCCCTCCAGCCCACAGCCCGTCACTGGTTAGGTTGCCTGCGGAGTGCGTCTTACGTATAACCTTCCAGCCCACATTACCAGCCACGTATGGGAATTTCACCCATAGCGGATACAATTTGCAAATCGTACGTATACTAATGGCCTAAATGCTGGTCTAATAGTATCCCTTTATGAGTCAAAGTTTAAACATACCATGCTCATAAAAATGCATTTATAAATTTAAAAAGAAGTTAAATGTATTCACCTGAATTTTGGGTTGGCAGGGTGACAGCTTTAAACTTGTTATTGTAAATTAGGCAGCGTTTCTGCTTAATATATGCTTATAACTGTTCTGCAAAGAACATTTACTTATTTATTTATTTATTATTATTATTACGACGATGATTATTATTATTATTATTATTTATTATTATTATTATTACGATGATAATCAATATTATTATTATTTTAAGTAAACTAAGATTTTTAATATATACATAGGGTCGGATCTTAACCCTAACCCTAACCCTAACCCTATAAGTTAATATTTTAATAAAACTTTAAATTTATGAGTTAAAATAAAATAAAAATTAGATAATATACCTAAATGAATCAACTTCTTAAGCTTGACTTTTTATACTGATCGGCACCTCCTAGCATCCACAGTTTCTAATTTTGTTTCTCAAATGTGTGTGTATTGTAAATATGGTTTCTAACTGTCGAAAATTTGCAAGGTATTTATAAGTGGTTTGATGCTTGCTGCTAAAGAAATCAGTAGATGTAGGTGTTCCACGCGTGCTCTAAATATTCGAATGACTCAGGCAGTAGTTTCATTTATTTCTTAAAATTGCTCCACGTAGAATCTTCAGGATCTTGATCGAATAAGGAACGAAGTCATCAGGGAAAAATTGGAGGTAGCGTGCATCTCAGACAAAGTAAGGGAAGGAAGATTGAGATGGTTTGGACATGTGAGGAGAAGAAACCTGTTGGCACCTGTTCGAAGAGTAGAGAGCCTTATTGTGGAGGGAAAGAGGAGTAGAGGACGACCGAGGTTGACATGGGAGGAGCAGATTCGCCACGATTTGTTGGAGTTGCATCTCTCGGAGGACATGATCAGTGATAGGAGTTCATGGAGGCGTAGGATAAAGGCGAGAGATTTCTAGTTTGGGTAGGACTTAAGTTGGTAGGAGCTTAGTTCCATAGAGTGCATGTGTCATAAGTGGTTGAGTCGTTATCTGCATGCTAGCGGTGTGTTTACTTTTCATAGCTCGTTTGGTGTATTTGCTTTTCTTGTTTAGGGTTGGATGGTTTGCTGTTTCGTTGTCTCTATTTGTGATATGCACGGGTGTGTCAGACTGGTTCTTTATGCGTGTATAATGGTGAGGTTTGGGGATGCATCTGTTCTTCTATCGATCTATGGCCTTAGAAAAAAAAATAAAAAAAAAATAAAACAATAATAATAATAATTATAATGGTATCTATGTATGTATTGTATTTTTATATATATACACTTACAATACTCAAAAAAAAAAAAAAAAAAAAAAGGGGTACGGTTTTGAGCCGAGGGTCTCTTTAGAAGCAGCCTCTCTACCACATCTGGGGTAGGGGTAAGGTTTGTTTTCGTCTCACCCTCCCCAGACCCCCACACAGTGGAAATATACTGGGTATGTTTGTTTGTTTGTTTGTTTGTAGAATCTTCAGGATAATTTCTTTCAAATGAGATTTGATAGATTTTTAATATTTTATTAATATAATTAATTTAGCTCAAATTTCGTTTTTCTCTTATAACTTTTAACATATAACGTTTTATAAAATTCTAAAAATACTGCTGAGACCTGCTCATTTTTATCTACATTTCGACCAAAGTTTCGTTAAAAACGGAGAAAGTTTAATTATAATATATTTTATTAATTTTGAGCGGTCTCCTATAATATTAACTATCCGAATAAGTATGTCAAAAAAAAAATTTTAATAATCATTTTACTCGTTACTTACTAGTATGTAAGTGTCACATGTGTGTATATAATAACTAGATATTAAAATTATAATATTTAACAATATATTTTATAAAATAAACAGCATGTGTTACAAAACCGTTTGAAACCGGAACTGATTCCAAAAAAGAAAACCGGTTTGCCCACCCTACCAATATAGCGTTGGTTCTGGACTCTAGAGGTGGTGGCTTGGAGGGTACCGTACACGTACAACCCAATCTCGAATTGGTTTCGGCCTATGGGAAAATGATGGTATGTCATATATGGACTGCAATTTAGTCATGGGCTTAGAAGCCTAAGAGGGATTCACATGGATCAGAATTTGGGTTAAAAACTCGCCGGTCCAATGGGTTAAAAGCTCAGCCGGTCTAATTACTTTGTCCACATTCCTCGTCCACGAGTCATGACACTTGATTACTCGCTAGTATTGTCGTATATCATATGCACAACTTTACGGAAATGTAACCAACTTTTATAAATGTTTCAGTTGAAAGGTAAAATATATAGGATTAGTGCATTACCTATAAGTTGAGTGACTAAATTGAAACAAAAAAAAAGTTTAAGTGACTCAATTAACACAGTTGTAAAAGTTGTTACATTTTTATGAAGTTTTCCCTATACTATAATACGAATATATATCGTTACCTCTTACAATTGTGACAAGTTGTGACCTTCATCTTTTTTACATGTAAAGATTAAGTCAAGTCTAACTCAAGTAAGATTGAGCTTGGTTCGTTTGATTTAACAATTATCAAACCCCAATCTAACTTATTACAAAATGATGTATAGAACCACTATTATTTAGTGTTAAATATGAATAATATATATTAATAATATTATTATATATATTGTGTTATTTTTAATAATTATTATGTTTGTTGCTGAATCACGTATGAATAACTTGTAATCTCATAATTGCTTCATAGTTTCTACGCTAGTATTTCTAAACTTTGTGCTACTGATTCAGCTCCCCATTTGCATTGTGCTATTCAAGATAGCATTTCGGTTTAGGAGCTGTTTGATAGTCAATATATTAGTCAGTAGTTGGACTATTTGGTAGCCTATTAAATACATAAATCGATCAACAAGCGTCTTATTGATTATTAAAATAAAAAACCCATGTTAAATCATTAATACTCTTAGTTGTTTACCAAACGACATGTTAGTTAGTGGTGGTGTCTTGTAAGTTGTAAGGTCATGTGTAGAGGTAAAGTCCGCATCGTTAAACTTAACGTAGGCGTCACATAAAAACTCTTCCCATCTCCTACTCTTCACATATACATGTGTAACCATCACCCTCTTTCTCTCCTCTTTCTCACCACCCTCATGTCAAATGCCTCTCACGCCCTTGTGTGGTGGGAGAGGGTGCCATGAGACGTGACCCACGCCCCTCACGCTCCATTCACTTACCACTACACATAGCCTAAGGGTGTTTTATCTTACGGCTTCCTATTTTGTTGTCAGAGTACTATTATGGATGGTTATTTCTTGACTGTTACCTTAGTGTATTGATGATTTTAGGGCTCTTATTTTTGTTTATTTTCTTTGGTATAATTAGCATCTTTCAAATTTTATTTGATGGTATAATAAATTCCTGTTGCTGTTAAAAAAAATCCAAATTAAATACTCATCAAGATACTCTAGGTCAAGGCCAAGCAAAGAATAAAGGGGGCGAAGGAGTGGTGGCGGTAAATCCAATTTTCCTTATGACTGACCAATGTGGTCATTATTAATTTTGATTATATTTGTGGTTTTAAGTTACAAATGTTTAAACTTTTACCATTTATAATGCAATTTTTCAATAAATTATTGGTCTCCAGCTAAAATTAAATTCAAATATTTAAAGAAGGTGGGACCATCAATGACCTTATGGTTCAATGGTATGAAAAATGAGAGATAGAGCTGGAGGTTTTTAAGGTCTGAGGTTTTAATTATGTCTCTGAAGGGTTTTATCATAGTGGTGGGAATTCTTTTAAATTGATGAGATATATGTGATGTGATTGATATACAAGATTTATTTAAAAACGTGTCAGTAAATCGATGGTTACCGTTTAAAAAAAATCAAAGAAGGTGGAAACAAGGTTAACCCATGTTTGAAGGTGTACGGGACGGATGCATCTACGGAATCAAATTCCCCAAACTTTATTCATCTTTTTTTAAAAAAGGTAAAAGACGATGCCTTTAAATCCATACATTTGCTTTCTCAATTTTTTTGCTTTAACTAACTTTTTCTTTCTTTCTTTAATTTATTTTTTATTATTTTAATGTTATACATGTGTTCTTTGACTTTATAAAAACATAAATATGAATTTGCATATATTCCTCGTTTAATCTGCTAAATTGAATATTTTCTCGAAACACAAGTTTTTTATAATGTTTTTCAAGCATAATTTAAAAAATTAATTTAATGTAATATACATTAAAAAAAAACAGTAGAATATTAATTATTTAAAATAATTTTATCTAAATCATACGTAATATAAATTTTAATGTAATGAACATCCTTAAGATATCGTACCAGTCATAGGACCCAAATCAAGACCCGAAAAAAGCACGGAATTAACTCTAAAACATTATAATTAAGACAAGTGATCCATTCAACGATTAAGGAATCATCACCAATAAATCTCAACCCTTCAATCAAAATGAGAGGCTCACCCATAACCAATCGAGAAATAATATAAATAAGTTTGAGATGAAATGAATGAAGATCTTATGCTTGCTTCATACTATATCATCTTTAACACACATTTGTGGTTAAATGAGTTTTTGATTGAAATCAATCGATTGTGTTTGGTGAAAACTTTGTAATCTTAATCCCTGTCTTATATTTGTATTTCTTCACATACTTTACACTATAAGACTACACACAGTGGGGAGTGATTTTCAGTGGAGTGATCGCAGTGGATGGTCTAAGGTGTTGACAATATTGAGATGAGGAAAAGGTAAGGATGAGATGGTAACTAAAGGAAACAATTAAAAGAAGTGGTTAGAAGTTGGTGATTAAAGATAACCATTTATATTAATATTTAATGTGTTTAAGAAGATAAATAAAATAAGATTTAATTCATTTATATATTGTCATTCAGGAAGGAAGAAAAAAAATAAAAAATTATATGTTCATCTTTGACACAACAATGAGTTAAAACTATAAATTCCTCCTCATGAGGGGGCAAATCAGATTTTAGTTTATTTAGTCACGGAAGATACTAGGTAGTATGAAGTGGGTAACATTCTAAACAAAATGAAAACAAGACACGCGACACACATCTAACGACTCTTAAAATCTTCACCAATCTCAGCCATTCAATAAAAGTTGACGAAAACTGTGTAAGAGGACATCACTCTTAACCAACCGAGAACTAGTATAAATAAGTGAAGAAAAGAGTAAAGATTTAATGTTTATTTTACACAATTTTGCATTCAAAACACATATTCTTTGATGATGAAAGCAATAATCTAATTCATTTTGAGATAGAAATCCACAGATTAATTGGATTCAGTGGCGGACCCATGAATTTTTTTCATGGGGGACGAAAAATTTTATGATCATTTGAGGATCGATATATAATAATTTTTTTCCCTTTTGTTCAGACTGGGTTAAGTTAAATCGAGTCGGGTCATGTTAAAAAAAGAAAATCAAACTAAATTTTATATATAAAAACATAATAAAAATACAGTACATCTAAATTTGTTTTTATGCTTGGCAAAATAGGTGGATTGGGTTGTGTTAGGTAACAGGTCGGAACGGGTGCAGGGCAGGATGGATTCAGGTTATGATGTGTTTCAAGCAAAATCAGTTTAGTAATTTTATCATCAAATATGTTATTATTATTTATATCCGTATGAATCCATTATATTCAAATGTGCATTCTGTTAAGGTATTACCCTTCTCTATTGAGTTTATTGTTAATCTAATCTTTCATATAAGTTAAGATTGTCATACCTAGTTGTTCTCTACTAAGTTTATTTTTTAAAACTGTCCAAAAAAACATCTATAGAGACTTTTTTAAGTAAATCTTTCTCAAAAAACAAGTATAACCATAACTTAAATTCTCATTACAAATCCAATTATGCAAATTTAAGGGGGGACGATTGTAAAATATTAAGGGGGTCGGTCAGGATTTTAATATATACTACTGGAAAAAAAAAGTTTAGGGAGGGCGGCTACTTGGAAAAAAAAAGTTTAGGGAGGGCGGCTACCCCCAAGATCATGAGTGGGTACGCCAATGATTGGATTCGATGGATACATTGTAAGCACTTGCATGTTCGTGTTTGTACATTTACACCGCCCATAGGTTTGTCTATAAGCAACAAGATAATTTTACGTATGAAGGTTGATGGTCGACAAGAGGCTTACATGACATTAAAATTTTGAAATTGCATTTTTAATTAGATTTAGCATGCATTTGGCTTAATTGTGAACGATATAATCTATATTTCGTTATGCGTGTATTGTAGTTAATTGATTATTTAAGTTAAAAATAAATGCAACTGTATACATTATGTAAATTTGACACAATGTAACATTTAGAAAAAATAATAATTAAGTTTCTGAATATGATAAAATAAACAATATATATAAAAAAATCCTTGTTTTGTTATATATGTATGTGTTGTAGGTTATTATTTAACCAAACCGTGAAGACTTCTATCTATGTTAACGTTATTATCTTATTATGTGGTACTACGTACCCCCGTCATAAAAGAAAAAAACGGTATATATTTGTGTAATTAACCGAGTGATCGAAATTTTTAAAATTTTGAAATCTTTGTATATTGCACTGAAAATATAGCCACAAATAACATCGGAACAGAGTACTCAATTTGTATTTTAACGGTTTGGTAAAATGAACACCTAAAATGGATTTCAACCATTTCCTCGGATTTAACGCTCTAGAGCGTATACTCGAGCCCACCCCAGGAGGCACCTACAACTAAGCTAAACCTTCTAACCTTGCCTTATCAAATATGTCTCAGCCTGATTCAAACCCAAAACATTTTATAGGAAAGTCAAGAAGATAGACATTAGGTTACAAGCCCTTAGTTGAGTAATCGCCCTTAGTTGAGTAATCAATTAGAATAACTGGCTAAAGAAGTTGTTTATTAAGAACAGATATATTATTATACAAGCAATAAAAATAGCTTATGCCTCTTTCGATCTTGATGCATACAACAACAACACGTATCCAGTGAAATTCCACTTTGTGAGGTCGATCTTGATGCATATAAATATAAATACAAGTAACCCGTAATCCTAAGGTAATATACTAGCCTAACAAAGTTATTAGTAAACCGCCATGGACTTGCAAAGGTTTAAGAGGTCACACTATTGACCAATATTGTTGTCAACTTGTCACATTATTAAACGTTTGTAAGTTCATATACTTCAGAAAATTACAATTTTCCCCCCTCTACTTTTATTATTGCTTTCGATCTCCCCTCAAAACTTTTGCCTCTAAGGAAATTGAGCTTCAAGTTTTCTCTGTCTGTTAATCTTTGCAATAAAATCATCAGCCAATTTGTTCAACTCTTCTGCAGGCAAACTTGCTTCTTCACCCAGCCCTAAATCCTCATTTAGTTCCAAACTGCATGCAACAAGTTCCCTCTCTTTCTTGACCATTCTTGTTTGCGGCTCGGTGATCTTGCATTTGTATTTGTCATAACAAATATCACTATAATCATCATGCAATGCCTTAGATTTGGAGGGTACAAACTTAGATTCTCCCACTAGAAAGATGACAATGAGGTTGCCAACAATGAACAAAACCTTGCTAGTGAAGAAGACGGAACATATTTTCGGTAGGGTTAAAAAGAAAATGACATTAAAAGTAGCACAAAATGGAGGATACCATAAAGGGCTAGAACAAAACAAGGTACAAGCTAATGTTGTCAAGGAGTATAGTAGAATAGTGCACATAGACTGCTGTCTTTTGTGTTTCTTGATGGCATGAATCTTGTATGCATGTATTGTGAGTGGATCCATTTGGGCTTTCAATTCTTTCTATGGGTTTGTAGTTCATGTGGATGAACATATGTAAGGCAACTTTGTTTGTGCTGCCTGCATTTATAGTGGAAGGAAAATGAGTTACACTATGATCACATGCAGCTTTTAACTGGTTTCTTTATTCTATTGGTTTGCTTTTCAAAAAGTTGGGTTGATTGTTTATTGTTTAAATATTGATGTGATTTTCTTTTTGAATTTTTTTTTAATTTGAAATTTGATTAGGGCATTTTTTTTGAACGACTTGGTACAACGACGCCCAAGACAAGATTTTAACCGTCTTCTCGGATTTAACGCACTGGGTCGTACGCTCGAGCCCACCCAGAAGAAACCCTACAATTGGTCAAACCCTCTAATAGAGATTTGATTAAGGCATGCTGCTTCTCTTGTTGAAGTTGGGCTTTTTGAAGCACTCTCAAATTAAGGTTATAAAGATGTTTTAAAGAGAAATTCCCAAAATGTACATTTGACTAAAAACTTTCTTCAAAATGTCTATTTAACTTTCTAATAAAAAAATTGTCTTACATGGGCCGACATCAATATATATACAGGTGCCACCATACAAACAACAATCAAATTTAGCCAAGTGACTTTTACATGCAGCGGCACCTGTAAACATTTATTATTATCATTTTTTTACAAGTGCCTTTTTAAAGGCGGCCAAACCTAGTAAAAAGAATCTGCACAAGTGTTATCATCACTCCACAATTTATATTATACGCCTGTAAAGGGGCACCCGTAAACATTTATTATTATTATTTTATTTATATTATACTATATGTGTAGTGGTTATATACACATCACTTCACGTAGACGTCACATAAACAAACAACATCATCACCCTCTAATCACTCCACATCATCACCACAGGTGGTATCATCACTCCCCTATCATCCCACGTCACCTCCCCCATCACCCATTTTCCCCCTTTCTTCTTCCTTCACCCCATGACCACCCTCACGTATTGCCCCGGTCACATCCTGTGTAGTGGGGAGAGAGCGCCATGGAAGCGTGACGCATACCCCTCATACCCCACTCACTTGACACTACACATAACCTAATGCCATGTATCATCGCGATATACCAAGAAATTTTTTTCATGTGTGACCTATAGCGACAAGATGTCGCTACAAAGGCAAAAAAAAATATTTTTTTTCTGTTTTTTTAATTCTTATCTAAAAGCATTGCACCGGCAGAATCTCAAGTTAAAATTATATATATTATATTTTATATATATTTAAAAAAACTTGAGATAAACCTTTAGTGACAATTTGTCGCCGGATGCTCTATAGTGGCAACAAAAGGTGTTGAAAATATCTGAACTCAATTAACCTAACTCGACTCGACTCAAACCCAACTAACGTAATTAGGGTCATGTTAAATCAGCTCAAATATCTTCATCGGGTTACTTGGGTTAACCCTACTAACTCGAAATATAGTTAGAGGTGGGTTTGGGTTAATTCCTTTCAAAAAATTGGGTTTGGGGCTAACCTAAATTACTCATAAAAATTGGTTCTCATGTTGATAACTCAACAAGATTTTCATATAATTTTATACTAGATAAAATTTTGGACGTCTAAACCTCTATTTCCCTTTAAGACATTTTTAATCTTTTTATTACCCAAAAGTTGATTTGTTTCGATTCACTTAAAGATTCAAATCTCACTTTTTAGGTTTGGGCTTTATAATAAGTGTGATAACAAAAGTTTGATCTTCTATAGATATATATAATTAAATTAAATAACAAAGATTTGGTAAATCCTACACGTACATGTCATTTACTTTACTCCAACTTTAAGAAAATGGGATTTCAATTCATTAAGATTTATAGGTTGTCATTTTCCTCAAATTTGCAACATTCTATATATCTACATTAAAAAAAATATAGGTTTTCATTTTCCTTATAGATTTCAAATCATTATATTATTTACAGAATGAATAAGATCACTATTTTATAATAGAAGAGAGAGGACAATTTTATTTCTAAATTTTTTGTCTTACAAATATTTATAAAAAAAAAAGATAACCAAAAAAACTATTTTTGTGAGAAAACATTTATTTTGAAGAAAATTAAAAAACTAATCACAATTATTATCAGTCAAATTTTTTTATTTATTTTTATTATATGGTTAAAAGTGTAAAATATATTAAAAAATATATCTAATGTTATTACATAGATGTGGACTTATATGGGAGTGTATCTATGTTATTACATAGATGTGGACTTATATGGGAGTGTATCTACCAAAAAAAACATTACTTCCTAGCAGTATCATTGATTATGGGATAACGCTCAGGAACCAAATGGTGCTGGGTTCGAATCCCACAAGGTTTTCTCAAAGTATTAAGTTTTTCCTAAAACTGGTGACTTGGAGGTGGATATGATCGGGTGGTACCGTTGTTGGCACGATGATATACTCTAGTGATCTGTCAATGATCCAAAAATTAATGGTTCAAATAAAAAAAATATGGGAGTGTATCTCTTTTTCAGTTTGTGTAATACTAGCCTAATATACATACATACATATATATATATATATATATATATATAAAATTTTTATCCTGTAAAAACCCGATCTTAAAGAGAAAACCCTAAAACTTTATCTAGGCCATTAAATTGAAATCTTGAAAATAAATATATGGTCCACATTAAACCTGAATAAAAATTGGGTTTGAATAAACAAATGTGGTTTAGCATGTACCACATATTTATTTTCAAGATTTCAAATGAACAACCCAGATAGGTTTTAAAGGTCTGGTCTCTAAGATCGGGTTTTTACTGGATCAATCCTATATGATGTACAACTACTTATAATTTGATAAAGCAAATCAAGTTCCCAGAGTATAAAAAATAGGTTTTGAGCGTGCTTCCCACTATCATTTGCCAATCTTTTAATTAATTCTTTGTGAAGTAACCTCCTTTGTAAATCTTTTAATTAATTAACTGCATGCAGGGTTTTGGAAGCTTCCTTTGACTCTTACAAAAACAAATAAAAATGGTTCTCTTCTTAACTAATTCCAACTTTTTGCATCAAGTTGCTGCAAAAACTATAATATAATATAGTATAATATAAATTAAAGGAAAGAAAACACACACAGATACATGTATATACCATTGTTTTCACTTGCAAAATCTCTTCCTCGTGGCCAACCTCAATATTCTTATCTTTCTGGTTTCAGAATCAAAGTTTTTGTCTCCAATTAGGTCACATGATTATGAATTATGATTTATATAAAATCTCATATGCTATAATATGTAAAAATGTATCACATTAAATGCAACATGGGTAAGATCACATAAAACGTTTTATTTTTTCTAAGAAAGCTAAAAAGTATTTATAAAACATTAAAATCGACACAAACGAACCGTATCATCGAACTTTATAATATTAGTTTTTTGGTTTTACCTTAACGAGCTATAAACTTTATCTTTTAGGGCTTGGTTTTACTTTCAGGTTTACCTTTATCTTTAAGGTTTTGTTTTAATTAAAGTTTAGGTTTTTGTATTATGGTTTGTGGTTTGGGGTTGTTTCCGGTTCCAGTGACGCAAAAATGTGTTTGTTAAGGGTTTGTTTGAGCCAGTTTTCAAGTTTTTAAAAATCTTTTTTATACTCGGATAAAATGGACTTTCTATGTGAACCTCCCCCAACACATTATTTGCATTTTTTAAATGACATGAGTAAACAAATCAGAGTTTGACTACAAAGGAAATTAAATGTAAACAGTTTCTTCATAATAGTCCATCGACTTCCCTTGCATTTAGACAGTTTATACAAACTCTTTTCATCAGAAATGCATATGTTAATTAAAATGGGTTAGCTAGTTAATTAGTTTAACTTGACTTACACATATATTTACCTTTCTTATGTTGATCATGAGAACGGTTAGTAAGAACGCCTAATGATGACGTTTACCATTTTTTTTTACTTGCATATATAAACTATTTATTTAAAAACAAATATACATCTATATTTCTTTAAACTTTTAAGTGTTCTTAAGTTAATGTTAATTGTCTCTTATATTGGAGCACTTTCATGTGTTATGTGACCCACCCTTGCATTAAATACCTTCATTGTATTGCTATAATTTGGAACAATACTTGGCAATATTGAACAAAGCAAAATAAAGGTGAACAATTTTGTATTTTGGGTTGAAATGGGTACAACCATAGCATATAACAGGTTGAGATGAATAACATATTAACACTATACGAGTTAAAATAGGTAATTAACCTAAAAATTATGTTAATACAACGGATTCAAACAGATAAAAGTAACTAATGATATATATTTAATGAGAAAATCACTAAATATTATTCAAATAAATTATTTCTTTACAAATCAGTTTAATTAAACTAAGTTTATGTTTTTTTATAAAAAAGACTTAAACCAAACTGGTTTGTTTAAAATTAGGGTCAGCTTAATAGGTCATACAACCTAAGCAAGGGCTTAAAACTCTAAAAAATATAGGACCTTTAATCTTTAATTATTTTTTATATGTAGTAGAGTTTTTTTAGTTTGTAGGCTCTAAAAAATAGAAGATACAAAAGTCATCCATAAAAGTATTTTAATATCTAATTGAAAAATGTTTTTAAAAAAATTATTATGAACATTTTATTAAAGAATTTGCACTTAAAAAACCAGATTTCAACTGTAATCTCGGATTTACAGCTTTGGGGCACACTTGAGCCCAACCTAGGAGACACCTCACTAGAGGTGGGCAAAAAAAAACTGACCCGGATTTGGGACCGGTAACCCGAACTGAAACCGGACCCGGTTACACCCAAACCGATGGGTACAAACGGGTCCGGTTTTTTAGACAAATTAAAACCGGAACCTGTCAAAAACCGATCGGAACCCGGAACTGAAACCGGAACTGGGTATTGACTTTGTTGACCGGAACTGGAGCCGATTGGAACCGGAACCGGTTCCAAAAAACCCGATTTGCGTACCTCTACACCTCACAACTAGGTAAACACATGATCTTAACTCAACAAATATGGTAACTACTAGGCTAAAAGGCTTTTGCCTAATTAAGTTTCTTAACTAAACCTAAAAAGGTCAATTTAATTTGCATTGCAACCTCAAAGGGTAAAAAATGGTAAATTAATAGGACTTTGATATTAGCACTTTGATATTAACGTTGGAATGAAAATAAACGTATTTGGTTACCACATAGGAATTGAATGCATCATTCCATAAAGAATGCGATTCCTTCACTTTTGATGATTTTCATTCTTTGGAGTAAGAGTGATTTTTCTTCATTTATTCTCTTGAAAGAATGATCCGACCCATGTCCAAACCATGACCCGACCAATGTCCAAAACCATAACCCGACCCTTGACCTGACCCACGACCCAAACCATGACTTGAACCATGACACAAACCATGATTCGAGACATGACTCGACCCATGACCTGAACCATAACGCAAACCATGATTCGAACTATGACTCGACCCATGACGCGAACAATGACCCAAACCATGATCCGAATCATGACCCAAACCATTACTCAAACCATGACCCGATCCATGACTCAAAAATTACCCGACCCTTGACTCAAACAATAACCCGACCCATTAACCTAATAGGATTCGTGTTAGAGCTTAACAGGCTTAACGTCGTAAACGGGTCGACATGCTTAAGACAAGATATAAATCGTATCTAAACAGGTTAAACATTTGTAAGCGACCTATTTAAACATGTTAATGTGTTAACAACCTGTAGTAATATGTTTAGACCTGGTTAAACATATATTTAAACATATATATTGAAGACATTTTTAAATATGTTTTAAAAAATGTTAGCAAATGGCTAAGCACAAGTTAAAATGTTAATATTTTTTAAATTTACTTAAAGAAAATTGTGGTTTTATCTTTTACCTAAAAAGATCTTATCATACATCAAGTTTCTAAATAGGTTTGTGTTCTTGTTTGAAAAAAATAACACAATTAGTTATCGTGTTGTATTCATGTCTAGCATTTATCGTGTTCTTGTCTTATATTGTCTTATTTGACATGTTATGTCAGCCCTAATACCAAACACCCAACAAGTGTGTTCATTTATTACTTGAGGAATAAGTGAGTGTTAAGGTTTAGGTTCTTTGTGCATAAATATGCAATCACCTAAATTTTATAGGGAGTAAATCGACGAAGGTACCAACAGCGACGAAACAACACTTTACTTGCAATGCCATCGTGACAACTTCTTATCTTGTGTAGCAACCTTGGGCTCTATATTTTAGAGTTTTGTCGTGCGTTGAGTGAGAGTGTTTCAAAATTTTTTTTGTTAAACCTATTTTACTCGTACTTCTAAAATATTCTAAATTAATTTACCTTCTTAACATATATTTAAACATGTGACCTTTCATGTTCGACAAGTCAGCAGTCTCACATTTACAAATTATCAAAGATGGCTTTGATTTCATATACAAAAAAAATTTCATATACAAAGTGATAGGGTTGGTGGTCGTGTATGAGGACTAAGAAAAAAAAAAAGTTGTTTTGAAAATTGTATTGGCAACTCAAATAATGATCCCAATAAATCAGGTTTCATAAACACAAAAATTAAAATAAAAAGAAGAAATAACCATAAAAACCGATTGTTACATTGTTAAAAATATGTTAATTTTCAATTTTGTAATCTCTTATTTTTATTTATACTTATAGTTGTTTTTAATTTTTTATTTGTTTATTATGTGGATGCAATATTTTGGAGAATTGGATTGTTGGATTGGATTAGTTTGAGTCTACAGTTTGGGCTGGATACATATAGCTCACTCTCACTAGAGGTGAACAAAAAACCGGTTTGGGTTCTTAAACCGGTTTCCAAATCGGTCCAGTCATGATCTCAAACCGGTTTCACCCAAACCGGTTTCCAAACCGGTCCGAACCGCCGGTTTGTAATAGGTTTGACATCATCATCTTCCAAACCGGTTTCAACCCTCCAAACTGGTTTCCAAACCGGTCCAGTCATGATCTCAAACCGGTTTCACCAAAACCGGTCCGAACCGCCGGTTTGTAATAGGTTTGACATCCTCATCTTCCAAACCGGTTTCAAACCCTCCAAACTGGTTCTATAGGTTTGACATCCCTCATCTCCCAAATCGGTTTCCAAACCGAACCGGTTTTCACCCAAACCGGTTTTGACCATCCGTTGACCAAACCGGACCGATTTGAAAACCAAACCGGTTTGAACAAAAAAACCGGTTTGAACACCCCTAGCTCACTGATGGTGTCACACCCCCAAATTCCCACTCGTGGTGTCAGTCCACGTGGGCGTGACGTGGCCAGGATCACAGCTCATGGTCATATAGAACGACTCTATATGAGTTACACAATCACACAGGTATGTATAATAACATAGTTTCATTCAATATGCAGCGGAAAATGTTTTAACATCATAAGGTAAATACGTTGCAGCGGAAAGTAAATTGTTTAACAGACACTACATAGTTAAACTTATTTTCAAAATATATCAAATGCACACAAAAGCCTAGGACACGAGTCTATATGCAAGCCAGACTCCTTATCGCTTCCTTGTGCGCATCCTAGCGTGTGCTCCTTTTTAGTTACCTGAGTTTAGATATGCGTCAGCTCAAAAGAGTAAGTGTAGCTCGCCGGCTAGTAGTCACCTTCCAAAGCTTCGAATGTATTGAGATATTGGTTGAACAGTTTCTTGAGCTCCTGGAATCGCTCTTCAACTAGTGCAAGCAATGGTGATGGTGGTGACAAGATCTTAAGAGCCTTCCTTGAGCTTCCCAAGCTTCAAATCTCCCAACAATGGCTTCCAAGGCTTCAAATGAGTGTGATGTGGTGTTGTAGTAGTGAAATCAGACGTTTTTGGGGTATTAAATAGAGGAGTTTACGTATGGGATTGGGTAAAAGGAGTATGGTGTGGTAATCATGAGATTTACAAAATTTTTAGGTGTCAGACACCCCAGGCGTATCGCCTGACGAGTGCCATCCATGTCAGGCATTACGCGCGAGGCAGCCGGATGAGAGGCGTCCCTCCTCATCCGCGCGTATCGCCTGAGTGAGGATCTTCGGGTCAGGCGTAGCGCCTGGACCCTAGATCCGGCCCAATTTGGCCCATTTTCATGTTTTGACCCATTTTTCGCGTATTTTTCGATTACGAGTATCGTTTCTCGACATATGGACATCGTTCTACTAACTTAGGTTCCCCGGAACCTAATGTGCAGTGAAAGTGTTCTGTGGTTTGATCCGTTCACCAACATTCGTCATTCAAGACACGAGCGAGTATTGTGCGATAATTCCTCGAATTATCGATGTGTTCGAACTGTTGTGCCACGTGTCACACTAAATACAATTATTCTAGTGCCACATATGAAATAATAACACACATTATTATTAAAGTATTATAATTGCTGACCTGGAATTTGCGAGGTGTCACATCATCCCCCAGTTAAGAGGAATTTCGTCCCGAAATTCAGTTCGTGTTGCTGGTGTTAGTCTGGTTGGAGAATAGGTGAGGGTATTTCTGTTTCATCTGGTCCTCCCGTTCCCAGGTGTATTCCGGTCCTCGCCGTGAGTTCCAACGAACTTTCACAATTGGTATTTTACTGAGTTTCAACTTCTTGATTTCCCGATCCATGATTTCCACCGGTTCCTCAACGAAGTGAAGTTGTTCATCAATCTGGATTTCCTCCAAAGGAATTGTGAGCGTCTCGTCTGATAAGCATTTCTTGAGGTTCGAAACATGAAACACATTGTGTACGCTACTCAATTCATGTGGTAGCTGTAGTTCGTAGGCTACGGGGCCTACCCGTTTAATGATTTCAAATGGTCTGATATAACGAGGATTTAACTTTCCCCGCTTCCCGAATCGGATCACTCCCTTCCAAGGTGAGACTTTAAGAAGTACTCGGTCTCCCACTTGGAATTCCAAAGGCTTGCGCCTTTTATCGGCATAGCTTTTCTGTCGATCCCGAGCTGCTGCCATTCGGTTACGTATCTGCACGATCTTTTCAGTTGTTTCGTGCACGAGCTCAGGTCCGGTCAGTTGGCTTTCACCAACTTCTGCCCAACAAAGTGGTGATCTGTATTTACGTCCATAAAGTGCCTCAAAAGGTGCAGCTCCGATGCTGGTGTGATAACTGTTATTGTAAGAGAACTCCACCAAAGGTAGGTGAGTCTCCCAGCTGTTACCGAAGTCAATCACACAGGCCCGAAGCATGTCTTCTAGGGTTTGGATGGTTCGTTCACTCTGACCATCCGTCTGTGGATGATAAGCAGTGCTCATATCCAATCTCGTCCCAAGTGCCTTGTGTAAGGACTTCCAAAAATGTGCCGTGAAACGGCTGTCTCGGTCAGATATAATAGAGATTGGGACTCCGTGTCTGGATACGATTTCCTTCAAGTAGATTCGGGTTAACTTTTCCAACTTATCAGTTTCCTTAATCGGCAGGAAGTGTGCCGATTTCGTGAGTCGGTCTACGATAACCCAGATGGTATCGCAACCACTTGCTGTCTTTGGCAGCTTGGTGATAAAATCCATGGATATCTGTTCCCATTTCCATACTGGAATTTCTGGCTGTTGGAGTAACCCTGACGGTTTCTGATATTCGACCTTAACTTTGGAGCAAGTCAGACACTTACTCACATAGGTTGCAATTTCTGATTTCATGTTAGGCCACCAATAAGTTGCCTTTAGGTCGTGGTACATCTTGTCAGAACCTGGATGTACTGAGTATCGACTCTTGTGAGCTTCATCCATCACTATTTCCCTTAATCCTCCGTAGCGTGGAATCCAGATTCGATCCATCAAATAGTAAGCTCTGTCGTCTTTCTGTTTCATCTGTTTATCCATTCCTCGCATGGCCTCGAGAGTGAGGTTTTCAGTTTTCAAAGCTTCTTGCTGTGCATTCCGGATTTGGTTAGGTAACTCAGAATGAATGGTAAGTTGTAACGCACGTACGCGTTTAGTTGTCTCTTTTCGGCTCAGTGCATCGGCCACTACATTAGCCTTACCGGGATGATACTTGATTGCACAGTCATAATCACCTATCAGTTCGACCCATCTGCGTTGTCTCATGTTCAGTTCCTTTTGATCGAAAATGTGTTGTAGGCTCTTATGGTCTGTGAATATCGTACACTTAGTACCGTACAGATAGTGTCGCCAGATTTTCAATGCGAACACTACGGCTCCCAATTCCAGATCATGGGTGGTGTAATTCTTCTCGTGCACCTTTAGCTGTCGTGACGCATAAGCTATGACTTTCTCGCGTTGCATTAGCACACAACCGAGCCCTTGTTTCGATGCGTCGCAATAAACCACAAAATCTTCACACCCGTCTGGTAGCGATAGAATCGGAGCACTGCACAATTTCTGTTTCAACAAGTCGAAAGCAGCTCCTTGTTTCTCTCCCCATTCGAATTTCTTGTCTTTGTGCGTAAGGGAAGTCAATGATTGTGCGATCTTTGAGAATCCCTCGATAAACCGCCTGTAGTACCCGGCCAATCCTCAGAACTGCCGCACCTCAGTTGGAGTCTTAGGTGCTGCCCAATTCTTGATTGCCTCAATCTTGGCTGGGTCTACATGTATTCCCTTCTCGTTTACCACGTGCCCAAGAAACTGAACTTCGCGAATCCAAAAATCGCATTTGGAAAGCTTCGCGTATAGTTGTTCCTTCTTTAGCAGTTCCAAGACACGTCTTAAGTGATCGGCATGTTCTTCTTGAGTCTTGGAATAAATCAGGATATCGTCTATGAATACGATTACGAATTTGTCCAGATACGGCTTACACACTCGATTCATGAGATCCATGAATACTGCCGGTGCGTTGGTCAGCCCGAAAGGCATGACTAGAAATTCGTAATGTCCATACCGTGTTCTGAAGGCTGTCTTCGGTATATCTCCTTTTTGTACTCTGAGTTGATGGTACCCAGATCTTAAATCGATCTTCGAATAGTAGCTTGACCCTTGCAATTGGTCAAACAAATCGTCTATTCGAGGTAATGGATATCGGTTCTTGATCGTTACCTTGTTTAGTTCTCGGTAGTCTATACACATACGGAATGATCCGTCCTTCTTCTTCACAAACAATACCGGTGCTCCCCAAGGTAAGAAGCTCGGTCGGATAAATCCTTTATCCAACAACTCCTGAAGTTGATTAGATAGTTCTTGAATTTCAGTAGGAGCCAATCGGTATGGTGCCTTAGCTATCGGTGCTGCTCCTGGTGTTAGATCTATCTGAAACTCCACTTGTCGTGCTGGTGGTAGTCCCGGTAGATTGTCAGGAAAGACTTCCGGATAATCGCGAACAATAGCGATGTCCTCGATCTTCCGTTCCTTCTTTGATTGTTCGGTGATAAGAGCTAAGATAGCCGTGTATCCTTTCCTCAAATATTTGTTTGCCTTCATGCAAGACATGATGTTTAATGGTATTCCGCGCCGTTCCCCTTGAATTGAAATCTGCTCTCCACTTGGCAATGTAATTCGCACGATCTTCTCATTGCACACGATCTCGGCGTGATTTGCAGATAGCCAATCCATTCCAATCACCACGTCGAAGCTCCCGAGAGTTACTGGCATCAAGTCAATCATCAGCTGATGGGTTGCTAGCGTCAAAACACACCCCTTGAGGATGTGTTGTGTTTCAATCAGCTTGCCGTCCGCTAACTCTACGGTGTACTTATAGTCTAGTGGTGTTGGTGTCATATCAAACAGTTTACTAAATTCACTAGATATAAAACTTCTATCGGCACCGGTATCAAATAATATGCTACCATAAACATTATTTAAAAGAAACGTACCGGTGACGACATTGGGGTCATCTTTAGCTTCACCCGATCCAATTACGAATGCTCTTCCCCTTGCCGGGTTGCCTCCAGTGTTCTTGTTTTGTGGGCAATCTCGGCGCATATGCCCTGGCTTCCCGCAAGTGAAGCATCCCTTTAAGGTGTCATTTTTGTTGAGATTTGGATTGGGGTTTGATCGACATTCTTTAGCCAGATGTCCATTTCTGCCACAGTTGGTGCACTTGCCCTTTTTGCATGGGCCAAAATGATGATAGTTGCAGATGTTGCATTTTGGGCTGTTGCCCTGATATCCTCCCTTACCCTGAGTGTTCGGTTGGGTGGCAGTGAAAACCTTGGCAGGTGCAGGCCGGTGTTGGGTCGGTTGCTGAGGTGAGAAGGTGCGGTTGTTGCTGGGCTCCCACTTTCGCTTGGGTTCTTAGGGTTTCAGATGTTCACCCCTTTTAGGTAGCTTTCCCTGGGCAACTGCCTGATCAGTCAGTTTGTGTGCCAAGCGAATCAGTGGTTGAATGGTGGTGCGATCGGAAGCAGTCACCGTACTCTGAATCTGCTCCGGCAATCCACTAATGAATTGTTCAATCTTCTTGTACTCCGGCGTTACCATTGCCAGGCATAGCTTGCACAGCTCGTGAAACCGAGTACAGTATTTCTCGATTTCAGATCCCACCATCTTGTGCACCCAAAATTCTTCCTCAAGCTTTCTGATTTCGTCCCTAGGACAGTATTCTTCGTGCAACATCCTGGTGAAGTTGTCCCATGGAATGGAGTTTGCAGTTTCAAGTCCAAAGGTTTGGACATGTGTGTTCCACCATGTGAGGGCTGGTCCCTCCAGAGTTCCGGTGGCATATTTTACTCGATTTTCATCCGAGCATTCAGACATAGAGAAGACTGACTCCAGCTTCTCGATCCAGCGAAGCAGTCCCACTGCTCCCTCGGTACCCTGGAATTTGTGAGGATGGCAACTCAGGAACGCTTTAAACGAACACCCCTTTGCTACACTCCCATGCGATCCTGCGCATCGGTGTTCCATGTAACGCGTTAGTGTCTATACTAAGTTAATCGGGTTAGGTTGGGGTTAGTACCGTTGTTGGTGCCACTAGTCTCGCTAGCAAGTCGGTTTGCTTCGTAATTCGCAAGTACCTTGTTGAACTTACGTTCAACCATCATGTCGATCCTTGCCTTTTCGGCCTTGCGTTTGAGTTTGCGGGCATTGGGTCCTCGTTCAGACATGATTCTATATGGAAAGGTTAGGATGTTAGTTAGCATAAGTTAGAGTGTTAGTCAATTGTTAGGTCAGATGTCATGTTAACAATAGTCATAGCCATGATATTTATATAAGCAACAAAGTAAAGCATCTTTCCATTAATGATAATAAGTTTGTGTACAATATTTTCCAAAAGAGATGCTACAAAATTTGCACGAGCACATCCCGCTCGGCTAAGTGATACAAAAGTAGAATACTGAAATAGAAATCCTAACTAGACAATCGTGGAGTGTGAATCTCCACTATCAGCAGGGCCATCATCGTCCTCCTCATCAGGATCCTCGTCTGGATCCTCATCAAAATCTTCCTCATCGAGATCCTCCGGTTCGAATTGGGGTTCTGGCTCAGGCTGTGGCTCCACTATGAACTGTCCGACCCATGCATTTAGCATGGCATCGCTTGCCTGGATCATGGCAAGATTCTCCTCGTTGGCGTCCTCCACAGCTGCTAATCGTCCAACGTGTCCATGTGTCACTGCGGCTAAGAAATCCTGTTGCTCCTCGAGCAACGTAGTCCTATCATGGATGTCGGTGACCTCAGTAGTGACCTCCTCCTGTCGCTAGATCACATCCTGAGTCCTAGCGACCAAGTCATCCTGCGTCCCTTCGACGCGTGCGAGTCTCTCCTCCAAGTTATCCACGCGTTTCTGGAGATGCTGATTATGCTCCAAGAGATCCCTAAACCCATCAGTCATTACGCGTAGCTGACAGGACTCACGTCTATAACGCGAGATCAATGCAGCGAATGCCCGCTCCATGGGCATTCCAATCGGTGGTAAGGGTGGTCCAGTAGATGTGTCTCCTAGCAAAGGCAACTTGGGTACTCTCTCTTCCCTCGCCCAAACAGCAAGGGTAGTAGGGTACCAGTCCCATGGTCCCCTGCTGCTCGAGGGTCGAAGCCTCTTGGACTCCTGAGCATATACCTGCTCCACTATGTCCTGGATCTTCTGTTTGTCCTCCTCGGTAAGCTCATACTCATACGGGCACTTCCTCGAGTCTTTCCCGTTCTGATCTTTGTTGTTGTCCATTCCTGCGTTTGAATCAAATAAGTAACAGTACATGATAATAGTAAACATTTTTGTGAAATTGTTAGTGTAGTGTCTAATGTAGAGCAGTGGCTATAGTCTAAGTTCACTATATGCAAACCTAGTTCCCTATAACCAAGGCTCTGATACCAGTCTGTCACACCCCCAAATTCCCACTCGTGGTGTCAGTCCACGTGGGCGTGACGTGCCCAGGATCACAGCTCATGGTCATATAGAACGACTCTATATGAGTTACACAATCACACAGGTATGTATAATAACATAGTTTCATTCAATATGCAACGGAAAATGTTTTAACATCATAAGGTAAATACGTTGCAGCGGAAAGTAAATTGTTTAACAGACACTACATAGTTAAACTTATTTTCAAAATATATCAAATGCACACAAAAGCCTAGGACACGAGTCTATATGCAAGCCAGACTCCTTATCGCTTCCTTGTGCGCATCCTAGCGTGTGCTCCTTTTTAGTTACCTGAGTTTAGATATGCGTTAGCTCAAAAGAGTAAGTGTAGCTCGCCGGCTAGTAGTCACCTTCCAAAGCTTCGAATGTATTGAGATATTGGTTGAACAGCTTCTTGAGCTCCTGGAATCGCTCTTCAACTAGTGCAAGCAATGGTGATGGTGGTGACAAGATCTTAAGAGCCTTCCTTGAGCTTCCCAAGCTTCAAATCTCCCAACAATGGCTTCCAAGGCTTCAAATGAGTGTGATGTGGTGTTGTAGTAGTGAAATCAGACGTTTTTGGGGTATTAAATAGAGGATTTACGTATGGGATTGGGTAAAAGGAGTATGGTGTGGTAATCATGAGATTTACAAAATTTTTACCCCCAGGCGTATCGCCTGACGAGTGCCATCCATGTCAGGCGTTACGCGCGAGGCAGCCGGATGAGAGGCGTCCCTCCTCATCCGCGCGTATCGCCTGAGTGAGGATCTTCGGGTCAGGCGTAGCGCCTGGACCCTAGATCCGGCCCAATTTGGCCCATTTTCATGTTTTGACCCATTTTTCGCGTATTTTTCGATTACGAGTATCGTTTCTCGACATATGGACATCGTTCTACTAACTTAGGTTCCCCGGAACCTAATGTGCAGTGAAAGTGTTCTGTGGTTTGATCCGTTCACCAACATTCGTCATTCAAGACACGAGCGAGTATTGTGCGATAATTCCTCGAATTATCAATGTGTTCGAACTGTTGTGCCACGTGTCACACTAAATACAATTATTTTAGTGCCACATATGAAATAATAACACACATTATTATTAAAGTATTATAATTGCTGACCTGGAATTTGCGAGGTGTCACAGATGGGCTGAATATGCAGATTACAGAATATGAAAATCTGATGGAAGACCTTAAAAGGGTGAATATATCTATCCTTAAGGCTTTAATAGAGTGTCTCCTTCATCACATAGATTTCTGATTCTGATCTTATTGAATATGCATATTCTTGACGAGGATTCTGTGTATTCTTTAGAGCATTTGTATTTTGATATAAGCTCTATTTTGTTTAAGTATTGTTTGATTCTTTTCACAGAAGAATCATTCTATCTTTGAAATGTTTGTTATTTTGTTCTTATCAATTCTAGAGTTTGAGTCGTTGTTTATAGATTAAGTTGTAATAGATCAAAATCAGTTGGATTTGTACAAGTCACGGGGATAAACGTTACAATATATTTTTAATGTTTTTTTTATGATACGCCATGCTTGTCGTGTGCATATCCCAACTTAGATAGTGGTAAGATTTATTTTCATCATTTCCCCACAATTTATTAAAGAACTGAAATATAATAAGTAGGGGTGAGCGAAAAACCGAAATAACCGAACCGGAACCGAATTAATCGAAAAAACCGAACCGAATGAATAACCGAAGAAAACCGAAACCGAATTATTCGGTGCGGTTTCGGTTATTCATATTCTATAAACCGAAAAAACCGAACCGATATGTTATCTTTTATAAAAATTAATATATGTATATGTTGCTATTTTTATACTTATTTAACGGGATAAAACAAACAAATAGTCTACGGCTAAAGATGGTAAAGATTTGGATTAGATGAATACTATCATTTTAAAAGATGGAGACTGTAATTATTGCATAATTTAATTATTTACTTTTGATTTTTTTTAAATGTAAGAATTAGGCTTGTAAACGAACAGAACAGTTCATGAACTGTTTGTGAACTGTTCGGTAAGAAGTTCGTTTATGTTCGTTTATTTAATAAATGAACGAACACGAACATAAATTTTGTGTTCGTTTAATTAAATGAACGAACATGAACACACCTTGTGTTCGTTTATTTATGTTCATGAACAGTTCGGTTATATTCATTTATTTACGTTCGTTTATTTGTGTTCGTTAGTGTTCGGTTATATTCGTTAACTATGTAATGTTAGTTTTTGTTCGGTTAACTAACTAATTTACAAATGATATGTATTTGCATTTAAGAGACTAGTCGTTTGTGCTCGTTTATACATGTTCAATTGTGTTCGTTTATGTTTGTTCAATAGTGTTCATGTTTGTTTATGGTTGTCCAACGGTGTTAAAAAAATGTCCATTTAAGTTTGTTCGTTTATTTTAGTTCGTTTGTGTTCATTTATGTTCATGAACAGTTCGTTTAATTTACTAATGAACGAACACAAACGAACACGAACATATTCATTTTCTTAATAAACGAACATGAACACAAAATTCATGTTCGTTAATGTGTTCGTGTTCGTGTTCGGTTAAGTTTAAATGAACGAACACGAACATGCATGTGTTCGTGTTCGTTCGGTTCGTTTACAGGCCTAGTAAGAATATAATGACAATTATTTAGTTTTATTTTGATTAGTTGGTGTTCGATCTATTAATTTATGAATTAGTTATTGTTAAACATCTTTTCACTTTCAATATTGTGTGTGAGAGAGAACAAAAAAAGCAAAAAAAAAAAGTAAAAACAAAACCGAAAACCGAATGGTTCCTAGTAACTAAAAACCGACTATGTCGGCTTCGGTTAGCCAAAAACCGAACCAAGCATGCCCCTGATAATAAGTAAGTTTGTTTGTATATATTTTTAGTGATATGGGAGTTTGGAGTGTTAAAGAATTATGATTCATATATTGAGAAATGAGATAGCATCACCACTGCACCGAGTAAAGAAACACACATCATTACGTGGCACTCCTTGGAGTGTCCATGCAATACTTATCGATCACCGTCACCTCAATATCAACATATCATCACCATTCGCCACCATCATCTGTTCTTCAATTTCACTCCGATCGATCGATCTCACACACACCACACGCAGTAATCATGGATTTGGTGAATGGTTTCTTGAATCTTGCAGCACCACCTTTCACCTTTTTCACCATGCTCATCTTCCTCCCTCCATGGATCTTCTTCAAATTCTGTCTTGGCATCCTTCGCACCATCTTCCCTGAAGTTGTCTCCGGCAAAGTTGTCCTTATCACCGGAGCCTCCTCCGGCATCGGCGAGGTACCTAGTTTTTAACCTCAATCCTCTCATCTTACCACCAAATTATGTTTTTTTAGGGGAATTACCAAAACAATCATGTTTGACCAAAATTTTACCAAAAATATCGCTAAGGTTTTAGACTTCGATTTAGACCTCTCTTTAGGCGTCAGTTTTATGTACTTTTTGTATCAGGAAGAAACATACGGCTCACATGTTGACAGCTTTTCCGGGTCTAAATGAGTGCTATACATTTTTCTACCGGTATCTTAAGACGTCTTTAGACGCCCAATTTAGACCCCTTTTACTACTCAAGTGAGGTTTGAGCCTGTGTCTAAATTGGACGTTTAGAGGCGTTTTAAGACGCTTGTAGAAAAATACACATGTTTAGCTCGACAAGAATATGTGGAGCTGAACATGTCAAACCGCAACTACAAATGTTGTTCGTAGCAAAGACGTCTAACACAAACGAGGCTAAATATTAGTGATTATTTTGGTAAAATATTGATTAAAGATGATTGATTTTGTAAATTTCCTTTTCTTTTATTTATTAAAACTAATTTGACTGTTTTAAGTAGTAAAGTCAAATTGAGATCATGTGTCATCAAACTGAAATAAAAATTCTATGGACGGTGCAGCATCTGGCTTATGAATACGCTAGCAGAGGAGCATGCTTGGCTCTATCTGCCAGGAGAGAAGATCGTCTCCGAGAAGTTGCTGATCGGTGTCGGCACATCGGATCGCCGGATGTTATTGTTATCCGGGCTGATGTCTCCAACGCACATGACTGTAAACGAATGCTTGACCAAACGATTCATCACTTCAATCGATGTACGCAGATTCTTTCTACCTTCTTCAATCCATTTCTAGATCAGTCGTAATTAATTCATCATCTTTTATCTTTTTACGTTAATTTGTAAATTCTGATGAAATAATCTTATATCGTGTGAGTGAATGCAGTGGATCATTTAGTGAATAATGCTGGAATTTCTCAAATCTGTATGCTGGAAGAAGCGGATGACATTACGAATCTAAGACCTGTTATGGTAAACTCCCTTCAACTTCATCTTCATCTTCATCATTGTTCATTATGAATAATTTCCCGCGTTTTTCACAGGATATAAACTTCTGGGGTTCGGTTTACACGACGAAATTTGCAGCTCCACATCTCAGAAACTGTGGAGGAAGAATCATCGTACTTTCATCTTCTGCATCCTGGATTCCTCTTCCAAGAATGAGTCTTTACAATGTAAGCTAGATCTCATTTGTTTCATATAATTTGTTCTTGATAATTACTAGTTATTGCATGATCAAATTAGGCCACTTAATTGACACATTGGCGGGGTTTGAACGTTTTGAAAGGGGCGGAAATTTACGAAACCAAGGATACATGTTAAATTTTTGAATCAAGCGAAGCCAATATTTATAACAAAAAATAATCTTTTGGCTGAAAAATTAATACTACAGACCGATAAAGAAAAAGGGGTAGCTGTCCATCCCGGTCCTATAAAAGCTTCGCCCATGTTGGTACATAAATTGTTGATATATATATATGACATGTTGAATCAGGCAAGCAAAGCAGCAGTAGCACAGTTCTATGAAACAATGAGGGTTGAGTTCGGGTCGGATGTTAAAATAACCATCGTGACACCGGGTTTCATAGAGTCTGAACTTACTCAAGGGAAATTTCTTTCACACCAAGGCAAGATGGTGGTTGATTATGATGCTCGAGATGTACGTATAATTAATTGCTGATGGTTCATATGGTTTTGCTACCATTTTACTTGTGGTCCCTATTTTTCTGAAATTGCCCATATTGTCTCAAATTTCGAACATTTGTAGCACGTATAGTTTATATAGTCTTTATGTGAGGGTAATTTGTTGACTTAATTTATATGTGTTACAAATGTCTAAAGTTTGAAACAATATCAGTAATTTATGAAATATATGCACTAAGAGTAAAATATTAGCAAGTCACAAAGACCATATCAGTAATTTACTCTTAATTGCTTGTTCTTCTGGTTTTACAAAATGTAATCAAGTATACTAATTGAATGATAATTAATTAGATGCAAGTGAACTTGTCTCCGGTGGAGAAAGTGGATAGAACTGCAAGGGCGATAGTGAAACAAGTACTTAGAGGCGAACGGTACGTGACGGAACCAGCATGGATGAAGATGAGTTACGTGTGGAAGGTATTGTGGCCGGAAGCGGTCGAGTGGGTGAACCATGTGGTGAACATGAGTGGTGAGTCTGGTCATGACACTTTGGGGAAGAAGTTTATGGACATGACCGGAGCTCAGGGCGTTCTGTACCCGATGAGCATTCAATCATCGGAGATGAAATCAGAATAACAAAATGTGTATCGGTCGATCCACAACTTGTTTGTACTTAAATAAGTAGTTGTGTTGTGGTACGTAGTTATATTATATAGTTCTTTTTTTATTCTCTTTGATGTCTAAATAAGAAACCACTATATATGTATGTCGATGTCAAAATTAAGTGCAAGTTTTCTTTATTTTATTATCGAGTGTATATGTTTTTCAATTATAATTAAGAAATTACATATAGACGTCAAAGTTATTACAACTCAGCAATATCTATAAGGCTAAGGAACGACAAGGACCAATGATCTGTGATCTAAATCAGTTGTTTAACAAGAACAAAGAGGTTAATGTATAAAGTGATAGTTTTGTAAAAATTGTAAAAAGTAAAGTGATATTATAAATAATAAAGTGTTATTATAATATTAACAAAGTGTTCTTATAATATTTAACAGTGACACTTTGTTATTTATAATATCAATTTGCTTTTTACAAAACTATTAATTTGTATTTAATCTAACAAATATGACTCTAAAGACTGACAATCTCCCCCATATCACAAGGAGTTTTAACGTGAGAAATAGGTGTCACATCATTAATTTTTTTCTTTTGTGTTGTATCAATACTCTTCCTTTCTTTTTTTTTCTTTTTTTTTATAGAAGGCATGTGTTATTCTCGCATCTCATTTTTTATAATAGCCTGCAAATCTACGTCAAAACATCTATAAATGTAGAAGAGATATATTACGTTAAATAAAATTAATAGATAAATTAAAAGAACGTATTATATTTAATTAAAATATAAAGATAAAAAATTGATGAAATACGCTAAGAATTCTTTTTTTCATTATTTTAATATTTTTTGAGAAATGTGATAACGCAATAGTGAACTTGTGTTTGGTGTTTTGAATGTAAGCAATAATTAATGTATATTTCATTTAAATAATGAAATATATTACAACTTTTCTTGTAACACATTTTATGTAACTAATCTAATCCAACCGCATCAAAACATTGTACGTTTTGCCTCAAATGAGTTGTCAATTCAGAAACTCACGGTTTGTTTTTACCTGACAAGTAGCTTACCCAAAAAAGTGTCTTGATAAAAAAGGTATTCACTTCCTAATAGAAAAGTTTGGTTCTCTCTTTCAATCGAGGTAGGATATTACATTTTTTTTAAAGGATGCAACTTGTAATTTACTCCTAAAAAAATGGCACTAGATAGGAAGGGTATTGATGACGTAGGAAGGTAGTCTTCCATATAAAAAGGCCAGGACGAAAGACTCCCAAATAAGTGTAGCAGAATGGCAAGAAGGCTAGATAGCAGGACAGTCGGACGAAGCAATACAAGATAAGAAAGAAATAGAAAGACGTACAAAAAAGATGTCAATGACAGAAAGAGACGTCTTTGCCCAATGGACAAAAAGAAGAAGACAAATCATAAAGATGGCAGAAAGCTCAAAGATATTGTATGTTAACCGGTTATACGAAAACGGGAAGATGGAGTTTACATGATGAAGGCGCCCAGAATGTTGTAAGCAGCAGATACAAATATGAAAGGAGCTAGTTCCTAAGAAGCTCAAGCTCCCAGGAAAGAAGCAGTATAAATAGAGCGCCTCATGTTACAAACGGATTCATTCCAATTCTCACTACTTCACTCATACTGATATTTCTCTGATAAATACTTATCCTCTCGCCGGAGTCCAATCGCAGGAGGCATCCTCCTGTGAAATCTCAAAGCAAGTTCATCCAAAAATCACCCTGCTAAACCGTTGCTTAAAAACACAATCAATCTTACTTTCTTTCTCAATTTAGATTAAACATTTCACTTCCTCTCTCTTCTATTTCTCCTCTTCTTTTGTTATAAAAATCTAATGAATAATTCCACTTCACTTTCTTTTTTCCTTTTTTTATTTTCCCTGTTTTTCTCTTGTGACAGAAATCGTAATATAAATATACCAGAACCAGGTGGTAAACCGTCGTTGTGTAACTATTTTTTATTTATACTATCTAATTACTTCCTCACATAAGAAATTATTTTAACAAAATAAAAGGCCATATACACAAAACAAGAAAATAACAGGACAAATATACACATGAGGATGCATATTTAAAAATATGAACATACATATTAATCTATATATGTTGACATTAACTAACCACTATGTATATGTTTGCCTAATACCACAATCACAACATTTATGGTTCTTCTTAAAGAAATTAACATCAACAGGTTGCACGTATAAAGCATTACCTAGTATCATTTCTTTATCTCAGAAGACCACACAGAAGATGGCTGCGAAACACGCCTCAGTCCAGGCACATCCAACAGCTTCTTGGCAGGTGCATCTATTGGTGAGGCCCCAGGCTCCGCAAGTAAGAACCACTTGCTCAACCACTCAACCATCTCAGGGAAAAACGCCACCCAATACAAAGTCGTCTGGACCCACCGTGGTTCGGCCAGGTAAATATCTCCTCGGCAAGCACCATCCACAATAGCCTGGGCAGATGTTGCAGCCATCTCTATCGGCACAATACTCATTTCAGCCTATGAAACAATTGTTATCATCATTCAATCCATTAAGATAAGATTAACAATGTTGTTAAAACATGACGCACATCTCTCAAATCTTGATCAGTGACCATCTCACCATCTTTGTTCATGAATTTGCCTTGAGTAATTTCTGATTCGGTCAACCCTGGTGTCACAATCGTAATTCCAACTTCTGAACCGAGTTCCATCCTCAATGACTCGTAAAAGCTTACAACTGCTGCTTTGCTTGCCTGAGATAATGCAAAGAAATAATGAAAGTAGATAAATTTAAATAAGATAATGGGATTTTTACATTGTACAAGCTCATTCTTGGTGCAGGCATCCATGAAGCAGATGAAGCAATGGCTACAATCTTCCCTTTGCTCCATCTCAAATGAGGAATTGAAAGGTAAGTCATATAAACATAACCCCAGAAGTTAATGTCCTGCTAAGATGCACCTCATGAAGTTATTATCAAAGTTTCAAAATTTCAATTTCAAGATCAAAGTTCTGCACAGTGGTTACCATGACAGGCGTGATGCTAGTAATATCTGTGATATCTTCTAGCATGCACATTGGAGTCACCCCAGCACAGTTCACCAAATGATTCACTGTAGTCGATTCAACAATTGATGATATTAATAACTACTTGTAGCAGAATCAAAACAGAAAATATCAAATTTTTGTTTGAAATTACATGAAATCAAGCACATAAATTGTCTTTTTAATGCACAATTAGCAACAGGATGGAAGAATATCAATTATCAAGCATCATATATCGATGAGAAAGTTTGTCTAGAGTAGGTTGAATGTACGATACTTACATTGTCTAAAACGATTGATAGTTTCTCCGATTAGTCGCTTACAATCATCGATGTTGGAAACATCAGCCGGAACGGCGATGGCTTCCGGTGCACCGAGTGAAAGAGCCGTCTCGGCAACTTCATGGAGACTCTTCTCTCTTCGAGCTACCAGAACTAAACATGCACCTCTTCTAGCGTACTCATACGCCACATGCTTCAATCCCAAAACAATTTAACTCAACAAAAACCCTAATTATCACCCCCAAATATGTTGGGGATTATACTAATGATATTAACGAAACGAATTCACAATATTGGCTTGTTGAATTGAGTGAATTACGAACCTCGCCGATACCGGAAGAGGCTCCGACGATTAAGACGACTTTTCCGGCGACGTCTTCTTTGGAAATATAGCGAGAAAAGTAAAATAGAAGTTTGAAAAGAGTGTAGAGTGGTGTGAGAAAGAAGAATGCTCCAACAGTAGCCATAGAAGCAACCAGATAGAACACAAGATCCATGATTATTACTTGATGATGGTGATCAGATGCAGGAGTTAAGAAGAAGAATGATCAAAAGTTAAAAGTTAAAACTAAAAACTTCGAGTCGGTCTCAGGTCATGACACGTGGCTGAAGAAACTCAATAAGCTAGTAACATCATATGCACAGATCCGAAGAATTACCTCAACTAGCTAAGGCTTACACTTGCTAATGTGGGACTAGCCCACTTGATAGAGGCTTGCCTCTTAGAATGGGAGGTCATGAGTTCAATCCCATGCAATGGTGTAATTAAGGTGTAATTTAAGTGGGAGTAAGCTTAGCCGTTCAAAAAAAAGCTAAGGCTCACACTTTCAAACTAGAGGTCTTGGGTTCAAACTTTATTGGGTGTAATTTAATGGATATTCAGATGAAGGATTGAATCAGGGCTTTAATCCCGGGTTCGAACCTAATGGGAGGCGAGGGTTTACGGATTCCATCCGGTTCCCGCACATCTGGGGGCACACGTGTCTCAAGGTCGGAGATTGGGGAATCGATCTTAGCTATCAATCGCCAGGATAACTGAATGTAGCATGACGATATAGTTTAACTGCCGTTCAAAAAAAGTAACATCAGATGCCTGCGTGGAAACTTCGAAATTCCCAAACTTATTGATTTTCGAGAAAATTACGAAATTGGTCAAAGTTGACCAAATATTTACCAAAATAATCATCCAAATTTAGCCACCGTTTCTATTTAAGACGCCCCTTTATACGCCCTTTTTCGATTCTTTTTGAAAACATACGAACCCACATGTTGGCGGCTTTGTCGGGGTCTAAATGGGTGTCTTAAGACCCCCTTCTCTACCGGCGTCTGAAGACGCCTTTAGACGACCAATTTAGACGCCCATTCTGACGTCTTTTTGGAGTCTTTAAACTCCAAAGCGACGTCTTTAGACGCCGGTTTTGGATTAATGTGACCTTACCTGATTTGACGGCTAAAAGACGTCAGAATGGGAGTCTTAAGACGTCAGAATGGGCGTCTAAATTAGGCGTCTAAAGGCGTCTTAAGTCGCCGGTAGAAAAGGAGTCTTAAGACACCCGTTTAAACCCCGACAAAGACGCCAACATGTGCGCTCGTATGTTTTCAAAAAGTGCCGAAAAGGGACGTATAAAGAGGCGTCTTTATTAGAAACGGGTGGCTAAATTTGGATGATTATTTTGGTAAATATTTGGTCAACTTTGACCAATATCGTAATTTTCCCTTGATTTTATACCTAAATTATTCACTGGTTACGATAAGACCATGTGTAATGATAGGTGAGAGGGGCGTGAGAAGAGCGTGATGATGGTCACGAGTATTAATGTTTGAAGCCAAAATTAAAAATAATAATAATAATAATAATTTGTACACATGACCGTTAGAAGCAAAAAAAAAAAAAAATTAATCACTATAAATTAACTATCCAAGTATCCAACTCTTTAAATCATTATTCAACTCTCTAAAATAATCACTCATCTATCTAAAAAATCTCAAGAGGCTGCGAGAAAAAATGTGAACGGGCATTCGTGTACTTAAAAAGAAATGGCATATGGTGTTTAATCCATGTAGGATTTGGAAGAAAAGTAAAATTCGAGACGATGTGTATGCTTGCAATATATTGCATAACATGATTTTGCAAGACAAAAGAAAAGTTATTTGCCAAAATTATGAAAAGATCGACGTTCCGGTTGAAGAGGTACACCGGAAAAAAGAATTGAAATACGCGTCGAGATCCAAAGTAGGGAAATACATAACATGCTTAAAGGCGGTTTGGTTGAACATATCTGGAAAAATCAAAGAGAAAATATGTAGTTTTTTTATTTTTTTTAAAGTATTTAATTTTATTATGTAGTTTAAATTTTTTATGTATTTTTTACTTTTATTTTGTAAATTTATTTTATTTTTAATAATATTATGTCTTTTCTAATTTATTTTATAATTAAAAAAATAAAAATCAAATAATAAAATATCAAATAAAGGTGGTGATGACGTGAAGTGATAGGGTGTGATGGGGGAGTGATGATTATACATGAGATGATGATGTGAAGTGATGAGGGGTTGATTATACATGGCCTAACCACAGGGGCGGCCCGGGGGAGGGGCAAACCCGACCTCCGTCCCGGGCCCAATTTTTCGAGGGGCACATTTGTATATATGTTTTTATATATATATATTATGTTATAAACTCGAGTATTACACGGGTTTGATTAACAAATAACTCAGTTAAATATATTTATGGGCCCATTTCATTTCTCAAAAGCCCTTTATCCTAACCGGCTCCATGGACGCTCACGTTCAAGAAGAAATTGAAATTCAAAATCCCAAGAAATTGGGCCCATGGATTTACAGTTTACTGATTATTGAATGACTGATTTAGGTAAAATACGGAAGTTAATCCCGAACATATTAACTTATGACATTTCGTTTAGGTTTCGGGGCGTTGCCCCGAACCCCACAAGGGGGCGCTGCCGCCCCCTAGACCCCCGCCCGCTAACTGGCCAGCGGGACCGCCACTAGGGGCTCTGCCCCTTGGACCCCGCAAGGGGGCGCGGCCCCCTTGACCCCCGCTTGGTCAGGAGCTTTGAATGCGTTAGGGGCCTTTTTTCCCCGACTCGTCCTGGGCACCCAATTTCTTAGGGCCGCCCCTGCCTAACCATTAACTAATTTCTAGTAATGGTGTTCATAAACCGACCGAACCGAAAAGAATTGGTTGCTTCCATTAGTTGTAAATTGGATGATAAGGTTTATTGTTTGTATATAATTCGAGTGGTTTACTAATCGTATAAGCCACAACAACCGTGTGTGTACCATTGTTTGTTTATAAAAAGCGTGCACACACACATATATAGTAATAAGATATATATATATATATATATATATATATATATATAGGGAAGGGTATAAAAAATAACCCTCATCTTTTGCTACAACTACATAACCCATTTAAACCAATCATAAACTTACATATAAACATTACATTAAAATATTAAAAAGGGCATCATAGTCATTTTACCCCTTATAAGTTTTCCCCCCTCTTTTTTAAACATTAATAACTTTTTTATAATATATTATTTTTTAAAAAAAATTGCACCATTATATTCGTCTCATTTTTCTCTTTAATTCCGTTATAATCTCGACTAATTTTTTTTACTTTTTTTAAATGCCCTATATTTACATCATTGTAATGAGGTTAAATATAACAAATTTATTTGAAATTTTTTTAAAAATGATAAATTACAGTGATGTAATTTACATTGACGTAAAATTCGGTTTCGGTTTTTTTCGGTGAATTTGGTTTAAATTACAGTGATGTAATTTACATTGACAACAAATTAGTTTAAATTTTTTTCGAACAATGATAAATTACATCACTATAATTATCATTGTAAGAGAAAAAAATCAAAATAATGTGTTCTATTACATCACTGTAATTTATCAATGTAATTATCATTGACGTAAAATTCGGTTTCGGTTTTTTTCGGTGAATTTGGTTTAAATTACAGTGATGTAATTTACATTGACAACAAATTAGTTTAAATTTTTTTCGAACAATGATAAATTACATCACTATAATTATCATTGTGAGAGAAAAAAATCAAAATAATGTGTTATATTACATCACTGTAATTTATCATTGTAATTATCATTGTTAGAGAAAAAAATAAAATAATGTGTTACGTCACCGTTAATTATGTCATTGTAAATTACTTCATTTTGTGTTATATTACTTCATTTTTTGTTAATGTAATTTACCATTGTTAGAAAAAATTTTAATTAATTTGCTATCTTTAAGCTCGTTACAATGATGTAACTACATGACATCAAAAAAAAAAACTAGTCGAGACTATAACGAAATTAAAGAGAAAAATGAGACGAGTATAATGGTGCAATTTTTTTAAAAAAATAATATAGTATAAAAAAGTTATGAATGTTTAAGAAAAATGGGTAAACTTTACTTAAATAACAAATGTCTTAAATGCCCTTTACATTAAAAAAAAAAGAAAAAAAAAGGAATCTGACACGTGTCACCATCCTATACACTTACATTTTTAAACTAACCATTGGATGATGGTTAATGGGTTGTAACAAAAGATGAGGGTTATCAAAAATTCCATCCCCTATATATATATATATATATATATATATATAACAGAGTTCATCACTCTTATGGGACTAGTTTTGTTATTTCGATAATGGTTGGTTTTCAAATTATGATTTTCAACTTTTGAAATATGAATTTGAAATGCATTATGGTCTTTTGTTTTTTATAAAACCGTGAAACCGATAATACCAGTCGGTTTAGCTTACCCAAATTACGTGGTCAGTTTGGTTTGTCATTTTTTGAAACCACACTTAATGGTTTGGTTATAAATTTTGCAAAACTGTCCAAACCGCACCGCAGACATCCCTAATTTCCAGGAGTCAAATACATTAATTTTTCTCATAAGACTTAGGCTATATAAGGTAATGGGTTCAAATCATGCTACAGCGGTCAGTATGGGTTTTACCGTATAGTAGGTTTCCTCCTAAAGACAGTTGGATATAACGGGGTACAGCGCTCGTCAACACATAGGGTTTGGATACCAGAGAATTGGTAGAAGACTGTGATCGTAACGCATGATTTGTTGGGTCTAAGTGATTCATTTGAGTTATGAAGCAAGAGTTTGTATTTGTTGTTATGTTTTTATTCGTATCATTCTTTCTCCTAAAGTATACTTTAAAGTGATCTCGGTTTGGGTTAGTCGCAATTGTCTTCTTTCATCATTATACTCCAATATTCAATCAATTGGTCTTTTTCAAGGGTTGGATATAGTGAAAATTCTCAACGATTCGGTTTATATGATCGTGTTAGAAACGTTATGTTCCTCAAGCACTCAAGCCTGAATAAGTTGGCTTTTGATGTCACCCAAATTGAATCACTTTCAGTCAATAAATCATATAAATTCATAATCTTTATGAAATCAAACGCTAGACATTTGTTGTTTTTTGAGAACGAATACACTTTCAATTTGTTTAATAAAAAAATAAACTAAAAATCTGATGAGTTCTTTATATTATAATGTGTTGTTTTCTCCACATGGATGAATCACAAAACAAATCAAATACCATGTACTTTCACACGTTTGCTATTATGTTTTTCCTCAGCACATTTAAGAGATTGCTAACAACTTAGATCTTAATCTTAATTACTATGTTATGGCAAACACAAGGCCAATCCACCAATGTATGTGATCTTGCAGTCAATATATTTAATTTTTTTTTGTATTGTTAGTGATGATTGAAGGGAAACTGGGCGTTGAGGCCATTGATCTGTTATTTATTATTAAAAATTAAAAATTAAATATACCGATAAATGCATAAACAAATACAATTACTAAATAATAAATATACCAACAAAGCCATATCTAAATGACTGTTTACGGGGACAAAATAATTGGATCTAACTGTGACCGTTGATCATCATTCCTTGTCTGTAATCTTCCAAGAAGCAACCATGCATCAGATAAAGAACAACCCTGCTGCATTTCAATGGCTACCGGAAGACTTGAGGCTTCATTTATCCTAACAACCATGATGCCCTGCAATTCAATACCCATAAATCAATCAACCAATGAAACACCTTTGTTTCAAAAGATTTTAATTTATATATAAATTCAGGAATGGCTTGTTGACCTCAAAGTTGACTAAATAAACTTGAAACTGTTTCATTATGTTCTTCATGTCCTGAACCCTAGATGGATCTGAAGAAGACAAAGCAGTGTTTATCTCCTCAGGAGAATAACCTATCTTTTTCTGTACAATCTGATAAATCAAAATTATAACACACAATTTGATAAATCAAACCATAACACAAGTACACAAGAAATATTATGTCTTAAATACTTGGATTTAATAAATATTTGAACTTTTAAATAGAAAAATAAAAACTTACATTGTGATCGATAAGTATCTCGGATATCAAACTACCATCATCTACATATACTTGAAGCTCATATGTGTTTCTTTTCTTATACTGGAATTGCTTAACTCCAGTCACAATACACTGACAAGTTTTACATGAATGATATAACTTGAGTAATGCAAGATAACAAATCTATTCACATAATTAATAAGATAATTAAAGAAAAACTTAATATCACCTTAATTTTACCCTCAACATGTGATGCTTTATCTTCTGTTTCTGCCCATTTTACTGACAAGTTGACCAAGTATGTGAATGGGTTTTCACTACTCGTGTCCGCCATGTGGACATCTTCGTCATCAGAAACCGCCACATGTGATGTCAGGTGGACGGGAATGGTGGCTTCTTCTCTAACTCTCATTGGGGTTGTTTCAACTGTTTCCCTTATGGTGGGAACAGTAGAAGAAGCAATCTCTATGTTCATATTAACAGAATTTGCTGTAGTATCTGTAGATGAAAGATGATCAGTATTCATCCTATGCGTGGAAATAAGTGATTCTACTTCGGTTCTTGGTGGTTGATGTGCAACATATTCCCGTTGAACAGGAATTGCAGAATTTGATGACACTCTATCGTTAACGGGAACTGCAAAATTTGTTGACACTACACCATTAACAGGAACTGCAGAATTTGTTGACACTACACCATTAACAGGAACTGCAAAATTTGAGGACATTGTATCATTAACTAAAGGTTAGTTCACGATGCTAATGTGGACACTAATACATGTAAAACTATGAGGAAAATATAAACGCACATACCTTGGGTATCTACCTGCATCGGAGTTGTGCTTTGTAAAACAGGATTATTTAAGGGCATTGAAACATGGACATCATTAGTGGGCCATGCTGCACGAGTAGCTCTAGTTGCTAAAGGAGGGACAACTCCTGTTCTTGTCCTAAAAGTTGGATTAATAATCAAATTAACTGTAATATATAGTAATATAGTACCGATTTATTTATATGAAATCAAATTAGCTAAAACAATCCTTTAGGGTTTTCTATAAACCTTAAATGAAAAATCCTTTTTCATTCCTTGCAGAACACACACAGTTCATGACCTTATTTTCTCTGAATTTTCAATATATGTATTTTTATCACCACATATTTATATAATTACATATATTTGAAAATTCCATATGCTATAAGCTGTTCTTGTCCTAGCACTAAACAACATACACATAAGTAGTGATCATACGTCAAGAGAGCATACATGAGGGAAAACATGACGAATATGGTCAAAGCAAAAATAAACTAAAAAAAGTAAATAAGTTAGCCACATCAATACACTAGTAATCATCAAGATAACCTTATGTGTCTTCTCCTTTTGTGGTTTTATTGATGGTTTAAAAAGGCGTTCTGAGGCGCGCCTCGAGGCGTCCAGAAAAGCCATAAGAGGCGTAGCCATAGTAGGGGAAATGGAACGCAAGCCTCAGGTGGATCGAGGCGGTTCGAAGCGTCAAGGCGATGAGGCTTAAGCCTAACTGAAGATGGCATTTTTTGATTTTGGGCTGGTTTTTTTTTTTTTTGACATGTTTTGACTTTTTTGACCCTTATTTACTCGTTTAGGGAAAATAAGAAACCTAATTGAACTAAAGCGCGCATATACAATAAGCCAAGCATAAACGGGACCGCCACCAGGGGCTCTGCCTCTTGGATCCCACAAGGGGGCGCGGCCCCCTTGAACCCCGCTTGATTAGGAGCTCATAAATCTTAACAAGCGTATAATTCACACCACCAAACTCTTTAAGATTCATTTGCATCCAATTTACTCTAAAATATACAACGAAATATATATATGTAATTTTAATTATTTTTCAATGTTATTTTGAGGCTCACGCCTCGGTCCGTCTCGAGGCTCATTTCTGTTTTTTTAAACCTTCTCAGTAAGTAAAATAGTATTTCGAAACACTCATATGTTCACACAACAAAATATGATTATTGTTGCATGATGTAATACAGCATGCAAAATACATATAGGAGTTCAAAACACACCACAGATTGCTACCCACTGCCTACATGCTAAAACATCATTGTATTCTTGATATACAAAAGGCTAAAGAATTATTTGTAGATTTAAAAAACTGATTCTTTCATATTGTATAGATATATTAACCATGTGGCATATTACAATGAAATACAGCGGCATTGTTTTTACTTGAACAATATGTGAAAAGATAAGAGAATCTCACTAGAGAAAACAGATTACCTTCTTCCCCTTGGAGGTTTATTGACTTCGGCAACAAGTCTTTGCCGTGCTGCATCCAGCTCCTCAACTAATCCGCCTAAAACTTGAAAAACTTCTGGGACCAGCATTAATAAGCCATGCCTTATATTTACATTAGAAATAGCAATCTACAAAGGTAAAATAGGTCACAATTTACTTGTTATGCACAAATTCTGTAGTGACTTTAGACAAACTAGCATAAACACACATCACTGCTAAGAGATAGCATAATAACATAGGACTGAAATCAAGGTAAGATACCAAAAGGCACCGAACCAAATTCCTCCAAAATATAACCTAAATAGTTGATTGTATTCATACCTACACTAATTTGAACATAACAAATATAACCCAACTCCAAAATGACCAGATTTGTATGAGTAATCATGTGTTTACATGGTGATTTTACTTGGTTGTGAAATATGCATACTAATTGACTGAATTATGTGATAAACTCATTGCTAGCAAAGTATGCAATGTTATTAAGTATATTGCTGACAAATAAATTTCATTTGACATTGTGACCCACAACAAGTAAGGTCATATTGGAGTTAGGGTCTTCGCGAGAACAACCTCTCAATCCCTTAAGATAGAGATAAGGTTTGCCTCCATCGCATTCTCCTCAAACCCTACAAATAGCCCTATTATGAATAGGATTATACTGGAATAATGGATGTGTTTGTTTGTTTGTTTACCTTAAGTCCTGCAGGAGCAAGAGCATCAAGATCTTTAATAGGTTGATATTCCATGCCAAAAACTCGTTGAATACCGTCAGTCATGGACAGTTTTAAGCATCTCTTTAAGCCAGGATTTGCCTTTTTGTAACGCTCTCGAAGAGGTTGACTGATATTTACTATCTCATCAACCTGTGAAAAATGCATTTATGTCAGTTTGAGTATATGAGCAAATGTCTACGACCTAAAATTTTCTGATGCTGTTGAACTCTGTTACCCATTTAAGATGCACAATAGATAATAATTGCAAAAAGATACGTTTCAAAGTATATGTGAACTGAACGTGCAATTAAATTTTCAGCATTTGTGACCTAATTAAATTCGAAGATACATCATTGTGCTTGTTTCAAATTCCTTATAAACTGAGATCCATTAAACAATATATCACATTTATATTCCATGAAAACTTTTACGAACAGTTCTGAACTCATATCAGTTTCTGTAACATTAACAAATCCCAATTTACACAACAAAAACAACAAAGAATAACTAAACTGAAATCAATAAGACGTGAAATACCTGTAACACAAACGGTCCAGGAAGATCAACAAGGTGCATTTGATGCACATTATTTGGAAGCAATCCTGCACCGCAGTAGTTCATATCAGAATCCAAAAACTTCTCAAAGCAGAGCTTTGCCTTTTTTGTAGCATCAAAACTTGAAAATCCAGGGATTGCAGTCTGGAGAGCACGAAGACAAGAATCCAACCATTCACCCCGTAGCCTCAACCCTAAATCTTCCAAAATCCTACTGATAGGGCTGTCAGAGGTTTGATTCAATCCAGCGCTACTTCTTGTAGAAGATTCCGAAGAAGTAACTGACCGATCTGGAGGCGGAGGCGGTGGAGAATTGGAGAGATCTTCCGTTGCATCGATAAATTCTTCGTCGGAAATCTCGATTTGGACGGAATCAGAGGGGTTAGTAGGGTTAGAGTTGAGAGAATTTATGGTGACGCCTTGAAGATTGATGGTTTCGGATTCGATACCATTGTGTTGTTGAGGTTGTGAATGTACTTCTTGCACATCGTCTTCTTCGTCAGATGAACAGACTACCCTCAGACGCCTTCTAGAGGACATTGTTGTGAGCAATGGCGACCTTTTTCCCTCCACTTTCCCTGCAATTTTGAAATCATTTTATATCGAGGGGGATAGGGTTTGAACCCGGGACTCCACATATAACATAAATTGATGTTTTTACTTTTTTTTTTATGACGACGAATCTACATACCACGTATGTTGTTTTAACTTTTAACATGGCTCATCGCGCAAAAGTAAGATATGGACACACCAGATGCACGGAATCCCCTGGAATGGGTAAACCCTCACACCCCCCATTGGTTCATAACCCGAGATTAAGCTCAAGATTTTTTCACTTATCTGGATGTCCTTTAAATAGCCTCTGACAGGGCTTAAACCAATAATCTCTCGGTTAGAAGGTGAAACCCTAATCAGTAGTTGAATTCGCAAGACTGATGTTTTTACTTGATCGTGTACAAATTGTTTTCGTAGGATGGAAGTTTTTAGTTTTATTGTTCACTGTGACACTAATTGAATGGACCTAGAAATAGGTTATTAGTACATAACATTTATATTTTTTAAATTAAAAATGTTTTAGAAAAAATGTGTAATTAAAGATAATGTGTTTATGATATGATTGATTTAATAAATCTTTATAAACTAATAAATAGTTATTTACGAGACACTTGTCAATTTTTTAGCTTCCTAAATTTTTCATTTTCCCGCCTATCACTTGACTTGAAGCTAATTTTTACACAAATATTTGTATACCTAAATAAAAACACCCCTTATTTTATATTTTTCAATAAATGCATGCAAACCCTAATTCTTGTATTAGGTGATTTTTCACTTGTGCGATTTTTCTTTCTAAAAGATTACCCCATTAATAATTGTATATATTTAAAAATTTCATGTTTTCTTACAATCCAACCCGTGTAATTCTAGAGGTTTTAGACTGGTATATAATATATAGATAATAGAGATAGTATGCAAATATTAAAACTCGTTGACTTATCACTACACCTTCAATCTTCAAGTCGATGAATTGACTTAATTGGATGGTTTGCAACTACATCGTAGTCCTTGGTTCTGACCTCAAAAAAACAAAAATAGAGTTTCGTGAAATTTTATTTTCTATACTATGAAAACAAACTCATGTAGATTAGATAATTTATTAGCAAAATATAAAAATGAATATGTTTATGCACAACTCAAAGTCACGTAATTTGATCTTTTATAACATGATGTTTGGAGATAACGGTTGTTTTATTGACGTCTGATGATACTGTGATACACCATTAGTAAATAGATAGTTTTCTAGAACTTTCATACCGTTTGTTTTTGGGAATTTGGGGTGTTCTTTTTACCGTTATTATTTAGGCAAATCATGTTATCATATAGGCAGAGCTATAAGTGAAGCCTTTCTAAGACCATGCGTAATGGTCACACCGTGGAAGTAGTGGGGTAGTGGGATTCAGTGGGAACACCGTCCCCCCTCCCCACCACCCAATAGGGTCAAATTCTTGCTTCCAAAGGCTCCCGCTCCCCGTTGAGCTTCCATGGATTTTATTGATGCATTTTAAAAAATGGGACCCACAATGGGTTTAATAACAAATAAAAAATTATAAATTAGTAATGATGTGGCTCAGTGAGGAAGGTTTTTCAGTAGGGTGACTATTAAGATGTTTTAAGATTTTCAGTGGGGTGATGACATGACAGAAAATTTCCGTGAAGTAGGATTTCAGTAGGGTGACCACTGTGGATAGTCAAACATTAAGGTTTCGTTTATTATTTACATGTTGGATTTGGTTTCAGTTTCAGATACGGTAGTTGAGTTCAGTTCTGAAACGGTTTCTACTATGTTAACACTGCATAACAGTACACCAATTGTGTTAAGTGATACTGTCTAAAATGGGTGAAGTAAAGGTGCTTAGATCTTATATTTTATCTGGTAAATTATCATCAAAGAATTCTCGATGTTCCACCATACATCAACACCTTCAACCACTGAAACACCACACCACACCACCACCACTACCAGTTTTAACTTTTTGCAAATAGTCACCGAAAAATGTCAAACAATTATGTAAAGAATATATTCCCCAACACCCATTAGTCAAATAAGCCAACGAATCTTAGCGGTGTTCAAAAATAAACTACTGTTATTACAAATTCTACATTTTCTTACAGGCTAAATAGTTAGCAAACATGAATAAACAGCTAATCTAAACTTGATGAGGTTGGTTTAGGGTATAATCTACTAATCCCACCATCAATCACCATCTGAACAACATTTATTCGCTCTGTTAGTAGTGAATCTTCAAGTTCCACCATCTGATTATACTCTTTTTCCATCATCACCTCCAGCTCCTTCAATAACCCCATTTTATATTGCAATTTCTTCATCTGTTTTTGTATAAAAATCAACCACCATGTCGTTAGACAAACAAACTACAAGACTAATTCATTGTTATATAAGAAAATTGACCCAAAAAAAAATATGGAGCTCACCTGTTCATTGATTATGGTTGACACAAGGCGTTCAATTTCTCTATCTTCTTGGACTGCTAATAACTTGGCATGTGCAGCAGCAGCACCAAGAGCTGTTGCACTTGCAGCTCTCATTCGTAAAGGTAAAGGAATTACACCCTTTTCTGTCACAACAACAATGAAATTTTACTGTTAATATTCCATAAACATCATGAGCATCCATAGATGCAAATAATTGAAAGACCTGACTCACTGGGCCTTGCATCTAACTCTAAACCATTGCATTGAGCGGTCCTGAAAATTAAAAAGAAATGAAGCTATTAATTCGGACAAAGCCTAACCAGCAGGCATGTAACAAGCCAGAATAGTATAAATAACCTCTCAGACTCGAGAGATTGGGTGGAAAGAAGCAACTTGCTTTCATTCTCTTCACTATCATATATTTCCTTTGGAATTTCGTTTTCATCACAAAGGGCTGTAACAGCAGCATCAGCTGCAGAAGCAATGACATGTGGACCAACAATCGCAGAAATGTGAGCAACCTACAAGAGAAAAAAATGTGAGCAACCTACAAGAGAAAAAAGAAAAAAGTACGCACATTCGCACTTCTATTTAGTAATTGACCAATTGTTCTGACTTATCAAACTTTATGCATTATCCCTTTCAGATTCAGTACTAATCACAGTGTTGGATACCTGCTGCATCAATGAATTATTGACATTAGGAAGATGTTTCTGATTCTTAAGCTTGCAAATTTCACCATCTTTTTCTCTAATTTCTTCGGTATAAGGTAAACAAGGTGTTACTTGCGCATCTTCTTTATCTGTCTGCAAAGAATAAACTATTTTCAGATATCAAAAAGACAAGCTTTCTTGACATTTAACTAATGAAAGAGTTATAAACATGTCAATACAGAACCATCACCTGCTCCATTTTTGGGCTGCTGGAGTCTGAAATTGGTTCAACGCATATTCTCTTCAGAGGGGGCCCTTCAATATCAGCATCGCCGTTCTGTTGACTTTTGTTTTCAATTTCAACATCTTGACTTCCAGCATCTTTAATTTCTTGCAGTACTGGAGGTCCTTGTTTTCCGTTGTTTGAATGTCTGTTGTATGTGGACCCCAACATAATGTGTCCAAAAGGTAACTGTAAAAGTTTTGATATACAGTCTTGTTTACTCTTTGTTTGAACATTTTGAGCAACAAGGTCCCAATCATCTCCATGCTTTAACACAGATTCAAGAAGATGTAATGTTTCTTCTTCAGTCCATGAAGCAACAGGAGCTCTGTTATCGGGAATGTGGTCTATAAACTTGTAATCATCAGCATATCTGTTATTTCCATAAGATCCATTTTGGAAGCACTTGGTACAAATGATGGAGCACTCGTCCTAATGCAGTAAAATCAGATGGAGAAACACAGAAATCTAAGTCAAAGGGATGATAAACTAGTAATCATGGTGTGTAATAGTCTTATAAGCATAGAATTTTTTGTGAGTAGATGATAAAGAGGGTCAAATGATCCGATTTCACGCAAACGATAACAATCAAACCTAAAAAGCGGTGAATGCCTCAGTTATAACACAGTCATATGCCAGATAACTTAGATAAGGATGATTTCTAAATTATCTACAAGTTACAACTGCAATTGCATGTTAAAGATCTTCAAACAAAACTCAAAAGCTGCAATCACCAATCTTTGAATACAAACATACAAAAACTAGAACCCTGAAAACAATGCAAGTGACACGAAATTTATAAATTACCTTCATATACTCGTAATGACCAGACTCACACTGCTCCTTGCAATTTCCACATATCAATTCAATCAGTTCCTGGTAAACATCCGAATGAGAAGACAACGGTGGCATTTTGAAATCATTCTCACCCATACGAGAGCCATTGCTAGCAGGCAACGAAACCGGTTTCAATGAATTCGGAATTGCAACAACCCTAACCCCATGAGGAGGCCCTTCCTCAACCTTAATCTTCCAGCTTCCTTCATCCACATCCTCCCTAATCAAATCACAATCGTCTCCGGCAGCAAAATTAATCAGCCCCCACTTTTCGAGGAACAGAAACACCTTGAGAAGATAATTAACGTCACCGACTAACGATTTCCGGACATCGGAGAACGTTAGCCTTCTAGAGGGATCTTCCCTGTACTTTGAGATGATGAAATCTCGATACTCTTTGTAGGCTCTAGGGTTTCTGGTAAAGGAACTACCATCGAAAAACTCTTTTAACGAGGTTCTCTCGATTTCGTGAATGTTATCCCAAGAAAACCAAGCTGAACATAGAAAGAAAGATGAGATAGAGCTAGGGTTAGGGTTTGTTTGATGAGAGAGAAAACGGAGATCGGAAAGAGGGCTTACCGGAGTTGCTGGGGATGGTGTAGAGTTCGAATTGGAAGCGATGATCGTCGGCGGGAAGGAATGGTTTTAAAAATTGGTGGTTTGAGCTCTCCATCTTGGGATGGTATGGATTTTGCAGCCACAGAGTCTTCGTTAAAAAATGAGTCAGCCTCCGCTCCGTGTATCAAAACTTCGTTTGGTTATTATGTGTGTACGGAGTTTTGGAACCTAACCCTTTTTTATTTTGCAAAATGTCTCGGAAGTTATACTGACTCATGTCATCTATCTGAGAGTGTTTTTAAAACCATATCGAACATCGAATTGGTTTCTTTACTGATCAGCGGTTGTACTGGATTTAAGAACCATACGAAGTTATAAATATTATATAAACATATATAATATCTTTGTATGTATTTATATTATATATATAATAAAAAATATATAATAATCTAAAAGAAAGTTCGACCGCCCCGTTTCACGGTTCGACTGCCCGGTTCCTTCAAAAATGGTTCCTACATAACCGGACCGTCCTTAGTACCGAATCCGGGTCCGGGTTTGGAAACATTGTTAAGTGCACTACTGATCCAAAATTTGGAAATAGTGATTCGTTCGTCACTTAACGAACCGAACAACTCCTTGATTAAGAAATTGACTATTGTTTTTTGTTTATGTTAGTTAGGTTAAAAAGCAATGTTTTCATTAGCGGATCGGATGTCTTACTGGTTCCTGGTCGGACTAGAGTGTGTTTTTTTACCCGAACCACTGAATACCCAACCCGAAAAAACCTATTACCCGAACCCAAAAACTTAGAACGGTTCGGTCTTAGGGTACCCACGAGGCATGTTCGGGTAAACCCGAGCAACCCGAAACCCGAGAAACCAACCCGAAGGACACCCCTGGGTTGGACCGGTCAGACTGTATTCAACAACTGGATGACATAATAAATATATAAAAAATCCCAAAAAAAAATTATAGAATTATAAATACGTTTAAACAAACATAATTAATGTTTAAACAAGTATAATCATGTTTAAAAAAATAAAAAGTTTGATTTTAATGTTTAATTCTTTGGATTTTAGTTAAAAAAAACTTAAAATCCGGTCCGATCAGTGAACCAGTTCCCAGCCCGACCGGTGAACCAGCTCAACCGGGCGGTTCACATGTGGTTTTTGGGCCAATCGACCTCCGGTTCCAGGCCTGGTCCGGTTCTGACAACACTGTTTAAAAGTATATATATCACTTTTTTTGTATAATAAAGAAACTAATGAGACACTTTTTGCTTCTAGTTGAATCAAAATTACATGAAGACTCTTTGTGCAATTATCAAAGGAGTAACATTGCTCACAGGGGTCTTAGAGCATGTGCAGAAGGTGCGACCGTACAGTGTCCATTTTTTAAAAGGGTCTAAATTTTTTTAAAAATTTGTATATATATATATATATTTTAATTTATTTTACAACAAACACATATAAGTTACAATCCAATTCTTAAATATATTTAACCTAATTAAAAACTAATTACCAAAAACCAAAGTGGGCTTTTTATATATTTTTGATTAAGCAAGTGATTCACTTCAAACAAGATTTGAACAATACAAAATGTATGAAAAGTTATTTGGATTTTTATTTCCTAAAAAGAGGAAGGAATTGGACGACAATGACATTAGTTCATGTTGTGTTCTTCTTGAAGATGCTTTGAAGTATGATGGAAGATTATATATTTATGGTTATGAGCTTAATATGGAGCTAAAGTTGTTGGATACTTTATTACCTAGTAAGATTATAAACCCGGTTGATGTTTTAAAATATTTGAAGTGAGTTGATTGTTTTTCAAATGCATCAGTTGCATATAGAATCTTGTTGACTATTCCGGTAACTGTAGCATCCGTAGAAAGAATCTTTTCAAAATTGAAGTTGTTGAAGTTATAATAATGATCGAAATGTCTCAAGAAAGACTTAATGGATTGACAATTATAAATATTGAAAATGAAATACTATATAATGTGGATTATGAATATTTAATCAACAACTTTGCATCAAAAAATGTTAGAAGAAACGTCATGTTTTATTTAGTTATTTGAAACATTGAAATATTGTTTTATATTGATTTTACTGTTGTTTTAATTATCGTCAATTTGTGTGTGTGTGCGTGCACACACACATAGGAGCCCATTTTTAGCATTCGTACAGGACACCTAATCTCTCAGAGACGGCCCTGATTGCTCAAACCACATTCACCTTCTTCGATATTAATATGGTCATTTTCTGGTTTGTATTCTATTAGAGATGTCCACGCCTATATATTATATCAACAAAGTTTTGAAAATCTTGTATATTAACAATCACGTGATGAACCTCGCTAATGTAATCACTGTCATTACCATCACTGACTTCTCTTTCGTCATCAAACATTGGAAACTTCTTTGTAAAGTCAATTCCATCGAAATTATAATTAAAGTCATTCAAATGTAAATCCCCTAACTTGATTGGCAATCTCATTTGAATCTTCATTAGCTACCTCGTTTGTAACTTCACTAGCAACCTCATTTGCCCCTTCATTAGTAACCTTATTTGCCCCTTCATTAGCACCTTCATTATGCTCATTTATCCACATCATGACCAGTTGCGTTCTTATTTACACCTATTTATCGTGAACTTTATTATGCTCAACTACTTAACCTAGAAAAATGAAAACAATAAACAACCTAGTAAACTCCCAAAGAAACGGTAGATACTAACAAACCAACAAACACTTGTTCAAACGTAATCAAAAAACTTTAAATAATCGTATGCAGACGTGTTCATATCATGAGATTTACTCAATCGTTTCCTCCCTCGAACTAGATTAGCTTTCCTCAACTAGTTTATTCTTCACATAACACAAATCATGCTTCTTCCTCAAGGCCTCAAACATTGTGTCGCTATAATTTATAAAACTAAAGACTAAACATATATGAGCTTACACATACAAATAAACAGAAAAAATTATATACGTATGATAATAATATTGAAAAAACCAAAGTTTCATATTGATTACGACGGATTATCTTGGGTTAGCTATCTAAAATAGGTTAGTATGACATCTATTTTCCTACACTCACTGAAAAGTGTTCATAACAAAACATCCATTTTAATAAAAACTCAAAAAACCAACTTTGAACCGTTGATTTGTATACTATAAGACTGATATTAGAAATGGTAAATTGGTAAATAATAGGTATTTAAATGATGGAGTTATATAATTTTAGAGGTATTTTGGGTAGATTACCAAAGTTTTTGTCTTTTTAAATAAGTTTCTAAAGATTGTCCAACATATATCAAAATTCTCATTCTCTCTCTCTCCTATATGAGTGTTATTCTTGTTTATCTCGAAATTAAAAACAAAAACTCTCCTTTCCTTATTTGTGAAAATTCCACTAAAACAATTATAAAAAAATAGGATAGATGGAAGATTTGCAAATAATTTTTTCTCTCATATACATATGTATGTACACGTACATACTAAAAAGCGTTCATAAAAAAACATTATTTTAATAAAAACAAAAAAAAATAACTTAACCTTTTGATTTGTTTACAGTAAGATTGAGATTAGAAATGGTAAATTTGTAAATACCTAGTATTTAAATGATTGAATTATAAGGTTTTAGAGGTATTTTGGGTAGATTACCAAAGTTTTTGTTTTTCTAATAAGTTTCTAAAGATTACAAACATCTTTTAAATTTCTCATTTGTTTTCACTCCTATATTAGTGTGACTCTTGTTTATCTCAAAATTAAAAACAAAACTTCTCCATTTTTTTCTATGTGAAAAAATTAAGGAAAAAAAAAACTAGTAATAATAGGTAAGCCTGACAAAATGGACGGGTTGGGTTACGGGTCAAGTTAGGATGAGTGATGGTAATAACGGGTTATAAGCAAAATTAATTTGGGTCTAAATGGATTGTTTTTAAAAAACATTAATTTGGTTTAAGTTAAATGTGTTATAACTAAACAAATAGTCCATTAGGATAACTTTTATTAATTTTCTCATCAAATATGTTATTAATCATTCATAAACGCTTGAATCCATTACATTCACATAGTTCTAGCCAGTGTTGTAAAAATCGGCATAGGGGGCCTCCAACTGTGTCGATTTGGCCCTAGGCGGCATAATCTTTATTTATTTATTTTTTTGATTTTTTTCGGGAAAAAGTACCAGATCCATGATTATTCAAGACATTTATCAACCCAAATTCCTTAATATGTCTGTAAAACATCGAATCTAAAATATGAAACATCGAATCCAACCACTAAACATCGAAATTAATCTCTAAACTTTGAACTTACGCTCTGTTTCCGAGTTCATTTAAGGAGAGAAAAGAAGAGAATTGGAAGGAAAGGAGAAACTTGTTTGTGTTCCCGAGTTTCATTTAACGAAGGAAGGGAAGGAAAATAACATATGTTGTGTTCCCGAGTTTCATTTATGGAGAGAAAAAGGGAGGAAAATGGAAGAAAAACTAGGCAAAATTTTAAAGTGTTTCTTTCCTTCCGATTTGGAAGGAAATAATTCCCTTCTTTTCTTTTCATTTCCTCTCATTTTTTTCCTTTCTTTTCTCTCCTATAATGAACTCAGGAACGGAGCGTTAGTGTTTAAGTTTGAATTTGAAGTACTTAACTTAATATGTTTAAGTTTATCTTTGAAATTATTTAAAGTATTATATTGAATTATTGATATTGATGTGTATATATTTGTAAAATCACATATAAAAATTCCGATTTGCCTGGCACCGATTAATCCATAGGCGGTACCTTGCCGTCCAACTAGCGTCAAGAGATTTCTACAACCATGTTTTAGGTTATCATCTTGACTCATATTGTGTTAAAGTGTTACTCATCTTAACCCATTCCTTGTTATGATATTATCCATTTCAATCCATCAAACCAACCCATTTACTTTGATTTGGGTGAATTGTCACCTCTAAGGCCACACGGAGTGGAGCTCGGGAGAAGAACGGGGAAGCCATCACCGAACTGGGGCCGGCCGGGAACACCGTGCCCCCGGTTTCGGCTCGGGGAAAAGTGGGGAGAGGAAGCCGATTGAGGCCGAGCTTGGGGAGAAACAATATTACCGTTGGAAATTATAAAAAAAGATTCAAAATCTATATATATCACCATTTTTTACATTAAAACTCACACTCTTTATCATTTTCTTCTTTCATTCTACAATCAAATTTTATAAAGTGTAAACAAATGGATCCGTTTACGTTTGAGCTTCCATCATTTGATAGTAAATTATCAAGTTCTGAAGAAGACGAGATCAATATCACACAACAAAACTTTCAGTTTTTGTCAACCTTTGTGGCCATGAGCTTAGACGAGTTTGGATTCACCGCGTCCTCTTCGAGAAGGTATAAACAATTTTTTTAGTATATTTGTTTTTTTATTATGTTTTTTACAATATGTATGTTACAATATTTTTTAAAATGTATATATGTTGGGACGATCGTGTCGAATCACATAAGAGGCTTTTTGATCATTATTTTAGCACTGAATCCAACCCAACATTCACCCATGAATTATTTGAAAGAAGATTTTGTATGCCAAGAGATTTATTTTTGCGTATCGTAGGCGACATTGAAATGAATTACCAACACTTTCAAACAACGTTTGATGCAAGAGGTCATCAAAGTTTTAATGCACTTCAAAAGTGCACGTCTGCGATACGACAATTAGCTTACGGTGACGCTCCAGATGCTCTTGATGAGTATTTACAAATGTCTGAAAGAACGTCGTGTGAAAGCCTCAACCAATTTTGTGACGGTGTTATTTGTTTGTATTCAAAAGAATTTCTTCGAAGACCCACTTACAATGATGTTCAGTTGTTATACCAAAGCGCATTCTGAAAGACACAAATTCCCGGGGATGTTGGGAAGTATAGATTGTACGCATTGGGTTTGGAAAAATTGTCCGATTGAATGGCGAGGACAATACACACGGGGTGATTACAAGGTTCCGACTGTGATGCTTGAAGAGGTGGCATCACAAGACACTTGGTTTTGGCATGCTTTTTTTGGACCTCCCGGCTTCAACAATGACCTCAACGTTCTTGATCGTTGTATGTTTTCAGCAACATACTTGATGGATCAGCCCCAAAGTGTCCGTTTATGGTTAACGGCGTCGAATACAAGTTTGGATATTATCTTGGTGATGGGATTTATCCTAGTTGGGCAACTATAGTGAAATCGTTGCAGCATCCTCCCTAGAATGATTTAAAACGTCGTCGATTCAAGAGAGCACAAGAAGCAGCACGAAAAGATGTTGAAAGAGCTTTCGGTGTTTTGAAGGGAAAGTGGAATATATTGCATCGTCCCGCAAAGCAAATGCATCCACGAAGTTTACGAAAAATTATGTATGCTTGTATCATTCTACACAATATGATTTTAAAATGGACTGGGGAAGCAATATCACCAGAACACATAGAGGACCCTCCTAGCGATGCACAATGGCACAACCAGAAGAAGACATTCTTTATCAGCTGCGATCAAGAACAACTCACGACAACCTTCGAGCCGACCTTATCGAGCATTTGGAGCATTTATCGCAACAATATCACGTCAATAATCCGAATAACTAGTATTTTAAATGTCTTTAATCGTTGTGGGTTTTTTTTAATGTAATATCCTTTTAAATTTTAATGTAATTTTATATTCTATTTTTAATGAATCTATTTCATTTTTATTAAAATAAATCATTAAAAAATGTAGGGAAATGTGGGAAAAAATGGGACGACACCATGCAAAATGGGGAAAAGTGAGGAAAATTGATGTGGCGCTGATGTGACAATGGGGAAAAATGAGACGACTCCTAGTGGCCTAATAATAGGTTTTATCGATAACACACAAATATGAATTGGGTTATTAAATCAACCGTATATAAGAATGTTAATACAAATCCTTAAATCAACTGATAAGGTGTTCCAAAAGAAGACCATTTCATGGAAGAAGATTGTAGACGAAATCAAGGATTTGTCACACATATGGTTCCATAATAGATTAAAGTTCACGTTAGCCTACTGAAATATCTGTTGTGGTTCGGTTATGGAGTTGTAATTGTAAGAATAGGTCGATCTCGCTTGTTGTTGGTAGACTTTTTGTGTTTTGGGTTGGGCCTAAAACTCTTTCTTAAGAAGTCACATGCGTATGAGTTAGTCTTGTTGGGGTCCATATTTTATGTTTGTCGTTGGAAGATAGAGGTGTGGAAATCGGGTTTTTTTTAACCGGTTCCGGTTTCAACCGGTTCCAGTCAACAAAGTCAATACCCAGTTCTGGTTCCAGTTTCAGGTTTCGACCGGTTCCAACCGGTTTTTGACCAGTTCCAGGTCGGGTTTCGGCCAGGTACAGGCGGAACCAGTTCCGGTTTTCCCGGTTTCGGTTCTGGTTCTAATTTGTCTGAAAAACCGTACCCGTTCGTACCCACCGGTTCGGGTTGTCGGTTCCGGATCCGGTTTTTTTGCCCACCTCTATTGGAAGATGGCCGATTCGCCGGTCTAATAGGCCAAACAATTCAAGTAAGGGTTTAGTCCCTCCGAAAATACTAGGGCTTCAATTTTTTATAATTTTTTCATATGTAATGGTGCTTTTTTAGCCTGTGGACGTATTTTTAGCTTGTGTGCTCTGAAGAAATAGAAGATACAACAAATTTTTAGCTTGTGTGCTCTGAAGAAATAGAAGATACAACAAAGGCAAACATAAAAAATTTTAATATTCAATTGAAAAATGTTTTTTAAAAAACCTAGTTATGAATATTTTATTAAAAAATTTGCATTTTAAAAAACTTGAAAAATAAATTTAATCTAAACACTTTTGCATGTAAATATATACAATTTTTTTAAATCCACCATATTTAAACTTTTAGTTTGTTATTATCGGTCTCAAGCCCGGAAAAAATGCGAAAAATTTGTAACGTAACCTTTAATAAAAGTCATGACTTTACATTGTGTTTAAGACCCCAAAATGGTTGAGTCGGCGCTTCATTGGAGAATGGAGGCTGTGTAAAGCCTTAGTTCATGAATAAAATCCCAAAATTTAGTTTCTCGACTACAGACATCTAAAAGTTTGATATCAATTGGGTTGTTAATTAAATAGATTCTAACAGGATTATTTTGTTTATAAATTAGCATTATCTCACAAGTAATAAAACGATAATTTATAAAATCTTGTTTTCCAACATCTTTAACACAAGTTCAGAGTGAATTTAGCTTCAAATAGATAATAATTTATACGAATTCCGTAAATAACACATAAAAATGATGAACAAAAACCAAATATAATGCAATAACACAAACTCCATGAAAGAACCTCGAATTGGTTGATCTAGACATGCTTCATAAGTTCTTCAAAGGTTTTCATGGCGGAAACAGGCAATCCAAGCAACACATTCACGCTTTTTCTCTCTTCTCCGTGTGACAAGAACAATATTACTTCCTTCTCGGGTAACGCAACCGGACCCGACATAAGCGGTTCGCCCCACCCGAAATCGTTGGCATGAAACGATAGCTTAGACCATGTGGTAATCAACAGTGTAGATGCGAGTGACGGCCTGGCTCGTGTTACCTCAAAATAATCAATCGCCGATCTCATGTAACCGTCGGTAATCATCTTCACCGCATCGTGAACTAATTTCACGGTGAACGATAACGGATTTCCGATTTGTTCTCCAGCTGTGCATATAGAGTTGGTTAGAACGATGCCGTTGCCGGAGTATCCTTCCGGCAAAGGCGGTACGAATCTGGACCGTCCGTCTACGGCGAAGAGAAGTTTAGTTTTCTGATCCGGTTTCATTTTAAGCGCTTCGGTTCTGGCTTTCCAGACGAAAGCCGATAGGGCTTCAAAAGTGGTGCAGGTCGACATTTCGCCGTCTGCGGTGGCTTTGATTTTGAGGTTTTCGAGATCTTCCGGTGAGAAACAGAAGGATCGGTAAGCTAGTTCTTCTTTGTAGAGATCGCCGGTGTTTGATATGTCTTCGATCTCGGCGAATTCTTCGTGAGCGAATTCAATGATCGGAGGGTTTCTGGCCTTCAAAATTGTCCGGTCAAGGAACGGAGGCTCTTTTAGCGGCAATCCTCTGGCGATTCGACTCCAGGAATTGATGAATTCCATGGCGGCAATTCCATCGAAGAGGTTATGGTTCATGCATAATCCAAGCACAAATCCTCCACATTTGAACTTTGTCACCTACCAAAAAAATTTCGAAATTTTAGCCAATAATAGTTTTTTTTAACACCGACTATCCTACCTATAGCGTATATTGTCTTAACATGGTTCACCGGGTAGAGGTAAGATGCTAGCATACCAGATGCACGAGAAACCCCTGGAATTAATAAACCCTCTCCCTCATTGGTCCAAAACCCAAAATTAAGCTCAAGATTTATTAATATCACCTAAATGTCCTTTAAATTGCTCCTGACAGGCTCAAACCCATGACATCTCGATCACAAGGTTAAACCCCAGGACATTGAATTCGCAAGACAACCAATAATAATAAATGACTTAAGAAATATGAAACATTTTTACACGTGAATTGCATGAAGTTTGACTGACAGTTATTAAAAACCATACGAACATGGAGCTATCCCACATATTTAATTAGGTTTAATTAGGTTTCTTTATTTGTACTACCACGGTATCACCTCCGGTTATTCATACAGATCGTATAACACCGTTTTGTCAGAAAGTTGTAAAGCAACTGTCGGTTACACGTCTTATACGGCCGTATAGCCCTATATGGGCATGTATAAATTCAAATTATAGGCCTGTCTATACGACCCGTATGTATTCATATTACTCTATACGACTTGTACAGATTCAAACTATTTTGCTCGTATAGGAACCTCGTTCTGACACTTCAGCAGTTGCAATTTTTGTCGCTTGACTGACTTTATATGGGCAATATAGAGTTATAGGGTCATATAGGTGACAACCATGTGGTGTTTCACAGAGTGGGTGGTGTATGTATAGTAAGACCCTTTAATTATTATGCGGTAACAACTCTGTGTCTGTGTGGTTTTATCACACAAGAATAATTCAAAAACGTCCTTGTATATAAACTAGCCCCTATAAGTTAATATACGTGTTTGATCCATAACCAGCTTTAAATAATTAAAAAGGAGACTAAACTAACCTGGACAACAAGAGGTGGGATCTCAAGAATGTTTCGTGCACCAGGAATATCATGGACCAACTTGCCCAATGTGATCGGATCAGGCTTGGTATGATCACCAATATCTTTAACATTACAGTTAGCCTCAGCCTCGACGAAAACCGCACCTTCGTTGGTACAATCCACGATCAGCTTCCCCTCCGGGCTAATTGTCAACCTCCCAGCAGCAGGGTAGTAATGAACAAGAACCTTAGACAATGCATCTTTTATCACCCCTGCAGCCATTTCATTCCCTTTCTCCTTCGACTTAAAGCAATAAATAGTGCGTACTGTAACCGCTATGTTTTGGTCCAGATTCGACAAGAAATAGAGACCCTTTTCGGTTTTCTCGTATGGTTGCACAAGTGTTGGCTCTTCTGTCCTTGTGACGATGAGTTCGACTCCCTGGTTGTCGTCGTTGCAGGTTTTGGTACTTCCCATTTTAGCAAACTTGATGACTTTGAAAAAACCTGTTGATTACCATCAATATATTTGATTATGAAGAATATGATGTTAAATATATGAACAAGTGAAAATAAGTGTGACTTTGAGCATGTAAATGATCAAAACTACTACTACTACATGTTTGTTTCATGAGTGTGTACCTAAATGTGTGCCTTCACTTTGAGCACTAAAGTTGAAAACAAAAAATTGTATGTTTATTGGGAAGAAATAATGGATATTATATAGAGTTGAAACATGAGATGAGGAGGTGAACAACACACGGTTTTGGTTAACAATAAATTTGAAAAGGACTTCTGATCAAGATTGTATATTTTTCTTTTAAATATAACTTTACCCTAAAAACTAACATAATTAGATAAATGGAGAAGACTTAAAAAATATTAATCCGTTTATTTATTTATGTCAATTTGAAATATGAGTACACAAAAGATTGTTCTTATAATATTTTGTTATATTTAATTGATTATATTAAAGTGTTATAAGTTATGATGATTGTATTACATTGTTTTGACTGAAAATTCTGAATATTAATAGTTTTTATCCGCTAAAAACGACGCATAAATATTTAATTATTTAAAGAGTAAATTACATAAATCGTTCTTTAAATTCACTCAATTTATGGATCACATTCTTTATTGAAAATAGTTACATAAATCATCCTTATAAATGATAATTTATAATGGATTTCATCCTTTTTCTTGATATAAAGGACCATTTATGTGATGTAATTAAAGGGCGATTTATGTAATATAAAGGATGAAATCCATTATAAATTTTCATTTTAAGGATGTTTTTTGAAACTATTTTTAATAAAGGATGTAATCCATAAAATTAGTGAATATAAAGGACGATTTATGTAATTTACTCTTATTTAAACTTATATATAAGTCTAGTAATTTAAGTATTTCACAAGTTATAATAGTTTTTAAAGTAAATTACATAAATCATCCTTTATATTCAATCATTTTATAAATGACATCCTTTATTTACTCATTTATGTAATTTATTAAATGATGATTTATGTAATTTGAAAGATGAAATTCATTATAAATTTTCATTCAAAGAATGTTTTATGTAACTATATCTAATAAAAGATGTTATCTATAAAATGAGTGAGTATAAAGAACAATATTTGTAATTTATTTAATGTAGTTTATATGTACATAATTTAAGTATAGTGATAATATTGTAAGCTACCATTTATATAAATAAATAAAAACTATCTCATTGTAATATGTTTTAAAATATTTTAAATGAATGATATTATTATAAAGGAGTTTTTAGCAACCAAGTATAGTGATAATGTATGTTGCTAGTTTATATAAATAAATAAATAAATAAAAAAATTATATTTACGTCTTGAAATATTTTGTTTGCATCGTATTAAAATAGGGTGGGTAGTTTGTCGAACATGCGGTAGAGGTACGGTTGGTGGGGGTAGGCATCCTAGATTGAGTTGCTTCACAAACTTTCTCACCCAAAAATTTAACATTGAATTTCTCGCCCAAAAGTTGAATATTGGACTTCACTCTTTAGTGTGTTTTTATTTTATTTTCAAATAAATAATAATAATAATAATAATAATAATAATAATAATAATAATAATAATAATAATAATTCAAAGCATTAGTAGCTTTGGTACATTAGAGGTTACAACTTGCTAGGAAGATAAAGACATAAGCATTGATCTAATGAATCTCCAGAATCATTCAAAGAGGTAAAACTCGATTCCCTCTTAACTCAAATTCGGATATCCGAAAATTTCGGATAGTGATTTTTACTATCCGAATCCGAATCCGAAATTTCGGATTCGGATATCCAAACGGATATCCGAACTCTAAAATAAAAATTAAAAATTTAAAAAAAAAAACATCCGGATATCCGAAAATCTGAAAAATATCCGAAATATCCGAAAAAATATCCGAATATCCGAAAAACTATCCGAAATATCCGGAAAAATATCCGAATATCCGAAAAAAATAAATATTTCGGATAATTCGGATATCCGAACTATCCGAAATTTTTCAAAATTACTATCCGAATCCGAATCCGGACTTCCGGATATCCGGACTTCCGGATATTTCGGATACGGATTTTCGGATATTTCGATTTCGGATTCGGATACGGATTTTTTTGAACACCCTAATAACATATTGTTGCTTAAAAATTTCAATATTAAATAATTTTGCATTTTGAAAATCTTTCTTTTTCAAATTTTTTTTTATAAAACATTTATTTTTAAGAAAGACATGCATTAAAAATTTCATATTTGATAGTATTTGGTTTTTGAAAGATATGTTTTTTCATACTAAGATCATTTTTAATATATTAAAAAAATATTTTTTATTTGGAAAATTATAAATAATATAATTGGTATTAAAAATTATTTTATAATATGGTGTATTAACACACGCATTATTATTAGGTAATTTACCAAGTACTAGTGGCGTAGCTTGGTCGACTTGAAAGGGGACGGAAGTTTTTGAAAACCATAATACATGTTAATTTTTTGAAGCAAGGGGACGAAACCCCTATTTTTAACTAAAAATAGAATTTCGAACAAAAAATTAACACTACGGACGGGAAAAGAGGGGGCGGTCACCCACGGCCCCAAAGAAGCTTCGCCCATGTAATCAACAACCATCCTATCGTCCGACGGTGTACCGTCTGGCACCCGTTGGTGTATTAATGTGTCACCCAAAGGTGTCTTTAACATCCATCAGATGTAAGTGATTTAACGACTCTTAGACCTATCGGTGTGCCGGGTGAAGGGGCGTGGGAGTGGGCGTGGAGGGGCGTGGCACACCGCCCCCCCTATGGCGTGATCGGGGCGTGAAGGCAAGGCGTGGTTCCACCAACGGCGTGAAGGCTTGCAACGGTAATTTTTTGAACCGTTGGAAAGGTAAAGAAAAAAAAAAAAAAATTTTTTTACCTATTTAAACCAACCATTCAACTATTAAACCCAAAAAAATATTTCTCATTTCTAACATTCAATACAAAAAAATACCCACTCTTCCCATTTTAAACTTTCTTAACCAACCCAAAGCAATCATACCTCAAAGGAGGTAGGAGAGCTGGTTCATATTGACTTGTGGGGTCCCTATAAGGTAAACAGTAGGGAAGGTTTTAAATACTTCCTTACTGTAGTTGATGATTTTTCAAGAGCAGTATGGTGTTATATGCTCAAGTCTAAATGTGAAGTTTTTGAAAATTTAGTCACATTCTGTGCATTGATAAAAAATCAGTTTGATAAAGTTGTTAAAATTTTTAGAAGTGATAATGGCACAGAATTTGTTAACAGTCAAGTGTCTAATTTTTGTAAATCTAAAGGAATTATTCATCAAACAACTTGTAGTTATACCCCACATCAAAATGGAATAGCAGAAAGGAAACATAGGCATCTCTTAAATGTAGCTAGGTCATTGCTATTTCAAGGGGGGTTACCTCTTCATTTCTGGTCTGAGTGTATTTTAACAGCTGTTTATCTAATAAACAGAACTCCATCTTCAGTTTTAAAAGGAAAAAGTCCTTATGAAGTCATGTTTGGTTTTAAGCCTTCTCTTACTCACTTGAAAAATTTTGGGTGTCTATGTTATAGTACCATTTTAAATGAATCTAATAAATTTTCAAGTAGAGCTGAAAAGTGTGTGTTAATTGGATATTCGAATGTAAAGAAGGGTTGTAAACTTTGGAGTCTAGATAGAAAAGTTGTGTTGTTTTCTAGAGATGTTAAATTTTTTGAAAACATATATCCCTTTAAAGATGATAAAAATGAATCAAGTCAAATAACAAATCAGTCTGATGTTTTAGAATTTTTTAATATAACTGAACTCAATTTTTCAAGTGAGGAAAATCCCAATGATGCTGAGGAGGCTATGATGTCTAAAGAGTTGTCTTCTAAGAACTTGCAAACTGCTGATCATTCAGGAGTGTCTAGTGAGGTAGGTACATCTAGGATTCCCTTGAGTTCATGTGAACAGCCACCTAGAACTCCTTTGGTCAGTGAGGGGGTAGGTTCTAGTAGTGATGATTCTCATGATCATAATGATCATGATACTGGGAAATATGATAAGACTAAGTCTTCTGAGGGTACTGATGCAACTGCATCATCTGGCTCTGATGTAGCAAATAAACCAAACGTTAGAACTTCATCTAGGACTTCTGTTTTTCCTGCTAAGTTTAATGATTATATAGTAGAAGGAAAAGTAAAATATGGTCTTGAAAAAGTGGTAAATTATTCACACTTAGATAGTGAAAATTTCTGTTTTATAACTGGGTTGAATAAAACAGTAGAACCTACTTCTTATAGTGAAGCTTCAACTGACCAAAACTGGGTTGAAGCTATGAATGCTGAAATGGAGGCATTACATAGGAACAACACCTGGGTTCTTGTTGATCTTCCTATAGGTAGAAAGGCTATTGGGTGTAAATGGGTGTACAAAATTAAGTATAAATCTACAGGAGAAATTGATAGATATAAGGCAAGGCTAGTTGCAAAAGGGTTTAACCAAAGAGAGGGAATTGATTTTGAGGAGACATTCTCTCCAGTTGTAAAAATGGTAACAGTGCGTTGTGTTGTCAGTCTAGCCTTGAAGAATAATTGGTCACTTTTTCAATTAGATATTAATAATGCTTTTCTTTATAGTAGTTTAAATGAAGATGTCTATATGAATTTACCAGAAGGTTACTACTCTAAGAATGAGACTAGGGTTTGTAAATTAGTAAAATCTTTATATGGATTAAAACAAGCTCCTAGACAATGGAATGAAAAATTGACCGGTGTTTTGCTTGAAAATGGTTTTGTTCAGAGTGCTTGTGATTATTCTCTGTTTGTAAAATGTTATGATTCAGTTTTTTTAATATTGTTAGTTTATGTGGATGATATAGTTTTAACAGGAAATAATCAAGTTGAAATTGATATTGTAAAACAAATGTTAAGAAAGAATTTTTTAATTAAAGACTTGGGAATTTTGAGATATTTTTTGGGTATTGAGGTAATATATTCTGACAAGGGTATATGTTTGTCACAAAGGAAATATTGTCTTGAGTTGTTAGCTGAGTTTGGATATTTAGGGTGTAAACCAGTTAGTACACCTATTGAGCAAAGTTTTATTATTTCTTCAAAGTGTAATAGTGATAGTACTGTAATTGAAAATGTAACAGGTTTTCAAAAATTAATAGGGAAACTTATATATCTGACATTGACTAGGCCTGATATTTCTTATGCTGTACAGTTCTTGAGTCAATACATGCATGCACCTACTAATACTCACTTAAATATTGGTCTTAGAGTTTTAAGGTACTTAAAATCTTCTCCTGGTACTGGTGTATTGTATAATAAAGATGAGATTTTAGGATTACATGCGTTTGTTGATGCAGACTGGGCCAAGTGTTTGGTAACTAGAAGATCAGTTACAGGTTTTAGTGTTTTTTTGGGTTCTTCGTTGGTTAATTGGAAAAGTAAGAAGCAGCCAACAGTTGCTAGATCCACTGCAGAGGCAGAATACAGGGCACTGTGTGCTGTAACATGTGATTTAGTTTGGTTACAAAATTTACTTTTAGAATTAAAGATTAAAAGTTTTTTGCCAATAAAAGTTTTTTGTGATAATCAAGCAGCAATAGCTATTTCTGCTAATCCTGTTTTACATGATCGTACGAAACATTTTGAAATTGATTTACACTTTGTTAGAGAGAAGGTGTCTGCTGGGTTTGTTAAAATTGAAAAAATTGAATCAGACAAACAGGTTGCAGATGGTTTTACTAAGGGTCTCAGTGTACAACAACATAAGTTGTTTTGTAAAAATTTGGGACTTATTGATATGTTTGCTAACTGAATTATGGGGGGATGTTGAAATTATTAAATATTAGTAATTCAGTTAGTTAGTTTATAATTAATTAAAAGATTGAATTTGTTTTTTATAGTTGTAACAGATTAGAGGGACTGGAGTTGTTGAGTAGATAAAGTTGAAGGTAGCAGATGGAAATAGAAGGATGACAGGTGAGCTGTACTTAATCAAGTCAGACGCATTTTTTGAGATTATCTCTTCATCTTTACATTTTTTCTCTCTGCAAGTCGTTTTAGGGTTTCCAGAGATTGAGTTTGTATTTTGATCTTTGTTCTTTAGATGTTTTGAGATCATTTTTGTTTGATTTGTTTGTTTTAGATCTAAACACAGATCTGTGATTGTTCACTCATCATTGTAGATGAGTTAGATCAGATTAGATCTAGACGTTTTTAATCTTGTTCTTGTTCTTAGGGTTTGAGTCGTTGTACTTAGATCGAGTTGTAATAGAATAGGATTCATCTTTGTTTTTGGTTTTATTTTTAGTAAATCACAGATTCATGTGAATCTGTAAGTTGGAATATCTTTTGTGTGTTTTTTACATTTTTCCTTCTAATACTAGATAATATACTTGTGTATAGAATCAACTATATTACCATTATTATGATATGTATGGTTTTTTTACCGACCTCGCAAAAAAATTTCCGGTGGCCCGACCTTAAAAAACCCATTTTTTAGGATTATTTTTTTTTAAAGTAAAAAACGAGTCTACGACATTATTATATATATTAATTACTAAAGATTCTCTCACTCACAATTTTCCCTATTCACTTTCACACACACATTACACACACACATCACACACATACACATGCACACACATCACACAATCACACACACACAAACATCACACACATCACACAAAAGGTGGGCCCCAACATCTCACACACACATACATATATATATAGTTTGTATCATGTGAAAACTTCATCTTAGAGAGAAAACCCTTAAACCTTATCTGGGTCGTTGATTTGGAATCTTGAAAATAAACATGTGGTCTACATTAACCCACATTAAAACTTATTTGTTTATCCAAAACCTAATTTTTTATTCAAGTTTAATGTGTATCACATATTTTATTTTCAAAAGTCCAAATCAATGGTCCAGATAGGGTTTAAGGATTTTTTCTCTTATACCGGGTTTTCACATGATACAAACCCTCGCATAATCACTATTCACTACCGCGTCTAAATAATCACTATTCACTACCGTGGCTAAACATCAAAAGATAGATTTCAATACTTTTCAATTAATTTGAAATTTTTGTTTATAACCCTGAACTTTTAACTCTTATTTTTAAAGTCCCCTCTCACTTTACTTACATATTTTTAATGTTCACATGATTTAACGCGTCATTAGCTTATATGATAAATGTCATAATTATATTAATTTGATCGCAATCGCCTCATGAACGTTTATATAAATTTCTAACCCAAACGATTACAGAAATTTTGCGCGTTGTTTACATGCCTATAACGCATCCGTACGTTATCGAATATTTGTATCGTTTATATCATTTTGATCGTAATTAGTTCACAAATGATTTAGATTTAATAATTTTATAAACCATGAGTATTATATATACTACATATATATACGATTTACATTTAATATTTTAATAATATTTGTATCATTTATAAATTCTAATTTACGCAGGGCCTTTTTTTTAAGTCTTCTGTAATCACGTTCTTTACTATTAAATAAGTTCTTAATCTTCAACCCTTAGTTTCAAAGCTTACGTTATAGATGTTGTATAGGGTATTTTCGTGCATTTTATTGTACACGATTTTAACCTCATGTTCTGTTGGTTTTTTTTACGTCAGTATATCAGACCCCGCCGCAACGCGCGGGTCATGTATACTAGTTCTTAGAAATTAGAATCGTTACAATCGTAAAAAAACTATTGGGTTGGGCCGTCTCATGTAGCCACCATTAACTCATTAAGACTTAAATTAATAGCCTTTTTTTTTGGACTTTAATTAATTGCCAGCCCAAGATCTTATGGGCTGCAAGGGTTTGGATTATGGACTGCATAATTTGGTCGATGGAGAGCCAGGCCCAGGACTGAGCCGATGATTTAGCTGTTGAAAAAATTCGCAAACCCTTCTCCAGTTCTCCCTCGTTCTAACCTTCTTGGTCCAAAACAGAGACAACCGTATACGCAGTTACGCACCGGCGCACCGCCAGACGCCACCACCGCGTGCTAATTCGCCACCAGGTTAGGTTTCATCTTCCTAGTTGCTTCTTGTTTGATTTTGCTTCATTTTGCTCAAAGTTTCCGGCAATCTGAAGATGTTTTTGGAGTTTTATTATATATATATATATATATATTTCTAAAACTTTAATCTAATCTTCGACTAGTTTTTTAAAAGAATCTTATGATTGTGATTTATTTTGCTTGAATTTGAGTAACAGCTGCCAATTTCATAGTTCATACACACATACAGTAAAATATCATATGCTGTTTGAATAAGAAGAGAAATACGCAATTTATTCACCCCAAAATGTAATCAGCAATCGGTATTTGTTTGTAGTAGTGGCCAAATGAGAATTTCAGGCAAATCATGTTATAATTATATGCATCAAACATTATGAACCCTAATGCGATTATATAGACATCTGAAGGGTTTAGGCATAGAGATGATAAGAGGTGGAAAAAGTTTCGTGTCTTCGCCACCTGCATTTTCAAACGATGCAAAGAAGCTTTTGGTTTGCACAGGAAACACAGTTTCCATTTTCAGCACCGACACCGGTTTACAGGTTCGATTGATTATTCACAATTTTTTTCCAATGTTATAAAGTTTATTTTTCAAGTTAAAAAACTTACCATGATATCAAGATTGTTTGATAAAATGTATCACAGGTAAGTGAACTGGAAGGTCATACGGCACTAGTGACATCTGTAACGGTTGTACCAGCAACCACCCCTGCAAGCATGATTTTAAGCTATTGCTGGACAAGTTCACTTGATGGTACTATAAGGTATTGGGATTTCTCGGTCCCAGAGCTGATGAAAACCATAAATATTCAGCTTCCAGTTTATTCAATGGTAATTTGTTTGTGTTTATTGCATTTGAAACTGATCAAATAATATAGCTTAGTTTTTTTATTGTAGTGTAAAATGTAACATAGTTTACTCTGATTGCAGGTAATTCCATCTTTGTTTATACATCAGGTGGAAAAAAATGAAAATCTATCTGATACCTATGCTTATATCTCTGTGGAAAACATCAAAAACGAACAAAATAAGCATAGAAAAGAATTAAAAGGCCAGATCTTAAAGTGTAATTTGTCTAAGTCTCGCTTGGTTCGTGGAGTTATTTTGTCAGAGGTTGGCTTCTTCTCACTATAAGTTTCATGTATATTTTTCATAGCTATTTACATTCTTATGCTTAAAATAGTCAGGGTTTCTTGTTAATTTCTTTATGTTTGTAACTGTACAGAGTAAAAAACCAGAGAAAATAACCCTTTCTCCAACTGGAAAATATTTTGGAATTCATGAAAAGCGCAAGATTCGGGTATGGGAAGTACCGACAAAAGATACCAAGAACATTAGTTATCGGAAATTAAAACTATCACATACCAAAAACCTGAGCTGTATTGCTTTTCATCCAACAAACAGAATTGTGGCAGCTGGTGATGTGACTGGGAGAGTTTTAATTTGGAGAGGTTTTGGTGATAAGACATTTACTGGCAATAATTTAGAAAATGAAAAACTATTGAAATATGAAGATGACAGACCTGGTGTTAGGGATAACGGTGATGCTGATTCTTGCACTACCTGGCATTGGCACTCTTCAGAAGTCAAAGTGTTGTGTTTCTCTTCAGATGGAGCTTATTTGTATACGGGTAAAGAAAAAAAAAGTCTATGCTTTTAAATTAATATCACCTTTTTAATGTAACTCTCTAAATCATAGGTGGAAAAGAAGGAGTTCTAGTAGTCTGGCAGGTAGACACTGGAAAGAAAACATTCATACCCAGAATAGGGACTCCATTTCTTAGTTTTATTAGTTCTCCAGATTCTTCTCTTTCATCAGTAAGAAGAAGCTTCCTAGTTTTCTTTACATCTTTGGCTTTAAATTATGTCTTGCTGATGTTTTTTCTTTTTCTTTCAGATATCTTGTGCTGATAATCGAATCCATATTCTGAAAACAACATCAATGAAGATTTTGAAGTCGATTTCTGGGATTAAGGTTTACCGTCAGTCGAATATTTCCTTAATATTTAAGATATAAATTGTGTAAAAGTTTAATCTAATTTCTCTGTATTTTCAGCTTCCATCTCCTGTCCCAGAAATGTTTAGAGGGTCATATAATGATTTTGTGTTCGACCATACTGCGGGATTGGTTGCTGTTCGTACAGAGAATTATTGTATACAGTTCTACAGCTTGTTTGATGATCGTGAAATATCAGAGGTATACAAATTTAATTTCTTGTCTATAATGTTTATTTTTCTCTATTTAAATGTGCACTTATATTATTTGCCATTAAGAATAAGATTCTATAAGTAGTTCTCAAAACCAAAATACACGCAAAAAATTGGTTTATAACCATAGTCATTTATAGAGGCTTGTTTTGTAAAAACGTTTGTGTTTTTGTTTTTGTTTGTGTTTTTTTTTTTTTTTTGCCTCAAACAAGGCTTGCTAGTTGATTCTTTCACTTCCATTTTGCAGGTTCAGGTCTGTGAAAGAAATCATCAACCAAGTGATGATCTCACGGTAACTTTTGTTTTCCTTTGATTAAAAATGTCGTTGTATAAAAAAAATATTACATTAAAATTAATTCTTATATGTTTACATGATCTATAGATACAACAACAACCTTACCCAATATATCCCCACTTTTCAGTAGGGTCTGGGGGACGGATAGATACAAACCTTACCCCTATCCCAATTGAGATAAGGCAGCTCCGAAAGAGTCCCTGGCTCAAAGTTATCGTTTGAAGTTGATCATCCCAACGATTTTAACGTTATTTTCACAAAATAATTAAAATTAGTCTAGGCTTTTTAGTTTTCTATCCTACTGCTTTTAAGGATGTGTTTGAATAAATAATTTATGCTCAAAGTTCTTTTTTTGTAAAATTACGCCAATTGAAAATCTTATCTTTCAATAGTATCAAAATATGTTTAATTGTTTATATCATGATTGCAGTTGATTTTGAATCTAGTTGCACTTTCATCTGAGGGCTCTGTGATGTGTACTGTTGAAACCAGAATGGCTGAAGAAGGAATAGGAGGCTTTGTTACACTTAAGTTTTGGGAACGTGGGTCTCAGAACAATGATTATAGTTTGTCAACTGTTGTATATGAGCCACATAGGTTGCCTTTGTCTTATTTCAATTGTAATAAATATAAGATCATTTTGACAGAAAGAGAAGCAGTCTGTAATGTTATATAAACTTACAATGCCTTACAGGGACGCTGGTGTTTCTGCGGTTGCTTTCCATCCTACTCAGGTCATGGTTGTCAGTGCTTCTTATGGTGGTGATTTCAAGGTAATATGCAAAGTTATCTCATTTCTGTATTGTTTAAATTTTGAAGATGAATTAGTATAATTCTTATGATTTTGCAGGTTTGGGTTAGCAAGCATGAAACTGAACAGAATAATAAATTGATTCAAAGAAGTCGATGGGCATGTCATGCTGTGGGTTCATACAGGAAGAAACCTATGACTGCTGCTGCATTTTCAAATGATGGTTCTGTATTGGCTATTGCCGCAGAAAACGTAATTACATTGTGGGACCCAGAGAAGAATGTTCTTGTAGCTGTAATCGGGTCTACTCGTGAGGTGGGTCCTGCAACTTTTGGTCTTTGAATTGCAATGCTCTAATTCTAATTGTTTATCTAATTTTTGCAGTCGATTAAAAATCTTTCATTTATCGGAGCTTCCAATTTCCTTGTATCTGCATCACAAGGTTCAAATCCACAGCTCTCTGTTTGGAGCATGTCAAAGTTGTCAGTATCATGGTCATACAAAATTCACATTGAAGGTCTTTTTTCTTGGTTCAATATAAGGCATTGTTTTTATTCAATTTCGTTAATACAAACATTATACCAAGTCTCTTGTATGCATAAATTATACGCAGCTATAGCATGTTCGAAAAAAGAATCCCATTTTGCTGTTCTTGTTCTTCTTCCTGAGTCATCGAAAGCTGGTGTGACAACATCACACAATGCCAATGGGGCTATTTTACTATTCAATGCTGGAGATCCTGTTCCATTAGCTTCATGGGGTGTGACAAAGGTAAGCTTAATTAGCTACAATCAGTGTTGAATTTTAAAAATGTTTTTATTTCTTTGTGGTATTTTGTAGGCCGAGGGCGGGGGTCTTGCATTTATTCAAAAGAATCGATCCATAGATGATATGGATGAAAACGCGGGTACAGATTTGCTCGCTTATGTAAACGGCGATCATGAATATGCTGTTTTTAACCCACTTGGTGTAGAGATGCAAGAGCGAAAAGCTAGACATGTAGACAGTGTGTTCAGCCTGGAAGGAACAGGTTTGACTTGTCAACTGTTTAATTTGATAATCAAGGTTTAAATACCGTATAAACTGAAATCATTTTAAACTGCATTATCTTTTTGATAGGGCAAATTGGGTATGCATCCATCTATGGGAATCTACCCGAGTTCAAACTGGAAGCGATTGCAGCACGTGCCGAGGCTGTAACGCCTTTGGAAAGACCGTGGGAGACCATTTTCAGCGGACCATCACACAGTCTACCTCCTCTCACGAAGCTTTGTTCGGCTTTTCTTGAATCATTTTTGGAGAAACGAACTGGTACGGTAAGTTAAACTATGAACAAGTATTTAACCAAATATAACCCGAGCAAAGATTAAAGATCAAGAAGTTAAAAGCCAGCAGTTTTGTAGTTCATATAAATGGCCAATTTTGACTCTTTTTATTCAATATTTTGCGATGTATTTTATGAATATGGATTGTGTATGAGTGGGTAGTTGACTAGATATAAATACGTTATCATGTATTGTTATCATTGAGTTGAAACACTACTAAAGTACTAAGTTAACAAGTTAAAACAACGGACCAAAGATTTTTTTAGCTGGTTTAGCCTTTTTTTTTTTTGGGTGCATGGTGCCATGGATGTCAGATGAGTCTTATCTTGGACTTTCAGCTTGGGCCAGTTACACTAATGATAACCTGGCTTTGCAATATTTAAAACTAAGAATTAGGTTATTTATAAAGGTTAGACTTTAGAGTGATGAAAAAGTGTTATAGAGAAAATAATAAGAGGAAAAGAGGATGATGGGGGTATAATCATGATAAAACAATATTTTTTTAATGGGTGTAGAAAATAATATTTAGCGGTGTAGTTGAAAATTTATTTACCAAAATGGATGTTTTCTTTGTTTCAATACTTTTAACTAATCTAAAAAAACCATGAAGAAAAATACGCATTTTAGTAAATAAGTTTTCAATCACATTTATTTGGTAAATATTTTTTTTCAAGTGCATCCATTTGAAAAAAAAAAAACCTGTTAAAATATAATAACTAGCTCATGCAAAGTAAACAAGAATAAGTGATTAGAAAGAATAAATTAATGCCAAGTTGCATTTGTTATATATGTATATTTTTCAATTTTGACATCTTGTTTGGGGTACTGGATTTATGTTTATAATTTCTTGACGTGGATATTGGCAGGAATTGATTGAAACTTTAGCATGAGATAATAAACGCACACGTGGTATTGGGTATATTGGGATCTAGAATAAAGTTTCAAAAAATCTCAATAATTAGTTGGAAATATAATATACTTCACAAAAAAATTAAAAAAAATTAAGATTAGTTAACGTGCATTTTCTTTGCCAAATCATATATACGGCTCCAAGTAGTTCGTATATTTGCCAAATCGTGTTTCAATTCTACAATTGTTGAAAGCTTAATTGATAAAATAATTGTTTTCTTAGGTTTAAATCCCATATTCTGCTATAAATACAAAAAAACTAAGTATGACATATAATTTCAAACATATTTGAATATTATTTAAAAAAATATGATTTCTCTTCCAACATATAGCAAATAATATATACGTCTCAAAGTAGATTAATATGAGCTAAGACGTTAACTTTGATGTGTTTAATACTTTATGAATAATGTTACAAAACAGACTAGAGGTTACTACACATGCAGTGAATTTAAGAGGTACATAGAAACAATATTCGATTATTCGCATAAAGCTCAAGGAAATTAAAAACCTTGATATTTTTGCTTAATGAAAGAAAACGAATCTCAATTTCCATTTGACATGACTTGAATTTACTAAGCATCATAACTAAGAGGGTAAATTTGAAATATGCTATTTCACTAGACTATGCGGTTGACCCACACCTATATACTTCGTCTCTTATATTATTGTAAGCAATTCAGGGTCTCTCTTAAAACAATTTCTTTTTTCGCAGAGATGGAAGATTTACCTACATTTTATTTTTCTCAAACATTATAAATAATCATGGTACGAGTGTAATTTTAGCGAGTATGATTATAAATGTTTTATTTATTAAAACTATATTTATACTCTCAAACTCAAAGTCATCTAAAGCTGATATTACACAATGATGAGTGAGATGGTTTGTGACTGAGTTATTGAGTTCAGAGCTAAGACCGGAATAAACATTTTTTGTAAAGCCCAGTAGCCCACTATTTTTGTAGGCAAAATGAAAATATGTGGTTCCTTTTTAACAAATCATATTTGTCAAAGCCCACTATTTTACTCGGACCTAACTTCTAAGACCTAAGTAAAGACCAAAATAATAAAGTTAAACTAAAGAGTTTATAGATAACATATTTTAAAAAATTCTTTATTATTTTTATTTTTTATCATTTTCAACTTTGGCTCTGGTTACATTTTATTTTTATTTTATTAACAACCTGTTTCTTAATTTAAATTTCAATTTCACATAGCTCACCTAAATTATTAATCAATAATCCAGTAAAATATATTACTAAAGAGTTACTAACATATTACTAACAACCTGATTTCAACTTTTCAACAATTATGGTGGTCGTAAAGTCAAGTAGGTATGCTAAAAAAAAATACACAGTAAAGTCCTAATGATTAGTAGGGTCTGGGAAGGATGAGACGAAAAACACTCAACATAAAAATAGGATTCATTCTCAAATTCTTTGATGAGAATTAATATTAAATAAAGTAGAAGAGGAGAAGTTGGAAAACGCTGAAACGATTTTAGAACACAAGATACAAAAGAACTTAGGAAGAAAATACTTGTTTACTGCTACCCAAACCTTCCATTTCGTGATTCGATATTGTCCACTCAGATATCAGAGACGCTTTGATTCTTTTAATTTTTTTTATCACGTGTTTAATCAGTTTCATTTCACGCTCGCTAGTTTATATTCGGCGTTTACACGTAAAAACTAAAAGAAAAATACACTTAGGTTAAAGAACAAAAAAAATAAACTTAGGTTAAAGAACAGACACCCAAACTATATAGCAATTTTTTTCAAAAAAAGACAACTGTCTACTGAATGAGTTAAGACACATAGACAATGTGTCCAGATTGCAAGAGACATGTTTGACTCCAACAAAAAGGTGATGGCTTTGGATTTGATAGGTGCAAGGGCGGCTCTTTGTAAAGAATTTTTTTTGGGTCATAATATTTATACACCATCCTTATCTTTTATATATTATACTCATATTAAATCAATCACATCATACTCATATAACTTATATTCATACATGTATTAAAAATATTTTTTAAAATAAAAAAATAAAAAAATATTGTTATTCATACACCGGTTTACCAATGTCCCTAACTTTTTTTTAAAGAAATTTTAGAAGGTTGCATAGGGCTCTCAAAATTTCAAGACCCTAGCTCTAAAAGACACAAATATTATGTGACAATTGTATTCGAGAATTACGGCATTAATGATGAAATCACATTTGGTCGTGCTTGAAATCCACATTCTTTATTATGTATGTGCCAGAAGGACCATATCATATCATATTAGTTCATGACTTGTAATTACTCAGGAATCTGGTGTTAGTAGATCGCAAAGAAACATCCATCACATAATGTTTATTTAAATAGATGACCAACCGATTTCATGCTTAGAATCATAACTCGAAAATGAAGAGAATGAGTGGAAACGAAATCGCGAAACGAGGCTCCGATTTCAAGATACACTGAGTCAAAGATAGCGTTAAATAAGAGGTCAAATATTTTGAACTCTTTAGGTCTTGAGATTATAACCATTGGAAAGAGCTCGAAAAATCGTGAACGTAGGCGAAAACCGTGCGCAAAACGGAGTTCGTATGCTCCCGTAATCGCGAAAACAAAATCGTGTCTGACTAAGGCGGTGGAGGTACGCGAAGGACCCCTTTGAAATCCTCGGCGGTATGCGACGGAAGCAGCAGGCATAAAAATCTGATTTCTTGATCTGATTTCATTTCTGGTCGATTTTTTTCGACTTCCAGACGCCTAAACTCAAATTTTCACTATCCAAACTCCATCTTGAAGGTGTTTAAATATCCGGATCGCACCAAGGAACATATCTACAAGTCCCGAACATCATATCTGTCCGAGAAATCTGTTAGATTAGGTAACGGTTCGTTTTAACTTTCTAGTTTGATAATCATTAGATTAAATCTTGTTTTGAATATAATACAATAGTTAGGATTGTTGATTATTGCCTAGTTGATGGCTAGGAATGGTTAGAAACGAAGAACACAGTATGTTAACGGTTAAATCTTTGTTTTGATCTGTTATAATGCCCGGTTTTCATGAAACCACAATAATGGTTATAATTGTTTAAACCATTTGATTGTAACAATGATTGTGATTGTATTGATCATTTCTTGAAATGCTAGGTTAAATCCAAGTGTTTCAAACTAATGAGAAGCATAGATAATCACCGGAATCACAATCTGATGTTTATGATAACAGTCAGATTAGTACATTGAGCATGATTATTAAACCTATTTTAATATCACATTCTCATGTTTCATGATACCTAAATGATCAATAACAAGGATTGACTATTCCTAAGCCATAAATTCATCTAGGAAATTGTTAATGAAATAATCAACAATCAACATCTATGTGATTAATCTGAAAATGTCGTGATTAATCTAGTTAGTCATAAACTCCTTAATAGGAACCTAAATCATTATAGGTTCCTTGTTTATCGCACTTTGTGCAATATTAACTTAAGGAGGCTGATTAAGGATTAAGATCAGCTTGATGACTTAAACTACGATTTCTTGTTATCAAAAGTTAAGGAATATTCTGATAATCTAATTCAAAAGCAAGGAACTCATAAAACATTAATAAATTGCAGAATTCTCTTCAAATCTTGAGTGATACTTCAATATCAAAACACTTCAATAACAGGTGAGATTCATAACCCTCTTTTCCTTTATTCTGCTAAAACTCGAGGTGGAACATGTAGATACATTTTCAAAACATATTTTATCAACTATTGTGAAATCATATATCAGTATCATCAGGATGATGATAAACATTTATCAACTCCTGTGAAATCATGTATGGGTTTCATCAGGAAAATCATGACAAACTATTATCAAGTAAATATTTTATCAAATCATTAAAACAAGCGTATCATTTGAGAATTTTGGTTATGTGGAGGCTAGTTGAGGACATTCTTTATGTGAACATCATTAACCTGTTATCAAGCCCTTGATAGTACTGGTATGATCATATGCGGGAACACAAGATCAATATCACAAATCGCTCCGACCGTGGGTTGGACATCATCATGTGAACTATCAATCATTATCATTTATCATTAGGTTTGATGTTTGCATGCTCAATAGATTCAATTTCAAAGTACCTACTTGATCACTTGTGAATACTATATCATGAAAATCATTGTTTGAATAATCATTTTAAATCAACGAAACTTATGTTTCTCACTCAACTATTCGCAGTTGACTTTTATCTACATGTTCCAGGTTACAAATCACCCACCAGCTTAAGAACGGTGGAGCAAATATCTATGTAAACCAGAAGTCAAGGGAGATCTTCAACTATGGCTATGTAATCATTACGTCACGCGCCGTGGATTCCGCACGCGGCGTGGGTTGTGACATATTATTTGTATATATATTTGTTTCACAATCTATTAAGAATAATACATGTAATTGATGGTTGACCCTAAATTTTAAAATGAGCCTTAAACCTTGATAATTAAAGAGCCGGTCAAAGCTGAACCGGTTAAATATGAATAATTTCAAGGGAGGCCGACATATGCTATATTACTATTTGTCATTATTTTATTATTATTATTATTATTTATTTATTTTTTTTATCTTTAATTTTTTAATATTATATAGTATGTAGTTTTCAAAAGCAATTAAAACTACACATCAAAACAGAAAAATGTCATCCTTATTGGTAAAATATTAGAGTAAAAATATCTAACTAGTCCACTTGTTCAATTTCGCTACACCCTTTTTTACGATTTTTTTTTTAAATTTTTTTTATGGATATAGAATCTGTATCAAGTAGTTGACCGATACATGTATATATATATATTTTGTATATGAAAAAAACATCCAGTGGTTTCATTTCAACCTTTTGAGCGTCTGGTTAGTCATATTTCATCAATTTATTTTTTGATTATTATTTATTTATTTTATATATTTTTTAATTAGTGGTTAAGGGACATTTTTTTTTGAGGTAGAGGGTTAAATTTGTTGCAGGCAGGTTTATTGTCGTTTATTTATTTGTTTTTAAGAGGAATAATCTAATTATTAAATTACATAAATCGTCATTTATATTCACTTATTTTATGTATGAAATCATTTATTAAAAATAGTTTCAAAATACATCCTTAAAATGTAAATTTATAATAAATTTCATCTTTTATATTACATAAATCGTCCTTTAATTACATCGCATAAACCGTCCTTTATATCAAGAAAAAATGATAAAATCCATTATAAATTATCATTTTTAATGATGGTTTATATAACTATTTACAATAAAGGACGACATCCGTAAATTAAGTGAATTTAAAGGACGATTTATGTAATTTACTTTAATAGTAATAAGACCATATGTAGTCGCCTGTGATTAAGGGCCTAAGGGGTGAATGGTCACACCCCCCACTACACAGGGGCGTGACCGGGACGTGGTGGGGCGTCGTGCGACTGCCATCATAGGTGAAAGGATGTGTGAAGGAAAAAAAGTTAATTCCATCGGCTATATAACCGTTGATTTCAAAAAAAAAAAATATAAACTCTATATAAACCCATTAAACACACAACCAAAAACACAAAATAATCTCTCAATTAAAGTCTCAAAAACTTTTCAAAAATTTCAACTCTTGTAATAGTGATCCAAACAACCCAAACAACCTGTTTGTTAACCCGTTTATGTAATTTTTTTAAAATTATTTTTGTAATTTTTTTAAATAATATTATGTCTTTTTTTGATTTAATTATAATTAAAAAAATAAAAATCAAATAATAAAATATTGAATAAAGGTGGTGATGACGTGGAGTGATAGGGAGTGATGATATCACATGTAACTTAAATTTTGTCATTTGTCACTCTCGCATTCATTTATTATTAATTTTTGTCATTTGTCACTGTTATATTCATTTATATTAAATTTTGACACTTGTCAATCATACATTCATCTCTCTTTCAATTTTATTTTATTAACCCTCTCTCATATTTAATGAATATTTTTAAATAATTAAATTGTATACTTAAATGCAAAAATATAATTCTTTGTATTCTAATAATGTATTATAACTTAATTATCATAAGTAGACTACAATTATATCTTATTTTAAAATATAATTTTAATTTTTAAATAGTTATAATTTATAATTTTTAAATCTTAATTATTTTCTTATTTTACTAACAATTGATATGATATTCAACATACAAATTTCATAAAACTATTGGTTTATAACATGTTAAATTATTCAATTCATATTAGACATATTTTATGTGTTCGTTGGTCGTTTAAATAAACTTTAAAAATTACAAAATGTATCTTACCTATCAAATACCAATTATGTTGATGTTTTACTATTTCGATTATTTATTAATGCGTAGCTTAATTATCTATCAAAATATTGTTTTATAATTTCTAAATTATTAGTTATAAATATTTAATGTTTTATTTTTGTTCCGTGTAATACATATGTTAATAATCTAGTAATAATATATATACATATACATTGGGGACAAAGTACTGCACAAAGTGAAATTAACGTGTTAATTAAGCATAGAAAGCGCTAGAATACGACATAAATCATGCTATCAATGCTATATTCACGCTTTTTACGTTATAATAACAATATTTTCGCACTATAATTGTACTATATGATATTTACTAATTACATAATGGACACTATAAACTGCATTCACTAAAATTACTTTTTATTTAATTAAGAATTATACACCCAACACATGTATGTGCTACAAAATTATATAGTAGCTATATATAATCTGAAACAATTAGGCGAGGCGTAATGTTTCACGCCCCAAGCAGTGATGTCTTCAGTCTTCCTTGTTAATTTTTGCCTCATGACATTCCTCATTTTGTGACCACACACTCAGTCACGGTGTTGCCTCTTGGGATGTTAATCACGTCAATCCGATCGAGTTTCAAGCAATTAGGTCGGGCTAAACAGATCATGAGTCAGTCAAGTTGATATTTATTTGTTATAATATTGACCAAATTTTAATTTATACAAATAATTCATAGTATATAATTGAATGTAAATGTGTTGAGTCATATTTAACTTGATTAATAACATTACTTCTAAATAGTTATAGTACTTTGAATATATTGGTAAAAAGTTAAATAGATTTTACATTTAATATTAAAATATATATAAAAATATTAATCCTTATTATTATTCGGTTAACCTAAAACCCTAACTTTTAATTCTAATTCATCCAAGATATTATATGAGTGAACCTATTACATAATTTATAGAATTTTTGACACAAACAAGCAACCTTATTAAACTTATTTGAATTTAGGTACTGGGTCGAGTTAGTTAGGTTTGAGTATTTTAACACCCCTAGTGCCTCATGCCCTCATCAGCACGGGGGTCTACTTCGTGACTGGTGCCTCACATGGCTCCCCTAACGACCCTTCCTCTAGAAATTACATAGGTTTTTATAATTCATGATTGACCATAAACAAAAACCATTTAACATGTATTTTACGGTTCCAGGGTTGTTCAAAACATATGAAATCTAAAAAAAGCCGAAGCACGAATCATATTTGAAACCGAAAAAATAGATTCGATTTTTGATTCAGTTTCTTTGAGTTGGACCTAATAGGTTGAAACTCGATCGGATTTGGATATTCGGGTCAGATTTGGATTTTAGGTTTCATGTAATTCGGGTTGTTCGGTTATGTGAATAATCCGATTATGAGCCAATAGATCATTATTAATTTCAAGTTATTAGATTTTTTTTATTAGTCACATAATCCATTGAAACTATCTTATTATAATAAATTTGTGATCAGTTTCTAAATTTTGAACTTTTAAGTGTAATATTGTGAATCAATACTAACAAAATATTTAATTATAAGAACCATAATGCAAGAAAAAATAAATAGCCAAAACAAAAATTTAGGAAATTTTCATTCTGCTTTATTCGGGTTGTTCGTGTTATTTAATTTAATCCGAATCCAAACCAAATACTAATTCGTCGGATGAGTTTCGAGTCAAATTGGGTATGGTCGAATTCTGATAGAGGTAAAATTAAAAATTTCAAATCCGAATAACCTAATTCAAATAAACCGAATAACTAATAATCCAACTCAATTGAAAACCTCTAGTTGCATGATGCATTTAATGAATTTAAGACGCCTACAAACGTTGTATGTATATGTGGACCCAGGTGCTTACCTTTTGTTGCTTCGTGGTTTTGGTGCCTATTGACCTAGGCCATTGGATCTAAATTTGACCACGAGCAGCCGGCGTGCTACTAGCCAATAGTTAACTCGTAATTTGACTAAATTTAAATCAGCACATATTTTATTAATAAAAAACATGTTTTGACTATATAATAATAGTAGTTTAAACTTCGTGTATTACACGGGTTGAACACTAAAATATTATATGTTTTTTAAGAAACTTATTTTAAATAAAATTTATTTTTTAAGAAGACTTATTTTTATAAAAGTTATTTTTTTTTTCTACAAGTACATGTTTAAAATATTTCTTATTGTTTTTTAAATTTTGAATATTAGAAAAAAGTCATATTTTGTAAATTTTTATTGGATTGTGTTTTTTAGTAAATTAATTATTTTGAATTTATTAAAAACTATTTTTTAATATGAAAAAGATATATAATAGTATTAGTCATTAGATTTTTAATTATTTAATAAATAAAGATTAATTATCATTTAATATAAGAGAGAAATAAGTGAAAATATAAAGTAGTGACATAGTATAATAATTTTACACATGGCCATAAAAGTCTAAAAAATTGACATGTGATAAAAATTATGTTTGTTTATTAATATAACTAGGTTATTAACCCGTGTGTTACACGGGTTTAATATAAAGTATTAAATAATTAGTAATGAAAATTTAGCAACTATAAAACGATATTTGACATGCTAATAAATATTTTAAGTAATAAATAAATAATTAAAAATTTTAATCACTATACAAATGATATATGAACTTATGATGTATACTAATTGATATTTTTGAAATAACTGACGTTAAAACTTTAGTTTGTATTATGTTAAAAACTAACTTTTATAAATCAATAATATAAAATATGTTTTTTGTAATTATTCATGTTAAACAACCCAATTTAAAAATAACGTTAAACATAATAGAACAATATGAACGTGTCATATGAACGAAAAGCCATATGAACGTGAAATATATTTATATCTCAATCAAAAGACGCTACTTGAGAATATAAGCCACCAGTGGTCCTTGGACTCGTTTTAGGTTTTGAAATTGTCACACACGGTTTTTGGCATCAAAAATTAAAGAAGGTGCACGTGTTGTAAACATGTTGGCTTAAGTGTGTGTGTGTGTATATATATATATATATATATGAGCTGGATTCAATACAAAGGGTTTTTAACGTGAGAAGGTAGGAAGGAATCTGGGCCTTTGATCAAATAAATTAATGGTTAAGATCTAACGGTCCTCACATATTATTTAAAACTTGCTTGAAATAGAGCTGAAAGAGCAAAAAAGGAATTGACTACATTTTTTGACTTTTTTTTAAGGAATCAAGTTCCATCATTCTTTTGAAAATCAAATAACTTTTAAACACTCAATTATTTTTAAAAAAAAATTGCACCATAAAATAGAGAATTTTATTATCTTTAATTTGAGTATAGTATTGCTATATTTTTTTCGATTTTTTTACGTGGTACGTGACTTTAATGCCTGAGACGTGATTATTAGTACATAATTATGCAGTTATTCCTTTGATATGAAAGGTAAATGACGGTCTGTAATTTTTATATAACATGGTACGTAATTATATGGTTTGTAATTATGCAGTTTTTCCTTTGATATGAAAGGTAAATGACGGTCTGTAATTTTCATATAATGTGGTACGTGATTATATGGTCCGTAATTATGCAGGTGGTCATTGACTATGTGTGTTAAATTACAGTTCGGAATTTTATAAATCACAGTCTGTAATTTTATATGGACGACATTGCCCTTTACTTATATGACACATGGCGCGTTCCTATGGCTTCCTATGCTTAGCACGTTAATTTCCTTTATATTATAACCGTCATATATATATATATATATATATATATATATATATCTTGATCAAGATATATATGTTTTAAGTTTCAGTCCTTTGCTTAAATGCACCAATACATATATATATGTTACGAATCTTTTGTGCTTAGCATGTGAAAATGCTTATATTAACAAACAAATAATTAAGATGATGTGTGTCGTTCTCCGGTTCTATCTTAGTTTATTTTTCTCTTCTTTGTATTTATTGAACATCAATATTATTTTTTAGTTTCTCTTTTCATATTGTATAATGATATTAAATAATAATAACATTGAAAGAGTATGCTTTTAAAATTTAATATAAATTTAGATAATTATATAAATTTAATATTAAAATGATTTATTTTAAATTTATAATTCTGTTTATCAAATTAATAATTTAATTAATAATTTCTTAATTATCATTACAAATTACAAATAATCATCTTTGATCATTAAAATAAATTAATTAGTTAAAAATTTAAATTAAATTGATTTCACTTGATTTTTCATTTTAATTAAAATTATCAAGAAGACAAGCACTATTTGATTAAAAGATACATGGAGTTCCATAAACACTACAAGAAAAAGTAGCATTAGTGGCGACCCCTTTAGTGGCGATTTTGGATCATTACCGACGATTTAATAGTGGCGACCCTTTAGCGGCGATTTGTCGCCGCTAATACTTTTAGCGGCGATTTTTGGGACCTTTAGCGGCGATTTTTGTCGCCGCTATTGCTAATTTTTCTTGCAGTGAAATGTAGTAATGTCAATTATTGCTAAATGTTCAACGGGGTTTTACGTAATTATGAAGAAGGTTAGACCACTCCATACTTATGTTATATCTGCCAAAATTTTTTTCAACCTTCGAATAAAGGATCAATCGTAAAATAGACGAACTGTAGTGGCGGACCTAAAATTTTTTATATGGTGTCAAAATTTTTTTGAATAATTATTTGGTGTTTAATATTTTTTTTGACCAATTCAAATTGAGTTGGGTCGAATCACTCAAAAAATGATAAAAATAAAATAAATTACAAATACACCATAAAACCAAATCAAATAATCATATCATTGATTATGATAATATGATAAAATCGATTTCTTTTGACATGATTCTAAAGAATGCTATTTAGGGCCTATTTGGAATTTTATTGGAAAATGGTTTTTTATAAAAGCGTAATAAATTGGTTTTCCACAGTGAAAAATTCTAACTTTTTAAAATAACTTATGACTTATTGGTATAAAATTATAAATTTACCTCAATTCTTTACCCTTTACCCAATATACCACCCACCGCCACCACCACCGTCACTGTAACATCAGTGCCGGAACCGTCACCGGAACAGTGATCTCTACAGTACATGAACAGTAATCAGGTACAACTTTTATGCATTTCAGTGTGAATTCTTATTCATATCATATATTATTATCATTTCATGAATCAAACAATGAATTCATAATCATTTCTGAGAAACAAGTTCAGAACAATGGTTCTTGAGTCAGATAATTATCTGGCAACACAGAACCATCATGGAATTTATTTGTTAGGATTTTATTATGTATAAACGTATGTGAGGCTTTACAGAACAAAACAACACGGATGTCGTTACGTGAATGCTAAACCGACAGATTATTCGTATAGGTGACGATTTGTACGAATAAATCTGGAAGTTTAACATTATGAATGATATCCGATAATTAGAAAACCATATTGAAAAGTGTAGTTATCGTCGTATTTATTCGGGTGACGATTCGAACAAATACGCTCGATGACCGCGTGATTCGATTTAAACGTTAATTAAATATTTTTTTTAAATTTTCATAAATAAAAGATATTTAGTTAATTTGTTAGGAATTACAACCTAAAATAATTTTATGATTTCTATTTTTGAACCGAGTCGTTTCGTAATGAAAACGACGAGAAACCGGTATTTCTACGCGAAACCACGCGAAACCGAACGAACCCGAACGAACCCGGGTATTTTCACCTCATTTAATGAGGCATTCAATGCCTCATACCATCTACACCAACCAGCCATCACCACCAAGAACTCGTCACTCTCTCTCTCTAAGAGTTCTCCACCTTCTCTCTACGATTTCTTCTTCATTTCTCCACGAAATCGACCCTTTTTGGTGTCAAAATCACCACCATCACTAGTAGAATAAGAAAGTACAGTGGATCTGAGCATTCAACCGGTAGATTCGAGGTAAAGATCGTGTTTTTGGTTGCGTTTTAGGGTTTTGAAAACCCTAATCTTAAATCCTCATAGGACCGGTTTTAACCTATCTTAAGCCCATAGGATTCTCACAAACCCTTGTTAGAAAGATGTAGAGACAAGACCCACTCAGATCCCCAGCTGGTAGTCGAAATCGTGGCTGCCTTGTGTCCACCTTGTGATTTCCGAATGACCAAGACCATCAGCTCGGCGAATGAGGGTTGAACCTCATTCGGCCGAATGAGCAACCTCCAAACCAAGTCACATTCGGCTGAAATCTCCATTCGACCCAAACTCTTTCGGCCAATTTTGCTTCGCCCGAACCAGGACTCATTCGGCCATGTCTCCTTCGTCAAACCCACACCTTCATTCGGCAGCCACCCATTCGGCAGAAGCTACCCACATTCGGCCAACATTCTATTCGGCCCAAGACTCTTTATTCGGGCATGTTGTTTCGGCCCAACTACATACGACCAGACCCAACTGATTGAAGCCATTCTCACACCATGTTCCTTCGGTTAAGCCACATTCGGCCAAAGGCCATGTGGCTAGCCATTCGCTCAAATGTTCCTCCTATCGGTTAGGCTCTACTTGATTAAGGCCTATTCGAATGGGATGATCCTCTCGACCTAAATCATGAGCATGGAGTGATCGTGTGTGTGCATGGAAACACCTGCGTAAATTATATGCATGCAAGGGTGTATGTGTGTGCATGGAAAGGGAATAGGTTTTCATCCATGCAAATCAACTTTGGGAGGGCATGTGGTTAAACGAGGGGTTATCAAGAGAAAGAAAACAAGGAATGTTAATATCATTTTTAAGATCAAAACAATTGAGCAATCATAGAAGTATGTATAACTAACCTAGATGGTTACTAAACTATCAGAGGTTAAATTAATCAAACTAGAGATGGGAAATCACTTGGTAATCAAAGACTATCAATGGGCCCAAGGGAGGCCCAATGGGCTTAGTATAAGCCTATCATGTTGAATTATACTTTTCTTAAATTAAGCTTGTTTTTAATAAAAAATAAATAAATAATTATAAACTTATTTTGTTACAATCGGTGATGTTTTCTAAACCTGTAAGCTAAAATGGATTAAATTAATAACACTTTAATTAAAGACTGCGATGAACAATTTTGGGGTAATGTTGTAAACCAGATAGAAGGAGTTAGAGAAACACACTAGTAATTTAGGACACTTAGTTGCACATCGAGACCAAACCCAAGACCCAACTTCTATTATAAATACTTATTGTATTCAAATCTCTTAAAACAACTCAGGTTCTAAAGACACATAAGCAACATTCAAGGAGCGCGCATTATCTTTTGTGATTCATCTCAAAGCAACACAAGTGAGTTCATTGCCCCTTTTCTAACATTTTTGTTTTAAAACGCGGGGCTGAGAAGCATGCGTAAACTGTTTTATTTAAATTGTTTATTTAAATGCTTTTATTTATTATATGTTTTTACATATATATGTTTGTTGATACTCCTAGACTCCTGTCTAGGTAATTATTTAAACAAATCAAATAACCAAATTAATTAAAGTACTCTTATGAGTAATACTTTAATTTAAACTCTAAATCAACCCTTAGTCCATCAAGCTCAAATTCAATAATCTAAATTCAAAGTGAAATCAAACGAACAAAATCAAGGGATCATATTCAAAGGAAACTTAACTCAGTGTGTGATCTGAGAACCAAGAATCATAATCAAGAATCAAATATCATTGCGAATCATGGAAATTCTAAAGAGCAAGATCAAGAGACTCAAGAAATCAGAAGTTATAAATGTGTGTGAATCATGATAATAATGAAATCATTATGATCTAATGAAATCATTAATATTCAAGTTAAGGTGGAAGTCAGTTGTATAGGGAATCAAGACCACGTGTAACACACATATAAAGTCCCTTCAGGTATAGAAGACTCTTGTAGTCAGGCTATACGGGCAACAACGTGAACTATCAAATGAGATCAATATCAAAGTTCAAAATCATGAGAATCAAGAGATCAAGAATCAAAGGATATCCTTAAAGTCCCACTCAGATGCAGAAGACCACTGGGTCAGGCTGTAACGGGCAAAACGTTAAAATCCCGCTCAGTTCAGGTGTACTCCTTGTGAGTTATGCCTGACATGGGTCACGTGTGAGAGGTTACAACTTGGACAACCACCAACAACTAAGTCTAATTGATTGAGTGAAATAATGCCCAATCATCATGTCTTAGTTGTATTTAAATGTTTTATTTAATTATTTAATTAAATATTTAACATTTTATTACTATCATTGACTTTTGGAGAAATCATGTATCTATGAGGAACTCAAGATGATCAAAGGTAAATCAAGTTTTGGAAAAATCATAATTCAAATAAGAGGTTGTAGGGTAAAAATGCTTAATTATCATTAACAACAATGTCATATGCATGTTAGTATGTGGTGGGATGTTGGCTAGGGCTTGTCCCTTACATATGCCATATATATAAGCATACCGATGTGGATATTACATGTGGTGTTAATGAGGTTAGGGTCTTTAACAAAGGAAGTTTCAAATCAGTTTCAAATCATTTTCAAACATTAAACAATATGAACTCACCAACCATGTGTTGACTTGATCTTTTGCATGACTTCTCAGGTGACGAACATGTCAATTAAGAAGTCATTTATTTTGGACTAGGACTTCCGATAGAAGACTTAGTATTTTGGACCTGCATACTTTTGAAGACATCATTATACAAATTATTTTGTATGTCTTGTGTAAATACAAGATAGATATCTATGATGTTGATGGTAGATTTACATTGTTAAATTATAAACAATACTGATGTAATTTAACTTTGTAATTCTATTTTACTTAGCATTTCTCATTTATATATCATGTGCAATGTAAACAATCTGATCATCACGATTATCACTCACGATATCGCGCCCCGAAAACCTTCCGCCCGACGGGGAAAACCCGATCCTACCCCGCCAGCTCGGGGTGTGACAGTCACCGCCACCCACGACCGCCACCCACCAACACCGCCACTCACGACCGCCACCCATTGACACCGCCACCCTCGACCGCCACCCTCGACTGCCACCCAACGCCACCACCCACCTCTAACACCACCCAACGCCACCACCCACTGCTAGCCACCACAGCCGTCACCAATGTTGCAAGTAACCACTATGCTGCCACCCCACTGCGAGTGCTGCTACCCACCACCATATCACTCTCCTCCATCGTCATCCAGCACCATTTTTGTAACCCATCACCGCTACTCATAACCTTAAAATGATTGTCAATATAATAATGTTTTTTTTTGGTCATTTTGAAAAAGTTATAAGTTAATAAACACTTCGAACAAAATGACTTTTTAGATTTAACTAAACAATCCCAAACAAGACCTTAAATTACAATTCAACTAAATATTTCATCATACTAATAAGTTTCAACTTTTGAAATTATACAATAATCACTCATTTTATAACTTATAGTTGTTATGATGTAAAGAACAATTGTGTATATAAGTTATTACTTTAGTCTATATTTTAGTAGGGATCCGAACATTATTTCTGAACATCAAATTCAATCACGCTATACACAAATTTGGGTCTTATCACTTTTTTTAAGTATTCTATGACTAATTAGGAATTGAATTATATTATTAATTGTCAACTGAGTTTAATCATAAATATTGCATATTGCGTTATTTGAGTATTATTTTATTATTTTGGCTTTATAATGATTTAAATTGGGTTTCATCTAGTTTATCAAATTTTCATGGGGTCGGGAACAAAATTTCTTGAGTGTTGTTCGAGATCAGATCATATATAAAACATTAAAATTCAAAAGTTCATCGGGTCGGTCGACCCCCATACCCAATAACTAAGTACACCCTTGACAACCTAACCTTACTATTCAAGATGAAACCATATTATAAAAATTCACTTGTTTAAAAACAATTGTTTTCAGATAAACTCAAATATAATATTACAGAAGCCAAGATACAACTGTTAGCCTAAAAGCATTTTGATATATTTGCATTAAAATTACGATTGTTTATTCTTTATTGAATAATAATAACATTAAAAGAGTATACTTTTAGAATTAAATATAAATTTAGATAATTATATGAATTTAATATTAAAATGATTTATTTTAAATTCATAATTCTGTTTATCAATTTAATAGTTTGATTAATAATTTCTTTATTATCATTACAAATCACAAATAATCATCTTTGATCATTAAAAATAATTAATTAGTTAAAAATTTAAATTAAATTGATTTCACTTGATTTTCCAATTAAAATTACTATTATCAAGAAGACAAGTACTATTTAATATTTTGCTTAAAAGATACATGGCATACCATAAATGTAATAATGTCAATTATCGTAAAATGTTCAACGGGGTTTTACGTAATTAAGAAGAAGGTTAGACCACTCCATACTTACGCTATATCTGCCAATTTTTTTTCAACCTTTGAATAAAGCATCAATCCTAAAATAGATAACATGCAGTGGCGGGGCTAGAATTTTTTTAGGTGTCGTGATATTTCTAAATAATTATTTGCCGTTAAATATTTTTTTGATCAATTCGAATTGGGTTGGGTCGGATCACCAAAAAAATGATAAAAATAAATTAAATTACAAACACACAATAAAACCACGTCAAATAATTACTCATTGATTACGATGATATGATAAAATTGATTTTCTTTGAACATGATTCTAAAGAAAAATATTTAGGGCTTGTTTGAGATTTTATTTGAAAATGACTTATTAACTTATTGACTTTTTCAAAAATCAAAAAAGTCAATAAGTTGTCTGTCATATCTTATGACTTTTGAAAATGATTTTTTATAAAAAACTAATAAATTGTTTTTCTAAAGTTAAAAATTCTAATTTTTTTAAATAACTTATTGCTTATTGGCATAAAATTATAAATTTACCCTCACTCTTTACCCTTTACCTAATATATCACCCACCAATACCGCCATCCACCGACACCGCCACCGCCAGCCACAGACAACGCCTCCCACGACCGCCACCCACCGACACCACCACCCTTGAACGCCACCCAACGCCACCACCCACCTCCACCCGCCATCGTCACCACCCATCGCCATCCGCCACTGCCAGCCACCACCACCCACCACCAACGTTGCCACGCACCGCTACGCCGCCACCCCACTGCGAGCGTCGCCACCTACCATCGTACCACCCTCCTCCACCGCCAGCCACCACCAGTTTTGCAACCTACCACCGTTACGGATAATCTTAAAATGGTTGTTAATATAATAATGTGCTTTTTGGTCATTTTGAAAAAGTCATAAATTAATAAGTATTTTAGACAAAAAGTCCTTTTAGAGTTAATTAAACAATACCAAACAAGGCCTTAAATTACAAGTCAACTGAATTTTTCATCATAGTATTAAGTTTCTACTTTTAAAATTATAAAATAATCACTCAATTTATAAATTATGGTTGTTCTGATGTAAAGGACAACTATGTATATAAGTTATTGCTTTAGTCTATTTTTTAGTAGAAATCTGAACATTATTTTTGAACATTAAATTCAATCGCTCTATATACAAATTTGGGTCTTATTACTTTTTTTTAGTATGCTATGACTAATTAGGTATTGAGTTATATTATTAATTACTAATTGAGTTTTAATAATAAGTAATACGTATTGCGTTATTTGAGTATTATTTTATAAATTTGGCTTGAAAATGATTTAAATTGGGTTTCATTTGGTTCGTAAAATTTTCATTGGGGTCAAGGACAAAATTTCTTGATAGTTTGTCGAGATCAGATCGTATATATATACGACATTAAAAACCAAAAATTCATGGGGTCGGTTGACCCCTTGTCTAATAACTAGGTAATCCCTGACAACCTGACTATATTACCCTACTATTCATGATGAAACCCATATAAAAAAATATTCACTTATTCAGAAACAATTGTTTTTAGAGAAATTCAAATCTAATATTACAGAAATCAAGATACCACTGTCAGCCTAAAATCACAATTGTTTATTCTTTATTAATTAATGTCACACCCCATCACACATCACAAATCTGTCGTAGTTTTTTTTTAACAACAAATGTTATTTCCTCCTGAACTACTCCACAATAATTACACCATTGTATGGGTTAGAACCTATGACCTCCCATTCTAAGAGGCAAAGCCTCTACCAAGTGGGATAGTCCCACATTGGCTCAAATCTGTCGTAGTTAGATTGAGCATATATAATACAGAGGGGCACAACTAGTGAGTTGATATATGCAAGAAGCCGATGAAAAGAACCTTATTGACTTTCAGTATTTCAAAAGTCATCTTTATTGACTTTATGAAGTTGTCCAACAATCAGAGAATTAATGTAAGAAGCTAGCCGATGAATAGAACTGACTTTATGAAGCTTATCTTTATTTTCTTTTTCTTTTTCTTTTTTTTTTCTCTTATTATTATTTTTATGTTGATTATTAGGTGTGCACACATATTGCTGTTCGTTTGTTTTTTAATTTATGTAACATGTGTTGTATACATATTATTCCATAATTATAGATAATTTGTTTCTTGTATGATGACTCATATACTTTCTTGAGATGTCATTTAACTATGAGCTTGAAATAAGATCATATTATTCTTACACAAAACTCTCAAATTTCACGTCTTCTATACACATCATATAAAGGCATAATATATGGGATAATCATTTTTGTCAAAATTTCTCAATATTAATAAATGAACTCATATACGAGGTCATATACAAGAAGTATACAAGACTAATATTTGTTGAATCAATGTGTGTCAGAAATGTCTATATATTACATATAAACTTATACAAGATGTATAATGTTAGTGTGGTCTTAAAATATAAAAAAGAGATAGTGTGTAAATAACCACCCGAATATTATTATGGATTGTACGCATACATGAAAGTATGAAACAAAAAAGTGTTTGTTGTCTAGTTGCTGGGACCAGGCCCGTTCAAAAAAAAAAAAAAAAAAAAAAAAAAAAAAAAAAAAAAAGTTGCTGGGACCAGGCAACTTGCGGCGTTAATTAATTAATAAGGTAGGCTGAAACCCTAGATAGGACCCTCCTTAGTTTCATTGTTTCCATTTCATCTTAATTATACCCTAATTAATATATTTGTTACTAATAATATTACTTATAACATGCTTATGACTTATGAGTTAAGAATAATCAATTCTAGTCTTATATTTATATGCTTGATAAAGTCGGAGAAAATAATAAACAAAATCATAAATTTGAGAGTTAAAACTAAATTTACATAAATAACTTTATTTTCTTTTTGATTTAGTGATTTTAATTAATTAGTCTATTTCAACGGGTTCATTTTATGTTCCCATTGTTTAACTGATGACAATTTAGGGTTTATTCTTAGCGTTGCGACTACAACCAGATAACAAACATGACAAAAACACGATTTTGAGTGTAAAACATAAGAGGTTTTGAAATTAATAGTAAAAGCTAAAAACAATTTAAAATTCACGTCTCTAAAAAACAAGTCATTTGTTTGAAAAAAAACTATTTAGTTATTTATATCAATTATTATTATCGTTATTGAATTATTATTACTATTTTGTTAAGATTACTCTTCAGTTGTACGTAATAACTACAACTTACTAGCTATGTAAATATAGATAATTTGAGGTGAATTGTACGTCTTACTGGTTAAACTTTTTCTTTCTAAACAATGAAAGTCTCTAGTAGTTTCTTCTTGTTGGTAATTTTTAAGACAAACATATATGTCTCATAAGGGTATATATGGTCTCTTAAGCGTACCTTGTGTCACATATTTTAAGAGAAAATTCACCTCTTAGGTTATATCTTTGAAAAAATATTCTGTTCATATAAAAACAATTGATACTAAAATGACATATATAAGAAAGATCAACGAGATACCGCTAGTTAACTAACAATTAAACAACTAATTTAATTTATCCCACACAAAGATTATCCAAGCAAACTCTACTTGTCTAATCCAAATATTGATAGGGGGTATTCTGCCAGGCCGAGTCCGGAGTGGAGTATCTTATTTGTTCATATGGTTGGTTAAGGGTCGCCTCAAGTATACCCCTTGTAATATTAAACTTAGGAAATCATCTATTAATCATTTGAATCACAAATTAATAACTAAAGATTCATTAGTTTAGATTACTGAATCATACCGTCCTTTTTACCTTTTTTGCCAGCTTTTTTACATAACACAATCGATACATTGGTACGAAATCTCTTTTTATGTGGGTATACACTTAAACATTCATACATACATACATACATACATACATACATACATACATACATACATACATACATACATACATACATACATACATACATACACACACACACATACACACACACACGCAAGCATGCATGCATGCATGCATACAAATATGCATACATACTTACCCCATATACATACATATATAAAAAGACAAATACATAAATACAAAGATACATATATTCAAACATTGTTACATACATACAAATATACATACGTACATACGTATATAAAAAAACATAATTTCTACAATCTTACCTTTAAAAACTCGACTTCTAAACGAGATGTCTTTAGATAAACTTGTTTTATCAAAATAGTCTCCCAAAATAATCTACATGTAACCTATTTAAGCTTTAGTTAGAACATCAGACACAATCCATAAATATTTAAGAATGCTTTTACTTACATTATGAAGAAGAATGACTAATAGCCCACAAATCCGATGATTAAGGACTCTGGACGATCAATATAGATGAAATCGCACAACTTGGAGCCAGAGCCGCGACTTTGGGGGACAAAATTTTGGAAAATGATGTTTTTGGAGTAGCAAGTCGATTTTTAGGGTTTTTAGTCCTGTCCCAACAACAGGCCGTCAGTATTGAAGAACCCCAAATGCCGCACTTTAAATTAGTTGACAGTTTTAAAAAAACAAAAAAGTTAATATTTTCTATCCCAACGACTTGTCGTTGGGAAAAGAGCTCACCTTTTTTATAAATCTTTTTATTTAATGCCCATAAAAATAGAAAATTAAAAAAAAAATACAAAACTATGTCGATGCCTTGTCTTTGGTGAAAACATTTTTGCGAACACTGAACCCCAAAGCGAAAGCACGCAAAATGTTTTGTTTTCCGGGCTTTGTCTACACTGATGAGGTGTTATAGGGAAAATATCACAAAAAATTAAAAAAAAGGGAAAGTCTGTACCGTCGACATGTTGTCGAAGGAGGTAATCTATACCGACGATTGTGTTGTCGGGAAAGGTTCGACGTATATGATTAACTTTCTTTTAATATCATAGATCGATTTGATGGCACCGAATTTCATTCATCAACAAATGTTAAAAATCCTATAAACTTTGCAACTTTAAGATGATATCTTGAATCTTTTTTTTTTAAAATTCCTCCAAAAAATTTTCTAACTAACTTGTAAGTAATCGTTTATGTAATCATGATAATAGTTACATGCACACAACACTCACTACGTACGACTACCTTTGTTATATTTGGATTGATGACTTGAATATATTGATCACTGTTTGCTTAAATTTTAACATATATATTAAACACTAGGATAGTTCCCCGTGTATCACACGGGTTGAATAAAAATATATTAAATAGTTATTTATAAAAATTTCAAAACATCTTAAAGGGTTTATTTATATAAAATACAATTGAAATTGAATATAAGTTAAATCTTAAAATAATAATATTATTTTTTTAAACATTTGATGTTAAAGTTTGTTTTTTTACACTTTCATTTTAAAAAAGATGGTTTTAAAAAAAAACTACATTTTTTACAAAATATAGTTTAATATTTGTGCATTATATGAGTTAAAATTTATTTTTAATTGAAATATAATTTGAATATATTATTTGATGTGTGTGCATTTAATAGGAGAGAGAGGCGGGAAAGTTATTGTGAAAATGCTTAAAATTGTGACATGTGTCCACTTTTATTTTTATTTATTAGTATAAATAGACTAGGTTACTACCCCGTGTATTACACGGATTAAATAAAGAAATATAACGAATAATTATCAATTAAAATTTAGAAAATATAAGACGATTTTTAATATAAAACTAGGTTTATTCATCCCCGCGCGTTGCGGCGGGTTATCACGGTACACTCTCGAGAACGGATATAATATGTCATTTGAGGAAGCATAAGTTACACAGCAAAAACAAATTTCTCATCATAAACTCTATACAAATTTTTCATAAAAACAAAAAATCATACAAAATCATCACACATATGTTACAAAAATAATAAAAAAAAAATTACACACAAAATCCTCTAACCGGCAACAATCGTTTGAATTAAAACAAAAACTCAGATCTCTAAGCAAATCTCTCAATTTTAATAAAAACCCAAAATTGTAAGCAAATTTCTCAAATTTAATACTCTAATATCCGTTTACCACTTTTCAAAATTAAAAAAAGAACTTATAGTGGTCCAAATCTAAATTATCAAAACGTCAATACATGTATCAGACACCTATGCAATCATTTTAATATGCTTCACAATTTATATATATATATATATATATATATATATATATATATATAGGGTAGGGATATTTTAAGAAGGCTAAAAACCATGAGAAGTGTGAGAAGCCACGACAATGTGACACGTGTATTTTAGGGTAAAGGGTATAAACGTCAACACATAAATGGAGGCTGCACATTCAAGTCACATGTTAATTCCACCAAATTTTTTAAACGTATGTAACTATTTTATACGTTAAAATTTTTTTAAAAAAATTACACCATAAAATCACAAATTTCTTTACCTTTCTAACGAGTATAATATTGTTATATTTAACAATAGAAAAAGAACAAACCTGATTGTTCTTGAAACTTGTGCGTTTTTATGGTGTTTTCATATTGTTTGTGAAACTAGACGTTTTATGGTGTTTTGAACATAAACAAAACACAACGTTTTTTAATTGCGTCATTTACACATGACGTTTTATGGTGTTTCTGTACTGTGTAATTTTCACAGACATTTTATGGTGTTTTTGAATTGTAATTTTATTTATGGCGTTTTTGAACTGTAATTTTATTTATGGTGTTTTTGAACTGTAATTTTATTCATGGTGTTTTTGGACTGTATAATTTTACACATTGTGTTTTATAGCGTTTTTGAAAACTAAAAAACATGTCGTTCTAAACTTTGTGTTTTTACACATGGTGTTTTCGAACCACGAAATTTTACACATGACACTTTTTAATTGTGTAATTTAAGTGTAAAATACCATGTGTAAACTACTAAAACACGATGTTCATATTAACAGTATGACACATAGTCTAAAAACATCACGTACAAACTTAAAAAAATGCAAAATCCGAAAATGAATGCCATAAAACATACATATTTATAACCAATGTAAAACACCATGTACAAACTTAACACATTTATATATAAATTAAAAACACCATGAACATATTTAATACACCATATATTGACATTTAAGTTTAAAACGTCATGTATAAAATGTTTATGAACTAGGTGTTTTTGTTATGGTGTTTTTCAAATGTTTATGAAATATAGCGATTTATGGTGTTTTTAGTATTCAAAAACACCATAAAAATGCCTGGTCTTAGTTTCATGAATATCCGAACACAAAAACACCATAAAATGTTAACACCATAAACACAATAACATATCTTGAAAAAACGCCATAAACAATAAAATATCTCGAAAAAACATCATAAACTAAGTTAAAAACACCACGTACAAACTTAGGTGTTTATGGTGTTTATCGTTTTCAAAAACACCAAAAAATGCCCTCTTTTAGTTTTATTAATACGCAAACACCAAAAAATAACATAAAACGTTAACATCATAAACACCATAAAATATCTTTGAAAACACCATAAAACATACATATGTGTAAAAAACACCATAAAAGATCAGTTTCATATATATTGGAAAAACACCATAAACATATGGTTCGTGAAACTCATTTTAGGTTGTTATTTTAATTTTAAAAAATATACTAATATTATACTCATTAGAAAGATAAAAAAATGCTCGATTTTATGGTGTAATTTTTTTAAAAAAATACTAATGTATAAAAAAGTTACGAACGTTTAAAAAAGATGGAGGAAAATGCATGTGACTTGCATGTGCAGATTTTTGGCTAGATCTTCCCATTCTACCCCTACTGATGGTTTTAACTTATAATTAATTACGAAAATACCACCAGATTAATCTCAACCACAAAACAAATTGATCTAATGGTTGAGATCCCTTCTCACACTTCTCATTGTTTCTAGACTTTCTAGCCAAACCTTATACTATATATATGCTAAAAAGGGTCAAAACCTTAAAAAGTGTAGGAAGAAATCTTACCCATTGATTTTTAAGATGAATGGTTGTAAGGATGCCACCTCATTTGAGAGAATTAAGGGGAAATTTAAGTGGTTGGAGGGGTATAATGGGTATTGTATCCATTGTTGACTTTTTAACAACTTCCCCCTACTTTTTTTAAATGTTCATAACTTTTTTTTACATCATTATTTTTTAAAAAAAATTACACCATAAAATCCAACATTTTTTTTATCTTTCTAACGAGTATAATATTGTTATATAAAAAAATATCATTATTTTTTAAAAAAAATTACACCATAAAATCCAACATTTTTTTATCTTTATAACGAGTATAATATTGTTATATAAAAAAAACGACCTAAATTGGTGTATATGAATCCTGCGTTTTATGGTGTTTTTTCATAAATACATGAATCCTGAACATTTTATGGTGTTTTTTATTGAATAAACAAAAAGGATAACAATCGTTTATGGTGACTTTTTTTATGTTTTCCGGATGTTCATGAAACTAATCATTTCGTCTTGTTTTTTCGAAAGTTCATAAAACTGAACATTTTGTGGTGTTTTTTTTCCTCTAAATAAACAAAAAGGGTAAAATATTATGGTGTTTTTAGTGTTCATATATGAAATTGCATAGTTCGGAAACACCATTTACAAACTTAAGTGTTTATGGTGTTTTTAGTTTTCACAAACTCCATAAACTGCCCAGGTCAGTTTCAAAAATATTCGAACACCATAAACACAATAAAATGTTAACACCATAAACACAATAAAATAACTTGAAAAAACACCATAAAACGTGAACACTATAAACACAATAAAACATCTCGAAAAAACACTATAAAACTAAGTTAAAAACACAATATGCACACTTTAAGTGTTTACGGTGTTTTTCGTTTTTTAAAATCACCATAAAATGCCATGTTTTAGTTTCATTAATACTCGAACACCATAAACAACATAAAATATTAACACCATAATATATCTCGAAAAACACCATAAAACGTGAACACCAAGAAACGTACAGATGCGTCTTAAAAAAACACCATAAAAGTCTAGTTTGAATAATATTAGAAAAAAACGCCATAAAACTTAAGACGCTATTTTAATTTTTTTTTAAAATATATTAATATTATACTCATTAGAAAGATAAAAAACGCTTAATTTTATGGTGTAATTTTTTTTAAAAAATATTAACGTATACAGAATTTATGAACGTTTAAAAAAAATGAGAGAAACTTGTATGTGTAGGTTCATTTTTTGTTTTGACATGTTTACCCTTTGCCTCCTTATCCACGTGTCAACATTTGGTGGCTTCCTACACTTTTTAAGCTTTTGTCCCTTTGTAGAATATCTCTCCCCTATATATATATATAATATTCAATGTAATATACACACACTTATCAATTTTACTATTTAATATAATACATATATATATTTACTATTCAATAAAATATATTTATTTACTATTCATTTTAATGGATTTTAATATATATATAATACGATTACAACTTTGTATAATTTAATATTTTAAATATTAAAATAATCATATTATTTCTTTAGACACTAACAATTTTTTAAAACTTTGTTTTTCAAACATTGTGTTTCAAATAATGATTTTGAAAATTTTATAATTTAAAATATTTTTTTTTAAAAGTGTGTTTTTAATATTAATGTATTTTAGTGTATTAAAAAATCTTTTTTATTTTAAAAATTTATAAAAAGTATATTTAATATTTAATATGAGTATTTAATATTAAATATATTTAATATGAGAGAGAGAGTGGTAAATGAAGCTTGAGATGCTCTAAAATTATGACATGTGGCAATAAAAACTTTTACTTATTAGTATAGGTGGATAAAATAACAATACCATGAGTTGTTGGACTATCAAAAATGATACTCTAACATATTCTTTCGTTGGTTAGAGCGTGACAATTTAAACACAATCAATCTTCACCTCTTATGGTATTTTGGCTTCCAATAATGGTTATGTTTATATCATAACATCTATTATACTCTTCTATGTAAGAAAAGTTATTGTTTACAAGTTGTTTTTGGCCTAATCTTATGCGTAAATGTTAAGTTATATACAACTTTTAATAAACGGAGTCATTCATCCTAACCAAGCTCGAAGGTGTTAAAGGTTCATACGAACCGCACCCCTTTCCCATCTGGTCTGCACCATAGGCTCCCAGTCGACGGCTAGGGTTAAACGGACTGCATGATCCGTACGCAAAACTCCATCCAAGTGGCTGCACCTCCATCTCCGCCAACACCTTGTAGAACAGACCCACATCGCAGGGGAGCAATATAGGGCCCTCACAATTGTAACCGTATTCGGTTTCCGCATCATCCAGAAGCATCGTGAACAACGGATGGTTCACGTACTTCGTCTTCACGGCGAACCTCTGTTTCCCCGGTCCCACACATACCGGAATATACCCTTGCGGTGCCGTTTTCGTCTTCTTGTTCTTCGTCGTCGTTTCCTCTCCGTTGCATGATTTGCTCTTCGCCAAGCCCCCGACGGCGCCTCTGCTGCGCGGGAAGGATCGACAACGCTTCCATGTCCTGGCGAGAAAGTTCTTCTTCTCCGCGTTTGTGTTGACGGATTCCATCGATCGGTCGATTGAGATGATGAGTAATAAGATTGAAAAGTTAGGGTTTGATCTGACGGATTTAACTGTGGGAGAGATGTGAATCTATCCTCGATCGTAAGCTAAATCAAATATTGATCTGGTTTCTAGCATTGCAATGTTGAAAATGGTGAACATCTTGAGATTGAAGGTATGTGATGATTGAAATTGTGTGAAAATGGTGAAGGATTTTATAGAATGAAAGTTGGTTGAGATCTGAACCGGGTAATACCCGATTAGCCACCATCAACTAAAAAATAGTTTTGTCAACCCTTATCCCATGTTTGTTAGCTACCTTTTGTCTTTTATAGACTAATCACATCTGGTTTTAATTTTTTTTTTTTAAATAATTCAATCGTCATTTTACAACAATATCTAAATTCTTTTGCTGGTGAAATTATGGTCTAATACCATTAATATTTATAAAGAGGGAAAGTTACATGCATACTGCAACACATCATCACGATTAAAACTTAAAACCCTCGTATTACAATGTGATAATCTATACTACTATATAATACATATTAAAAGAACAAAATAGTAATTTGTTTAAACTTTTTAAAATTAAGAGTTTTACAATTCTTATAGCATATGGTACAACTTTTTAATTATAATCTAAATGTTTGTTTGTTTTTTCACTTTGTCCAACATTGGTAGCTTTTAAGAATTTAAGTAAGATAGAGTGATTATAAAAGAAAATCCTTCAAAACAAATGAATCACTTCTTGACATTTTTTGTGCATTAGCTTTTATGTTAGTAGTTAAAGTCAGTTTTAGTTAACTACCAAGTTAAAAAAATTGTTTTTGTTATGGTTATGATTCAAGTAGGAACCATGCAAATCTTTAAAACATCAACTTAAGTGTTGTGTTCTCCGCTGCAACACGCGGGTACTAGACCAGTATGATTAAAATAAATATATAAAGTCATTATAAATTGTTGATAAGGTTAAAATGTTAATTGAAACAGTATTATGTCAGTTATGTTAGGTGTTAAATTTTAAAAATGTAATTTAATAGAAAAAATATCGAGAAGATTCAAAAAAAAGTTGCATTATGCGAACTTAAAGAAGTATGTTGTATTAGTGATATTAACATGGTTAAGCATATGAAAATAACATATAAAATTATGACAACTCAATTACAGATATTAAAATACAGATAAAAATTGTTATATAATGATGTCGATGTTATTTAGTTTGCGTCGACCCCATTTTTCAGATTATTTGCACGATATAAATACTCGATATAGCATATGGTCATATGTCTATGTATACATACACATACATGCATATATTAGTCAATAACTAAAAGAAATATTTATAACCACCAGTTTTTTATTATAAAATTAAAATATATCTAAGTTACTTCACTACTAGAAAAAGTCCTTTTTTCCGACCAAAATTTGCTATGCAATTTTTTTGTCACAAATTGCTACCCAATTGCGACAAAATACCGACGAAGTATGTGAAAGTAAACAAAGCCTAAGTTTTGTCACAAGTGCGTCAGAAATTGCTACAAATTTCTGACGAAAAAAAATCAATTTAATTAAAAAAATATTTCGTCGCAAATGTCTCGCAACTTGCTACGAATTTCCGACACAAATAAATTAAATTTAATTAATAAAATAGTTTGTCGCAAATGTGTAGCAAGTTGCTACAAATTTCCGACAAAAATAATTTATTTTAATTAATTATATATTTTGTCACAATTGCGTCAGAAATTGCTACAAATTTCAACGAAAAGAAAATCAATTTAATAAAAAAAATATTTCATCACACACGTGTCGCAACTTCCTACGAATTTCCGACACAAATAAATTAAATTTAATTAATAAAATATTTGGTCGCAAATGTGTAGCAAGTTGCTACGAATTTCCGACAAAAATAATTTAATTTAATTTAACTATATAGGTTTTGTCACAATTGCGTCAGAAATTGCTACAAATTTCCGACGAAAAAAAAAAATCAATTTAATTACAAAAATATTTCGTCGCAAATGTGTGGTAACTTCCTACGTATTTCCGACACAAATAAATTAAATTTAATTAAGAAAATATTTTGTCTCAAATGTGTAGCAAGTTGCCACGAATTTCCGACAAAAATAATTTAATTTAATTTAATTATATGTTTTGTCACAATTGCGTCAGAAATTGCTACAAATTTCCGACGAAAAAAAATCAGTTTAATTAAAAATATATTTTGTCGCAAATATGTCTCAACTTGCTACGAATTTTCAACAAAAATAAATTGATTTGATTTATAGAGTATTTGATCGCAAATGTATCGCAATTTGCTACAAATTTACGACACAAAAAAATTTAACTTAATTAATAGCATCACTAATTAGGTTTCAAATGACAGATAATTTCCTGATATCAACTATGTTTGTTAATGCTCGTTTCCATCGCTATGTCCACGAAAACTAGAGGGAGAAGTGTTTTATTTATGGTCTTCTGTAAACATACATACACCCATACATAAAATACAAACATACGTACATACATACATAGATACATAACATTATTGCGAAAATTCACTATTTTGCACACACCAAACACACATGTGTATTGTAAATGATCCTTCACACTTCACATCCACAATTACCCGTCCACAACCACGTCAACCTTTCCACCGGTGCCATCCACATCCACCGTCGACCACCACCCCTTCTCGACTGTCTCCACCAGCGACACCCAATTTAAGAAGCAATCCGTCGTCTCCTTCGGCCCGATCTAAGACACCGTCACAGGCACCAACGTGATGATGTTGAGATGAAAGAATCCACATCATCGTCGATCTGGTTTTGGTTCTGGCTTGTATTGCAGTTTCATGAATTGCTATTTTGTATTGCATGTTCATGATGATGACGTTGAGAACAATTTAAGAAGCTTATTGAAGCAGAATCAGTTCGACGGTGACATCGAAGCGGCTGACGACGGACCATATTTCGGAGATCGGAGCGCTAATCTGTTGGATCATGGCGAAGCAACACTGTTGCGGTGACTCCTCTCGTTACAGAGGAGACGATGCAGGTGGTGATGTGCCGAAGGAGACGGTGGTGGTTGGATGAAATTGTTGCGATGACGGAGGCGCTCGGTGGTCACTGGTTATTGCCGGAGGTGCTCGATTGTGGTGGTTGTCGAAGGTGCTTGATGGTGGTGGTTGACGGAGACTTTTGGTGGTGTAAGCGTGTGTATACACACATCACATTTATCTTTTTTTTTTGGTAATAAGAAGGGTATTTTAGTCAATTCAAACCCACTTAATGGAAAAAGATAACGGTCATCCAACCCAAGGATCACCCATGTTACAATTTTGCAAAGTATTTGGCCAAGCATGTAATTTTTGATAGTTAGGGACCACCATTGCATTCTGGGTAAACCACAGGGACCATCCGTGTAATTAACTCATAATATAACCCTAAACTTGAAACCCTAGATTCATGGAAACATTTCCTTGACTCCATACTATAAGTTAGGGCTGATAATTTTAGACACGAACATGTTAACACGACATGACACGAAATTAACAAGTTCACATTTAACTTTAAAAGGTCGACACGATTAGACACTACATAAATCATGTCTTAACAGGTTAAAGTGGTGAACTTTTCTTAACGAATAATTACAAGACTATTTGGTACTTACGAAAGAAAAACAAGTGAATAACCGATTAATGTTTCAAACAAACAACCGATGTCGAACACGGGAACAATAAAATATTAATATTTACCATTGATATTAATTTTATAAACTATTTCAACAATCTAACAAGCGCGTAATTTATGGGAAATACGTGTTAAACACATGATATTAACACATCTCAACTTAATTACTCACTGACCCGATTATATATGATAAAAAAATATATTTCAAACACGTTGATTATATTTTTTTGACTAGTTACAATTTCAAATAATAACTGTAACAATAAACGTTACTCGCAAGGGTTGTTACGCGACAGATAGTTATTTGCACGCAATACACACCTAGGGTATTTTCATCCTCTTAAAAAACCCTAGGTATTTTCGTCACCCACGCAAACACATTGCCAGTTCGCTATTCTGAAACAACACTGTACTTAGGCTTTGAATTGTATTTCCTCACTGTCGGATTCAACTAAACATCCTGTTATCACATTGTTTTCGTACTGATTTGTCGGCCATCTGATTCCTGTCATCTATGGATATCAGATCACAACCGACTTGTTCTTGTTATTTACTTGAACAATGTTGTCATTCTTGATTTGTTGTATTAACTGTACTTAGGTTTTCACCTAAATACATACAACTATTGTTTATCTTGATCGTTGTACTTACAGTATTTAAGTTTATACATAAATACGTACAACTGTTTCTTGTATTTTGAATTCTGTTAATACAAACACTGTTCACATACATGTATTTACACACAGTAAATAGTGAAAGTACACATACCGTACGGACTTGCCGAACAATCTGGTACTGGATGTCACACTGATCAAAATGGTTTTGGTTATTATTATGACTCAAAAGCGAAAGCAACTGTGCACAATCTTAAAATCACAAATCTAAGTGTTGTGTTTCAATCACATTACGTTTTTGTTTTATTTTAGTAAAACACATTTATTTTATATGCATTTTGATCATTTTAAATATTTATTTGAGCATATATTATAAATTAACATTTTAAATTATTTTTATACCCTTTAAACTTGTTTGACCCGTTTACTTGGATTGTGTTGGTATAAGTTATTATAATTTTTGAAACAGTAGAATTAGTGTCTGTGTTACTTGGGTTAAGCATGTCGGGGCTAGGGTTGAATTGACTTAGCTGATCTTTTGGGTGATGCCAATTTGCGAAACTTAACCCCGTCACAGATTGCCTCCTGTTTTAGTTGTCTATTGTTTTGAATTTATTTTTGTCTCCAATGATTGCAGGCAATATTTGCATGCAACTCAAAAGTGCCATTCGTCCTAAAGTTCTTACAGTGGAGGAAGTTAGAAGCAAAGAAAGTAAGTATTTCAATGTTTCTTTAATTTGCCAAGTATGGAAGAAAGCAAACAAGTTTCTTAGATAAACAACGTGGTTACTTTTTTATGGAAAGATTATTGCTCTACTCTATTTAGGTACTCTATAAACTCATTTGATAGAAATATTATTGCTCTACTCTTTATGGAGATTTGAGCACAACTCTCTTATATTTTTTTTAAAAGCACTTTTTTAGGTGATTTGAAACATTCATAAATCAATAAAGAGATATTTGGAGTACTTTCTATTATTTTCTAAACTTAGTTAGTCCCTTTGAAGTATGTGTTCATTATGCTCAAAGTTGATGATAATGGCGAAGGATCCACATTTGCACTGTATTCCTTGGTTTGCATACATGCTAGCTGAGAAGATGAAAAAATATGGCAGCCACTAAACATGGCCGTGTCGAGCCCTCCAACCTATTGTCTTGAGACTAATCAACTTTATAGTCAAACAACAATCAAACAACCAAGACTGTTTTGAAAATATACTCCTACATGTTTAATTCTAATACCAAATATATATGTTTCATTAAATTTGTAGATTCATGAGTTGGAGGTTCAAATGGAAGCTGAAAAGAGATCAAGGTTGGAGCTGGAAGAAAAAATACGAAAAGAGCGACATGAACGACATGAAATGCGACTACAAATGAAGGAGTTCATGAAATTTATGTAACACACTACTAGTTAGACGTGTTAATTTGGATATTATTTAAAACTTATGTTAGTTTTGGAGGCTTATGGATGCTTACTTGATTGTGTTTAAATTTGATTTGCAATTCATGTTTTGTATTTGGCTTTGTTGTTTACTTTTTTAAAGTAGGTTGATGTATTTATTTGAAATGTTTTTTGCTGGAAAAATTTTCTGGATGAATTTGGTTTTTTTGTATGATAGAAAAAAAAAGATTTTGTCGGAATTTCGTCAAAAAAAAAAAAAGAAATATTTCGTCAGAATTGCGTCACAAAAAAATAAACGTTTCGTCGGATTTGCGTCGCAAAAATAAAAAAGTTTCGTCGGATTTGTGTCGCAATTTTCAGAAACGTTATCGGAATTGCGTCGCAAATTGTCTTGTCGGAATTGTGTCGCAATTTTTTCGTCGGAATTGTGTCGCAAACTGTTTTGTCGGAAATGTGTCGCAAGTTGTTTTGTTGGAAATGTGTTGCAACCAGTTTTCTCGGAATTGTGTCGCAACGATTTGCGTCGGAATTTCGTCGCAAATTTGTCACATTTTTAGTCGGAATTCTGTCGGAACCGCATTTCTGACCAAGGGTTTTCCTATAATATATTTCCGTCGCAAATCCGTCGCAAATCGTTATTGCGACCCATTTGCGACGCAAATTTGCGTCGGAAATACAATTTTTTTCTAGTAGTGCTTATATATATATATATATATATATATATATAAGAGATGGTTCCTTTGTTAACCCACTCTTATTGCGGTAACCCGTACAAGTTTGCCAAGATCAATCCAAACCTTTGTTTTCTTTTTTTTAAATATCATTATTACACATAAACAATACTTTCTTCTTGTATTTGTATGTGCAAACTTGTCACCGATTTAAGATTTAAAAGCAATGTAAGTTTTGGTTACATTACTTAATGTAAACAAAAGTTGTTAATATAACCAAAACTTACAATGCTTTTAAATCTTAAACGGTGATAAATTTACACGTACACATAAAAGAAGAAAGTATTGTTTATGTGTAATAATGATATTTAAAAAAAGAAAACAAAGATTTGGATTGATCTTGGCGGAGTTATACGGGTTACCGCAATAAGAGTGGATTAACATTTGATCATCTCCCTATATATATACACACACACCTTTTTAAAAATGTAATTATAAATGTTTTTTTTACCAAACAATTCATTAGTTCTTGTTTGAATGCATATAAGGATGTCTTAGTAAAGATATTTTTAAAAGTAGTATCTTTATCATATTTCAATAAGTATAAATTTTATTTTCTCACTCCTCAACACACATTACTAAAATAGTGGATTTATTGTGTATGTACTTTTGTTTGTATATATAGGATGTTTAATTAAAAGTCAATATTAGTTCAAAACTAAAGTTATTATTTTTAGTCACAAATTTTTATTTTAAAATTAAACTGGAAAGAAAGTGTTTATATATCTCTAAAATTAGAGGTATGCGTGGTTCGGTTCGGTTCGGTGCGGTTATAATCATTTCTATAACCAAAGCCGCTACTTTGGTTAATTCTAAATCCTTAACCATAACCATAACCAATTGATCGGTTAACCACCGGTTATGGTTCGGTTTCGGTTAAATTCAGTTAATATTGGAATTGTTGAAAAACTAAGAAAAACTTGTAAATATCCATGTGAATTATAGTTATATATTAATGATGAAAATCTTAGTTAAGTTTGTAAAACTTTGTAGTGACTGAGAATGTATGAATAAAAAGTGAATCCATGTGAACTCTGATTAATTTATAATATATTTAGTCTCACATATGATCCATAATATTTTCATATAATAAAAAACAAAGATTCACCTTCTATTCTTGATTTGGACCATAACTTCTTAAAAAAACATACAAACATATAAATATATAAAAAACAAAAAAAACAAATATACATTATTCGGTTCGGTTCGGTTAAAGTCGGATAATGACTAGCCTTAACCATAACCATAACCGAATGGTTCGGTTAATGACTTTGCTTAACCATAACCGTCGGTTAAAGTCGGTTTCTATTAAATTGGTTATGGTTCGAGGCGGTTATCGGTTATTTTTCGGTTATGGTTATATTATATACTCACCCCTATCGAAAATCATGTTGCTCATCAACTTATTAGGGATAAAATTGACAATTTATAAATTTGAGAGGTAAATCTTCAAAGATTTCAAAGTTGAGTTGCAAAAGTGATCGATGACAAATACTATCGACATATAAAATGAGTTAGTTACGATAACCACGAGTTTATTAAATGCATTCATTTTTTTTTAAAAAGAGTATGTTACCTGAATTCTTACTATAGATGTACATATTTGACGTTTAACATTGAGACAATTAAATATCATTATAAAAGGAATAACTTCATAAAAATGTAATCAACTTTTAATTTTGTTATAATAAAATCACTCAAACTTTTTTTTTCTCAATTAAATCATTCAAATTAATTATTTTAGTGTTTTAATCATATGTTTTTAACATGAATAACATATAATACATTTGATATAAGTTTGAGTGAATAATTTTTTTTAAATAAATGACTCACTTAAATCAATAATTATTAATTATAAATTTTTTTTTCTTTGTCAAATATTAATTAAAATTAATAATAATTTATTCAAGTGATTCATTGTTTTGAAAAAAAATTATTCACTCAAACTTATATCAACATGTATTAACTGCTATTCAGTTTAAAAAATATAGAATTAGGACACCAAAGTGAGACAAAAAAAAAGTTGGGAAATTTAATTGGAAATAAAAATTAAAAGTTAGTTATATTTTTACAAAGTTTTCCTTATAGCTACTGATTAAAATAACAAGATAATTTAACCCCAACCCACCCCTCCCAACCCCTCCCTTCCCCTTCAAGCCTTCACCACTTGTTTACATATCACCACCTTTTCCATTTCACTAACAACCATTATAACCACCCCTTTCATTAGAAACATGCCAAATTAAGCTTTTTAAAGTCAAATGGGTAGAGTTTGAGTTTATATGTGTCTCAAACTTAGGTAGTATGGATTCTTTAATTCTGACTTTAAATTATACAATAACTATCTGTATATTATACTTTTCAATATGAGAGGAGTGATTGTTTACAAGTTGTTTTTGTCGCCTTATATTAAATTACAACTTGGCACCTTGAAGTTTGAAATTAATTCATACGTAAATGTTAAGTTATACAATTTTTAATAAGACCTGTTAGGAAGACATCATAATGGTTCCTTGTATACCATCCATACGACTCGTATAAGCCTATATGAGTCATATGGATATTTTAATTTCGACAAAAGCTGACACATCAGATCATAGTTCTCACATTTTTTTGCGACGCCACCCATACGGCCCGTATGGGCCTATACCTCCCGTATTGGTCTTGATTTTAGAAATGTGTGCCAATCATTTGAGTTATCGGTTTGTTTATTAATTATTTGATGCGTTGTTTGGATAAACACTCAATTTGCGTGCGAATACGTACTATATAAGGACCGATGTAATTTAGGTTTTCTTCATTCAATCTATTCCTCGTTAAATATTTGTTTTTTTTGTATTTCGAAATCGTATTAAAGGTTTAACAATGTAAATGAGAAGCAAAAACTTTGGAGATGAATATATGTGTGTCTATTAAACTGATCAGGTAATAGACTTATTTATTTAACAATCGTTAGTTTATAAAATCTTAAACATTTGTTGTTTACAGGTACTTGCTGGTGTTGATAAACTGGCTGAATGGGCCATTGCTATTTCCTTTAGTATTTTCATGTATGGACACTTCTTTTTATTCACGTGTATGTATTGTTATTTCTTATGTATGTTGTGTATGGTTTGATTATTTGTTTTCTCTTTTTTTATATACTTAAAAAACATGCGTATCGGTGAAATTCTAAGCGGTAGTTAACATAACATTGCTTAACAAATTTATGTAAAACCGTCCAAATTTATTTACGTTCAAATAACTATTATTTTAAAATAAACGTTTAAACATGATTACGTAAAAATGATTTTCAAACAAAACACTTAAACAATATCATATATATCTCTTTCATAAAAGCGGTTATATATACCGGTTATAAAATTAGTATTACGAAAATCATAACTACTTATGTTAAAAAAAAATAGTTATTTAAAGCTAAACGTTTAAACATCGTTACATTAAAATAACCGTCGAACAAAACAATTAGAAAATATTATTAAATAATTATGATGTAATACTTATTATCTTACAAATAAACAATTAAAAATGGTTACGTTAAAGATTATTTTTCAAACAATTGGATGATATTATAAGTAAATTAAACACGTATGTATACCGGTTTTCAAAAAAAAAAACATTACGATTTTATAAAGTAATTACGTTAAAATAGTTATTATTTTATAACTTAAAAATTATACAATTAGACGATATTATAAGTAAATTAATTTTAAACACGTTAAAAAGTATTAGTAAATTATAAGATATTATAAGTAAACTAAACGCGTACGTATACCGGTTTTAAAAATAACATTACGATTTTATAAAATAATTACGTTATAATAGTTATTATTTTGCAACCTAACGATTAAACATACTTACATTAAAAACTATCTTTCAACCATCCAAAACATTTAAACAATATTACAAGTAAGTTAAACATATACGTATATCGGTTGTAAAAACAAAAGTAGTCATTTCTCTTATTTCCATACTACTCATATAACCCTAGACATTTGACTGACAAAAGTTGACAAAATCTGACACCCGTATAGCCCGTATGCATGTAACAGCCGATGGTGTCCAAATAACCGGACACTTTTTAATAAACGGAGTCATTCATCCTAATCAATCTCGAAGGTGTTAAAGGTTCATACGAACCGCACCCTTTTCCTATCTGATCTGCACCATGGGCTCCAAGTCGACGGCTAGGGTTAAACGGACTGCATGATCCATACGCAAAACTCCATCCAAGTGGCTGCACCTCCATCTCAGCCAACACCTTGTAGAACAGACCCACATCGCAGGGGAGCAATATAGGGCCCTCACACTTGTAACCGTATTCGATTTCCGCATCATCTAGAAGCATCGTGAACAACGGATGGTTCACGTCCTTAGCCTTCACGGCGAACCTTTGCTTGTCCGGTCCCACACATACCGGAATATACCCTTGGGGTGTGCCGTTGGAAGACTTGCTCTTCGTGAAGCCTGCGACACGGTCGCGGCTTCGCGGGAAGGTTCGACAACGCTTCCATGTTTTTGCGATGAAGTTCTTCATCCCGGTGTTGGTATTGACGGATTCCATCAATCTATTAGCAATCTTAGTTAACTTTTGGGGTGGCTAATAAAATTGAAAATTGAAATTGAATGAGTTTAAGATACGTGAAACTTGATATGTCGTATGTCGTCTATGAATATGATCCTCCATCTTAGGCTAAACCACACATCGTTTGGTTCCTGGCTTTGGATAATGTACGCCTGTGAAACGACTTAGGATGATCGAAACGGGGCGGGTTATGTGAAAGATTATATAGAAGAAAGTGGGTTGAGAGCTGAACCGGATAATACCCGATGACAGTCAAGAGCCATCCAGCCATTATTAATTATCTATGTATTTTAATTTGGTCAATGCATGAAGTTATTTTACGTTTATTAATTAGTTCCTTTTTTCTCTTTTCTTCACTAATCTTACCTTCATAAAAAATATATAAATAGATTTTTTGTATTTGGATAAAGGGTGGAAAATATCTACCAACCAAATCGTCATTTTGGGGCAAGACATGTTAGTTATGGTTCCCCTATATTATCTAAGACAAAATTTAGGAATAAGACGCTTGATATATATTTACTTGATTGTAACATTAAAAAAAGTCTTTTTTTGATAAAATTTAGATTTAATAACCATAGAATGTAACTTTCTTATATATATTATTCCTAATGATAAGGTATTTTTAGGGATGTTTAATTTGAGACTCCTTATTTGATATAAAATTAAATATTTTTGTTAAAATGGTTTATTTACTTGTAACTTTTTCAAATGAAGTTTTATAAAAGTATTAGAACTAGCTTTTGTGATAAGATAAACCAAAAAAAACCAATAAATTGTGTTTTAGGAATATTTTGCTCAACTTATTCTCATAAAATGATAAAAACTGAAATCTTTATTTTTATAATCATTTTAAAGTTGTGGGTGGTCACGATGGTTGTGTTAGGTTACGGTGGCGGGTGGCAGTGGGTGGTACTGGTTGTGTCGGTGTATAGCGTGTGGCAAAGGCGGTGGTAATGGTGGCGGCAACGATGAGTGTTGGTATACTTATGATTGGCGGTGGGTGGCAGTGACTGTGGTTTGTAGATTGGGTGAAAGATATAGGTAAATTTGTAATTTTATATAAATAAATTATAAGTAAGTTTTAAAATTCAGCATCCGTTTTTTTTTAAAAAGTAACTTTTAACCTTATTTTAAAAGTTAAAACGAAAATATATTTTTTTAATATCAAACACCCTTTTAATTTATTAAAATTTTCATTTTTTGAAAAACAAATAAGTTAATAAATCATTTATATTAAAAGTAAACAACCTCTTAATTACTGTTTGTTTCTAATGTTGATATATTTATATTATTTTATCATATTTTAGACTATAGTGCAATAATTGTTTTAATGTTTATGTTAAAAGAGAGTTTTTTTTAATGTTTGTTTTCTATGATTTGAGTCGATGAGAGACAACTTAGATGTTTGAGGTTCAATTCTCACAATGACCGGTTTTTCTAGAAGACCAACGATCAAGTTGGTTGTGGCCTCGCATTACTTGTTACCCATGGTTAGTTGGGTATTGAGGCTAATGTGAGATTAGCCCACTTGATAAATGCGTTGCATATTAGAAACGATAATATTGTTGGTCAAAAAAAAGTTGGGTAATTGAAGAATCCGAGCAGTAGCGGATACAAGGCAATGGGGGGGGGGGGGGGATAGGCTCCCCGTAGGACCTCGCGAGCGTATGTTAAAACGTATTGTTTTTAAGTAATTTTGCTTAATTTTGAAACAAAAAGGGGCACAAATATTATAATAACAAGCACAAATCTTATCAAAAGGGGCACAAATCTGATTACAAGGGATATCAATATGATTACAAGTGGCACAAACTTGATTACAAATGGCATAATTGGAAGTGAATAATGAAAAATGCGTTTTTTTCATAGATTTTATACGAATATAAATCTGTGACGTAACATTGAAATTTATTACTTAAACAATTGTTTTTTAAATAGTTTTGATATGTTTGTTTTGTGGTTTCAATTAACCCGACCAACTTTTTACCCGGACCGATAGGTTTGTTTTGTGTATTTAACTAACTCGATAACCCACTTTTTATCCAAACCCATTTTTACCACTCATTTTTTGCCCCCCGTGAAAAAAATTTCTGAATTCGCCACTGAATCCGAGGACTTACCACGTAAGTGACTTTCCAAGATTATATTAAAAAAAGGGGGTTTCGTCACTAAAGTTATATAGTCTGTTATTTGTATCATTATCTTTTTGTTTTGTCATTAATTTTCTCCCTAAAGCTAAATGACGTTGATCAAACTTTGATCTCCAAAGACAGTTTTGTCTTTTAGTCTAATAATTAAAACAATCTTAATCTTTTACTTAACATCATCTAAATCTCACTCCCTCCTTAGATACGATATTCACCGGCTAAAGACAGAGTATTTTATTTTTTTTAATCATCTTCGAATACTACAAGCAAAAACCAAAACAAAATCAAACTCTAATGGTTCTTTAATTTGTATACTTGAATTTTTTATTTCACAAGGTTCATAGCATCTAGAATAGTATTGAACATATTCAACTGCATAACGATTGACATTCATAGATTTGGTTATCACCTTCTTTGCTTTAATTTACTCGTTTTTGAATATTTTCTATCAGTAACAAAAAATCAGAATGAACCAAATTTGAAAGATCGTCAAATTAGACGGTTAAAAACCTAATAAACTTATCAAACCAAACTCAACTAAACCAAATCGATTTATGAGTGTGATTTTGGTATGCTGGGTTAATATTTTTAGAAATCTTATAGATCGTCAATAGAAATAATTAATCTATATATTTAACTAAATTATGTTTAATCATTTTAACAGAATAAACCAATTTCAACATATGTTTGGAACAAGTAACCAGACCAAAAACTAAATTCGAAATTCATATACATTTCCCGAGATAATTAAACAAAGGAAAATGAGAGAAATGGAAGTTAGGAAAGACAAAAAATACATAATTTAACTGTATGTTTCAGAGTTGAAAGAATTTTTTTTTGACAAAGTTATAGTCTGATTATGCTTCTTTCTTTCTAAATTTCTTCCATTTGAAAGCAAAAAATTTTCCTTTCCCCCTCTCTTCTTTTTTTTGACAAAGTTACAGTCTGATTATGTTTTTTTTTTGTTATAAACAATTTATTAGTTCTCATTTAAATGTATTCTTATAAGGATGTTTGAGTTAGGATATTTTTGAAAGTAGCTTCTTTATCATACTTGGATAAGGCTAAAATTTATCTTCTTGCTCTTCCACCACATCCTACTGAATAGTGGATTTATTGGGAATGTATGTTTGTTTATATACGTAGGATGTTTAATATTAAAAATCAATGTTAGTTTAAAACAAAAAACATTATATTTAGTCACAAGTTTTTATTTTAAAATTAAAGTGTAAAGAAAGTGTTTTTATATCTCTAAAATCATGTGGCTCATCAATTTATTAGGGATCAAATTGACAGTTTATAAATTTGAGAGGTAAATCTTTAAAGATTTCAAAGTTGAGTAGTAAAAGCGATGGATGACAAATGCTACCGACATATAAAACGGGTTAGTTACGATAGTCAAGAGTTTTATTAAATGCTTTAAAAAAAGAGTGTATATTATGAATTAAATTATTACCCCGTGTATTACATGGATTAAATATAAAAACATTATATAATTAGTAATAAAAATTTAAAAAAATAAACAATTTGTTATAAATTAAGTAGATTACGTATTAATGAGTATTTTAAGTAATAAAACTAAAGAAATAATGCATGATCTGTTTGTTTTGAAAGAATACATATTTTTGAACTAATTGATGTTACAAATTCATTTACTTTTCTATTAAAAACTATGTAAAGACTAATAAAGGCTGATGCTCACCAAACTTCTTATTTTGTCTAAGTATAGGAACCTCTTTTAATAAAAGCCTTCGGAAGGAAGAAGTGATTCTTCGGAAGCAGCATTGCTTCCGAAGGGTAACTGGTTCCTGCCGAAGGTTATACAAGACAACTGCTTCCGAGGAATCCTCTTATGCACTGAAGACAAAGACTTCCGAGGTTTATCCTCTGACAAAGACTATAGCAGCTTACTCTCATAGTACAAAACGTACTGACACAAGACATGCTGGTCTGAGTAAAGACAAAGACAACATGTAATGAGTCAGATAAAGCGCCTTACCTCTCCCATGCTGCATTAAATGAAAAAGATCATCTGAAGCCTTGAAGATCAACAACATTAAATGTCTTTTGTATTTAATAGTCCTTTGTAAAGTCAATGTCTATTAATGTAATGATCATGACTGAGTGTCTTAGCCTGTTAAGACACTCAACATACTAGAATAAGCTTTACATTATGTACTTGTCTAGTATACCCAACTTGTATTCCTAAGTGTATACGGTTGTAGCCTCGGCTATATAACCTCCCATTGTATATGTTGTAAAACACTTCTAACTTTGAGAGAAATATATCCTTGAGCTTGAAATTATTCGTGTATTCCTATTAGTGTTCAAGGATTATTACTTTGTCATTTTGAGTGCTTGTGAGATTATTCTAACAGAACATTCCGCATCTGTTAGATTGTATAAGAAATACTTGTGAAAGTGTTATTTAGATTAAGCAACCCGATCCAACAAGTGATATCAGAGCTTTGGCTCTTGAACTTGACTGACTAATCATCATCAAGTTACCAATTCTATTTCTTATAAAATCTCATCGTTTTAACACTCATATTTTCGGTGTCTATCTAAGATGGCTGCTCTAAACAAACATGATACAGAAAATGGCACTCTCAACAAGCCACCAATGTTCACACCTGAAGACTTCGATACCTGGAAAGTCAGAATGGAAGGGTTCATCAGGAACCAAGACTTCAAACTTTGGAAGTCTGTTCTTGAAGGCCCCTACATTCCTACAGTTGCTGCTGCTGGTGCTGGAGTTGCTGCAGTACCAAAAGATCCATCTATGTACTCAGACGAAGATTACAAGAAGATGGAAGTTGATTCTAAAGCTCTTTGGCTCATTCAGATGTCAATACCGAACTCCATCATACATGCATTCAAGAAATGCAAGTCTGCTCAAGAACTGTGGAACTCCTTAAAGCAGATGTATGAAGGTTCAGATGATGTCAAAGAAAACAAGAAAGATATGCTGAAACAAAAATTTGAGAATTTTTGTCAACAAAACAATGAGAATATGTCATCTCAGTATCTAAGGTATGTCCAACTTGTAGATGAATTGACAACTGCAGGTGTGATTCTGGATAATCAAGATGTGCTCAGAAAATTTCTGAGATCCCTTCCAAAGGCATGGAACATATATTCGGTTACTATAAGAAGAACAGAAAACCTGAAGACTCTAACTCTGGGCGAGTTGTTTGGTATTCTCAGTGCCTATCAGATGGAACTAGATGCTCAAGAATCTAAAGTCTCCCATTTACCATCTGGTTCAGCCGCTCTTTATGCTCCCATCAACAATCCTCCATATCAAAGCTTCCAACCCATCTACCATCCTACATCCATACCCAATGTCACACTTCCTGAAACTTTAACTCCATCAAACTCACACCCAAATCATCTCTCAAACCCAACTTCACTACCAACATCTGGGCAAGGAGCATTTATGGCTGAAGAAACCAACTACTTCCAACTGTGTCAAGAAGATTTAGATTGTATTCCTGCAGATGACTTAGAAGAAATGGACATAAATTACCAGATGGCCATGATTTCCTATCGAGCAAAGAAGTTCTATCAGAGAACTGGAAGGCAGTTTAAAAAACACAATATGAAAACTGGATTTGGTCTTGACAAGTCCAAGCTTAAATGCTTCAACTGTCAACAATTGGGCCACTTCGCCAGGGAATGCAAGACCACAGGAACTCAGCCAACACCGTCTGGGCAATCACAACAAAGACCGTCAAGCTCAACAAACAATGCAAACATTGCAGAACAAGACTTTTCAGATTGGAGCTTTCAAGCTGAGGATCCTTCCATCTCCAACAGTGCCTTGATGGCAAATGACTCATCTTCCTCAAGCAAGGTAACTGATAACATGTGCTCACCTGAATGCTTAGAAACATTAACTATTTATAAGAAAATAAATTCCCAACTCTGTAAGGAGCTTGAGTCTCTACAAGTTGTCAAGGCAAATTTCTTTGAGGTTGAAAGAAATTACAAAGAAAAGATTGAAGAAATGGAAAAGACTATTTCAAGTTTAAAACATGAAGATACTAACAAACAGTGTCAAATTAAAAATCTTTTAGAAAGACTAACCACTGCCAAGACTGAACTTGTAATGGCTGAGTCTTACAGAGACAAATTTCTAAGCCAAGGTGAAAAATATGAAAAACTTTTAGGGATGAGCAGCACAACTGAACTAGTGAATAAACATGGGGCTGGTTTGGGATATAACAGAGTAGAACCTCCATCTGCTTATACTTCCATAGCAGATGTTAGGTGTAAACCACCAGTTGATCTTGTGTACAATGAGGAATTGGATATACACAAGGTGGTTCAAACGGATAATCTCTCTAATCCAAGTACCTCAACATGCTCAGATGAGGATGATATTCCTATTAAATCAGTAAAAGAAAAACAAGCTTTGAAAATTAAGAAACAAAATAAGAAAACTAAGAAACATTCAACAGTTTTTATCAAAGCTAAAACCCCAGAAAATATCTCCTCAGATGAGTATGTGACTTGCCCATCTGACAAGTCAAAAAGAGGTAGATCAATGGAGAGAAAGATCAATTCTCCAGGGAAACAGGCAAAGTCTAAGACTAACAAGTATGTTGGAACATCCAAATCATCACTCTCTGAGGATCAAAGCTCAGACTTCATTAACAGGAATCAGCAGCAACACTCTCCCAACAGTCAAACTCTATGTCTGATGTGCGGTTAAAAGAATCATTTTGCTGCTGATTGCTTCTATAATCCAAGAAGCAGAATTTTCTCAAAATTACAGGGAAGAGGAAGAAAGAATAGTTGGAGTCAGTCATCTACTTCTTCGGAAGAACAGAGAAGAAATTCAGTCAAGAGGGTGTCGGAAGCAAGTACCTCCAATAATAGGAAGAAGCAAAATAAAAGGGCTTTTGAAAAGAAAGCATCGGAAGCAAAGAAAAAGGAAGCTTCCGATAGAAAAGTAACCTCGGAAGCTCATCAAAGGAATGTTTTCAACAAGCAGAAGAAATCATTTTTTTTTGGAAGAAGACCATCGGAAGAAAAACGAAAAGTAGCTTCCGATTACGATCAAAAGAAACCTAGTCTTCCGACAACTCAAAAGGCAAAACAAGTATGGAAGAAGAAGGAATCAACTGATAAGCCATCACTCCCATCAGAAGCAAGCACATCATCTGTCCCATCTAGGATGATATCAAAGAAATTTACTTACAATGATGCAAATGGCAAACCCAAGACCACATGGGCTTGGGTTCCCATCAGAAACTAACTCATTTCTGGTCATGTGCAGGGACAGCAGGAATCAAAAGGCAACTTGTGGATAGTTGACAGTGGCTGCTCCAGGCACATGACAGGCAACAAGACCCTCTTGCACAAATATGAACCATACTTTGGAGGATCTGTTGCTTTTGGAAGTGATCCAGTAGGAGGTTACATAACAGGTAGGGGCACAATCACAAATGGTAAGGTAAGCTTTGAGAATGTGCATTTTGTAAAAGAACTTAACTACAATTTACTAAGTGTCTCACAGGTGTGTGATCAAAAGCACAACATGTTGTTTACTGAGCATGAATGCATTGTCCTGAAACCAGGATTTGTGATACCAAATGATCAAATTCTACTCAGAGCTCCTAGAAGAAATAACATGTATATGCTAGATATGAGCACAGCTGCACCTCTTAGTAATATAAGCTGCTTTGTCTCAAAAGCTTCACTTGATGAATCATCTCTTTGGCACAGAAGACTTTGTCATGTAAACCTCAAAAATATGAATAAACTTGTCAGAAATAACTTAGTAACTGGTTTACCAACAAAGGAATTTATTTGTATTGATAAATGTGTTGCATGCTTAAAGGGTAAGCAACATAAGTCATCTCATCATGCCAAAGAGATAAATTCAATTACAACAGTCCTGCATTTACTGCACATGGACTTGTTTGGTCCCACAAGTGTTAAAAGTCTTGGTAGAAAGTCATATTGTTTGGTAATCACTGATGATTTCTCTCGGTATACCTGGGTATTTTTCTTGAATACCAAGGATGAAACTGCTGAGATCCTAAAGTCATTTATACTTAGGGTGGAGAATGAAATTGATCATCATGTAAAAATAATCAGGTCAGATCAGGGAACAGAATTCAAGAATCAGATTTTAAATTCATTTTGTGAATCTAAGGGTATCACAAGACAATTTAGTGCTCCTAGGACTCCACAACAAAACGGTGTTGCTGAGAGAAGGAATAGGACACTAATTGAGGCTGCAAGGACCATGCTGTCAGATGCCAAACTCCTAATAACTTTTTGGGCAGAAGCAGTCAACACTGCCTGTTATGTCCAAAACAGAATATTGGTAGTTAAGTCACATGGTATGACTCCTTATGAAATTTGGCATAAGAGAAAGCCATTCATTGGATTTCTCAAACCATTTGGATGTCAATGCACCATCTTGAATACTAAAGATTACTTAGCCAAGTTTGCTGAGAAATCAGCAGAGGGCTACTTTGTTGGGTACTCTTCAAATGCTAAGGCTTATAGAGTATACATCAAAGCTTCCAGAGTTATTGAAGAGTCTGCAAATGTTCAGTTCAATGAACATACTCTCAATAAACCTGGAACAGGCCTTGATTGGTTGTTTGATCTTGATAGTTTTACATCTGCATTTAATCTGGTGAAAGAGTATGTTCCAGTTTCACAGTCAGCTACCACAGACATCTCCAAAGGCTCAAGAGAAGATGACTTTCGTGTTGAACTGCCAATAGCTTCAAGACAAATCTTGGCAGAATCCACTTCAGCACAAAATAGCATGCCACAATCTGAAACAGTAATTACATCTCAGGCAGGTCCGTCAATTGAATCTACTTCTGAGTTACAACATCTAGAAGAAGTAGGAAGCCCTTCAGCAGAGGCAAATACTCAGCAGACCATCATTCCCAGAGAAAACCAACCGTCCACAGTCCAAATTCAGAATTTAAAAGATCTGCCAGAGATCCTGCTTGAGGTAGTATTGCCTAACCTTGAGTCACTCAACATGGATGAAGCTTCTCAACTGGATGTGATTCCAAGAACTCGAATTCACAACACTCATCCAGTTGAGAACATCATTGGCAATGTAGAAGAAGGTGTAAGAACTAGAAGTTCTATGCATGAAGCAAATGTTTGCTTGTTCTCCTGTTTTCTATCCCAAATAGAACCTAAGAAGGTTGCAGAGGCATTAAAAGATAACAGTTGGGTAGAAGCTATGCAAGAGGAACTTCTTCAGTTTCAAAGACAAGGAGTTTGGAAGAGTTGCCCTTTGCCTAAGGGAAAGTATGCCATTGGAACCAAATGGGTGTTCAGAAACAAGAAGGATGACAAAGGTGTTGTCATCAAGAACAAAGCAAGATTGGTTGTTCAGGGATATACTCAAGAGGAAGGCATTGACTATGATGAGGTCTTTGCACCGGTTGCCAGAATTGAAGCTATCAGAATATTTTTGGCATTTGCAGCTGCAAAAGATTTCAAAGTGTTTCAGATGGATGTTAAGAGTGCCTTCCTTTATGGAAAAATTGATGAAGAAGTATATGTGTGTCAACCTCCAGGATTTGAAGATCCAAAGTTTCCTGATCATGTCTGTAAGCTTGATAAGGCTCTTTATGGGTTGCACCAAGCTCCCAGAAAATGGTATGAAACTTTATCTTCTTTTCTGTTGGCAAACAACTTCAAGAGAGGAACAATTGATAAAACTCTCTTTTTCAAGAAGTCTAATCAACATATCATGCTAGTTCAAATCTATGTTGATGACATTATCTTTTGTTCTACTAATGAATCTCTCTGCAAGGAATTTGAATCTCTAATGAAATCCAAATTTGAGATGAGTTCAATGGGAGAACTCACCTTCTTTCTTGGATTACAGGTGAAACAAACTCCTACAGGGATTTTCATTAGTCAATCGAAATATGTCAAGGACATTCTTGAAAGATTCAAGCTTTCTGATTGCAAAGCTCTGGGAACTCCTATGTCCAAAACAACATCTCTTAGCCCTGATGTTGAGGGGGAGGATGTTGATCAGCACCAGTACAGAGCAATGATAGGCTCTTTGATGTATCTCACAGCAAGCAGGCCAGATATCATGTTTGCAACTTGTGTATGTTCAAGATTTCAGGCCAATCCCAAAGTCTCACACATGCTAGCTGTGAAACGAATCTTTAGATACCTCAAAGGAGCATCAAGTCTAGGATTATGGTATCCTAAAAATGAAGACTTTCAGTTCATGGCCTACACTGACAGTGATTATGGAGGGTGCAACATCAGCAAGAAATACACATCAGGAGGATGCCAATTTCTTGGATCCAGAATTGTGTCTTGGCAATGCAAGAAACAGTCATGTGTTTCTACTTCTACTGCAGAGGCTGAATACATAGCTGCTTCTAGTTGCTGTGCACAAGTTATCTGGATTCAGAATCAGATGAAGGATTATAGAGTAGATCTGTTCAATACTCCTATTCAGATAGACAATTCCAGTGCAATCTCCATCACCAATAATCCTGTCAAGCATTCCAAGACCAAGCACATCGACATCAGATACCATTTCATCAGAGATTGTGCAGAAAAGAAGTTGATTCATTTGGTCAAAGTTGATTCAGAACACAATTTGGCAGATCTCTTCACCAAGGCATTTGATGAAGGAAGATTCAGGTACTTAATAACATCCATTGGGATGCTTAACTTTGAATAAACTGAAAAGGAATATATAATTCTTCGGAAGATAAACTTAAATTATCTTCCGATGAGTAACTACTCAGCAGAAGATAGGTTAAGTCTTCGGAAGCATTATTTCTTCCTTAGTCGGAAGATCTCACACTTCAGAAGCTAAATTACCTTCTGAGGTAATACTCTTCCGATACATTATCTTCGGAAGCATAGGCTTCTCAAGGTACTCTTCAGAAGAAGGTGTCTTCCGAAGAACATTCTACCTAATGAATTATCTAACATTTCAGAAGCACTTGCTTCCGATGTATTAAATTTATACTTCTAAATTATTGCTTCTGATCTTCAGAAGCAGTGCTTCCGATAGTATAAATCTTATTCTTCAGAAGTAAAACTCCTCAGAAAACTTTTTGGTCTAATTCACTCCTTCCGAAAGCCACATCTTCGGAAGCATTTCTGAACTTAATGAAAATTCCTACATTTATTATGAAACCAGCTGTCATCGGAAGACCTTTTTTTTCTGACATCCGGATTTCAAAATTAAATGTGTTTCTATATTTAATGCTGAAATCCGAATGTATATAAAGGTCTCCCGCTCATTCAAATTCTCACAAACTGTTTCACTTTGAACTCTTCTTTTCTTTGATCTCCCAAATTGTGCCCTAAAATCACCAACTGCCATGGCTCTTCTTGCTTTCAAACCTGCTCACAACGTACCTGCGGAGTTATCAGCAGAACATGATGCTGACTTCGCCCCAATAATCTCCTTTCTTCAAAGGAGCAGGTATTTCTTTTCACTAACCGTTCAGCCCTTGGTGTATGAATCTCATCACCAACAGTCTTGGGCATCTTGTTCTGTTTCTTCGTCTCCCAATGGTCGGTCTCTTGTTGCCACCATTGATGCTCATCCTATTGCTATTTCTGTGGAGACCATCTGTCGGCATCTCAAACTACATGATGCCGGTGGAAAGGTCTCATTCACAAAGGATGAGGTAGCATCGACATTTCAGTCGATGGGGTACGAAGGTCCTCTCCCTTCAACAACCTATTTGAAGGGTAGAGTGTCCTACAATTACAAGTACCTCATACATTTGTTCCTACACTGTCTTTCCAATAAAACTGGTGGTTGGGATCAAATACCATCAGACTTAGCTTCGGCTATTCATGGTTTGATCTCTAACAAACTGTTTAATTTTTCTGCTTTTATTTTCAATAATTTGGTTGACAATATTTCGTCACCAAAGAAATTTTGTATGTTTCCCAGGTTTTTGCAACAGATTTTCAATGAGGAATTGGGCACTTTCCTCTCTCTAACTGGGACTACATATAAATGCCCTTGGTCTCGTCCAAGGTTTTTGTACAACTTAAGAAGAAGGGTGCCCAGTTCTCTGGGAACTTCACTCCCCTTCTTCCCTCTATGGTGTCCCATAATTCAGAAGGTGACAACTCTGTTAACCCCACAGATGGTGAACCCACACCTTCCTCTTTTGTTTCGCACCCCATAAAAATCACTTACAAACGCAAACGAAACCCTGTGCAACTCTCTACAGTTGTTCAGGCTCCTTCTACTGAACCCAAAAAGAAAAAGGTTAAAAGGACTGCTCTGGGCACAGTTCTACCTAAGGTGAAAGCCACACCCCTTGTTTGTCCACAGGTTCTTCCTTTGGAGCCTGTGGCTGCCCTTAACCAGCCTGCAAGCCCTCAGCTTATGTCTCAACACATAACTGAGAATATTCAAAGGGATACACCCATAGTTGAGTCTGCTTCTCATGAAGCTACTCCCTTAGATCAGAGACTGTCTCCCAGGTCTGCAGGTTCTTATCACCCAGATATGCCCCACTCCCATACTATTACCCCGGCTCTTGGAACTTCTGCCGTACCTGTGGAGGAACCACTCTCTCCCACTACCCAAACTTTAATGAGAGTGGTGACACAGTTACAGGCAAGGTTTCCTGACCCAGAGCCTATTATATCAGAGGTTGGCCCCAGTAGTTTTGAAGGAGCCAATGCAGGTGAGGCTGCCACTACTGTTGATCTTAATCAAGATCCACAGGACAGTGGTACAGGCACTAGGACCTCACCTGCGGCAACCTATGTTGGGGAGGACTTCTTTGAGGTTCTTCTCAATGAAGGGAATCCAGGGTGCCAAGAAACCACATCTGGTGGTGGAGGTGCAGGAGCTCGGCTCAGTACTCCATCGCCCCATGACTCTACTCCGGTAGAAGAGGGCACAACCACACAGGAATTGACGGCTACAATAACTTCCCTCCAAGCCAGGGTAGCTCAGTTAGAAGCTGAGGTGGCTACCCTGCGGCTTGAGATCCAGACCAAAGAAGCAACCATTCTGGATCTCAGGAGGCGTCCACCTGTTATTCTACATCCTTTTCATCCTGATCCTGCTACTTCCACTTTCACCTCCCCTGATGCTACCAAAAAGGGGGAGAATGTACCAACTGCAGGGTCAGGATCAGAAGCAAGAGAAGAGGAGGGTACACAGGAAGTTACTCCATCCATAGTCACTTTGACTGCTGAATGGGATGACTTCTTGGGTACTTATTTTCAAGATTCTTCTTCTACTTCCTCTTCCTCTTCTTCTGAGGATACAAGGGAGGTTGTCAAAGAGACTGAACAGCAAACATCAAATGTCTCTTTGGAACCTCAGTCCCCTTCTGGGACTAAGTCTCCTTCTGAGACTGCAGCTCAGGTTTTCATGGAAGAAGCTACACAAGAAGAACAAATATCAATGGAACCTGTGTCCCCTTCTGGGACAGAAGCTGCTGAAGACCTCTCCTTGTAACATCTCGTTTTATGAAAATAAATAAAATACTTTCATTTATAATTAAAATATTATTAGTTAAAAAATAATAATAATAATAATAAGAAAAACGATTAATTAAAATGTAAGGTATCGACTAATAATATAAAATAAATATGATTATTCGAAAATATAAGAGTAGAAATAAGGGCTTAAAAATTTTAAAGTTGTTTAGACGAATAGGTAGGATAAAACAATTATTAGAAATAATCGGTGCCTAGATAATCCTTAAGTTTAGTCAAGAGTCCGTTAAATAATAATAATATTATTAAAATATATTATATTTGATCTTGATCTGTTTTTAACGAAACTTAGTTCGAAACGTAGATAAAAATAAGTATGTTTTAACCGTATATTTATAATTTTATAAAACTCGATATTTGAAAAGTTATAAGAGTAAAACAAAATTTGAGTATATAATAATTATTATAATTATATGTGTACGTGAGATTATGTATACATGTACGTGTGATTGTTTTAAACTGCCAACAAATAAATATAATATATATATTATTGTATACCTATGTATGTAGTTGTCAACAAATTAAAACAATGAGATAAGCTATTGCTTATCACCATCAGCCAACGTACACACACATATAAACATAAATGTTAAAATTTCAAGTAAACAGTTTCTTTAAATTTCCCCCCAACCACACTAATAGCTAAACGCGATTTTGAAGCACAAAAATAAATACTATCAAGAATTTGTCCTTTTTAAGGTATGTATTTCAGTTTTAATTTAAGTTATAGAATTAGGTTTTTGTATAACATTAATTTACAAGGTTAAAGTTAAAATTTGACCCTAGGTATATATTATAAATTTTAGTTAATTACAATAATAATAATCATCGTTTTAAAAATAATAATCGTAATAATAATAATAATAATCGTAATAATAATAACATTAATAATAATAATAATAATAATAAGTGGTGAACAACGTTTAACTTTCGATATATAAATTGAGTTTCATTCGTAAAAACAAACTCTTTCAACTTCTTTTGTTTAAAAATATATACGAGCAGGTATGTATTTTAATGCCAAGGAAGCTGCAGACATGCCGGATGTCATTACCGGTACGTTTCTTATCAATGATGTTTATGCTAAGGTATTGTTTGATTCAGGAGCAAATCAAAGCTTTATTGATTATGAATTTTGTAAGTTTCTAAATGAACCACTAGTGAAACTAGATAAGCCTTATCTGGTAGAAACCGCTAATGGTGATGTAGTCAAAATAAATGAAGCGTTAGTAAATGGTAAGATCACACTCTTCAAGCACAACCTACCTGTGAAATTCTTACCAATGAAGTTGGCCGGTTTTGATGCGGTAATCGGAATGGATTGGTTAGCTACAAATCAAGCTTGTATTTTATGCGACACCAAATCCATTGAAGTTCGTGTTCCAACGGGAGGAAAATTGATCATCAAAGGCGATAAGCCAACAAACCATGTTGGAATCATTTCTATGATCAAAGCTACAAAATATCTAAACAAAGGTTGTTTAGCTTACCTAGTCTCAGTCACAACTGAAGATCAAGAAAAGAAGAAATTGAAAGACGTGCCTGTTGTAGCTGAATTTCTAGACGTGTTTCCAGATGAATTGCCTGGTTTACCACCAGAACGTGAAGTAGAATTCAATATCAATCTAGTACCAGGTACTGCTCCAATTGCTAAATCTCCTTATAGATTAGCACCGACGGAGATGAAAGAACTCAAGAAACAATTAGACGAGCTATTGGAAAAAGGTTTTATTCGACCTAGCTCATCACCTTGGGGAGCTCCGATCTTATTCGTCAAGAAGAAAGAAGGGTCGATGCGGATGTGCATTGATTACAGAGAGCTAAATAAGGTGACAATTAAGAACAAGTATCCACTTCCACGAATTGACGATTTATTCGATCAACTTCAAGGAGCTTGTCATTTTTCTAAAATCGATCTTCGATCAGGATATCATCAATTGAAAGTACAGGATGAAGATATTTCTAAAACTGCTTTCCGTACAAGGTATGGGCATTATGAGTTCACTGTTATGCCATTTGGACTTACTAATGCTCCAGCTGCCTTTATGGATATGATGAACCGGATATGCAAACCTTATCTGGATAAATTCATCATTGTGTTCATTGATGATATTCTTATTTATTCAAAAACTCCTGAGGATCATGCTAAACATCTTAGAAACCTACTTGAATTACTAAGACATGAGAAATTGTATGCTAAATTCTCTAAATGTGATTTCTGGCTCACTGAAGTACAATTTCTAGGGCATGTTATTAATGATCAAGGTATTCAAGTGGATCCATCTAAGATAGAGGCTATTACCAAATGGGAGAACCCCAAGTCACCTACAGAGGTGCGCAGTTTTTTAGGCTTGGCGGGTTATTATCGTCGATTTATTTAGAATTTCTCCCGAATAGCCGTTCCTCTCACCTCATTGACTCGAAAAGCTGAAAAGTTTGAATGGGGTCCCAAACAAAGTGAAGCTTTCCAAATTCTTAAAGATAAGTTGACTCGCGCTCCAATCCTAGCATTACCTGAAGGTGTTGAAGATTTTGTTGTCTATTGTGATGCTTCTCATACATGATTAGGATGTGTATTGATGCAACGAAACAAAGTTATTGCTTATGCATCACGCCAGTTGAAGACTCATGAGAAGAACTATGTGACTCATGATCTGGAGTTAGGCGCCATAATCTTTGCATTAAAGTTATGGAGACACTATCTATACGGAGTTCATTTCACAGTTTATACTGATCACAAGAGTTTAAAGTATATCTTTGGTCAGAAGGAACTAAATATGCGACAACGAAGATGGATGGAAACGTTGAATGACTATGACTGTGAAATTATCTATCATGAAGGAAAGGCAAATGTGGTTGCAGATGCTTTAAGCCGAAAGGAGATAGAGAAACCAAGAAGAGTACGTGCTTTATGGATAGAACTTCAAGTCGATTTGTTTAATCAAATTAAAGAAGCACAAAAACAAGCCCAAGAAGATGAAAACAAGGAACAAGAAGGAATGAAGGGCATGGCTGAACAACTGGTCAAAGGAGACGATGAAATTCTTCGTATGAATACAAGAATCTGGGTGCCGGTCACTGGCGGCTTAAGAGAGAGAATATTGGAAGAAGCGCATAAATCTAAATACATGATGCACCCAGGAAGCGATAAAATGTACAAGAATTTAAAAGAAAACTATTGGTGGATTGGCATGAAGAAAGATATCGCTGCATATGTTGCAAAATGCTTGACTTGTTCTCAAGTTAAAGCTGAGCACCAGAAACCTTCTGGTATGTTGCAACAACTGGAACTACCTGTCTGGGAATGGGAAATGATAACCATGGATTTTATAACTAAACTTCCTCGAACTAGTCGTGGAAATGATACTATTTGGGTTATCATTGATAGACTAACCAAGTCTGCTCATTTCTTATCAATGAAAGAAACTTACTCTATGGATAGGCTAGCACAGTTGTATGTAAATGAGATTGTATCATTACACGGTGTGCCATTATCCATTGTGTCAGATAGGGATAGTCGTTTTACGTCTCGATTCTGGCAAAGTTTTCAAAAAGCTCTCGGGACACGTTTGAATTTCAGCACTGCTTATCATCCACAAACAGATGGGCAGAGCGAAAGAACAATCCAAACACTGGAAGACATGCTTCGAGCTTGTGTGATAGACTTTGGAGGAAGCTGGGATGACCACTTACCTCTAATGGAATTCTCCTACAATAATAGTTATCACTCAAGTATTCAGACTGCACCTTTTGAAGCTCTTTACGGTAGAAAATGTCGAACACCAGTCTGTTGGTCTGAAATTGGTGAAAATCAGTTGTCTGGTCCAGAAATAGTACAAGAAACTACTGATAAAGTCTTTCAAATAAGAGAAAAATTGAAAGCGGCCAGAGATCGACAAAAGAGCTATGCTGATCGAAGAAGAAAGCCATTAGAATTCAATGTTGATGATAAAGTGCTACTTAAAGTTTCACCATGGAAAGGAGTAGTACGATTCGGTAAAAAGGGAAAGTTAAGTCCACGTTATGTCGGACCTTTTAAAATTCTCAAAAGAATCGGACCGGTGGCTTATCAACTCGAACTACCGGTAGAAATGGCCGGAGTACACGATGTGTTTCACGTTTCTAATCTCCGAAAATGTTTGGCCGATGAATCATTATTAATGCCACTTCAAGATGTTGAAGTGAACGAAAAATTAAAATTTATCGAACAACCGATTCAAATCGAAGACCGACGAGAAAAGAGACTCAAGCGGAAAAAGTTGGCGTTAGTTAAGGTTAAATGGAACTCCAGACGTGGTCCTGAATACACGTGGGAACTGGAGTCAGAGATGAGAAAGAAATACCCACACCTATTTCAATAATCTCGAGGACGAGATTAAAACAAAGGTGGGGAGGATGTAACATCTCGTTTTATGAAAATAAATAAAATACTTTCATTTATAATTAAAATATTATTAGTTAAAAAATAATAATAATAATAATAAGAAAAACGATTAATTAAAATGTAAGGTATCGACTAATAATATAAAATAAATATGATTATTCGAAAATATAAGAGTAGAAATAAGGGCTTAAAAATTTTAAAGTTGTTTAGACGAATAGGTAGGATAAAACAATTATTAGAAATAATCGGTGCCTAGATAATCCTTAAGTTTAGTCAAGAGTCCGTTAAATAATAATAATATTATTAAAATATATTATATTTGATCTTGATCTGTTTTTAATGAAACTTAGTTCGAAACGTAGATAAAAATAAGTATGTTTTAACCGTATATTTATAATTTTATAAAACTCGATATTTGAAAAGTTATAAGAGTAAAACAAAATTTGAGTATATAATAATTATTATAATTATATGTGTACGTGAGATTATGTATACATGTACGTGTGATTGTTTTAAACTGCCAACAAATAAATATAATATATATATTATTGTACACCTATGTATGTAGTTGTCAACAAATTAAAACAATGAGATAAGCTATTGCTTATCACCATCAGCCAACGTACACACACATATAAACATAAATGTTAAAATTTCAAGTAAACAGTTTCTTTAAATTTCCTCCCAACCACACTAATAGCTAAACGCGATTTCGAAGCACAAAAATAAATACTATCAAGAATTTGTCCTTTTTAAGGTATGTATTTCAGTTTTAATTTAAGTTATAGAATTAGGTTTTTGTATAACATTAATTTACAAGGTTAAAGTTAAAATTTGACCCTATGTATATATTATAAATTTTAGTTAATTACAATAATAATAATCATCGTTTTAAAAATAATAATCGTAATAATAATAATAATAATCGTAATAATAATAACATTAATAATAATAATAATAATAAGTGGTGAACAACGTTTAACTTTCGATATATAAATTGAGTTTCATTCGTAAAAACAAACTCTTTCAACTTCTTTTGTTTAAAAATATATACGAGCAGGTATGTATTTTAATTCTTTGAGTTTGATTTATAATAGTTTCTCGTAATATTGTTAACTTATAAGGTTAAGATTAAGATTTGATCCCATAATTGTACAAATACTATGTTAAACTTATGGTCTGTTATAGGAACTGAAAATAAATGCATCAGGAATTATCATTGCAAGTAATTATAAGAATAAATTAAGCAGAAACACTGCCCAAATATATATTGAGAAGTTCTAAGTTGTCGCTCAGCCAATCAAAAATTCAGGTGAATACATTTAACTTCTTTTTAAATATAAATTCATTTTTTTGAGCATTGTATGTTTAAACTTTGACGCATAAAGGGATACTATTAGACCAGCATTTAGGCTATTAGTATACGTATGATTTGCAAATCGTATCCGCATATGGGTGAAATTCCCATACGTGGCTGGTACAGGTGGGCTGGAAGGTTAAACGTAAGACGCGGTGCGCAGGCAACCTAACCAGTGACCAGCTGTGGGCTGGAGGGAACAAAACGTGAGACGCGCTGCGCTGTAGTTCCTAACCAGTGACAGTTATAAACCAGTGTATGCAGTAGTTGTATCGATCAGTGAAATAACCTGCTAAATGTGTAGTATTGCCACTACTAATTATGGTTAAAGGACCGAACATGCTATGCTTACATATCGAGTCTGTTACTTGTATTCACCAACTTTATGTTGACGTTTTATTTTCAAAAACTTTTCAGGTGATAATGAATGACAAATCAGAAACAAGATTAAAGGTTTAGGGCCTATGACGCCTTAAATAAAATCTTGTGGCGAAACCGAAGAGCGATTGGAGTTATACCTCCAAGTCCCGTGTAAACCGAGATACGTAAATATATGTTTGTAAAAACTCGGTTTAAAATGAAATAAAATGTTATGTTCATATCTTTGCATATGAAATTTTATAAAATCTTGAAAAATTATTTACAAGCGATGAAAATATGGTTTTTCATACCTATGCGTATGAACTATTTATAAATCATGAAAAATATGGTTTTCACATCCATGCATGTGAATTTTTTATAAAATTACGAATTTATGAAACAACGCTTCCGCTGAAACATATTAAAATGAATAATAAACTCTGACCGAGACTGTATTTGTCAATGAAACCAATCGGGTCGCAGCGCCCGGGCCGCCGAGAGCCCGGGGTGTGACACTCCTCCTCTCCTGAGCCCTTTGTGGAAACTAATAAGGAATCATCCAAGGTGATTGGTCAACTGGAGGAGACAGTGAATGCTGAGGTTAATTCCGAAGCTGCAGCTGTTTCCAAAGGCCCAGTCATTATTGATGACTCCTCCACAGAGGAGCTATCTGCCGATGAACCAATTGGTGAGGCTACAGGAGAAATCTCCTCTGTGGTAAATGTAACAGTTGATGACAAAGGAAAAAGAAAGCTTACCCCAGAGGAGGAAGCACAACTGGAGGAGAGAAGACCAATGAAAATTAAGGGCCGGCCAAATACCTCTCTAGATGAAGAGCGAGCTAGACTCTCTGCTTTGCTCGAAGAGAGAGGGTATGACTTTGATGAAGTCTTTCATTGGTCGGTACCTAGAATGGCTGCCGAGCTGGACAAAATGCAGCAGCAGGAACAGGAAGCTGCTGCATCCAAAGTCCAGATTGCTACAACAAAGACTCAGAAGAACAAGGCTTACAGAGACACGTGCAAAGCCTTTCTTCTGGAGTATGGATTCCATGCTCGGTAGCTAGGCCCAATGAAGAACTCAACCATGGATATGCATATCAGAGATATAAAAGCCAAAGTTGCCAGAGGTGAGTTACCTTCAGTTTCACAGTCAGCTACCACAAACATCTTCAAAGGCTCAAGAGAAGATGACTTTCGTGTTGAACTGCCAATAGCTTCAAGACAAATCTTGGCAGAATCCACTTCAGCACAAAATAGTATGCCACAATCTGAAACAGTAATTACATCTCAGGCAGGTCCGTCAATTGAATCTACTTCTGAGTTACAACATCTAGAAGAAGTAGGAAGCCATTCAGCAGAGGCAAATACTCAGCAGACCATCATTCCCAGAGAAAACCAACCGTCCACAGTCCAAATTCAGAATTTAAAAGATCTGCCAGAGATCCAGCTTGAGGTAGTATTGCCTAACCTTGAGTCACTCAACATGGATGAAGCTTCTCAACTGGATGTGATTCCAAGAACTCGAATTCACAACACACATCCAGTTGAGAACATCATTGGCAATGTAGAGGAAGGTGTAAGAACTAGAAGTTCTATGCATGAAGCAAATGTTTGCTTGTTCTCTTGTTTTCTATCCCAAATAGAACCTAAGAAGGTTGCAGAGGCATTAAAAGATAACAGTTGGGTAGAAGCTATGCAAGAGGAACTTCTTCAGTTTCAAAGACAAGGAGTTTGGAAGACTTGCCCTTTGCCTAAGGGAAAGTATGCCATCGGAACCAAATGGGTGTTCAGAAACAAGAAGGATGACAAAGGTGTTGTCATCAAGAACAAAGCAAGATTGGTTGTTCAGGGATATACTCAAGAGGAAGGCATTGACTATGATGAGGTCTTTGCACCGGTTGCCAGAATTGAAGCTATCACAATATTTTTGGCATTTGCAGCTGCAAAAGATTTCAAAGTGTTTCAGATGGATGTTAAGAGTGCCTTTCTTTATGGAAAAATTGATGAAGAAGTATATGTGTGTCAACTTCCAGGATTTGAAGATCCAAAGTTTCCTAATCATGTCTGTAAGCTTGATAAGGTTCTTTATGGGTTACAACAAGCTCCTAGAAAATGGTATGAAACTTTATCTTCTTTTCTGTTGGCAAACAACTTCAAGAGATGAACAATTGATAAAACTCTCTTTTTCAAGAAGTCTAATCAACACATCATGCTAGTTCAAATCTATGTTGATGACATTATCTTTGTTTCACCTGTAATCCAAGAAAGAAGGTGAGTTCTCCCATTGAACTCATCTCAAACTAGCAGAGAGATTCATTAGTAGAATCAAAGATAATGTCATCAACATAGATTTGAACTAGCATGATGTGTTGATTAGACTTCTTGAAAAAGAGAGTTTTATCAATTGTTCCTCTCTTGAAGTTGTTTGCCAACAGAAAAGAAGATAAAGTTTCATACCATTTTCTGGGAGCTTGTTGTAACCCATAAAGAACCTTATCAAGCTTACAGACATGATTAGGAAACTTTGGATCTTCAAATCCTGGAAGTTGACACACATATACTTCTTCATCAATTTTTCCATAAAGAAAGGCACTCTTAACATCCATCTGAAACACTTTGAAATCTTTTGCAGCTGCAAATGCCAAAAATATTGTGATAGCTTCAATTCTGGCAACCGGTGCAAAGACCTCATCATAGTCAATGCCTTCCTCTTGAGTATATCCCTGAACAACCAATCTTGCTTTGTTCTTGATGACAACACCTTTGTCATCCTTCTTGTTTCTGAACACCCATTTGGTTCCGATGGCATACTTTCCCTTAGGCAAAGGGCAAGTCTTCCAAACTCCTTGTCTTTGAAACTGAAGAAGTTCCTCTTGCATAGCTTCTACCCAACTGTTATCTTTTAATGCCTCTGCAACCTTCTTAGGTTCTATTTGGGATAGAAAACAAGAGAACAAGCAAACATTTGCTTCATGCATAGAACTTCTAGTTCTTACACCTTCCTCTACATTGCCAATGATGTTCTCAACTGGATGTGTGTTGTGAATTCGAGTTCTTGGAATCACATCCAGTTGAGAAGCTTCATCCATGTTGAGTGACTCAAGGTTAGGCAATACTACCTCAAGCTGGATCTCTGGCAGATCTTTTAAATTCTGAATTTGGACTGTGGACGGTTGGTTTTCTCTGGGAATGATGGTCTGCTGAGTATTTGCCTCTGCTGAATGGCTTCCTACTTCTTCTAGATGTTGTAACTCAGAAGTAGATTCAATTGACGGACCTGCCTGAGATGTAATTACTGTTTCAGATTGTGGCATACTATTTTGTGCTGAAGTGGATTCTGCCAAGATTTGTCTTGAAGCTATTGGCAGTTCAACACGAAAGTCATCTTCTCTTGAGCCTTTGGAGATGTTTGTGGTAGCTGACTGTGAAACTGGAACATACTCTTTCACCTGATTAAATGCAGATGTAAAACTATCAAGATCAAACAACCAATTAGGGCCTGTTCCAGGTTTATTGAGAGTATGTTCATTGAACTGAACATTTGCAGACTCTTCAATAACTCTGGAAGCTTTAATGTATACTCTATAAGCCTTAGCATTTGAAGAGTACCCAACAAAGTAGCCCTCTGCTGATTTCTCAGCAAACTTGGCTAAGTAATCTTTAGTATTCAAGATGGTGCATTGACATCCAAATGGTTTGAGAAATCCAATGAATGGCTTTCTGTTATGCCAAATTTCATAAGGAGTCATACCATGTGACTTAACTACCAAGAAATCCAATGAATGGCTTTCGTGGTGTTTCCCATTGTTTCACCGCCTGAATCTTACTGGGATCCACTTGAATACCGTTTTGATTTACTACATGACCAAGAAATTGAACTTCTCGTAACCAGAACTCACACTTGGAGAACTTGGCATATAATTTTTCACGTGCCAAAAGTTCTAGAATTAATTTCAAGTGTTGAGCATGCTCTTGTTGATTTCGAGAATAAATAAGAATATCATCAATAAACACAATCACAAATTTATCCAGATAAGGTCTACATACTCGATTCATCAGATCCATGAAAACTGCTGGTGCATTTGTTAAGCCAAACGGCATTACTAGAAATTCGTAATGTCCGTATCGAGTTCTGAAAGCAGTTTTAGGAATGTCATCATCATGAATACGTAACTGATGATATCCAGATCTTAAATCGATTTTTGAAAAATAAGTAGCACCTTGTAGTTGATCAAACAGATCATCGATACGAGGTAGTGGATAACGGTTCTTGATTGTCAGTTTATTGAGTTCCCTGTAGTCAATACACATTCTGAATGAACCATCCTTCTTTTTCACAAAAAGAATAGGTGCTCCCCAGGGTGAGAAACTAGGTCTGATAAAACCTTTGTCTAACATTTCTTGCAATTGACCTGAAAGTTCTTGCATTTCGGATGGTGCAAGCCGATACGGGGCTTTAGCAACAGGTGCTGCACCTGGAATTAAGTCGATTCGAAATTCAACTTGTCTTACTGGGGGTAATCCTGATATGTCCTCAGGAAAAACTTCAGGAAAATCCTTGACTACTGGGATATCTATGATTTGTTTGGGTGAAGAATTGTGCTCAGTCACATGTGCTAGGAAAGCATAACAGCCTTTCCTTAAGAACTTCTGAGCTCGCATACAAGATATGATACCAAGTTTTCTACCAGCTCGTTCTCCTTGAACTATCAGTGTATTACCGTTAGGTAATGGAATACGGATCACCTTGTTTTGACAGACAACTTCTGCTTGGTTATTAGAAAGCCAGTCCATACCAACAACGACATCAAAGCTTCCAAGCTCAATAGGAAGTAAATCAATATCGAAAAGATGATCATTCAAATTCAAGGAACATCCTTGAATAACATTGTTTGTTTTGATCAACTTGCCGTTAGCAAGTTCAATAACATAAGGAGTTTCTAGATCTACCGTAGGCAATGAAATTAATGATGCAAATTCAGGAGAGATAAAGCTCTTATCCGCTCCTGTGTCAAACAAAACTGATTCGTATAGATTATTAAGAAGAAACGTACCAGTAACAATATTTGCATCATGTCTTGCCTCGGTCGCACCAATCTGAAAAGCTCTCCCCCTAGCTTCAGTTCCCGGATTGGTGTTATTGTTCGGACAGTTTCGTATGAGATGATCAGGGCTTCCACATTTGTAACATGACCGGTTGGTTTGAGTGGTTTGTCGTGGTGTTTGGTTTGGTGTTTGAGCAGGAAAGTTGCAATATTTAGCATAATGTCCAACTCGGTTACAGTTTAGACAAACAGGACATGGTCCCGTGTGATGGAGTGGACACTTATTGCATTTGGGCGCCTGCCCAATATAAGTTTTCCTCTCAGGAACATTTGCACCATAGTTTTTCACAGTTGGCTTGCTCTGGGTGATCTCAGCCGGAGCCTTCGCTTTGGTTTTGCCAAACCACTTCCGTTTGGTACCTTTCGACACATTCGAGGTACCGACATCACTACGACCATGAGCCGTCTGAGGTTTCAAAGACAGAGTACCACTCCTTACCGCCTCATTGGTAAGCTTAGTGGTCAAAAGAATGGTATGTTTCAGGGTTGTAGGTTCAGCAGCAGTCACCATTCCTCGTATCTGAGGAATCAGACCCTTAATGTACTTCTCGATTAAAGCGGCTTCCGTAGGAAACATGTCGGGAAGTAAACAAGTGAGTTCATGAAAACTATCGGTGTAAGCAAGACAGTCAGCACCGATCATCGAGTGATTCCAGAATTCCTCCTGGAGTTTTTGGATTTCAGTAATGGGACAGTACTCTGATCTAATCAGAGTTTTAAAATCATTCCAGCCCATTGAGTCAACTGTGGCTGAACCCAAAGTCTTGGCCTGGGTATTCCACCAGGTCAAAGCCGAGTCTTTCAAAGAATAGGCAGCATAAGATACCTTATGCTCCTCCAAACACTGACTGATTTTGAGTTTAGTTTCCATCTCCTCGATCCACCTTAAAAGACCAGCCGCTCCTTCTTTGCCAGTAAAAGTCGGAGGGTTACAGGAAGCAAAATACTTGTAAGTACATCCCTGTTGTGGTGGATCAGGAACAATGGTAGTTGTACCGGTAGTGGTATGAGTTTCAACGTGACCACCTGTAGCATTATGTTCAGCATGATCGTGATCTCTACCAGAACCTGCGGTGATATGTGGTTGGTGTTGTGTCAGAACACCACAAGCAGATAGTTGTTCACGCACAATACGAGCTATCATAGCTTCATTTGTTTCAGATCCGCTTGTACCAGCAGGTGGAACAATGCCTGCTCCAGGGTTCACTGGTGGAGTAGTATTCGTTTCCAAGTTCCCAGGTGGAACTACGTTCACTTCCGGATTAACCCGCGGATCCGGATTCGATTCAACATTCACAGGTGGAATTTGATTCGGTTCAGGGTTTGTAATGTTCTTAACAGCTTTCTTAGCTGGTCGACCTCTTTTAGGAGCCATTAATCTGCTCACAAGCAGACAAATTCAGGTCAGTTTAAGAACATTAAAGATATAACCCGTTCTATCACATAAATACAGTCCCATTCAGTTACACTGAAAATTTGTATTAAAAGGTGAATATAAAGAATACAGTATAACTACATGAATTCAGTCCAGACATGTTCGTATTACACACAGATCACACAATTGTTCGTAGTTATACTTAGTCCTGTTATTTCAAAAACATGTTAGAGTCTTACCCAGCTCATTGCATTGCAACACATGTTTTTAAAGATATGTTCATACAGGACTAGGATATGTTCTCAGTTCATACACTAAGTTCTCATACAAATATTAGATATGTTCTCGTACAGTATGGCTCTCGTACTGTACTTAAGTTACAGACACATTCACAATTCAGGCACGTTCACAATTTAGACATGTTCTCGTACAGTATGGCTCTCGTACTGTACTTCAACGAAATATATATATATTAGTTCAATATATTCGCATACAGTATTGTTCCCGTACTGTATTTCAGCGAAATATATATATTAGTTCAATATATTCGCATACAGTATTGTTCCCGTACTGTATTTCAGCGAAATATATATATTAGTTCAACATGTTCTCACACAGAAAAATTAATTATAGTTCACACACAAAGTTCATTGTACAAACAGATATACAAAAACACCCATATATTACAGTACCATAGTTTTATACATACCAAGTTTCGATACAACCAAAAGTCATAATATACCAACCTAACAACATCATACACTACAACTCACAAACTCGGGATCTGTTCATACCAAAATATCCCGCTCTCATAACTACTGATCACCCTATATCACATCATATGTACAACAAGATCATAACTGCTCGGTCCCCTGATCAGCCCTCACCGCAGAAAATACCATAACCCGTCCAACACCATGGCTATAATGACCAACCCTATAGCCACACATAATAACCTAGCCTCTAAGCTCATGCCCTCTAGCACTCCCATCATCACTCCTCTCATCACTATCACTCGCTGCCAGAATGCAGCTATCATCCCCTGAATCATGGTTCTCCTAATCCTCTCCTCGATCATAGCCCGCCAAGCTTGCGAGCCAGCATCCAGTGCATTCATCTGTTCCATCAACAACAGATGAGATGTGATTATCTCGAACACAGTGGTACGTGTATCTTCCCCAATAGCACGAGACTCCTGTAACTCTAGTCGAGTCCCCTGAAGATCTAAAGTCACCTGGCGAAGCTGTGCCCTAAATTCCGCCTGCTGTGAGGACTCTCCTACCTCATGTACAGTGTCAGGCTCATCCCTAGGCGCCATCTGACGTCTAATAGGAAGACCTGTCGTCTTGCGAGCTTGACCTCGCATACATCTGAGTCCATCCCATGCTGGAGCTCTCGGTGGAGATGGCATAGGTGCTGGTTCAGGTGCTGGTGGTACAGGTGCATCAGCCTGAGAAGCAGCTGCAGATGCCTCCGATGGATCGGAGTCAGAACCCGAACTTGAGCTCGGGGTATCGTCTAGTATCACGTAAGGAAACCGCTGATAAATGTACCTCTCTCCTTGGTCTGCCATCACTGTATAAACAGAATACTCGAATCAGTATCATGAAAAAAATATATTGAATAATAACATTCAACATACACATGATGTCCGACGTTTTCCCTATACTAACACAACTATTCGTCTTTATAATTATTGAAGTTCTGCTTGAATTAAAGTAAACTAGAACGCACAAGTGTTGCAAATTCCAGTTGTGCTGGCCAGTCAAAACTGTAATTTGTACTACTTGATTATTCTGGCTTAATTCAAAAACAAGTTTTGTTCATTAGTTATGTTCAGTGCTCTCTGTGTTACAATTCGAGCCTATGGTTATAGTCTAGGTCTCTAAGTCAACCTAATTCTCTATAACCTGTGGCTCTAATACCACCCTGTCACACCCCCACCCCTCGTCACCTCGTGTCTAGCCTAACGTCACTGAACCGGTTGCGGAAGCATAGTGGTGATGTCTCCAAGGTGAAGGGTGACTTACTTGAACCGATATCATAAGCACACAGATTAACTTAAAGTAAACTCATTACAAGGATGTCGCAATCACAATTACATTATAGCTATATTTATTTAATTACAATATTAATTATACAAGTGCAAATATCCCAAAAGTGCATCCTCACCGGCTATTACTGTTTACCTGCAAAAAGTTTTGAGTTTGAAACGTCAGCACAAAGCTGGTGAGTTCGACAGTTCAATTTAAAACAATATGATATGATAAGCACGTTCTCAAAAGTTCAGTTCTGGATAACCATGGGACCCGTATCTAGTTCCTTTCGGACGTCTAGTCTGTCTCAAGATATTACCCGTCGGTACATATCTTAGTGCCTCATTATCTTAATGTCTATTATACCATTAAGAAGTTCAGGAAACAGATAACAAACATTCACACAAGGGGAGATGCAATCCTCCCAGCGAATGGGGTGTCAACCAATAGTACTATCAATGTTTTCTGCTCGGCCACACATGGGTTCATATACATTTCCCGAGATAATTAAACAAAGGAAAATGAGAGAAATGGAAGTTAGGAAAGACAAAAAAGACATAATTTAACTGTATGTTTCAGAGTTGAAAGAAATTTTTTTTGACAAAGTTATAGTCTGATTATGCTTCTTTCTTTCTAAATTTCTTCCATTTGAAAGCAAAAAATTTTCCTTTCCCCCTCTCTTCTTTATTTGACAAAGTTATAGTATGATTATGTTTTTTTTGTTCTAAACAATTTATTAGTTCTCATTTAAATGCATTCTTATAAGGATATTTGAGTTAGGATATTTTTGAAAGCAGCTTCTTTATCATACTTGGATAAGGCTAAAATTTATCTTCTTGCTCCTCCACCACATCCTACTGAATAGCGGATTTATTGGGAATGTATGTTTGTTTATATACATAGGATGTTTAATTAAAAATCAATATTAGTTTGAAACAAAAAATATTATATTTAGTCACAAGTTTTTATTTTAAAATTAAAGTGTAAAGAAAGTGTTTTTATATCTCTAAAATCATGTGGCTCGTCAATTTATTAGGGATCAAATTGACAATTTATAAATTTGAGAGGTAAATCTTTAAAGATTTCAAAGTTGAGTAGTAAAAGCGATGGGTGACAAATGCTACCGACATATAAAACGGGTTAGTTACGATAGTCAAGAGTTTTATTAAATGCTTTAAAAAAAGAGTGTATATTATGAATTGTTCCTATAGATGTCCATATTTGACGTTTAACTTTTATACGATTAAAATTACATATGTAATCTATAATTCTATATTCTTTAAAAATTGTATCATTGATATCCTTTGTCTTGAATAATCATTCATTAAATTTTATGGTTAATTTGTTTTTTAAATATCCTAACATATCATTGCAATACAAAATGACTAAAATAACAAGATAATTTAACCCAACCCCTCCTCTTCCCCCTCAAGCCTTCACCACTTAATTGCCACCTTTTCCCTTTAACTAACAACCACCATAACCACCACTTCATTAGCAACATGCCAAATCAAGCTTTTTAAAGTCTAATGGTTAGAGTTTGAGTTTATCTTTGCCTCAAACTCAGATAGTATGGATTATTTTATTAAAAATAAGACAAAATAACATGAGTCAATTTTTGTCAGAATTTGTAAGGGTCAATTATTGGACTCATATATATGGCGCATATACACGGTTTTATACGTGACCAATCATTGGGTGTCAAGACCAATGATTGGATTCCTATACGAGTAGTATAGACCTATACGCGGGGTTATATGCCACGTATAGACCTATACAAGGTGTTTAGAGCAAGTGAGGATGTTGAATTAAAAAAGTGGGTGTCTGAATAACCAGTCTCTTTCAATATGAGAGGAGTGATTGTTTACAAATTGTTTTTTAGTTTTATATTAAATTACAACTTGGCACCTTGAAGCTAGAAATTAATTCATACGTTAATGTAGAGTTAAATATACAAGTTTTAATAAACGAAGTCATTCATCCTAATCAATCTCGAAGGTGTTAAAGGTTCATACGAATCGCACCCTTTTCCCATCTGGTCTGCACCATGGGCTCCCAATCGACTGATACTCGTAACCTTAATATGGTTGTCAATATAATAATGTCTTTTTTGGTTATTTTGAAAAAGTTATAAGTTAATAAACACTTAGGACATAACGTCTTTTTAGATTTAATTAAGCAACCCAAACAAGACCTTAAATTACAAATCAACTAAATATTTCATCATACTAATAAGTTTCAACTTTTGAAATTATACAATAATCACTCAATTTATAAATTATAGTTGTTATGATGTAAAGGACAACTGTGTATACAAGTTATTGATTAAGTCTATTTTTTAGTAGGGATCCGAACATTATTTCTGAACATCAAATTCAATCACGTTATATACAAATTTGGGTCTTATTACTTTTTTTAAGTATGCTATGACTAATTAGGAATTGAATTATATTATTAATTGTCAACTGAGTTTAATCATAAGTAATGCATATTGTGTTATTTGAGTATTGTTTTATTATTTTGTCTTCATAATGATTTAAATTAGGTTTCATCTAGTTCGTTAAATTTTCATGGGGCCGGGAACAAAATTTCTTGAGGGTCAGTCGAGATCAAATCATATATAAAACATTAAAAATCAAAAGTTAACCATGGGGGTCGATCGACCCCTGTTGCCGTATCGGTATCCGGGTCGGGCTTGAGTCGGGCTAAGTCATGCCTTGTTATCCCGAGCATGGATCCTAGCTGCAACAACATAGAAAACCTACGTTAGAGGGCCCAAGGGGGTTATCCCCGAGGACACTCCGACGCTCAAGTCAGTAATCTATATGAGATAACAAGATATATAAGACATAGATATGTGAACAAGTATATGGAAATAAGCAGTAAGACTCATGAGAGTCTCTTGAAGAAATATGTTATGTATGTATATGCTTCAGAAAGAAGAGTGTGTAAGGTAGAGAGAGATCTCCTATATATTGTCAAGATAGATAGATAGATAAAGAGAGAGAGAGAGAGAAATAGTGGATGCTAAGTGAGTATTTCACTTGCAATGTAAGGTGTCCCAAATGTGTAGTATTCCCCTCTATTTATAGAGGGGAAATAGACTTTACCTTATCTGGTTGTATCCCTGCTAAGGTTAGCCAGGTCATGACTGGGCAAGCCCTGCTAAGGTTGGCCGGGCTGTTTGTTATCCAAGCTAAATGTCAGTCGTGGTATACTTTTAGTTTGGCTAAAGGGATGTACCTACTCCCATCATCATCCCCCCAGTCTAGTGTGATGTAGTTTTAATTACATTATACTAGACTCGACTCATACTTTTTATTTCTTTAGTGTTTTTGTCCTTTGACTTGTGGGATCTCCACTTTGAAAATATTAACTTCAACCTTGCAAGATTTGGTTTGCCATATCTAAATTTTCTGAGTTTCTTCATGATGAATTTACAACAACTGATTCCAGCATGATTGATTCTACCTTCTTTTTTTTTGTTGTCGGTGTGATAATTTGATCCTTGGCTATAAGGATACACATAGGTTTGAGCATTCTTCTTGTTGTGCTGAAACAAGCTTTAAGGTAAGGTCAAGTTGCCCAAGTGAGGTCGGCAAGGCAACTTGTCGGGCCAATGTTTGCTGGGCATAACCAGACATGGACGATTGATGAGACACTGCTCCCTGAGTAAGACCAAGCAAGGTTGCTTGGCTAGAAAAGAAGTTTATTTTTTGGAACCATGTAAAACAGCTTGAGTGAGAACATGCAAGGCAGCCTGGCTGGGACAAGGCTACCTTGACAAGGGAAAGCATGGTGGCCTAATTGAGGAGATGATTTTTGAAAGTTTTAGACATTGTTTCTTAATTCATATGTGTGGCTTCTAACTCCACATACAAATGTTTGATATAGCACAAAGTTGTGTTGAGATGGTTTCTGAAGTATCATTCATATAAGGTGAAACCAAAAATATAGATTGTTTATACGTGTCACCAATCACGTGAGGAGGTACTGTGTGTGAATTGAATTTCATATTTGTCTCTTCTATTATGCAAATGCATTGTAATCTTCAGATTATGTGCATGCTTATTGTAAGACTTTGAGCTTGGAGATGGGGTATTGTCTTATTAGACTAGGTAGTTAATCACAGTCTTGTACTGTTGAATAATGTCAGAAAAACTTTCTTGGTTGATTTAAACGCAAGCCTTGTTATAGGCAAGGTTTTGTCCCTTTAGCAAAAACGAAGGTAAGCTAGACCTCATGATACGTCATTAGGTGGAGTTTTTGTCTTTTCACCTGATGTCTATTAGTCCAAGACTGTTTTTTCCTAGCAAGACTTGGTTAGATCAAATATGATCATAACTTTTTGACCAAGACAAATTTGGCTATGACGCATTTGGCCGTGCCACGTACTAGTCAGGAAAATTTTGGCCTTGACATTTTTTGTTGTGACACTTTTGACCGTGACAAGTTTTGGCCATGACACGTTTGGTCGTGACATGTTTAGTCGTGACACGTATGGCACTAACACATTTGGCCGTGACATGTTTTGCTGTGACAAGTTTTGGCTGTGATAAGTTTGACATTTACACGTTTGGCCGTGACATGTTTAGCCGTGACAAGTTTTGGCTGTGACAAGTTTGGCATTTACACGTTTGGCACTACATGCAGTATATGTGTTTTATCAACTGGTCCTCACCATGTCAGTAGTAACCAAGGATATGAAAAATGATTAAATGCATGACATAAGGTTAGCTTTACTACATGTCATTGTTTGACCTTATGATCATATCTTGTCTCGAAAATCCCATGACAATGAGTAGATATTTAAAGCTATGGAAGGAAAGTATTTTGACAAAACTTCCCCTAGCATAAGGCTTTCGTGACGTTGAAAGCAGTATTTAATTGACGTATTCATAGATACAATTCTTGCTATATGCGCCCAAGTAAGAGGGCAAGTTTTTCATAGCGCCTTGTCAACTGGAGAAAATGCAATTTACTTAACCGGATACTTCAGTATGTTGGAGTACTTACGAACTACCTTCGATAAGAGGCACTCTTAGCTAGAGATTGTTGCCAAGCATTTGATTATGCTATAGTTTGTCTAATTCTGACAGTTTTGTATTTACGCGCGTTATTTTACGTGAGTAGGTCAAGGCCGGATCCCACGGAGCATTATTGTAACAGGTGCTCACCCTTTACATGGGTAGGTCAAGGCCGGACCCCATGGAGCTTCATTATGAGGTGCTCACCCTTTACATGAGAAGGACAAGCCTGCAACTCATTAAGAATAAATGTATTGTATTGTCATGATGATGTGTCTTTCATATCATGAAATATTTGTCAATGTAATCAGTTTGACTTTAGCGGTATTATACCATGCTAGCCCCCAGTTCAATACTACTAAGATAGCATTAGTAATGTTGAACTTATCATGAGTTTATTCTGATAAACTTTTCTAGGTTAGGAAGATAGAACTGGAAGTTCCTATACCCAATACTCATAAGTAGGATCATTGGTCCTTGCCTGAATATCAACCTTGGTTGAAATGTTGTAGCAAGGTAATTATGAAGATGATGAACAAAATAATTTCAAGGTAGATAAAAGTTATGTATGTCTTCTTCAACTCCATGCAAGATGGGAATGTCAAAATTTTAAGATATGTTTGCCTTGTTCTAGGCAAAGTGACTCGAGATTTTATTAAACAATATAGCATGAGCGTTTTTTAATCTAGGTCGGATTCCGTCGTGCCAGGTAATTGGCGTTGGTCTTTAGCAGCCAAACTGCCGCATGCTATTTGCAAGTCAAGGTGAAAGTGACTTGCTTTTGTTAAAGCAAGTTGCCTTTTGTCAGACGGGACAACCTTGGTACTTTTTAAAACTAAGGAAGTTTGGAGTAATTCCAAGTTAGATGACTTAGGCTTTGCCTTATTATTTGATCTTCTTGTTCAACAAAAGTAACACGTCGTCAAGTGCTTTTGCATGGTCGTATTTCGGATAAACTGAGTTATAGCCAGGTCTCCTTGTTGCGCTTTAGCCAGGATAAAAATTATTCTGTTCCCAGTCATAAGTATTTTTAGCCGAGCTGACTTGGTACACTTAGTCGAGATATGAGTATTAACCCCCACGCTATGGACAAATTTAGCTAGGCTGATTTGCAACGCTCAACCAAGGCTGAGATGTAATTTAGCCAACATGTGTTTTTGTTATTCTTAGTTCGGGAGGAATTTTGTCTTCATTTATTAAAAATCTGCCTTGGTAAGCTTAGCACGGACGGAGAAGTTTTATGTCACGTTTATGTGATATGTTTGTGATAGAGCCATGTCTAAACAGAAAACTTGCTATTAGCAAGACTAGGTCACCTGAATGTTGATGTAGATACTTGTCATGTATGATGACTCGACTTCTTTCATGGAGATATGATCTTTCCTTCCATTAGGCAAGGGAACATGAGTTCCTACTAAACGGGAACAATTTGAGCTTATCCATATCAAGGATAAAATGTATTTTGTGTTCTTTGGCGAGTAAGTTAACTTTTAGCTCTTTGTGGGAAATATAACATTGCCTGTAAAGTAGAGTGACTTCAGCCAAGGCAATGTAGCATTGCGTTGTGCAAGCAAAGCAACTTTAGCCTTTGTGAAGCAATATAAATTGAGTTCTTTTGTAAGAATGAAGTCATGCCTATCATCAAGCAAGACAATTATGTTGCTTTATAGGCATGGTGTCTTGAGTTTTTCAAAACAAAATAACTTGATTGAATTCATGACAAGGTGACCTTGCCATCATGTTAGGTTACTTTGATGTCTTGCTAAGAAAGTGATTTGACACATTTCAAAGTAAGGAAATCTTGTCTTTACAAGCAAGATAACCGTAGAATTTTTCATGAAGGGTGGCTTGGCCAAGCCTCTTGAGCTCTTGTTAAACATAGTTACTTGTGGTTCAGCCAAGCCTAGCCGGGTACTTGCTGAGTTAAGTAGTGGTAAAGGCTCTGCCTAATGGTATCCTTTCTTTTATTTTGACCAAATATTGTTTTTTCAGTGGTTTTGATAAGCCAAGCCTTAGTTAATGTTGGAGGCGTCTTTGTGAAGGAGCTGCACTTCAGATGAAAAGTTACAATAAAAATGCTCTTGTTACACATTGTCAAAAAATTAAATGCATGTTAATGTCCATGCTGAATTGAAAAGTCTTAACATTTGGAACACATGATGCACGTTGTCAATAAAGGTAAAAAGTATAGTAATAACCTCGGTTAATGGCTATTCATAGTCATAACAGTACCAGGTAAGCCAAGCCATGGTAAGCTTAGCCATGGTAAAAAAAATACCTTTTTTTCGAATATTGAGATTTACAATGGTCTTGGTAAGCTAAGGCCTGGTAAAGATTCCTGATATCCTTGCTAAATAGTCAGGCTTCAAATGACAAACTATTAGAAAAATATTCTCACTGGTAAGCCAGGCCTTGGTAAGCTATGCTTTGGTAAAGAATCCTGATATCCTTGCTAAATAGCTGGGCTTCATATGACGAACTATAATAAACATATTTTTAATGCATAATTGTCAGTAAATAAAATGTATGCCATTGTTCATATTGAAATGATAGGTCATAACATAGGAAACATGCATATTGTACATTGTCAGTAAAAGTTAAAACTTTAATAGTCTTCTTAGATAGCTATTCACAGCTATGATAGTACTTGTCAGAAAATTTCCTGCATGTATATACAAGCAGCTTTCCTTGGTTGAAATGCAACTTTACTGTTAAAAAAAATGTCATGACCATACCCTTTTTTTTTTTAACAAGATAACGTATGTTTTGAAAAACAAAAGCAACTCAAATAATGAGTTGCTGTAAAAAAAAATTTTTTTTAAATCAAATTAGCTTCTTTTTTTTTGCATAAAACTTAGCTTTTTCAACTTTTACTAGCTTGTGAGCATAAAGTTCAGCTTTTTCCAGCTTTTCAGCATAAAGTTTGGCTTTTTCCAGCTTTTCCAGCTTATGTCAGCTTTTCAGCATAAAGTTTCAATATATATATATATATATGATATCCTGCAAAGTAGCTCATTACCTGTAGATTTAGCTACAACTATGTCAATAGTCAATTTCATGTAAAAGGTGATTATAGAATAATATACGATTCCTTTATTCATCCCTAATATATTTTAAAGCTATTTCAGGAATATGCGTTCTTTAGCCGGAGGTGTTATGAATATTTTCTCTATTTTTCTTTAATAGAAATCACCAACAGACGTAGGGTTTGACCCTAGTTTTGGTTTAGACTATTACTTGCTATATAATGAGTAAAGAGCACTTGTCTAGTATGTGTTTATATAGTAACTATCATTTACACATGACGACCTATTTCTTTGTAGGGTATGCTGAACCTAGCATTACCCAACGTGTATTCTGCTATTCTTATCTTTCATTAGATATTGAACTATGTTTATCCTTCATATAAAAATGAAAAATAATTTTGTTGTGTAACTGATGAGACTACTCTAGAGCATGTTTTATTTTATGAAAAAACCTGCAAATTTGTGCTCACACATTTTTATAACTCTATGGATGTAATTAACATGGGGATGATAATTTTACATGACAAACAAGAAATTTTTATGTTGTATTTAGAGATAATCTAATATTCATATTTAAAAAATGAGCACAACAGAAGACATATCTAGCTTTTTCTTGGGCCAAACAATTATATACTTTTACAATTGGATCATTATTTAAATAAATGAAAAATCATCTATGCATTTTTTCTCTTCTTTTTCTTTTTTAATCAAAGAACGCTACAGATTGTCGAGGTAGGAACTTAGGTTGCAAAAAGCTGCATGGTTTTAGGAATACGCTAAAACCCATTAGTTAAAATCAATTTAAGATGCATATAACTTGCTTTTTGCTTAAAAGTAAAGGACGTATGTATATGACATAGTAGAAGATAAAATGTGAGCTCGGTACCTATTGTGCATTTGCGCCAGGTTTGCAAATATATTGTGAGATTTTCTTACCTGTTGATGAAAAGCAAGAGACGTGAGATCATGGTATAAAGCTCTTGAGCATATGAGAATGTTCCTATTTCCTTGAAGTTCTTCAAGTGAAATACACGAAGAACACCAATCTGAGTGAGGTAGAGAACATGAAGCATGTTTTATTCGGAGCCGAGGTAGGCGTCATATGTAATTCTCGGCCCCACGGTGGGCGCCAATGTTGCCGTATCGGTATCCGGGTCGGGCTTGAGTCGGGCTAAGTCATGCCTTGTTATCCCGAGCATGGATCCTAGCTGCAACAACATAGAAAACCTACGTTAGAGGGCCCAAGGGGGTTATCCCCGAGGACACTCCGACGCTCAAGTCAGTAATCTATATGAGATAATAAGATATATAAGACATAGATATGTGAACAAGTATATGGAAATAAGCAGTAAGACTCATGAGAGTCTCTTGAAGAAATATGTTATGTATGTATATGCTTCAGGAAGAAGAGTGTGTAAGGTAGAGAGAGATCTCCTATATATTGTCAAGATAGATAGATAGATAAAGAGAGAGAGAGAGAGAGAGAGAGAGAGAGAGAGAGAGAGAGAGAGAGAGAGAGAGAGAGAGAGAGAGAGAGAGAGTGGATGCTAAGTGAGTATTTCACTTGCAATGTAAGGTGTCCCAAATGTGTAGTATTCCCCTCTATTTATAGAGGGGAAATAGACTTTACCTTATCTGGTTGTATCCCTGCTAAGGTTAGCCAGGTCATGACTGGGCAAGCCCTGCTAAGGTTGGCCGGGCTGTTTGTTATCCAAGCTAAATATCAGTCGTGGTATACTTTTAGTTCGGCTAAAGGGATGTACCTACTCCCATCATCAACCCCCATACCCAATAACTAGGTACACCCCTGACAACCTGATCTTACTATTCAAGAAACCCATATTATAAAAATTCACTTGTTCAAAAACAATTGTTTTCAGATAAACTCGAATATAATATCCCAGAGAAGCCAAGATACCACTGTCAGCCTAAAAGCATTTTGATATATTTACACTAAAATTACAATTGTTTATTCTTTATTAAATAATAATAACATTAAAATAGTATACTTTTAAAATTTAATATAAATTTAGATAATTATATAAATTTAATATTAAAATGACTTATTTTAAATTCATAATTCTGTTTATCAATTTAATAGTTTAATTAATAATTTCTTTATTATCATTACAAATTACAATTAATCATCTTTGATCATTAAAAATAATTAATTAGTTAAAAATTTAAATTAAATTGATTTCACTTTATTTTCCATTTTAATTAATATTATCAAGAAGACAAGAACTATTTGATATTTTGCGTAAAAGATACATGGAATACCATAAATGTAATAATGTCAATTATCGCTAAATGTTCAACGGGTTTTTACGTAATTATGAAGAAGGTTAGACCACTCCATGCTTATGCTATATCTGCCAATGTTTTTTCAACCTTTGAATAAAGCATCAATTCTAAAATATACAACATGTAGTGACGGACCTGAACTTTTTTAGGTGTCGGAATTTTTTTGAATAACTATTTGCCGTTAAATATTTTTTTGATCAATTCAATTCAAATTGGGTTGGGTCGTCGGATCACCAAAAAAATGATAAAAATAAATTAAATTACAAATACACATTAAATAATTACCCATTGATTACGATGATATGATAAAATTGATTTTCTTTGAACATGATTTTAAAGAATAATATTTAGGGTTTGTTTGGAATTTTATTTGGAAATGACTAATTAACTTATTGATTTTTTCAAATATCACTCAATAAGCTGTCAGTCATATCTAAAGACTTTTGAAAACGACTTTTTATAAAAGGCTAATAAGTTGTTTTTCAAAAGTTAAAAATTCTAGTTTTTTAAAATAACTTATGATTTATTGGTATAAAATTATAAATTTACCCCCACTCTTTACTCTTTACCCAATATATCACCCACCGACACCGCCATCCACAGACAACGCCACCCACGACTGCCACCCACAGACACCACCACCCTCGAATGCCACCCAACGACTACCACCCTTACACATAATCTTAAAATGGTTGTTAATATAATAATGTTCTTTTTCGTCATTTTGAAAAGGTCATAAGTTAATAAGTAGTTTAGACAAAAAGTCCTTTTATGTTTAATTAGGCAATCCCAAACAAGGCCTTAAATTACAAAGCAACTAAATTTTTCATCATAGTATTAAGTTTCAACTTTTGAAATTATAAAATAATCACTCAATTTATAAATTATAGTTGTTTTGACGTAAATGACAAATATGTATATAAGTTATTGCTTTAGTCTATTTTTTAGTAGGGATCCGAACATTATTTCTGAACATCAAATTCCATCGCTCTATATACAAAGTTGAGTCTTATTACTTTTTTTAAGTATGCTATGACCGCTTAGGTATTGAATTAAATTAATAATTACTAACTGAGTTTAATCATAAGTAATGCATATTACGTTATTTGAGTATTATTTTATTATTTTGGCTTGAAAATGATTTAAATTGGGTTTCATCTGGTTCGTCAAATTTTCATGGGGTCGGGAACAAAATTTCTTGAGAGTCGGTCAAGATCAGATCATATATAAAATATTAAAAATCAAAAGTTTACGGGGTCAGTCGACCCTATATCTAATAACTAGGTACACTCGTGACAACCCGACCTTACTATTACCTTACTATTCAGGATGAAACCTATATAAAAAAACATTCACTTATTCGGAAACAATTGTTTTTAGAGAAATTCAAATCTAATACTACAGAAATTAAGATACCACTGTCAGCCTAAAAGCATTTTAATATATTTACAATAAAATCACAATTGTTTATTCTTTATTAATTAATGTCACACCCCATCACACATCACAAATCTGTCGTAGTTAGATTGAGCATAACACAGAGGGCACAACTAGTGAGTTGATATATGAAAGAAGCCGATGAAAAGAACCTTATTGACTTTCTGTATTTCAATAGTCATCTTTATTGACTTTATGAACTTATCCAACAATCAGAGAATTAATGTAAGAAGCTAGCCGATGAATAGAACTGACTTTGTAAAGCGTATCTTTATTTATTTTTTCTCTTATTATTATTTTTATGTTGATTATTAGGTGTACACATATTGCTGTTCGTTCGTTCGTTCGTTCGTTCGTTCGTTTGTTTCTTTGTTTATTTTATTTTATTTTTTTATAATTTATGTAACATGTTCTATATACATATTATGCCATAATTATCTAGGTTTAATCCCACCCGCGCGTTGCGGCGGGTTATCACAGTACTCTCCTGAAAACGAGTATTATATATTATTTGCAAAATCATAAGCTACATATTAAAATCAAATCTCTCATCACAAACTCTATACAATCTATCTATACTAATAAATAAAAATAATTTGGGACACTTGTCATCTTTTTATGACATGTAAACTTTTTTTTTTCCCGCTTCTCTCTCCTCTTTAATTATCTATATTTAGTATTTAATTAGAAATAATAATTAATATATTATTAATTAATAGTAATAAGATGAAATTATTTATGATAACCACTTTTCTTTAAGTATAGTTATATTCAAATTATATTTATTAATATATTGGAAAATAAAGATTAAAGATATTAATTGTTTTTATGAGTGATTTTAAAATTTTAAAAAAATTTAATATGAATGGATGTTTTTAGTGATAAAAATATACTATGTTGAAGTAATAAAAAGTAAGTAATTTGAAAAAAAAAAACCAAGTTATACGTATCAATATGAATTTTAAGTCAAGTTAATTTTAGTGTACTAAAGAAGAATAAGTACTTTAATTAAATTTAAGTTTATCAATTACATTTTGGAAAAAATTAAAAATTAGAACATAATTTACAAGTATAGATCAAATGTTTTAAACATATTTTGATGGCCTTTTGTATTAACAAATTATATCATCTTTATACAACTTTTATAATACATGAGTTTAGTTAAATTATGCAATATACATACTTATTAGTTACATAACTTTTTCTTACCAAATACGTATATATAATATTTTTTTGGCAACCCGTGTAATACACGGGATTTTAACCTAGTTATATATATATATAAACATAAAATTATACAAAATCGAAAAAACAAAATCTAAAAGTTTTAGTGGCCAAAATCAAATAAACAAAACTTTATATTATATAAAAGTTTTAGTGGCCAAAATCGAAAAAACAAAACTTTATATTATATAAAAGTTTTAGTGGCCAAATCAAAAAAAAAAAACTTTAAAAAGTTTCAGTGGCCAAAATCGAAAAAACAAAACTTTATATTATATAAACGTTTTAGTAGAGGTGGCAATTGTTACTCATGTCAAAGGAAATGGGTTGGTTTGGATAAACAATTGTAGTATAATGGATTGAAATGAATAACATCATAATATTGGATGGGTTGAGATGGGTAGCACTTGAACACAATGCGGGTCAAGACGGGTAACCAAAAAAGTATGTAAATGCAATGGAGTCAAACATTTAAGAATGATTAAATACATATTTGATGAAAAAAACACTAAAAATTATCCAAATGGACTATTTGTTTACTTATAACACATCTAAAGTTAAATTAAATTGATGTTTTTTAACAACAATCCATTTAGACCCGAACTTATTTTGCTTAAAACCCGTTCTGACCCGCACCCATCCTGACCCGAACCCATTCTGACCCGTTACCCAACCTGACCCAACCCGCCCATTTTTCCAGGCATACGTTTTAATGACCAAAATCGAAAAAAAAAATTTTACTATTAAGTTTTAGTGGCCAAAATCGAAAAAACAAAACTTTATATTGTATAAAAGCTTTAGTGGCCAAAATCGAAAAAACAAAACTTTAAAAAGTACTAGTGACCAAAATCGAAAAAAACAAAACTTCATATTATATAAAAGTTTTAGTGGCAAAAATCGAAAAAACAAAACCTTTAAAAGTTTTTGTGGCCAAAATCAAAAAAACAAAACTTTATATTATATAAAAGGTTTAGTGACCAAAATCGAAAAAACAAAACTTTACTTTTAGTGGCCAAAATCGAAAAAACAAAACTTTATATTATATAAAAGTTTTAGTGGCCAAAATCGAAAAAACAAAACTTTAAAAAGTTTTAGTGGCCAAAATCGAAAAAACAAACCTTATCATATATAAAAGTTTTAGTGGCAAAAATCGAAAAAACAAAACTTTACTTATTATTAATATTATTTAAAAGTTTTAGTGGCCAAAATCTGAAAAACAAAACTTTAATATAATTATTGTGTTCAAATTGTGAATCCTAAAACTATACTTATTAATATTATATAAAAGTTTTAGTGGGAAAAATCGAAAAAACAAAACTTTACTTATTATTAATATGATATAAAAGTTTTAGTGGCCAAAATCAGAAAAACAAAACTTAACAAAACTTAAATATAATTATTGTGTTTAAATTGTAAATCCTAAAACTATAGTATTCCTTTTCAATGTGTTTTAATATATATATATATATATATATATATATATAATTTGTTTCTTGTATGATGACTCATATACTTTTTTGGGACGCCATTTAATTTTGAGCTTGAAATAAAGGTCATGTTATTCTTACACCAAACTCTCAAACTTCATGTCTTCTATACACATCATATAAAGGCATATATGGGTTAATTATATTTGTCAAGATTTCTCAGTATTAATAAATAGGCTCATATACGAGGTCATATACAAGAAGTATACAAGGACCGATACAAGACGTATACGAGATTAATCTTTGTTGAATCAATGTGTGTCAGAAAGATCTATACATTACATATAAACTTATAGAAAACGTATAATGTTAGTGTGGTCTTAAAATATAAAAAAGAAATGTGGGTAAATACTAAATAACACCCCAAATATTACTATGGATCGTACGCATACATGGAAAGTATCAAACAAAAAAGTGTTTGTATTTGTTCTAGTCGCAGGGACCAGACAACTTGCGGCGTTAATTATTTAATAAGGTAGGCTGAAACCCTAGATAGGACCCTCCTTAGTTTCATTGTTTCCATTTCATCTTAACTAGGATTTTTTCCTTGCTGTGCGTTACAACTTATCAGTTATCACAGTACATTTTTGAAAACGTGTATTATATATCATTTAAGAAGCATATAGCAAAATCAAATATCTTATCATGAACTTTATATAAATTTCTTATAAAAATAAGATCATACAAAATTTATACAAATATGTTACCAAAATAATAAAAAAAATTACTTTCAAAATCTTTTTCACCGGCATCCAGTTGGTTGAATTAATAAAAACACAAATCTGTAAGCAAACATTTATTTTCTATGAGAACAAATAAATCACCGTTACCTTCTCCAAATACCACCGAAAACTTAGAAAGAACCACGTTTTTCATTATATATATATATATATATATATATAGTATCTAATAACAACCATTAAAATAAAAATATCTTAAGAGGTATTGTGGGTAAAATAAGAATTTAAGGGTGAAATTAAAAAGAAAAATGAAAAAGGTTACTATTTCTTATGGTTTGCTTTTTAATTATATTATATATATATATATATAGTATAATTATACCCTAATTAATATATTTCTTACTAATAATATTACTTATAACATGCTTATGAGTTAAGAACAATCAATTCTAGTCTTATATTTATATGTTTGATAATTTAGTCGGAGAAAATAATAAACAAGATCATAAATTTGAGAGTTAAAACTAAATTTACATAAATAACTTTATTTTCCTTTTGATTTAGTGATTTTATTAATAGTCTATTTCAACGGGGTTCATTTTATGTTTCCATTGGTTAATTAATGACAATTTAGGGTTTATTTTGAACGTTGCGACGACAACCATATAACAAACATGCTAAAAACACGATTTTGAGCGTAAAGCATAAGAAGTTTAAAAATTAATAATAAAAGCTAAAAACAATTTAAAATTCACTGTCTCTAAAAAAAAGTTAAGTTATATTGTTATGATGATATAAATATAAGATCACAACTACGACTTAATGAACCTAACAAACAAGACATTTGTTTGAAAAATAGTTATTTAATTGTTTATTTATATTAATTATTATTGTTATTGAATTATTATTAGTGTTTTGTTAATATTACTCTTCAGTTGTAATAATTACAACTTACTATGTATATATAGATAATTTGAGGTGAATTGTCTTACTGTTTAAACTTTTTCTTTCTAACAACATTAATGAAAGTCTCTAGTAGTTTCTTCACATTAGTAATTTTTAAGACAAACATATATGTCTCTTAAGGGTATATATGGTCTCTTAAGTGTATATTGTGTCACATATTTTACGAGAAAATTCACCTCTTAAGTTATATCTTTTATAAAATATTCTGTTCATATAAAAACAATTGATACTAAAATGACATATATAAGAAAGATCAAGGAGATACCACTAGTTAACTAACAATTAAACAACTATTTTTATCCCACACAAAGATTATCCAAGCAAACTCTTCCTGTCTAATCCAAATATCGATAGGAAGGGTATTCTGTCAAGTCGAGTCTAAAGTGGAATATCTTGTTGGTTCATATGGTTGGTTAAGCGTCGCCGCAGGTATACCGGCCGCTTGCAATATTAAACTTACTAAATCATATGTTAATGATTTGAATCACAAATTAAAAACTAAAGATTCATTAGTTTAGATTAATGAATCATACCGTCTTTTTTACTTTTTTGCCAGTTTTTTTACATGACACAATTGATACATTTGTACGAAATCTGTTTTTATGCGGGTATACTTATATACATGCATGCATGCAAAATATGCATGCATACTTACCCCATATACATACATACATACAAATATAAAGACATACATATATATAAAGATAAATATTTACATACAAATATACATACATACGTATATATAAAAAAACATAATTTCTACAATCTAACATTTATAAACTCGACTTCTAGACGAGATGTCATCTGATAAACTTGTTTTCTCAAAATATAGTCTCCCAAAATCTACATGTAACCTATTTAAGCTTTAGTTAGAACATTAGACACAATCCATAAATATTTAAGAACACTTTTACTTACATTGTGAAGAAAAATGACTAATAGCTCACAAATCCGATGTGTAAGGATTCTAGATGATCAATATAGACGAAATCACACTACTTGGAGCCAGAACCTCTGACTTTGGAGGGCAAAATTTTGGAAAATGATGTTTTTGGAGCAGCAAGTCGGTTTTTAGGGCTTTTAGTCATGTCTTAACGATAAGCCGTCGGCATAGGAGAACCCAAAACGCCGCACTTTAAATTATTTGACAATACTAAAAAAACAAAAATTAATATTATCTATCCCGACGACTTGCGTTAGAAAAAGAGCTCACCTTTTTTTATATAATGACCTTAAAATAAAAAACATAAAAAAAACAAAACATAAAAAAACAAAACAATTGTGTTGATGCCTTGTCTTTGGGAAAACATTTTTGCGAACGCAAACTAAAGCGCACAAATGTTTCGTTTGCTGACGAGGTGTTCTCAGGAAAATATCACAAAAAATAAAAATAGGGAAAGTCTATACCATCGTACATGTTGTCACAGGAGGTAATTTATACCGACTATTTAGTGTCGTCGGGAAAGAGTCGCCGTATCTGATTAACTTTCTTTTAGTATCATAGATTTGCGATGTATCTGATTAGCTTTCTTTTAGTATCATAGAATTGATGGCACCGAATTTCATTCATCAACAAATGTTAAAAACCCTATAAACTTTGCAACTTTAAGATGATATCTTGAATCTTTTTTAAATTTCTCCAACAAATCTTCTAACTAACTTGTAACTAATCAATATGTAATCATGATAACAATTACATGCTCACAACACTCACTACCAGGGGCGAAGCTTAATAGGGGCCGGAAGGGGCGACGGCCCCCCTCTTTTTTGGTCCGTAGTGCTAATTATTCGGCCGAAAATGGTATTTTCAGTTAAAAATCGCAGTTTCGCCCCCCTCAGTTCAAAAAATTAACACACATTCTGGGTTTCAAAAATTTCCGCCCCCTATCACTTTGCCCAAGCTCTGACACTGCTCATTACGTACGATTGTATTATCTGGATTGATGACTTGAATGTATTGACTGTTTGCTTTAATTTTAATATCGATGCTGATATAATCAAATATATTATAACGTGTAAAATCATAAAGGCTGGTGCTTTCCAAAACTTTCTAAGTCTTGGTGTAAATATTCATAAGACTTGAACTTTGTACAGACTAACAGCCTTTGGAAGGAAGAAATTAATCTTCTGAAGAAACATTGCTTCCGAAGGATAACTCCTTCCTACCGAAGGCTTACACAAGAAAAGCTTCCGAAGACCTCCTCAGCATCTTCTTGTACAAAGACTTCCGAGACTTACTCTGACAAAGACTTATGCTGATTGCACTTTATGGTACAAAAGTCACTGGCATCGAACAAGCTTGCCTGATCAACTCAGAGAGACATACCATGAGTCAGACACAACACCTTACTTCTCCCCAGCAGTATTAAATGCAAAAGATTGCCTAAAGCCTTAAAGATCAAAAATATTAAATGCCTTTTGTATTTATTAGTCTGTCTTTTGTTAAAGTAATGTCTATAAATGTAATCATTGTAATTAAGTGTCAAATCCAGTTATGTCATGTTAGATACTAGAATAAGCTTTCCTTTGTCTAGTATAACCAGCATGTATTCCTACGAGAATACGGTTGTAGCCTTGGCTATATAAACTCTAATTGTATCTTGTGTATGGTGTGCTTGTAAGCTGTATGCTCTTACTTACTTTGAGAGAAATATATCTTTGTGCTTGAAATTTACTCTTGCATTATTACTTCTGTTCAAAGATTATTTGTTTGCTTTGAGTGTTTGAGAGATCCTTCTAACAGAAATTCCGCATATGTTAGATTGGTAGAAAGAAATACTTGTGAAGTGTTGTTTGAAGCTAACAACCCGATCCAACAAGTGGTATCAGAGTGTAGGCTTGCTTTGAGCACTCTAATTTCTTCAAAGTAACAACACTGGAGGCACGACCCGGCCAATTAACGCTAGGAACGCATCGCCGGCAAAAGGGACGAGTAAACTAGTGCACATCTGAAGGCGGACCGGCTGATCCAACCCAAAGTCCAACTACGAGCTTTTTAACTGCAACAATAAGTTGTGGGACAATCAAAAATCATACTCTAACGTATTCTTTCATTGGTTAGAGTGTGACAATTTAAACACATACAATCTTCCACTCTTATGTTTTGGCTTCCAATAATAGTTAGATTTATATCATAACATCTATTATACTCTTCTATGTAAAAGAAGTGATTGTTTACAAGTGGTTTTTGGCGCTTTGCATTAAATTACAACTTGGCGCCTTGAAATTAATCTTATACGTAAATGTTAAGTTATACAACTTTTAATAAACGGAGTCATTCATCCTAACCAAGCTCGAAGTTGTTAAAGGTTCGTACGAACCGCACCCCTTTCCCATCTGGTCTGCACCATAGGCTCCCAGTCGACGGCTATGGTTAAACGGACTGCATGATCCGTACGCAAAACTCCATCCAAGTGGCTGCACCTCCATCTCTGCCAACACCTTGTAAAACAGATCCACATCGCAGGGGAGCAATATAGGGCCCTCACAGTTGTAACCGTATTCGGTTTCCGCATCATCTAGAAGCATCGTGAACAACGGATGGTTCACGTACTTTGTCTTCACGGCGAACCTTTGTTTATCCGGTCCCACACATACCGGAATATACCCTTGCGGTGCCGTTTTCGTCTTCTTGTTCTTCGTCGTCGTTTCCTCTCCGTTGCATGATTTGCTCTTCGCCAAGCCCCCGACGGCGCCTCTGTTGCGCGGGAAGGATCGACAACGCGTCCATGTCCTGGCGAGAAAGTTCTTCTTCTCCGTGTTTGTGTTGACGGATTCCATCGATCGGTCGATTGAGATGATGAGTAAAAAGATTTTAAAGTTAGGGTTTGATCTGAGGGATTTAACTGTGAATCTATCCTCGATCGTAAGCTAAATCAAATATTGATCTGGTTTCTAGCATTGCAATGATGAAAATGGTGAACATCTTGAGATTGAAGGTATGTGATGATTGAAATTGTGTGAAAATGGTGAAGGATTTTATAGAATGAAAGTTGGTTGAGATCTGAACCGGGTAATACCCGATTAGCCACCATCAACTAAAAAATAGTTTTGTCAACCCTTATCCCATGTTTGTTAGCTACCTTTTGTCTTTTATAGACTAATCACATCTGATTTTAATTTTTTTTTTTATAAAAAAATAATTCAATCGTCTACAACAACATATAAATTCTTTTGCTGGTGAAATTGTGGTCTAATACCATTATATTTATAAAGAGGGAACGTTGCATGCATACGGCAACACATCATCACGATTAAAACTTAAAACCCTCGTGTTACAATGTGAGAATCTATACTACTATATAATACATCTTAAAAGGACAAAATAATAATTTGTTTAAATCTCTTAAAATTAAGAGTTTTACAACTCTTATAGCATATGGTACAACTTTTTAATTATAATATAAATGTTTGTTTGTGTTTTCACTTCGTCCAATATTTGTAACTTTTAAGAATTTAAGTAAGATAAAGTGATTATAAAAGAAAATCCTTCAAAACAAATGAACCACTTCTTGACATTTTTGGTGCATTAGCTTTTATGTTAGTAGTCAAAGTCAGTTTTAATTAACTACCAAGTTAAAAAAATTGTTTTTGTTATGGTTATGACTCAAGAAGGAACCATGCAAACCTTTAAAACATCAAACTTAAGTGTTGTGTTTTCCGCTACAACACGCGGGTACTAGACTAGTATGATTAAAAGAAATATATAAAGTCATTATAAATTGTTGATAAGGTTAAAATGTAAATTGAAACAATATTATGTCAGTTATGTTAGGTATTAAATTTTAAAAATGTAATTTAATAGAAAAAAATATTGAGAAGATTCAAAAAAAAGTTGCATTATGCGAACTTAAAGAAGTATGTTGTATTAGTGATATTAACATGGTTAAGCATATGAAAATAACATATAAAATTAAGACAACTCAATTACAGATACTAAAATATAGATAAAAATTGTTATATAATGATATCGATGTTATTTAGTTTGCGTCGACCCCATTTTTCAGATTATTTGCACGATATAAATAGTCGATATAGCATATGGCCATATGTCTATGTATACATACACATATATGCATATATTAGTCAATAACTAAAAGAAATATTTATAACCACCAGTTTTTTATTATAAAATTAAAATCTATCTAAGTTACTTATATATATATATATATATATATATATATATATATAAGAGATGGTTCCTTTGTTAACCCACTCTTATTGCGGTAACCCGTACAATTTCGCCAAGATCAATCCAAACCTTTGTTTTTATTTTTTAAATATTATTATTACACATAAACAATACTTTCTTCTTTTATTTGTATGTGCAAACTTGTCACCGATTTAAGATTTAAAAGCAATGTAAGTTTTGGTTACATTACTTAATGTAACAAAAACTTGTTAATATAACCAAAACTTACAATGCTTTTAAATCTTAAACGGTGATAAATTTACACGTACACATAAAAGAAGAAAGTATTGTTTATGTGTAATAATAATATTTAAAAAAAGAAAACAAAGATTTGGATTGATCTTGTCGGAGTTATACGGGTTACCGCAATAAGAGTGGATTAACATTTGATCATCTCCCTATATATATATATATACACACCTTTTTAAAAATATGATTATAAATGTTTTTTTACCAAACAATTCATTAGTTCTTGTTTGAATGCATATAAGGATGTCTGAGTAAAGATATTTTTAAAAGTAGTATCTTTATCATATTTCAACAAGTATAAAATTTATTTTCTCACTCCTCAACAGACATTACTAAAATAGTGGATTTATTGTGTATGTACTTTTGTTTGTATATATAGGATGTTTAATTAAAAGTCAATACTAGTTCAAAACTAAAGTTATTATTTTTAGTCACAAATTTTTATTTTAAAATTAAACTGGAAAGAAAGTGTTTATATATCTCTAAAATTAGGGGTGTGCGTGGTTCGGTTCGGTGATGTTATGATCATTTCAATAACCAAAACCGCTACTTTGCTTAATTCTAAATCCTTAACCATAACCATAACCAATTGATCGGTTAACCACCGGTTATGGTTCGGTTTCGTTTAAATTCAGTTAATATTGGAATTGTTGAAAAACTAAGAAAAACTTGTAAATATCCATGTGAATTATAGATATATATTAATGATGAAAATCTTAGTTAAGTTTGTAAAACTTTGTAGTGACTGAGAATGTATGAATAAAAAGTGAATCTACGTGAACTCTTAGTTAATATTGGAATTGTTGAAAAACTAAGAAAAACTTGTAAATATCCATGTGAATTATAGATATATATTAATGATGAAAATCTTAGTTAAGTTCGTAAAACTTTGTAGTGACTGAGAATGTATAAATAAAAAGTGAATCCACGTGAACTCTGATTAATTTATAATATATTTAGTCTCACATATGATCCATAATATTTTCATATAATAAAAAACGAAGATTCACCTTTTATACTTGGTTTGCACCATAACTTCTTAAAAAAACATACAACATATAAATATAAAAAAAAACAAATATACATTATTCGGTTCGGTTCGGTTAAAGTCGGATAATGACTAGTCTTAACCATAACCATAACCGAATGGTTTGATTAATGGCTTTGCTTAACCATAACCTTCGGTTAAAGTCGGTTTCGGTTAAATTGGTTATGGTTCGGGGCGGTTATCGGTTATTTTTCGGTTATGGTTATATTATACCCACCCCTATCTAAAATCTTGTTGCTCATCAACTTATTAGGGATAAAATTGACAATTTATAAATTTGAGAGGTAAATCTTCAAAGATTTCAAAGTTGAGTTGCAAAAGTGATCGATGACAAATGCTATCGACATATAAAATGAGTTAGTTACGATAACCATGAGTTTATTAAATGCATTCATTTTTTTAAAAAAAAGGGTGTATTACATGAATTGTTACTATAGATGTACATATTTGACGTTTAACATTGAGACAATTAAAATTACATATGTCATCTTTATTTTTTTTAAATGGTATCATTGATATCCGAATAACCATTCATTGGTTAATTTTTTTTATAAATTTCCAACATATCATTATAAAAGGAATAACTTCATAAAAATGTAATCAACTTTTAATTTTGTTATAATAAAATCACTCAAACTTTTTTTTTCTCAATTAAATCATTCAAGTTAATTATTTTAGTGTTTTAATCATATGTTTTTAACATGAATAACATATAATACATTTGATATAAGTTTGAGTGAATAATTTTTTTTAAATAAATGACTCACTTAAATCAATAATTATTAATTATATTTTTTTTGTTCTTTGTTAAATATTAATTAAAATTAATAATAATTTATTCAAGTGATTCATTGTTTTGAAAAAAAATATTCACTCAAACTTATATCAACATGTATTAACTGTTATTCAGTTTAAAAATATAGAATTTGGACACCAAAATGAGACAAAAAAAAGTTGGGAAATTTAATTGGAAATAAAAATTAAAAGTTAGTTATATTTTTACGAAGTTTCCTTATAGCTAATGACTAAATAACAAGATAATTTAACCCCAACCCACCCCACCCCTCCCCTCCCCCTCCCCTTCAAGCCTTCACAACTTGTTTACATATCACCACCTTTTCCATTTCACTTACAACCATTATAACCACCCCTTTCATTAGAAACATGCCAAATTAAGCTTTTTAAAGTCAAATGGGTAGAGTTTGAGTTTATATGTGTCTCAAACTCAGGTAGTATGGATTATTTAATTCTGACTTCAAATTATATAATAACTATCTGTATATTATACTTTTCAATATGAGAGGAGTGATTGTTTACAAGTTGTTTTTGTCGCCTTATATTAAATTACAACTTGGCACCTTGAAGTTTGAAATTAATTCATACGTAAATGTCAAGTTATACAATTTTTAGTAAGACATGTTACGAAGACGTCATAATGGTTCCTTGTATACCATCCATACGACTCGTATGGATATTTCAATTTCGACAAAAGCTGACACATCAGATCATAGTTCTCACATTTTTTTTGCGACGCCATCCATACGGCCCGTATGGGCCTATATCTCCCGTATTGGTCTTGATTTTAGAAATGTGTTCCAATCATTTGAGTTATCGGTTTGTTAATTAATTATTTGACGCGTTGTTTGGATAAACACTCGATTTGCGTGCGAATACGTACTATATAAGGACTGATGTAATTTAGATTTTCTTCATGCAATCTATTCCTCGTTAAATATTTGTTTTTTTTTGTATTTCAAAATCGTATTAAAGGTTTAACAGTGTAAATGAGAAGCAAAAACTTTGGAGATGAATATACGTGTATCTAGGAAACTGATCAGGTAATAGACTTATTTATTTAACAATCGTTAGTTTATAAAATCTTAAACATTTGTTGTTTTCAGGTACTTGCTGGTGTTGATAAACTGGTTGAATGGGCCGTTGCTATTTCCTTTAGTATTTTCATGTATGGACACTTCTTTTTATTCACGTGTATGTATTGTTATTTCTTATGTATGTTGTGTATGGTTTGAATATTTGTTTTCTCTTTTTTTATATACTTAAAAAACATGCGTATCGGTGAAATTCTAAGCGGTAGTTAACACAACATTGCTTAACAAATTTATATAAAACCGTCCAAATTTATTTACGCTCAAATAACTATTATTTTAAAATAAACGTTTAAACATGATTACGTAAAAATGATTTTCAAACAAAACATTTAAACGATATCATATATATATATATATATATATATATATATATCTCTTTCATAAAAGCAGTTATATATACCGGTTATAAAATTAGTATTACGAAAATCATAACTACTTATGTTAAAAAAATAGTTATTTAAAGCTAAAAGTTTAAACATCGTTACATTAAAATAACCGTCGAACAAAACAATTAGAAAATATTATTAAATAATTATGATGTAATGCTTATTATCTTACAAATAAACAATTAAAAATGGTTACGTTAAAGATTATTTTTCAAACAATTGGACGATATTATAAGTAAATTAAACACGTATATATACCGGTTTTCAAAAAAAAACATTACGATTTTATAAAGTAATTACGTTAAAATAGTTATTATTTTATAATTTAAAAATTAAACAATTAGACGATATTATAAGTAAATTAATGTTAAACACGTTAAAAATTATTAGTAAATTATAAGATATTATAAGTAAACTAAACGCGTACGTATACCGGTTTTAAAAACAACATTACGATTTTATAAAATAATTACGTTATAATAGTTATTATTTTGCAACCTAACGATTAAACATACTTACATTAAAAACTATCTTTCAACCATCCAAAACATTTAAACAATATTACAAGTAAGTTAAACATATACGTATATCGGTTGTAAAAACAAAAGTAGTAATTTCTCATATTTCCATACTACTCGTATAACCCTAGACATTTGACTGACAAAAGTTGACAAAATCTGACACCCATATAACCTGTATGCATGTGTCTATACGGCTCGTATGGGAGCAAGCGGCGTTAACTGAAGAGCCGGCCGGACACTTTTTAATAAACGGAGTCATTCATCCTAATCAATCTCGAAGGTGTTAAAGGTTCATACGAACCGCACCCTTTTCCTATCTGATCTGCACCATGGGCTCCAAGTCGACGGCTAGGGTGAAACGGACTGCATGATCCATACGCAAAACTCCATCCAAGTGGCTGCACCTCCATCTCCGCCAACACCTTGTAGAACAGACCCACATCGCAGGGGAGCAATATAGGGCCCTCACACTTGTAACCGTATTCGATTTCCGCATCATCTAGAAGCATCGTGAACAACGGATGGTTCACGTCCTTAGCCTTCAAGGCGAACCTTTGCTTGTCCGGTCCCACACATACCGGAATATACCCTTGGGGTGTCGTCTTCTTCGAGCCGTTGGAAGACTTGCTCTTCGCGAAGCCTGCGACACGGTCGCGGCTTCGCGGGAAGGTTCGACAACGCTTCCATGTTTTTGCGATAAAGTTCTTCATCCCGGTGTTGGTATTGACGGATTCCATCAATCTATTAGCAATCTTAGTTAACTTTTGGGGTGGCTAATAAATTTGAAAATTGAAATGGAATGAATTTGAGATATGTGAAACTTGATATGTCGTATGTCGTCTATGAATATGATCCTCCATCTTAGGCTAAATCACACATCGGTTTGGTTCCTGGCTTTGGTTAACGTACGCCTTTGAAACAACTTAGGATGATGGAAACGGGGCAGTTATGGGAAAGATTATATAGAAGAAAGTGGGTTGAGAGCTGAACCGGATAATACCCGATTACAGTCAAGAGCCACCCATCCATTATTATCTATGTATTTTAATTTTGTCAATGCATGAAGTTATTTTACGTTTATTAATTAGTTCCCTTTTTCTCTTCTCTTCACTAATCTTATCTTCATATAAAAAATATATAAATAGATTTTTTGTATTTGGATAAAGGGTGGAAAATATGTACCAACTAAATCGTCATTTTGGGGGGGGAGACATGTTAGTTATGGTTCCCCTATATTATCTAATGTCATTGTATTACGTTTGTGATGAATGAATCATGTATGTTAAGACAAAATTTAGGAATAAGAAGCATGATATATAAATTACTTGTATTTTTTTTATTGTTACATTAAAAAAAAGGCCTTTCTGCTAAAATTTAGACTTAATAACCATAGAATGTAACTTTTTTTAATATTTTATTTTCTAATTAATGACGAGGTATTTTTAGGGATGTTTATCTATATATTTATCTATTCTAATAAATAAAGGTTTTAAGGAACACTTATTATGTTTCTAGACCACCTCAATTTTGTTTTTTCCTCATCTCTCTCTTATTAAATACATGTTTTGAATTAAAAAAAAAGATTTTTTAATACATTAAAAGTATATTAATATCAAAAAACACATTTTTTATAAAAAAAATTATTATAAAATATTGAATTTTCAAAAAGAAAATTAAAAAAATTTTAAAGAAACAAAATTTGAAAAAACTATAGTGTTTAAAAAACAATATAATTATTTTATATTAAAAAATTGTCTTATATTGTTTAAATTTTATTAATAATTATTTATTATATCTTTTTTATTTATCCCGTCTAATACACGGGGTACTAACCTAATATTTAATATAAAAATGTTTTTTTTGTTAAAATAGTAAATATACATATGGCATTTTCAAAAGAAGTATATAAAAGTACCAGAACTAGCTTTATGATAAGAAAAACCAATAAATTGGTTTTAAGAAATATTTTGCTCCACTAATTCTCGTAAAATGACAAAAAATAACATTTCTATTTTTATAACCATTTTAAGGTTGTGGGTGGCTGTGATGGTGGTGGTCGGTGACGGTGGCGGGTGGCAGTGGATGGTGGGTGGCGAAGGCGGTGGTGATGGTGACGGCGATGGCAGGGTGGGTCGCGACAACTATGGGTGATGGTATACTGGTGGTCAGCAGTGGGTGACAGTGGATTATAGATTAGGTGAAATGTATAGGTAAATTAGTAATTTTATGTTAATAAATTATAAATGATTTTTAAAATTCAGGATTTGTGTTTTATGAAAAATTTATTTCTAACCTTATTTTAAAAATTAAAAAAAAACTTTTTTTTAATGTCAAACAGCGTTTTAATTTATTCGCTTTTTCACTTTTTGAAAAAAAAAACAAATAAGTTTATAAATAATTTATTAACTTAATACTAGACAATCTCTTATTGTTTGTTTTCTAGGGGTGTTTATCGAAATGAAATTCAAATAACTCGAATATTTCGAATATAATGATTTCGAATTTCGAATTTTTAAGAGCATTCAAATTTAATTAAAAAAATTGTTTATACTTGCTAGATATGTTTATGCATTTAAAATATCAAATACACTATAAACATGTAAATATCAAAATAACTAACATTTAAGTTGTAATACTAGTGATAACATTCAAACTAATAAAGTTATATGTATTATATAATTAGGTTGACATTTGTGTACTAGCCTTCAGTTTTTATAAATTAAACTACTTAACTAAAAAACCTAATTTTTAAATATAGAAATTACTTATATATACATAATAAAAAAATATAAATAAATAATTATATTCAAATTTCGATTCGAATACGAAGATTTGAATCGAATTTCGACTTAGTGATTTTCGAATTAAAATCGAATTGAATTTCGATTTTTTCGAGTTAAATTCGAAAACTGAACACCCCTATAATGTTTTCTAATGTTGATATATTTATATTATTTTATCATATTTTAGAGTGTAGTGCAATAATTGTTTTAATGTTTAAGTTAAAAGAGATTTTATTTTTCTTTCAATTTTTTTATATTTTTAACCTTCAAAAAAGTGGTTTAGATGTCTCAAGTTCAATTTCTACTATGACCAGTGTTTCTTGAATACCACCGTACATGTTGTTTGTGCTCGCGCTTTACCTGTTACGCCCATGGTTAGCTGGGTATTGGGGCCAATGTGGATTAGCCCACTTAGTAGATACATTGCTTCTTAGACCGCCCACAGCGGTTCCCCCGCCCCCTCTCGCGGGGTTGCCCACTTCAGCGGCCAAGAGTGGGAACACCGCCCCCCTTTTCAGAGGCCCCCGCCCAAAGTTTATAGTTGTTGGATACGATATATATTTGTTGGATCGGGTTATATAGCTTACACAACATTATCATAAGTTATCTTCTACAAAGTTGATAGTTGTGGAAATTCTATCAACTTAGTTTGTAAAACAGATTGAAACACAATACATAAAATAGTTATAAAATTCAAGGTCTAAGTATATTGCATTCAACTGTTAAGCTTTACAATACTTAGCTCAAGCAGACACTCGTACATTGCTAACTAACATGTGAACATATTTATACTAAGACCTACAGCTGTATCCTCGTAGGGATACAAGGCTGGATAAAATACTAGAAACAAGCTAATGCGAAAACTAGTATATGTTATGGTCTTGACAGGCCAAGCCATATTAATTACAATTAATACAAAAGACTCCATTGACTTTTACAATAAATACCTAGACTAAAAAATGAATTAATGTAAATGTATCTTTGTAGTTCTGACAAATCTTCTGTGCTGGTGACTGTCATAAGAATGTCTTCTGTGTTGGTCTTCAGGACAGAAAGCAACTCTGATTATTTCTACAAGTGTATGGAATCTTTGTCAGAAGAAAGTCTTCAGAAGTCTATGTACATGGAAGCTGCTGAGCATGTTATCGGAAGCTTTTGTCTTCAGAAGCTTTAGTCTTCGGAAGATCTTGTCATCGGAAGCTATGATGTTGAAATTCTTTAAGTGCTGAGGAGGGCATCTGAAGCTTCACTCTTGTGTACAACATTTGGTAGGAAAGAGTTAACCTTCGGAAGCAATGCTTCTTTTGAAGGTTAATTCCTTCCTTCCAAAGGCTGTTAGGCTTTGCAGGGTTCAAGACTTAGTCAAGAGTCTTTGGTGAGCATCAGCCTTTATTAAACTTTACAGTCTCCCCCTAGGCTGATGCTACCAAAACTTGATACATTCACTTCTCAGTGATTCTGCTCTTCTCTTGATAAGTCTTGGAGTGAGTCTTGATTCAGAGTTGTTGTCTGGATCAGTCATGGGCATGTCCTCTAAGTCAAACACATATTGAGGACTGGGGGAGAGCATCTTAATCTCACTTTTCTTCATATAATTTCCATTGCATAGCCTAAGGATGAACTCCTTTTCTTTGACTGTGTAGGTCCACTCGACTATAGGAACGTGCACATTAAGGGGCAGTCCATCATGTCTTATTCTGGCCATAGTCTTTCTTCTCTTGAATGGACCAAGTCTTTTGGAAGGACCAACTCTTTTGTGAAGCACAACTTGATCTGCAGGTTGCCCTTCTTCTTCTTGCTCTTCCTGCTCTCCCTGCCCTCCCTGCCCATTGACCTCTCCCTCAGCTTCAGCTTCAGCTTCTTCATTGGAGCATACTATTGCATCAGTTTCTGTAGTAGGCTCTGGATCTGCTATAGATTCCATCCCTGCAGCCTCAGATCCAGTATGCTCAGCCTCCCTCCTCTCATCCACCCTTTGTTGTTCCTCAGGATCAGGATTTGTAGTTTATTGTTTCTCAGCAGCCACCTCTATTGATCCTGATCACTAAGGATATTGGCATGTTGTCATAGGACGGACTGGATGGAGGAGTAATAGGTTCTTCTTTTGGTTCCAAGAACCTTCTTACTTCTTCAGCAATCATGGCTTCTGCTTCTTGTACTGCCTTCTCAGACATAGGTTTTTCCTTCAAGAAGCTCTTAGGGTCTGTTTGGTATGAAGGAATGGAATGAACTGGGGAATGGAATGAACGAGGGAATAGAATGGACAAAGGAATGAAATGGATCATTACCATTCCATTGTCCTGTTTGGTTACCTATGGTAATGAAATGATTCATTACTTCATGTTGTTTGTTAGACATGAGAAGATGAAGAAATGAAATACAATTTATGGGTTGATTCGTGGTTCTAATCATTGTTCAAATCATGGGTCGGGTCGTGGGTCGGTTCATGTGTCATGGGTCGAGACATGGTTCGGACCGTCAGTCGGTTCATTGGTCGGTTTTTGTTTTGCCCATGGTTCGATCATGGGTCGTGCCACGGGGCAATTCATGGATCGGGTCATGGTTTGGGTCATGCGACGGATCATAGTTCAGATCATGGTTTGGGTCATGGGTCGGGTCATGGTTTGGTTCATGGGTCGGGTCATTGTTTGAGTCATGGGTCGGGTCATTGTTTGAGTCATGGATCAAATCATGGTTCAGGCTATCTTTCGAGTCATGGTTTGGGTCATGGGTTTTGTTATGGGTCGGGTCATAGTTTGGATTATGGTTCAGGTCATGGGTCGAGTTATGGTTCGAATCATGGTTCGGGTCATGGTTCAAGTCATGGTTCGGGTCATGAGTCAGGTCAAGGGTCGGGTTGGGTTCTAGTCATAGGTCGGGTCGTAGTTTTGGACATGGGTCGGGTAATGTTTTGGACATGGGTCGGGTCATTGGTCGAATCATTCCTTCAAGAGAAGGAATGAAAAAAAACACCCCTACTCCAAGGAATGAAAATCATCAAAAGTGAAGGAATCACATTCCTTATGGAATAGTACATTCCATTCCTATGTGGTAACCAAACACGCTTCTTTTCATTCCAACGTAATGATTCATTCCATTCCACCATTCATTCATGCATACCAAACGCTACCTTAGTTTTGCCTTTTGATAACGTAGCCCCCTGTTGAGCTTGGATCTAGTCCAACGAAGGTAGTTCTCCCCTGGATATTTTATTCTTGATATCTCTTATGTGCAGATCCATGATGGAGTTCTTCATAGGACCAAGCTGTTTCCGAGAGAATCCATCGTTCTCAAGGAACTGTTTCATCTTCTCTCGATAGGCAGCCTCCTTTTTCTTCTTAGTGAGGATTGTCGCAACTTTGGATGCAGCAGCAGCCTGTTCTTGCTGCTGCACCCGATCCAGCTCCTCTGCCATTTGAGGTACCGACTAGAACAAGATCTCATCTACATCATAGCCCTTCTCCTGGAGGAGACCAGAGATTCTAAGTATCTCTCCATCCAGGGAGGTGTCTGGTCGGCCCTTCTTCTTCACCGGCCTCCTCTCCTGCTGTTTGGCTTCCTTCTTTGGGGTTAGTTTTCTTTTACCTTTGTCCATTGTGTCCACCCAGAGGAGATAGATCCTTTAGCCTCACCAGTTGGTTCATCAACAAATAGTTCTTCTGTGGAAGAATCATCAAGTATGACTGGGCCTTCGGAAGCAGCTGCAACTTCGGAATCAACCTTAGCTTTCACTACCTCTTCCGATTGACCAACCAACTTGGGAGATTCCTTAGAAGATTCCACAGAGAAATCAGGATGTGAGGAGAGGTCTTCACCAGCCATTGTCCCAAGAGGGGACACAGGTTCCATGGAGATGGATGTGGTTGCTTGACTGGGTTCCTCCATGGCAACCTTGACTGTAGTCTCAGAAGGAGACTTAGTCCTAGAAGGGGACTGTTGTATCCTAACAGGGGACCTGGGCTCCATAGAGATGTTTGATGTGAGCTCCTTCTTTATCTCTATGGCAGCCCCTGTACCTTCGGAAGAGGAATAGGAGGAAGAAGTTGAGTAATGAAAATAAGTACCCAAGAACTCATTCCATTCACTGTCCAAAGTGACTATGAATGAAGTGGGTTCTTGAGCAGCTTCCTCCTCTCTTGCTGCTGAAGATCCTGACCCTATAGGTTGTCCCTTCTCCCCCTTTTTGGTAGCATCTGAGGAGAGAAAGGTCACCGTAGCAGGATCAGGTTCAAATGGTGCAAAGATGATTGGGGGGCGGCGCTACAGGTCCAAGATGGTAGCATCTTTGGTTTGAACCTCCAGCCTTAGGGTAGCAACTTCAGTTTCCAGTTGAGCTACCCTGGCTTGTAGGGTGGAAATGGTGGCCGTCAATTCCTGAATGTTAGTGCCCTCATCCACCTGAGTGGAATCACTGGGCGATGGATTCCGGAGCCTAGCTCCTGCACCTCCACCACCAGATGTGGTTTCTTGGCACCCTGGATTCCCCTCAAAGAAGTCATCAGCAATGTGAGTTGCCACAGGGGAGGTCCTAGTTCCTGTACCACTGTCCTGAAGAACTTGAGAAGGTTCAGCAATAGTGGCAGCCTCCTCTGAATTGACCTTTTCCACACTACTAAGGTCAACCTCTGTGATTGTAGGCTCTGGTTCAGGGAACCTTGCCTGTAACTGTGTCACCACTCTCAATAAGGTTTGAGTAGTGGGTGAGAGTGGATCATCCAGAGCAAAGGCAGAGGGTTCTTGAGCGTGGGAAGAAGTATGGGTGGGGGGCAGTGATGGGTGATAATCTCCTAGGGACCTGGGAGACAGTCCCTGATCTAAGGGAGTTGCTTCATCAGAAGCAGACTCAATGATTGGGGTATCCCTTTGGATTTCTCAGGTATGTATGGGGGACACACACTGAGGGCTTTCAAGCTGAGTGGGGGCTGCCACTGGTTCCAGAGGAAGAACCAGTGGTGAAGTGGCAGGTGTGGTTTTGACCTTAGGTGGAACTGTGTCCCTGACAATTCTCTTCACCTTTTTCTTGACGGGTTCGGTAGATGGGGCCTGAACAGCTGTAGAGAGCTGCTCAGGGGTTCGCCTGCGTTTGTAGATGATTTTGATTAGGTGAGGGACAGAAGGGGAAGGTGTGGGATTAGCAACTGTTGGTTCTACAGTGTTGTCACCTTTAGGAGCATGGAGCTTCATTGAAGGAAGAAGAGGAGTGAAAGTCCCGGAGAACTGAACACTCTTCTTTTTCAGTTGTACAAAAACCTTGGCATTAACCATGGGAATGTTATATATGTTCCCAGTCAGTGAAAGGGAGGAGCCCAATTCACTGTAAAAAAATGTGTTGCAAAAACCTGGGATACATACATAACTTCTTTGGCGACGAAAGATTGTCAGCCAAGTTATTGAAAATAAAAGCAGAAAAATTAAACAGTTGGTAGGAAATCAAGCCATGAATAGCCGAAGCTAAATCAGAGGGGACTTGATCCCAACCACCTGTTTTATTAGATAAACAGTGAAGAAAGACATGTATGAGGTACTTATAATTATAGGACACTCTACCCTTCAAATAGGTTGTCGAAGGAAAAGGACCTTCGTACCCCAATGACCTGAAGGTCGATGCTACCTCATCCCTTGTGAATGAGACCCTTCTCCCGGCATCACTCAGATGAAGATGTCGACAAATGGTCCCCACATAAATGGAGATGATGAGCATCAATGGTAGCTACAAGAGTTCTACCACTGGGATATGAAGCAATAGAACAAGAACGCCAAAACTGTTGGTGATGAGACTCATACACCACAGGTTTGACGGTGAGAGCGAAATTGTACCTGCTCCTTTGAGAAAGGAGATGATCGGAGCGAAGCAGCATCGTTGTCGACTGAAAGTTTTGCTACCAAGTTGTGAGCAGGTCGAAAGGCGAAGGATTCCATGTCAATTGGAGAGGATTTAGGGTTAATTTCATAGAGAACGAGGAAGTTAATTTGAAAGAGGAAACGGTGAGAGAAAATGAATGAGCGGGAGACCTTTTATACCTTCGGATGTCAGCATTTAATATGGAGACACATTAAAGTTTTGAGATCCGGAGTGTCAGAAAAAGGTCTTTCGATACAGCTGTGGGGTATTGGAATATTCACAAGTTTCCGAAGGGCAAGGTGCTTCCGAAGATGTTACTATCGGAAGGAGTTCATGAGACCAGAAAATGTTTTTCGGAAGACAGACATTTCCGATGCATATTTCAAAGAGTTTTAAATATAACATCGAAAGCACTTGGTTCTGAAGATTCAGAAAAGTTCATCAGATGGAATTGTGCTTCCGAAAACATCTTCTTCTGATGAGTATTATCAGAAGGTTGAACTTCTGAATGCAAAGTCAATGTATCAGAAGAGAAATACTTCAGAAGTAAGTTAGTCTTCTGAAGTGTGATTGCTTCCGACTCAAGGGATAAAGAATACTTCCAAAGACTTAAATCATCTTCTGAAGAATAACTACTCATCATAAGATAATTTAAGTTTATCTTCTGAAGGATTGTTCACTCCTTGTTATTAATTCATTTATTCAAAATTAATCATACCAATGGCTGTTATTAAATACCTGAATCTTCCTTCATCAAAAGCCTTGGTGAAGAGATCAGCCAGATTGTGTGAATAGTGTCAACTTTGACCAGATGAATTAACTTCTTTTTTGCACAATCTCTGATGAAATGATATCTGATATCAATGTGCTTGGTCTTGGAGTGCTTGAATGGATTGTTGGTGATGGAGATTGCACTTGAGTTGTCAATTTGTATAGGAGTGTTGAACAGCTCTACTCCATAATCTTTCATTTGATTCTAAATCCAGATGACTTGTGCACAACAACTAGAAGCAGCAATGTATTCAGCTTCTGCAGTAGAGGTAGAAACACATGATTGTTTCTTGTATTGCCATGATACAATTCTAGACCTAAGAAATTGACATCCTCCTGATATGGATTTATTGCTGATGTTACAACCTCCATAATCACTGTCAGTGTAGGCCATGAACTAAAAATCTGCATTTCTAGGATACCATAATCCTAGACTTGGTGCTTCTTTGAGGCATCTCAGTATTCTTTTCACAGCAAACATGTGTGAACTCTTGGGATTTGCCTTAAATCTTGCACACAAATAGGTTGCAAACATGATGTCAGGCCTGCTTGCTGTGAGATACATCAAAGAACCTATCATTGTTCTGTATTGGTGTTGATCAACATCCTCCCCCTCAAGGTCAGGGCCTAAGGATGTTGTCTTAGTCATTGAAGTACCCAAAGCTTTGCAATCAGTGAAGTTGAATCTTTCAAGAATATCCTTGACATACTTTGATTGATTAATGAAAATTCCTGTAGGAGTTTGTTTCACTTGTAGTCCAAGAAAGAAAGTGAGTTCTCCCATTGAGCTCATTTCAAATTTGGATTTCATCAGTGATTCAAAATCGTTTCAGAGAGATTCATTAGTGGAACCAAAAATAATATCATCAACATAAATTTGAACAAGCATAATATGTTGATAGGATTTTTGAAGAAAAGAGTCTTGTCAATTGTCCCTCTTTTGAAGTTGTTGGTTAACAGGAAAGAGGACAAAGTTTCATACCATTTTCTGGGAGCCTGATGCAGCCCATATAGAGCTTTATCAAGCTTACAAACATGATTAGGAAACTTTGGATTCCCAAATCCAGGTGGTTGACAAACATATACTTCCTCATCAATCTTTCCATAAAGAATGGCACTTTTGACATCCATTTGAAAAACCTTGAAGTTCTTAGCAGCTGCAAAGGCTAGAAATATTCTGATTGCCTCAATCCTTGCAACTGGAGCAAAAACTTCATCGTAGTTAATGCCTTCCTCCTGGGTGTACCCTTGTACAACTTACCTTGCCTTGTTCTTGATGACCACACCTTTGTCATCCTTCTTATTTCTGAAAACCCATTTTGTTCCAATTGCATACTTACCCTTAGGTAAAGGACAAACCTTCCAAACTCCTTTCCTTTCAAATTGAAGTTCTTCCTGCATGGATTCTACCCAACTACTATCTTTCAGTGCCTCAACAACTTTCTTTGGTTCTATTTGAGAGAGAAAGCAAGAAAATAAACAAATGTTTGCATCATGCATGGAGCTTCTTGTTCTTATTCCTTCTTCAACATTGCCAATAATATTCTCAACTGGATGGGTGTTATGAATGTGAGTTCTTGGAATCACATCTAGCTGGGAATTCAAATCCACGTTGGTTGGCTCAAGGTTTGGAAGTACAACCTCAAGCTGGATTTCTGGTAGATCTTGAGGTCTCTGAGGTTGGACTGTTGTGGGTTGATTTTCTCTGGGAGGAAAAGTTTCTAGAGTGTTTGCTTCAACAGAAGGGCTCCCAACTTCTTCTTGACTCAGTGGAACAGAAGTAGAGTCACTTAAAGGAACAACCCGAGAGGTGTTGGTAGTCTAATTGTGAGATAGCTTGGTGTGTTGAAGTGGATTCTGCCAAAGTTTGTCTTGAAGCTATTGGCAGTTCAACACGAAAATCTTCTTCTCTTGCATGCTGGGAGGAGTCCAAGGTAGTTGACTGTGGTTCTGGAACATACTCTTTCACAAGATTAAATGCAGATGTGAATTTATCAAGATCAAACAACCAATCAGGACCTATTCCAGGTTTATTGATAGTATGTTCATTGAACTGAACATTTGCAGATTCTTCTATAATCCTGAAATCTTTGATGTATACTCTATATGCTTTGGCATGTGAAGAGTTTCCAACAAAGTAGCCCTCTGTTGATTTCTCAGGAAACTTGGCTAGATGATCTTTGGTATTCAAGATGGTGCATTGACATCCAAATGGTTTAAGAAATCCAATAAATGGATTTCTCTTAAGCCAAATTTCATAAGGAGTCATACCATGTGATTTATCCACTAATATTCTATTTTGAACATAACAGGCAGTGTTGACTGCTTCTACCCAAAAAGTTATTGGAAGTTTGGCATCAGATAGCATGGTTCTAGCAGCCTCAATCAGTGTCCTATTCCTTCTCTCAGCAGCACCATTTTGTTATGGAGTCCTAGGAGCACTGAATTGTCTTGTAATACCCTTAGATTCACAAAATGAGTTTAAAATATGATTTTTGAATTATGTTCCTTGATCAGACCTTATGATTTTTACATGATAGTCACTTTCATTCTCAACCTTGAGAATGAATGATTTCAAAATCTCAGTAGTTTCATCCTTGGTACTCAAGAAGAATACCCAGGTATACCTAGAGAAGTCGTTAGTGACCACCAAGCAATATGACTTTCTACCTAGACTTTTCACACTTGTAGGGCCAAACAAGTTCATGTGTAGTAGATGCAGGACTGTTGTTATTGAATTTATCTCTTTGGCATGATGAGATGATTAGTGTTGCTTCCCCTTTAGGTAGGCAACACATTTATCAACACAGATGAATTCTTTTGTTGGTAAACCAGTAACTAAGTTGTTTTTGAAAAGTTTGTTCATTTTTATCAGGTTTACATGAGAAAGTCTCCTATGCCAAAGAAATGATTCATCAAGTGAAGCTTTTGAGACAAAGCAGTTTATATTGCTGAGTGGTGTAGCTGTGCTCATGTCCAGCATATAGATGTTGTTTCTTCTGGGAGCTCTGAGCAGAATTTGGATCCACAAATCCGGGTTTCAGGACAATACATTCATGCTTAGTAAACAACATGTTATGCTTTTGGTCATGCACCTGTGATACACTCAGCAAATTATAGTTCAATTCTTTTACAAAATGCACATTCTCAAAGCTTACCTTGCCATTTGTGATTGTGCCCCTACCTATGATATACCCACCCACTGGATCACTTCCAAATGCAACAGACCCTCAAAAAAATGGTTCATATTTGTGTAGATGGGTCTTGTTGCCTGTCATGTGCCTGTAACAGCCGCTGTCAACAATCCACAAGTTGCTTTTTGATTCCTGTTGTCCCTACACATGACCAGAAGTGAATTAGTTCCTGATGGAAACCCAAGCCCATGTGGTCGTGGGTTTTCCATTGGCATCATTATACAAAAATTTCTTTGACATCATCTTTGGTGGAACAGATGATGAGCTTGCTGCTGATGGGACATGTGGTTGAACTTTTGGTTCAGATATTTCCTTTTTCTTCCAGATTGTCTTGACTTTTGGAGTGGTCGGAAGAGCTTGCTTCTTCTGGCAGCCATCGGAAGTAACTTTTTCCTTCTCTTCCCGATTTGGTTTTTGTTGTCAAGTGGGGCTTATCTTCTAATGTTCTTCTTCCGAAGGGATGAGGTTTCTTGTGTTTGTCAGAAGCAATCTTTACATGTGCTTCCGATGCCTTCTTTCCTTCGGAAGACTTCTTGCCTTTTCTTTTCCAATTGTCAGAAGTACTTGCTTCCGACTGCTTCTTTTGCTGCTTGATTGACATGTTTCTCCTGGAAGCAGATTGTTCTTCCGATGAGACAGATGATTTGTTCCAACATCCCTTTTGACTCCCTTTTCCCTGTGATTTTGAATGTATTATTCTTCTTGGATTGTAGTAACATTTAGTAGCAAAATGATTTGTGTCTCCACACATCAGACACATTGGTTGAACATTTGTTGATTTCTGAAGTTTTTCTCTTTTGAGAAAAGCTGAACCATTCTTCACAGAACCAAATTGTTATGACTTGGAGGTACTAGAAGGACTTTTGTTTGGATGATTCTTCTGAGCTTTATAGGTGCTAGCATTTCTATTTTCTGATCTAGCTCTATGGGACTTATGAGAGGGACAAGTAACATATTCATTTGTAGAGGTGCTCCCCATTTGCATGTATTCAGCTTTGACAAAAACTGGTGAAGTTTTCTTGTTTTTCTTATTTCTATTCTTAATTTTCAAAGCAGGTTTTTCTTTTTCCAAAACAATGGGAGTATCATCCTCAGATGAACATGTTGAGAAGGTAGGGCTTAGATCAGAGAGGTCATCATTCTGAGCAACCTTGTGTATGTCCAACACTTCATCATACACAAGATTAAGTTCTGGTTTACTTCGAACCTCCACCATTGGAGTATAGGCAGATGTAGGTTCCACTTTGTTATAACCCAACCCAACCCCTTTTTTCTTTACCAGCTCAGCTGTATCACTCGTTTTAAAGACTTTCTCATATTTTTCACCTTTACTCAAAAATTTGTCTCTGTATGACTCAGCCAATACAAGTTCTGTCTTGGCAGTTGTTAACCTTTCCAAAAGATTGTTTATTTGACACTGCTTATTAGTGTCTTCATGTTTTAAACTGGAAATGGTCTTTTCCAATTCCTCAATCTTTTCCTTATAATTTCTTTCAGATTCAAAGAAATTTGCCTTAACAACTTGTAGTGACTCGAGCTCATTACAGACTTGAGCATTAAACCGTTTATAAGAATTTAATTTGTCTAAACATTCAGGAGTACACATATCTTCTGTTACCTTGAATGTAGAGGTTGAGTCATTGGCCATCAAGGCATTGTTGGATGTAGATGCATCCTCAGCTTGAAAGCTCCAATCTGAAAAGACGTGCTGTTCTGTAACATTTTCACTATTAGAGGAGCTTGATATTCTTTGGTTTGGTTGTCCAGATGTTGATGGCTGAGAGCTTGGAGATTTACACTCTCTGGCAAAGTGCCCCAGCTGTTGACAGTTAAAGCATTTGAGTTTAGACTTGTCTAGACCAAACCCGGTTTTCATGTTGTGCTTCCTAACATGTCTACCAGTTCGCTGATAGAACTTCTTTGCATTGCAGGAAATCATAGCCATCTAGTAATTGATGTCCATCTCTTCAAGATCATCAGTAGGAATTCCATCTAAATCCTCCTGGCATAGATGAAAGTAATTGGTTTCTTCAGCCATAAAAGCTCCCTAGCTTGAGATGAGCAATGGAGTAGAGTTTGTGAATGTGTTTGAATGGGAGGTTGATGGAGTTGGGGTTTCAGGAAAGGTGACAATGTATGTGGAAGTTGAGTGGTAGATGGGTTGATAGTTTTGGATGGGAGGATTATGAATAGGAGCATATAATGCGGCTGAACCTGATGGAACATGTCTCACCCCGAGCCGGCGGGAACGGATCGACTTTCCCGCCGGGCGGAAGGTTCCCGGGGCGCGATATCTTGAATGATAATCGAATTGATCAGATTGTTTACATAGCACATGATGTATAATTGAGAAATGTAAACATGACAATGATATAGAATTACAAAGTTAAATTACATTGTTCATCATAATTTAACTAAGTAAATCTAATCAAAAAGAATTAATGAGTTTATATCTTGAACTGTACAAGATATACAAAAGTGATTCACTGTTTTGTAATTCCAAAAGTATGCAATCAAAAGTAAGCTAGGTTTTCTAAAAGTCCACTAGCTTAGCACTTGCACATATGTATCTACGCCTGTTCGTCACCTGAGAAAAACCTGCATTTAAACAAAGTCAACACTAGGTTGGTGAGTTCATAAATTTAGTAATTGAAATCATTGAATTGATCATGCACACATCCACAATGTCATACTTGTTACTTGTAATACTTGTTTCACCTGTTCCACCCAATGGCCTTTCCTTAGTTATATATACAAGTAGTGTATCACCTGATTAAGTATGCTTATATATAGGGAATCACGAAAGGGTCAAGCCCAAACGCTATCCCACCACATACTTAGTCAAATTCCACACCACTTGCGATACAACTAAAGATATCCATTTCCCGTCCGTTCAACGTGTCTGATATGCATTCGTCTGTTGTAATAATTATAGAATAATATCGCGTGAAGGGTTTAGTTATCAAACCGAAGTATTGATAAACCCTCCATATATTAAAGGGTTTAGATTAATGTAATCTGTTCCTTGTATTATTCTAAACTGGGGGGAGGGGGGGAGGGGGGAGGGGGGTTAACTGTTGTTACACTTTTAAATATTAAGAGTGTTAGTTAACCGCTTGTAACTTGTGCTTGAACCATAGTACATAGAGCCTAAAAGGAATCCATTGAAATCCTCACGTAATCAGATTTCAATGCATCCGATTTACCTCTACCACTTTACATGTCTAGTGTCCTCAACGAAATCTATTACTAGTAGTGTAACATGAGGGCAGATCACTTTCTCAACCTACTAGTCAACAGGATTTCCTTTGGATTAATTACTTATCACTGCAGATTAATATCACCATGTGTCGCTTACCAGAACCTGAATTGAGGTAGCCCTGTCACCGGTCATACGTTACCGGCCAATGAATCAATACGATCAACGTACTAGCCCTACAAGCTAGAGGTTTGTCAAACCTATTTTGTCAAACCTATGGTACCACTATGCTATCGTCGGTTTAGTCACGTCAAACTAACTGGTCAGCGAATTAAAGGGGCTTACATGATCTACTTGTACAATTTGGCACATGATTGAAGTGATATAATGCAACAGGTCAACAGTAACTAATTGTAATTGTATTCACTTGTATTCATGTACTCATTGTCATATGTTCTCCTTGATATTAACAAAGTTAAATAAGAACTTGTCTTATTACATTATGTTAGTTAATGGAGTGAATGATGTTGTTATCATGAAATTACATTATCATGATTATCATTCTTTGTTATTCCATGTAGTCACCATGTTGTCACTAAGCATTAATAAGAACCAGTCTTAATTCCCTTAGTCGACTCAGGTGGTGGATGATTCTTGTACTAGGTTCTCTTGTAATAGGTATTGAGTTGTAAAGCTAAGTGTTATAAGAACTAGTCTTATTACACTTACTTAACTCTTGTATTGAATGATGTAATAAAGATGTGTTATCTTTATATCATTCTTATGTCTTGTTCGTGTCATCATGATCCTTGTAATTGTTTCTATGTTATTTCTTGTAAGAATAACTAAGTGTTGTAAGAGATAATCATACAACTATGTTATTATACTGTATTGATGAGTTATGATATTATAATATCATCATCATCTTATTTTCCCTGTCATCGTGTAATCATACAAGCAAGCATACAATGATATATGATAATAACAATTTAATATCATTTAATCAAAGTATTAACAATATGTAAGCAAAACTTTTAAATAAATAAAAGTAAAGCATGTTTCTCAGCCCCGAGAGTTTAAAACAGTTAAGATTAAAGAAAAGGGGCATATGAACTCACCTTGTAGTAATTGTGTTTGACTTAGCTTAAACAAGAATGTACGCGCTCTTGATTGTACTTGAGTGTGTTTTCACGATCCTGTATTGATTTCACGTCGTTTGTAAATTGTAAGTATAAGTGTTATGTACTTGAGTGTGTGTGTGTGTGGGTGTGTGTTAGCCATAAACTTGGCTAACACTAGTAAGTCTCGGTCATGATCCCCATTCGGCCGAAACCTATGGACCTTGGGCTAATCTTGGCCGATTGAGAGTTGTTAGGCCTACAATGGGCCGAATAAGATAGACCTTGGGCCAAGCTGGGCCTAATTTATTTGGCCCGGAAGCAAGTGTGGCCAAAGTCAAGAAAAACATGGGCCAATTAAGTATGTGAGCTAAGTTTGTGGGCCAGTTTAGTCCAATTGGGCTGAATGATCAAGTGGACCCAACTAGGCCAAGTTGGATCGAAATCAGGAAGTTGGGCCAGCAACCGAGTGGACTGGGCCTAAACTGGTTATTGGGTTGGATAAATCAAGCCTTGAGCCACAACAAGGAGGTCGGCCGAATGAAATGGTGTAGGCCGAATGAAATAATTCGAATGAAGCAGTGCTTGGCCGAATGTTGTAACCACCGACTGAGTCTCATTCTGAGGTGGTGACTGCCGACTGAGGGTGTCCGAATGAGGGTGTAATCGAACCAATGGTGACCAGTCGAATGGGTGAGGTCCGGCGAATGAGACAGGGGCGCATGAGGTCTTTCGGCCGAAGCAAGGGTGGTCTCATTAGACCATCTGTGGTGTTCTCATTCGGCCAGTAACAGGTCGGTCTAAGCATTCGACCTAGGGTGGAGTCTAGCTAAGGGGGGTTGTTCCATGGTGGTGTTGGACTCAAGGGGAAAGGGTAGAACCGGTTTTTATAGATGGTGGTAGGATCAAGAGTGAAAAACCCTAATTTTTCATAACTTTACAGCCTCATACCTCTGTTTCAGATGGATTTGGTTCTAGATCGGTTGTACTTTCGTGTAGTAGAGATCAAGAGCTTCGTTTAGGCGAAAGAATCACTCGATTTCGTTAAGAAATGAGTGAGATATGAGCATTTGAAGTTTGAAAATGGTGTGAAACTTCAAAACCGGGATTTAGGGTTAGAGTGGAGAAGAAGATGAGGTGAAAATGAGAAAATGGACTCATTTAAGGATATTTATACCCCGAGTGTGTTCGGGTTCGCTTTCGTTGCTCGGTTCGCATTTCGTTACGTTTCCGGAAAAATTACGCGTAATTTAAATAGAATAAATAAAAGAACTAATTTAATTTAATTTGATGAGTTTCAAAATTGTAAAATGTTAAAATGTTTTATTTTCTTAAATTTATTATCGTATCGTTCGAATCGTCACCCGAACTAACACGACGATGGTTTTGCTTTCTGACTTTTGTTTTCTACTTTTCAGTCATTATTTCAGAACTCTAAACTCACAGATGTGTTTGTGTGAATCGTCACCCACGCAACCACACTGTCAGTTTGTTATTCTGAAATAACACTGCATTTGTGTTTGAATTGTGTTTCCTCACTGACGGACTCAACTAAACTTCCTGTTTTCACATTGTTCTTGTACTGACTTGTCGGCCATCTGATTCCTGTCATCTGTGGACATCAGATCGCAACCGATATGTTTTCGTTGTTCACTTGTAAACTGTTGTTTCCCGTGATTCGTTGTGTTAACTGTATTTAAGTTTTCACTTAAACACACACAACTATTGTTTCAAATGTATGTTGTACTTACTGTATTTAAGTTTGCACTAAAATACGTACAACTGTGTATTGTATTCTGAATTCTGTTAATACGATAACTGTTCATGTACATGTATTTACACATAGTATAAAGTGAAAGTACACATACTGTACGGACTTGCCGGACGATTTGGCACTTGATGTTACAGTCTCCCCTTGTTAAAGAAATTTCGTCCCGAAATTTAAGCATCAAAGTCGGGCTTCAATTCTCGAACAGGTGGGGATACTTTGCTTTCATATTGTCCTCGCGTTCCCAGGTAAATTCTGGTCCACGCTTGGAGTTCCATCGAACCTTTACAATAGGGATACGGCTTCGTTTCAGTCTCTTGACTTCACGCTCCATAATCTCTACAGGTTCTTCAATGAAATGTAACTGTTCATCAACTTGTATTTCTTCCAATGGTATGATCAATGATTCGTCAGCTAGACACCTCTTGAGATTTGATACATGAAAAACATCGTGTACTCCGCTGAGTTCATCAGGGAGTCTGAGCCTGTATGCCACGGGACCTATGCGTTGAGTAATCTCAAACGGTCCAACATACCGAGGTGCTAGTTTGCCCTTAGCCCCAAAACGAACTACGCCTTTCCATGGGGACACTTTCAACATGACTCGGTCACCCACATCGAATTCCAAAGGCTTGCGCCGTTTGTCTGCGTAACTCTTTTGGCGGCTACGTGTTGCTTGTAATCGTTGTTGTATCTGGGCAATCTTATCAGTAGTTTCCTGAATAAGCTCAGGTCCAGTTATTCTGTTGTCTCCCACTTCGGTCCAACAAATTGGAGACCGACATTTTCTACCATAGAGTGCTTCAAAAGGAGCACATCCGATGCTGCTGTGGTAGCTATTGTTGTAGGAGAACTCAATGAGTGGTAAGTGTGTGTCCCAACTTCCACCGAAGTCTAGGATACATGTTCTCAACATATCCTCCAGGGTTTGAATGGTGCGCTCGCTTTGTCCATCCGTTTGTGGATGATAAGCAGTGCTCAAGTTAACACTTGTCCCTAAGGATTGTTGCAATGATTGCCAGAACCGCGAAGTAAATCAACTGTCCCGGTCTGAAATAATAGACAAGGGCACTCCGTGCCTTACTACTATTTCATCAATGTATAGCCTTGCTAGTTTCTCCATCTTGTAAGTTTCTCTGATCGGCAAGAAATGAGCGGATTTGGTCAATCGATCAATGATGACCCAAATAGAATCAAATCCGTTGGAAGTGCGGGGTAGCTTGGTAATGAAATCCATAGCTATTTTCTCCCACTTCCATTGTGGAATCTCTGGTTGTTCCAGCAAACCCGAAGGTTTCTGGTGTTCAGCTTTGACCTTGGCACATGTGATACATTTGCCAACATAAGTGGCAATGTCTTTCTTCATACCCGGCCACCAATAAAATGACCGAAGATCTTGATACATCTTATCGGCACCAGGATGAACTGAATAATGTGTCTTGTGTGCCTCGTCAAGTATGAGTGTTCGAAGTTCATCTACTGCTGGAATCCAAACACGATCCAGATAATAGATAACTCCATCTTGTTTTGTCTTGAAGTGTTTCTCGGCTCCACAATCGAGCTCGCGTTTCAAGTTGTCTCTTGCCACTGTCTCTTGTTGTGCTTGTAAAATATGATCTCTCAAACTTGTTTGCACAGTCATTCCCATTGCTCGAACGCGCAAGGGTTTGACTCTTTCCTTCCGGCTCAAAGCATCTGCAACAACATTTGCTTTGCCCGGATGGTATTTGATCACACAATCGTAATCATTCAGGAGCTCAACCCAACGCCTCTGTCTCATGTTAATCTCCTTCTGATCAAATATGTGTTGTAAACTCTAGTGATCTGTGAAGATAGTGCATTTAGTACCATACAGGTGATGTCTCCAAATCTTTAATGCAAAAACAACAGCTCCCAGTTCTAAGTCATGTGTCGTGTAATTCTTCTCATGTATTTTCAGTTGTCGTGAGGCATAAGCAATGACTTTGTCTCGTTGCATCAAAACACATCCGAGTCCCTGATGAGAAGCATCACAGTAAACTACAAAGTCATCATTGCCTTCTGGGAGTGTTAAGATTGGAGTATTGCACAATCTTTGTTTCAATGTCTGGAATGCCTCTTCTTGTTTCTGAGTCAACACAAAAGGTTCAGACTTCTGTGTGAGCTTGGTGAGAGGCAAAGCTATCTTAGAGAAATTCGAAATGAATCTCCTGTAATAACCTGCCAACCCCAAAAATGATCTGATCTCCGTCGGTGTTGTAGGCACATCCCAGTTCTTGATTGCTTCTATCTTAGCAGGATCCACATGAATACCATTGCTGTTAATCACGTGACCCAAAAACTGAACTTCTCTTAGCCAAAATTCACACTTAGAGAATTTGGCATAGAGTCGTTCTTCTCTCAGAAGTTCCAAGACTGTCTTGAGATGTTGTTCGTGTTCCTTCTCGTTCTTCGAATAGATCAGTATATCATCAATGAAGACGATAACGAATTGATCTAGGTACGGCTTACACACCCGGTTCATTAAGTCCATGAACACTGTCGGTGCGTTCGTCAATCCGAATGGCATCACCATGAATTCGTAATGACCATATCGGGTACGAAAGGCCGTCTTTGGTATGTCTTCTTCTTGTATCCGGAGCTGATGATAACCTGAACGCAGGTCTATCTTGGAAAAGAATTGTGCTCCTTGTACCTGATCAAACAAATCATCAATTCTCGGTAACGGGTACCGATTCTTGATGGTGAGTTTGTTGAGCTCTCTGTAATCGATGCACATCCTGAACGATCCATCCTTCTTCTTAACAAACAGAACTGGAGCTCCCCACGGGGAAAAGCTCGGTCGGATGAATCCCTTGTCAAGTAGCTCTTGTAATTGATTGGACAACTCCTGCATTTCAGATGGTGCAAGTCTGTAAGGAGACTTAGCCACAGGAGTCGCTCCCGGAATCAAATCGATTCTGAACTGCACCGATCTCTCAGGTGGCAGCCCCAGTAAATCATCCGGAAACACGTCCGCATATTCCTTCACCACTGGTACGTCTTGAATCTTGATTGCTTTCTTGTCTTTCTCGACCACATGAGCTAGGAATGCGACACATTGTTTTCTAAGGTACTTGCGAGCCTTCATGCACGATATCATCTTGACACTGCGTTTCGCTTGGTCTCCACGAATCTCCAAAATCTGATCATTCTCCACTGGAATACGTAATAACTTTTCGGAACAGATGAATTCAACTCGGTTGAGAGATAGCCAATCCATTCCGATGATGATATCGAAACTGCCCAATTCCATCGGTATCAAGTCGATGGAAAATGTATGATCACCAAGTGTTAGTGGGAAATTCCTAAGTACTGTGTCAACTGTAATCTGTTTGCCGTTAGCTATCTCAATAGTATAAGGGGAGTCTAAAGCTTCCTCAACATGTTTAAGATGGCTAGCAAAATCGGATGAGATAAAACTTTGATCCGCACCAGTGTCAAATAATATGGATGCATAGAAATCAGATAAGAGAAATGTACCCGTGATCACATTCAGGTCTTGCCTAGCAGCAGCTGCTCCGATCTGAAAGGCTCTACCTCTAGGTGCTTGAGCCCTTTGCTGATTCTTCTTGGGACAATCCCGAGAAAAGTGTCCAGGTTCGCCACAGTTGTAGCAGGACCTGTGATCAGCAGCAGTAGCAGCAGTAGTAGTGGCTGCATTGTTGTTTCGGTTTGGAGCTCCCGTGCTCCTACAGCGGTTTGCCCAATGGCCAAACTTTCCACAGTTGGTGCATTGCATGCACTGAGTGTTTGGAGCATGATGATACTGGCAAGTTTTGCACAAAGGTGCAGTGCCAGTGTAGGGCTTCCTGATCTCCAATGGTTGTGGCTGGTTGCGCATTGGAGCTTAAGTAGTAGCAACAAAGTTTCTAGCCACCTTTTGCTTCTTCGCCGGCCTTTTATCCGGCTTCCTTGAGGTTCCAGTTTTGGTTGAGTCAGCCTCTTTCTTGAATGCCCCAGAGGCAACCATCATGCCTGTCAAAGATGCTGACAGAGTAACAGCTAACTCCATGGTAGTAGGGTGAGCAGAAATCACATGCCTCTGATACTGGGCGGTAATCCACCAATGTACCGCTCTATCCTCTTTTCCAATGTTGGCACTATATCCGGTGCCAATGCTACCAGTTCATGAAATCTTGTGGTGTAGGCCAGATGCCCAGCACCAATCATAACCAGGTTGAGTAATTCGGTCTCAACCTTCTTGACTTCATTTCTTGGGCAAAACTCTGCCCGCAGTAATGCCTTGAAATCGTTCCACGGCATTGACAGGGCCTCATCCCTGCCTCTGGTAGTAACCTGAGCGTTCCACCAAGTTAACGCCCGCTTGTGAAACGACCCCGCAACATACTTTACCCTATACTGTTCTGGGTAGTTGCTGATCTCCAGTGTTGTTTCCATCTTTTCGATCCATTGGATCAATCCGACGGCTCCTTCACTGCCACTAAAACTCGGTGGCTTGCATCCTACAAAGTTTTTGTAGGAATAGTCTTGGTGGTTTCGGGTGTTGCCACTTCCTTCTCCAGATGAGTTGACAATGTTGTTGCTGTTATTGGTGTTGATTCGGTTCATCATGTCTGGGATTACCTCCCTCAGCTGACTCGTCAACAGAGTGGCCAGTGCAATAGTAGCGGGATCCAGCTGATAAGCCGGTGGTGGTGGAGGAGGAGGCGGAGGTGGAGGAGAGTCAGGTGGTGTCGGTGTAGATGAGTGTGGAGCTGAACCCTGAGTCAGCGGTAATAGAGGTGGTTGTCTTCTTGGCGGCATTCTGATCATAACCGAAAGAAAATCGGTTAGTGCAGTGATCAGAATTAGAAGACACATGCAAGTAGAATCCTATGTGACATGATTTCTACATGAGGTCCCTAGGTTATAGTCTAGGCCAAACCGTTTAAGTAATATGACCTATATTTCTCTATAACCATGGCTCTGATACCAATCTGTCACACCCCGAGCCGGCGGGAACGGATCGACTTTCCCGCCGGGCGGAAGGTTCCCGGGGCGCGATATCTTGAATGATAATCGAATTGATCAGATTGTTTACATAGCACACGATGTATAATTGAGAAATGTAAACATGACAATGATATAGAATTACAAAGTTAAATTACATTGTTCATCATAATTTAACTAAGTAAATCTAATCAAAAAGAATCAATGAGTTTATATCTTGAACTGTACAAGATATACAAAAGTGATTCACTGTTTTGTCATTCCAAAAGTATGCAATCAAAAGTAAGCTAGGTCTTCTAAAAGTCCACTAGCTTAGCACTTGCACATATGTATCTACGCCTGTTCGTCACCTGAGAAAAACATGCACAATGTCATACTTGTTACTTGTAATACTTGTTTCACCTGTTCCACCCAATGGCCTTTCCTTAGTTATATATACAAGTAGTGTATCACCTGATTAAGTATGCTTATATATAGGGAATCACGAAAGGGTCAAGCCCAAACGCTATCCCACCACATACTCAGTCAAATTCCACACCACTTGCGATACAACTAAAGATATCCATTTCCCATTCGTTCAACGTGTCTGATATGCATTCGTCTGTTGTAATAATTATAGAATAATATCGCGTGAGGGGTTTAGTTATCAAACCGAAGTATTGATAAACCCTCCATATATTAAAGGGTTTAGATTAATGTAATCTGTTCCTTGTATTATTCTAAACTTGGGGGGGGCTTAACTGTTGTTACACTTTTAAATATTAAGAGTGTTAGTTAACCGCTTGTAACTTGTGCTTGAACCATAGTGCATAGAGCCTAAAACGAATCCATTGAAATCCTCACGTAATCAGATTTCAATGCATCCGATTTACCTCTACCACTTTACATGTCTAGTGTCCTCAACGAAATCTATTACTAGTAGTGTAACATGAGGGCAGATCACTTTCTCAACCTACTAGTCAACAGGAAGCAAGTGTGGCCAAACTGGGCCAAATTTATTTGGGCCGGAAGCAAGTGTGGCCAAAGTCAAGAAAAACATGGACCAATTAAGTATGTGAGCTAAGTTTGTGGGCCAGTTTAGTCCAATTGGGCTGAATGATCAAGTGGACCCAACTAGGCCAAGTTGGATCGAAATCAGGAAGTTGGGCCAGCAACCGAGTGGATTGGGCCTAAACTGGTTATTGGGTCGGATAAATCAAGCCTTGAGCCACAACAAGGAGGTCGGCCGAATGAAATGGTGTAGGCCGAATGAAATAATTCGAATGAAGCAGTGCTTGGCCGAATGTTGTAACCACCGACTGAGTCTCATTCTGAGGTGGTGAATGCCGACTGAGGGGGTCCGAATGAGGGTGTAGTCGAACCAATGGTGACCAGCCGAATGGGTGAGGTCCGGCGAATGAGACAGGGGCGCATGAGGTCTTTCGGCCGAAGCAAGGGTGGTCTCATTCGACCATCTGTGGTGTTCTCATTCGGCCAGTAACAGGTCGGTCTAAGGATTCGACCTAGGGTGGAGTCTAGCTAAGGGGGGTTGTTCCATGGTGGTGTTGGACTCAAGGGGAAAGGGTAGAACCGGTTTTTATAGATGGTGGTAGGATCAAGAGTGAAAAACCCTAATTTTTCGTAACTTTACAGCCTCATACCTCGGTTTCAGATGGATTTGGTTCTAGATCGGTTGTACTTTCGTGTAGTAGAGATCAAGAGCTTCGTTTAGGCGAAAGAATCACTCGATTTCGTTAAGAAATGAGTGAGATATGAGCATTTGAAGTTTGAAAATGGTGTGAAACTTCAAAACCGGGATTTAGGGTTAGAGTGGAGAAGAAGATGAGGTGAAAATGAGAAAATGGACTCATTTAAGGGTATTTATACCCCGAGTGTGTTCGGGTTCGCTTTCGTTGCTCGGTTCGCATTTCGTTACGTTTCCGGAAAAATTACGCGTAATTTAAATAGAATAAATAAAAGAACTAATTTAATTTAATTTGATGAGTTTCAAAATTGTAAAATGTTAAAATGTTTTATTTTCTTAAATTTATTATCGTATCGTGTCGTGTTTCGTTTTCGTTTCGTCAGATCGCGTCACATTCGCGCGTATTCGTTCGAATCGTCACCCGAACTAACACGACGATGGTTTTGCTTTCTGACTTTTGTTTTCTACTTTTCAGTCATTATTTCAGAACTCTAAACTCACAGATGTGTTTGTGTGAATCGTCACCCACGCAACCACACTGTCAGTTCGTTATTCTGAAATAACACTGCATTTGTGTTTGAATTGTGTTTCCTCACTGACGGACTCAACTAAACTTCATGTTTTCACATTGTTCTTGTACTGACTTGTCGGCTATCTGATTCCTGTCATCTGTGGACATCAGATCGCAAACGATATGTTTTCGTTGTTCACTTGTAAACTGTTGTTTCCCGTGATTCGTTGTGTTAACTGTATTTAAGTTTTCACTTAGACACACACAACTATTGTTTCAAATGTATGTTGTACTTACTGTATTTAAGTTTGCACTAAAATACGTACAACTGTGTATTGTATTTGAATTCTGTTAATACGATAACTGTTCATGTACATGTATTTACACATAGTATAAAGTGAAAGTACACATACTGTACGGACTTGCCGGACGATCTGGCACTTGATGTTACAGAACAGATGTAGGTTTGGGTTCCTGGGCATCAATCTCCATTTGTTATGCACTGAGTATACCAAATAACTCTCCAAGCTTCAAAGTTCTCAGATTCTATGTTCTACGAATAGCAACAGAGTAGATGTTCCATGCTTGTGGAAGTGATCTAAGAAACTTTCTTATAACATCTTGGTTCTCCATCTTTACTCCTGCAACAACCAACTCATCAACTAATTGGACATACCTCAAATACTGAGAAGCCATCTTCTTATTGTTTTCTTGACAGAAGTTCTCAAATTTCAGCTTCAACATGTCCTTCTTGTTCTCCTTGACATCTTCTGACCCCTCATACATCTGCTGCAAAGAGTTCCACAGCTCCTTTGCAGACTTGCATTTCTTGAATGCGTGTATGATTGAGTTTGGGATCGCCATCTGGATCAGCCGTAGTGCCTTAGAATCCACCTCCATCTTCTTGTAATCTTCATTTGAGTATAGAGATGGATCTTTTGGCACGGGTGCTTCGCCAGTACCTGCGGCAGCAATAGTTGGGATGAATGGTCCCTCAAGAACTGACTTCTATAGTTTGAAGTCATGGTTCCTGATGAAACCGTCCATCCTGACCTTCCATGTATCATAATCATCTGGAGTAAACATGGGAGGTTTGTTGAGAGTACCATTCTCAGTGTCATGCTTACTGACAGTTGACATTTTGGCTTAGAGGTAGCTTGAAAAACAAAGAGTTGTAAAAGATAAACAACTGGTAACTTAAGAATGGTTAGTTGCTTAAGTTAGAGAGCCAAAGCTCTGATACCACTTGTTGGATCGGGTTATGTAGCTTACACAAAACTATCACAAGTTATCTTTTACAAAGTTGATAGTTGCAGAAATTCTATCAACTTAGTTTGTAAAACAGATTGAAACACAATACAGAAAATAGTTATAAAATTCAAGGTCAAAGTATGTTGCATTCAACTGTTAAGCTTTACAATACTTAGCTCAAGAAGACACTCGTACATTGCTAACTAACAAGTGAACGCATTTATAATAAGACCTACAGTTGTATCCTCGTAGGGATACAAGGCTGGATAAAATACTAGAAACAAGCTGATGCGAAAACTAGTATCTGTTATGGTCTTGACAGGCCAAGCCATATTAATTACAATTAATACAAAAGACTCCATTGACTTTTACAATAAATACCTAGACTACAAAATGAATTAATGTAAAGGTATCTCTGTAGTTCTGACAAATCTTCTGTGCTGGTGACTGTCATAAGAATGTCTTCTGTGTTGGTCTTCAGGAGAGAAAGCATCTCTGATTATATCTACAAGTGTATGGAATCTTTGTCAGAAGAAAGTCTTCAGAAGTCTATGTACATGGAAGCTGCTGAGCATGTTATCAGAAGCTTTTGTCTTCGGAAGATCTTGTCATCAGAAGCTTTGATGTTGTAATTCTTTAAGTGCTGAAGAGGGCATCAGAAGCTTCACTCTTGTGTACAACCTTTGGTAGGAAAGAGTTAACCTTCGGAAGCAATGATTCTTCCGAAGGTTAATTCTTTCCTTCCGAAGGCTGTTAGGCTTTGCAGGGTTCAAGAGTTAGTCAAGAGTCTTTGATGAGCATCATCCTTTATTAAACTTTACAATATTCATCGGCTAAAGAAAGAGGATATTTTATTCTTTTTAATCATCTTCGAATACTACAAGCAAAATCCAAATCAAAACCAAACTCTAATGTTTCTTTAATTTGCATACTTGAATTTTTTATTTCATAAGGTTCATACCATCTAGAATAGTATTGAGCATATTCAACCGCATAGCTACTGGCATTCATTGATTTGGTTATCAGCTTCTTCGGTTTAATTTAATTAAATTTTGCAAATTTTCTATATGAAAGACAAAACGTAGCAAATTTGAGAGATCGTCACCCAAACCAAACAAATCGAAGAAAAATCAAATAAGATGGTTAAAAACTTAATAAAGAAATTAAACCAAATTCAACTAAAACAAACTGAATTATGAGTGTGATTTTGTTTTTCTAGGGTTAATATATTAAGAATTTTTGTATATTATTAATATAAATACTAATTTTTATATTTAATAAAATTATGTTTAATAAGTTTAGCATAATAAGCCGATTTCAACAAATGCATGAACCAATACCTAAATCGGAAGCTCAATTCGAAATCATTATGCCTTCGCCGAGTTCATTAAACAAAGGAAAATGAGATAAATATAAGATAGGAAAGAAACGAAAGAAAATATATAACTGATTTTTTTCAAAAGAGTATTGATGGAAAAATTATTTAATAAAATGAGGGTTTTTAAAAATATTTATTAAAATTGATGTTTTTCATTAATTAAAATAAATTAGTTAAAATTAACGAAATAAATTAAATACACTTATTTTGGTAAATATTTTTTAAATTACTCATTTTAATTAATACGTTTTGTACCAACATCCTTTTGAGGAAAAAAAAAACTCGAGATAATTTGATAGCAAGTGTGAGAGTTGAAAGGAAAAGAAAACGAATTTTGAAAGAGTTATATTATGATTATAATAGTTTCCTTTCAAATCTCTACAATTTAAAAGGTAAGAAATAAAGAGTAATTTTTCTTTTATCTCTTCTTTTCTTCCCACTTTTTCCCAAACAAATGTACGTGGAACACGAATTTCTTGAGAATTAATTCATTTTCTTTCCATTTCTTTGTTAAATTAAACTTAGGAACACAGTGTTAGGAACTAAACCGAAAACTAATTCCAATTCAGTTCAAATTTTTCGGTTGCTAATATGGTTTGATTTTGGTTTTAAACGATTTTTGATTTTAATCTCTTGGTTTTTTTGACAACCCTTGTACCCTAATACAAGAAGCAAGAGGCTTAAAGGGTGGTGAGAAGCGGCTTGGTGGAATCAAGATCAAGAATATTCACCATGCCATTAGAAAGTTAAAGCGGCTGGTTTTGGTATCCGATCTTCAAGTTGAAAGTTCGATCACCGGTCATGGTCGACTGGTAGGTATGTAAAGCGGTTGATACAAACCTCTAAATTATGTCACACAAAATGAATAGGTTAGTTTGGGTAATAACGGGTTTGAGTGAACACGAATTTTAAGTAAAATTAATTTTGGTTTAAATGAATTGTTTTAAATGAATTAATTTTGCATATATTAATAACGCCCTTTCCAACCATTATCCAGATCGATCTTGATCATCTTATCAAACTGAAAATCAATCTTAACCATTTCAAAATAGACAGTTAAGATGGTTTTTGATAGAATACAAGTCGTTGCGATGGAAGCTTCTATCAAGCCAGTGGCGGAGCTTGGTAGACTTGAGAGGGGGCGGAAATTTTTGTAACCTAGAATACATGTTAATTTTTTGAAGCGAGTGGGGCGAAACCCCTATTTTTAACTAAAAACAGCATTTCGCCCGAAAAATTAACAATACGGACGGAAAAAGAGGTCTCTACAAAGATGCGCCCCTGTATCAAGCTATCCACGTTCTCACTTTCCCACTCCCACCTATGTCTAGCATTACTTGTTCTCTGAAAAAGTAAAATGCTCATCTAGAAACTGTTGTTGAGGTCTTTCCATATGAAAACACTAGTTGTTAGTAAGGCTAAAAACCACAGTTTTGATGCATGTTTCTATGTAAACTGGAATAATACTAGTTTCACTTAATCTGGCGTGAAACCTAGCTTGTCCCCCAATAGTTTCATAACAACCTCAAATTTTAAGATGTGTAAGGATTATCTGTTGCTTTCCAATAAAAACTAGGTAACGTATTTTAGAATTAAGGCCTTACTTCAAAGGATCTACCTCTTGCTTTAGAACGAGCTATGGGAGAAGCATATATCATTATGTGAGGTCTAAAATGGCTCTCCACTCTCTGCACCAGTCCTAGATTGTAAAAACGGTTGCAGAATAGGACCTACCCGATTTTTGATGATTAAGCAGTTGAAGAACAAAGAAAGTCTTGAAGATGGGTGGAGATGTTGAAGAACACAGCTAAGAACGAATCTGAGATGTAATATAACGACTAACAATGTAAAGAAATAAGATTCATTAGTCAACAAGATTACATTAACTACCCCTCACATGCTCTCAAACTCCATGGATAAAGAATCAATGGAGTTCATGGGGGAGAGCTCTCTCAAGATTACATGGAAGCACACCCTCACTACTCTCTTGTCTGGTTATGTTACTACAAATGAGAATAATCTCAATTTATAGTGTCACATGACCTAAAACCCGAAATACAACAAATACAACAAAATGATAATAAATATTAAATATTAAATGAAACTCTATCATTTGTTGTGGTCTTCGGGTCTTTTGATCATCAAGTGTCTTCGTAAACTTGAGTCTTTAGTGGCTCGTGCGGTGACTCGTTGCTCCTTAATCAACAAATACATAATACTTCTTGTTTACATTCCATCTATCCAAATTAACCGTTGGTCTTGACTTTTATAGACCCAACAGTCTCCCCCTATTTGGTTAGATGAATGTAAGCCAATGCAGAAGTATGATGAAACAAACACGAATAATAAGATTGAACTTGTGTAGATGCAATTCATGTTTCTTTCACCGCAACAATTGTGAAGCTTTCTTTATTCCATTTTCAAACCCAAAAGAAACTTCTTGAAGTTCCATGTCTTCCATTTTTCTTTTCCCCCTCTAATAAAGCTCCCCCTACGATTAAACAATCTTAATCTTCAATCCCAACCCAAAAGATATCCGAATATAGGGTGTTAGTCCAAGTATAGGAATCCCAGCCTTCCTTATAATGAACATGTGACAAATAAAGGTTCAAAGATGAATGTAAACCATATCCCAACAATTTGATTCTTGAGAGCATTCAAAGTAGAAACAAGAAATCTTCACATCAATGAAACCTAAGTCTTCACTGATAAACCACTTATAACACACTTGCCATCAGTTTAATCCATCAATATCCCCCTAAACTGATGATATAGATAACTGATTATGAAAGCCCACCATGTCTTCAAAAACAAGTAGTGTTCTTCGGAAGCAATCATTGCTAACCGGCAATATGTTCAATGCAGCAGATCTGGAACAGCAATTGGACTTACAGAATAGACATCATTAACTTATTTTGATTTTCTGATGATGTATAAGTTTCAGCTCTATCAAGCCAAATAGTAAATAACTTCTACTGATGCAACCGAATGAGCGAACCAAAGGCTAATGTGTTTCAAAAGTGATGTCATATGTTATCAATTTCTAAAGTGTAGATTTGAGGATGCATTAGCACTTGGACATCACATAAATAAACACTTAAGAAGTGGACATTGCATATCAAGAAAATACATCACTTATGAAACATTTTGTTAATTTCAAAGTGCTAATTTGTAGATGCATTAGAACTTGGACATCATAAATGAGCACTTAGAAAGTTAACATCTTGTCACGCCAAATGAGGAAACCAAAGTCAAATGTGTTTCAGAAGTAAAATTATATGTTGTCAAATTTTAAAGTGTTGATTTGAAGATGCATTAGCACTTGGACATCATCCAAATTAACACTTAGAAAGAAGACATTACATATCAAGAGATGATTTTACTTTAGAAATATTTGGTTAACTTCATAAGTACTGATTTATAGATGCATTAGCACTTGGACATCATAAATTAGCACTTAAGAAGCTAACCTCCTTTTATACCAAAAACTTTGGTTCTTTAAACAGTTTAGTTAACTTCAGAAGTATTAATTTGCAGATGCATTAGAACTTGGACATCACAAATTAACACTTAAGAAACTAACTTCTTTACATACCAATAATACCTCTGCTCTTTGGAAGTAACTCTCGGAAGCAATAGTAATTCAATTTCTGAAAAAACTTCACTCATCATAAGGAGATGTCTTCAGAAGATGCTTCGGAAGCAGTTTCCAATCGGAAGTACCTTATTCTTAGGAAGCAAGTTATGCTTATGAAGCAACTTATGCTTAGGAAGCATTTTTTTTTCAATCGGAAGCAACTTAAGCTTCAGAAGCAACTTATGCTTTGGAAGCAACTTATGCTTAAGAAGCAATTTTTATGCTTCGGAAGCAACTTATGCTTGGGAAGCAATTTATTCATAGGAAACACTTTTTCCAATAGGAAGCAACTTGTTCTCAGGAAGCAATTTCCAATCAGAAGCAGTAGCAATAGGAAGCAATAGCCATCGGAAGCGTGTAATTTTTAAGAATATCAATGATAAGCTTCCGAAAACCAATCCACTAAAAACCTTCTAAAAATCCTAAATTCAAGAACGTCTTCGTCATCATTATATTCTTTTCTGAAACAAACCCAGCTGCCCTAAAAATTTTCAGCCGCCTCCATTTTTATCAAACAAAAATTTGATTATTCATCTGATGACGATCAGATTTGGGTGGGGTTTTGACATATGTTATGTGGGTCGGGTTCAGCGATGACCTGCGGAAGCAAACAGAAACAGTCTTGTTTCGGTAAGATGAACTGGCACACTCCACGGATCGTAGATCCAACAACTAAACTTAACATACCCAGTATATGTCTATTTACTTTTCTGTCTGTCTAAACCTGTGAACTCACCAACTTTTTAGTTGACTCTTTTCGCATGTATTCTCAGGTAACTAATGGAGCACACGCTAGGACATACAAGAGGAGTACTAGAAGAGTCGCATGCATTAGACTCTAGTCCTAGGCTTGTGTTGATGTGATTCTTTTAAAAACAATTTAAACAATGTAGTGTTTGATACACTTTAATTTCCGCTGCTACACTTTACTTTTCCGCTGCTTAATATTTCAACTTTTCTGCTGCTTTATTATGAAACTTTGTATTACTTTCCAAAACTGTATGTGTGCAAATCATATAGAGTCGTTCTATATGACCATGAGCAGTGATCCTGGCCACGTCACACCCATGCGGTCTGACACCGCACGTGGGAATTTGGGAGTGTGACAAGTGTCTTCGTAAACTTGAGTCTTTAGTGGCTCATGCGGTGACTCGTTGCTCCCTAATCAACAAATACATAATACTTCTTGTTTACCTTCCATCTATCCAAATTAACCATTGGTCTTGACTTTTCTAGACCCAACATAGATTAAGTGCACTTGAAACACCATCTTACCATTGGTCATATTCTCTATGTGGACAATGATTGGCATTTTGTCATCTAGGGGCTTTGAGTCAATCTTGGTAACCTTGGTTTGTAAGACTAAATAATTAAATATGGCCCTCATGATTATTTAATTAAACAAGATCAATTACCTAAATACCTGTAAAGACTAATAAAGGCTGATGCTCACCAAACTTCTTATTTGTCTAAGTAATGAATCTACAAAGACTAACAGCCTTCGGAAGGAAGGAGTTACTCTTCGGAAGCAACATTGCTTCCGAAGGGTAACTCACTCCTACTGAAGGTTGTACAAGACAAACCACTTCGGAAGGCCAACACTTAACAGATCTAAAGCTTCAGAGCTTCCGAAGACAATGAAGCTTCCGAAGATCAAAGGCTTCCGAAGAATCTCCTCTGCATTCTCCAAAGACAAAGACTTCCAAGGATAATCCTCTGATAAAGACTGTAGCTGATTACCTTTATGGTACAAAAGGTGCTGACAACAGACATGCTGGTCTGAGTAAAACAAAGATAACATCCCTAAAGTCAGACACAACACCTTACTTCTCCTATGCTGCATTAAATACAAAAGATTGCCTGAAGCCTTGAAGATTAAAAACATTAAATGTCTTTTGTATTTAGCTAGTCTTTTGTAAAAGTCAATGTCTATATTTGTAATGATTGTAATCAAGTGTCTTAGCCTGTTAAGACACTTTAGATACTAGAATAAGCTTTACTTTATGTATTGTCTAGTATACCCAACTAGTATTCCTAAAAGTATACGGTTATAGCCTTGGCTAGATAACCTCTTAATTGTAACTTGTATAGGTGCGCTTGTGCTTGCTTGTTGTAACACTTGAGCAACTTTGAGAGATATATATCTTTGAGCTTGAAATTTATTCTTAAGTTCTTACTATTATTCAAAGATTATTTGGTTACCATTAAGTGTTTGAGAGATCCTTCTAACAGATATTCCGCATCTGTTAGATTGAAAGAAAGAAATACTTGTAAAGTGTTGTTTGAAGTAAACAACCCGATCCAACAGTACCCCTAACAGATAGATAATTATTTGATGGACGTAACTATCATTATTTATCCTAATTAGGGTTTCCCCTTGGATGTATATACATATGAGACTTATGGTTCCTAATAGAGGTTACTCACTCTAAACATTGCTAATCACGAATCTCCTCATCTCAAGAGAATTCGTCAGCCTCCATAACCAAGCCTTCTCATCTTATCTCCATCCTCACTGTACGCCCTAAACGGAAACCCGATCGGATAGTCATCACAGGAATCATGTTTGGAATCAACAACGCATTCACCGGATTCACAGGTTTCATCTAATCTCTATTTCATTATTGATTTCATGTTCATTTCTAAATCTGAATCAAAGGAATCGATCCAACATGGTTATGATTAACATATTGGTGATTTTGCTAATACCTGTATCCGGCTTCATAAGTGCGAATGTCTCAACTTCTTGATAGTTATAATCATATTCATTTTCTACAAATCATCCCATTCATTAACTCTTGCTTGGATGTGATCATCATGATAAACACTATTTGCTCTGTGTGAACATGTATTATGATGGTTTATATGAGTTGATTGCATGCCTGACACACCCTGAGGTGGCCTTTATGAGCTTTTTTGATCTGGATGATTGTAAGGTGGAATATTGGGATTTTTATGTAGTCCAATTGGTTGGATATTTACCTATTACTCGAAATTGAGGTTATGCTTGTGGAACAATTTCTGGATAAGGTAGAATGCTGCATATTCATGGCAACTAGGTGGTGACTGTATAGCTTGTGGAGTAGGTGGTGGTGGTAGATTTGGTGGAATACCTTGCTTGCTATGGTTAATCGTTTTTGTTGCTTCTATATTAGTATCTTTTTGATTTAGATGAACATACAACCCAGATCTTTAAAGAACTTGGTTTTTTCGAGCTAGTTTCTCTATTTCTGGATAAAAATCAACGGTGATGTCTTTTAAGAATGCCTAGTATGCATGTAGTATAAAAATCATTATCACAAATCCAACAAGAAATAAAGAAATTCAAAACTTTTTGGTTTTTTATGTTTATGAAAAAATAAATAAAAGCAAATGAAAACTTAATTTTAAATTTAATTGAAACTAAACTAAAATAACACTTTTCGCGTTGATTTCCTGACAATGACACCATTTTGATCGATGTCGTGAGATCAATAAAAAAATGAGTCCTAAAACTTGAGTCTGAGCTACTTTTCAATATTAAAATTCATATAAAAGCTGTGGAAAGTATTATTTAGTAACTAGTTAATAACTAGACAAAAAGTCTAAGCTTGGTTGTATATTATGATTGAGGAAATGTGTTGGATCGGGTTGCTTAATCTACACAACACTTCACAAGTATTTCTGTCTATACTCTAACAGATGCGGAATGTTCTGTTAGATTAATCTCTCAAAGACTCAAATGACAAATTATAATCTTTGAACAACAATAAGAACACCAGAATAATTTCAAGCTCAAGGATATATTTCTCTCAAAGTAATAAGCGTACAAGCACACTCGAAGCATACATACAATGAGAGGTTATATAGCCGAGGCTACAACCGTATACACTTAGGAATACAAGTTGGGTATACTAGACAATACATAAAGTAAAGCTTATTCTAGTATGTTGAGTGTCCTAACAGGCTAAGACACTCAGTCATCATCATTACATTAATAGACATTGACTTTACAAAGTACTAATAAATACAAAAGACATTTAATGTTGTTGATCTTCAAGGCTTCAGATGATCTTTTGCATTTAATGCAGCATGGGAGAAGTAAGGTGTTTGTCTGACTAATTACATGTTGTCTTTGTCTTTACTCAGACCAGCATGTCTTGTGTCAGTCACTTTTGTACTTTGAAAGTGCTCAGCTACAGTCTTTGATTTAGGAATATTTTCGGAAGTCTTTGTCAGCAGAGGAATGTCTTCGGAAGCTTTTGATCTTCAGAAGCAACAAGTCTTGTACACCTTTCGGTAGGAGTAAGTTATCCTTCGGAAGTAATGTTGCTTCCGAAGAGTAGCTTCTTCCTTCCGAAGAGCGTTAGTCTTTGTAGCACTTATACTTAGACAAAATAGGAAGTTTGGTGAGCATTAGCCTTTATTAGTCTTTACAGTCTCCCCTAGGCTGATGCTACCAAAACTTCCTATGGAATCCTCATTACAACCTTTTCTCCCCTCAGGACTTGAGCCCTTGTCTTTGTCCATCTGCTTGCTTGCCTCCCTTCTTGTCCCTCGTCTGGATTTTCAAGAGGAAGGTTCTCCAGATCAAAGACAAAGGGTGCAGCCAGCGCAAACAATTGCACCAAATTCACAACCTTTATTCCTCCATTGCTCAGAGTGAGAGTAAACTCTTTATGATGTCTACTGTAGCTCCACTTCACAACAGGAACATAGGTATGATGGTGTTGTAGATCATATAGATCTTTTGGATTGTCTTTTGGCCTTGATGCTCCTAGTTTGGCCTTTGATCCTGGGGGAGGTGATTCTGGCTCAGAGTCAGAGGAGATGGCAGATGTTCTCTTTTTCCTTCTGGCTATGCTCTTTTTTCTTGTAAATCTTGGTCTGGCTTGAGCAGTAGCTTGACTCCTCTGATCTCTGGCTTGTTGGTCTTCCACACTAGACCCTACTGCTGCACTTGTTTTTGCAATAGGCTGTGAACCAACATCCTCAGTCATTGAGGGTTCAGATCTCCTCTCAGCAGCCTGTGTTTGTCTCTCAGGGTCAGGGATTTGAGATGGTTGTTTCCCTTCAGTCTTTTTACCCTTGAACACTGAAGAGATTGGCATGTTGTCCATAGAGGGACTTGATGGAGGAGATGGTTGTTCTTCCTTAGGGTTGATAGGAAACATGTTGAGGAACATGGCTTTTGTTGCTTCCCCACACATGACTTCCTTACCTTGCCTTATTCCTGTTCCAGAGAGGGGAAATTCTATTCTTACCCCTTCCCCTAAGCCTAAGCCTCTCATTAGGCTTGCCTTTTGAGCCCTTATTTGCTCAATTGAAAGTAACTCACCTCTGGCAATTTTAGCCTTGATATCTCTGATATGCATATCCATGGTTGAGTTCTTCATAGGGCCTAGCTGCCGAGCATGGAAGCCATATTCCAGGAGAAAGGCCTTGTTCTTATCTCTGTAGGCCTTCTCCTTTTGCTTCTTTGTAAGGACAGTTTGGGCCTTGGATGCAGCAGCAGCCTGTTCTTACTGCTGCACCTTGTCTAGCTCGGCAGCCATCTGAGGCACCGACCATCCCCATACTTCATCAAAGTCATAGCCTCTCTCTTCAAGCAGAGCAGAGAGTCTAACTCGTTCTTCGTCCTGAAAGGTGTCTGGTCGGCCCTTTACTTTCTTTTTGGGAATCCTCTCCTCTTGTTCTGCTTCCTCCTCTGGGGTTAGCTTCCTTTTTCCTTTGTCATCAGCAGTTAATTTTACCCCAGAGACAGTGTCTCCTGTTGCCTCACCAGTTGGTTCATTGGCACTTAGCTCCTCTGTGGAGGAATCATCAGGAAAAGCAGCAACAGATACAGGACAAAAGAAGGAGTGGCGCACTTAAAGAGTAAAAGTACATCGTAGCGCAAAAGAGAATCCCGCAGAAAGAGGATCCCGCAGAAAGTTTCCACTTTTGTCCAGCTGAAAAATGGAATGCAATAGTCTAAGATGCTTAATAGCTCCAACAAGCGCGAAAGCCGTTGCTTCTTGCTTTCGAGCCCAAGCCTACGTTTGCTTAGTAAGGTTGCTTCTTTTTATATCTCCTCAAAAAAGTCAAGGCGCGTTAGCGCTTTTTTCTTTATTTCTTTTGATTTTTCAATAAGGGGCGGAGCTTGAAGAAGCGAGGCTATCAGAGAAAAAAGTGTTCGGAAGCAGCTGCAGCTTCCGAGTTAACCTCAGCATTCACTGTCTCCTCCAGTTGACCAGTCACCTTAGATGATTCCTTATTAGTTTCCACAAGGGGCTCAGGAGAGGAGGAGAGATCTTCGGCAGCCTTTGTCCCAGAAGGGGACACAGGTTCCATGATTATTGGTTCTTCTTGTGTAGCTTCTTCCATGGCAACCTGGGCTGCAGTCTCAGAAGTAGACTGAGTCCCAGAAGGGGACTGAGGTTCCAAAGAGACATTTGTTGTTTGCTTCTCAGTCTCTTTGGCAACCTCCCTAGTATCCTCAGAAGAAGAAGAAGAGGAAGAAGAAGAAATTTGAAAGTAAGTGCCCAAGAAGTCATCCCATTCAGCAGTCAAAGTGACTATGGATGGGTTAACCTCCTGTGCACCTTCCTCTTCTCTTGCTTCTGGTCCTGACCCTGCAAAGGGTGCATTCGCCCCCTTTTTGGTAGCATCAGGGGAGATGAATGTGGTTGTAGAAGGATCAGGATGAAATGGAGAGAAGACAACCGGGGGACGCCTTTTGAGATCCAGAATAGCAGCATCTTTGTTCTGGATCTCAAGTTGCAGGGCATCAACCTCAGCTTCTAAGGAGGCCACCCTGGCTTGGAGTGTTGCAACTGTGGCCGTCAATTCCTGTTCTCTGGTGCCCTCATCCACATGAGTGGAATCCTTGGGCGATGGAGTACTGAGCCTAGCTCCTGCACCTCCATCACCAGAAGTGGGTTCTTGGCTCCCTGGATTCCCTTCATTGAGAAGGGCTTCAAAGAAGTCCTCCCCAACATAAGTTGCCGCAGGTGAGGTCCTATTGTCTGTACCACTATCCTATGGATCTTGATTAAGATCAACGGTAGTGGCAGCCTCACCTGCATTGACCCCTTCAAAACTACTGGGGCCAACCTTTGATAGGAAAGGCTCTGGGTCAGGATACCTTGCCTGTAACTGTGTCACCACTCTCATTAAGGTTTGGGTAGTGGGAGAGAGTGGTTCCTCCACAGTTGCTGCAGAAGCTCCTTGAGCCTGGGAAAAAGTATGGGTGGGGGGCATTTCTGGGTGGTAAGAACCTGGAGACTTGGGAGACTGTCTCTGATCTAGTTGAGTTGCTTTAGTTGAAGCAGACCCAAATATAGGATTATCCCTTTGAATATTCTCAGATATGTTTTGGGACATAAGCTGAGGGCTTTCAGGCTGGTTAAGGGCAGCCACAGGTTCCAGAGGAAGAACCTGTGGAACAACAAGAGGTGTGGCTTTCACCTTAAGTAGGACTGTGCCCTGGGCAGTCCTTTTCACCTTTTTCTTTTTGGGATCAGTAGAAGGAGCCTGAGCAACTGTAGAGAGTTGCACAGGGGTTCGTTTGCGTTTGTAAGTAATCTTTATGGGGTGAGGAACAGAAGTGGAAGGTGTGGGTTCAGCATCTGTGGGGTTAACAGAGCTGTCACCTTCAGGAGTATGTGACTCCATAGATGGAAGAAGGGGAGTGAATTTCCCAGAAAACTGGGCACCCTTCTTCTTTAATTGCACAAAAACCTTGGAAGAAACCAAGGGCATTTTGTAAGTATTCCCAGTTAGAGTGAGGGAAGTGCCCAACTCCTCATTAAAGATATGTTGCAAAAACCTGGGGTACATACAAAATTTCTTTGGTGACGAAATATTGTCAACCAAATTATTAAAAATAAAAGCAGAGAAGTTAAACAGTTGGTTGGAGACCAAACCATGAATAGCCGAAGCTAAGTCAGATGGAATTTGATCCCAACCACCAGCTTTATTGGAAAGACAGTGAAGGAACAAATGTATGAGGTACTTGTAATTATAGGACACTCTACCCTTCAAATAGGTTGTTGAAGGGAGAGGACCTTCGTACCCCATCGACTGAAATGTCGATGCTACCTCATCCTTTGTGAATGAGACCTTTCCACCGGCATCATTTAGTCTGAGATGCCGACAGATGGTCTCCACATTGATAGAAACAGGATGAACATCAACGGTAGCATTGAGAGTCCGACCATTGGAAGAAGAAGAAACAGAACAGGATGCCCAAAATTGTTGGTGATGAGATTCATACACCAAGGGCTGAACAGTGAGTGCAAAGAGATACCTGCTTCTTTGAAGAAAAGAGATGATTGGTGCGAAGTCAGCATCATGCTCTGCTGATAACTCCGCAGGTACGTTGTGAGCAGGTTTGAAAGCAAGAAGATCCATTTCAATCGACGGTTTCTAGGTTACGATTTGAGAGAAAGAAGAAAGGCAATTTTGAAGTGAAACGGTGAGAGAAGATGAATGAGCGGGAGACCTATTTATACCTTTGGATTTCAGCATTTAATATATATACACATTAAATTTGAGATCCGGATGTCAGAAAAAAGTCTTCCAATGACAGCTGGTTTCACAATAAATGTTCAAAATTTATTAAGGACCAAGGGGCTTCCGAAGATGTGGCTTTCGGAAGGAGTTTAAGAACCAAAAAGTTTTTCAGAAGAGTTTTGCTTCCGAAGTATAATTTTTATACTGTCGGAAGCACTGCTTCTGAAGTATCAGAAGCAATGGTTAGGAAGTATAAAGTTAATACATCGGAAGCATTACTTCTGAAGTATCAGATAAGTACATTATATAAAATGTTCTTCGGAAGAAACTTTCTTCTGAAGAGTATTATCAGAAAATTTAGCTTCCGAAGTCAATGTATCGGAAGAGTATTACTTTAGAAGATAATTTAACTTCTGAAGTGTGAGCACTTTCGACAAAGAAAAATAATGTTTCCGAAGACTTAATCTATCATTTGTAGAGTAGTTACTCATCAGAAGATAAATTAAGTCTACCTTCCGAAGAATTAATTATCAATTTATTTATTCAAAGTTAATCATTCCAATGGCTGTAATTAAATACCTGAATCTTCCTTCATCAAATGCTTTGGTGAAAAGATCAGCCAAGTTGTGTTCTGAATCAACTTCGACTAAATGAATTAACTTCTTCTCTGCACAATCTCTGATGAAATGGTATCTGATGTCAATGTGATTGGTCTTGGAATGCTTGACAGGATTATTGGTGATGGAGATTGCACTGGAATTGTCTATCTGAATAGGAGTATTGAACAGATCCACTCCATAATCCCTAATCTGATTTTGAATCCAAATGACTTGTGCACAGCAGCTAGAAGCAGCTATGTATTCTGCTTCTGCAGTAGAAGTAGAAACACATGACTGTTTCTTGCATTGCCACGATACAATCCTGGATCCAAGAAATTGACATCCTCCAGATGTTGATTTCTTGCTGATGTTGCACCCTCCATAATCACTGTCAGTGTAAGCTACGAACTGGAAGTCATCATTTCTAGGATACCATAATCCTAGATTTGGTGCTCCTTTGAGATATCTAAAAATTCTTTTCACAGCCAGTAAATGTGAGACTTTGGGAGTGGCCTGAAATCTTGCACAGACACAAGTTGCAAACATGATATCTGGCCTGCTTGCTGTGAGATACATCAAAGACCCTATCATCGCTCTGTATTGGTGTTGATCAACATCCTCCCCCTCAAGATCAGGGCTAAGAGATGTTGTCTTGGACATAGGAGTTCCCAAAGCTTTGCAATCAGACATCTTGAATCTTTCAAGAATGTCCTTGACATATTTTGATTGATTAATAAAAATCCCTGTAGGAGTTTGTTTCACTTGTAGTCCAAGAAAGAAGGCGAGTTCTCCCATTGAACTCATTTCAAACTTGGATTTAATCAGTGATTCAAAGTCCTTGCAGAGAGATTCATTAGTTGAACCAAAAATAATATCATCAACATAGATTTGTACTAGCATGATATGTTGATTGGACTTCTTGAAAAAGAGAGTTTTATCAATTGTTCCTCTCTTGAAATTGTTAGACAATAAAAAGGAAGACAAAGTTTCATATCATTTTCTGGGAGCTTGATGCAGCCCATAGAGAGCTTTATCAAGCTTACAGACATGATCAGGAAACTTTGGATCTTCAAAACCTGGAGGCTGACACACATAAACCTCCTCTTCAATCTTTCCATAGAGAAAGGAACTTTTGACATCCATTTGAAACACTTTGAAGTTCTTGGCAGCTGCAAATGCTAAAAAGATTCTGATGGCTTCAAATCTTGCAACAGGTGCAAAGACTTCATCGTAGTCAATTCCCTCCTCTTGAGTGTAACCTTGTACAACTAATCGTGCTTTGTTTTTTATGACAACACCCTTGTCATCTTTCTTGTTCCTGAAAACCCATTTGGTTCCAATGGCATGCTTTCCCTTTGGTAAGGGACAAGTTTTCCATACTCCTTGTCTTTCAAATTGAAGAAGCTCCTCCTGCATGGCTTCTACCCAACTGTTGTCTTTCAATGCTTCATCAACCTTCTTTGGTTCTATTTGGGATAGAAAACATGAGAACAAACAAATGTTTGCTTCGTGCATAGAGCTTCTAGTTCTTACTCCTTCTTCAACATTTCCAATAATGTTCTCAACTGGATGAGTGTTGTGAATTCGATTTCTTGGAATCACATCCAATTGAGAAACTTCATCCAGATTGATTGACTCAAGGTCAGGAAGTACTACCTCAAGTTGAATTTCTGGCATATCCTATGGATTCTGAATTTGAACTGATGTGGGTTGGTTTTCTCTGGGAAAAGTAGTTTCCAGAGTGGTTGCCTCTGCTGATGGACTTCCTACTTCTTCTTGATGTTGTAAACCAGAAGTAGATTCAATTGATGGACCTGCCTGATATGTGTTGTTTGTCTCAGACTGTGACACAACATTTTGTGCTGAAGAGAATTCTGCCAAGATTTGTCTTGAAGCTATTGGCAGTTCAACACGAAAATCATCTTCTCTTGTGCCTTTGGAGGTGTCTATGGTATCTGTCTGTGAAACTGGAACATACTCTTTCACCAGATTAAATATAGATGTAAAGCTATCAAGATCAAATAACCAATCAGGGCCTGTTCCCGGTTTATTAAGAGTATGTTCATTGAACTGAACATTTGCAGACTCTTCAATAATCCTGAAAGCTTTGATGTATACTCTATAAGCCTTAGCATGTGAAGAGTACCCAACAAAGTAGACCTCTGCTGATTTCTCAGCAAACTTGGCTAAATGATCTTTAGTATTCAAGATGGTACATTGACATCCAAATGGTTTGAGAAATCCAATGAATGGTTTTCTCTTATGCCAAATTTCATAAGGAGTCATACCATGTGTCTTAACTACCAATACTCTATTTTGGACATAACAGGCAGTATTGACTGCTTCTGCCCAAAAAGTTATTGGAAGTTTGGCATCAGACAACATGGTCCTTGCAGCCTCAATTAGTGTCATATTCACTCTCATAGCAACACCATTTTGTTGTGGAGTCCTAGGAGCACTAAATTGTCTTGTTATACCTTTAGATTCACAAAATGAATTTAACACATGATTTTTGAATTCTGTTCCTTGATCTGATCTAATTATTTTTACATGGTGGTCACTTTCATTCTCCACCCTAAGTATGAATGACTTTAGGATCTCAGCAGTTTCATCCTTGTTACTCAAGAAGAATACCCAGGTATACCGAGAGAAATCATCAGTAACCACCAAGCAATATGACTTTATACCAAGACTTTTTACACTTGTGGAGCCAAACAAGTCCATATGAAGCAAATGCAGGACTGTTGTTATAAAATTTATCTCTTTGGCATGATGTGATGACTTGTGTTGCTTACCTTTTAGGCATGCAACACATTTGTCAACACATATGAATTCCTTTGTTGGTAAACCAGTTACTAAGTTATTTTTGACAAGTTTATTCATATTTTTGAGATTTACATGACAAAGTCTTCTATGCCAAAGAGATGATTCATCAAGTGAAGCTTTTGAGACAAAGCAGCTTATATTACTAAGAGGTGCAGCTGTGCTCATGTCTAGCATATACATGTTGTTTCTTCTTGGAGCCCTGAGCATAATTTGATCATTTGGTACCACAAATCCTGGTTTCAGGACAATGCATTCATGCTCAGTAAACAACATGTTGTGCTTTTGATCACAAACCTGTGATACACTTAGTAAATTGTAATTAAGTTCTTTTACAAAATGCACATTCTCAAAGCTTACCTTACCATTAGTGATTGTGCCCCTACCTGTTATGTAACCTCCCACTGGATCACTCCCAAAAGCAACAGACCCTCCAAAAAATAGTTCATATTTGTGCAAGTGAGTCTTGTTGCCTGTCATGTGCTTGGAACAGCCACTGTCAACTATCCACAAGTTGCCTTTTGATTCCTGCTGTCCCTGTACATGACCGTAAGTGAGTTAGTTTCTGATAGGAACCCAAGCCCATGTGGTCTTGGGTTTTCCATTTGCATCATTATAAGTAAATTTCTTTGACATCATCATAGGTGGAACAGATGATGTGCTTGCTTCTGATAAGAGGGATGGTTTATCAGTTGATTCCTTCTTCTTCCATACTTGTTTTACTTTGTGAATTGTCGGAAGACTCTGTTTCCTTTGATAGTCGTCGGAGGCTACTTTTCCTTTTCCTTCCGATGGTCTTCTTCCGAAGGAAAAAGGTTTCTTTTGTTTGTTGGAAGCCTTCTTTTCATGAGCTTCCGAGATTCCTTTTCCATCGGAAGCTCTCCTTTCTTTTGCTTCCGAAGCTTTCTTTCCGGAAGCTTTCTTGTTTTGTTTCTTCCAGTTATTGGAAGTGCTTGCTTCCGATACCTTCTTGACTGATTGTCTTTCTGGTTCTTCCGAAGAAACAGATGACTTGCTCCAGCTCTTCTTTCTTCCTCTTCTTTGTGTTTCTGAGAGAATTATGTTTCTTGGATTATAGAAGCAATCAGCAGCAAAGTGATTCTTCTCACCACACATCAGACATATAGTTTGACTGTTGGGAGAGTGTTGCTGCTGATCTCTTTTGATGAAGGCTGAGCTTTGATCCTCAGAGAGTGATGATTTGGATGTTCCAACAAACTTGTTGGCTTTAGGATTTGTCTGTTTTCCTGAAAAATTGACCTTTCTCTCCGTTGATCTACCCCTTTTGGACTTGTCTGATGGACAAGTGACATATTCATCTGATGGGATACTCCCTGTGTTTTTAGCTTTGACAAAAATTGTTGAATGTTTCTTAGTTTTCTTAGTTCTTTTCTTATTTCTTAAAGCTCATTCTGTTATTAATGGTTTGATAGGAGTATCCCTCTCATCTGAACATGTTGAGTTACTTGGGTTTGGATCAGAGAGGTCATCACTTTGATCTACCTTGTGCATGTCTAACTCATCATCATACACAAGATTTGTTACTGGTTTACATCTGATTTCTACCATAGGAGTATAAACAGATGGAGGCTCCATTTTGTTATAACCCAACCCAGCTCCCATCTTTCTTACAAGCTCAGATGTATCACTCATTCTAAAGAGTTTTTCATATTTTTCACCTTGGCTTAGAAATTTGTCTCTGTAAGACTCAGCCAATACAAGTTCAGTCTTGGCAGTGGTTAGTCTTTCTAAAAGATTTTTAATTTGACACTGTTTGTTAGTATCTTCATGTTTTAAACTTGAAATAGTCTTTTACATTTCTTCAATCTTTTCTTTGCAATTTCTTTCAGCCTCAAAGAAATTTGCCTTGACAACTTGTAAAGACTCAAGTTCGTTACAGAGTTGAGAATTTATCTTTTTATAAACAGTTAATGTTTCTAAGCATTCAGGTGTGCACATACTATCAGTTACCTTGCTTGAAGAAGATGAGTCATTTGCCATTAAAGCACTGTTGGAGATGGAAGCATCCTCAGCTTGAAAGCTCCAATCTGAAAAGTCTTGTTTTGCAATGTTTGCATTGTTTGTTGAGCTTGATGTCCTTTGTTGTGGTTGCCCAGAAGCTGATGGCTAAGTGCTTGAAGACTTGCATTCCCTGGCAAAATGTCCTAACTGCTGGCAGTTGAAGCATTTGAGTTTAGATTTGTCAAGCCCAAACCCAGTCTTCATATTGTGCCTTTTGAACTGTCTGCCGGTTCTTTGATATAACTTCTTTGCTCTGTAGGAGATCATGGCCATTTGATAGTTTATATCCATCTCCTCAAGATCATCTGCAGGAATGCCATCCAAGTCTTCCTGGCACAGATGAAAGTAGTTGGTTTCCTCAGCCATAAAGGCTCCTTGCCCAGAGGTTGGTAGTGGAGTTGGGTTAGAGACAGGGTTTGAGTGTGTGTTTGATGAATTTAGAGTTTCAGGAAATGTGACAGTGGGTGTGGAGGTAGGATGGTAGATAGGTTGATAATTCTGGTATGGAGGATTGTTGATGGGTGCATAAAGTGCAGCTGAACCAGATGATATATGGGAAACTTTAGATTCTTGGGCATCTAATTCCATCTGGTAAGCACTGAGAATACCAAATAACTCTCCTAGAGTTAGAGTTTTCAGGTTCTCTGTTTTTCTGATTGTAACTGAATAAATGTTCCATGCCTTTGGAAGAGATCTCAGAAATTTTCTGAGCACATCTTGATTATCCAGCATCACACCTGCAATAGTTAATTCATCCACAAGTTGGACATACCTTAGGTACTGAGATGACATATTCTCATTGTTTTGTTGACAAAAGTTTTCAAACTTTTGTTTCAGCATATCCTTCTTGTTTTCTTTGACATCATCTGATCCTTCATACATCTGCTTCAAGGAGTTCCAAAGTTCTTGTGCAGACTTGCATTTCTTGAATGCATGTATAATGGAGTTCGGTATTGACATCTGAATGAGCCAAAGAGCCTTAGAATCAACTTCCATCTTCTTGTAGTCCTCATCTGAGTACATAGATGGGTCTTTTGGTACTGCAGCTCCCCCAGCTCCAGCAGCAGCAACTGTAGGAATGTAAGGCCTTCAAGAACAGACTTCCAGAGTTTGAAGTCCTGGTTCCTGATGAATCCTTCCATTCTGACTTTCCAGGTGTCAAAGTCTTCAGGGGTGAACATCGGTGGCTTGTTGAGAGTGCCATTTTCTGTATCATGTTTGTTTATAGCAGCCATCTTAGACAAACACAGAGACTATGAGTTTTGAAACGATGAGAATTTTAGAAGAAATAGAACTGGTAACTTAAGGATGATTAATCACTTAAGTTCAAGAGCCAAAGCTTTGATACCACTTGTTGGATCGGGTTGCTTAATCTACACAACACTTCACAAGTATTTCTTTCTATACTCTAACAGATGCGGAATGTTCTGTTAGATTAATCTCTCAAAGACTCAAATGACAAAGTAATAATCTTTGAACAACAATAAGAACACCAGAATAATTTCAAGCTCAAGGATATATTTCTCTCAAAGTAATAAGCGTACAAACACACTCGAAGCATACATACAGTGAGAGGTTATATAGCCGAGGCTACAACCGTATACACTTAGATATACAAGTTGGGTATACTAGACAATACATAAAGTAAAGCTTATTCTAGTATGTTGAGTGTCTTAACAGGCTAAGACACTCAGTCATCATCATTACATTAATAGACATTGACTTTACAAAGTACTAATAAATACAGAAGACATTTAATGTTGTTGATCTTCAAGGCTTCAGATGATCTTTTGCATTTAATGTAGCATGGGAGAAGTAAGGTGTTTGTCTGACTAATTACATGTTGTCTTTGTCTTTACTCAGACCAGCATGTCTTGTGTCAGTCACTTTTGTACTTTGAAAGTGCTCAGCTACAGTATTTGATTTAGGAATATTTTCGGAAGTCTTTGTCAGCAGAGGAATGTCTTCGGAAGCTTTTGTTCTTCAGAAGCAACAAGTCTTGAACACCTTTCGGTAGGAGTAAGTTATCCTTCGGAAGTAATGTTGCTTCCGGAGTAGCTTCTTTCTTCCGAAGAGTGTTAGTCTTTGTAGCACTTATACTTAGACAAAATAGGAAGTTTGGTGAGCATTAGTCTTTATTAGTCTTTACAAAATGATTGTAATTACAAAACATTTAAACTTTGTTCTAAATGATTATGAGAAAATGGATCCACTTCTAGTTTTGAGTATGTTTACTTAATGATTTTTTAAGTTAAACTTAGTAGGAAGTCATGAAATTGTGACTATCTACTTGATAATTCAAGTTATAGTTATAGAATCGATTGTCAAGCAAAATCCATTCACAAACCACCAATCTAATTTTCAAAACACAAGAAACATTCAAACTGCTAATGATGTAAAATAAACCAAAAACGAATGAACATTAACCAATGCTTTCAACACAATTAAGTTTTTTAAACAAATTACCAAACAATTGAATTTAATCGTAACTTAATTGGTTACAAAATTAAATCCCAAAACCTAGGTAAACTAAATCAATTCTAACTTACAAGAACCCTCCACCCGTTGAAGAACATCGGAGCATTTTCCTTTCCTCATTTTTGGGTCATAAAATACTTTGAAAAGGTATGAACTTGGCCAAAAAAAAATTAACAAGGAAGCTTCCTCTAAAACACTACTATTTGGGTATAGAGCAAAAATCTTAAAAATACATTCATGGTCATATGATACGTCTTATGCCCAATCAGCAACCCATACGCCTGGTGTTTTCTGTCAACGGTCAAAATTAGGTGTGCCATATGCTAGACGTATCATATGCCGACCCCATCGTATCATATGGTAGCCATATTTGGATTTGTCTCATCAAGAAACATTGTTTTCATATATTATGAATTCCAAGAATCATTTCATAGTCTGAGATATGTATCTTCCAAGTTTTGAGCTTTTGAACTTCACATATTTGCCTTTGTAATCTCTCAGCTTTTCTTTTAACCTCCAATAAACTTCCAAAATACATCATTAGTAAACATGTTACAAACCAATAACACATAAAATCAAACAATTAAACATCAACTACACAAAAAACATTACGTGATCAAGGACCGAGATAAGAACAATGGAGAACGGTAAAGGTGTGAAGTTATGAACTAAACAAGAAGAACCGAAGACGAAAATTGAATCAGTGTCTTCAAGTTGAAGCGAAACCTAGGCAGCCCTTTGATTCCTCCGTCCCTTTCAGAATGTCCAAAGACAAGAACACTTTGTTCCCTTATTTCTAGGGCGTAAACGAATCAAACCCGCTCGTGAAATACTTGGAATGAGATTGGTATAAAGCTCGAATGAGCCGAGCCTAAACGACGAGCCCAAAAATATGGGTTGTTTAGTTATCGAGCCCGAGACCAAGCTTTACATATCGAGCCCGAGCTCGAGCTTTACATATTGACCTTGAGCCGGATCGCAAGCCTAAACGAACTTTTTATTTTTATAAATTTTATTTATTTTATTAAATGTATATTTATAAAACTAATTATTTTTATATATAAATTTATGATAAATATATTTAAATCTTATATTTTATGTTAAATTTGAAAAGTAAAATTATAAATATATATTAAATTAGTAATTTAAGTAGATAAATTAAATAATTAAAATATAAACAAGCCGCGTCAAGACGAGCCTAAAAATTTTCTAACAAGCCGAGCTCGAGCCTTGAAAATAAAACTCTTAACGAGTTGAGTTCGAGCTCGAGCCCTATTTTGTTTAAACGAGTTGAGCTCGAGCCTTAATGAGCACGTGATTAGCTCGGCTCGGCTCGTTTACACCCTCTCCTATTTCAAAGTCGCCCACATGCATGCTCTATGTTAGAAATTAATTGGGGCTTAATCCGGTCAAAAAGAAAAATGGGTCCCTGGTTTAAAACGTGATCTAAAAACATGCATGGCGTGAACGTGGAGCATTGACTTTGCATGGCCATGTGTGATGACGTGGCACGTTTCATGTACCGTGGAGATTACGTGTATTTTGAGCACATCGAGGTGAAATCCATTTTAAATTAAATCATGTGTAACGCATTGCACAATTAAATCTAAAGCAACTTTATTCTAGCGGAGTATTACCCCTGCATGCCCCTCTTTATTTTCTCTTACAATTTTATTTACTTTATTTAATTATATAATATTATATTTCTGTTATTTTATCATTATTGCCGTTTTGGCTGTATTTTGACTTTTATATATATATATATATATATATAGGGGATGTTCCATTAAAAACTTTCATATTTGAGAAAACTAAGAAAACTAATCATAATTGTTATTAATCAATTTCGTTTTTCGTTTTTTATTTTACATTTTGTTTTATTATAATGTTATATTTGTTAACAAAAAGAAAAAAAGAAAAAAATAAATGTAATTTATGTTATTACATATATGCAACTCATTGATTACATATATGTAACTTTTAAACTACATATATGAGTTACATATACGTAACTTTATTGGTTACATATACGTAATTTCGTAATCTACATATTTTTATTAAAATTTTTTGTTTGTTTATCACATTTCTAAGCTAATAATAAAAAATCATGAAAAAAAAATTTTAAAAATTGATTGGTTAGTAGGAGTTTTCTTAGTTTTCTCCAAAGTAAGGAGTTTTTATTTGAACCCTTATATATATATATATATATATATATATATATATATATATATATATATATATATATATATTAAAAGGATAGCATAAATGAAATTTAAAAATTTCTTTTTAAGATGACATTAGTAATTGTGCATCGGAAAATGTCATCCGCTTCTCTCTCGTCTCAGGCATGGACGAAGCTTAATAAGTATTGTTTCGTCCCCTTGTTTCGCAAAATTATCATGTATTACAGTTCTCATAAATTTCCGCCTCCTTTCAAGACATTCAAGCTCCGTCACTTGTTTCGAGAGCAAGCCGCTTATCGCATCAGGCTAGAAACCTGTATGTATAAGACCCTAATTATACCCCAATTAATTACAATAAAATATTTTTATATATTTGACCTATCATGATTCAAAAGAACAAATTTAGTCTTATATTCATTTATTTGTCTAATTAGTTAATGAAAAGTATGCCAACGCCATAAAAGCAGCAGGTCAATCACCAAATAATATTCCTAAATTTCAAATAGGACAATTCTATATTTACAAAATATTTAAATGAAAATTAAGTGCATTACAAAAAATCACAAATGAGACTAGTCTATCATTATTAAATCATAAATTTTGTTTTGCAACTATTGCTAGGCCTACAAGAAAAGAAAAGGATGTTATTTTGTTTATTGTGTATTTAAAAAATAAATAAAAAAATTATTTTCTTTCTACCGACATGCATGTAGTCCGGACATATCGAAGAAATTTTATTTATTTATGTTCTGATGATCCATAGCCTATAGATATTTTCATATGCGCAACAATTATTACATTAAATCGCACCTAACTTTGACTGTTGACTACACACTCTATGCTAACGGCATGTCGTCAAGATATGTTAGTTAAATACATATATGTCAAGACTTTTACGGAGAGTCTTCACGGAAAGCGCTTACGCCGGCACCTTGTTATCATCAAGAAAAATCGACAAGTCAAAATAATTTTTTTAGCAGATATACACGTATCTTAAGGCAATTACAAACCATTTATATATTAACCTTTTAAAGTAATTTATGATGTTTGCTATATCTCTAGCTTATGTAAAAATATAAATACATAATCGGCATTGTTAACCAAACGAGGATGCATGAAATTTTTTTGTAAATAATTTTCTTCTAACAACTCCTGATATGTTTTTATTAATCCTTTAAACAATATCTTATAAGTAGAATTTAAACACTCAACCTATATAAAGTGAAGGCACCTGAAAAACCAAATGTCCCTTTGGCTATGTCAAAGTTTATAATTATAATTATTAGTGGTTAAAGTTTATGATAATAAAGATGATTTTTTGGTTATTAAAGTTTATGATTTTTTGGCACGAAAAGAATCATTTTTTGTCAATATATATATTATTTTATTTTAAAATTAAGGTGAAAAAAAATTACTTTTGTACTTTTAAAATCATGTATTTACATATAGTTATTTTTGATTATTAACAATTTAATGGTTCTCAGTTAAAGTTTGAAATATTATCTTGGTTATGTCAATTAATTGTCAATAAATATCTTTTGTAAGTTGTACACCAAAGTAACAAGTGGGAAGGCGATATCGATCCAAAATACATCAATATCTTTAGCATAAATATCAACATTATATTTTGGTTTCATGCTTTATTGCTTTGACTTTTTAAACTTATATGACATAATCGTGTATACGACCTACAATATTACTTATTGCTTTTACTTATGCTCTCTTCGTGTAATCGTGTGTGACGTTTTTGTGTCAAAATGGGCCGGTACACCATTTTTACATGCTTGATTAATACACAATAATAATATTCATACTTGTAGTCATTTTGGTTTGCATACTTTGACACTTATACTATTCAACGATATGAGTACTCACTAACTACTTATTTAGTTGGCAGTTACTTTACATGTGTGACAGGTTAAACTGAAGCTATGTGACAATTTAAGAAGATGGACCAAGTTTTTTTTTAAGAAAGTCTTATGAATTGTAATTCTTGAATGTTGTATTTGACTTTGACTTGTAATAAGATGACATTTATTTAGACATTGTAATTTGGTGTTTTAAATATGAAACTTTGAATGAAAAACCATGAGCTCATGGACAATCCTTGCACTAATCATATACCAGCATATTCTGCCGCCAGTTCGGGTGACATATATGTATTGTATAGGAGCTATATGTCTCGTATAATAAGACAAATTATTAACACAAAAATTTTTGACAATTAATGATTAACTTTATATACATCTCGTATAAACGTATACGAAACATATAATAGGTGTAAATTTATGAAATTGGGTGTCAGGATAACAAAACTCCTTTTAAATTTTTTAACTTGCTTTCTTATGACATCTAATTTTCAACCATTATATGTAGCATGCACATATAGATGTTCAACTAATAACAAATATTAGTTAAGAATAAAAGTATTATTTTAAATCATATGTTTAAAAGATATGAAAGTACTTTTCCTTCAATCTTTTATACCTTTTAAATCATGTATTTATAAATAGCTTTTTTGATCTCTACATTTCATATAGTTTAATAATTTACGTAACAAAACAATTATATTATTTAATTAAACATTAATTTTTTCAAAGTTTGTATCTTTAAATATTTTGTTTGAAAAACTATTTTTGAAATTTTTAAATCTTATAATAATTTGGTATTTAAAAAGTATGTTTTTTTAAATTTTAATACATTTTCCATGTATTAAAAATTTTTCTTTAATCTAAAAAATATATAAAAAGTATATTTAATATTATTATTTAATAAGAGAGATGTACGAGAAATCAAAGTTGAGATATTTTAGGGAAATGTATTGCGTGCCTAGAAAACCGCATATATATATATATATATAGGATTGGGATCATATAATAACCCTCTCTTACGGAGATAACCCATTAACTTTGCCAAAACGAAACCGAATCTTGAATTTTTTTTTTTGAACATCATTGTAACACAATTAGAACACTATGTTCTTTTTTGAGTTTGGCTAATTCATCACCGTTTAAAAAATATCATCGTTGTAAGTTTTTTGCTACAGTACTGTAAGTTTTAAATATTTAAACACCTACAGTACTGTAAGAGCCCAAACGGTAATGAATTAGCCCAAACTCATAAAAGAACATGGTGTTCAAATTGTGTTACAATGATGTTTAAAAAAAATTCAAGATTCGGCTATTTTTTGGCAAAGTTAATGAGTTATCGCCGTAAGGGAGGGTTAGTATTAGAACATTACCCTATATATATATATGATTCGCATCCTATAATAACTCACCCTTATTGTATTAACCCGAAATAACCCGCCAAGATCAAGCCGAATCTTTTGTTTTTTTTTTCAAAATCTTTATTTTACATATACAAGAGTATGTTTTTTTATGTGCTTGTGCAAATTCATCACTGTTTGGGCTCTTACGTCAGTGTAACACAAACTTACACTTGCTTTAAATTTCAAACGGTGATGAATTTGCACAAACACATAAAAGAACATATTCTTGTACATGTAAAATAAAGATTTTGAAAAAAAAAACAAAAGATTCGGCTTGATCTTGGCGGGTTATTTCGGGTTAATACAATAAGGGAGGGTTAACAACAGATCCTTACCCTATATATATATAGAAATGTTCAAATGAGAACTATTGCAACTTGAGAACTAAAGAAACCATTTCTAGACACAAGTTTAGAGGGTATAAAAGTAACTTCTTCTACTTTAAAAGAAAATTACTTCTATACCCCTAAAAACATGTGGTTCAAAATTAGTTCATTTGTTCCTTCATATTTAATGGTTCTTAATAGAATAAGTCCTTATACACACATATATATATTTATATGAAGGATATAGGATAAAATGAAAACTCATGTGAGTTGTGGAAATTTTAAAACTCATTTTGAGAATTTGATAAGACTTAATTAATTGTTGATGTTAATTAAAAGATTTTAAAAAAAAATAAAAAACAATAAAAAATACTTGTTTTTGTACTTGAGAGTACAATGGGTAAATAGGTAAAAACACATCTTTTACTTTTTCTTGAAAATCAATTGTCAGCTTTATCTTCTTCGTTTCTCCATTTTTCTAGTAACATTAAAATCTACATTTGAGATCTAATTAAATTCAAAGGGCTTCGAGCCCTCGATCGATGATTCCAGCAACCACAACCTTTCTATAGCACATGCTTCCATCAACTTGTTCGAACATGAGTTTCAATCCTTTTCGTTTCTTCTTTTCGGAGACCCTTAGAGCTTCGGATAATGATATTGAGATTTGATCATGTTTTTTTCTCTTTTTGTGCATATGTAAATTCATTGTAAAGCTATGTTAAACTAAGCTTTGATCATATTCTTTTCTTCTTTCCGATGACCCTTAGAGACGATGATTTGTGGTTTCCAGGTGTTTGATATTCTAGTGGTTTCTGGTTATTTAATCTTTGTGAAAATTTATGGTTGTTTAATATTTGAGAAGATGTTTGTAATTATCTATTTGAAATTTTCATTATGTTAACTTATGTATGCATGTGGTCTTGAATAAATTTGAAGCCGCTTTAATTCTGTTATGCATATGTAACATTCATTGTAAAGGTATGTAACATGATTTTATTATTGATTTTATATACAAGATAGTTCTTGAAATTTTTGTTAATTTAATTTATGTATGCAAGTCTTCTTGAATATATTTGAAGCCACTTTGATTTTGTTAGATATATGTGACACTTCGTAAATTTCAGGTCAGCATTTATTTTATTTTAATAATAATGTGTATTATTATTTCATACGTGGCACTAGAATAATTGTATTTAGTGTGACACGTGACACAACGAACCAAACACACCGATAAATCGAGGAATTATCGCATGAAACTCGCACGTGTCTTGAATGACGAACGTTGGTGAACGGATCGAACCACAGTACACTTTCACTGCACAATTAGGTTCCTGAGAACCTAAGTTAGTAGAACAACGCTTATGTGTCGAGAAATGATGATCGTATTCGAGAAATACGAGAAATTCGGCTCAAAACCATGAAATTGGGCTTTTTGGGCTCAACCGAGACCCATCGCGGTACGCGATGGGCACCTAACTGGGCCTTCGCGGTACGCGAAGCCTGGGCGGGAAGATTTGAATTCTCCGAAAAGAGTCGCGGTACGCGACGACCGATCATCTTCCACCATCGCGGTACGCGGCGTGTTTCGGGAACAGAATGATTATTTTAATCATCGCGGTACGCGGGGGACAAGTTTTGTCAGGTGTCGCGGTACGCGACGAGGCTATAATCGCAGAAAATCTTTATAAAACCAAGTATAATCATTTTGTTCATCTCTTCACCCAACCTCGCGACTGAAACCCTCTCCCACGACCATTTGCACTCTGCTACAACCCTTTTACACCAGAAGAAGCCATTTTCAACCCTTGGAAGCCATTGTGGAAGGATTGAAGACTTGTGGAAGCTCCAAGAACGCGTTACCATCATTCCTCTCTGCATTTGATCGAATCACAGCCTCCCTAGGGTTGTTCCAGGAGCTGCTCAAGTCTCATTTTGTGGATTGAAGCTTTGGAAGGTAGTTTCTATAGTCAATAATGCTTAACATCACTAGAAATCACACATGCAAGCCCTTTAGGCTACATGCATCACCATCACCACATTAGACACGAAATTTCTATGTTATGGATCTATTAATTTGTGATATTGTTACTGATTTGGTGATTCCACAATGATGAATGATGATTTTGATGAGATATGATAATGATTTGTTGGCTTTATGATGAAATGGTTACTTTAATCAACACGCAAGTATGATCTACAATGTTTTAGGTGATTTTCAATATTGAAAGTGTTATTGATGATGTTCCATGTGATTAGAATGTTTGATTATGGTAAAGAAATGTCATAGATATGATTACTACTAAAAATAGTAACTTTAAAGTTACTAAGTATGTGTTTTTGATGAAATGACCACATGGGTATGTTTAGATCTAAAATATATGTTTCAAATGATGTTTAAGAGTTAATATGATAGTTATTTGATGCATAGAAATGTTTAGAATGATCAAAGTCATGATTTTTATAAATGTTACTATAAATAGTAACTTTTTAGCACAAGTTTGCAAATGAATGATAAGTATGATAATGTCACGAGTCTAACATGTTTATTTGGTGATTATGTGATGATATTGAAAGGATTATGTTGTTGGGAGACTTGATTTTGGTTATTTTCATAAGTTACTAAATATAGTAACTTTATTTTGCTAAGTTTATGAATTATCACTTGTTAGTCGTAACGATCATGATTAAAGGACTATTTAGGACTAAGATAATGATATTAGATGATATTGGTTGTTAAACTTGATGAAATATGCTTAATTTAGAAACCTTCTAATTTTAGAAACTTTTACGCGCAAACTTTACTGAACCGGCTATGTGTGACGATGTGCTATGTGATAACATGCTCATTTAGGGTAATTATGCAAGTTAGAATAATCGGAATGTGAATTATTGCATGACTCGCCTAATGTGGAAACTTTCCTGAAATGGAAACTTACTATAAATTGTAAGTTTCCTCATGGGAATGATTTTTGGTATCCGTACACTACACTCGACACTAAACCGCACGTACACGAGCACTTGATCCAAAAACCGTCACCAACGGGTCGTTAGGTCAAACACGGTCAAACACGGTCAACACGACCCACTTAACAACTTGGTATTGTTGAACACGAACACGGTCCTGTGAGGCCCACATGTACGCAAACACGAACTCATAGTACCTATGTGATATAGGTGACTACTAGCCGGCGAGCTACACTATTTTGTTGAGCAAACGCATTTCACAAACTCAGGTGAGTTTACGGCCCCACTTTTACTCTTTAACTGATTTGCTAAACTATTGGGGTGAGAATACTATGCAACTGTTTTTAGATGTATGACTGGTATGTTGTGAAAACCATTTTCGAGTGTAACTTTTATCGCTTAAAGTCCTCACTTATCCTTACCGTTAGTTGTGTATCAAACGAGTCGTAATTACGTAGTACTACTGGGTTTGACTAACCCCACTCGGCACCAATGTTGACTGGAGGTCATAACGAGTGTAATTTCGATGTGAATGCGGGTTCAGCGATGACCTGCGGAGGCAAACGGAAACAGTCTAGTTTCGGTAAGATGAACTGACACACTCCACGGATCGTAGTATCCAACGACAAAACTTAACATACCCAGTATATATCTGATTACTATTTGTGTCTGTCTAAACCTGTGAACTCACCAACATTTTAGTTGACACTTTTCGCATGTATTCTCAGGTAATTGATGGAGCACACGCAAGGACACGCACAAGAACACGCTAAGGAGTCTGGCTTTCATATAGACTCGAGTCCTAGGCTTGCGTGCATTTAATGTGTTTTCAAAACATTTTAATCATGTAGTGTCTTGAACAATCTATATTCCACTGTAACTTTATTTACATATGATATCTAATTATTTCCGCTGCTTTAGTTATAAACATTCCGCTGCTTTATTTGAAAACATGTTTATCTTGCAAATCTGTGTGATTGTGTAACTCATATAGAGTCGTTCTATATGACCATGAGTTGTGATCCTGGCCACGTCACACCCACGTGGACTGACACCACGAGTGGGAATTTGGGGGTGTGACAATATATGTCACATTTGTTGTAAAGGCATGTAACATATTTGTAACGTGATTCAATTTTATTAGTTTAATATAGTTAACATGATTCCATATATGTAAAGGTATATGTAACATTAGTTACATGTGTTACAAAGAAGACAAGTTTGAAGAACAAATCATCAAATATAAAAAAGGCAATACGATACAAAAATAAAAATTGACAAGCCAAAAGAAAAAATATGTTACATATGTGTAACAATGTAATATTGTGTATATGTAACAAATATTTATTAAGTAGGCATGTTGATGTTCTAGAGTACCAAAAGACATTAAAATTAAGTTGCATTGCATATATGAATTTACGCATCTGTTATATATCAAATTTAAAAATATATCATTCAAACGACGCAACATCCTGCAACAGATAACACAAAAAATAAAAGTTGTAAACAATTCTTTAGGATATGATGACATATCAAAAAAAATGTAGTTCTTAGTTTTTTATCAATTCTTTTTAACCCTTCTTCTGAAATCTGCGCAAGAATTAAATCTGACCTTGACATGTCTAGCGTTGAGTTAGAAGGGCATTAAAAAAAAGTTTGATTACATAAATGATACTCTGCCTTGGATGATTTCAGTTATTTCCTCATCAAGTATTACAATTCGCAAATTGTTTGTAACTCAAGAGTACAAACAATATAAAGATGCGCCAGACATGCATGCAGCTATCGTGATTGCAAGTAGGTTTGAAAGCCTCAAAATTATCTTACAATATTTGAAGATTGATCCAGGGAAACCATTTCTAGATACATAAATTGGGTTGTTGAGTGCACAAACCTCGTGTAGCCGTGCAAGCATTGTTCCAACTAGCATCATTCAACCCCTTTTGGAGCAACATGTCACACCCCAACTGACAGCGGAATAATGTCAGGGCGCGACGCGACTGTTCATAACACGTGACACTAATTAAGTTTCATAATTTAATCATACCAAATTCAATACATGCTCAAATCAAGTAGTTTTCAACATAACAAAAGATAAATTAAACATTGTTTTTATTTACAACACTAGGTCCATTGCATCCTACGTGTAGCATCAACTTGACAATACTCACACAGCATTTCCTGCAACATGTATAAAAATAGAGTCAACTAAAAAGTTGGTGAGTAGACATAGGTTTAAACTATATGTAATAAAATTGAGACTTTTGCGATTCATATGTCAAGGTAGATTCCAAGCATGTATGTATAAACGTATGTATGATCAGACCTTTGTTGACTTGACACTCAACTCGAAAGTCGCGATTAGCTTGAATTGGTTTCAATCATCCAAAGGCCCTCATTAGGGTCAAAACAATGGATAGGCGTCACCCAATAGATCTTTTATCGCTGCCATTGGCTCATAGAGTTAGAGATCATAGTAGAATTAGACTTTGAATATCACACACATAGAATCATAGTTTAACACATATGACATATATAGTATCATACACATAGACATAGAGTTTGAATCCGCTAGTTTTGTGAAATAGAGTTTGAAATTGAATAGCGTATACATGTTGCACCCAATACTTTGAAATGAAAAGGGCTACGAATTCTCACATAGTATGATCGATGATTGACTTCTTGATTGTCCTTTATACGAAGACTTACTCGGTTCCTATAACATAATGAGTTTTGTTTGAGTTTGTATACTTGATATGGTTTATGTAATTGTGTTTGTGTTCCGTTTGTCGAGATTTTATTAAAATAATTATGTCTTAAATTATACTTAAAATATTATTTTATAATGACTTGAAATTTCTAAGTGCCGGATTTTATAAAAATTTCGTCATTATAACGACGCATTTTGGGAAAATTACCATTTTGCTTAGGAACTTCAAAACTCATAAATTATATCAACATATATAAATATATATTTACAAGTCTATACATATATCACATCATTCAAGTGTGTATATGAAATATATACACATTTATATATGTGAAAATAATTAATATTTATGTAAAAATGTTTAAGTTTATAAAACTGCTTTTGGACAGATTATGTCCGGCTTGTTCGGATGAACTTTAAAAATATAATTCGTTTGAATAAAATTATGAAACTTCATAGTCTACTATTTTAAGGTGTTTTGAACAACTTTCATTTAGAAAACTTTTCGTAATTTTTCTTCTAAATGGGTCAAAACAGTCACACAAGTATAAGTCCTTGAAGTTTCTGTTTTAACATATTTAGTCCCGTAAGTTTCGATTCGTTTTTGACATAGTAAACCTTTGATTTAAATTATGAAACTCTCTAGTCTACTATTTTAAGATGTTATGAACAACTGTCATTTAGAAAAGTTTTCATGATTCGGAACTTAAGTAGGTCAAAACAACATCATAATTCAAGGGGTACGAATCCGTGCACTAATCTTGTGAAGGCTGTTTGAGGTATCATTTGGTCGAGTTAGAAGCTGTATAAGTAGTGCATGGAAAGCTAACATGATGAACTTAGTCATGGAACTTGAGTTTTTTCCATTTGAAGTTGTCAGGATCATTTTATGACTTTTTGAAGTCATGAAAATATTCTGGCATAATTTTGGAATGCAAGATTATTACTTAATAAAAGTTTCACCAAGCTTTAAAACACCAAACGTCCATGTAATGGGACTAAGAATGTGAAATCATTCCTTGGCCTCAGCTATGGTTTTTAGATTATTCCTAACTTGGATTCATATGTGTATATATACGTATACATGCATGCATGTATACACACATACTAGTATATGTATATACGTATATATGCATTCGTTCACTCATCCAAGAGTAAATTTGAAATAAAATGGATGGTATACCTTTGAATGATGAAAACTAGAAGAAGATGAAGCTTGTTCTTGCACCAAGCCTTACAAAGGTCTTTCAAAATCACCAAATGGGTAAGGGAATGATGGATTTTGAAGAGAAATATGTATGTATATATAGATGGGGGAGGGAGAGAGAGAGAAAGGGGAGTTGAGTGTGGGAGTGGATGAGGTGATGGTGGAGTGTAAGAATGGTGGAGAATATTTGTAAGGCTTTTTATCTTTTCAAAACATCATAGATATTCTTGCAAGGATTTTATATATTTGATTCCACACTTGTCCTATTTTGGTCATTTACAGATTAAAACAGGTATATTCTGTGTATTACAGTATTCGAATCTTGTACCGGGTAATTATTTTATAAACTATTTTTATTCGTAAATTATTAAGATATTAAAACTTACTAAAATACATAAATTTTAGCAAATAGTAATAATATTAAATGATATATGATATATTGTGTCTGTCTTATTCAGCTAAACACAGATACTTTTTGTTGTCTGGAACCTCAACGCGTAAAATTGGCTTTATGGTTTTTATTTGTTAATTCAAATTAATTACTTATGAATTATTATTTCGTGTTAAATTAAGTATACTGACTGAATTCGTTAAGCGATTTGTCATAAATATTCGTTTTAGATGGTTTAGCATAAGACGGTGTCAAATTACCAAATGCAAACTATGCATTTTAAATATTGCTTAACTTTAAATGAGAACATACATATAGTTATTGCGTCTGTTGACAATTCCGTCATAGTCAACGTTAAATACACTAACGGTATTAATAAGTCAAATTTGAAAGTTGACGGATGTCACACAACAATTTTCTTACGCCTCTCCTGACATAAGAGAATTTGTAACAAAAATGACCAGTTACCTGAAATTTGTATTCATGAGTAGTTTTGGACCAAACAAAAGACATTCAGCAGTTATGTCAGCTTTTGGATGAGTTTGTTGATCGGTTGATTCAAATGGTGATGGAAAAATTCAAGAAGAAGTTAAATGAGTTGGTAGCCTTAGAGACATTAGGCATATATACTTGTACCTACCAGTATACTACAAAACTTGAGTCAATTAGAAAGTTGAAGTTGGTTCTAACTATGAACAAAAGGTTGTTAGCATTGAAGGAATGGGAAACAACATTAAAGTTGATCATTTGGCTTTATCACCTGCCAATCAGGTGGAATTGGCTTTCAAGTTTAAGAAATAGCAGCTGGTGCATTGGAAATTTGTAGTAGATAGGTTCATGGATAATTGTGCGTTGAATTTAACATATATAATTATTAGGTGATGGATATGGACATTGGTAAGCTTTCAGGAAATTTCCTGAAGGATAAAGTTCAAGAGGATGAAAAACTTTCTGATGTAGAGCGTATAATGGCTCTTAATAGGGGAAATTTGGAAAAGCGGATCGAGTATCTCAAGAAGGCCATTAAAGACATCAAGAAATGGCAGGTGAAATTTTACTTTCTGCTTCCTTATTTTCTTTGATACATTGAAGCTAGTTTTGTTTTTAAACCTAGAATGCTGGAATATTATATCGTTTGTTTGAAACTTAACCTGGATACTTTAGGTCTTGTTATTATATCCTTTGTTTGAAACTCAACTAGAGATGAATGGATGGATTTATGGTTTAATTATGTGATTTGTTTTTTTGTTTGATTCATCAATATTATTTTATTTCTAATAAATCTTGATTGATGTATGATGTGAAGTGATAAAAACCCAGTATTGTTTACGTCAAATTGTTGGTAGTAATTTGATAAAACTCATTGGGCTCATGGAAACTATAACAGAATGTCATTGAATTAAAAACATTTACTTTGGTTCAAACCTACCACCTGTCACACCCCGACTGACGGCGGAATACGTCGGGGCGCGAGCTTGACTGTTCATTAGCTCTTGGTCCTATTATAACGTTTCAATATTTAATGCGTCATTATTACAAATTAAATACAACATTCATTAAATAACAAACAAACATTACATAACTTGAATCAAAGTATTACAATTTAAAAGTCTATACATTTGTTTCAATGTTTAAACTATGTCACTAGGCCTATCTTATGTCTTCATCATGCTTCCTTATCCTGTTACATATGTAAAATAGAGTTTGTCAACTATTTGCATAATTGGTGAGTTCACATACTAAATTTAAATAATAAGTATAAAAAGGATGCAAACTATAGCCTAACTAGAATATGTATCATAAGCACAGCATGAATACAAGTTTGAATAAATAGAATGAATGAATGATTAAAAATAGCTTGTGTCCAAACAAGTATCCATACAAACTGTTAATTCAAGTATGGCCATACTATAAATTAACATTTGTATTTCAACAAGTTTACTAGGTGTACATTTCACCTTTTTCACACAAAGGCAAAAGCCATTGTGAAGATGATATCTAACACATCTTAGGCTACTAAGTACTAGCTTGCTTAACTGGCAACACACATAGAATCACACAATGTATAAGCTTAGCATCTAACACATAAAGCTAACTAGGTCTAAGGCTTGCATCATAAATTGAATGAATAATTGAATGAATATTGTTTTGAATATGACATGTGTAACATCCCAAAAACAAAATGTAAAAGGGAGTGAACTCAGTTATTAGAATGATAGATAGTTCCAAGTCCTTGATTTAAAGAATGGGGAAGTAAGGCTATCTGCTCACATATAATTTGAGTAGTTCAAGTCTTAGCAATCATATAGTTCAAGTTCAAGGATTCTAAAACTATGGCATCCTAATGGTAGTCCTAGTTTGAATGAATATAAGTTTGAATATATTATCTTGGAATATTTGGTAAATAAATATTCTCACGATAATGACAAATAAATAAAATATCGAATATTCTTTTTATTTATTTTATCGATATTGTCGTATGATTAAACTAGGATAGTGTTTTAAGAATATTTAATAATATTCTCAAAATAAATGAAATAGAATATTGAATATTCTTCTATTTATTTATTATTTTGTATTTGGAATTCTAAGGATAATAATTGAATAAATTTTCCATCCATTTCTTTTATAAATTAAGTTTGTGTGTGTATGTAAAATTTTTATGTGTTTGATATAATCATAAGATTTATTTATTTGAAATACCATTTATTTTTAAAATAACGTTTTGTTTTACAAACTTTTCTTTCATTTGGATGTTTAAAGAATTATATATTAATTCAAATAAAATAAAATAAAATAAAATAATCCTTTTATTTTTATTTTAAAACCATTTTAAGATTTTTATTTAACGTTTGTCTTTCTCCAAAATATTGAAGATAATATATTAAAATGTGACATGAATATTCATGAATTTTTGGCAATTATTATCTTTAAAGTAATAATTTTAATTAAATCTATTTTTTTTGAAAGAAATAATAATAATATTTTATTAAACTCTGGTTTTTAAATACTAAATATGTATTAAAATGTTTTAAACAGATTTTATAAGCTTTGGAAATGTATATATTTTTAAACATATAATATGATTTTTTTTAAATCACTTTATATGTTTACTTTTATATATTAAATTAATTTCATAATAGAAATTAGACCAAATATATTTCATAATTGAATTTTTTTCTTAAACAGCATGTTTTAAAAAAAAATTGCTGTTTTGGATTTGTAATATCATTTTTATTAAAAAAAAATAGGATGAAATATGAAGAAATAGCAAAAAAACCGGTTTATGAGAGATTCGAACCCGGTTCCTTGCTACGGTTTAGTGGGTGACTTACCACTGAGGTAGGGGCCGATCTACTGAAATCCATCCAACCGATTTAATCTTATAATAAAATTAAAATCCGTTCTTTTTGATCAAGAACCCTAGAATCCTTCCCCGATCGAATTCGATCAACCTGTTGGTTGTGCGTACCCAGAAGCATAGGGTTATCGTTCTAGGGATTAAATCGCATAAAATGGTTCTAAGACTCACCTGGATTGTGTTCGAGTAGCAGGTAAGCGTCGACGGATTTCTTGCGCCAAATCGCATTTTGGATCATTTTTGATTGTATTTATCGAGTACAGAGGAGTTCAAGATGGCCAAAGGAAGGTTATGTGATAAATGGATTTGCTTTTTATACACGTTTATTAAGAATTCGAATTTTAGTTCGATCGGTGTAATTTTGGTAACCATTTACGCGTGGTTGTGAATGTTTCGATTTAATTGTTGATTTCAATCAATTACGCGTGAAAATCCTTTCCAAACGCGTGATTAATCGAGCTGTAATGTGGCTGGGATCAATGATTTTGCATTCGGGTTCGAAAATGGGTCAATGGGTCGTGGGTGTGGGTAACCGGGTAAAGGGGAAGAAAGTTTGGAGGTTTTACAGGTTTGGATACTTTACTCTTCCTTTATTATTATTTTTGTTTTACAGTTTTCCCCCACTCACCACCTTGGTTTATAAAATGCCCATTTTAGTCCCTCATATTATTTATCAAAAATTTATAAAATCTTTTATAAAGTTTTAATAACTTAGATTTTATAACTTGTCATTTTAATGTATAAGACATTAAAATTTTATAAAACCTTTTTATAAATTTAATCTCCCGTCGTCGTCGTCGTCGTCGTCGTCGTCGTCGTCGTCGTCGTCGTCGTCGTCGTCGTCGTCGTCGTCGTCGTCGTCGTCGTGGTCGTTGTTGTTGTCGTTGTTGTCGTTGTTGTTGTTGTTGTTGTTGTTGTTTTATAAACTTAATAATTGTTTACTTACTAATAAAATGTTATTATTTTATCACAAACCATTATGACTTTTTAAGCCTTAAAATAATTACAACTTCTATGAAATTTACAAAAGCTTAAATTTTGTTTTGTATTATTAATAATATAATCATTTAACTATATATACATTTATAGATTTATGAATACAAATGTTTCAAATAAACATTCAAGAATTTTATTTATTTCGAATTAAACACGATCACAATATTTGAATTCGTAACGGAAAACCCTCGGGATTACACCACCAATCAACAACACATCCAGCCCGATTAAGCACTTCAAGACGTATTGCCTTGATTTGAGCCGGCTAGTTAAAGGTTGAACCGGAGCAGCCTTCCATATATGTGGGTGCAACTTTCGATCGACGACCGTTGATCTACCATGATCCTCTCCAAGCTCCACTTTCAGAAACTTTGATCCACACCTTTAGCAGCTTCAATGTGTAACTTTATTTTACACTAACGGTGAAAAAATGACTAAGAAGAAGCTCAAGTGTACTTATGATGAGAGAGAAATCTAAGATTTAAGTAAGTAAAAATGGGAGCCAGAAAGTAAACTAATTTGAAAAACATATGAGCCATGTCTAACCCATATTTGTATTCTTTTAACCATCTCACAAATCCTCTAAGCTTTCCCTCAACCAAACCTTCTGCAAACACCCTCTGAACCTCTGTTAGCACACCCTTAGCTTCTTCCTTGCATCGTTGGGAGCTTTGGGAGCATAGGAACTTCAAGAAGGACGTTGAAAAATAGATAAAGAGTGTGATTAGCCACCTCATGTTTGAGTGACTTAATATTGGAATCTACTTAAACTTTCAGTAGATTCATCTCTACCTTTTGGGAGTGAAGAAAGTTTTGGGTGAAGGTTTGGAAGAGAGTGTTGAGGTGGGTGGTAAGCAGTGGGTTTGACACTGCTTGAAGAACAGTAAAATCAATGTTGGGGGTGTTTGATGTGGTTAAATTGTTTGGGGGATCTTCAGATGAAGATACATGCATTGGGTTGGATTGGGTTTACAGGGCTTTGTCATTTAACACTTTTGTAACCAACTCATGAGTGTAGCCATATTGGTCGGGTTATAAGAGTGTACCCACTATTACTTGTATTATTTGTTTTTCCCACTATTACTTGTATTATTTTTATGTTTTCATCATAAATACAAGACTTAAAGAAGAATCTAGGCACCAGATTCTTGACTTGAGAGGGAGCTCTTGCCTTGTTATTACAAATCGAGTCTAACAATTGAATACTAAAACAAGTGTTCTCGATCCAACAATTGGTATCAGAGCCTTGTTCTTCAGATTGTGATTTAATCATCCAGTTTAAAAATCAAAGCTCACTTTGATATTCAGTTGTGAAGGCTCTTCTTTAAAATCTTTGCTCATCTCTTTGTTTGTTTAAGTTTTTGTCACCTGCTAAGAGTGTTTAGTTTTGAATACAATTCATTATTCAAAATCATTCTGTTAAACTTACTTGAGATATCATCTTCATTAAGTAGTAAACAACTAGAGAAAATCAATGAAGATGATATCTCAAGTAAGTTTAACAGAATGATTTTGAATAATCAATTGGATTCAAAACCAAGCACTCTTATCAGGTGACAAAAACTTAAACAAACAAAGAGATGAGCAAAGATTTTAAAGAAGAGTCTACACAACTGAATATCAAAGTGAGCTTTGATTTTCAGACTGGATGATTAAATCACAATATGAAGAACAAGGCTCTGATACAAATTGTTGGATCGAGAACACTTGTTTTCGTATTTAATTGTTAGACTCGATTTGTAAGAACAAGGCTAGAGCTCCCTCTCAAGTCAAGAATCCGGTGCCTAGCTTGTTCTTTAAGTCTTGCATTTATATTGAAAAATGGACTACGGAGGAAGAGTTTCAACTTACAAAAGCTTGGATCGATGTGTCGGAAGATCCAATTGTTGGTCGTAACCAAAAAGGACCGAGTGAATATAAATCTAAACGATCTCGACGAAGAAGAAGAAGACGACGACAACGAGATAGAGGATTTGACTCGTCCGATCGGGAGAGATCGCGCAAAAGCCGACCGAGCAAGGGCGAGACGAGGCTCTTCATCTCAAACGACCCCGGATTATAACCAAGGAATAGAACACTTATCTCAACGAATCGGTGACTTTAACGAATTAAAACGGGAACGTCAACGGTTGGTAGAGTTACAACTTCTATTCACCAACACCGAACACTTAACCGGGATCGACCGCGAAATTGCCGAGCGGGAGAAGGATAAAATTCGTAATAAATATAGAGATAATTAATTTGTATTTTTTTTATTAGTTTGTAATTTTTTTATTAATTTTTTTTTAGTAGTTTGTAATTTTTTTATTAATTTTTTTTATTAGTTTGTAATTTTTTTATTAATTATATCTCAAATTAAATTAAAAAGGGATGATGACGTGGAGTGAGTGGGGTAATGGGGCATTTCCACCAAAATGGTGGGGTGAGTGGTTGTGGTGATTGCTTATGTGGCGCCTACGTGGCGCCTACGTGGAGTGAGTGGGGTGCCTTGGCACACCCACTAGTCTTATAGTACTTATAGATAGCACATCTTCTTCTTTCTTTTTTAATTGTATTTTGATCTTTTTTTTCCTTCATAATTTAATACTTCTTTATTTTTATTCTATTTTTTCTTAATTATAATTTAGCAATTCTATCTTTCTTTTTTTATTTATTTGTTTCTTCACTTTTCATGATTTATGATTAGGACCTTAAAATTGATCATTATTATTTTTAATTCTCAAACTTTCTTATTTTGTTTTCTTTTTAAGTTGTTACTAATATTAGCTTTTTATAAAAACATGTTTAATTATATTTTTTTCTTTTATGGAAACTCAGTATCCTACTGAATTTTTATGATTCATCTTTAATCTATACACATTTATGACAATTACATTTTATGATTTTACATCGAAGTGACACCTATTGTGCCATACATATATATAATTTTTTTTCCTTTTATATAAAATAAGTCACGTCGACTATACTTTAAGGTTTTACGTAAAGTAACAAATGATGTGTTTTTAAATATACATTTTGATACATGTGGTCATATATGTATTTTGGTATTCGGAATCATGGCGGGACTCCCGCGGCAACGCGCGAAAAAACCCACTAGTTATAACTAATGAAGAAAGAAATGGGGACATGTGTTAACTTTTTAAGTGATTTAAATGTTATTGTTTTTTTTTCTTTTTTCTATTTTTAATTTAGAAAATAATATGATTAAATCATAATTTTTTTTTATAAAATGCTTTTAAAAAAAATTATAATTAATATTTTATTTGAAATAAATATTTCTAACAATATTTGAGTGTTGAATGTTAACAACTGTTAGTAAGAAATAAAAATAAGTATTTAAAAATTAAAAATAACAAATGATAAAAATTTAAGAATTATAAAATTACATTTTAAGATAAAATATAATTGAATTTTTTCTCTAATTTATCAAGTTTTAATAATTATTAGGATAAAAAGATTTATATATTTGATAAAAGATAAAAAATTTCTTGACTTAATCATAGTGAGATAAAATAAGATATATTTTGCTTTTCAATTTGGGATTTTATTTACAAATATACTTTGCATTATATAGTCAATTGCTGCTCTTCAAAGCTCTAGCTTAAAACAACTTAATTTCCAACATGTTTTTACATGTTATAACTCAAATATATGCTTGAATATAAGTTAAAAACCATGTATTTTGCACATATATACAAACAATATTAGAAAATAAAAGTTTTATAAAAAAATGAATTACAAACAAAAAATTATAAAAATGATGATAAAAGTTTTTTTTTGTCTTGTATGTTTAACGGTAATTTTAAACGAGGTTATTTTACTTTAATAATTGCAAAAATATTCCTTATCATCTTAATTTGAAATAATTAGTTTTTGACAGAAACTAACTAATTAAATTTTAAGCTTTAATTTAGTTAGTTTAGTGATATCAATTATTACAAATCAAGAATGTTAAATGATATTACTATTGTTATTAAAAATTTTAATTATTGTTTTATTATTTAAAGCAATTATTAATACATACTTTAATCAATTTGTATAAACATGTCGTTAATATGATTTTTAAATTTTCATTATTTATTATTTAATATTCAATTCGTGTGTTCACACGGGATAAGAGCCAAATAAGCAATAATGTTACATGTCAAACTCCATTATCCGTATACTATTAGTTCGTTTAACTTTTCAAAACATAAAATGTTATATTAAAAAATTTATCAAATGTACTTTAGCATAACTTTGTTGAATACGATGTGATAAATACATTCATTTTTATAATCTAAATTATTAAAATAATTATCGTTATGTTCATAAATCAATAGTTTAACCAATGTACATTAAGGGGCTGTTTGGTAGACTATTAATGGTCATTAAGATATCACCTATCGATGTCCATAGCTTTTTAATGATTAATAAGTAACATTAAGTCTGAATGGTTAATAGACTAACTCTTAATGTTACCTCTTAACAATTTATACTTATGATTACTTCTTAACCACTAAGAGATTATGGTCAATTAAAAGGTAACCTCTTAATAATCGTTAACAATCTACTAAACAACCCCTAAGTGAATTAGATTTAATGCTTATATTGACTCAAACAACTTCACATTGGTTCTGTCATTCAACTTGTTAAAGCTTTAGTCATTTGGATAAATAAACAGGTACATTGAACAAATTTTGAAGATAAGTTTCAAACCATGTAGGATATGATCAATCAAGTAAGTTTGGTACACATGAAGTAATTTGGGTAATGCATCAAAAGCCATTCATAAAATCAATTGAATCACAACTAAGGAACGAATGAATAATTAGTGAATGAATTGAAAACAAATTTAAACAAATGGTTCCATTCAAATTGTATTTATCAAGGAAATTGAATAAGGAATATCATTAACCATCTATTGAACAATAGTAAAGAATTATCTTTGATGGTCATGTTAATATGTTATGTATTTTTTGAAAATTTAAAGATATGCATGAAAAATTTTGTGATGGTTATTAGTTTTGGTAATCTTAGTGTTATCAACAATTTAAAAGATGTTGAATTTACTTTTCGAGATAATAACTTTTGTTTTTAGAGAGTTAGGTGAGGTGGAAGTGATGACTCCTTTAGCATTAATTTTATTTGGAGTTGGGCCTCGTTTAACACTAATTTAGACAAGTTGGGCCTATACTTGACCTAAAAATTTCAATATAGAAGTTGGATTTTAGACAAAAACTTAAGTTGGTTTTCTTCTTGTTTAGAGGAATTCTTGGTCGAATAAAAAGAAGAAATACACAGGTAATAGAATACATGTAACTATTTAAGAACATTCACTAAAAAATCATCAAATCTAATTCCGTGAAGCGTTTTCTGTCTAATATGATAAACCATTGTGTGTAATCTGTCAAAAAATTTATCTGATAATGATACATAATTTAGAGACTGATGCAAGAAATTGTTTGAGAAGATTAAATTCAAGTTTTCAGGTTTGTTATCTATTGCTCATATTAATCATCTAAGTATGGAATAGCAATATTGGTTTTGATAATCTTCCAATAAATCAATTTTAAAATTCCAAATACGTTTGAATAACGGCATAAAATAATAAAATCTGATTCACACATTAAAGTAATAAACACTGAAACTTTATTTTGTAAAATAAATCGAACCAATTAATTTTTTAACAAAACATAAGATTTTGCAGAATGTCTTTATTCCATTTCTATATCATCAAAATTCAAAGAATTGGATTATTTTTTCTATTAAAATAAAGTGATATGTTAAGAATTAATATTTGGAAAATCCATGTGAGGCCATTGTTTGGGAATTGAACCAAAAATTGGTAAGAACTGATTAAATCGTTTTAAGATTGTGACATCAAAATAGATTCGTCGAGCGTCAAGAAACTTGGCCATGTTATTCAAAATCACAAATCAAAATTCATGGCTCGAATATTGTAACATTAGCGAAATTTCTAATAAACATTTATGTTTAATAAAACAATTATGGCGTCATTGAGAATATTACTATTTTTTAGTTTTTTTTTTATTATTATGTTTATTAACATATATGTTCATTAAAAAGAAAATTTAATATATAAACCAAAAGCAAGTTATTAAAGTTTTTAATAAATATTACAAGATGTAGAAATTTTTATAATTAAATAAACAAATAAGTTTTCTTTTATAAACTTTCAATAATTCATAAAAAAAATATATATACATATAAATATATCTTAATTACAAATTTTATTCATAATTAAATAAATAATGCAAATAAATATGTTTTAAAAACTTTATAATTTTTAAAAATATGTCTTTATAGAAGTAACATCAATTTATATAAATTGTGAAGTTAAATAAAATTTTATACAATTTATAACAAATCAAAACAAGGTTTTAAAAGGCTGAGGGGTATAAGGTGTAAAAAGGCGAAACTGATATTAAGGGAAAACAAGGGAGGGCTAAATCTGTCAATAACCCAAAGAAGTCTTTCCCCTTTACCCGGTTCAAGCCCCATCCGACCCAAGCCCATGTGCGACCCGTTCGAGACCCATCTTTCAATCCCAACCGATTCCAGCTGTAACCCACTCGATTAGAACAATTTTGGAAGGTATACGAGCGTGTATATTGATTTCAATCCTCATTATAAGCGATTAACAGGTCAGAATACACAAATCGTTTCCATATATATCTACAAACGACCGGAATTCAAATTTGAACCAAACGTGTATAAAAACTCAATTAAATCGAACCCATAAACCCTTTAGACCACACGAAACTTTCTATGTCCTCAAATTACACGCACAAGCTCTCGAAGTTGTGATTTTAAGACCTGCAAGCCCTCGGTCGCACGTTCTCTGTTCTACATTCGAAGTCAATCCAATCTCGAACACCAGTAAGTAATTTCCACTTCATTAGAACCGTTTTTACATCTAGAACATTAACCCCAAGAGTTTCGAAGCTATCTCATCGTTAATCAAACGAATTTAGATCGAGAAAAGATTAGGGTTCGTTCGGTTAAGGTTCTGAATTGGGATTTCGAACCTGGATGGTTTAAGAAAGTTAAAACCGGTATGTTATCGCGGCTTAGAGCCTAGTCCAACCGGTTAGCATGCTTGTGTATCAACGGTTAGGTCGCGGGTTCAAACCTCTCAAACCGGGTTAAAATCGGTTTTTGCTCATTTTTTTATATAAAACCTTATTTTAAAAATTTTAATTACACAGAAAATATATTTTTTTTATATATATTATTAATCTGTAAAAAAAATGTTATATACTTAATTTTTAATTATAACTTTTATTATCAATTTTACTTATTTATCTATTTTTACTTATTTAAATAAATTAATATGTATTTACTTATTTTAATTATTTACGTAAATAAATAAGTTTATAAACTTATAACTTCTTAGACCATTTATTTATTAATTTATTTATTCATTTATTTATTTATTTATTTAGTTATTGAATTATTTATTTATTTATTTATATGTTCTACTTAATCATTTACATATAATAGTAATGATAAAATAACTTAACAAAGTTTTATAAAGTTTCATAAATAAATAAATAAGTTTCATAGACTTATTTATTTAATTATTTATTTACAACTCTTTATCTCATTTATTTAGTTATTTAGTTATTTATTTATTTATCTATTCTTACTCATAAAGTTATCCTTATTTATTTATAATAAATGTTATAAACATAATACTTAAATATGTTTATACAAGAATTATCAAAATAATTTTTTTTTAAAAAAATCAATATTTAAATTTATAAATAAATACTTTAAAGTCAACATTTGTAATTTAGATATTTTATTATTTTCATTTAAATCATGACAAAATTTAATTGTGTTTATTCAAAACAAATCGAACCCGTTGATCCATTTTAGAACTTAGTTAGATCCATAGAATGACATAGTTTTGTTAAACATATGCCTATTGAACTATTTAGGTGAACATTGAAATTGTGTTGGATATTATTTGGATCATACTTTGACATTTATCAAGACTACCAAGAACACTAAGGTGAGTCTTCATAGCCCCTCTTTTACTATTTTTGTTTTAGGGGTGAAACATGCAACTTATTTATTTCATTTACTTGTGAACTTAGCTAATGGACTTATAGTTAGTGAACTTTAGCTAAGCATAAGCATTGATCACATTCATTTTAGTGACTATGATAGATCTATTGGACCGACCATCCCACCGTTGTTTGATTTACCCTTCGGGGGAGGCCCGCGGTGAGAGTTTGCTATTTGAGCATTTTAGTAATGCTAATCATAGGTCAATCATCATTTGTTATCATTTGTTGATCTGCTTTACTTGCTAGTTCATTTTGACTATGATCATTATGCTTAGAGTTCACATATAACATTATATATATCATTTTTATTAAACCTTTTGGTTTGAGTGTCAAAACCTATGAAACTCACCAACTCTTTGAGTTGACACTTGATTTTAACATGTTTCAGGTGGAAATGGAAATTAGCAAGCATTTGGAATTGAATTTTATTTTATTTAATTTGAACTATGTAATTGGTTTTGGATTTAAAGTTGAATGATGTAATAGTTAGTTTGAATTTATTTGACTTTGTATTGAATGATGAATTTAATTGCAATGAATGTTTAGTTATGATTATTTACATCTTTATACCCTAAGCTATGAACAATCTACACTTCGTGCCGCCCCGATGTTTCCGCCATCGGTCGGGGTGTTACAGATTGGTATCAGAGCCTGGGTGGTTATAGAGAATTAGGTTATTTGAACTAGATGACCTAGACTATAACCATAGGATGCCTTAGTTTGAACTCATAGGTCATGAACTGTTATTTGGACCCTCTAGTTGCCATACTAGGCCATGAACTGTTATTCGAACTCTTAGTTGCCATGATACGTCATACTTGCTTATGTGACAACTTGTTTGATAGGTCAAATAACTGAACCTAGTTTAGGATACCTTAGTATGCACACACTAGACATTAAGGTTCAAAACTTCTCGACCCCTTTCTTACGACTTGAACGAGGATCGTCATTACGAGGAATGATCTTAGACTTCTAAGTTTAATCTTGAATCCCGTCAATAGTCTTTAGGTTCATTCTAATGATTAGGAAACACATACAATCTGGAAGGGGGAATACCTGTACTTTGGGGAGTTCTGTCTAGGAAAGCATTTCGTATAAATCCAAATCAACCGATGGACCTGTTATGCTTTCCTGGGAACCCTTGGAGTGAGTATGAACCTATAGGCTAAAGTATGTCTTTCTTAAAGTTAAGATGAACTTAAACACTTTGATCTGTCAAAAGTATTCCTTTAGGAATACAATCCAAATATTGCTTTGTGATTGAACTTTCATTTGAATTATCTATTTCTTATTTGAACCCTTTGAGTTATATAAATTCTAACTCTCTTCAATTGAACTCTTGTAGAATCATGCCTATTTGTCGTACTCGCAGAAATACCAACAACACCAATGACACCAACACCAACACAAATAACACCAACAACCCGAACCCTACTATTCAAGAGTTGGCCCAGATCATTTCGCAACAAGTAGCTGTTGTGTTACCCACTTTGGTGACCCAACTCAATCAAGCTGCTAATGTGAACCCAGCTCAAAACAATGGTAATGGTGGGGGTGCAAATCCAACTTGCACTTTCAAACACTTCAATTCATGTAACCCCACTAAGTTCCTTGGCAGTGAAGGAGCAACTGGGCTCCTTCAATGGTTCGAAAGTATAGAGAGCACATTTATCCATTCGGACTGTCCTGAGAACCTTAAGGTTCGATATACCACTAGTGTCTTTCAAAAAAGGGCACTCACTTGGTGGAATAGTGAGAAACGAACTAGGGGTTCGGATGTTGCACTTGCTTTGACTTGGGCTGAGGTCAAGCAACTTATGACTAATGAATTATGTCCTCGCAACGAAATGAGGAAGCTTGAAGCTGAATTTTGGGATCTAAAGCAAGACAGTGGGGAGAACCTTGCTTATACGACCCGTTATCATGAACTTAGTCTACTAGTGCCACACTTGATCACTCCTTTATCTCGGGCCATTGAAAAGTACATTGGTGGCCTTCCTATGCAAATTCAAGATACTGTCTATGGTAGCAATCCTACCACTCTTGAAGAGGCAATCAGACTTGCTGCAACCTTAACTGATAATCATGTTAAGGATGGTACTTTGACAAGGAAGGGTGCCAAGAAGGTTGAATCCAAGTCAACCACTTATGAACTTTCAAAGGAGGTCAAAGCTGAAACCTCAAACTCTTCAAAGTTCAACCATCGAAAGCGAAAGGCCAAGAACTTTGTGGTGGTGACCCCTGCTGCACCACTAAACCAACAAGCCCCAAAGCCAAATACAAAACAGTATGTGGGGCCAAATCCACTCTGCAACACTTGCAGATATTATCACCCCACTACTCAACCTTGCAGAATTTTCACGAACTGTGGAATGTATGGTCACCTTGCAAACTATTGTCGACATGGGCCACTTGGCCAGCAAGGGCAACAGGTTCAACCATTGAACCAACAACAACCTGCACCCGCCAATCCTGCACAAGCTAATGGAAGGTTTTGCTATGAATGTGGCAACCCTAATCATCTTAGAAACCAATGCCCAAGGCTTGCGGGCAATAATCAAAAGGTTGCACGAGCTAGGACCTTTCAACTCAATGCTCAAGCAGCTCAAGCTAATCAAGACGTTGTGAATGGTACGTTTCTGGTCAATAATTGTTATGCTTCTGTGTTATTTGATCCTGGTGCTGATAGGAGCTTTGTGTCATATGAATTTGAACCATTACTTGGTAGACTAAGAACTAAATTAGATAGACCATTTAACGTGGAAGTGGCTGACGGCAACTCAATAGATATTAACTCTATCATTATTGGATGTACTGTGAACCTTATGGATCACGTTTTCCCAATTGATCTTATTCCCATGCACCTTGGAAGTTTTGATGTTATTATAGGCATGGACTGGTTAGCCACTCATCGAGCCGAGATCGTTTGTTTTGAAAAGTACATTCGTATTCCACTATTATCGGGTGAAACTCTAAGAATCTTTGGAGAGACACCTAGTAGTGGACTTAAACTTATGTCTTGCACAAAGGCCCAAAAATACTTACGTAAGAAATACGTAGCCTTTCTGGCCCATATTGTGGAAAAGAAAGAAAAGGGCAAAAGTATTAGAGATATTCCAATCATTCGCGACTATCCTGAAGTTTTTCCCGATGATCTGCCAGGAGTTCCACCGGTTCGACAAGTCGAGTTTCGTATTGATCTTGTGCCCGGTGCAAATCCAATTGCAAAATCTCCTTATCGTCTTGCACCTTCTGAAATGCAAGAATTAGCAAGCCAACTTCAAGAATTATCAGATAAGGGTTTTATTCGTCCAAGTCATTCACCTTGGGGTGCACCGGTTCTTTTTGTCAAAAAGAAGGACGGTTCATTTCGTATGTGCATTGATTATCGCGAACTCAATAAACTCACCATCAAGAATCGATACCCTTTGCCTCGTATCGATGACCTCTTTGACCAACTTCAAGGTTCGGTTTGGTTTTCTAAGATCGACCTTCGTTCTGGTTATCATCAGTTGCGTATACATGAGGATGACATTCCTAAAACCGCCTTTCGAACTCGTTATGGTCACTATGAATTTTTGGTTATGCCATTTGGACTAACCAATGCACCTGCGGTCTTCATGGATCTTATGAACCGAGTGTGTAAACCATACTTGGACAAGTTCGTGATCGTATTCATAGATGATATTTTGATCTATTCCAAGAGCAAAGCGGATCATGAAAAACACCTTAAGTTGGTTTTGGAGCTCTTAAGAAAAGAACAACTGTATGCCAAATTCTCTAAATGTGAATTTTGGCTTAAGGAAGTCCAATTCTTAGGACACATTGTCAATGAAAAAGGTGTTCACGTGGACCCCGCGAAGATTGAAGCCGTTAAAAATTGGAGTACACCAAAGACCCCAACCGAAATCCGTTCATTTCTTGGACTTGTCGGTTACTATCGACGGTTCATTTCAAATTTCTCTAAGATCGCCGTTCCACTCACTGCTTTGACTCATAAGGATAAACCTTATGAATGGGGGCCAAAGCAAGATGAAGCTTTTCAGTTGCTAAAGCAAAAGCTTTGTGATGCACCTATCTTGACTCTTCCAGATGGTAATGATGATTTTGTGGTCTATTGTGACGCGTCGAATCAAGGGCTTGGTTGTGTTCTTATGCAACGTGGTAAAGTCATTGCCTACGTATCAAGACAATTAAAGGTTCACGAAAAGAATTATACCACTCATGACCTTGAACTTGGTGCGGTCGTTTTTGCCTTAAAGATTTGGAGGCACTATCTCTATGGCACCAAATGTGTGGTTTTCACTGATCATAAAAGCCTTCAACACATTCTAAACCAAAAAGAACTCAACATGAGGCAACGACGTTGGGTTGAACTCCTAAACGATTACGATTGTGAGATTCGTTATCATCCCGGCAAGGCAAATGTTGTAGCCGATGCACTCAGTCGTAAAAGTCATGTCCAACTTCATAGCATTCGAATCCAAACCAATATTCATAATGACATCTTTGTAGCTCAACAAACATCTTTGAACCAAGGCAATTTGTATGATGAAATGTCTTGTGGTGCTGAACTTAAATTAGAAACCAAGTCTGATGGTTTGCTTTATTTCTTGAACCGTATTTGGATTCATAATCGCAATGATCTTCGACTCACTATTATGAATGAGTCACACAAGACTCGTTATTCCATTCATCCCGGTGCGGATAAAATGTATCAAGATCTTCGAGTCCATTATTGGTGGCCCGTCATGAAGAAAGACATTGCCGAGTATGTAGCAAAGTGTTTGACCTGTTCTAAGGTCAAAGCCGAGCACCAACGACCTTCGGGTTTGCTTGTTCAACCCGAAATTCCCATGTGGAAATGGGAAAACATTTCTATGGACTTCATCACTAAACTCCCAAAAACAATTAGTGGTCATGATAGTATATGGGTAATCATTGACCGTTTGACAAAATCAGCTCATTTCTTACCGATTCGCGAGAACTATCCTGTGCGAAAGTTAGCTCGCATCTACGTTAATGAAATAGTAAGCCGACATGGCATACCTCTTAGCATCATCTCTGATCGCGATGCTCGCTTCACGGCTCGTTTTTGGGAATCGCTTCACGAATCATTCGGTACTCGTTTGGATCTTAGCACGGCTTATCATTCTCAAACGGATGGTCAAACCGAGCGCACGATTCAAACTCTTGAAGACATGCTTAGAGCATGTGTCATTGACTTTGGTGGAAATTGGGATAATCATCTACCGCTAGTCGAGTTCTCGTATAACAATAGTTATCACGCGAGAATCGGCATGGCGCCTTTCGAAGCTCTATACGGTCGTAAGTGTCGATCGCCTATTTCTTGGACTGAGATTGGAGAAGTTCAAATCACCGGTCCTGAACTGGTTCAAGAAACGACCGACAAGATTCATCAGATTCGCGACAACTTATTAGCTGCTCGAAGCCGACAAAAGAGCTATGCTGATAAACGTCGTAAGCCTTTGGAATTTCAAGTTGGTGACATGGTACTCCTGAAAGTTTCACCTTGGAAAGGAGTGATTCGATTTGGGAAGAAAGGTAAACTTGCACCTCGCTACGTTGGTCCTTTTAAGGTTCTTGAAAGAATTGGGAAAGTGGCTTACAAACTTGATCTACCTTCTGAACTTAGTAACATCCATCCGACCTTTCACGTGTCGAACTTGAAAAAGTGTTTGTCCGATGAGAATTTACACGTGCCTCTTGATGATATTCACATTGATGCTTCGATGCGTATTATTGAGAAGCCGGTAGAGATCATAGACCGACACGTCAAGCAATTCAGACGAAGCAAAATTCCTATTGTACACGTCCGTTGGGAGTCAAAGCATGGTCGCGAGTTCACTTGGGAACGCGAAGACCAAATGAAAGCCAAGTACCCTCATTTGCTTTCTACAGTTTCTTCTTAATTTCGGGACGAAATTCTTAAAAGTAGGGGAGACTGTAACATTTGCGAAATTTGTAATAAACATTTATGTTTAATAAAACAATTATGACGTCATTGAGAATATTACTATTTTTTAGTTTTTTTTTATTATTATGTTTATTAACATATATGTTCATTAAAAAGAAAATTTAATATATAAACCAAAAGCAAGTTATTAAAGTTTTTAATAAATATTACAAGATGTAGAAATTTTTATAATTAAATAAACAAATATGTTTTCTTTTATAAACTTTCAATAATTCATAAAAAAAATATATATATACATATAAATATATCTTAATTACAAATTTTATTCATAATTAAATAAATAATTCAAATAAATATGTTTTAAAAACTTTATAATTTTTAAAAATATGTTTTTATAGAAGTAACATCAATTTATATAAATTGTGAAGTTAAATAAAATTTTATACAATTTATAACAAATCAAAACAAGGTTTTAAAAGGTTGAGGGGTAAAAGGTGTAAAAAGGCGAAACTGATATTAAGGGAAAACAAGGGAGGGCTAAATCTGTCAATAACCCAAAGAAGTCTTTCCCCTTTACCCGGTTCAAGCCCCATCCGACCCAAGCCCATGTGCGACCCGTTCGAGACCCATCTTTCAATCCCAACCGATTCCAGCTGTAACCCACTCGATTAGAACAATTTTGGAAGGTATACGAGCGTGTATATTGATTTCAATCCTCATTATAAGCGATTAACAGGTCAGAATACACAAATCGTTTCCATATATATCTACAAACGACCGGAATTCAAATTTGAACCAAACGTGTATAAAAACTCAATTAAATCGAACCCATAAACCCTTTAGACCACACGAAACTTTCTGTGTCCTCAAATTACACGCACAAGCTCTCGAAGTTGTGATTTTAAGACCTGCAAGCCCTCGGTCGCACGTTCTCTGTTCTACATTCGAAGTCAATCCAATCTCGAACACCAGTAAGTAATTTCCACTTCATTAGAACCGTTTTTACATCTAGAACATTAACCCCAAGAGTTTCGAAGCTATCTCATCGTTAATCAAACGAATTTAGATCGAGAAAAGATTAGGGTTCGTTCGGTTAAGGTTCTGAATTGGGATTTCGAACCTGGATGGTTTAAGAAAGTTAAAACCGGTATGTTATCGCGGCTTAGAGCCTAGTCCAACCGGTTAGCATGCTTGTGTATCAACGGTTAGGTCGCGGGTTCAAACCTCTCAAACCGGGTTAAAACCGGTTTTTGCTCATTTTTTTATATAAAACCTTATTTTAAAAATTTTAATTACACAGAAAATATATTTTTTTTATATATATTATTAATCTGTAAAAAAAATGTTATATACTTAATTTTTAATTATAACTTTTATTATCAATTTTACTTATTTATCTATTTTTACTTATTTAAATAAATTAATATGTATTTACTTATTTTAATTATTTACGTAAATAAATAAGTTTATAAACTTATAACTTCTTAGACCATTTATTTATTAATTTATTTATTTATTTATTTAGTTATTGAATTATTTATTTATTTATTTACATGTTCTACTTAATCATTTACATATAATAGTAATGATAAAATAACTTAACAAAGTTTTATAAAGTTTCATAAATAAATAAATAAGTTTCATAGACTTATTTATTTAATTATTTATTTACAACTCTTTATCTCATTTATTTAGTTATTTAGTTATTTATTTATTTATCTATTCTTACTCATAAAGTTATCCTTATTTATTTATAATAAATGTTATAAACATAATACTTAAATATGTTTATACAAGAATTATCAAAATAATTTTTTTTTAAAAAAATCAATATTTAAATTTATAAATAAATACTTTAAAGTCAACATTTGTAATTTAGATATTTTATTATTTTCATTTAAATCATGACAAAATTTAATTGTGTTTATTCAAAACAAATCGAACCCATTGATCCATTTTAGAACTTAGTTAGATCCATAGAATGACATAGTTTTGTTAAACATATGCCTATTGAACTATTTAGGTGAACATTGAAATTGTGTTGGATATTATTTGGATCATACTTTGACATTTATCAAGACTACCAAGAACACTAAGGTGAGTCTTCATAGCCCCTCTTTTACTATTTTTGTTTTAGGGGTGAAACATGCAACTTATTTATTTCATTTACTTGTGAACTTAGCTAATGGACTTATAGTTAGTGAACTTTAGCTAAGCATAAGCATTGATCACATTCATTTTAGTGACTATGATAGATCTATTGGACCGACCATCCCACCGTTGTTTGATTTACCCTTCGGGGGAGGCCCGCGGTGAGAGTTTGCTATTTGAGCATTATAGTAATGCTAATCATAGGTCAATCATCATTTGTTATCATTTGTTGATCTGCTTTACTTGCTAGTTCATTTTGACTATGATTATTATGCTTAGAGTTCACATATAACATTATCTATATCATTTTTATTAAACCTTTTGGTTTGAGTGTCAAAACCTATGAAACTCACCAACTCTTTGAGTTGACACTTGATTTTAACATGTTTCAGGTGGAAATGGAAATTAGCAAGCATTTGGAATTGAATTTTATTTTATTTAATTTGAACTATGTAATTGGTTTTGGATTTAAAGTTGAATGATGTAATAGTTAGTTTGAATTTATTTGACTTTGTATTGAATGATGAATTTAATTGCAATGAATGTTTAGTTATGATTATTTACATCTTTATACCCTAAGCTATGAACAATCTACACTTCGTGCCGCCCCGATGTTTCCGCCATCGGTCGAGGTGTTACAAATATCACATGTGAAATGGTTATTTCACATATGAATATATGATATCAAAAGTCATTTAATAAATTTCAAACACAAAAAATCTATGCCTTTTTTTGGCACCCATTTGATAGAAAGTGTTTTGAAAGGCATCTTTTTTAAATAAATGATTGTTAGAGAAATAAAAGTTGCATTAAAAGAAGGTACAATATATATATATATATATATATATATATATATATATATTAAAAATTAAAATATGAAAAACTAAAAAAGTCATTACAATGGCCACCTGAATATCAAATCTGTGGTTCTGTGGTTTGAATTTGATGGCATCGATGACCATGCATGGTGTTGATTCACAAATAATTTAGGAAGATTAATCACAGTTTCTTATATTTTTAAACTACATTCGAACTTAAAAAAAAGAAAGCCAAATTGAGCCAAAAGTAAAAAAAATTAATATCCATATCGTGACATATATAATGTTGATTTTGTTAATATTACGTACTACTGTAATAGGATAAAATCAAACATTCTCATTTCATTCTCAAGCATGCATATATGTACAGGGCCGTCTCTTAGAAATTAGGTGTCATGTGCGAATATTAAAAATGGGTCCTATGTGCGCGTGCGCACACACACAAAATGACGATAATTAAAACAATACTAAAAACAGTATAAACAATATTGTTTTAGCAAAATGATACATTTCAATGTTTCAAATAACTAAATAAAACGTGACATTGTTCTAGCATTTTTTGATGCAAACTTGTTGATTAAATCTTCATAATCCACATTGTCTAGTATCTCATTCTCAATAGTATTATTGTCAATTCATTAAGTCTTTCTTAAGACTTTATTGGTCGTAAGTATGACTTCAACAACTTCAATTTTGAAAAAGTTCTTTCTGCAGATGCTACAGTTACCGGAATAGTCAACAAGAAATATTTTAAATATAATTAAAAATTGAATTATATATGCGTTTGTTGTAAAATAAATTAAAATATATATAATATATACAATTTTTTTAAAAATTTTGGGCCCCCTAAAAAATTGGGCTCTGTACGGTCGCACCTCACGTACTTGCTCTAAGACCCCCTTGTATATGTAAAGTCTAGGGTTTATATGGGAGGATTCAAAAGAAAACTTCATACTTTGAAGAAAACTAAGAAAACTCTTACTAACCAATCAATTTAAAAAAAATTCATGATTTTTTATTATTAGGTTGGAAATGTTATAAACAAGAAAAATATTTAATAAAAATATTTAGATCACGAAGTTACGTGTATATATATGTAACCTATAAAGTTACATATATGTAATAACATGAATTACATATATTTTTTTTTGTCAACAAATATAACCTTATAATAAAAAATGTAAAACAAAAAACGAAAAAAGAAATGAAATTGATTGATAACAATTGTAATTAGTTTTCTTAATTTTCTACAAAATGGTGGTTTTCTTATGAACTATCCCCAGGGTTTATATGTAATTATATCAAAGTGGTAAGTTAAACAACTGTCATCAAAGTTAGGGTTACATAAACCCTCAAACTTATGTATGTATGTGTTGACAAATGTATATGTGAAAAGCAATTCTCAATCAAATTCTCCCCAAGTTTAGTATCAAATCAAGTATTGTTCATTAATTTCGCAAGTTTTGTATCAAATCAAGCATTTTTATGATTGTATTATCAAACTGCTTGAAATAAACATAACAACATGACCAATACTTTAAATACAAGAGAAACAATGCTAATTAATTAACTTAAAACAAGTTAATGACGATTGGACTCACCATCTACTTAGCAGTTGTTTGATAACTTTTTAATAATTTTGTTAAAATGTTACCTCTCAATCGTTTAAAGACTAGTTTGTTTAATAGCCTCTTAACAATACATTTGAATCTGTCAATAAACTTTTTAATAATTAAGCTAAAAACACATACTAAACTATCATCTTCAATAACCATTAATATGTTACATGATGTATTGCATATATGCATGCAGTTTCTAATACAGAGGTAATGACAAAAAGATATAACGATCACCGTTTTTTGAATTACATCATGTATATATCTATACGAGTCACTAACCTCACTTAAAACTGAAAATTTACTGGGTATATTTATTTGTTTGTTTATATATCTATACGAGTTTTAACAATTAAAGGGAGTTATATGTATAACTCATAGATCTTGATCAATCACGAAGGTGTTAAAGGTTCATAAGAACCATAACCTTTACCCATCTGACGTGCACCGTTGGTTCGCAACCGACGGCTAGGACTAAACGGGCTGAATGACCCATACGCAAAAGCACTCCATCCGAGCGGCTGCACCTTCATCTCCGCCAACACCTTGTAGAACAGATCCACATCGCACGGAAGCAATATAGGACCATCACAGTTGTAACCATATTCCGTTTCAGCGTCATCTAAAAGCATCGTGAACAATGGATGGTTCACGTACTTCATCTTCACGGCGAATCTTTGTTTGTCCGGTCCAACGCACACCGGAAAATACCCTTCCGGTGCCATTTTCTTATCCTTTTCGTTCCATGACTTGCTCTTCGTCAAGCCCTCACCACTGCCTCTGCGGCTGGTTCGACAACTGTCCCATGTCCTGGCAAGAAGGTTCTTCTTTCCCGCGTTTGCCCTGACGGATTCCATTGGTCGCTAATCTTACAAAACAAACAAACAAATTTACCCGATATATTCTCACTTTTTAGTAGGGTCTGGGTCACTAATCTTACAAGAAATTGATAGATTCAAAAGGTACGTAAGATTAGATTTGATTAGTGATGATATGGCTATCCTCTATCGTAGGCCAAATCAAACATTGATCTGGTGCCTGGTTTTGTTTTGTTGGTTATGGTGGACATTTGTGAAGCCACTAGGTGGATTTGGGCAGGTTGTATTGGGATGTGTGGAAAACGAAAAGGAATTTATACAAGAAATTGGGTTGATAGCTTCACCGGGTAATACCCACGAGAGCCATGATATCATGTATTTGTCAAAAATATTGTTTTTTTTAGTTTTGTCAACTCGTTAATTGAGCGTTTTCTTTGACTAATCTTATATTATTTTAGTCAAAATAATTAGTCTTTCTAATAGTCAATTTACAACATCATTAGTGCTATATGTTGGTGATGAAACTGTGTTAAACACCATTCACCAATAATTAAGTTTAGACGCCGGTATAGAGATGTACAAACTTGCTTTTTGTATCTAATCGATTTAGGTTGGTCAACAAAAGATAAAACCGATGTACTTAAGAACATGTGTTATGTGGGGTGACTGGGTGCGAAAGGCCTTGGTCATGCCATCATCAAGCCCATGCATACCATCACACAATGGGCGTGATGGTGCTCTTGAGGTGATCTAGGGTAGTTGTTGTGAGTGATGGGGTATGTGAATATGTCATATGTATATATGTGAAGAGAGGGTGATGATTTTAGTTGTTTCAATGGTGCCTACGTGCTGTGATAAGGTGTGTTAAGTACACATAGCCTAATAGGTTTGAGTTGAAAGTAGTTTTTGATGGGCCAAATAACCGGTTTTAATTGGCTTGGTTTAGGTTTGAAACTGGGTTAGAGTCGGTTCTATTTAGGTTAAAGGTTGAAATCAATCTCAACGTATATGAATAAGAACCGGTCTCAGCCCTCTAGGTTGAGTCACGTTGGAATCGGATTGAAGTGAAACTGGTTCGTAATCAATTCGAGTCTAGTTATAAGCAAGTTTTGGTTTTTGAATCAGTTTTTATTTCCATTTTTTACCATATGTAGGTCACGCCCTTATCGACGATTAATTTTTGAGGCAAGTTATAAGTTATTCGACATGTGGTGGGATTTTTTGTTAGGTTGGTTGGTATGTCTTCCATCTTGAGATATGTATCCATCAACGAGTTCCTTTGGTCTATGATACACTCTTAATCTTAACTGAGTAAGTGTTACATGTTGTATCGATTCATTTGATTCAGATTTAAACATGAACACGAAAATTGATAATGAAATAGAGATTAGATGAAACCTGTGAATCCAGTGAATGCGTTGTTGAATCCAGACATGATTCCTGAAAGATGACAATCCGATCGGGTTCCCGTTTAGGGTGTATGGTGAGGATGGAATGAGTAGAGGGGCTCGGTTAGGTTGACGAATTCTCTAGGTTGAGGAGAGTTCGTTTGTGATGTTGTGTAACCTAGATTAGGAGCCTTAACCTCATATTTATATACACCTAAGGGGAAACCCTAATTAGGATAAATAAGGATAATTACGTCTATCAAATAATTATCTATCTGCTAGGGGTAGTAAAATAATTGATCTATTTAGTTAAATAATCATGAGGAACATATTGTAAATATTTAATCTTACATTCTCCCACTTATGAAGTTATGATTAACAAAATTTTACTTGAATGAATGTAATTGGATGGTAAAATAATTAATGGTTTTTTATTATTTAATTGTATTATTAGTTATTAATAAGTAATATTATTATTTATTACTTTAGTTTCCAACAAACTTCCAATGACATTATTTTTTATTTTAATTTAGTGACGAACTTGTAAGAACTATTTGCTTCATTTTGATATTATTATTTTAATTTTGACCTGTCGAACACACCACCTTACCAAACCATCTTTTCACACAAACTGACAAACATTTAACTATTTATTTGAAATTATTTTTTGCTCACACTTCCAAACACAACACATAGCGTAAAGTAAGCTATCTTTCACATCCCTAAGGTCATGAGGTCAGGGCCGGCTCATGTTAATAATATTAAGCTTTAGGTTTGGACCTCTTAAGTTAATGGGTCCTAAACTTTTAAAAAAAATTACCGGCTAAAGTTTATTTTCAGTATTATATGTGTCTCAGCGTCTGGTGAAGATGAAGCGACGAAGAGTCGCGTCTGGCTGAAGATGAGGCGCTAAACTGGTGAAGACGAAGCAACGAAGCGTTCATCGTTCTAGGGCAAGGACGATTGGGTGAATATGAAGCAACAAAAAAAGGATGAAGCGGTCAAATCGACCACTCTTGATTCGACCACTCCAACTCAACAAGATAGTAATACCACTTCTCAGATCGACCATTGTTACTACTCACTTCTTAGTTCTCACTTTCTCAAACTGTGATTGAACTCTCGCTTTCTTATACTTATTAGTTGTGGTGAGGCTGTGATTTTGATCAGGTTCAGCCGAGTCGTCGGTGGCTGGTGAGTTCGTCTCAGTTGCGGGTCTTCGGTTAGATCGTCTCACATTCTCAATCGTGAGTCGATGGTGAGTGTGTTCAGCTGGCCATAATTTCCTTCACACCTTCAAACAACCAGCCGACCATGTGTTAATTGTTAATTGTTATTCAGTTATTGTTATTGCTTATTTGTTGTCTACTTAATCGGTTTTGTTATTATTTAAACATTTAGTAACTCTAACAAAGATGTCAATTAAGAATCTCATTTTTATAAATACATTTTATATATAATTATATTGAAATTTATTTATATCATTTAAATAAAATTAGGTAAGTTATTGATTATTAGTTTAAGGTTTGATTGGTTTATGGTTTGAATAGGGTTTTATTAATTATTAGTTTAATATTAGTTTGAATAGTTTAAGGTTTTATTATGGTTTATTAATTATTAGTCTAAGGTTTGAATAGGGTTTTATTAAGGGTTGTGTTAATCCCACGCCCAATTCTATATTTTCACACCCTGAAGACGTGTCGTACAGAACCCTACGCCACGTACAGGTCTCTGTACGTGGCGTAGAGATCTCTACGCCACATACAACAACATTCTACTCTGACATTGTGCCAGTTATTAGATGTTGTACGCCACGTACAGTACTGTACGCTACGTAGATAACAGCGGACAAAAAGTACTGACACCTCTGCACAATGATGTGATGTTGTACGCTACGTATAGTGCTATACGTCGCGTATAAAGGACAATAATTTGAGAAGAGCAGTCTGGTACCTGAAGATGTGAATGCTATACGCCACGTACAGTACTGTACGTGGAGTATAGAGGACAAATAATTGATTTTGGACTCTCGTGACTGTACTGACATTGGCTTATACGCCACGTACAGTACTATACGACACATATAAAAATTTTCAATTGAAATGTGGTACAAACAAGGAAATGACGTAAGATTCCATTTCTTATATATATAACGAACGAACGTTTATATTTCGTCATTCTCGTTTTTCTTACTACGAATTCGTATTTGAATTTGATCAGTTGTTTATTGTATTCATATAATGTCATTTTGGGACGTGAATTTCTTCTTTGGAGACGACAAGATAGAACAAGATTCTGTCGGTCGATCTTATTATGGTGACAGTAAACCTCAGGAGCTGCCTGATTTAAACGAAGAACCCAACTTTCAAGCATACAACGCTAATAGGATTCCTGATTTAAATGAGGATCCTTGCGTTGAGTCTTTTTACAGTTACGAAAACAAGCAAGAATTTGGATGGGAAAGTCAGCCTTCTTACAAACATGAAGCTAATGAAGTATATTCAGAAACACAAAATAGCGGGCATGATTATTATGATGGGGGCCATCATGGTAAAGTGGTTTGGAATACCGATCAGGAATTTATGTCTCATGATGAGCTGGTTGCCTGGGTAAAAAGCAGAGCGGTTGACAACGGTTATATTGTAGTCACCGCTCGATCTAAAAAGAAAGGAGACGTTGTAAAGAAGGTATGGCTAGTTTGTGATCGTGGTGTCGAACACAAGGCCGTTGCGACGCGTAGACGATCCGGCAGCAAGAAAATTGGCTGTCCATTTAAACTGGTTGGGGTTTACAACGAAAAGCGTCTTGTTTGGCAGTTAGAGGTCCGAAATGACGAGCATAACCATGAGGCCGCTCAACATCTAGAAGGGCATCCATTTGTAAGAAGGTTGTCTCAAGACGAACAAAAGATGGTGGCACAGCTGACAGAACAACATATGGACCCGCGCAATATTCTGTCAACTATCAAGAAGCAAAATCCTGATAATGTCTCTGTAATCAGGGACATATACAATGCCCAACAGAAAATAAAAAATGAAAAGAAAGTAGGTACCACTCCAATGCAGGTTCTGGAAAACCTACTGCATTCCAAGGGCTATGTATATTATACCAGAGAAGATCCTGCAACGAATGCCGTCGAGGAAGTGTTCTTCTGTCATCCAAAGTCGTACACATATTGGCGAGCATTCCCTCATGTGCTGATGATTGACGCGACATACAAAACGAACATGTACATAATACCGTTTGTACAGATTGTTGGTGTGACTTCAACACACCATACGTTTTGTATTGCACATGCGTTTATAACAAAAGAACGTGAAGATAATTACCTGTGGGTAATACATAAGCTGAAAGAAATGTTAGACAAGTGTATGGAGCCCCGTGTAATAATAACAGACCGAGATCTTGCATTGATGAATGCGTGTAAGCTGGTATTTCCTGTTGCAAGTAGGTGCTTATGCAGGTGGCACATAAGCGAGAACATTTCTAAACACTGCAAGGCAAGTTTTTCTAACAGTGATTGGAACAGATTCCGTCATATGTGGACGACATTGTGTGAGTCTTCATCTGAGGACATTTATCAATACAATTATAACAAGTTATACGAACAGCTAACCAAAGACAACCAACAGCGTAAGTTTTTGTACATACATACATATATACATATAATATAATATATATATATATACACACACACTACTTTAATGGTTACATTGTGTTTCAGGCGTTTTAAATTATTTAACGCAAACATGGTTGAACAGTTACAAAGAAATGTTTGTATCTGCTTGGACCAACAAAAACCGAAATTTTGGTCAACATACAACCAACAGAGTCGAAAGTCAGCACGCAAACTTAAAACGATATTTAAAAACACCAAATAGTTCTCTTGCCACACTCGTGGGGTTTGTTGACGAAGTTGTAAATTCACAGGAGGTGAACATAAATCACGGTTTTGAAACAAGCAAGGTGAAAACTATGAGTCATCACAAAAAAACGTTGTTTGATAACCTCGAGGTAAGGTTTCACACAAGGCTCTTGATCTGCTTGTTGTTGAAAAAAACAAGATACATGCATTGCGAACCGGAAATCATACATGTAACTGTCAACTTTTTACTAGTTGTGGCTTACCGTGTGCTTGTCGTCTGTCAAAATATGAAAACACAGGTAACATTATAAACATCACGTACATTATTATTATAGTAAACGTCTTTAATTTGTTACAAATTTTGATAATCAAAATTGTTCCAGATACCAAAATTCCACTTTCTGCCGTAGATATGTTCTGGACCAAACTTGATACTCGTCCGTTATTTTTAGACGAAGAAGAAATTAATGTCGAAGAACAGTTACAAGCCGTGAAACAACAAATAATGACACAACCGACAGAAGTGAAAAAAAGTATGATGAAAAAAATACTGGCTACAGCTTTTCCTTGGAAAAGTGATAAGAAACCGCCTGTTGTTCAAAAAGACGTTCGTGGACGCCCTAGTTCTAAATTGCAGCAAGAAAAGAAACAGGACTCACAACACAACGTCTTTGAACCACCCAGACATAGTTCTTACACACATTCCAAGGTTAAAGATCAGACTACTACACTACAGCGTAGTCGATCAACATCTTCAAAGGGGAAAGCTAAAGCAAAAAACGACCCTATCCAACTATCACAAGAGTCTCATTCATTTCAATCGGTCATTGAAAACGAGAGTATCTGGAATTTTAACAGGTTTAAAAGCTTAATACCAGTTTTGTTTCACAGTCACGTTTCACGCATACAGGACGTAATGCCCGACGGAAACTGTGGTTTCCGAGCTGTTGCCGTGGGTTTAGGTTTTGATGAAAACATGTGGCTCTATGTCCGACAGCAACTGTTAGACGAGATGGAAACACACAGGGATGCATATCGGATGATATTTGAAAATATACAAAAGGGAATGTATAATTTCATTTATAATAGCATTAACTGGCAGCAAGTTCAAGCTGCACCATTTAAACATTGGATGCAAATGCCTTACACCGGAATTCTCATCGCTCAAAGATTTGGTGTGATTGTTCACCTAATAAATATAAAAAGTTCTCAGACATATTTTCCACTATGGATAAGCGCAGAGAGTGAAGCTGTCATCCCTCATCAGGTCGTGTCGTTCTTATATGTACACAACAATCATTTCGTCAGCATCAAGTTGGAAGGAGATTATCCGATGCCAACAATAAGTGCAGTTTGGAATAAGTATCACAAAGCAAACGCGTCTTCTTGGAAAGAAATATATAGACAATGCATACAACAATTCGTAGAAATATGTCGTGAAAAAGGACACGTCAATTATATTGATTTATTTTAAATGTAACTTTGTTTAACACGAATAAAAAGTTATTTTATAAAAAAACAAAAAAAATTATGAATTCTTTGTTCCTGTACGCCACGTATAGCACCCTACGTGGCGTACAGGGTGGAGTATGGCCTGTAGTACAGGCCATACTCCACCCTGTACGTCACGTAGGGTCCTATACGTGGCGTACATATGTTGAGTCTGCTGTTTAATGACTTTTTGGTCCTGTACGCCACGTAGGGTCCTATTCGTGGCGTACATATGTTGAGTCTGCTGTTTAATGACTTTTTGGTCCTGTACGCCACGTAGAGAACCCTACGTGGCGTACAGGGTGGAGTATGGCCTGTAGTACAGGCTATACTCCACCCTGTACGCCACGTAGGGTTCTCTACGTCGCGTACAGGACCAAAAAGTCATTTAACAGACTCCAAAAATGTACGCCACGTAGGGTACCATACGACACGTACAAATGCATATATAAGCATGGGGGCGTTCATACGCCTCCCAAACCGCCCCATATACGCCAATAAACTCTCTCGATCTTCATCCCTCATATCGAGCTGTACGCGTGCGGTTTCGAGCCACATTTGTTACCATCTTCCATCTACGCATCATAGGTAAGTTTTTCTTGCTCTTTAACCATTAGAATGGGCTAGATTGACACGGGGATGGTTTGGTTTGCGTAACCTAGTCTGAACGAAGAACAGTACTCCACGTACAGAGCTGTACGTGGCGTACTGTTCCTCCCAAATTCAAAAAATGAAAAACTGTACGCGACGTAGAGTGTTATACGCATCGTAGTGTTCATCCCTAATTTGTTATGAATTGATTTGTGCCTGTATGCCACGTACAGTAGTCTACGTGGCGTACAGGGTGGAGTATGGCTATACTACAGGCCATACTCCACCCTGTACGCCACGTAGACTACTGTACGTGGCGTACAGTCACAAATTTTATTTTTTTTTTAAAAATTAACTTTTTATTCGTTCGTTTTTACGTGTAGTTATGTCGTCGGGATCAGATGCCAAGTTTCGCACCATGAGGATCGGCCGGAGGCGATTTGGCGGAGCACCCGATTCTACAGTTCCCGGAGGGATCTACTGCATTTGGCCGGTGCGCCAAGTTTCGCACCATGAGGATCGGCCGGCAGAAGGCCATTGACTGGGATGTGCTCACGGAGATAGGTGAGCGAGAGCGCGCCGAGCGCTGGATCGGGGAGGAGACGCCGTGGAGACGGCTGTTCGAGATGGCGTTCCAGCCCTCCTACAGGGAGGTCGTCGTGGAGTTCCTCTCCACATTTACTTTCCGCCCAGGCGGTGTTCCGGAGGTTCTGTGACAACTAGTACCTGACCGGCCGACAAGTCCGTACGGTAGGTGTACTTGTAAACAGTAACTATGTGTACATATGTGATTGTAAACAGTGTTTGTGTTAACAGATTCTTAAATACAAGAAATCGTTGTATGTATTTTTGTGTAAACTTAGATACCGTAAGTACAACGTACATTTGAAACTTTAGTTGTGTGTATTTAAGTGAAAACTTAAGTACAGTTAACACAACAGTTCATGAGAAACAACTGTGTTCAAACAATTAACAGAAACAAATCGGTTGCGATCTGATATCCATAGATGACAGGAATCAGATGGCCGACAATTCAATGTGAAAACAATGTGATAACATGATGTTTAGTTGAGTCCGACAGTGAGGAAACACAATTCAAACAATAACATAGTGTCGTTTCAGAATAACGAACTGACAGTGTGTTTGCGTGGGTGACGATTTACACAAACATATCTGTGAGTTTAACGTTCTGAAATGATGACTGTAAAGTAGAAAACAAAAGTCGGAAAGCAAAACCATCGTCGTGTTCGTTCGAATGACGATCCGAACGAATACGCGCGACGGTGACGCGATTCGACGAAACGAAAACGAAAAGACGACACGAAACGATAATAAATTTAACAAAATAAAATATTTAACATTTTACAATTTTGAAACTCATCAAATAATTAAAAATAACTTTCTTTTATTTATTACAATTTGTTACGCGTAATTTTCCGGATATGCGACGAAAACGCGAACCGAGCAACTGAAACGAACCCGAACACCACGCGTGATATAAAAACCCTAAATGAGTCTTATTTCTTCATTTAATCACCTTCCACTCTCTCTCTAGCTCAAATTCCGGCCACCACACTCACCACCACCAAACCACCTTCAAAACCCCATAACTCTTCATTTCTTAACCGATTTGAGTGATTCTTGAACCCACGCGAAGCCCTTGACGAGCTCTACAAGAAAGTACAACCGATCTGAGCGATTACCCTACTGAAATTGAGGTATGAAGGTATTATGTCCACGAAAAAGATGGTTTTTCACATTTGGGTTGGATATACACACATCTAGTCGGTTATAGACCACGATCGTGAATGCTACTTCAATAGAAACTATCATGGGACCTGCTATCAACATCTAAACAACACCATGAACAGTGGGATCGGAGAGGATGATGAGAGGAGGTGTGACAGGTTCGGGAACAACTGGGCGACATAGGGGCGAACCCTATTGGGTCTCACGAACCATGTGTTCATCAGGCGAACCTTGGTTAGCCAGAGTTGAGACCGAACCCTCGAGCTTTTCAGCCGAACCCAACTGGTGCCACCGAACCTTTCCCATCCACCGAACCCACTATGCGGGCCGAACCTTTCTGATATCCACGAACCTTGCCGAAATTTGGGTCTGGGTCACGAACCTTATGGACTCCGGCGAACCTTCTTCCATCAGCAACTAGCCTGTGCCGATCCAAACAAGAGCCGAACCATGCATGGTCTAGGATTCTAGGCGAACCCATGTGCAACCGTTTACTGCAGAACCCATGACAACTATTTCCTTTGGCCGAAATTTTACTCCTCTAGGCGCAAGGGTTCGCTGGATGGCTTATCCGCATGCCATTTGATCGGTTGACCACATGCAGCCATGCATGTTACCTCGGCCCAACATCTTCTTTACTATCAGCCCATTTTCATTAACTTGGCCCATATAATACTATCCGGTCCACGCTTAACCCACAAGCCCAATAGCAAAATACATAAGGCCCAAACATGTTCTTTCGGCCCATGGGATTTTCGGCCCAAGGCCTTAGTATCCGACTCAAGTGGCTTGTCTCGACCCACTGTTATTCATTCGATCCATCAGTAGGCCCAATAGCAATGGGGTTGGGGTTGGCTCAAATTATTTAGTGGATCGTAGAAGCCCATAAAGCCACACAACATGCGGTCTATGTGCTAACCGGCCCAACATCAAACATTGATTCAATTGACCTTTTGATCCACATGACTTTGACTTTAATTCAACACATGAAACTTAAAGGAAAAAGGATGAAAATACGGTATATAGGACATGTAGAGACAAAATTCTATGTTCTTCAACAATGATTAACAAGCGATTTTAAGATTAATAAAGATTGAAAATTCTAAGTCCCAACTTAGAATCTAAAGTTTATTTAGAAGTTGATTAGGCCCAAATGGGTTACAATTTATCACCAAATTTTGGCAAATTAAACATAGAACAAGTAACCCCATGTATCAAGATTAACTTAAATAACCAAATGGTTGTAAGGTCAAAGGCAATTGAACAAGAGTTGAGGCATGACCGAGACCGCGAGAGTTAGTCAATTTTAAGGCTAACACCTACACGTGCACGAAACCTACAACTTACACTTATAAATTGCAATCATATGAAATCAATACAGGAACGTGAAACAATCAATCGAGTACAAGCAAGAGCGCGTACATTCTTTCTTTTAAGCTAAGTCAACCTTACAACAACAAGGTGAGTTCATATGCCCCTTTTACTTTAATCTTTACTGATTTTAACTCTCGGGGCTGAGAAACATGTTTACTTTTATTTATTTAAAAGTTTTGCTTAACATGTTATTTATACTTTGATTTAGATAATATTAAACTATTTATTATCACTTATCATTGTATGCATGCTTGTATGATCCTAAGATAACAGGGAAACTCAGATGATTATGATAAAGTAATTTCATAATCAATGATACATTTGAATAACATAGTTGTAAGATTTTATCTTACAATGCTTAGTTATTCTACATGAGTAAACAGTGAGACAATTCGTATACAAACAAACAAATGAGAACTATTACAGTGGAACATGATGACACTTAACAACACATAAATGATTAGAAGGTAAAATATCTTCTTAATATCATTTCACATTATAATTGATGAAGTGTGATAAGTAAATCACTTATAACACTTAATCTACACCTTAAAAACATACTATGTGATAGTATGATCGCATTGGGTATCCACCACCTGCGTCACTTAAGGGTACTAAGACATGTTCTTACTACGGCTTAAGGATTACATGGTGAACATATGGACTACAGTAAATGATGATCATGATAACGTAACTTCATGGGATTCTTATCATTTACACATAATTAACATGATGTAATAAGACAAGTTCTTATTCAACTTTGTTAATCACACGAGAACAATCCCACATTGAGGCTTTGGGATCATATGGAGTACAGTAAATGATGATCATGATAACGTAACTTCATGGGATTCTTATCATTTACACATAATTAACATGATGTAATAAGACAAGTTCTTATTCAACCTTGTTAATCACATGAGAACAATCCCACATGGAGGCTTTGGGATCACACGGCGGAATAGAGGTGAACGGAATGCATTGTAATCTGATTACGTGAGGATTACAATGGATTTCATTTAGGCTCTATACGTTGCATTGAGATTACATTACAAACAGTTAACTAACACTTTTAATATTTAAAAGTGAAACAACAGTTAACCCCACAAACTATAGAATAATACAAGGAACAGATTTGATAGATCTAATATCCTTAACACATATATTGATTATCAATACTTCGGTTTGATAATTACAACGCCATCATTTTCTTATTCTATACATGAGAACACAGGTGATCAAGAATGAGATACACATGGGAATTGAGAATGGAAATCAATAGTTGTATCACAAGTAGTGTGGAGGTCTAGTGGTGTTGTGGTGGGATGTTGGCTAGGGCTTAGTTCCCTTACATATGCCCTATATATAAGCAACACTACTAGGATGACATAGTACTTGTGACTATAACTATTGAGGAGCCATTGGGTGAACAAGTGAAACAGATAATCATACAAGTAACAGTTTTATTATGGTGAATGTGCATGTGAATGAATCAAGGTTTTACATTAACTTACTTATGAACTCACCAACCTAGTGTTGACTTTGTTTAAATACATGTTTCTCAGGTGATGAACAGGTGTAGATACTTACATGCAAGGATTTAGCTAGTGGACTTTTAGAAGACCTAGCTTTATTTTGTGTTGCATGCTTTTGGGAACAAGAACATGAATCATCTTTTGTATATCTTGTACATATACAAGATATAGTTACATTGATTCTTTTTGGTAGATTTACTTGATTAAATTATGAACGATACTGTGTAATTTAATCTTGTAATTCTATATCATGGATGTGTTAGAAATTTCTCATTTATTTATCATGTGCTATGTAAACAATCTGATCATTTGATTATCACTCATGATATCGCGCCCCGGGAACTTTCCGCCCGACGGGAAAACACGATCCGTTCCCGCCGGCCTGGGGTGTGACAGATTGGTATCAGAGCCATGGTTATAGAGAAATATAGGTCATAATACTTTAACGGTTTGGCCTAGACTATAACCTAGGGACCCTCATATAGAGATCATGTGACTTAGGGTTCAATTTGCATATGTCTTCTACTTCTGATCACTGCACTAACCGATTTCTTTCGGTTATGATCAGAATGCCGCCAAGAAGACAACCACCTCTATTACCATTGACTCAAGGCTCTGCTCCTCACTCATCTACGCCGACACCACCTGACTCTCCTCCACCTCCACCTCCTCCTCCGCCACCACCGGCTTATCAGCTGGATCCCGCTACCATTGCACGAGCCACTCTGTTGACCAGTCAGCTGAGGGAGGTAATCCCAGACATGATGAACCGAATCAACACCAACAATAGCAACAACGTTGCCAACTCATCTTGAGAAGGCAGCGGTAACACCAGACAGAGTCAGGACTATGCCTACAAGAACTTTGTAGGTTGCAAGCCACCCAGTTTCAGTGGCAGTGAGGGTGCAGTCGGACTGATCCAGTGGATCGAGAAGATGGAGGCTACCCTCGACATCAGTGGCTGTCCTGAACAAAACAGAGTTAAGTATGTTGCGGGATCATTTAGCAAGCGAGCGTTAACCTGGTGGAACGCTCAGGTTTCAGTCAGAGGTCGGGATGAGGCTCAGGCTATGCCTTGGAGTGAATTCAAGGCCATGCTGTGGGCAGAGTTTTGCCCAAGAAATGAACTAAAGAAGGTTGAGACTGAACTGCTCAACCTGGAGATGATTGGTGCTGGGCATCTGGCCTACACCACCAGATTTCATGAGTTAGCTATTTTGGCACCTGATGTGGTGCCAACACTTGAGAAGAGGATAGAACGGTATGTTGGTGGATTACCACCCAGTATCCGAGGTCATGTGATTTCTGCTCACCCTACCACCATGGAATTAGCTGTTACACTGTCAGCATCCCTGACAGATATGATGGTTGCCTCTGGGGCATTCAAGAAGGAGGCTGAAACAGCCAAAGCTGGAACTTCCAAGAAGTTGGATAAACGTCCGGCTAAGAAACAAAAGGTGGCCAGAAACTTTGCTGCCACTACTCAAGCTCCAATGCGTAACCAGCCACAACCATTGGAGATCAGGAAGCCATACACTGGCACTGCACCTCTGTGCAACTCGTGTCAGTTTCATCATCTACCAAATGTCCCGTGCAGACACTGCACCAACTGTGGGAGATTTGGTCACACAGCAAATTACTGCAGGAGTCCGAGGACTCAAAACAGAAACAACAATGCAGCTACTGCTGCTGCTGCTGCAGATCCTAGGTCTTGCTACAACTGTTGTGAACCAGGACATTTCTCTCGGGATTGTCGCAAGAGGAATCAACAAGGGGCTCAAGCACCGCGAGGAAGAGCCTTTCAGATAGGAGCTGCTGCCGCCCGACAGGACCCGAATGTCATTACGGGTACATTTCTCTTATCCGACTTATATGCATCCATATTATTTGACACTGGTGCGGATCAGAGTTTCATTTCATCTGATTTTGCATGCCATCTTAATTATGATAAGGAATTGTTAGACTCCCCTTATACTATTGAGATAGCAAATGGCAAACAGATCACAGTAGACACTATATTTAGGAATTGCCCACTAACACTTGGCGATCATACATTTTCCATCGACTTGATATTGATGGAGCTGGGCAGGTTCGACATCATTATCGGAATGGATTGGCTATCTCTTAATAGAGTTGAGTTCATCTGTTCCGATAAACTATTACGCATTCCAATGGAGAACAATGAGGTCTTGGAGATTCGTGGAGACCAAGCGAAACGCAGTGTTAAGATAATATCGTGCATGAAGGCTCGCAAGCACTTACGAAAACAATGCGTTGCATTTCTAGCTCACGTGATTCAGAAAGACAAGAAGGCGATCAAGATTCAAGATGTACCAGTTATGAGAGACTTTGCAGAAGTATTTCCGGACGACTTACCGGGACTGCCACCCGAGAGATCGGTGCAGTTCCGAATCGATTTAATTCCGGGAGCAACTCCTGTAGCTAAGTCTCCTTATAGACTTGCTCCATCAAAGATGCAGGAGCTGTCTAATCAGTTACAAGAGTTACTCGATAAAGGATTCATCCGACCGAACTTTTCCCCGTGGGGAGCTCCGGTTCTTTTTGTTAAAAAGAAGGATGGAACTTTCAGGATGTGCATAGATTATCGAGAACTCAACAAACTCACCATCAAGAATAGGTACCCGTTACCGAGAATTGATGATTTGTTTGATCAGTTACAGGGAGCGCAGTACTTTTCAAAGATAGACCTGAGATCAGGCTATCATCAGCTCCGGATTCAAGAGGAGGACATACCAAAGAAGGCTTTTCGTACCCGATATGGTCATTATGAGTTCATGGTGATGCCATTCGGATTGACGAACACACCGGCTGTGTTCATGGACTTGATGAACGGGGTGTGCAAGCCGTATTTAGATCAGTTTGTTATCGTCTTTATTGATGATATACTGATTTATTCAAAGAATGAGAAGGAACACGAGCAACACCTCAAGACAGTTTTGGAGCTTCTGAAAGAAGAACGACTCTATGCCAAATTCTCTAAGTGTGAATTTTGGCTAAGAGAAGTTCAGTTTTTGGGTCACGTGATTAACAATGATGGTATTCACGTGGATCCTGCCAAGATTGAAGCAATCAAGAACTGGGATGTGCCTACAACACCAACAGAGATTCGATCATTCTTGGGTTTGGCAGGTTATTACAGGAGATTCATTTTGAATTTTTCTAAGATAGCCTTGCCTCTCACCAAGCTCACACAGAAGTCTGAACCTTTTGTGTGGACTCAAAAACAAGAAGAGGCATTTCAGACATTGAAACAAAGATTGTGCAATGCTCCAATCTTAACACTCCCAGAAGGCAATGATGACTTTGTAGTTTATTGTGATGCTTCCCATCAGGGACTCGGATGTGTTTTGATGCAACGAGACAAAGTCATTGCTTATGCCTCACGACAGCTGAAGATACACGAGAAGAATTACACGACACACGATCTTGAACTGGGAGCTGTTGTCTTTGCATTAAAGATTTGGAGACACTACCTGTATGGTACCAAATGCACTATCTTCACAGATCATAAGAGTTTACAAAACATATTTGATCAGAAGGAGCTTAACATGAGACAGAGACGTTGGGTTGAGCTCCTGAACGATTACGATTGTGTGATGAAATACCATCCGGGCAAAGCAAATGTTGTTGCAGATGCTTTGAGCCGGAAGGAAAGAGTCAAACCCTTACACGTTCGCGCCATGGGAATGACCGTGCAAACAAGTCTGAGAGATCACATTCTACAAGCACAACAAGAGGCAGTGGCAAGAGACAATCTGAAACGCGAGCTCGATTGTGGAGCTGAGAAACATTTCAAGACAAAACAAGATGGAGTTATCTATTATCTGGACCATGTCTGGATTCCAGCAGTAGATGAACTTCGGACACTCATACTTGACGAGGCACACAAGACACGTTACTCAGTTCAATCTGGTGCCGATAAGATGTACCAAGATCTTAGGTCATTTTATTGGTGGCCGGGTATGAAGAAAGACATTGCCACTTATGTTGGCAAATGTATTACCTGTGCCAAAGTCAAAGCAGAACACCAGAAACCTTCGGGTTTGCTGGAACAACCGGAGATACCACAATGGAAGTGGGAGCAAATAGCTATGGATTTCATTACCAAGCTGCCCCGCACTTCTAGCGGATATGATTCTATTTGGGTCATCATTGATCGATTGACCAAGTCCGCACATTTCTTGCCAATCATAGAGACATACAAGATGGAGAAACTAGCGATACTTTATATTGATGAAATAGTAGTGAGGCACGGGGTGCCGTTGTCTGTTATTTCAGACCGGGATAGTCGATTCACTTCGCAGTTCTGGCAATCATTGCAACAATCCCTAGGGACAAGTGTTAACTTGAGCACTGCTTACCATCCACAAACGGATGGACAAAGCGAGCGCACCATTCAAACCCTAGAGGATATGTTGAGAACATGCATCCTAGACTTCGGTGGAAGTTGGGACACACACTTACCTCTCATTGAGTTCTCCTACAACAATAGCTACCACAGCAGCATTGGATGTGCTCCGTTTGAAGCACTCTATGGTAGAAAATGTCGGTCTCCAATTTGTTGGACCGAAGTGGGAGACAACAGAATAACTGGGCCTGAACTTATTCAGGAGACTACTGATAAGATTGCCCAGATACAACAACGATTACAAGCAACACGTATCCGCCAAAAGAGTTACGCAGACAAAAGGCGCAAGCCTGTGGAATTCGATGTGGGTGACCGAGTCATGTTGAAAGTGTGCCCATGGAAAGGCGTAGTTCGGTTTGGGGCTAAAGGCAAGCTAGCACCTAGGTATGTCGGACCGTTTGAGATTACTCAACGTATAGGTCCTGTGGCATACAGACTCAGACTCCCTGATGAACTCAGTGGAGTACACGATGTGTTTCATGTATCAAATCTCAAAAGGTGCTTCGCAGACGAATCATTCATCATACCATTCGAAGAAATACAAGTTGATGAGCAACTACATTTCATTGAGGAACCGGTAGAGATTATGGAACGTGAAGTTAAGAAACTGAAACGTAGCCGTATCCCTATTGTAAAGGTTCGATGGAACTCCAAGCGTGGACCAAAGTTTACTTGGGAACGCGAGGACAACATGAAAGCAAAGTATCCTCACTTGTTCGAGAAGTAAAGCCCGACCATGATGCTTAAATTTCGGGACGAAATTTCTTTAACAAGGGGAGACTGTGACAACTAGTACCTGACCGGCCGACAAGTCCGTACGGTAGGTGTACTTGTAAACAGTAACTATGTGTACATATGTGATTGTAAACAGTGTTTGTGTTAACAGATTCTTAAATACAAGAAATCGTTGTATGTATTTTTGTGTAAACTTAGATACCGTAAGTACAACGTACATTTGAAACTTTAGTTGTGTGTATTTAAGTGAAAACTTAAGTACAGTTAACACAACAGTTCATGAGAAACAACTGTGTTCAAACAATTAACAGAAACAAATCGGTTGCGATCTGATATCCATAGATGACAGGAATCAGATGGCCGACAATTCAATGTGAAAACAATGTGATAACATGATGTTTAGTTGAGTCCGACAGTGAGGAAACACAATTCAAACAATAACATAGTGTCGTTTCAGAATAACGAACTGACAGTGTGTTTGCGTGGGTGACGATTTACACAAACATATCTGTGAGTTTAACGTTCTGAAATGATGACTGTAAAGTAGAAAACAAAAGTCGGAAAGCAAAACCATCGTCGTGTTCGTTCGAATGACGATCCGAACGAATACGCGCGACGGTGACGCGATTCGACGAAACGAAAACGAAAACACGACACGAAACGATAATAAATTTAACAAAATAAAATATTTAACATTTTACAATTTTGAAACTCATCAAATAATTAAAAATAACTTTCTTTTATTTATTACAATTTGTTACGCGTAATTTTCCGGATATGCGACGAAAACGCGAACCAAGCAACTGAAACGAACCCGAACACCACGCGTGATATAAAAACCCTAAATGAGTCTTATTTCTTCATTTAATCACCTTCCACTCTCTCTCTAGCTCAAATTCCGGCCACCACACTCACCACCACCAAACCACCTTCAAAACCCCATAACTCTCTCATTTCTTAACCGATTTGAGTGATTCTTGAACCCACGCGAAGCCCTCGACGAGCTCTACAAGAAAGTACAACCGATCTGAGCGATTACCCTACTGAAATTGAGGTATGAAGGTATTATGTCCACCAAAAAGATGGTTTTTCACATTTGGGTTGGATATACACACATCTAGTCGGTTATAGACCACGATCGTGAATGCTACTTCAATAGAAACTATCATGGGACCTGCTATCAACATCTAAACAACACCATGAACAGTGGGATCGGAGAGGATGATGAGAGGAGGTGTGACAGGTTCGGGAACAACTGGGCGACATAGGGGCGAACCCTATTGGGTCTCACGAACCATGTGTTCATCAGGCGAACCTTGGTTAGCCAGAGTTGAGACCGAACCCTCGAGCTTTTCAGCCGAACCCAACTGGTGCCACCGAACCTTTCCCATCCACCGAACCCACTGTGCCGGCCGAACCTTTCTGATATCCACGAACCTTGCCGAAATTTGGGTCTGGGTCACGAACCTTATGGACTCCGGCGAACCTTCTTCCATCAGCAACTAGCCTGTGCCGATCCAAACAAGAGCCGAACCATGCATGGTCTAGGATTCTAGGCGAACCCATGTACAACCGTTTACTGCCGAACCCATGACAACTATTTCCTTTGGCCGAAATTTTACTCCTCTAGGCGCAAGGGTTCGCTGGATGGCTTATCCGCATGCCATTTGATCGGTTGACCACATGCAGCCATGCATGTTACCTCGGCCCAACATCTTCTTTACTATCAGCCCATTTTCATTAACTTGGCCCATATAATACTATCCGGTCCACGCTTAACCCACAAGCCCAATAGCAAAATACATAAGGCCCAAACATGTTCTTTCGGCCTATGGGATTTTCGGCCCAAGGCCTTAGTATCCGACTCAAGTGGCTTGTCTCGACCCACTGTTATTCATTCGATCCATCAGTAGGCCCAATAGCAATGGGGTTGGGGTTGGCTCAAATTATTTAGTGGATCGTAGAAGCCCATAAAGCCACACAACATGCGGTCTATGTGCTAACCGGCCCAACATCAAACATTGATTCAATTGACCTTTTGATCCACATGACTTTGACTTTAATTCAACACATGAAACTTAAAGGAAAAAGGATGAAAATACGGTATATAGGACATGTAGAGACAAAATTCTATGTTCTTCAACAATGATTAACAAGCGATTTTAAGATTAATAAAGATTGAAAATTCTAAGTCCCAACTTAGAATCTAAAGTTTATTTAGAAGTTGATTAGGCCCAAATGGGTTACAATTTATCACCAAATTTTGGCAAATTAAACATAGAACAAGTAACCCCATGTATCAAGATTAACTTAAATAACCAAATGGTTGTAAGGTCAAAGGCAATTGAACAAGAGTTGAGGCATGACCGAGACCGCGAGAGTTAGTCAATTTTAAGGCTAACACCTACACGTGCACGAAACCTACAACTTACACTTATAAATTGCAATCATATGAAATCAATACAGGAACGTGAAACAATCAATCGAGTACAAGCAAGAGCGCGTACATTCTTTCTTTTAAGCTAAGTCAACCTTACAACAACAAGGTGAGTTCATATGCCCCTTTTACTTTAATCTTTACTGATTTTAACTCTCGGGGCTGAGAAACATGTTTACTTTTATTTATTTAAAAGTTTTGCTTAACATGTTATTTATACTTTGATTTAGATAATATTAAACTATTTATTATCACTTATCATTGTATGCATGCTTGTATGATCCTAAGATAACAGGGAAACTCAGATGATTATGATAAAGTAATTTCATAATCAATGATACATTTGAATAACATAGTTGTAAGATTTTATCTTACAATGCTTAGTTATTCTACATGAGTAAACAGTGAGACAATTCGTATACAAACAAACAAATGAGAACTATTACAGTGGAACATGATGACACTTAACAACACATAAATGATTAGAAGGTAAAATATCTTCTTAATATCATTTCACATTATAATTGATGAAGTGTGATAAGTAAATCACTTATAACACTTAATCTACACCTTAAAAACATACTATGTGATAGTATGATCGCATTGGGTATCCACCACCTGCGTCACTTAAGGGTACTAAGACATGTTCTTACTACGGCTTAAGGATTACATGGTGAACATATGGACTACAGTAAATGATGATCATGATAACGTAACTTCATGGGATTCTTATCATTTACACATAATTAACATGATGTAATAAGACAAGTTCTTATTCAACTTTGTTAATCACACGAGAACAATCCCACATTGAGGCTTTGGGATCATATGGAGTACAGTAAATGATGATCATGATAACGTAACTTCATGGGATTCTTATCATTTACACATAATTAACATGATGTAATAAGACAAGTTCTTATTCAACCTTGTTAATCACATGAGAACAATCCCACATGGAGGCTTTGGGATCACACGGCGGAATAGAGGTGAACGGAATGCATTGTAATCTGATTACGTGAGGATTACAATGGATTTCATTTAGGCTCTATACGTTGCATTGAGATTACATTACAAACAGTTAACTAACACTTTTAATATTTAAAAGTGAAACAACAGTTAACCCCACAAACTATAGAATAATACAAGGAACAGATTTGATAGATCTAATATCCTTAACACATATATTGATTATCAATACTTCGGTTTGATAATTACAACGCCATCATTTTCTTATTCTATACATGAGAACACAGGTGATCAAGAATGAGATACACATGGGAATTGAGAATGGAAATCAATAGTTGTATCACAAGTAGTGTGGAGGTCTAGTGGTGTTGTGGTGGGATGTTGGCTAGGGCTTAGTTCCCTTACATATGCCCTATATATAAGCAACACTACTAGGATGACATAGTACTTGTGACTATAACTATTGAGGAGCCATTGGGTGAACAAGTGAAACAGATAATCATACAAGTAACAGTTTTATTATGGTGAATGTGCATGTGAATGAATCAAGGTTTTACATTAACTTACTTATGAACTCACCAACCTAGTGTTGACTTTGTTTAAATACATGTTTCTCAGGTGATGAACAGGTGTAGATACTTACATGCAAGGATTTAGCTAGTGGACTTTTAGAAGACCTAGCTTTATTTTGTGTTGCATGCTTTTGGGAACAAGAACATGAATCATCTTTTGTATATCTTGTACATATACAAGATATAGTTACATTGATTCTTTTTGGTAGATTTACTTGATTAAATTATGAACGATACTGTGTAATTTAATCTTGTAATTCTATATCATGGATGTGTTAGAAATTTCTCATTTATTTATCATGTGCTATGTAAACAATCTGATCATTTGATTATCACTCATGATATCGCGCCCCGGGAACTTTCCGCCCGACGGTAAAACACGATCCGTTCCCGCCGGCCTGGGGTGTGACCGGTTGTGTTCTCCATGCTTCGCCAGCGACACAAGATGTCGCTGGCGGAGTTCGCAGTCATTACTGGCCTATACTGGGAGCCAGAGACTGTTACCCCGCTGTACACAGCGGGGATTACTGAGATTGATGACGCCACCTTGCGTGCATGGTGGCCTCATATTGCCGATGATCCCTTCAGAGGGACTAAGGCGAGAGTGAGTTGCATTCGCGACCCTCTGATTAGATATATGCACCGGCTGATTGCCACGTCGATTTCTGGACGTGGCAGAAGCCGCGAGTGGTGCACGCTACATGATTTGTTTTATTTGTACTGCCTTATTACCGGGCGTACATGTCAGCTCGCGCGCTGCCTTGCCGAGTACTTCGCGACTTATTACCACTGGCAGCAGCGCGGAGCCATATATGGCGGTGCCCATATCACCATTATAGGCCGAGCACTGGGTCATCTTCACCAGGACACGATCGAGGAGATGTCTGATCCTGTGGATCCAGTCAGACTCGATCGCCGGACGCTCTTCGGTATGAAGATCGTCCAGGATTTTCCTGGTGTAGGTCTCCGGTTCTCCCTTGTACGGGGAGTGATGTGGGTCCCTCCCCCCTACAGGTGATGGACGCAGCCGGGGGCGTGGGAGTTGGACAGGGAGGTGAGGGTGCTGGTGGAGAGGGGGACGACGGTGGTTTGGCTGGTGATGGTGAGGGTGGCGGGGGTGAGGGGGCGGGGGTGATGAGGAGGGCGGGGGTGGGGGTGAGGCCGGAGGCGCTCACTACGTTCCGCAGCATCCGCAGCGGAGATACCATACGGTGAGGCTTCTGGCACGCCTGGAGACGATACTGCAGGATCTTTCTGCACGATCCAGGGTGCACGATCAGATACTCCAGGATCTTTCTACACGATCTAGGGAGCACGATCGGATCCTGTCTCGGCAGAGCGATATGCTGCGCTGGATGATCGATCGCGAGATCGAGAGGTCCAGGCAGGCAGGTATCGAGCCTCCTCCCCTTCCGCCATCACCTCCCCGACAGGATCCGTAGTTTATTTGTTTTCCTTGTACTGTACAAACACTGTTTATGTATATATTGTGATTTGTTTTGGTTGTTTGTTCGTTTATCGTTTTAATTTGTATATAAACTGTATTTGTGCTGTTTGATGTTAATTTTTGACAAAACGACAATATTAATGACACAAATTTATTAGAAATTAAAAACGTTAATAATAATGTATAAAAGGTGCTTAAATCATTAAACGTTAAAAAAGTTCAAATTTATAACATTAAAAATTTTATTTCAATTTTAAGAAAAAAAAAATTTTATACTTAGACGTGTCATATAGTACCCTACTACACGTATAATAGTTCAATTGTTATGTAAAAAGGCATGGCTTTTTATTCAACAAACCTATACGCCACGTACAGTTCTCTACGTGGCGTACAACATGGAATAACCCATCACATCTCAAAATTTAAGGTTTTCATTCTGTCAGATGTCGTACTCCACGTACAGTACTGTACGTGGCGTCCGACAGGTTCTGTACGCCACGTAGAGACCTATACGTGGCGTCTCAGAAAAGGTTGGGGTGTTGAATTAAAAAAGTGGGGTGTGTGAATAACCACTCCCTTTATTAATTATTAGTTTAATATTAGTTTGATTAGTTAAGGTTTTATTAGGGTTTATTAATTATTAGTTTAAGGTTTGATTGGTTTAAGGTTTTATTAGTTATTAGTTTAATATTAGTTTGATTAGTTTAAGGTTTTATTAATTTAACTTTAAAGTTCAAAATGTATAATAGAAAAACGGTTCAAAATGGATAAAAGAAAAACGAAAAAAAAAGTATAAAAACTGGTTTTTAAACCGGTTTGGCCGGCTAATCGGTCCGGTTATTACCCGGTTCGGTTCCATCGTTTTCGAGATATGTGTTATTTTAACCAGTTATTAACCGAACCGGTTTTTAGGAAAAAACCGGTAAACCCCCTATACCAGTTAAGCAGTTCGGGTAATATAAAAATCGGTTGCGACCGGTTAACCGATTTGTGCACCACTAACGGTAAAAACAATAGTTTGAATATTAGGTATTAGTGAGTAGAAATAATAGTTTTTTGAAAATAAATAAAAATCTGATTTACCAGCGAATATGACACGTTTGATTAAGTTTTTGTATTTCTTGTTTTTAATCGCTCCAAGTTTGATCTTTTCATATAAGATATTTATTAATGTCAAATCTAGGTTAAATCACTTGTCGTGTGGACACTGTTCTGTGCAAAAGAGCACAAAAAAGATTATAATTTTTATTATTAGATTTGAATTTTGAAGTATAAAAAATTGAAAGAATAATTGTCTGCCTGAAGAAATGGCTATATACATAATTAGAATTTAAGCTAAAGAATTTAATATTGAGGTTTCAAACCATTTTTTAAGGGCTGATAATAAATTATTAAGACACATTACATTGAAACAATTCGTTTATTGATACAATAATTTCCCTATTTAAATATTTGACTTATATTTTAATTTTGTTGACTTTTTGTTGAAGTAGTTGTTTTTTATTATGTTTCAGCGATTAAATATTTTGAAGACAGTTTTATGTGTTTCTGCTTTTTAAAATTTATTTTAAGTTGTGTCATTCACGCTCACATATTTTAGTTATATTGGCTATAAAAATTATTTATTGTTATGAATTTATGGAATTAAAAAATAGAAAAGAAAAACCAATTATCGAACGAACTTTGCTACATGTCCGATTTAAAAATATATCATCTCAATTATTTGTTCACGTAGTGTTAATTAATTAATAAAGTAAACTCTTTTCGTAGTGAAAACTAAATGACGTTAATTAAGAGATTATGATATCGAACAAATGCGAGAAAGATAACATGTGTATCGGAGTTATTATTTATTATTAACAGTAAAAAATTATTGTTTTTAGAATAATATTTGTTTTAGAATTATAGTTTGTTAAAAAAGTAACATAAATGTCAATTCTCTGATCACGTAAAATAACAAATTTAGTACTACTTAAACAAGGATAATGTTCAAATGCACAAGTGAGGTGGGCAAACCGGTTTTTTTAAACCGCTTCCGGTTCCGGAAGCAGATCCACCGGTTTCAGTTACGGTCAACAAAAGTCAACAACCGGTTCCAGTTTTTGGCTGGTTTGGTTCGAGTTTTAGCTTGTTTCGGTTCCGATTTCTCTAAGAATCCGAAACCGTCTGTACCTACAGGTTCAAATACAACCGGCTCCGGTTCCGGCTCGGTCTGTCGGTTCCGATTCCTGGTTTGAGGTTTTTGCCCACCTCTGTGCACAACTATCGAAAACTATTCTTGGGTTTGATAGAAAGTTTTAACTTTAAAATGGCATATGCACGTATCATAATACAACCATGTTTTATGTTATATATTTGTTTCTTTGAATTTTAGTGACCGAAAAACCAAATCGTAAAAACCAAAAAACCGAATCAAACGAATAACCGGAAAAAATCAAAACGGGAAAAAACACAAAGAGTCAACTGTTGGGATGATGCAGATTATTTATACCACATGATCTTTGTCATTTTAAAAGATGATGAAGATCGGAACTATTGCACATTTACTTTCAAACTTTGTTTTTTTAAATATAAAGACATGCTGATGATTTAATTTATTGTTATTAGTTGGTGTCCGATCAATTAATTCATGAATTATCCATCGTTAAACGTGTTTTTGTTTTCAGTATTGGGTGTGAAATAAAGAGAACAAAAGGAAAAATCCCCGAAAAAAAGCGAAACTAAAAAAAATCCGGAAAACCAATTTCTTAAATTAAAGAACACATACACAAATTTCACTTAGGATTTTTAAAAGGAAAACTCCAAAAATAGCCAAAGAGACCAGCTTCTATCCCAAAATGTCCATACTTTGGCCAAGTACCCACTCCTGTGCCTGTGCAGTCGTGGATGTCTGTATAAGTAGAGGCAGACGCCTACATTTCCAGCAAATTGTTTGTTTACACGTGTCCTGTACAGGCACCAACACTCCTCAAAGCTGACACGCGCCCGTAAAATTTCAAAAGTTGTCTAGAGCGTCGGACCCACCCTGATAAACGTGTCATCGGCGGATGCCTCAATAGAATTTTAAATAACATTTTCAATAGGCGTTCGTATAATCAATATATTTAGATAAGTTAGACTGTTTTAGTTTACTTAAAAGAACAATTGAGTTGACGTATGCAGTATGTACGTACGTACGTACGTACGTACGTATGGGATCATGATCAAATAATAACACATTTTAATTGAAGAAACCCAATTAACTCCGAAAAAATTCACTGAAATTTTGGTTTTCTTTTTTATAATATTTATTATATATGAAAAAATTATTTTATTATATGTGTTTCTGCAAATGAAGTATGGATAAAGGCATTTTCCATTGGAGAAATGGAATGATTTGATTTTTGTAACAAGGCGCCTATAAGTATTTCATATGGGCCCATCTAATCCAAAATAAATTGAAAAGAGGAACGATCTGAGGTTAAATGATGCGATGCACAGATGCACCCCCACCACTCTCAAGCGTGCATGAAATCAAAAAACGTCCCAAAACTCAAAAATAAAAAATGTAAACTGAAATAACCGAACACAAATATAAATCGACGGGTTTGATATAAGTTTTATAAAAAACCGAAAATTTGGGTTTGGGTTGGTTTACCTAAAATAAAAACCGTAAAAAACGAATATAATGTGTGTATGTACGTATGTATATTAATTTTCAAAAATTTCAAGAATTTACAAACCGTCTATTTTTATTTTCTTGATTGTTGATACTAAAAGTTATATAAAAAATTTATAGGCATGATACCAAAAGACATATGATTTTTACTAAATTTACAGATTTTTATATATAATTTTAAATGTTAAGTAAGGTAATACTTCAAATATTTTTAGTACAAATACAATATTTTGGTTTATTTTTTTATAAGCGTAATATTAGGCCTAAATAGAAAACCGAAAAAAAAAAAAGAAACCCAAACCGAACCCAAATGAGTTTTAAAAAGATAAAACAAAAAAAAACGAACCCAAATGGGTTTAAAAACCGAAATTTCGGTTTTGAGTTTGTACAAATCAAAAAACCGACACAAACCGACCATGCAACCCTAAACTATCAATGAGCCATGGTTGGCTATGGTTGTTCGGTATGGTGCCTGAAAAAGTCACATTGGGCACTTGACTGGTTGGAGTTTTGTTAAAGACAATGTTGTCATATAGAAATATTGTCTGTATGTTGCACTCCTATGTTTCACGACCCGGAATTGTGCAATATTTGACGAAAGCAAGCGACTCAAGTTGCAAATTGTGATTGGGCTGATGTGGCATAGAAAGTCTCCAGCCTCGCGAGTCATTCGCAAGGTGGTGCCATCTAATTCATGACTAAGAAGACAAGCGAGCCAGTTTGCGCTGTGGTTAGTTTGTCGTGAAAATCAGTGGTGTTGCAAAAGTTTCTGCCTCTTTCAAGAATCGCTTGAAATCGACAAGTTTATAGCACACCGTACTTCGGGTAGGAGATTGGGTGAACACATGCCTTGAGTGCTATCATCACCAACTTGACTCAAAATGTGAACCAATAGCATCAACATTGATTTTACTTGCCAATTCTCCATGGGTGTACAATGGTTAAAAACCCTTTGGCTCATCAAGTTCGGTTATCCGTATTGCATACCATTGATTCGGCCTCATGGAGGGCACCGTTTTGTCTAATGAATTTTAATTAGGGATTATTTACATATATTCTCAAGTGAGAACCTTTATTACATATTTACTCAACCCTCAAAATCACTTATATATTCCCCCTTGAGAGGGGGAATATGTAATTTACTAGTTTATTTAGAAAGGAAAATATCATTTAAAAATAATTATGTTATTCACACGCTCATCCCATCCACCTCACACCCCTTATAGGTTTATACAAGTCATATAGAGGGACAATTGCTAGATGTCGGAATTTGTCATTGTTAATGATTGGACTCATATACGAAGCGTATAGACATATACACGAGGCTATACGCCGCGTATAACGTATAAGGTCGGTGAGGGTGTTAAAATAAAAAAACTGAGTGTGTGAATAATCAATCCTTTTTAAAATGAGAAATATGTAATTAACTTTTTTAGTTAGTTATACGTAATAAATAATATTATAAAACAAAATATGTAAATACGCATTTAGTAAGGGTCAAAAGTGCAAAAGTACAAAATTAGTGGATTAAAGTCGTCTATAACGGCATACCCACCAATAACCTCAGTCCATCACTCACAAAACCGGTTTAACCGCCGGTCCGGCCACCCAACCAGTATATATTCAGTAGATTGCTTTTCTTATCTTCAACGTCAAATACAATTTAAATAGTTCCGTGCAGAGAGGCAGAAGAGATATGGCAGGGATAGGGTTATCATGGCCGTCAAAATTAACCGACAGACCGACTCCGGCAACTGCCGTATGCCGATCTGCTACTTCTTCGACCCGCTGCTGTGTCTCCTCTGTCAAAATGACCGTCTCCGTCGATGAGAAGAAGAATTTCACTCTAAAAAAATCCGAAGACGCTTTCAACGCCGCCAAGGTAACGTATTCAATTGTTCGTTCATTTGATAAGTCTGCAGTTATATGATTAAAAATCGTTGTTAACATGTAATTGGTGGGTTTGTTTGAGGATCCTAATTGTGGTTTAATGTTTGTTCTTTTCTTTAATTGGATTTAGGGCACAATTGATTGCAAGTTGTGTGTCCGGTATAATTTGTTATAATCAGATTGATATAATTATACTGTTGCTCCAAAGAACAATTTTGCCCTGCAAGATATGTTCATTTTTTGAAACGAAACTGTGGAAGTGAAGTGCAATCCGCTTTCAGATTTTCATGTATTGTGTAGTGTTTACTGTTTTCAGATTCTTTGCTGGCATCATGTTACAATATCTAAGTCATATTAACAAGTATGTGTAGAGGGCAGTGGCGAAGCTTCACCATAATCCCGGGGCGAACTAATTTTTTTGTTTTCCAGGGGGCGAAATAAAGGTTTTAAAAAATTTTACACTACGTATCGGGAAATTTACACTACTACACGAAAAAACGGGGGGCGGTCGGCCCCCCAGTCTGAATAAACCTTCGCCCATGGTAGAGGCATCGCAATTTTAGTGATGTTATTTTCGTTATCCTGCCATAGATAAGAATTTGTAAGCTAGTGCAGTAATTCGTGGCACACAATAACTTGGCTTATATTGTGCTAGGGCCCTTATATCTTCCACATTTACTGTGGTGAGAAAAGAAAGTGTATTTGGGATTGCAATGAGGAATTTATTTGTCAGTTTGTGGCCATTTACTTAATCTGTTTACCTAGTTAAATTTGATTTATAGAACTTTTTTGCAGGATGAAATCTCATGAATATTATGATACTTTTTGACACCACCCTGCCAATTTTCTATACATGTGTAGTTCCATTGTTAATTTTCAATACTATATTCAAGAAAAGTGAGTAAAAACATATGCATACAATTTTTGGCTTTGATTGTTTAATTGCGTTGATAGGAAATGATGCCTGGAGGTGTGAACTCACCAGTGCGTGCATTCAGATCAGTTGGGGGTCAACCTATTGTAATTGATTCAGTAAAGGGATCTCATATGATTGACATTGATGGAAATGACTACATAGATTATGTTGGTTCATGGGGACCCGCAATCATTGGCCATGCAGATGATGAGGTACTTGCAGCCTTAGCAGAAACCATGAAAAAAGGAACCAGCTTTGGCGCACCATGTCTTTTAGAAAATAAACTAGCTGAGATGGTAATCTCGGCTGTACCCAGTATAGAAATGGTTAGGTTTGTCAACTCTGGGACTGAAGCATGCATGGGTGTGCTCCGGCTTGCTCGTGCTTTCACCAACAGACAAAAAATCATAAAATTTGAAGGTTGTTACCATGGTCATGCGGATCCATTTCTTGTTAAGGCGGGAAGTGGTGTTGCGACTCTTGGACTTCCTGATTCTCCTGGTGTTCCAAAATCCGCCACAGCAGACACCCTAACCTCTCCCTATAATGACATTGACACCGTTACAGAATTATTCAATGCAAATAAAGGAGAAATCGCTGCAGTCATACTCGAGCCAGTGGTTGGGAACTCAGGTTTCATCACACCAAAACCGGAGTTCTTGAACTTCCTCCGTGAAATCACTAAACAAAACGATTCCCTTTTGATATTTGATGAAGTTATGACAGGGTTCCGTTTGGCTTATGGTGGGGCACAGGAGTATTTTGGTATAACTCCAGATCTAACCACACTAGGAAAGATCATAGGTGGAGGGCTTCCAGTGGGTGCTTATGGTGGAAGGCGGGATATTATGGAGATGGTGGCTCCAGCAGGACCCATGTACCAAGCAGGGACGTTAAGTGGGAACCCCCTTGCTATGACGGCCGGTATTCATACTCTTAAACGGCTTCAAGGATCTGGAACGTATGATTATTTGGATAAAATTACAAATCAACTTATAAATGGAATTTTAAGTGCTGGAAAGAAAGCCGGGCATGCTATTTCTGGAGGGTATATCAGTGGAATGTTTGGTTTCTTTTTTACAGACGGGCCGGTTTATAATTTTGAGGATGCTAAAAAGAGCGATACGGCTAAATTTGCAAAATTTTATAGAGGAATGTTGGAAGAAGGTGTTTATTTTGCTCCTTCTCAGTTTGAAGCTGGGTTTACGAGCTTAGCACATACCGATGAGGACATTCAGCAAACAGTAGCTGCTGCTGAAAAGGTTTTTCGACAGCTTTAAAGATTTGTTTGGTTGGCTTTGTTCTTAATCAGGTATGTTTACTTTTGTCTGCTGTGTGGTTTTTTGTAGTGTTTTATGCTTTTCAGATGTCTTGTTTGCTGTTTGTAGCATCTCCTGAGGATAAATTACGGTATCTTTTTGTCATATTTATTGAAATTTATTTTAGCTTTCATGTGAAGGCGACTTATATGTTGGATGAAATACTCAACTGTAGAGTGTATGTGTTTAAATATTTACCAGTTAATAAAACCTTAGAATAAAATCACATTTAGTAGGGATGTGATTATTGAACCAACTGAGACCGAAACTGAAAGTGCTAGATTGCAAATATATTGAACCATGATATCAGCGACAGCCATCATAAGCAAAACCGAATCCAAATAAGGCGTTTGATCAATCAAACTAAGAATTTTTTAGGGGAATTGAATTCGAAATAAAGTCTAATAACCCAATTAGAAATTCGAATTCAATATCAAATTCGAAATTAATTCAATAAGAATTCAGTCTGAATTTGAGTTCACTCCGAATTTAATTGAACTAAAAAAATTTGTAATATGTATTATATATATGTGTGTGTAGGGTAAGGCTCCGTTGTCAACCTCCGATTAATTCCGACAATATCGAACCAAATCTTTAGTTTTTTTCATGACATTTATTATGCATGTACACGACTATGTTTTTTTATGTATTTTTGCAAATTTATCACCATTTGAGATTTAAAACAAGCGAAAGTTTGTATTAAAAAATGAACATATATTTTGAAATAATAGAATAATGTCACATACATTTTTTTAAATCAATTACTAGCATAGAAAGATGTGTGTTATACGACGGTCGATGGTACAACAAGCATATCCAGTAAAAATTCCACTTAGATTATCTGGAGGGAAAGGAAAGGATAGGATAGAGAGAAACCTTACTCTATCCCAGTTGAGACAGAGAGACTACTCCGAAGGAGTCCCCGGCTCAAAGTCATCGTTTGAGGTTAATCATCTCAACGCTTTTAACGATTATTTTCACAAAATAAGTAAAATAACGTTAAAATTAGTGCAATTTTACTTTTGCCTCTTATGGACCAACACATATATACATTATATGCATGCACCGCAAATGGAGCATATACAACGGTCGATGGTATAAAGTATAAACTATAAACCCTGTTATGTTATCATGTGTCCTAAAATGATGTGATGTATTCTAATGATTTCCTACATTTCTTATAGCTTTGTCAAATGGTATGAAGGTTAAACAAACCTCACGGGTTTTCACTAACCAACGGGTCTGGGCCAGAACTAGCTACGAACCAATAGTCCTAATAATTGTGAACCGAGAAGCTACCCTGTATTAGTTTATGGTTTGGGTCCACTGGTTTCGCAAATTTTGCATGTGAATTGCTCCCTTCTAACCTTTAGTAATCATCACGATTGTAGGTTATATAGCAGGTGACCTCCCGAATGATCGTAAAGGATCAAAGTATAGCATAGTACGCTCAAAATCATGATCGAATTCAAAAATTCCTGTTATGCATGTTTTTGTGATGATTAAAAAGTACCTGAATAAAGAAATATTGTGTCTTGTATGCTTTGAAGCATTACTGACTAAAACGATACAATGTTTTAATAAACGATTAAAACAATTGATGGTTAGCTCTAGTCATGATCACACAAAAATCATCTAACACCATTGGTTTGGATAAAAATGGTTAATTTGTTGTGAAATGATACGCTTAAAACTTAGTGAAGGTTTTGTAAATACTTTATATTTATGATAAATAAGTTACGAAGTTAAGTGTGCATTTGAAAGAAGCATAAATAAATAACCCAAATATCGATTACATAAGTATTTATTTAAAAAAAATGGTGAACGCCATCATTAGACACCTCTCACCGACCGGTTTCACGGCTAACATAAGTATTTATTTAAGTGTTTGATAGTTATGGATATTTCAATATATATTTGTAGAACAATGAATTTATTATGCTTTATCTAATATTTTTCATTTAAAAAACAGGAAAGCTGTCCACATTTTTAGTTATACAAAAAAAAACAATCTACTTCTCCCTCAAACAACTAGATAATTTTGAATAAAACGGTAATAATTGTTAAATAGTTGTATTATTACGCAAAAAGAACAAAAAATTACGATGTGTTCCCGAGTTCATTTAACGAGAGAAAAGAAATGAAATGGAAGGAAAGGGGAAACATTTTTGTGTTCCCGAGTTTCATTTAACGAGGAAAGGGAAAAGAAAATAACACATTTTGTGTTCTCGAGTTTCATTTAAGGAGAGAAAGGAGGGGAAGTGGAAGGAAACCTAGGCTAATTTTCCTTGCTTTTCTTTCCTTTCGATTTGGAAGGAAATGGAAGAAAAGAAAGCCATTCTTTTCCTTTCCTTTCCTCTCATTTCTTTTCCTTTTTGTTCCCTCCTTTAATAAACTCGGGAACACAGCGTTAGTGTTAAAAGTGAAACAGTCTCATACAGTTTGAAATTTTTAGGGTTTGGCTATTGGTACAGCGATGTATGGATAACAACACATTTTGTATTTTTTTAAATATTAAAAAATATGTTTAAGTAAAAATTATATGAGTATGATGTGATTGATTTGATTTAAATATGGTGTATAAAAAAGGAGGGTGATGTATTGTAACACCCCGACCAATGGCGGAATCATCGGAGCGTACACGAAGTGTAGATTGTTCAAAAGCACAGGGTGTTTGTTGTAATAAATTCAAACCACTTATTATAATAAATTCAAACTAAAAATTCAAGCATCCATTACATCGAAAGGGAAATAATAATTCAAACATTTAAGTTCTAAACGTAATACGAAAACTAAATTTAATATCCATGCAAGCCTAAGTAGCATTTCCACCTGAAACATGTTTAAATAAAAAAAAAGGTCAACTATAAAGTTGGTGAGCTTCACAGTTTTAAGCACACACACCAAAAAAAATAGTTGAATAAAATGTTGATAAATGTTATAAATAATGTATAACCAAGCAATATGAACATACAATATTGAATTAGTAAATAAAGCAGATCAACTAATGTTAACAGAATAATGTTTGACCATGGTAAGCATCGCAATGCTTGAACTAGTAACTATCACTGCGGGCTTCCCCCGAAGGGTAAATCAAACACAGTGGAATGGCCGGTCAATAGATCTATCATAGTCACTAGGGGTGATCAATGCTAAATGTTAACTAAAGTTCAACATGTATAATGTCATAAACTTGTTTCACATAAATAGTTTAAAAGATTTGATAACATGTTTCACCCCAAAAAATAAAAGCATAAAAAGGGGCTATGAAGACTCACCTTGTATGATGAGATAATCGTTGCAAATAAATGGTAAATATGTAGCCCAAATAGTATCCAACACGATATAGCTTAACCTATAATTTAATCGCACATAACTAAAGTAATTATGACTTTGTATTGAATTTTCATAATGTATTTATGTTCCATATGTTTATAACCAAATCCTTAAGTATAATTTTATAAAAATTATTTCAAGTCGTTTTATTGTTTAAAATTTAAAATATTTATTAATGTTGAAAAATAATAGTAATACTATTATTAATACTATCAATATTATCAATAATTATATTAATAATGATAATAGTGATAATAATAATAATAATAATAATAATAATAATACTAATGTTAATAATAATACTAGTAATAATAATAATAGCAATAATGATATTAATAATTTTAATAATATTAATAATAATTGTAATAGTTAATAGTAATAATAATATTTGTATTAATACTAATAATATTTATAATTTTGTTAATAACGATGATCATAAAAATAGTGATGGTCATAATATCAACAGTACTATTAATTAGTAATAGTAATATTAATACCTTTGATAATAATAATAATAATAATTAATAATAATTATACTAATAATAATAATAATAATAATAGTTCTAGTAATAATAATAAGATTATAATTTCAATAATAATAATAATAATAATAATAATAATAATAATACCTTTTAAAGTAAATAAATGAATAATTAATACATAAACCAATTATAACATTTTAAATATCTAATTAAAAGAAATAAATAAATAATTAAATGAATGAATTAGATAAATAAATTAAATAAATAACTAAATAATATATATTTTTTTATCACATTAATAGTTGTTAAATTTATAAAAATTTAGGTGAAATCAGATTAAAAAAAAAATCAGTAAATAAAAAGATATAAAAATATTAGTGAAAATAGCCCAAAAACCCGGAAACCGGCAGCACCCGGATTCGAACCCGCGACCTAGGATCCATATGCGTGTGTGTTTACCGGCTGGGCTAGAGCTTCTCTTGCTAATTGTATCCTTTCGAATCATATTTAATACCTGTTTCTAATTTTCCCCCAATTACAGTTTATCATTTACAAGCCCTAGTTTCTAATCCCATCAAATTCGTTCGATCTGAACAACGATAGAGTTGATAGGTTTAGGGCTTTTGTTCTATATCAAAAACCGAATACAAAGATGTATAAAACACTTACAAACGTTTGTGTTTAGCCTGGTTTCGAACTCCCGTGCAAAACCGCTCGACCGAGAGCTTTTATTGTTTGATTCACGATCTGAGAGGCTTCTAAATGGATTACGATGGCACAGACTTGTTCGTCGATGCTAAGAGAAGATGTGGGTGTGATTAATTTGATTATTACGCTCGTTTATATAGATTTTAAGCTTCACGTTCGAATCCGGGTAATTAGGAACAAACTTTGAATAAATCCTTAACTTATTCGACTAATTCTTTGATGTTAACGATCCCACGAAGTTCGTAGATGATAAAAGTTCAAACTTTATCGATTTTTACTCCCAAAAATCGCGTTGTGAGTTGAATGGGTCGAAATGGGTCAAAATGGGTATCCATGAGATGAATGGGTGAAAGAGATGAGAACTATGGGGACTTGACACTTCTAGTCCTTCCTTGTTTTTATTTATTTTCAGCTTTGACAATAATAACCCCTACAATTTCTTAAAACCTTTTGAAATTTTTTATTAAATTTATAAACTTTATAAAATCACTACGTTTTTATAAATTTAATATTTATTCATTTTAATAATAATAATATCATTAGTTTTTATTGTTGTAAATATATATATATATTTATAAAAACTTTCCTTTTAAGTCTTGAGATTTTATTTATTTATCATTATTTATTTATTTTATTTTATATATATATATTTGTAATTTCATAAAATAGATAGATAAATAAATAAAATGAAATTTCTCATTAATAACCTTGAAATTACAATAAAATCGAAATGTTACATGTATGAATATTAAAACCCATTTTTTATCATAAAAATAAGTATCATTTTGTCATAAAACAAAATTCAAAAGAATTTTCCGTTTTAAAATTGATTAATCAATAAAGTCATCATTTTTTATAAAGGCATTTGATCTCAACGTGTGAACCATTGATTTTCAGGCTACGCCACCAAGGTCTAGTTACCATGACCTCCGTTGAGACCCCACCACCACCCCAGGAGGAAACCGCACCAGAAAACCCCCTGACCTCACAAGGAGCCCTATTTCTCCTTGGGAGGATTTTGAAACCGTGACTTCCCACAGGGAAGCCAAAGATATAACCATTAGGTTCACTGTTGTTGCTGAATTTGTTGCCGAATCTCAACTAATCTATTTATAAAAAATCTAACGTTTTTATAACTCGGTCGGATATTAAACAAACCGTTTTACTGGTTTACTAGTCGGACCGAATTCATGAATAAGATAACATCATAAATAGTTAAAAAGTTCCAAGAAGATTATATAATTATCAAAACATTTTTAAAAACATTAATATTTAAACAAACATAATCATGCTTAAAAATATAAGATTTGGTTTTAATGTTTTATCCTTTAGATTTTAGAAGAAAAAACCTGGTCTAACCATCGTCCGGTGCAATTGAGAGTGCTCCAAATACATCAAACTGAGCTGGTTTTATCATTAGTTCCGGGTACAACTGGCTAGTTTGGTTTGTCCGGTCACGAAAATATTGATAAAAAAGTAGCTAATCATGTGAAATAGGGGTTTGATTCGTATTCGCATTCAGAATTCGAATTCAAATCGAATTCGAATTCAAATCGAATTCGAATTGAAATAGATTCGAATTCGAATTGAAATAGATTCGAATTCGAATTAGTTTGATTTAAATTTAATTAAAAAAATTGTTTATAAATGTTATACATGTTTATGCATTTTAAATATCAAATAAACCTTAAACGTATTAATATCAAATAACCAACATTTAATTTGTAATATTAGAGATAACATTCAAACTGATAAAATTATATGTATTGTATAATTGAGTTGACATTTATGTAATAGGATTTCAGTTTTTATAAACTAAACTACCTAACTAAAAATATATATAAATAATTTTATTCAAATTTCGAATCAAATATAAAAATTCGAATTGAATTTCGATTTTTTCGAGTCCGATTCGAAAATTGAACGCCCTTAATGTGAAATGTAATATGTCCATCAAAAACAAATAAAATAGCTTTTAATCTGTAACTTGCAATTAAAAGAACTTAAATAGGATTGCAAAGCTAAAATAATGCTGGTCTTAAAATGTTCCTTCTTTACAAAACATCAAGAAAACTTATAAGATAAATGATATAATAATCAAAAGATAGAAAAGTTGAAAGGAACACAAATTAAGATTCACCTTCTTATCTCAATTATGCATGTGTTTCTCTGTTTCGATTTATATTATGTTCACTATATATCCCTGAAGACAGCAAGGTACGTGTTGATAAGTTTGATGATTCTAATTTCGTGTAATATTTATTGAACACAAATAAAATTAAAAAAATATTTTTTAGAATATTATTAAAAAATAATTGAAAAGCAATGTACAATTTTAATAAGATAATATTCTTTCCGGAAATTGCCCTTTATTCAAAGAAAATAATAAATGTTTTAAACAAATTCAAATCAAGATGTATTTTATGTTATTAATATCTTTCTAATTATCACTAAAGCAATAATAAGAAATGTGATAAAGAAAATTTACTAAATAAAATACCGATTAGTTTTAAAAGATTCAAAAGAAGCCGCCAATGCATATATAATATGAAAACGAGATTAGCCTGGACGTTGTAATACAATCCTTCAAAGAGTACAATTTACGGATAATATTAAAACAAAATGTTAAGGATGTGTCATTTTAATGAAGTACAAAATTTGAAAATAAAAAGCACCCAAATAGTAGAAATGAAAATTAAAAATTTCGGATCTCTATTTTACTGAAACTTTAATATCAATACTTCTGATTTATTGACGGAGATTAAAAAAAACCTGGAGAGACCAAAAGTCACTAACACAAATTTTTTTCTATCGACATGTTTCGGATTATATATTTAGGTCGGTGAATCAGATTGGGTCAAATATTTAAAAACTTAAAATATCTAATTTTACTTACGCTTAAAAAAGTAAATATATTATTAATAAACAAGATATACAATGTTTAATATGAAAGAAAGAGTACCAAAAAGAAAAATTACAACTTAGCCTAACGAACTTTTATTAGAATCTTATATATTACCATCTAAAACTTACACATTTTTATAAATTAACCTTTATAGTCAATAGTTTCACTAATATAATTATTTGAATTTTCAAAATAAGTTTAAACCATAAACTGTTAAACGTATTGTTAAAATACTAGTTTAACTTTAGTTTTTTTTTCCAAAAAAAAAAATAAGAGGGCTCAACGATTTTTAAGAATAAAAATATAAAAAGCCGAATTCAATACCTATGAAATTTTCTAATAAAAAACTATTAAATCGACATTATGATCGAAATCGACGGAGACCAAGACACCCTCAGGTCCCTTCTAATTAACCTCTGTCATTGTCTCTCAAATTAGATAAATATGGGTATAAACTTATCATTTAGTGAAAGTTTTATATTTTGTAACGATAAATGAATCAAAGTTTAACTTTATATATTATTCAAGAAAAAAAAACAATATTGAGATTCTAGTTAAAATAACTTTTAAATAAGTGTGTGTTTTTATAAATTCATCATCATCGTACTTAGTATATACCACTATTAGCAAAGCTAAGGTAGGGTCTGAAAAATGTAATATGTAGACAACTTTACCTTTAAACGTAAATTAAACCACGGCTCCGTACGGTGATTAAAAATTATATAAGCAAAATGCGCTCGTTTATTAACCCGTCTCCAACATTCCTTCCCACTCTTCACAATCCACACACAGAATAACACCCACGTCTACAACGCTACGAGATCTTGATTCTCAAACCCTAATACTCACATTCTCTCTCTAGAAAAGTTTCTCTCTCTAAAGTTTCATAAAAATGCACAGATATCGGAACTGATTATCTCACCGTCACCAAAGGATTTAAAGGTCCATGAATCTCACAACCTACTATTTGCAGATATTATCATTCAGCTTTTGATTCTACTTGTTTTTGCACCTTCGTTTCCGGCTTTCAGTAAATCAACACTCCATATTTGTAAGTTTGTTCATGTATTGATGGTACTGTGATTGCATGCTTTTGTGCTTACCTTTATACTGATTCAGCTTATAAGGATCAGTACGTGTTTGTTGCTTTTTCGGTATGTTAATTTGATAATTTCGATGAAAATATTCAAACGGCGGTTTTCCGGGAGATTGCAGTGAATTTGCTGTCGGAAAACTTTCCGTTTTGATCTGCTTTGGTTCTCTAGCCGATATGAATGTTTAGCTTCTGTTTGCATATAAAATTTTCTTTTCTTAAGCTTGTTCTTGCTCTAGCAAACTGGTTTTCATTTGCAATAATAAGGAAAACAGAAGAAAAGACTTTCTAGTCAAACCACAGCCAGTTTTTGCTCAGATTCGGCGGCAGAGCTTTTGATTTTTCGCATTTGAAGTTGATTTGATGTTTATGCTCTTACCTTTCGTATTATTATATAATATGCAGTGATTCATTTGTACGGTACGACTACATATGATCTCCGTCAAATCCTTCAGATTTCTCTACAGCATACCGGACTCACAATCGTTAACGATGAACGTTACCGTTTAATAGTTCCTTCTCCGACAATATTCCGACTTCAAATCTTCTTTATCTGTTAACTTCGGATTCATCAGGAAGAAAAGGATTCAGATCCAGTTACCGTCATTGATTTGGTATAGTTTGTGGTTTGATGATGACGAAATTATCATCTAAGCGGCATATTGCATTGGCTATGGCGGCAATTTCTGTATTAATTCTCATGATTACAATGATTGCGTTCGTTACAGGTGTGTTATTCATCGAACTTACCATTAATTTTGTTCTATAATCGACATGAATAAGTTAGATTCCAATTTTCTGCGCATTATTCGATTCCGGAATTCATTATTCACCTTAATTTCTTTGAATACGTTGGATCCATTTGACATATAATATTTCTTGCACATTTGTTCTTTAGCTCAGATAATAACAAACTCCTTATTCTTCATTCACTGATTTCCAATTTCCTTTTCATATGTTTTCTGTTGCAAGGCGTAACGCAATATGGCGGTTCCATGGTGGAGACAAGAAACAGTACAATTGTCACTGCAGAGAGTACTATCCTCAAAAGCACTATACCTTTTGGTCCCCGTCGCAAGCTGCTTCTTCCTCGTGATGGTACACAAAATTCTATTACTTTTTTTCTCAGTACTTTTTTTAATCCATTTAAAAAATAATATATATATATATGTGTGTGTGTGTACATGTTTGTATATGGATATTATTTTGAATAATCGTAAATTAAAATTCCAAATTTGTCATTCTTCGCTCCACCGTGCTCTCCCACCACCTGCACGCTTTGCTGCCACCACGTAGAGCGGCGTTGCTCAGATACGCAGGGATTTGGGTACGGTTTCTGGTGTGTAAATTGTGCTCAATGGTGCACGTATGTTTGATTCTAGTGGTTCATTCACTACTTTTTGTCGTTTTCTGAAAAAGGACAAGTGAAATTTAATGAAATCTACAATTAAATATCCCGCAAATAAACATTATTCTAAGATATGAATGATCAAAATAAGTCAAAATGTCTCTTTTATTGGTTTAAATTGCCTCAAAAACCATAAAGGCATGATTTCTTACCTTTTTTTTATTTTTTATTTTTTGGTTTTTATATTCGTTTTGTGAACTTTCTGCAGCAGCTGCACAAGTGGAAGTGCAGCCCAACCGAATATGGGGGGACAAATGTTCTGCATCCGACATTGTTATCAACCAGGGTCCCACCTCTCCACTGCCAAACGGCATCCCGACTTACACGGTGGAGATAATGAACGTCTGCGCCACCGGATGTGACATCTCCCGCATCCACGTCTCCTGCGGATGGTTCAGCTCTGCTCGCCTCATTAACCCGCGCCTTTTTAAACGCCTCCGTTACAACGACTGCCTTGTTAACAACGGCAAGCCGTTAATTAACGGCCGCACGATATCTTTTCAGTATGCCAATACCTTCCCTTACCACCTCTCTATCTCCTCTGTCGTCTGCTAATCAGATTCCTAATCTGATAAACAATAAATCCTTAAATTCACGTACAAAGAGAGACAGACAGAGTATGTAATAGTCATTTTTGTTTGGGAAATTGCATTTTACACCCTTCAACTATGAGTCCAGTTTCAATTTCACCCATAAAGATAAAGCATCAGACGGTCTCTTACAATTGATAATTTAAGATGCCGGATTAGTGCTATTTAAATTTTATTATGTTGGAATTAGATTTAAAAAAACTGGAATTCAATTAGAAGGGTTGAAAATGCAATTTTTAGCTTCTTCTAGAAGCTGTACACACATGTAAATGGGATTATTAGAGTTGAACCCTTGAGTTGAGGAGAGCTTTATTATGTAAATTTTGATGCCAGGTTTCTAATTTCATATCTCTGGCATTTAATATTCCTTATATTGATTAGTTGTTTTCTTGATGGATGGAAAATTATTAGTATTTTTTTGTGACAATGAATTGGTACCAACAGACAACAGTGGTCACTGCTAGAGGTGAACAAAAAAACCGGTTTGGGTTCTCAAACCGGTTTCCAAACCGGTCCAGTCAAGATCTCAAACCAGTTTCACCCAAACCGGCTTCCAAACCGGTCCGAACCGCCGGTTTGTAATATGTTTGACATCCTCATCTCCCAAACCGGTTTCCAAACCGGTTTCAACCCCTCAAATCCGGTTTCAAACCCTCAAAACCGGTTTCAAACCGGTCCAAACCGGTTTTATAGGTTTGATATCCCTCATCTTCCAAACCGGTTTCCAAACCGAACCGGTTTGAGCAAAAACCGGTTTGAGCAAATAAACCGGCTTGAGCACCTCTAGTCACTGCCTCGATGAGTTTGGGCTTTTGGTGATAAATGTTCAAGCCTTAAAGCACAATGCGAATTTAAAAGTTTTGGAAAAGTGGGCTTAGAACAGGCCCAGTTTTACACCTCTAGACTCTAGTTCTCTACAATAACAGGTCCATTGAAACCCACATGATCAAATTCAGAATTTATACAATTTTAATCAGGCCCAATGCTACTTTTCACTTTTTAAGTGTTTTAACTTCAGAGGAGGGAGGCAGGGAGCCACTGGGCATATAGCATACCCATTTGCACACCCCTACGGCTAGGGGACTATGGCTATTAACTAGGTCAACTCTCCTCTGACTACGGCTCTACATCACTGAGCTTCCCTCCTCTGTTCGACTGCTCCTCTTCAAAAAGAAAAGAAATTCTAGGTGATTTTGTTTTGTATTTTCTATGCAAAAGAAATGAGATTCACGAACTATTTATAGATTACATATCAATTTAATTGCACTTAACTTGACCGACTGTTTCTAATAGTTATTCAAACATGTGAAAATACAATTTCTATAGTAACATACTTCACAAGCTAAACTTTGAGAAAATTGCAAGTCTGGACCGAAGAGTATCAAACGGGCAGATGATACCCACTAGCTATAAACAACAAAAACCTAAATAACATGCCCACATATCGAATTCGAAGAGCCCATGATAAGGTATTAGGAAACACGTAACTTCTTTATTTTTTATCTCTTCTTTGCCACTGATCATATATATGTTCACTTACCCCTCCAACAATAATATCATGAGGTAGAGAAAACACTAAAACCACTATGTGACAGCGAAATGGTTGTAAATAGATAGCGTTTGATACTTTTGTCGGTATTGTGTTAGAAAACACATAATTTAGGTGTATTTTTCCAGTGAATATAATATCACTGATGAGAGCACATTCATCAATGGATTTCTAGAGGATTTGTCGTACGATAAACGTCATTTGCTTTATAGTGGAAAGCGAATCAATTCTCATTAAATCCCTCGAAACTACCCATTTTTGTGCTTCAAGAAATTCTTTGAATGCTTATGTATATTAAATGATTTAAATGACATTTTTGTTGCAGATTCATGGGTGAGTTTTTGGCATGTATTTCTTTGATCAAGATTACAACTTTCATACCATATCATTGATGCATGAAAAAAAATAAATTCTAAGATGATTTTTTAATGTGTTATATATAAAAAAAATACGGCGCACACTGTGTAGATCAAGCCAATTGCACTTAACTAATTCAGTTAGTCAACAAATCGCTTTGATCAAGACCAACTATTATAATATGTGACAAATTACTTCATAATACAAGTACCACGTATGACGTATTGATCATAATGAACAAACCTTGAATTTACTGTATAACCCTAGCTCAATGCATTACTTTTCTTATACAGTAATTTTGTTTTCGATTTTTATCTTTCATTTTAATCCTTTTTTTTTGCTTAGAGTAAATTACGGTTTTGGCCGATGGGGTTTGAGTAATTTAACTATTTCGGTCCAATTTATAATCTTCTATTAATTCAGCCCATGTGGCTTAGACAACTAACGTTTTTGGCCTCCAACCATAGTTAGATTTTGTGTCAAAATTGTTATAATAGTTAAGTTTGAGAGACCAAAACCGATAGTTGCCTAAACCACAAGATCTGAATTTATATAATATATTTTTTTTTGTGCCGAAATATTTGTAAAGAACCTATATCTTCACCAACTTACAGATTCCAATGAATATGTGATTTACTAAAATAAGAACAATACAAGAAAGAAATACAAACTACTATCTATTACAACTCGATCTAACATACAATCGACTCAAACCCTAAGAACAACTCAGACTCAACCAATCTGATCAACCAAAACAAACACAAGACTCAGATCTATGTTGATCCATAAGATCTGCTCAGAGATAAAAAATACAATCTCTGTAAACCCTAAAATTCTATCAAGAAGAAAGAAATGAAAACGGTGGTGAAGTGTGCGCTCAAAAATGAGTTGTAACCTCTTTATATATCCATCCGTCCAACCCTACACAATCTGCAATATAAACTCAAATGCAAAGCCCAACAACATAACAATAACCCAACAAATATAACAGGCCCAACAGAAATAACCAATATAACAACTTACCAAAAATCGTTACTAACTGAATTAATAATAAAAATGATAACATATTTTAACATCTCCCCATAATTCAGTAAGTAAATATATCAACTAAACCCAAACCTGTACAAAACAAACCATGTTGATCAATAGACAACCCCTTGGTAAAACCATCTGCAAGCTAATCACTTGAACTCATTTTTTCCACTTTAATGACACCTGCAGAAACCTTTTCTCGAAAAAAATGTAAGTCTATATCAAAATGTTTTGTTCTATCATGAAAAACAGGATTAACAGATATAGATATAGCTGCTTGATTATCACAAAACACTGAAATAGGCAAACTGCTACTTATCTTGAGTTCTAATAACAAATTCTGCAACCACACTAAATCACACGTAACTGAACACAAAGCTCTATATTCTGCCTCAGCAGTGGATCGAGACACAGTAGGTTGTTTTTTACTTTTCCAATTAACTAAGGAGTTACCAAGAAAAATACAGAAACCCGTAACAGACCTCCTAGTAATTACACACTTTGCCCAATCAGAATCAACATAATCATTTAATTTTAAATCATTATTTTTCTTAAGTAATACTCCAGTTCCCGGTGATCTTTTAAGATACCTAAGCAACCTAAGACCAACTTTAAGATGAGAATCCATAGGAGCATGCATAAATTGACTAAAATATTGCACAGCATACGATATGTCTGGTCTAGTTAATGACAAATATATCAGCTTACCAACTAGTTTTTGAAAACCAGTGATATTATCTAAGACCGTATCACCTTCTTTACCCTTTGAAGACACAATGAAACTTTGTTCTATAGGTGTTTTAACATGTTTACACCCTAGATAACCAAATTCACCCAACAATTCAAGACAATACTTTCTTTGACTAAGACAAATACCTTCTTGAGAATACAACACTTCAATTCCAAGAAAATACCTTAATATACCAAGATCTTTAATTAAAAAAATTTTACTTAGAAAATCCTTGATATTATTAATTTCTGAGTTATCATTACCTGTGATGACTATATGATCAACATATACATGCAAGACTATAAAAACAGAATTTTCAGATTTAATAAACAGTGAATGATCACAAGAACTTTGACAAAACCCAATCTTTATTAACACACTGGTTAGCTTTTCATACCACTTTCGTGGTGCCTGCTTTAACCCATACAAAGACTTAATTAGTTTACATACTTTGGTCTCATTTTTTGAAAAATAACCTTTCGGCAATGACATATATACATCTTCAGTCAAGTTACCATACAAAAAAAATTATTTATATTTAACTGAAACAAAGACCAATTATTTTTTAAAGCCAAGCAAAGAACACCTCTAACAGTAACCATTTTCACTACTGATGAAAATGTTTCATCAAAATCAATCCCTTCACGTTGATTAAAACCCTTAGCCACTAATCTTGCTTTATACCTATCTATTTCACCTGTTGACTTATACTTTATTTTGTACACCCATTTACATCTTATAGCCCTTCTACATACAGGAAGATCTACTATCTCCCAAGTATTATTTCTATTCAAAGCCTCCATTTCAAAATTCATAGCATCTATCCACTGCTGATTTGTAGATGCTTCAGCATAAGTTTTGGGTTTAACAGTTTTATTTAGACTGGTTATAAAGCAATAATTTTCAGCAGATAACCTAGAATAGTTGACTACTTTTTCTAATCCATATTTAACTTTACCTTCTACAACATAGTCATTGAACTTCTGTGGAAAAGTAGAACTCCTATTAGAGGTTCTTGTTGCTGGTCTAGCCATAGGTAAATGCAGATTACCAGACCCTACCCCCTCACAGATCTGTGGATTTGAACCTGATTGCTGAGTAACAACCTCTACCACATCAGGTGACCCAACAGTGTCTGTTGGTTGCTAGGTAACTGGATTTAACCTGTGAGATATCATTGCCCCCCATCATCATCGGGATTTTCCTCACTTAGAATTCTTGACTCTACTATGTCAAAAAAATTCAAATTGTTGATATCAGAAGTATTTTTAAACTTAGAATTATTTGAACTTTTATAAGGAAAAACATTTTCTTAAAAATGTACATCTCTAGAAAATAAAACTGATTTATTATCCAAACATCACAATTTATACCCCTTTTTTACATTCGAATACCCAATTAAAACACATTTTTCAGCCTTACTAGAAAACTTATTAGTTGAATTTAAAACAGTGCTAAAACATAGACAACCAAAAGTTTTTAAGTGGGTCAGAGAGGGCTGAAAACCAAACATAACTTCATATGGACTTTTTCTTTTTAACACAGAAGATGGGGCCCTGTTTATTAAATACACAGCTGTTAGAATGCATTCTGACCAAAAAACTAAAGGTAAACCTCCCTGAAATAAAGAGCCCTAGCTACATTTAGAAGATGTCTATGTTTCCTTTCAGCAATTCCATTTTTTTGTGGGGTATAAGGGCAAGAGGTTTGATGTATAATACCCTTTGATTGACAGAAATTACTAACACGATTATTAATAAATTCTGTCCCATTGTCACTTCGAAACATTTTAATAGTTTTGTCAAATTGATTTTTAATGAGTTCATAAAAATTTACAATACTTGTAAACACCTCATCTTTTGTTTTTAACAAATAGCACCAAAATAGTCCTTGAAAAATCATCTACAAGAGTTAGAAAATACTTGTAATTCTCTACTAGACACTGTAACATCATTGTATTTCCGGTCGTCCGTACATCCGTACGATTGTACTGTTACGATCTGAGATTTTATTATTAATGATGAATTATTATTATTTGATAATTATCACTGTTACTGGTATACATGTTTAGAACATATTATACGCGTAAACCATGGGAAGTTTAGTTGAAACCCAACTAAACGGAACCAGAGAGTTTATCGTAGTCACATTTCAGATGATATGGATTACTGGTTTGGAATGGAAAGGAACTGGGAGTTTGTTTATGGTCTGGTTACTAAACATAGTCAAGGACACATGGTCATGGTTTATCGAAATAGCGGTGGGACGGTGTAGGGGATGTTGCGATCTACCTCTGCATATGCCCTATACATATGCATATTTCGGTCTATCATGGATGTGTCAGTGACTTGGTTTAGTGGGTTTTGGATTGGGTTTGATAGTATTAAAGTTAATAAATAATGGAAGTACAATTGGAAATGAATACGCGATGGTGAGGTTACGAACATAATTTAAACGCGAATATTAATTCAGAAATATTAACTTAATAAGGGTATTCGCGTGGGTGACGATTCACACGAATATAATTATTATGGATAATATTCTGAAACAATATTCCATAAATCGTAAATCGAATCGAAATACGATACGAGCATTGGATTCGCAAAGGTGACGATCTTTACGAACACGTACGTGAGTAACGCGTTTCGATGAGATAATTAAATAATATCTAACGATATTAAATTAATAAACGAAATATAAAAACGTTTATTAGGAATCACAACTTAAAACGAAAACGAACAAATCATTTATTTAAATAACTGATTTCATGAAAATAAACAGAGATATTTTATTTTAAACGATTTTCTTTAAAACTATTCTCATAAAATGAAATTCAATTATTTAAACGTGTTATGTTTTAAAGAGGACTTACGAGAATAACCGAGCATTTATTATTGGTTAATCGCGATAAAAACGAGACCCGACACGGGGTGATGATACGCGTTATAAGGAAGAATGACATCTCCTTCTTCCTCATTTCTCCAACACCCTTCTCTCTCTAAACCTTCAAATTTCGTCACCCACAAAACCTCCAACTTCTCTAGCTTTTTGAGCTCATTTCTTGACGAAATCGAGAGATCTCGGAGCCTAAACGACCGGGGAATCAAGGAGAACAAGAATCTGTGGAAAAATCCAGCCTTTGATTGAGATTAAGAGGTAAACCTTGAGTTGTTATCTTGTTATTTGCATCTAAAAACAACCGAATACATTTTAGGGTTTTAGATTGATTATCTAACGAGTTTAGACCTTGACCAAGGCTACATAAGCGAGTGTAAGTGAGAGGCTAACCCTGCAAGTCGTGGAACAAGGCGAAGATGGTGATGAACAGTGGGCCGAACCCTGTTTATGTTCGGCCGAACCTGTGAAAGATGTACTAGCCGAACCTGTGATGGCAAATGAATCCCGAACCATTTAAGGGGCGAACCCTTGGTCCACGAACCCTCAAGGCTTAGCCGAACCTTGGCAACCAACGAACCACACCCATGCAGCACCGAACCCTCTTAAGTGGGCCGAACCTTCGGACATTAAGAAGGCCACGAACCCTGGCCATTCTTGAAGCCGAACCTCAGCCATTCGAGTGCCGAACCTTATGGTGCCGAACCCACAAAGTGGCGAACCCTTGGTTGCATGCATGGAACGAACCTTATGTAGATTAGCCGAACCTAGGCCCAACAAGGCCATAGGTTCGCTGCCACCATGGGGGAAACACAACCTCATCTTAATTAACCATAGGTTAGGGGTAATTTAAGATCAACATGGTAGGGTATGAATATGCATGCATGAATAACTATAAGATGCCACCTTTTCCTCGTGCTAACAACTTTAAAATTTGAGATCCATTATAATATGAATATGTATGAAAATAACTTAAAAACTAATCTCTTAAATCTTGACTGTGATTTTAATAACTTTGATAAAGGTGGCCGGTTGGTTGAGCATGCATGTATGTATAAGTATGGAATAAGTGGGGTTATCATCTTTACACATATATATATACATATATGTGGGTGTGTACATGGGAGTCCAAAAACTTATCATACTTAGGTGATGGTGAAGGAACTAGCAAATTAAACTATAAACACATGATGACTAGTTATAAAATATTGGTGGAATTATTTTAACTTAGATGCAACAAACTAAGTTAATGACACAACTAATAAATTGTTGCACCCCGAGAAATCCCATCCCTTCCGGGGCGCGAGCGGCGGCAGATTGTCAGGATCGCAGTCTCCGGTCACACAACATGCGAGACCTATATGTCTGGTTTCATACATAGGTCCAATAACTTGGATAAAACAGTTTGTAAAAATCAGAGTTGCGGAAGTAAAATATAAGTTAACAAAACAGTTTAACATTCATAGGTAGCGGAAGCGATTAAAGATGTTTAATATTACATAACATATCAAAATGATAGTAAATGCTTAGTAGTCTAAGACACTTAAGTAGATGCATGGACTCCATCCTAGAATCCTATTCCTTGTGCGCGTGCCTTAGTTTCCTGAGAAAACATGCGAGTAAAAGGTTAACACAAAGGTTGGTGAGAGCACGGGTTTTATATCAGCAGTAAACATCAAAATGTTTAAAGTAAAGTTGCAGGTCTACTTTTCAATACAATGCAATATCAATTGATAGCTAGTCAATATGTGTTATATCATATGCAGGTTCGCAACCGAAGCTAACATGCTGCCTCCCGCCATATCCATCCAAGATATGGCAAATGTTGTTTGGTCAATTATGCACTGTTCCGACCTCCAGTCGGGGTGGCCATACGGCTCACAACAGTGGGGCTTGTCAGGCCCAAATAGTACTATTCAGAATTACCACGCTAAGCGCAACGCGCTATTAACGGTTCGAGGTGTGTTTAATGAGGACTTATCAGTTTTGTGGATGAATGCCACACATATGCATATACGATATTAGCATGTACAAAAGAAACCAAAAATGTGTAAGTTGTTCAAAAGTAGTTTGTATGCAATGTTTTCTCCCCCAAAGGTAGAAAATGTAAAAAGGGGCCATGAACTCACCTGTTATAGCAGTCCCGGTGTGTATGTGTTCGCGTCTGCGAATGCTAGCACCTGCTAGTATGCACCTATAACCATATAGGTGTAAGTATGTGTTTTGTGATGTGTTGTAATCCATACATCTCCAAGTGTCGGTGTGCTCAACCGAGTGTATGTGTTAACTAGTGAGACTCGACGAATCGTTGGTGACACGATTGTTGTGTTTATGTGCCTGGGTGCACATAAGACACCAATATGCATCCTATGACTCTAATCACATAAGTTACCATTTTTAGAAAGTTTCCAATTTAGGAAAGTGTGGTTATGAAATCCCATTTCATAAAACCAATAACTTCCAATATGTTTATAAAATCATGTTTTAACATTTAAAACGCATCGTCGGCGCATAAATCATTATATACGCCGTTTTGCCCAAATAAAGTTTCCTTATTTGGAAAGTATTCGTTTAAAAGCTCGTTTTCACAAAACGAATTTTCCAACATGTTTAGAAATCATTTTTAAACATATTTCAAATATCAAAGTTCATCAAATCTTTCAAAAACATCAAAAGCCCTCTTTTGATTTTTAAAAGTTTCCATTTATAGTAAGTTTACACAAAACCATGTTTTGACAAAAATCAAATATCCCAATGTGTTTCTAAACACTCCAATATACATTTAACAACATCTAGACATGTCTAACATGTCTAGATTATCACAAATCCAAGACTTGCAACATAAAAGTTTCCTTTTATGGCAAGTGTACCAAATCATCATCAAATCGAACCTAGCTTAACCAAAACTCAATTCTAACATTTCTAAGCACCAAAACTAGTAAATCTATAACATCTATTCAACAAATCACCAATAAAATCGTGCATAATGGTCACATGGAGTTGCATGTGGGTTTTCACCCATTGCATGTACGATCTAACTATAGATAAACAAAAGAAACTACCTTAGAGCTTCAGATTGATGTTAAACAGCTTCTGATGGTGACGATCCACCGATTCGATGGCTGTTACAAGCTTGTGGATGATCCTCAACGCCTTCCTTGTGCTTCGATGACTTCCACACTCTAAGGATAGCTCCCAATGGTGATTCCAGGGATTGAAGCTTGCTCTAGATGGGTTTTGGTCGAGAATTTGGGTGGGAGTTCGAGTGAATTGCAAAGGAGCCGGATAGAAATGAGATGGGGTTGATTATAAAGAAATTTTGATTTGCATGGCCTTCGCGTACCGCGGAGGCCGATCAAAAGTTTTCATCGCGTACCGCGATAGGATTCGGGAGTCTCGACTCCCGGTTTGCTTCGCGTACCGCGAAGCCTTTCGCCGAGGGACCATCGCGTACCGCGATGAGTCCACTTCCTTGTTTTTCGATTGTGTTGATACGATTTCGCTCGTACTCGATTCCTAACATTTATCCAAAGCATCTAATGCTCGTTCAAGCACACAAATACATGTAGCACATAAGTTTGATTGATCACCAACGTTCATGAGACTCGTGTGTGTGTTTTGATAATTCATCGAATTATCTTTGATAGTTTGTGTTCGTGTGTAACGAAGTGTTTGCACGCTTGATTAATCCTAATCAACGTGTAATGCACAATTCAATAACTCCTCGAATTATTGTCTTGTGTTAGTGTTGTGTTTGCCACACTTGGTTTCCAAAACCAATGTGCAATGCAATGTACGATTCGATAGTTCCTCGAACTATCGTTTCGTAGTCGTTTGTGTTCAACTCATCTAATTAACAAAATTAAATGAAATGCAACAAGTATGAATGTGAAATGTAAAGAAAGTAAGAGTTGCAATTTACCTGAAATTGCCAGGTGTCACATAAATGAAAGAAAACACGTTGTAATAATCAATCGAAATGAAATGTATATGCTTATAAATTTGAACGCATATAAAATACAGGTTGATTGAGTTACTTTTGATTTCACAGTACGTGAGCGCGCATCATACTAAAACACTGATTCTAAGGACTCAGGTGAGTTCTCATAACCTCCCTTTCTTTTAAACTGTTTTGTTTTAAAACTCGAAGGTGAAGCATGTATACCAAATTCAAATATTATTTTGATAACACAAGGATAATACATGTTTATCAATATGATATTCACATTTTAGAATTATCATTACTTATGGATTATCACTTATATGCATATATCCGTGTAAATATTGTCATTGACTTCGGTCAATAACAAAGATTACATGCATTGCCACTTGGATTATCACAACTCCGTGAAACATTGCCTTTGACCTTGGTTAATTGCATTGGTTTCATGTATTGCCACGTGGATAGCTTCCACTCCATGGATCATGTTTTTAACTTATGTTAATTACATAATGACCATGTATAGTCACAGATATTATTTGAGATTTCTGATGTTGAGATTGGTTGAATGGTTATGTGAATGATTATCTATGATTGACTATGGCTTAATTGATATGTGGTTATGTGTTGATTGAATGTTTGATTTGTTAAATTGGTGGATGTGTGTGGATTATCTCATACAGGTACTCTTGTGAATTTTCTTGGATAAACTATAAGTTTTTATACTCACTTTATCTAAACTTCTTATAAAACTCTTTTTCAAACACAAACTTTTATACTCATTTTATAAAACATTTTTAAGTATAAAAACTTATGATTACTCACCAACTACTTCGTAGTTGACACTTGATTTCTTACATGTTTCAGGTGATGAAGCTAAGTAGGTTGAAGAGGATGAAATCTCACTTTTGGACATCATCATATAGGATTTTGGACTTAGCTAAAATTAACTAAAATTCTGGTGATTAGATTTTAGTTAGTTTAGCTAATTCTTTTGTGTATTTGATGTATTTAATTCATGATGAACATGATTTTTGTGTAATTATTTTGGTTGAATGGAATGTTATGTGATGATTTAATTTAGATGCCCACGAGCTTTTGAACAATCTACACATCTCTCGTGGCATCCCGACGTTTCCGCCATCGGTCGGGGTGTTACAGACACCTTATATGGACCCCACAGATCAAGATGTATCAATTCACCAAATTTCTTTGGATTGATGTTCACTTAGAGGAAAGGGTACTCTTGACTGTTTTGCCCTATGACAGACTTCACAAGGATTTGAAATGTTTATATTATCAATCCTAAGTGGTGACTGTAAGACTTTTAAGACTTCATTAGAAGGATGTCCTAGTCTATTATGCCAGACATTGGACTGTACTAAGTTACTAGAACACACCTTAGCAGGACAATCGTCTTTTTCAAACACATAGAGCCCATCACACTGTTTACCAGTCACCAGGACTCTCTTTGAGTTCAAATCCTGAATATAACAATTACTTGCATTAAACATGACTTCAAGTTTGTTGTCAGCAGCAAGTTTATGAACATATAGTAGATTTACATAGTAATCAGGAACTACCAACACCCCAGTTAGAATTTTATTTTGTGTTAATTTCAACTTTCCTATTTTAGTTACACTAGCTTTGGTTCCATTTGGATGACTGACATTAACATCATAATCTGACACATCAACAAAATCAAACATATTTTTGTCAGAGCTAACCATATGTTGGTTAGCCCCTGAATCAATTACCCAACCATTTATAAATTTCATATCCGACAAACTTGAACAACTAAAGAAACCAGCATTTGAATTATAGTTACTATTAGGATTTGAACATTTACCTCAAACTCCAGAACTAGAAGCTTCTGAGTTCTTGATGTTAGTTTGACTAACCAAACCAATGAGTTTGATTATCTGTTCTGGAGTGAAGGGCAACGATGATGATGCTGAACTGGTTTTATTAGTATTGTTTCCTGAACTATTATTTTTAGAATTTTGATTGTTATTTCCTTTTCTTTTGAAATTCGGTGGTTATCCTACCAGTTCATAGCATCTCTCTGCAGTATGCCCTATCATATTACAGTGAGTACATTTTAAGTTTGGGTTTGACCCTCATCCAAACTGTTTATTGCTTGAAAAAGACTGATTTGTTTTTGACAGAAAACCCATATTTTGATTTTTTGACCCTGAGCTTGACCCATTGTTTCTGTGTGACTCCTCTCTTGAGACAATAGAGAAAGCTACCTTGACAGTAGGCAATGGGTCTCTAGTTAACAAATTTGTTCTGACTGGTTGATATACATCATCCAGTCCCATAAGAAATTGCATTAATTTGATAAGATGATTAAAGCCATTGAACTCTTTTCAGGCATTACATAAGCAAGTGGGCAACGAATCATGGCATCATATTGTTTCCACATTGTTGTTAACCTATGATAATATTCCGAAATTGTACTGCCATTTTGGGTAAACGAATTAATTTTTTGATATATATTGAAAACAATTGAGCCATCTATTTTATCATAAGTTTCTTTCAATTCTTGCCATAATTCAGTTGCATATTTAGAATATACTTGCCCTAAATAAAGCTCTTCAGATACAGAGTTCAAGATCCAAGACAAGACAACTGAGTTAAATCTATCCCACTGTTTTCCTAAGATCTCATTATTTTGAGATCTAACACAAGTTCCATTTACAAACCCAAATTTATTTTTAACCTCTAGTGCCAGTTTCATGGCACTAGCCCAAACTGAGTAATTTTCAGCTCCTTTTAACTTCATTGTTACAATTGTTAAACTGTTTGAATCATTAGGATGTAAGTATAAAGGATCACTTACATCTAACTTACTTATTAATGTTTCTGTAATAGATGTATTAACTGTTGATTCATTCATCTTTGTTATTATTAAATGGAGAATAGACTCACAATATCACACAAGCATGCGCACATAAGCCAATCAAGACCAGAGCCAGGTTTTCACACCACTTAAGTGGCAGATCAAGGGTTAGTCAAGATGGACAACACTGTCAAGCAAGACAGTAAGAACACACACAGAAAAAAAATGTTCACTAGAACCAGAGCCAGGTTTTCACACCACTTGTTATGGTAGATCAAGGGTTAGTTCAGATGAACAATATAATAAATCAAAGTACAAATCACTGAAGATCCAAATATACCGACTGTAACACAGTGCACACACAACCAATCACGTATGTATACAGAGCAATTCGTTCCTAGGGATGGCTAGATGCACAGTAAAACAAATTTATACCAAAGTCGGTCCACCTAACCCAACACAGGATGACTAATGCACCGAAAAAAGACTTACAGTGGTTTGATCCTTAGCAGCACAAAGGAAAAAAAAAACAAAAACAATTAAAAGAGCTCACTCGACCGAGATGAGCAGATGCAAGAAACTAAACCAAAAGGACTTACTATACTTTTGCCCTTCCTTTTTTCAAAAAACAAGTCAGACGAACCTTCGACCAACGATTTTACTTCTTCTTCGTCAGGTCTACAGTCTCACCGGAGCACAGATTTCGAGGACACTCGAACTCTAGCTTCAATGATGCCAAAAAACAACAAATCGAGGAGATACCTTTTCAGATCTTTACGGATCTGAGTAGATGCAACGGATCTGTCAACCTTGACTCCTTTCCATCTGAAAGATGAATCGTCACAGTTTTTCGAACAGAACGGCAATCCAAGGTTTATACCCTCAACTCGTCAATCAAAACAATCAGTGGAAGAATACACCCCAAGATCGGTTTATCGGAGCTCGATATGAGCTCTGATACCATGTAAAGAACCGATATCTTCACCAACTTATAGATTCCAATGAATCTGTGATTTACTAAAATAAGAACAATACAAGAAAGAAATACAAACTACTATCTATTACAACTCGATGTAACATACAATTGACTCAAACCCTAAGAACAACTCAGACTCAACCAATCTAATCAACCAAAACAAACACAAGACTCAGATCTATGTTGATCCATAAGATCTGCTCAGAGATAAAAAAAAAAAAATACAATCTCTGTAAACCCTAAAACTCTATCAAGAAGAAAGAATTAAAAACGGTGGTGAAGTGTGCGCTCAAAAATGAGTTGTAACCTCTTTTATATATCTATCCGTCCAACCCTACACAATCTGCAATATAAACTCAAATACAAAGCCTAACAACATAACAATAACCCAACAAATATAACAGGCCCAACAGAAATAACCAATATAACAACTTACCAAAAATCGTTACTAACTGAATTAATAATAAAAATGATAACATATTTTAACAATATTTAAAACACATAAATCATATGGAACAAAACCGTAATTTACTCTTTTTCTTATTTGTGCTTATGTTTATGAAATTAATTAAATTCTCTTTTAATTTTTGATCTTTTTATATAATCTTTTTTAACTTTTCTAAGTTATGCTTTAGTCTTTTATCTTTTAATTCTTTGTTTTGTTTTATTTCTTTTTTTCCCCTTTTATACAACTCTAATCCTTATTTAATTAGTACTTCTAGGCTTCTCTTTCAAACTTAAAATGTTTTATGTTTTACTTCCAAGTTTTTACTTTAGCTTTTTAAATCTAAAGTTTATCATTGTATTTTATTTGAAATGTCAATAACAATGTTAAACTAACCACTTATCATCCTCTAGGTTTCAATATTTTATGTACTTTTTAATTACTTTATGTTTGAACATTTATTTTGTAAAAACATAAGTTAGATCATTTAATATAACATGTAGGTAAAATTAACTACTTACAATACAACATGTGACCATGATCATTATTATTCATTGTTAATCCATAGAAACAAGATTGCAAGGTGTTAGAAATGTGCAAAAAACCAATCAAACCTTACACAAACGCCTGCAAATTCATTAAAATCATAATCATCATGTCACACAAACTTTGCAACAACACTGGGATCAATCGACCCCATCTCCTTGCCAACAATGTTGCATCTGATCAAACTCCCAATCGTACTCGAAACCATCTTAAAATCATCCCATCCATTCCCCTTCGCCAATTTCTTGTACAAATAGCTTTCAAATGTCATCCTCTGCACATACTCATCACCACAAAGCTCAACCAATGCCTCCCTTGCAGCATTGCTTCCATAGAACACATGCTGCAACAAATCCAAGAATCTAAATGTTGTTATGTACTTTGAATCCCATTGTTTTAAATACTCCCTTTTCAAATCATTCTCACCGATCATTTTTCGACCCCCTTCCGATGCTCTCACGATCGCTTCGCCACACATTCGACCGCTTTTTGCTGCAAAGTATATCCCTTCACCCGAGCATTTTGTCACATACCCGGCTGCATCACCGACCAGTGCCACCCGACCCCGGACCCGAACCGGACGTGGGTGTTCCGGGATCGGATGAGCCTCAACTTTGATCACCTTCCCACCGGCGATCTTCGGGAGGACTCTTGATCGAATCCCTTGTTGGTATTGCTTAATGTCTCGCTTTGAACGCACAGTTCCGGTGCCGACTGCAACATGATCGCATTTGGGGAAAACCCATGCGTAAAAGTCCGGCGAGACGTCGTCTCCGACGTACATCTCGGCGAGGTTTGTGTAATACTCCATTTTGTCTTCAGGGAGTTTGATTCTCTCTTGGAAGGCGATCGCGCAGGCGTAGTCGCCGGCGTGGATTGATTTCGCGACGCGGCTGTTGGCACCGTCGGCGCCGACCACCACGTCGACGGGGAGGTGTTTGATTCTGTTGTCGACGGTGTAATGAACGATGTACGGTTGGTTAGATGATGTGGGTACTTCAAGATTTGTTACAAGGGCTTTAACGAGTGTGACCCCTTTCGATTCAGCTCGTGATCGGAGGTACGAATCGAGGACTTCCCGACGAAGCATGGAGATGAACTCGCCGGACTTGAGGGTTTTACCGAAGTCAACGGTGAGGTTGGATGGGGAGATGATTTTCATATGGGTTACTTTCCGATCGATGAGATCCGGCGGGATGGAGAATTCGTCGAGCATGCAGAGTGGGATCGCGCCGCCGCATGGTTTGGCACCGGTGGGGCTGCGTTCAAAGAGGTATGTTTCTACACCGCCGGAAGCTAAGGCCTCCGCAGTTGAGGATCCTGCCGGACCACCGCCGATTACGGCGGCGGTTAGGCTTCGGCCGGAGAAGTGTTTGTTCGTAGTCGAAGTGGCTGAGATGGTGAGTTTGGAGGTGGGTGAGGATCTAATGGATGATGGGTTTTGGGTTTTGAAAGTGACTGTTAAAGAGTGAAGTGGGTGGGCAATGGCGGCCATGGGGTGTTTGGTGGTGGTTGATTCAATTAGGGCATACGATAATACTAATGTAGATCTTTTGTAATATATATATATTGTAATTAAAAAGAACGAAGACAAAGATTCTTTATATATAATTTTTTTTTATAACTTTTTATGTTTAACATTTTTTAAGGTATTAAATACGTCATTTTATTTGATAATTTTATGAAGTAAGTTTTGTTAAAACCCAAGTTTGGTTGAAAATGTACTATTCTAATATATCATGTGTTTTAGAGTAGTTTTGTCAATACAAGTTATGAAAGTCTAACATGTTATATGAATCAATAAAGACGATCAATGTTAATGGTAACATTATTCAGGATTAAAAAAGATATATAATAATGTTATAAGAATAATTTTAAGATTTATAAAAATATTTTTTGTGAAACAAAAAAGTGATTTCCCAAAGGCATTTTATAAAATGTTAATAAATTATATATAAATTGAAAGTATCTTAAAATAAATGTAAACTATTTGTTTGTGTATAGACATGATACTAAATAACAATAAATAATAAATAAGCCAAAACAAGTTAAATTTGAGTTAAGACTATTGCAAACGCGAACTTAAGGTCTAAAAATAGAGCTTTAAAAGAAACAAGATTGAGATCAATCACAATTAAATGAGTCAAAACTCGAGTTTAGACAAGCTTTAGGTCAACTAGGCTTGTTTTTTACTCCAATGATAATGATGTTCAATTTGTTCCAAACAAACATATGAGATATACGGAGGTGCAAAAATTTCTTTTTACGTATATCTTTGAGAGACGTGACTGCCATTTTTAAACATTTTTAGACTCTCCTTCTGGTTAAATATCTAAATCTCTAACAATAATAAAGTGTGTGTGGGTGCCATCAAGCTAGTGATGAATACCCTTCTTGAAAAATTTTCATTTGAACAACTAAAAGCAAATATGGGAATCACTAGTAGGCAAAACAGAAATTAATGATTCTAAATATGACCAGATATAACAAAAAAAAAATATTGTGATAAAGTGTGGTAGGACTCAACAATCACATCCTATGCTGCCATGTATGTCGGATCTGTGTATGGTCCGCTTGTTGGAGCTAGTTAAGGCACAGATGGCTACGAAAATGGCAAATTAGGGACGATTAACCCCTACCGTAGCCCAAAAATGATGAACTACCATCGATCATTGATGCATAAAATGCTTTTGTTGTAGCACGTTAATTGTCACAACATTAGTCATTATATATAAAAAAAATTTATCTAAGGGGCCATTTTTTCCCTTTTCGCACGGGGCACTCGAATTCTCGGAGATGCCCCTGTGTCTAATAATAAACCTAAATGTGATGGCTATGGGGGATGTGAACCCTGCATCAGCTGCATTTGCACCTCAGACACTCCATGTACTAGCGACACCTCTATTTAAGAACCAATGGAGCTGACCACTAAAATCATAGGAATTACTCATAATTACAATTATGAATCGTCTACTCACTTAAAAACATCAATAGGACATCCACCGTCTGCGACACAAGAAACTTGTTTGTATGTGCTTCCAGATGGCTAGCAAGAACATAATTTAAGCGTCACATATCATTTGGAAAAAGAAATCGCTAACATCAATTAAGCAACAATTACTAACAAACTAAGTACATAAACAAAGATTTAAAAATAATAATTGAAAACGAAAAGAAGAAAAGTTAGTAGAGACCATATTAGACATTACGACCCGTAAATAAATCGTAGAATAGGACACGTCTTATCTTACGGAACGTATTAGTTGACAACCGTTAGGTATCGTATGACTGTAATTGATTAATTCAAAATCTTTTGTAATTTGATTAATGATTAGGGGGCTTTTTTTGTATTGGTTAATTTTAAGAACCAGAGCTTTGTGTGGTTGTAGTATTTTGGATCTTCAAGGTTTGCCATTGAAGAACTTCGAACCATCGAAGATGTGGGGTATAAGTGGTGGAGGATGCCCACACTTTCTATTGGAGGTTGTAGGTTCAATTCCCATTGTTGTCAAAATTTTGTAAGACATGTCAATGACGTGAGACGCTGACTATCACCCGGCTCTATGTCTGAGACAAAAGGGTTTTACGCGGGAAGGTTAAAGCTACCCGTCGGGTTTTTCCCTAGAACGGTTGATTGACAAGTCTTCAACTCCAACCAACTTGGCCCGTCAAAAGGTTGGGTGGAGTCTCCGTTGCAATCGCAGCATGTGGGAGTCTCTCTAATATCACTGAAAATGCACCGCTGCAAGCCTGCAACTATAGCATAGTGTAAGGTTGAGGTTTCGATACTCAGTCACTGCACTCTGAGGCAACGGTCTTGCCGTTGCATCAACCATCGTTCTTAAAAAATTTTGTGGAGGAGATGATAAGTGATGATTGTGTTGCCAATGTGATGTTTTGCAAAAAAGTGTTGGTGTCTCTCGATGGTGGTGGTTGTGTTTTATATTTGAAGTAAATATGGTATGTAGTGGTGTTTTGTTGAATTGTTGATCTTTATTTGAAAAAAAATAAACAAAGAGTTAATTACACATTTTTGGTGTTTTGGAGTTACTGACATAAAAGGGTTGAGTTAATAATGACTTAATTACATAAAAACACTTTATTATTATTATTTTTTTGAACGGCAACTTTCATTAAAACCCCAAATGAGCCAGCAAGGCGCTAAAACACGCAGGACACCAAAACAAACAATCACCAAAACGTACAATCACCAATAAAATAAACATAAACAATCAAATCAAAATGAGAAACCAAGTCAATCCTCCCAAGACAGCGAATCCCACTTTGCCCTATTTTTAACCAAAAGAAAACTAAGAGATTTGACCTCCTCAAACAACCCATGATACGATCTCCTTCGTCCCTTAAAAATCGCCTCATTTCTGTCTCTCCATATACACCATAGAGCTGTTAAGATAATTGCATGAACCGCTTCCTTCTTACGGTCCTCCCAGTTCCGAACTTGATACGTCTCCAATAGGTCCTTAATTGAAAATGCGAAATTGGTTGTTGCAGCTTACACCACATTGATACTCCATGCCAAATCATAGCTGAAACAAAACACGATGAAAATAGGTATTTTGGTCATTTCATTATAATTCAACCGAACAATTAGTAAAAGTTAGTTTTAAGACGTTATCCGAACTTGCAAATTCAAACCCTTAGTTCTTGAACATGTTATTTTCCCTGTGAAATTAATCTTACGATTTTGAAAATTTTCATTCTATTTGAAAAGTTATGGTGATAATCTTTATTCTTAGATGTTAAGAAAATATTTCTTAAAAAATTCATTAAATAAATAAATAAAAAGAAAAAACCTTAAAAACCCCTCTCGTAGTTCTTTATCGCCAAGACGTCAACCCTTCCCCTCCTTACCATCTATCTCCCCTCACTAGAGGTGGGCAAAAAACCCGGAACCGAAATGGGTTCCATCTTTACCCGACCAAACCCGAACCGGAACCGGCCAAAAACTGGTTGGAACCGATCAAAAACCGATTGTTGACTTTCATGACCGGAGCCGATTGGAACCGTTGCCCTCTACCCCTCACCTGTTACCCCTCTTGGGTTTCTACTCCAGAAGAATAAATATCTTAATTTTTCTGTCTTCCCAATGTTCTATTCTTAATTTGATTAACAGCCCGGAAATGACCCAGATACTTTTGGGCTGGGCCATCATGTGTTACCTGCTACAAAACCATGGATTATGAACAGACAACAGTCCAAGAGTCAAGTTTGCAAAGCAGCAAAGCCAATGCCTTAGGCCTTCAGGTAGAGGTGGACAAACCGGGTTTTCTGGAATCGGTTCCGGTTCCAAACGGTTTCGATTCTGGTCAAGAAAGTCAACAATCAATTCTAGTTTCGGTACCTGTTTTTAACTTGTTCCAACCAGTTTTTGACCGGTTCCGGTTTGGGTTTTTGCTGAGTAAAAGTGGAACCGGTTCTGTTTTTTCCAGCTCTGGTTTTTCTGAGAATCCGAAACCGCTTGTACCCACCGGTTTGGATACAATCAGTTCCGGTTCGGGTTGTCGGTCTCGTTTCCGGGTTTTTTTGCCCACCTCTACCTTCAGGCATTCACAGTCCTATTGTTATGGATTTAAGTTACAACTTAAACCAAATCGTTATTAATAGTTTTTTTTTTCTATTTTTGTAAAACATAGCTGAACTGTTAAATTTTAGATGGAACAAAATCGAACTATTAATAATGGTTTGGTTACAATTTGATTTTATGGTTTAAGATTACTTGGTTTTGATACAGGTCATCCGAAAAAAGAGTGAAATATAAAAAAGGTTCCCCAAAATTATGAGAAAAAAATAAGATACTAAGATGAGAAGCAACAATTAGGCCTAGATGCCAAGTTTACCTAAGATTCTAAAAGTCCCAATATGACAATATATTTGATTAGGCCTAATCATGTGAAAGTATTGTTCAATTAATCTAAATATATAACAATTATATTTAATAAGAAATATACATAACTTTATATAAATATTTAAAACTATGGTTCGTTTGGTTTTATATAGTCGATCTTTACCATATACCGCAAACTGAACTATTTTATTATTACATGAAATTTTGAAACCAATCAATCGAAAGTAACACAAAAAAAACAATCATAAAACTAAATCGGTTGTTGTTTCATAGTTTAAAACCAACCTCTGAACATACATACTTTCAAGTTTCAAGTGATGAAATTGTTAGGATTTGTAAAATAATAAATTCAAAATAACGTTTTGATTAAATTAGAAAAGTCGTCTTGTATCTGGTCCTTTAAACTACTGATATCAAATACTTTTATTATGTTAAGCGTATTATTGTCTTTTTAGTCATAAAAGATTATTCTCGTAAATGATAACGTTTCAAACTTAATTACATAGATTTCCTTAAACTTGATCAATTAAATATATTAACCAACCTTAAGTCTAATTGTATATGTCTCCTTCTCAAACTTGGTTGATTAATGTGTATATATTCCACTCAAAACTTTTAATTACATACACCCTTGCTTAAAATAAATATTACCTATTTACCTATTTCAACTTAATTTATTCAAAATAATTTTAAAATATTACTATTTTATTTTTAGTAGGAGTTAGAGGTTCACATCATCAAATGTGTGTTGATGGTTCTTTGGTTAAACTGCAAACTGTTTATCTTAAACCATTAAAAAATAAAATATAATCGAAAAAACTGTCACTAAAGTTTTGATTTCCGTGGGTTTCATGGTTTCACAAAATGTAAAACATCATATGCAATAATTGTAAAACTAAATATACATGTTACTCACATATATTGACAAAAAAAAATTAGGGTAAATTTATCTTTAGATTCTTTATGCATACAAAAATTTTTAGTGATGATTCTTTATATTTATAAATTTCAAAAGTTGTCCTTTAAGTTTTCTAACATTACAAACTCAGTCATTTCTTCGTTAACTTTGTAAAGTATTAGTATAATAAGAGGACACAAATGTCAAAAAAAAAAAACACGCTTCAATTTCAGGACATGGTTGATCTTTTGATCATTTTGTTAACATTTTTATGTAATATAGGAGATAAACTCTATGATTTAAAACCCGTTGCAATTAATCGTATATTTTAAAATCATAAATAATTTACGTTGTTGTAAAAGAAGTTAAGAAAAACAAAAATGATCAAAATGTAGCTAAAATATCACGTTATTATAAAAATTAAAATCATAAAAACCGAAAGTGTATTAAAAAAGTTAAAAATATATCGTAGTTAAACCTACCGAAAACATAGATGAGCTCAGCTTTGATTATTTTTCTAAAAAGACATAGTAATTTAAAGTATGTCGCAATATAGAGAAAGATTATATTTTAAAAGTCATAAGAAAATGAAAACATTAAAGGGTAAATGTTTCGAACCCATGACATGTAGTCTTTTACCAAATCCACAAAAGGTAATTCCTCTGGCACATTATTATTTTTAATTCCACCAACACTGCTTTAACAAAGATATACAACAACAACCTTACCCAGTATATTTTATTTTTCAGTAGGGTCTGGGGGGAAAGGATAAATACAAACCTTACCCCTATCCAAATTGAGATAGAGAGACTGCTCCGAAAGAGTCCCCGGTTCAAAGTTATCGCTTGAAGTTGATCATTCAAATGATTTTAACGTTATTTTCACAAATAATTAAAATAACGTTAAAATTAGTAGACTTTTACTTTTGTCTCATAAGGACCCACACATATATACATTACTTTTTTTACAAAGATATATATTATACAATAATTGGGTTTAAATTTTTTTTTTGAACGGCAATTTGGATCACTGAAGGGTCATAGACCCACCCGATCATATACACACCCAATAGGAGGAAACCCACTATAGGTGAGAGAAAACCCCTAGCTCAGCATGAAACCCCTATTTTGTCAATGCCAAGACCTGAACCCGTGACCTCCCCAATATTGAAGTCACATGGTACCTCCCCTCAACCACTTGAGCTAAGGATCATTGGTAATAATTGGGTTTAAATAGTCTTTGATATCTTGAACTACATAATTTCTTTGATCTAATGACATTGTTACAAGAAAAATCCTTGTTTGACTGTCGTTTTGCCTTTGGTCCGTCATTTATTTGATAAAAAATTTTGAATAATTTATCGAGGTTTTGCAGGATTTTTTGGCAGGATTTTATTTGATAATACCGTTAAGATGTATTTAAAAACGTGGCTATTTTGGTAAATATCTCGTCCTGTGGCATGATAATCATTTTAATTGTTTCCTTGATACCTTTATATATATTACTAGGTTATTAACCCGTGTAACACACGGGTTGACTTAAAGTTAAGATGCAAATCAAAAAAAGACTTTAATAAAACTATATAATTATAATCGATATAAGACATTATAAATCAATCATCAAACATACATAAAAAAAATGTGAAAGTATGATTTCAAACTCTGTAAATCATATGTATTGAAACAAAAATTAAACAATTTAACCATTTATAACTAACTTAAACATATCAAGTTATACGTCACATAAAACATAATAAATTAGAATAAAAAGTCACAAGAACTTGTTCTTAAGTTTTCAAATATTTCCTTGTACTCATCATTTGTGTTGTATTTGAAACTTTTTCTTCTTTATCTAAAATTATAAGTTTAGTCTATCTCTACTTTTCATCATATATAATGCAACATACAATTGATTATGTGCAAAAACTTGATCATTAGCAATCATTCATAAATAATAATGATAATAATTATCATTATTTTTTTCTTTTTTAGTTAGAATTTAATATTTTTAAATTATGTATTTTGATAATTAAATTTAGTTAAATTGTTATTCATTAATTATTGATCAAAAATGCAAAGTTTTGCATGATTATATTTTAATTAGCATTTAAAGAAATTTTACTTAATTCAATTACCTAATTTAAAGTTTGATTTGATTATATTTATTAAATGAAATTAATTATATTTATTGTAAATGGGTACTTTTAAGATGAGAAATTAATGATTTTTTAACTTTTATTCTCATAGTGACATGTGTACATAACACCTATGTGGCAATGGTCTTATAGTGACATGTGGCATGTGTGTGAGTTGGACATGCTAGTTAATAGCCATGTGTCATTACATTTACTCTTTTATTAGTAGTAGAAGATTATTAATAAGATAAAAAGGTATAAAGTGATGTTTACAACAAAGTTAATGAAAGAACTGCTCTTTGTTATTTTATGGGATAATATACAGTGTACAAATTGACAAATTAAGAAGATAGATTATCACTTTATGTAAGTGGAATTAATATGGATTTCGTCATCTGATGTTGCCATCTTTAATTTAATTTTGTGTCACGCTCTAATTTAACGAACTTTTTATCTTCATAATCTGTGTCACTATCATAAATCATAATATCATCAATAAAATAACATACAAAGATACGAAAAATAATAAACAAAAATGCTAATAAATGATAACTTCCCATAACAGTCCATCTTACTATCATAGAAATTCACTTGAGTTACACGTGTTAATTTGTAGTTTAATTAATTTTAGTTGTTTTTTTATATAAAATGAGAAAATAAATATAACGTGAGAAAATAAACATAACTTTCTTATGTCCTTTTACTCTTAGTTTTCTCACTCTCTTACTATATAATTACATCAAATTACTAATGGTATTAAAAAATATATATTTTAGATGTTTAACATAGATTTAGATATTTATGATTAAACAATTATATTTTTAATTCAGAATTTTTGTTTATCATCAAGTGAATTTTTCAGTCATCTTATAATATATAATTTATCATTACTAACTGCTATTTAATATTTCCATTATTAAATTAAACTAGTATGTGTATACATTATTAATCTTACCATGGCCTAAAGTGGTTTGTAACTCACTAACTCACGTTATATCACGAAAAATTAGAGGATTTGTATTTGTGAGGATATCTTTCCGTTTTCTCTATTGATCAAGTTATGTTTGAGTGTTTACACTTCGATCGACCATAATATAACAAAAACATATTTATACCAAACCCAAACTCGTAAATTTCATGATAGAGTTAGTTTTATTTAGGTCGTACCCTATGTGTTACGATGCAGAACTGTAGTTATATTAGTAATTTAAAACCAAAAGCAACATTTTATTGGTAAAATTCACATCTTGGTTAAAACTGATATATACTTTTTTATTTCTCAATTTCTCAATTATTCAAAGTTTGAAAAAACTAGTTTTTTTAAGTATTAATCTGTCATAAAACCCGAATGTTTTCTCCATCATCAGGTTTGTACACGTTAAAGTTACCCTCACTCGATCCCTAGCTAAAACTCAGAGTGCATTGTGTTATAAAAACAAACATCAAAAATTTTGAATACAAAGGGAAACAGGACAACAAATTTAATGTAAATAAAAGAAAAGTTAAAAATGAAATACTAAATAAATCAGAAGAAATCAAAAATAAAAGAACCGTCGTAGAACTTTGTGGCCAAAATAAAAATACTTAGACTTCATTATTCCACTCATCATTTAAATATACATATCTGATACTTAATTTGATATTTTAAACATATAATAAATATACATATCTCGTCTTTGTGTGCGTGTATATATATATAAATTTCTTCATAAAGTGTTGCAAAATTAAAATTAAAAATAGAAAATTTAAAGCTTCCTAGGAAAAAGTGATCCGAAAATATGAAAAAAATAAAAACTGAAAAACTATATGTGTAGAAAATGTATCAGAAAATTAAGTAGAATAAGATAAAATTTAATATATTGTAGAAAATGTTACATTTAACCTGATTTAATGTAACATTATATGAAAGTTTGTTTTTGTTTTCTTTTGTTGTATTAAATAAGCTGTTGTAGTTTCAAATCTCAGGTCATACAGTACAGTCTCAATTTGGCCTCAGTTCAATACAACTAAATCTATCAAAAAGAAAAAAATAAATTATTTTTGACTTGCAAGAAGGATATATAACTTATCTTGTTTACAAGTATACGAGGAGCTTTAAGGTTGTATAATTTTAGAAAGAGTATTACGGTTTTGGCTCTCGTGACTATTTCGGTCTAAAAATATAATCTTATATCAATTTAGCTCCAGTGATTTAGACAACTAACGTTTTTGGCCCCCAGTCATAGTTAGGTTTTTGGCCAAAACCTTAAGTTTGAGGGGTCAAAACCGATAGTTGTCTAAAGCCATTGGGTCTGAATTGATAGAATATTTTATTTTGGGCCGAAATAATTAAAACACTTAAACCAGCCCAAAACCGTAATTTACTCTTAAAGAAATTAGAAAACAAGAATGATGATGATATATATATAGCTCAAACAAGTTTAGTTTACATATATATATGCTAGAATCTTTACATACATCATCAATATTATTCAAGATCAACACCCATCCCTCTTTAACTTTTCCAAATCAAAATGAAAGGTGTCAATATATACACACACTCACATCCATCTCATCATGCAGCGACTTCAATTACATGATTTGGCACATTTGGGTGTGCTTGAGATTCGACAGCTACATGACCGGCATCATGTCCGTTTTCGTTCACTTTGGTCACCACCGGAATCGACGAAATTAAGCTGCTTAGCTTCAGAACATCTAATACTTGGTGGTCTATTATAACTTCCTGGTTATTTTTCCCCTCCACTTCTTTGATGGGATATTTTTTAGCTTCAAACTCGGTCATTTTTTCGGTAGCAATGTTAATGGGCTTCTTGTTCTTGTACATGAAGTATAGTATCATTTGAATAACACCAAAGGTGAATCCAAGTACATTTGGAATCTGTAATACCAATCACAACACAATAAGATATACATATAACATCATTTTGGGGGGGGGGGGGTGATCGAAAAGATCCTTTCGTACCGCGATATTGAAGTCACCAAGGAGCAAGCCATAAAAGAACCACATAACAGCACTAAGGGTTAGTGCTACAGATAGTAGAATTGGCATGAATTCCACACTTTTTGTTTTGATCACTTGCCTCTGGAAAATAAATGGAATGAATGTTAAGTTTGAGAGAGTATAGATCATGGATGTACCCAAAAAAAGATATTTTCTTGATGTTTTCCAAAGTTATATATTATATGATCATGTTGTTATTCATGCACTTACCACCACACCCAAAGGGGCAACAAACACACATAATGAAAATACAAGACAAATCCAGCCAACTATAACTCCGCGGGTGACTCCGCTTGCAAGGAACTGAGTGAGGACGACAATCAATCCGAATCCGACAACTATTAGCAAGATGATCAGCTTCAAACTCTCCATCTACATATAAACCAAAGTTTAATTTACGTTAATTGTTATTTTAAACGTCTTTAAAGATCGATAATTGTATGTATATATGATGCCTTAATGTCTTACCCTGGCCTTCTTTGGTGCATAGAAGAGAAAGAAACAGATGTACAAAGTTTCAATGAAACAACCAACTGAGTTGATGGTAATGAGAAGCATGACATTGGTTTTGAGAAATGCATAATATATCCAAAGCATGGCACTAAATAAGCCCACCACATAAGGTGCAGATTGAAACCCTTCTGTTGATTTCTTTTTATAAACTTTGTAGAATGTTGGTCTGTGATTTAATTTACATGAAAATGGTTCAAAATTTAGCTAAAATGAACTTGAACATTACCAAGGAGAACATAGTTTAACTATGAATCAAAAGATATATAAAAAGAGTTGGTGTAGGGGACTTACATTGGTGCAAGGAATACCATAAATGAAACAACATTGCCTACAAATGACAACAAGAAAAATATTATCAACTTAACATGCATAAGTTATAGCTTTCTAATGTGCATTCACCATTTTTCCCTGGGTCACGTGATTTACCTCCCTCATGTTGGCCGTGAGACCGGTCCGTGAGGGGCGCATAATGGTGTTGTTCACCATTTTTTTCTAATGTGCATTGTGTGTGGGTGGGGTGTGGGTGTGTGTGGGTGTGGGGGGTGTGTCATATATATACCAAGAAGACCAAATGCAAGAGTGAGGTGAGCCAAGTTCCCAATCATCTTCTTTGATAAGTGATTAACTACACACACAAACTACAAAAATTGGTTGTTTTTTTTTTTGGAAAGATGTCACCTCCTTATGCTCTCTTGCTTCTTCTTAGTTAATTTGTTATGAGACGAAAATGGTTGAGGGCTTAGTTTCCTATTTATAGTGAGGAAATTAAAGTGTTTTGAAAGTGGTAGGTCCATCAATGAGCATAATCATGCTTCTTTTAAATTACAAATTTCTAGGATATTGATAACTTGAATTATTGAATGATAATGTTTTAGATCTTAGCTTTAGGACCTTCCTTTAATTTATCTCCTCTCTCTCCTTTTTGAGCCTGCATAATTTTAAGGTTAACTTTCTTATTAATATCTAAGCCTCCACTAAAAGTGAGTTATGCAAATGAGTTAGGTGGATTTTAGTACTTTTGTTTCACAATAAATTAAAGACTAGCCTTTTACCTCATGTACATTATAAGTTTTCCAACGCCAACAAGCGTTGCGAATCTACTGAAATACAATATCATGTTTTTGAGATGTTTAACCACAACCTGCTAAATATTAGATTATCTTTTCGTATTAATTATAGCTAAACTTAGGATACTCATATGGGAGTATCATCATCTCTTATATTGCCCCTCTCATTTCATTTAGGGGTGTTATAATGTGTCTTGTGAGGGTGATATAATAGGCAAAGGAGCAAATCACAATCATTTTTGATTTCTTCAACCAATTACTATAACATTACATATTATCTTCTATTTTTAGTTTAAACATCACGCATACACAATTCACTACTAGAAAAAAGTTGTATTTCCGACACAAATTTCCGTCGGAAATGGGTCGCAATACACAATTTCCGACATATTTGCTACAAAAATAGGTTGTTGGAAAAACCTTGGTCGGAAATGCAGTTCCGACAAAATTCCGACGCAAAATGTGACAAGTATGCGACAAAAAAAATGCGATGGAAGTTCCGACCAATTTCCGACAAAAAGTTATATTTTATAATTACTCTAATACATATCTATTTTTAGTATTTGCGACGCAATTCCGACGGAAATAGTTGCGACCCAATTCCGACGGAAATTGTTGCGACGCAATTCCAACAAAAAACGTTTGTGACACAATTCTGACGGAAATAGCTGCGACCCAATTCCAACAAAAAAACGTTTGTGACACAATTCCGACAAAAAATTTGCAACACAATTCCGACAACATTTTCTGATAATTACGACACAAATCCAACGAAAGATGTCTATTGTTTGCGACGCAAATCCGACGAAAGATGGCTATTGTTTGCGACGCAATTCCGACAGAACATTTATTTTTTTGGCAAGATAATTTCATTTTTTTTATGAAAAAACCAATTTTCACCCAGATTTTTTTTGCTAAAATCATTGCAAATAGATATATAAAACATGCCTTAAAATAGCAATTACAAAGTAACATTCAAAACATAATTTGCAAATCAAATTCAAACACAATCATGTAAAAGTAACATACAAAACATGATTTGCAAACCAAATTCAAACACAATCCTCCAAAAGATCATAATTTTTAATTAATATTCAAATTAACACATCTAACTGCTAGAACGTGGCATAAATTTCTTCATGAATTCCTTCATTTGTTGTTGTAACTCCTGTCGTTCATGTCGCTCTTTTTGTATTTCTTCTTCTAGCTCCTGCCTTGATCTCCTTTCAATTTCCATTTAAACCTCTAAATCATGAATCTACAAATTTAACAAAACATGTATATTTGGTATTAGAATTCAACAAAACATATATATTAAGTACAAGGAGATACCAACCCTTTGGCCACCCAAAGCCACAACCAGCCCATCAAAAGCAACAAAAATGTTGCAGCTCACTCAACCAAACCACCAAAAAACTCATGCAATTAAAATAAGCCACCCAAAGCTTCATGACAAAAATGCATTATATCATCAAATAACCGTGGGTTATTGTGGGCTCAAAGAGGTTTGGTGCTGCTTAGGTTTGATGCTGCTTAGAGTTTTCTTTGTTCAAGTTTGGTGTTGTTTAGAGTTATTGTGGGTTCAAAGACTTTTATGACCGCTGCTCAAGGTTCTTGGTAAACTTTATGTTTAATTAATAGTCGTTTAATTGCATAATTTTCTTTGTATTTTTCTAAAGTATTCAAATGTTCCTTGAATTAAAATTTGCAGGTTGATATAAAATTGGTTATGTTTCCTAGATGGCTTTGGATTGGTGTTGATATGGGATACCATCATGTTGAATTAATCTTTGACCAATCTAAGCATCATTATAGGGGTAATGGTAGCAGTTGTGGTGATTTAGTTATCAGTCATCATATGGTTTTTGGTTGGGCATTCCTGCTTCTAGTTCTGTTGACTTTTTGTTGGGTCAACTACTAGCAAAATTTCAGTTCCCTCTTGCTACTGTTGGGACTAGTATGACAGCTTGGGGGCTGGGATTATTTAGTGGGGTTGGGTGGCCTGTAGGTGGCCTGCACTAGTGGTTATTATATACTTTTCAGGGCAAAATGCCCTTTATCCAAAAAAATTGTGAACAAAACTAGGCAAAAAAGGACTAATAGGGTCATTTGCTACTTATCAACATTTTGTAAACGGTCAAAATGTGTAAACAACCTTATATAAGAAAAAAACTATCTTTAAAACACAACTCTCGCTTCCAAAAAATGCATGCTTATAAATATAATTAAGATACCTTTTTCTCTGAGAGTTGTTGAGTATCATATTGTATGACCCCCGAAGATGAGGATGCTATCCCAGACACCACGTAATTAATATCCGAAGATCCTATCCCATAAACACGTCTCGTCCTTTTGAGATTTGGTTCAACAACACGACTCCACACTTCGGGATCATCAACACTAAATTCCAAACCATTCTTTGCAATTATCTCCTCTAAATATGATGCCTATAATACATCAAAACAATCCAATTGATAGTGTACTAAAGATTCAAATGATAATTATAGAAAAAATATGAGTATAACTTACATAAGCTTCTTTGGATCGATCATTACAAAAAAACATCTCATTCACGCTATTAAGGTTAAGCTCCCCTGCCAACAATTTTTTTTTTTGACGCTTTGTCAAGATGGGTAAGAAGAAATATTTCCCTAAAATTTGGTTCCCTAACTAAACTCTTTTTCTACATAAATAACAAAATATCATTAATGTAAAAAGTTTTTGGATAAGAAAATTATCAATATCTACAAAATGTGATAAGCTTACCATTCTCAAACGATATTCAGCGTATCCAATTGAGCCGCCTGTGTGTCGAGCAGCTTTGTCATTACCTTTGGCACGGTTACTTTTCGCAATCGTAGACTTCTTTCGCCAAGCTTCAGAGTCCCAAAGCTATAAAAATAAAATTATAATATATAAAATAAAATACATTATAAAAAATGAATAATCTTTCAAACAACTTACATCACACATATGAGCCCACACGTCATCAGGGATCGAATCTGGCGGATATTGACGAATGATTTTGAATTGTTTGTAATCATCTCTTGCGATATCGCAACCGTCACTCCTCGCTATTCTTGTAGATGTTAATTTCAAGTTGTACATCATATCACTGTAACGATCCTTCAACACGTTGATAAATGCCTCAAAATTGCTTTGCTCGCACTCCAAATTTGTACTCCAGCGGGTCTCCAAAAAATTAAAAAAAAAGTAAATTAAATATGTAAAGTTCAAACAAGTAAATATAAATATACAAATAATTTATTGATGAATTACCTTAAAACAATTATACATATCTCTTCGTACGTCTTTCGGGACCATTCTAAATGTGATCCAAGGTTTAGTAAGATGCTCGCGCATTATAGTACAAATAGTGTGGTGAATGTCGTAAGATGCAAACCTGTAATAATCAGATAAGTGCATATTTATAAGATAGATTAAAATGTTAAAATTTTTAACTTACTTATCTCCCAAGCGCGCAATAGATGGCCTCTGAGAGGTACCGCGAGATTCGCCTCCATAGACTGAGTTGTGTTGAGATGTGTCACATGATATGCCATTCAAGTTCTGAGAGGTACCACGAGATCTGCCTTCATAGTTCAAGTCTGGATGAGATAAAGCACGAAGTGTGTCATTTCCTTTTGGAATGATATCACGAGATACGCCTCCATAGTTCGAGTCACGCTGAGATGTATCGTGAGGTGTGTCGTTATCGTTATCAGTGTTTGCGTCTGACTCGCTATGATAACCATCATCCTCATCGCCACGGATCAACTCTAAGCTTTTATTGTAAAATTGTGCTCCTTGTGTATCACCCATACCATCACCTGCACCCTTACGACTATCACTATGTGAGCGAGTAACCGGTTTACACCACCTGGTGTACCGCCCACAGGTGTATTTGTAACAGCCGGCCGTATTGGATATTGTCCGTTCTGCCCCACCGGGCTCACGGATTTGCTTTTGGTTACCCGGGTGAAAACTTCCCAGGGAGGTCACCCATCCCTGGATTGCTGCCACCTGAGCACGCTTAACTGTGGAGTTTTCGTGTGCTCCACAGCCAACTAAGCCCAAAACGCGTCCAATAGAGAAGGTCTCCACTCCCTCTTATAAGGAAGTTTCGTTCCCCTTACTCAACCCATGTGGGATTAGCCAGCCGCGCTGGAGTTGAATTCCTCCCCCACTGGGGAATCAGCGTCCCCGCTGATCACATGGATTCGGCCCCTGTCTCTGATACCATCTGTAACAGCCGGCCGTATTGGATATTGTCCGCTCTGCCCCACCGGGCTCACGGATTTGTTTTTGGTTACCCGGGTGAAAACTTCCCAGGGAGGTCACCCATCCCTGGATTGCTGCCACCTGAGCACGCTTAACTGTGGAGTTTTCGTGTGATCCACAGCCAACTAAGCCCAAAACGCGTCCAATAGAGAAGGTCTCCACTCCCTCTTATAAGGAAGTTTCGTTCCCCTTACTCAACCCATGTGGGATTAGCCAGCCGCGCTGGAGTGGAATTCAACTGTAACATCTGTGCCGGAATCATTACCGGAACAGTAAACTGTACAGTAAAATGTACAGTAACTCAGGTGCAAACTAGGAGAAACACATAGAAGCTACTGACATTCGATGTTAAACATAAACTATTACAAGATGTTTCTGAAATCCTGAATTAGACCTTATGGTTTAAACAGTCAGAAACACATCAGACAATCATGAGTAGATGAAAACATGTTTGATTTGTATCATTAGGTTTAAACGTATGTGAGGATAAACAGAACAAAAACAATAACAGTTGTTGTTACGGAAAGCTAGACTGACGAACTATTCGTATAGGTGACGATATGTACGAATAGATCTGATAGTTTAACGATCTGACCCGATGATTTAAAAGTAGAAAACAAAATCAGAAAGTGAAACGTACGATCGTGTTCGTACAGTTAGCGCTCTGTACGAAGACGCGCGTAAGTGACGTTTTCTGACGAAACGATAACGAAAACGAAGACATTTCGATCGATAATAAATTTAAGGAAATATTATATTTCCTGTTTTACAATTTTGAAACTCATCAGAATGAAATTTAAACGAAATTATTTTAATTTAAGGCGCGTAAAACAAAATACGCGGATGATTATTGAAACGCGTAAAAATAATAACGAATTACGACAGATAATTTAGGAATTATAATATTTAAAATATTTCCGTAAATAATCACCCCTCAGATATTTTAAATAAGTCCTGTTTATTTAAATTATGTACAACGCGCGCGTAACGGTCCGGAAACACGTTGAAATCGTAAACCGAGCAACCGAAACGGACCCGGACACCCCACGGGGTATAAAAACCCTAAAATGAAACCATTTAACTCATTTTATCATCCTCAACCTCTCTCCATTTCAAAATCCCGGCCACCACCACACCACCACCAAAAACCACCTTCTCTCCTCCATCTCCCTCATTTCTCAACGAAATCGAGCCATTCTTGAACCTACTTGAACCTCTCATCATCCTCTACACGAAAGTACAAAGGATCTGTTCCAAAACCCACTGAAATCTAAGGTATGAGACCAAGAAAGTTGCGAAAATTAGGGTTTTCATCCCTTTGTGTTGTTCTTAACCCTAACCCGGTTCTAAACCCTCCCCTTCACATTTTACAAACCTTTAGGACTTTCCCTGACCCATACCACCTCCGAAATCACCATGGCAAGGGACGGCCTGAGTTGGCCTAGCTGCGGCCGAACCAAGGGCCAGCTGGTCGAATGTCCTAGGCCGAATGGCCTCATACGGCTAACCCCTCATACGGCAGCCAATCATTCGGGCCTTCTTCATCCGGCTACCTTCTCATTCGGAGCTGCCCATTCGGCCAAGCATACAGCCATCTTCATTCGGCCTAGGGCCAGGGGCACATTCGGTTGGCCCTCCCTTTTTGTGCCGAATCAAGTATTCCAAGGCCACCTTCTAGCCGAGAAGGTCTCATGCGGCCAGCCAGCTTTCAATCTTGTTCCTTTTGGACCCATTCAGTGATCTAGGCCCAACACCGTAGCTAGAAGCCAGGCCACACCCATGGGCCCAGAAGTCATGCTTCGGCCCAAGTGTTTTTCGACCAATAGGCTGCCCAAAACAAGGTTATGGCCCAATAACCAATTAGGCCCAGTCCACTTGGCCCATTATTGGCCCAACATTTTACTATCTTGGCCCAAAAGTATTTCGGCCCAGACCTTCTGTTGCAGCCCAAAATCCTGGCCCAACACTATGCCACACATAAAAGGGCCCATGTCTTCTTGACTATTGGCCCACAAATGATTTTGACTCAAATGAACCAGGCCCAGCTTGGCCCAAGTTCTATTTTGCTTCGGGCCTTGATGAAATCCATGGGGCCCAGCAAAATAAGCCCGAGGCCCACAAAACTTGACTCAAGGCCCACTCTTAAGGCTCATGTCCTAATTTTGGGGCCATTGCGCAAACGACTTGGCCACTAGTCTACATTTGACCCAATTATGGTTTCTTACAACTCAATACAACTCCAGGCCCAACACTTCTTGGTGGGCCCACCTCTAGCCCAACAGTGCCGTCACGGCCCAATGGAGGCCCACAAGGCCACTTGCTTACTAGGCCTTGTAACATTTGGCCGGGCCCTTGTATTTCAACAGCCTATATCCTTGGCCCACATATCTCAATCGGGCCTAACAACTCTCAAGCGATCCAAAATTATTTCAAGGCCTATAGGCTTCGGCCCAAGGCCCAACTTGTTACACGGAGGCCCAAAGATTTACTTGGCCACATGGTTGGTCCACACCCCATACTAGGCCCCATTGGGTTTAATACATTTCATAAGCTCAAAATGTTAGGTGTCAAAAGGGGTTTGTCTTATCAATTCATTGTTATGTAATAATGTTCAAAATATACAAGAACAACAAATTGAGATTTAAAACAATCCCTAAGTCTTTTACAAATGACTAATAGCTCATGCCAAGGTGTGAAAACTTCAAGAATGAATCAAGTTCATATCTACAAGATAACAACTCATAATGATAATGAACTAAAACAAATGTACGGGGCCTAACGGGGATCATGACCAAGTCTTACGCGTGTTAGCCAACTTTAGGGCTAACACCTACACATACACACACAAAACCCTACAAACTTATACTTACAGTTTACAAACGACGTGAAATCAATACAGGATCGTAAAAACAAACTCAAGTACAAACAAGAGCGCGTGCATTTTCATTTAAGCTAAGTCAACCCTCAACAACTACAAGGTGAGTTCATTCGTCCCTTTTCAAACTCTTTGTTTTACTTCGGGACTGAGAAGCATGTTAAACAATTATTGAAATGTTTATTAAATGCTTTTACACATATTTGCAATACTTATAGAAATGCATGAAACATAAATACTTGGATGGGAAAACAGAGCCTAAAGCTATAGTACAGATAGTTAATGCTATTTATCTTATACTTGATTACATCATACTTATACTTTGTGATCAAACTGGAAACTAGTATACTTTGAGAAACTATGAATTTGAAACTTATACTATAAACGATAATTTTAAACTATATACTTGAGGTTTACAATATAGATGTGAAGCCTAAATCTTAAGCTAAACGCTTGTGATATCAACTTAATGCTAAAACTTTGAGCTACATACTTATGTTATAAGCCATGTGCTTAAACAATACGATGGTGGTTTAATTATAAACCCTATGTTTATTATGTATCGAATCCTAAAGATTTGAGAATACTTACATCAAACACTAAGGTTTTATACAATTATTTCAGAAAGTTAATGATTTACATCTTCAGTAATGTATTAAATTACGTTATACTTAACATGATTAGCTTAAACTCAACCTGAAACATATATGCTTATAAATACTTATATGCGTGAGATACGTGAAACAATTGGATGCTATTGCACTTGAAATACTTGAAAACACGTGAATACTTTTTATACTTTGAGATACTTGAAACCACGTGAATGCTTGATACATTTGAGATACTTGAATACTTGAATGCACAATATATGTGGAATACATGAAAACTTGGATGCGTGAACACTTGAATGCTTGAAACGTTGAATGCTTAAACAAAGGACTGATTGACCGACGCGTGTTGACCTATGTGTTAACCCCTACTAGTCATCAGTGAAACAATGTGAATGCTTTAGACTTGTATGCATAAACTTTTGGACATTGTAAGACAGACTGTTGGCCGCCGCGTGTTGACCTGTGTGTCAACCCCTACTAGTCATCAGTGTCCTTCTTTGTCAGGGTCATGTAAGACAGACTGATTGGCCGCCGCGTGTTGACCTATGTGTCAACCCCTACTAGTCATTCAGTGTTCTTCTTGATTCATCCATGGTAATGACAAGTGACTAGACTGATTGAGTTCTTCTAGTTGACTTTGTGTTAACTTGAAGGCTTCTCGATCAAAACATGTCACGAGTCATAAATAGGATCATTATGGATGGATGCTGAACTCCTTAGGGTATTTAGTTGTCCATAATGGTGTTTATTAAACTTAATACTTATTCGTTGTGAAATCAACAGTGTGGAGTGAAACGCTTAATTATCATTAATAACAATATGTTAAGTAGCCCAGTATGTGGTGGGACGGTGGCTGGGGCTTGTCCCCTACATATGCCCTATATATAAGCATACTTGGTTGAATAGCATAGGTGGTTGTTAGTGAGGTTAAGGTTGTCATTTCGGGGGAAACAAAGTAAACATTGGCAGGGAGGCAAACGTTAAGAATCATATGTCACGAGATCATAGTAGTGGGGATGAAATGCTTAATTATCATTAATAACAATATGTTAAGCAACCCGGTATGTGGTGGGACGGTGGCTGGGGCTTGTCCCCTACATATGCCCTATATATAAGCATACTTGGTTGAATAGCATAGGTGGTTGTTAGTGAGGTTAAGGTTGTCATTCAGGGGATCAAGGTAAACAATTATAGAGTGATCTAATTCAAAGAATCAAACATTAGGAATCAAACCTTGTGGGAATCATACGGGTGGGATAAGACGCTTAATTGTCATCAGGAACAATATATCATGTGGTTCAGTATGTGGTGGGACGGTGGCTGGGGCTTGTCCCCTACATATGCCCTATATATAAGCATACTGAATCAGATGGTACAGGTGGTTAATGGTGAGGTTAAGGTTGTCATTCAAAGGATTTTACAATCGATTTTACATAAAAACTACATGAACTCACCAACCATTGTGTTGACTTTGTTTTCTTATATGCTTTCTCAGGTGACGCACAGGATTAAGCTAAGATTCAGGATTGCATACTAGGATGACCAGACATAGATCCTAGTTAACTTTTGAAGAAGCACATCTTTTGAGATCAATACGAATCTCTTTTTGATATCTTGTACAAATACAAGATAGATATATTTGATGCTTTTGGATAGGTTTACTTAGTTAAATTATCAAACCTTGATATTTGTAATTTAACTTTATAATCCTAGTTAATGTTTTATTGTGCTTACTTATTCTTAACATTGATGCTATGTAAACAATCTGATCATCACGATTATCACTTACGATATCGCGCTCCGAGAACCTTCCGCCGACGGGGACTTCGATCCTACCCCGCCGGCTCGGGGTGTGACAGATTGGTATCAGTGCTCAAGGTTATAGAGAATAATAGGTCACATACTTAATTGGGTTGGCCTAGACTATAACTTAGGGACCCTCATGTAGAGAACATAAGACTTAAGTTGCATTGTGTTTTCTGCATTCGATCACTGCACTAACCAAATTCTTTTGGTTATGATCAGAATGCCGCCAAGAAAACAACCAACCCCGATACCTGCACCACAGACTTCTGCACCTCACTCATCGACACCATCACCACCAGATTCACCACCGCCTCCTCCTCCTCCACATAGTCCTCCTCCGAATCCGACAACAACTCTAGTTCTGGATCCTGCTACTGTTGCCTTGGCAACATTACTGAGCAGCCAACTGACTAACCAGATGAAGGATATCATCCCAGAGATGATCAACAGGATTCAAGGCTACGGTAACAACTTCGAGCATACTGCGGGAGAAACTAGTGGAAACACCGGTGCTAAATCATACCGTTCGTACAAATCATTCGTAGGATGCAAACCGCCAAGCTTTAGCGGCGATGAAGGAGCCGTTGGACTGATCCAATGGCTAGAAAAGATGGAAAATACACTGGACATCAGTGGTTGCCCAGAACATCATAAGATTCGTTATGCTGCCGGATCTTTTTGCAAACGTGCCCTAACCTGGTGGAACTCTCAGATCAAGGCTCGAGGCAGAGAAGAAGCACAAGCGATGTCATGGGCAGATTTCAAAACTCTGTTGAGGAATGAATTATGTCCCAAGCACGAACTTCAGAAGCTAGAAGTGGAACTATCAAATCACGTGATGAAAGGAACGGATCACATGGCCTTCACTATTCGCTACCACAAATTGGTAGCCTTGGTGCCTGAGATGGTGCCAACACTGGAAAAGCGGATTGACCGATATGTTGGAGGATTACCATCCTGCATTCAGGGCATTGTACTTGCTGCAAACCCTGCAACTTTAGAGTCTGCCATTTCTTTATCCGCCAAACTTACTGATGTGATGGTGAAATCAGGAGAGCTAAAAGACGATTCAGGCAAGACTAAAGAGGAGCAAACGAAGAAGAAACAAAAGGGCATTCAACAATATGCGATGCCCACACCACTTAATCAAGTTGCTACAGTATCTACTAAAGCTGCACGCAAACCATACACTGGTGTACATCCTCAATGTGCACAATGCCAATATCATCATGCTGCTACCATGCCGTGCAGGCAGTGTACTAACTGTGGCCGGAAAGGCCATTTGGTTCAACACTGTCGGACTCTACCGGCACCAGCTGTAAACAATGTTGCCGTGGCAATGCCACCACAGCAAGACCTTGGCAACTACAACAACAACAATAGAGGGTGCTTTAATTGCGGGGAACTAGGTCATTACTCCAGGAACTGTCCAAAGAGGGCACAATTGGGAGACCAAGTACCAAGGAGAAGAGCTTTCATGATTGGAGCTCCTGCTGTACGCCAAGACCCGGAGACGGGTACTGGTATGTAGTATCTACTTACTCATAAGACTTTATTTTATTGTGATACTAGTATGAATGAGAAAGTTATCTCATTCCAATTAGTGTGATCACACGAGTAAACTATGGAACTTAGGAATTCTTTTATTGCAATAGAAATAATGAAGGAATCCTTGGTTAATACATATAACATATGTGGGAAACCACAACTAATACTAAGATTGTGTAACAATTGATGCTCACAACATCGGTTGGTTATGAGCAATAAGGTATTAGGAACATACGGAGACTTAGCAAGCCATAACAATAAGACAACCATGAGCATTGGGACTAGGGAAAGCTAGGAGGTCATACATAGGAGTTCCAAGTGCGACCCAGAGTTTATTTGGGAGCATAAGGACATCATATAACATAAAGTCTTCCGCTTGTTACAAAAGAGATAGTTACCGATGATAACATTTAAATTTCGGGACGAAATTTCTTTAACAAGGGGAGACTGTAACATCTGTGCCGGAATCATTACCGGAACAGTAAACTGTACAGTAACTCAGGTGCAAACTAGGAGAAACACATAGAAGCTACTGACATTCGATGTTAAACATAAATTATTACAAGATGTTTCTGAAATCCTAAATTAGACCTTATGGTTTAAACAGTCAGAAACACATCAGACAATCATGAGTAGATGAAAACATGTTTGATTTGTATCATTAGGTTTAAACGTATGTGAGGATAAACAGAACAAAAACAATAACAGTTGTTGTTACGGAAAGCTAGACTGACGAACTATTCGTATAGGTGACGATCTGTACGAATAGATCTGATAGTTTAACGATATGACCCGATGATTTAAAAGTAGAAAACAAAATCAGAAAGTGAAACGTACGATCGTGTTCGTACAGTTAGCGCTCTGTACGAAGACGCGCGTAAGTGACGTTTTCTGACGAAACGATAACGAAAACGAAGACATTTCGATCGATAATAAATTTAAGGAAATATTATATTTCCTGTTTTACAATTTTGAAACTCATCAGAATGAAATTTAAACGAAATTATTTTAATTTAAGGCGCGTAAAACAAAATACGCGGATGATTATTGAAACGCGTAAAAATAATAACGAATTACGACAGATAATTTAGGAATTATAATATTTAAAATATTTCCGTAAATAATCACCCCTCAGATATTTTAAATAAGTCCTGTTTATTTAAATTATGTACAACGCGCGCGTAACGGTCCGGAAACACGTTGAAATCTTAAACCGAGCAACCGAAACGGACCCGGACACCCCACGGGGTATAAAAACCCTAAAATGAAACCATTTAACTCATTTTATCATCCTCAACCTCTCTCCATTTCAAAATCCCGGCCACCACCACACCACCACCAAAAACCACCTTCTCTCCTCCATCTCCCTCATTTCTCAACGAAATCGAGCCATTCTTGAACCTACTTTGTAACAACACTGTACTTTCGGTGGTCTGTACGTCCGTACATCCGTACGAATGTACTGTTACGACCGGAGATTAGTAATTATTAATGATTATGAAATTATTGACTTTCATTACTGATATTATCACTGTACTGGTATGCATGTTATAACACATTTATCATACGCGTAAACCATGGGAAGTTTAGTTGTGATACAACTAAACAGGCCCGTAGTGTTTATCGCAGTTACTCATTATTGATGATGAAGGATTAATGGTTTGAGGATGTATTGGGATGGAACTGGGAGTTGTTTGAGTCTGGTTACTAAACGTAGTCAAGGACCCATGGTCATGGTTTATCGAAATAGCGGTGGGACGGTGGCTAGGGCAGTTGCGACTGACCCTTACATATGCCCTATATATATGCATATTTCGGTCTATCATGGATGTGTCAGTGACTAGGGTTTAGTGGGTTTTGGTTTGGGAAATGATAATATTAAAGTTGATAAATAATGAGAATTGATTACGCGATGGTGAGGTTACGGACATTATCTAAGCGCGAATATTAATTCAGAAATATTAACTTAATAAATGTATTCGCGTGGGTGACGATTCACACGAATATAATTATTAAGAATAATATTCTGAAACGATATTTCATAAATAGCAAATCGAATCGAAATACAATACGAGCGTTGGATTCGCAAAGGTGACGATCTTTACGAATACGTACGCGAGTAACGCGTTTCGACGAGATATTTTTTTTATAATATCAAACGATATTAAATTAATAAATAGAACGTAAAACGTTTATTAGGAATCGCAACCTAAAAATGATTTCGAATAAATTGATCTATTAAACAATCATTTAACGATAATAAAACGAAAGCGATTTACGAAACAATTTATTTAAACTTATTTTATTTAAGCAAAACCAATTTATTTAAAATGATTTATTGTTTAAATATGCTATGTTAGAAAAACCGAGCGTGTTATTACATTTCACGCGTATTAAACGAGATCTTTTACGAGACAATGATTATTTAAAAATCAAGATAATTAATGGAACCATATTATTTAAACACTTTGTGTCTTAGGGCGCTTAACGTGTTAAAAACCGAACATTTAATTTATTTATCGCGATAAAAACGAGGTCGAGCACGCGGGTATAATACGCGATATAAGAAAAGAGGATTCTCCTCTTTCCTTCTCATTCACCATATCTCTCTCTCTCTAAAAACACACACACTTCTCTCTCTACCTTCTCTCTAACTTTCCAAGCTCGGTTCTTGACGGATTCTCGAGATCGTTGCGGCTACGCGTTCGTGAGATCGAGAGGAACAAGATCATACGAAGAAAGCCCACGTTTGCTGGACATTTCGAGGTAAACATTGAGTTTTACTTTTTGTTTTTCGCCTAGCCATAACCGATGCATATGCACAAGCTTTGAACGAATTTTGTGTGTGAAAAACCTTAAAACAAGTTGCTAGGAACAAGTAGGAATGGTTGGTGAAGCTTGGAACAGGTTAGATTGGAAGCTGGTGTTGATGAGCTGCCAAGAATGCGCAGGGTTCGTGGCTGCCATAGCCGAACCCTCTTGGGCGGGAAACAACTCAGCCGAACCCCTGCAACCCTCACGAACCCTTGAGCCTCGAACCTTTGTGGGTGAACGAACCTTAAGCTTCTGGCCGAACCCAGCAGGACCACCGAACCTTCCTACATGCGAGGCGAACCCTTCACCTGCGAACCCTTTTGGCCGAACCCTGGGTTGATAAGAACTCACGAACCTTGGACTAGATAAGGCCGAACCTATTCCATGCAACCTAACTAGCCGAGCCTTCTAGGTGCCGAATCATGGGACGGGACTGGTTCAACGAACCTTCTCTTAGCATAGCACACGAACTTGTTTCCTCTTTGGAACCGAACCTTAGGGTGGCGAACCCTAGGGACACCGAACCTTGTTTGCTACTTTGGTCGGACCATGGGCAACGAACCTTGTGTTATATGAGACGAACCCTAGACCATAACCCTCAAAGGTTCGCTGGTCCTAGGGTGACAAGAACCTACATATGTTTAACAAGAGGATATAATTAAGTAAATATACACACACATATATATACATAACCATATATGCATGAAACCATAAAATTGCCACCTTTTCTTTCTCTAAACAATAGATTATAGAAGTTATGGATATTATGTATTGAAAAACACTTTTATTTAAATGAATTAGTTATGATTCATTAAACACTAAAAGTTGACCTAAAATAACTCGTAATATGGTGGTTAATCTAAGGATGAATGCATGCATAGGTATTTGGGTGTACAATAATGGTTATCACCTCTTAGATACACATAACTATGGGGGCATGCATGAAATGTCATAAATAGAATTATAGTTGGATAATTATGATTGACAAGTCTACAATATGTCATGAGGATGAGTATTTGGAAAGTGTTGGGTCATTTGTTCTAACTTGGTTAAATAAATTGAGTTAATGAAACACCCTACGATTTAAGGTAAACACTCACAAATACTTAATTTCACTAAAATTCATGCACTTATAATTATGAAATATATAATAATTTCAGATCTTTGAGTTGATTTGAGTTATTTACGCGAGCGCGCATTATACGAGAACCCGGGATCTAAGGACTTCAAGTGAGTTCTCATAACCTCCCTTTCTTTAAACTACTTTGTTTTAAAACTCGGAGGTGAAGCATGTATACCAAATTCAAATATTATTTGATAACTCAAGGTTAATACCTGATTATCAATATGATATTCACGATATACAATTATCATTTATTATGGATTGTCTCTTATTATTTTATATCCATGTAAACCTTGTTATTGACTTCGGTCAATAACAAAGATTACAAGTATCGTCACAAACCCCGAGAGTCATCGCTGTTAACTTCGGTTAATTGCTTTGACATTGTGTATTGTCACGTGGATGATTTCCACATCTGTGAAGCATTGCCTTTGACTTCGGTTGATTGCTTTGGATTCATGTATTGTCACGTGGTTAGCGACCACTCCATGAATCATGTATTTAACTCATGTTAATTACATAATGATCATGTATAGTCACGAACATTATTTGAGAATATGATTGATGAGATTGGTTGATTTGTTGTGGATTGATTATCTATATTCGATTATGATTATTTGAAATTGACTATGTTTGACTTGGTTATGTGGTTATGTGATTTTGTAAGTGTTTGATTGTTGAATTGGTGGATGTGTGTTGGATTATCTCATACAGGTATTCATATGGATTTTCTCCAGAAGATCATAAGTCTTATACTTGTGTTAAACAAAATATTTTATAAAACTATTTTAAAATACAAACTTTTAAACTCATTTTACTAAAACATTTTCAAGTATAAAAACTTATGATTACTCACCAACTACTTATGTAGTTGACACTTGATTTCTTACATGTTTCAGGTGATGGAGACAAGTAGGATGAAGAGGATAATCTCTTCTATTTTGGACAGCATCATCATATAGGATTCTTGGACTTAGTTAATTAACTAAATTTCTGGCGTTTAGAGTTTAGTTAGTTTAACTAATTCTTTTGTGTAATTGATGTAATTGATTCATGACGAACATGATTTTTGTGTAATTATGTTGTTTGCTTAAATGATATATGATGAATAAATTAGATGCCCACGAGCTGTTGAACAATCTACACATCCCTCGTGGCATCCCGACGATTCCGCCGCCGGTCGGGGTGTTACAGATTGGTATCAGAGCCTGGGTTATAGGGAATTAGGTTACTAGAAATGGTTGACCTAGTCTATAACCGTAGGATACCCTGGTATGAATTAATTCATACACTAGTTAGTATATTCAGGATTTCATGCTTATGTGTTTATTACATGTTAATTGAACTCCTGTTATACATCTGATATATATATGCTGATTATAAATTTCTTGCTTACGTGTGCCCTAATGATTCGATAAGGACATGCACGTGGTGTATCGTAAAGGTGGTGGGACGTTGGCTAGGGCAGTTGCGACTGACCCTTACATATGCCCTATATATATACCAATTACGGTACATTAGGTGGATGTCAGTATTGAAGAATGTGGAAACTACCCGTTTGGGAAATTATTTGCTTAGGAAATTAATTGTTTATGAATTGCTTGCCTTAGGAATTATTTGTTTGATCTATAAACTCCAGACAAGGACACACTCGTGGTATACTACAAAGGTGGTGGGACGGTGGCTGGGGCAGTTGCGACTGACCCCTACATATGCCCTATACATATACCATTTGAGGTATATTGGGGGTTTGTCAGTGTCAGGAACTTAGGATATTATTAGGAACTCCTGCGAGGTTATGATTGATGGTTGGTGATGATATGTTGGTTGAGAATGTGTTGGATTGACATCTTGATGATCACATTGATGAACACTGTTAAATTCACTTATGAACCATAATGATTGGACACGTAGGGTGCATAGGATTAATGAACGGTATGAGTGATTAGTGATGAAACATGGAATTGGGTGATGATATAGACACTTGGTGATAATATAAACGCATAGTGATGATACTAACACTTAGTGATAGTATGAACACTTGATGAGGATGAACCATAGGGAGGATATGAACACTTAGTGACAATTAGAGCACTTAGTGATGATATGGACCCTTATTGATGATTATGGACATTGAGAACAGCATGGAATCTAGTGAACTTAGACAATTAGGGGAACTCTAATGTCAGGTGAACTTAGACATTAGGTGAACTTAGAAATAGGTAAACCTACATGTCAGGTGAACTTAGACATTAGGCGAACCTAATTTTCCAAGGGAACTAAAGATCACTTCACTCAAAATTATCCTATCTCGGATAAGGTTTGTGAAGTGAGAATATGGTGAAATACATGATACACCCTAAACACTAACAAGGGCATAATCGTGGTGCAACGGAACGGTGGTGGGACGGTGTAGGGGAGATTGCGATCTACCTCTGCATATGCCCTATATATAAGCTTGTTGTGTTGCATCGGGAGGTTGTCAGTGTTGGTATAGGGTGGGAAATGTATAGGACTTAGGAATAGCTAGCTAATATTAGTTATGACCAACTAGGACACTTAGTATAATATTAGGAAATTTATAAATATTATGAGTTTAATGACAGATAGGAGAGAAATATAGTTCCTATATGTAATCCTAACTGTTTAAATGAACTCATTTGACCATTGTTTGTATGCCTTATGTTGTAAACGGTAGTAACATGTTTCTAATTTCTTCAGAAACATGCCTCGCCGTCACAACGGAGATGATTCAAACAATGGGGATGCTAACAACAGTAATGCCAACTCCGGCATACAAGAGTTAGCCACACTTATTTCTGGATTGGTGAGCCAACTGACTCAGGCTAACCAGAACATTAACCAGAATCGAGGTGGTGCAAACCAGACAACTTGCACGTTCAAACACTTCAATTCCTGCAATCCCCTGAAATTCATGGGTGCTGAATCGGCCACTGGTCTGCTGCAGTGGTTCGAGAGTATGGAGAACACCTTCATCAACAGCGAATGTCCCGAGAATCTGAAAGTTCGCTATGCCACCAGTGTTTTCCAAAAGAGAGCACTGACTTGGTGGAATGGGGAAAAACGAACTAGGGGAGTGGATGCTGCCTTAGCACTGACATGGACAGAGGTCAAGAATCTGATGACCACTGAATTCTGTCCTAGAAGCGAGATGAGGAAACTGGAGACTGAGTTCTGGGAACTCAAACAAGATAGTGGCGAGAACGTCATCTACAATACTCAGTTCCATGAGTATAGTCTACTAGTGCCGCATATGGTGACACCCTTGGATAGGGCGATTGAGAAATATATCGGCGGGCTGCCGGTACAGATTTAGGATACGGTCTACGGGAGTAATCCCAAAACACTGGAGGCTGCTATCCGTCTATCTGCAACTCTTACTGATAACCATGTGAAGAATGGAACTCTTACCCCGAAGGGATACAAAAAGACTGACACCAAGACTGCTGCAAAGGAAGTCAAAACTGAAGTCAAGTCTGAAGCTGCTAGCTCGTCCAAAGGCAGCAACAAGAAGAGAAAGAATAGAAATTTTATGGTCACTTTACCTGCTGTGAAGTCTGCACAGCAATCATCCAACAACTCTACTGCCAGAAATTACACTGGGAACACTCCCTAATGTAATACTTGCAGGTATCATCACGCACCGAATTTGCCATGTCGCGTCTGCAACAACTGCGGCAAGTTTGGACACCATGCTAATGTTTGTCGGAGTGCACCGCAAGCACAAAGGATGCAACATGCACCGCTTGCACTGCCAGCTCCTCAAACTCAACCTATTCCAGCTGTACCCATTCGCCAGGTACCTCAAGCACAGGCAAGAGCCTGTTATGAATGTGGTGAAGTGGGTCACTTCAGAAATCAATGCCCAAAGTTGACTGGAAATAATCAAAGGGTGGCAAGAGGCTGGGCTTTCCAGTTGAATGCTCCAGCTGCTCAAGCCAACCAGGACGTCGTCAACGGTACATTTCTGATCAACAACTCTTATGCATCTGTCTTATTTGATTCTGGTGCCGATAGGAGTTTCGTTTCATATGACTTTGAATGCTTGCTTGGTAGAACACGTACATATTTAGATAAACCGTTCAATGTGGAAGTGGCTGACGGAAACACTATTGATATTGACACTATTATCGTTGGATGTACGGTGAACTTAAATGATCACGTTTTCCCAATTGATCTTATACCTATGCATCTTGGTAGCTTTGATGTTATCATAGGCATGGATTGGTTAGCCACCCACAAAGCGGAGATTGTATGCCATGAAAAGTATATTCGTATTCCCTTACCTTCGGGTGAAACCTTGAGAATATTTGGAGAAACTGCTAGTAAAGGTCTTAAGCTAATGTCTTGCACTAAAGCACACAAGTACCTTAGAAAGAAATGTATAGCGTTTCTAGCTCACATTATGGAGAAGAAAGAGAAAGGCAAGAAGATTGAAGATGTTCCAGTGATACGAGATTTCCCAGAAGTATTCCCAGATGATTTGCCGGGTCTTCCACCAGAACGCCAAGTTGAGTTCCGAATCGACTTAGTACCTGGTGCGAACCCAGTCGCCAAAGCTCCTTACAGACTTGCGCCATCGGAGTTGCAAGAATTGGCGAGTCAACTACAAGAACTCACCGATAAAGGATTCATTCGCCCGAGCCATTCGCCATGGGGTGCACCGGTCCTGTTTGTCAAGAAAAAGGACGGGTCATTCCGGATGTGTATCGACTACCGCGAATTGAACAAGCTGACTATCAAGAATCGATACCCACTACCGCGCATCGATGATCTCTTCGATCAGCTTCAAGGCTCGGCATGGTTTTCAAAGATCGATCTTAGGTCTGGGTATCATCAGCTTCGAGTACATGATGATGATATTCCCAAGACAGCTTTCAGAACAAGATATGGCCACTACGAATTTCTGGTAATGCCCTTCGGCCTTACCAATGCACCTGCGGTTTTCATGGATCTCATGAACCGTGTTTGCAGGCCATACTTGGATAAATTTGTGATTGTTTTCATCGATGATATTCTCATCTACTCAAAGACTAAGGAAGAACACGAGAAACACCTTAAGTTGGTTTTGGAGATCCTAAGAGAGGAGCGACTGTATGCCAAATTCTCTAAATGTAAATTTTGGCTTAAGGAAGTTCAATTCTTGGGGCACATAGTCAATGAATACGGTGTTCACGTAGATCCTGCAAAGATTGATGCTGTGAAGAATTGGAGTACACCGAAGACACCGACGGAGATTCGATCGTTTCTCGGACTTGCCGGTTACTATCGGCGGTTCATATCGAATTTCTCCAGGATTGCTGTCCCTCTCACTGTTTTGACTCAGAAGAATAGGCCATACGAGTGGGGACCAAAGCAAGAAGAGGCATTTCAGACTTTGAAGCAGAAACTTTGTGATGCTCCTGTCTTGACATTGCCTGACGGGAATGATGATTTTGTGGTTTATTGTGATGCATCCAACCTAGGTCTTGGTTGTGTTCTCATGCAACGGGGAAAGGTTGTGGCTTATGCATCAAGACAATTGAAGATTCACGAGAAGAACTACACCACACACGACTTGGAACTTGGTGCAGTCGTGTTTGCCTTGAAGATATGGAGACACTATCTTTATGGCACTAAGTGCGTAGTGTTCACTGATCATAAAAGCTTGCAACATATTCTCAATCAGAAAGAACTTAATATGAGACAACGGAGATGGGTTGAACTGTTAAATGATTATGACTGTGAAATTCGCTATCATCCTGGTAAAGCGAATGTAGTAGCAGATGCGCTTAGTCGCAAAAGTCAAGTTCAGATCCGTAGTGTCCGAGTGCACAATAGTCTCCGAAATGATGTTCTCACAGCCCAACAACACTCATTAGTTCAAGATGACTTGAAAAATGAGATGTCTTGTGGGGCTGAAATTTTATTGGAAACTAAGGATGATGGTTTGATGTATTATTTGAATCGGTTGTGGATACCGAACAGGGGTGATCTTAGGATGGTGATTATGGATGAAGCTCATAAATCCTGTTACTCAATCCATCCGGGCTCTGATAAGATGTATCAAGACCTCAGGGGCTTGTACTGGTGGCCTGGAATGAAGAAGGATATTGCTGAATATGTGTCTAAGTGCCTTAACTGTGCTAAGGTCAAGGCAGAACACCAGCGGCCTTCTGGATTGTTAATGCAACCTGAAATACCGATGTGGAAGTGGGAGAATATCTCTATGGATTTCATTACTAAACTCCCACGAACCACAAACGGTAAAGATAGCATTTGGGTGATAGTGGATAGATTGACAAAGTCGGCTCATTTCTTACCAATACGCGAAACTTACCCGGTGCGGAAGTTAGCTCGTATCTACATTGATGAGATCATTAGCCGACATGGTATTCCCTTAAGCATAATATCGGACCGTGATGCTCGTTTTACGGCACGCTTTTGGGAATCACTTCATGAAGCCTTTGGAACAAGATTGGATCTTAGCACCGCTTATCATCCCCAAACGGATGGTCAAACGGAGCGAACGATTCAGACATTGGAAGACATGTTAAGAGCTTGTGTCATCGATTTCGGTGGCAACTGGGATAGCCATCTACCATTGGTTGAGTTCTCGTATAACAACAGTTATCACGCGAGCATTGGTATGGCGCCGTTTGAAGCTCTGTATGGCAGAAAATGTCGGTCACCTATTTGTTGGACCGAGGTCGGCGATTCACAAATCACTGGTCCCGAGATTATTCAGGAAACGACTGACAAGATCCGCCAGATTCGCGACAATCTGTTAGCTGCTCGCAGTCGACAGAAGAGCTACGCGGATAAACGGAGAAAACCTTTAGAGTTTGAAGTGGAAGATATGGTATTGCTCAAAGTATCGCCTTGGAAAGGCGTTGTGCGATTCGGGAAGAAAGGAAAGCTTGCTCCGCGTTATGTAGGCCCTTTTAAGATCCTCGAACGGATTGGGAAGGTTGCTTACAAATTAGAACTTCCTGATGAACTTAGTAACGTGCACCCGACGTTTCACGTGTCCAATCTAAGAAAGTGCTTAGCTGATCAGGATCTTCAGGTACCACTCGATGACATACACATCGATGATACCATGCATTTTGTTGAAAAACCAGTGGAGATAATGGATCGTGAGGTTAAACAGCTCAAACGCAGTAGAATTCCAATTGTCAAAGTACGTTGGGAATCGAAGCGGGGTCCAGAATTCACATGGGAGCGGGAAGATCAGATGAAGCTTAAGTACCCACATTTATTTACTACGGTCACTCCAAGTTGAATTTCGGGACGAAATTCCTTTAACTAGGGGAGACTGTAACATCACTGTACTTTCGGTGGTCTGTACGTCCGTACATCCGTACGAATGTACTGTTACGACCGGAGATTAGTAATTATTAATGATTATGAAATTATTGACTTTCATTACTGATATTATCACTGTACTGGTATGCATGTTATAACACATTTATCATACGCGTAAACCATGGGAAGTTTAGTTGTGATACAACTAAACAGGCCCGTAGTGTTTATCGCAGTTACTCATTATTGATGATGAAGGATTAATGGTTTGAGGATGTATTGGGATGGAACTGGGAGTTGTTTGAGTCTGGTTACTAAACGTAGTCAAGGACCCATGGTCATGGTTTATCGAAATAGCGGTGGGACGGTGGCTAGGGCAGTTGCGACTGACCCTTACATATGCCCTATATATATGCATATTTCGGTCTATCATGGATGTGTCAGTGACTAGGGTTTAGTGGGTTTTGGTTTGGGAAATGATAATATTAAAGTTGATAAATAATGAGAATTGATTACGCGATGGTGAGGTTACGGACATTATCTAAGCGCGAATATTAATTCAGAAATATTAACTTAATAAATGTATTCGCGTGGGTGACGATTCACACGAATATAATTATTAAGAATAATATTCTGAAACGATATTCCATAAATAGCAAATCGAATCGAAATACAATACGAGCGTTGGATTCGCAAAGGTGACGATCTTTACGAATACGTACGCGAGTAACGCGTTTCGACGAGATATTTTTTTTATAATATCAAACGATATTAAATTAATAAATAGAACGTAAAACGTTTATTAGGAATCGCAACCTAAAAATGATTTCGAATAAATTGATCTATTAAACAATCATTTAACGATAATAAAACGAAAGCGATTTACGAAACAATTTATTTAAACTTATTTTATTTAAGCAAAACCAATTTATTTAAAATGATTTATTGTTTAAATATGCTATGTTAGAAAAACCGAGCGTGTTATTACATTTCACGCGTATTAAACGAGATCTTTTACGAGACAATGATTATTTAAAAATCAAGATAATTAATGGAACCATATTATTTAAACACTTTGTGTCTTAGGGCGCTTAACGTGTTAAAAACCGAACATTTAATTTATTTATCGCGATAAAAACGAGGTCGAGCACGCGGGTATAATACGCGATAAAAGAAAAGAGGATTCTCCTCTTTCCTTCTCATTCACCATATCTCTCTCTCTCTAAAAACACACACACTTCTCTCTCTACCTTCTCTCTAACTTTCCAAGCTCGGTTCTTGACGGATTCTCGAGATCGTTGCGGCTACGCGTTCGTGAGATCGAGAGGAACAAGATCATACGAAGAAAGCCCACGTTTGCTGGACATTTCGAGGTAAACATTGAGTTTTACTTTTTGTTTTTCGCCTAGCCATAACCGATGCATATGCACAAGCTTTGAACGAATTTTGTGTGTGAAAAACCTTAAAACAAGTTGCTAGGAACAAGTAGGAATGGTTGGTGAAGCTTGGAACAGGTTAGATTGGAAGCTGGTGTTGATGAGCTGCCAAGAATGCGCAGGGTTCGTGGCTGCCATAGCCGAACCCTCTTGGGCGGGAAACAACTCAGCCGAACCCCTGCAACCCTCACGAACCCTTGAGCCTCGAACCTTTGTGGGTGAACGAACCTTAAGCTTCTGGCCGAACCCAGCAGGACCACCGAACCTTCCTACATGCGAGGCGAACCCTTCACCTGGAACCCTTTTGGCCGAACCCTGGGTTGATAAGAACTCACGAACCTTGGACTAGATAAGGCCGAACCTATTCCATGCAACCTAACTAGCCGAGCCTTCTAGGTGCCGAATCATGGGACGGGACTGGTTCAGCGAACCTTCTCTTAGCATAGCACACGAACTTGTTTCCTCTTTGGAACCGAACCTTAGGGTGGCGAACCCTAGGGACACCGAACCTTGTTTGCTACTTTGGTCGGACCATGGGCAACGAACCTAGTGTTATATGAGACGAACCCTAGACCATAACCCTCAAAGGTTCGCTGGTCCTAGGGTGACAAGAACCTACATATGTTTAACAAGAGGATATAATTAAGTAAATATACACACACATATATATACATAACCATATATGCATGAAACCATAAAATTGCCACCTTTTCTTTCTCTAAACAATAGATTATAGAAGTTATGGATATTATGTATTGAAAAACACTTTTATTTAAATGAATTAGTTATGATTCATTAAACACTAAAAGTTGACCTAAAATAACTCGTAATATGGTGGTTAATCTAAGGATGAATGCATGCATAGGTATTTGGGTGTACAATAATGGTTATCACCTCTTAGATACACATAACTATGGGGGCATGCATGAAATGTCATAAATAGAATTATAGTTGGATAATTATGATTGACAAGTCTACAATATGTCATGAGGATGAGTATTTGGAAAGTGTTGGGTCATTTGTTCTAACTTGGTTAAATAAATTGAGTTAATGAAACACCCTACGATTTAAGGTAAACACTCACAAATACTTAATTTCACTAAAATTCATGCACTTATAATTATGAAATATATAATAATTTCAGATCTTTGAGTTGATTTGAGTTATTTACGCGAGCGCGCATTATACGAGAACCCGGGATCTAAGGACTTCAAGTGAGTTCTCATAACCTCCCTTTCTTTAAACTACTTTGTTTTAAAACTCGGAGGTGAAGCATGTATACCAAATTCAAATATTATTTGATAACTCAAGGTTAATACCTGATTATCAATATGATATTCACGATATACAATTATCATTTATTATGGATTGTCTCTTATTATTTTATATCCATGTAAACCTTGTTATTGACTTCGGTCAATAACAAAGATTACAAGTATCGTCACAAACCCCGAGAGTCATCGCTGTTAACTTCAGTTAATTGCTTTGACATTGTGTATTGTCACGTGGATGATTTCCACATCTGTGAAGCATTGCCTTTGACTTCGGTTGATTGCTTTGGATTCATGTATTGTCACGTGGTTAGCGACCACTCCATGAATCATGTATTTAACTCATGTTAATTACATAATGATCATGTATAGTCACGAACATTATTTGAGAATATGATTGATGAGATTGGTTGATTTGTTGTGGATTGATTATCTATATTCGATTATGATTATTTGAAATTGACTATGTTTGACTTGGTTATGTGGTTATGTGATTTTGTAAGTGTTTGATTGTTGAATTGGTGGATGTGTGTTAGATTATCTCATACAGGTATTCATATGGATTTTCTCCTGAAGATCATAAGTCTTATACTTGTGTTAAACAAAATATTTTATAAAACTATTTTAAAATACAAACTTTAAACTCATTTTACTAAAATATTTTCAAGTATAAAAACTTATGATTACTCACCAACTACTTTTGTAGTTGACACTTGATTTCTTACATGTTTCAGGTGATGGAGACAAGTAGGATGAAGAGGATAATCTCTTCTATTTTGGACAGCATCATCATATAGGATTCTTGGACTTAGTTAATTAACTAAATTTCTGGCGTTTAAAGTTTAGTTAGTTTAACTAATTCTTTTGTGTAATTGATGTAATTGATTCATGACGAACATGATTTTTGTGTAATTATGTTGTTTGCTTAAATGATATATGATGAATAAATTAGATGCCCACGAGTTGTTGAACAATCTACACATCCCTCGTGGCATCCCGACGATTCCGCCGCCGGTCGGGGTGTTACATACTTGAACCTCTCATCATCCTCTACACGAAAGTACAAAGGATCTGTTCCAAAACCCACTGAAATCTAAGGTATGAGACCAAGAAAGTTGCGAAAATTAGGGTTTTCATCCCTTTGTGTTGTTCTTAACCCTAACCCGGTTCTAAACCCTCCCCTTCACATTTTACAAACCTTTAGGACTTTCCCTGACCCATACCACCTCCGAAATCACCATGGCAAGGGACGGCCTGAGTTGGCCTAGCTGCGGCCGAACCAAGGGCCAGCTGGTCGAATGTCCTAGGCCGAATGGCCTCATACGGCTAACCCCTCATACGGCAGCCAATCATTCGGGCCTTCTTCATCCGGCTACCTTCTCATTCGGAGCTGCCCATTCGGCCAAGCATACAGCCATCTTCATTCGGCCTAGGGCCAGGGGCACATTCGGTTGGCCCTCCCTTTTTGTGCCGAATCAAGTATTCCAAGGCCACCTTCTAGCCGAGAAGGTCTCATGCGGCCAGCCAGCTTTCAATCTTGTTCCTTTTGGACCCATTCAGTGATCTAGGCCCAACACCGTAGCTAGAAGCCAGGCCACACCCATGGGCCCAGAAGTCATGCTTCGGCCCAAGTGTTTTTCGACCAATAGGTTGCCCAAAACAAGGTTATGGCCCAATAACCAATTAGGCCCAGTCCACTTGGCCCATTATTGGCCCAACATTTTACTATCTTGGCCCAAAAGTATTTCGGCCCAGACCTTCTGTTGCAGCCCAAATTCCTGGCCCAACACTATGCCACACATAAAAGGGCCCATGTCTTCTTGACTATTGGCCCACAAATGATTTTGACTCAAATGAACCAGGCCCAGCTTGGCCCAAGTTCTATTTTGCTTCGGGCCTTGATGAAATCCATGGGGCCCAGCAAAATAAGCCCGAGGCCCACAAAACTTGACTCAAGGCCCACTCTTAAGGCTCATGTCCTAATTTTGGGGCCATTGCGCAAACGACTTGGCCACTAGTCTACATTTGACCCAATTATGGTTTCTTACAACTCAATACAACTCCAGGCCCAACACTTCTTGGTGGGCCCACCTCTAGCCCAACAGTGCCGTCACGGCCCAATGGAGGCCCACAAGGCCACTTGCTTACTAGGCCTTGTAACATTTGGCCGGGCCCTTGTATTTCAACAGCCTATATCCTTGGCCCACATATCTCAATCGGGCCTAACAACTCTCAAGCGATCCAAAATTATTTCAAGGCCTATAGGCTTCGGCCCAAGGCCCAACTTGTTACACGGAGGCCCAAAGATTTACTTGGCCACATGGTTGGTCCACACCCCATACTAGGCCCCATTGGGTTTAATACATTTCATAAGCTCAAAATGTTAGGTGTCAAAAGGGGTTTGTCTTATCAATTCATTGTTATGTAATAATGTTCAAAATATACAAGAACAACAAATTGAGATTTAAAACAATCCCTAAGTCTTTTACAAATGACTAATAGCTCATGCCAAGGTGTGAAAACTTCAAGAATGAATCAAGTTCATATCTACAAGATAACAACTCATAATGATAATGAACTAAAACAAATGTACGGGGCCTAACGGGGATCATGACCAAGTCTTACGCGTGTTAGCCAACTTTAGGGCTAACACCTACACATACACACACAAAACCCTACAAACTTATACTTACAGTTTACAAACGACGTGAAATCAATACAGGATCGTAAAAACAAACTCAAGTACAAACAAGAGCGCGTGCATTTTCATTTAAGCTAAGTCAACCCTCAACAACTACAAGGTGAGTTCATTCGTCCCTTTTCAAACTCTTTGTTTTACTTCGGGACTGAGAAGCATGTTAAACAATTATTGAAATGTTTATTAAATGCTTTTACACATATTTGCAATACTTATAGAAATGCATGAAACATAAATACTTGGATGGGAAAACAGAGCCTAAAGCTATAGTACAGATAGTTAATGCTATTTATCTTATACTTGATTACATCATACTTATACTTTGTGATCAAACTGGAAACTAGTATACTTTGAGAAACTATGAATTTGAAACTTATACTATAAACGATAATTTTAAACTATATACTTGAGGTTTACAATATAGATGTGAAGCCTAAATCTTAAGCTAAACGCTTGTGATATCAACTTAATGCTAAAACTTTGAGCTACATACTTATGTTATAAGCCATGTGCTTAAACAATACGATGGTGGTTTAATTATAAACCCTATGTTTATTATGTATCGAATCCTAAAGATTTGAGAATACTTACATCAAACACTAAGGTTTTATACAATTATTTCAGAAAGTTAATGATTTACATCTTCAGTAATGTATTAAATTACGTTATACTTAACATGATTAGCTTAAACTCAACCTGAAACATATATGCTTATAAATACTTATATGCGTGAGATACGTGAAACAATTGGATGCTATTGCACTTGAAATACTTGAAAACACGTGAATACTTTTTATACTTTGAGATACTTGAAACCACGTGAATGCTTGATACATTTGAGATACTTGAATACTTGAATGCACAATATATGTGGAATACATGAAAACTTGGATGCGTGAACACTTGAATGCTTGAAACGTTGAATGCTTAAACAAAGGACTGATTGACCGACGCGTGTTGACCTATGTGTTAACCCCTACTAGTCATCAGTGAAACAATGTGAATGCTTTAGACTTGTATGCATAAACTTTTGGACATTGTAAGACAGACTGTTGGCCGCCGCGTGTTGACCTGTGTGTCAACCCCTACTAGTCATCAGTGTCCTTCTTTGTCAGGGTCATGTAAGACAGACTGATTGGCCGCCGCGTGTTGACCTGTGTGTCAACCCCTACTAGTCATTCAGTGTTCTTCTTGATTCATCCATGGTAATGACGAGTGACTAGACTGATTGAGTTCTTCTAGTTGACTTTGTGTTAACTTGAAGGCTTCTCGATCAAAACATGTCACGAGTCATAAATAGGATCATTATGGATGGATGCTGAACTCCTTAGGGTATTTAGTTGTCCATAATGGTGTTTATTAAACTTAATACTTATTCATTGTGAAATCAACAGTGTGGAGTGAAACGCTTAATTATCATTAATAACAATATGTTAAGCAGCCCAGTATGTGGTGGGACGGTGGCTGGGGCTTGTCCCCTACATATGCCCTATATATAAGCATACTTGGTTGAATAGCATAGGTGGTTGTTAGTGAGGTTAAGGTTGTCATTTCGGGGGAAACAAAGTAAACATTGGCAGGGAGGCAAACGTTAAGAATCATATGTCACGAGATCATAGTAGTGGGGATGAAATGCTTAATTATCATTAATAACAATATGTTAAGCAACCCGGTATGTGGTGGGACGGTGGATGGGGCTTGTCCCCTACATATGCCCTATATATAAGCATGCTTGGTTGAATAGCATAGGTGGTTGTTAGTGAGGTTAAGGTTGTCATTCAGGGGATCAAGGTAAACAATTATAGAGTGATCTAATTCAAAGAATCAAACATTGGGAATCAAACCTTGTGGGAATCATACGGGTGGGATAAGACGCTTAATTGTCATCAGGAACAATGTAACATCTGTGCCGGAACTGTCACCGGAACAGTAATTTGCACAGTGAAGTGCACAGTAACTCAGGTACACGCTACGCGAGGCTATGTTAATACTATGTACACTGGAGGATTAACACTAAACTAATACGCGATTGTCTGAAAATCTGATTTAAAACCTTAGGGTTTAATAGTCAGAAACACATCAGACAACAATGAACAAGTAAACATATGTGTGATTTGATGCCAGGTTGTATAAACGTATGCGAGGATAAACAGAACAAAACCATAACAGTTGTTGTTACAGAATGTTAAACAGACGAACTATTCGTATAGGTGACGATCTGTACGAATAGATCTGAAGGTTTAATGATCTGAAATGATGACTGGAAAGTAGAAAACAAGATCAGAAAGTGAAACGTACGATCGTGTTCGTGCAGTTAGCGCTCTGCACGAAGACGCGCGTAAGTGACGTTTTCTGACGAAACGAAAACGAAGACGATTCGAACGATAATAATGTTAAGGAAATAGAATATTTCCTGTTTTACAATTTTGAAACTCATCATAAATAAACTAGAACAAAATTATTATACTTTCAAGCGCGTGAAACAAAATACGCGAAAAATTAAAGAAACGCGTTAAAAATAATAAATTACGTTAAATCATTTAAGAATAATAATATTTAACATATTTATAAAAATAATTACTCACCAAATATTTAAAATAAATCCTTTTATGTAATTATGTAAAAATACGCGTGATTTCCGGAAACGTAACGAAACCGCGAACCGAGCAACCAAAACAAACCCGGACACCACCCGGGATATAAAAACCCACAAATGAGAGTTTCCTCTCATTTCCCTCATCTTCAACCTCTCTCCTACACCCATTTCCGGCCAACACCCTTTTAGGGTTTTCTACCCCTTCTCTCTTCCATATCTTGGTCATTTCTCAACGAAAATGGGCGTTCTTGGTGTCCACGCGTAGCCCTTGATCTCCTCTACATAAAAGTACAACCGATCTAAGCTGGAAACTACTGGAATTCGAGGTATGAGGCCACAAAAGTCACGAAAAATAGGGTTTTCAAACCCTATTGTGCGACCACAAACCCCAACCGGTTTAAACCTCCTCTTTTCTATGAACCCTAGACCCACGAACACTAGTCTTAACATACACAGTCTTCGAAACCATCGTTGGACCTTGAAAAGGGGGAGCTCATCTGTGGAAGACATGGTCGGCCGAATGAGACTCCAGGCCGTCGAATGGCCTTAGCCTAAGGTCGAATGAGACCTGCCCGACATTCGGCCGAATGGCCAGTAGACTCCCTCATTCGTCGAGTATAGAGCCCTCATGCGCTGGCCACCTTATTCGCCCCAACAGCCTCATTCGTCACCCTCATACTCCCACTCCATTCGACAGCCATCACCCTCATACGCCCCTACCATTCGGTGGCCAACCCAACCTCATACACATCCCACCTTATTCGACTAGGTCATCAGCCGCTCAGCCTAATCCGGCCAACACATTCGGCCCAACTCTCAAAAGACCTTCCTCGGCCCAACAATACCATGCAGCAGGCCTACACAGCACATCTTGGCCCAATAGTTTAATCGGCCCAACAATCTAACCCAAGGCCCAATAACTGGCCCAACAGTAGGCCAGTAGCACCCTACTTGGGTTAACTCCACAATTAGCCTATAACATATTTTTCTTTAACTCAAACAAATCAAGTGTGATTGTTGGTCCACGTTCTACATCAAGGCCCAACAGCCCTACATTGGGCTAAATCCAACAGTTAGGCCAGCCCAATTGACCCATTTCTGGCCCAACTTCTGAATTAGATCCATCTTGGTCCAACTTGAGTCCAAATAATCATTAAGCCTAATTGGACTAACCTAGCCTTAACACTTAGCCCATCCATTCCAATGGCCTTTGAATTGCTTAATTTAGGCCCACACATATAATGGACTAGGCCACCAGTGAGCCCACATCATCCTCCAGGCCCAACCCGTCTAAAATTGATCCTTGACTATTGGAAGGCCCAACAGGAAAGGAATGACTCAAGGCCCACGGTTTAGGGCTCAAGGCCTACTGCCTTTGGCCCAAGGCCACAATTTTGGCCAAAAGCCCAAATTCAAGGCCCACATTTGTTTCAGCCCATGTAAGGAAGGCCCAGCTTGGCCCATGAACCTTTTTGGCAAAGGCCCGAGACAAAACCCATTGGGCCCATCAAAATCCACCCGAGGCCCACAGAAATTGATTTAAGGCCCATTTTGAGGCCCTTGTCCTCACTTGCGGAGCCACGTTGTCATTAACTTGGTCAACAACATGTTTCTGACCCACTTTCGAGTCCAACAGCCCTATATGACTCTAGGCCCAACAAATATTGTCTAGGCCCACCTTGGGCCCAATAAATTCCTTAGAGGCCCAAAACAAGGCCCACAAGGCCACTTGAACACTAGCTCTTGTAACCTTTGGCGAGGCCTTCATGATTCAACACCTAATATCATTAACCCAACTTAAATTGTTGGCCCACATGACTAAAGAACTATTGTAACTCTTTAACTCAACACTAATAAGTATGATAACCAAGGGATTACTACCAAAACGGCAACTTTTGCAACAAAGTCTTGTAAATTATAACACGACTTCATGAAACTACAAATGGGCTTTAACACAAGCTAGATAAGACAAGAATAAATCAAAGGAAGTCTATGGATTACAAGAACCAATAACAAATAAAGATGGGCCAACAAAGACCGAAGACTTTGAGTGTTGGCCAAAGCTTATGGCTAACACATACATACACACATAATCCCTATAATTCATACTAATGAGTTATGAACATCGTGAAATCAATACAGGAACGTGAAAATACACTCAAGCACAATCAAGAGCGCGTACATTCTTGTTTAGGCTAAGTCAAACCCCGACAACTACAAGGTGAGTTCATTGTCCCTTTTCAAACATATTTGTTTTTACCTCGGGACTGAGAAGCATGTTATACATTTTAAATAAACATTGAAATGTTTTAAAGAAATGCTTTTACACTTATTCTTGGTGCTTATACTATATGCTTGACACTTATGACTTATTGTCTATACTTAAACTTCATGATGGATACCTACGCTATGAAACTCTAGGTTTAAACTTTATACTTGATGAGGATACTATAAACTTTATTCCTAAACTATAGGCTAAAGTCTAAATGACTACGCCAGAGGCTACGTGCTTAAACTATACGCTTGACGATTGTGCTGTAAACTAAATGCTTAGACGACATTACTCGAAGCTAAGGCTTTGAAACACTGACACTAAATGCTAACACTTAATACACTTGTTCGGAAACAAATACTAGGAACGCATATTTTAAACACTAATACTTTATATCATTATTCTAAAGGTTAATCCCTTACACTCTTAATCTAAGTGTCAAATCAGTTTGTCACTTACACTTACTTGCTCAAACTTAAACTTAGAAACTTAACTCACGAAGACTTATATGCTTAGAATTCTTAAAGCACTTAAATGTTTGAAACACTTGAATACTCGAATAGTTGTAGGCTCGATACTCATAAATACTTACTATACTTGGAATGCTTGGAACAATTGTTTTAAACTTAGCAAAATGCTTTATACTATTGATTATGCCAAGTGCTAAAGGCATAAGACGCTATTCAAACTCAATGCTATTTGATTATGCCAAGTGCTAAAGGCATAAGACACAACTAAAACTAAATACTATTGACTATGCCAAGTGCTAAAGGCATAAGCTACTTGTTAATACTAAACTATGTGTTAAATACCAAGTGCTAAGGGTATATGCTATTTGATGATGCTAATGTGAATGCTTGATATACTTGGGAAGGCTCAGACAACAGACTGATTGACCGCCGTGTCTTGACATTGGTCAAGCCCTACTAGTCATCAGTAACACTATGTGGATGCTTTAAACTTGTATGCTTAAACTACGGGACATTGTAGGACAGACTGTTGACCGCCGCGTGTTGACCTAGGTGTCAACCCCTACTAGTCATCAGTGTTCCTCCTTGTCGGACATCGTAAGACCGACTGATGGCCGCCGCGCCTTGACATTGGTCAAGCCCTACTAGTCATCAGTGCTCTTCGGTGTTAAAAACATGTAAGACAGACTGATTGACCGCCGCGTCTTGACAGTGGTCAAGCCCTACTAGTCATTCAGTGTTCTTCTTGATTTAATCATTAGGACCGTTATGGATGGATGCTAAATTCCCTAGGGTATTAAGCTGTCCATAATGGTGCCTCTCAAACTCGATACTCATATACTACTTTGTGCAGGTGGAATGTTAGGTAAGATGCTTAATTATCATTAACAGCAATGTCCTATGCGACTTAGTATGTGGTGGGACGGCGTCTGGGCGGGTCGTAGGCTTGACCCAGGGGTATGCCCTATATATAAGCATACCGAGTTGGATGATACAGGTGGTGTTAATGAGATTAGGGTTGTTACCTAGGGGATACTAGAATGCTTTTGGGGGATTATCATAAACTTCTAAACATAATGCTTGATAAACTCATGTTGAAACTAATACATACTGATAACATAGACTTGGAAACTTTGAATCAATAAACAAAAGCTACTTTTCACATACTAAAACTACATGAACTCACCAACCATTGGGTTGACCTTGTTTTCTTACATGCTTTCTCAGGTGACGCACAGGTATAAGCTAAGACTCAGGATTTTGTATGCTAGGTAGCCCAACTAGAGAACACAGCAGACTTTTGAAGAGCACATCTTTTGTAGTTCATACGAATCTCTTTTGATATCTTGTACAGATACAAGATAGAGACATTTGATTCTTTTGGATAGGTTTACTTGGTTAAATTATCAAACATCAACATTGTAATTTAACTTTGTAATCCTATCATAATGCTTTATTGTGCTTTAGATATTCTTAACATTGATGCTATGTAAACAATCTGATCAACTAGATTATCACTCACGATATCGCGCTCCGGGAACCTTCCGCCCGACGGGACAACCGATCCTATCCCGCCGGCTCGGGGTGTGACAAACAATATATCATGTGGTTCAGTATGTGGTGGGACGGTGGCTGGGGCTTGTCCCCTACATATGCCCTATATATAAGCATACTGAATCGGATGGTACAGGTGGTTAATGGTGAGGTTAAGGTTGTCATTCAAAGGATTTTACAATCGATTTTACATAAAAACTACATGAACTCACCAACCATTGTGTTGACTTTGTTTTCTTACATGCTTTCTCAGGTAACGCACAGGATTAAGCTAAGATTCAGGATTGCATACTAGGATGACCAGACATAGATCCTAGTTAACTTTTGAAGAAGCACATCTTTTGAGATCAATACGAATCTCTTTTTGATATCTTGTACAAATACAAGATAGATATATTTGATGCTTTTGGATAGGTTTACTTAGTTAAATTATCAAACCTTGATATTTGTAATTTAACTTTGTAATCCTAGTTAATGTTTTATTGTGCTTACTTATTCTTAACATTGATGCTATGTAAACAATCTGATCATCACGATTATCACATACGATATCGCGCTCCGAGAACCTTCCGCCCGACAGGGACTTCGATCCTACCCCGCCGGCTCGGGGTGTGACAGTATTTTCGTAGGCCGGTAGCACGCTTAGCAGGACTAGATTCAGCTGATTTTCGTGTGCCTGGGGCATCTCTTGGTAGAGGAACTCGTCCACGTGAACCAAGATGACCACGAGTGTCATGAATACCAGACATAATGAAAAGGCTGCATGTAATAAAAAAAAAGATTGATCAAATAAAAAGTATAAGATTGACACCCCTAGGATATAAAACAATTAAATGTTGGCATACATTACAATGATCACATGAGCTCTATAAACGACTATGACAACAAACTATGATCATTCAATAATAGGTAACATCATACTCTTATTTATGTTCATCGCTATGGATTCATGTGTTTGATTCTCATTGATGTATGCGTGTATGTATGTTTACAAAAGACCATAAATAAAACACTTCTCCCTCTAATTTTCGTGGACATAACGATGGAAACGAGCATTAACAAACTTGATATCAGGAAATTATTTGTCATTTGAAACCTAATTAGTAATGCTACTAATTAAGTTAAATTTTTTTGTGTCGGAAATTTGTAGCAAATTGCGATATATTTGAGATCAAATACTCTATAAATCAAATCGATTTATTTTTGTTAAAAATTTGTAGCAAGTTGAGACATATTTGTGACAATTTTTTTTTTAATTAAATTGATTTTTTTTCATCGGTTAATTTCTGACGAAATTGTGACAAAACATATAATTAAATTAAATTAAATTGTTTTTGTCGGAAATTCGTAGCAACTTGCTACACATTTGCGTCAAAATATTTTCTTGATTAAATTTAATATATTTGTGTCGGAAATTCGTATTAAGTTACGACACATTTGCGACGAAATATTTTTGTAATTAAATTGATTTTTTTTCGTCGGAAATTTGTAGCAATTTATGACGCAATTTATGACGCAATTGTGACAAAAAGTATAGTTAAATTAAATTAAATTGTTTTTGTCGGAAATTCATAGCAACTTGCTACACATTTGCGACAAAATATTTTATTAATGTCGGAAATTCGTAGCAAATTGCGACACATTTGCTACGAAATAGTTTTTTGATTAAATTGATGTTCTTTTCGTCGGAAATTTGTAACAATTTTTGACGCAATTGTGACAAAATATATAATTAATTAAATAAAATTAGTTATGTCAGAAATTTGTAGCAACTTGCTACACATTTGCGACAAACTATTTTATTAATTAAATTTAATTTATTTGTGTCGGAAATTAGTAGCAAGTTGCGAGACGGTTGTGACGAAATAGTTTTTTGATGAAATCGATTTTCTCTTCGTCGGAAATTTGTAGCAACTTGTGACACACTTGTGACAAAACATATAGTTAAATTAAATTAAATTGCTTTTGTCGGAAATTCGTAGCAACTTGCTACACATTTGCGACAAAATATTTTATTGATTAAATTTAATTTATTTGTGTCGAAAATTCGTAGGAAGTTGCGACGCATTTGTAACGAAATAGTTTTTTGATGAAATCGATTTTCTCTTTGTCGGAAATTTGTAGCAATTTCTGACGCAATTGTGACAATATATATAATTAATTAAATTAAATTGTTTTTGTCGGAAATTTGTAGCAACTTGCTACACCTTTGCGACAAACTATTTTATTTATTTATTTGTGTCGGAAATTCGTAGCAAGTTGCGAGACATTTGCGACGAAATATTTTTTTAATTAAATTGATTTTTTTTCGTCGGAAATTTGTAGCAATTTGTGACGAATTTGTGACAGAACTTAGGCTTTGTTTACTTTCACATACTTCGTCGGAATTTTGTCGCAATTTGTGACAAAAAAAATTGCGTAGCAAATTTTGGTCGGAAAAAAGGAGTTTTTCTAGTAGTGATTACACCTTTTTATCGATATTAACTAATTGCTTATGTGATGTCTACATGAACATGACAATACTTTTTAATAACTAACACATAATTACCACATATCGTGAAATGAACACAACTTCATGCAAGATATATCCCACATACAATTTCAGTCAATAACTATAATGCATGTTATCTTCTATTTTTAAAATAAAACATCATACAGATCCAATGTTACGTCTTTTTATCAGTATCAATTCATTGTTTACTTACGCCTGCATCGCAACACTTTTCAATTATACTAAGACTTAATTAAACACTACATATATTCTAAGTTAATAAACATAAGTGATTAAGTGAAATGAACACAATTTCATGCAAGCCTCAACCCCATATCCAACTAGGGCTGTCCAGAAAGCTCGAAGCTCGGATTCAGCTCGTAGATCGTTTGGAAAAAGCTCGGATTCGGCTCGTAGATCGTTTGGAAAAAGCTCGGATAAAGCTCGGATAAAGCTCGTTTGAAACCGATCCAAACCGAGCCAGCTCGTTTTGTAACCGAGCCGAGTCCGAGCCAGGGCTGGCTTGGCTCATAGCTCTCTCGTATGCTCGGCTCGTGGCTCAGCTCGTTTGTACAACATGCTATACTAAAATATAAAATTATTTGGCTATTTTCACTAATAAATATACTTTAGTGTTATTTTGTAATTATGTTAAAAAATAAAAATAAAATAAATAAAATACAAAGAAGACAGAAAAACGAAATTAATCTCAATTCTTACGTGCTTCACTAATTCCTAATTCATAAATCATATTATTAATTTGTAGTTCTACATATTCACTCCTCTTTTCTTATGTAAAAACCGAGCAAAAAACGAACCGAGTCATGTTGAGGTGAATGCAATTCAAATATTAAATTGCTTATGTAAAAACCAAGCTAAAAACGAGCCAAGCCAGCTCGGTTAAAAACGTTGTATGTGCTGAATTGTGATTAGTTATAAGAAACAAAAATTAAAGAAAATATTAAAAACAATTGGTTCGGTGAATATTTCGAAAAGTGACTACTAGAAAAGAAAAAATTTCTGACGCTTATTTGCGTCACAAATGCGTAGGAAATCGTTTTTTCTGACGTATTTCCAACAACATTTTTTTTGCAGGAAAAAGTCCCGTAAGAAAAAATTTGTGACACATTGCCGACGCAATTTCCAACACATTTGCGATAGAAAAAAGCGTCGAAAATTCCAACGCTTTTTCGCAAAATTTGTTACAAAATTAGAGTTTCATTTTTTGTCGAAATTGTGTCGCAAATTTCTGTTGGAATTTTTTTTCCCTAGTAGTGAGTAAACCCTATTTTGGGAATGTTGTTGATCGCTTCCAATGATGAAGAGGTGTTGTTTCCCTTGGCTTCCAAGTCTCAAAACACTCCCCGAATAACATTTTGCTCATCTAACAAAGTTAGCATAGTGATTAAGACTTGGCTCTTTCTTTTCAGAGACTAGGGTTCAAGTTTTACTGGTGTCACTTTAATGAATACCGAGTAAGGGGATGAATCTTAAGCTTAATATCGGTTTCTGAACCAATAGGGGACGAGAGTTTACCTATTTCATGGGGTTTCCGCGCATCAGGGGTACGGTCTCTCGATCGGCGATTGAGGGATCGATCTAAGGTACCAACCGCCATGATAACTGAAGGTGGCAGACGAGACCGTCGACGTTAAAAAATAAATAACATTGTGCCTCACGTAACTAGGGTTTACGAACTCCTGTAATTAATAATACAAAACCTCTTTAGTTAATTAGTTTTTAAACGAAAAACTCACATTGAATACAACTTAGAATCTTAAATTCTTGGATTGAGGCACTGTTTAAGGTATATTGATACCACTAAAAGAATTTTGTTTTAATTAAAAATCAATTATCATCTCTTTCGAAGACACTATTTTAAATTTTTTTAATTATTATAAAGGCGCTAAAATACTTATCGGGGCGACTTTTAGGGACAACGATGAAGCTTTCTCCGAAGACTGTCTTGTGCATAGCGTCGAAGCTATCGCGACGAAACTCTAGCCGACGACAAATCGTAGGGATAAGATAACAATTCTATTTAGTTTAGTTCATTCATAGACGTTAGCTTAACTATTCGGACATCTTAACCATTCAGACATTCAGACCTTCTTAATCATTCAGACATCTTAACCATTCAGCACTTATTGTTCAGACATAACCAAACGGTCCTTATTCTTCTTTCTTGTTAGAGAGAATGTTTCGGAATCAAACTTTTTCCCAACAAAGCTCCGGCCAATTGAGTACAAGGCACGTATACAAGCCAATTTTTGTTTTTTTTTTATTTTTTCGAATTTTACTCATTATGTTTATACCTTTTCAACTTTTTACCAGGAAAAAAGTAGAAAAAGTATTTTCCTTTATTCAATAATAAATAGGTAAAAATGCAAAATAGTGTTCGGACCAGTAGCATTGTGACATCTGCCAATCATCTCTAGTTACATATTATTGGACCTCCCCTAACGTATGAGATCCCTTTAATAAAACATACAAATCAAGATGTGCATCGCATGCTTTTCTAGGTTTATTTAACTTTAAGCCATGTGTATGTCATATGTATAATATGGATCACATCATGTATATTGGATGCTACCATGTGTTCATCTTCCTTTCTTTTGCATGATTCAAACATTTTAATTAAAAAAATGCAAACGTTCAAGCTTCGTTCAATGCTTGGTGTCAAATATAACCAAAAAATTATATTATTATGACTATAACATCCTAAATGTATATATTTACTCTAAATTTAAACTTATGACCACTATCAATTGATATTTCTTCTCATCTTAAACTTTCTTGATGTAATTTTTAACCATTTAACATATTAAAAATAAAACATAATCTATATTGTTGTTCATAAGAAAAATAGTCTAACATCTCTAAAATAAATAATAAGAAAAACTCACCTCAATAAAAGACTCAAAGACAAAATAAAAAAATCGATATTCATATTATGATTAGTTTAAATTAATATTAGATTAATTAATCATTCAACAAAATTAGTGGGTTAATAAATATCGGGGGAAAAAAAATAAAGCCAGGCGTCATCTTGATTACGTTGTCCACTTAATTAGGCGACCCAACGATTGCTATTGCCGTCTATCTTCTTTCCTATTTTTCTACTAATAATTTTCATTTTGTTGCAGTGTCACAACCACCGATAACAGTTTTCTTGTAGGTCTATAGGCATGGACAGCTCTTTGTTAAAAAAAAAAAAAAAGGGCCAGTTAAGCGTTTAAAACGTCCAAAATTTTGAATTCTCAATTTTAAAAACAAAATTGTATTTATGTGTGTCTATATATTTTTTCATAATTTATAAAGAATGATACTATAAATCAATTAGTTTAGCATTATTTTTTCTTCTATACTTAAAAAATTGAGTTTATTAAACGAATAACACGAATAAAGCTGAATAAAAATTTCATGATTTTTCGTTTTCGTTTTGGTTATTTATTTTCTTATATTTGGTTCCTAAAATTTAACATTTAACTAGTTTAGATCCATAATATAACACTTTAAAGTTCGAATTTCAAAAACCAAGTGTATCATAAAAATATAGTCTAAATAAATACCATTATTAATAAAAAACACCTAAAAACTCCAAATTAATAATTGTTCACTCGGATACTCGAACAACCCAAATTACAAAAACCAGAATCTGAATACGACCTGACTATCTGAATAATTTTTGGATTTGGATACATTCGACTTGAAACGCCTCATTTGCGGTGCACACATATAATGTATATATGTGTGGTCCCTCAAGGGGCCAAAGTAAAAGTGCACTAATTTTAACGTTATTTTACTTATTTTGTGAAAATAACGTTAAAAGTATTGGGATGACTAACTTTAAACGACAACTTTGAGCCGGAGACTTATTCGGAGCAGCCTCTCTATCCCAACTGGGATAGGGGTAAGGTTTGCATCCATCCTCCCACCTCAGACCCTACTGAACAGTGCGAATATATTGGGTATGTTTGTTTGTTTGTTTGTTATATATTCGACTTGAACTACCCGAATCAAGATTCGAATCAAGTTTGTCAGTTTCAGATACGATTCGATTTTCGATTTTTTTCGAGTTTCGGATTTTTTAACATCCCTAGTTAGAAGTAACTTATGTGAAGAAGCCAGAATCGCAGCTAGCAGTGACCACTCAATCTATTTAAGGGTCTATATACACGTTAAAACTCAAAAAGAAAAAAAATTTATAAGTAGGAGGTCAATTAATGATCTGTAAATCAATTGGTTTGTGAGAAGACAACCCCATGTGGTTCTTTTGTAAAGATCATGAGTTCGAGTCTCACTTGAAACAATTATTTCAATGTAAGATAGATGTTTTACCACAATGGGTTTTTAGGCGGTAGGTTTCTTTTGAAATGATGGACGAGTCAAGTCACCAGTGTTGTATGCGTTTTGCGGGCGTTGATGATCTTTCGCCAGTAAATACCCTAGTGGCTGAGCTTAAAATGTATTCGTTTGCATTAAAAAAAACAAAAGAAAGTACGAGGTCTATCATCCAATCAGATATCTTCCTGGCTTCAAATTAACTCACTCCAACATATTTGAACTCACATAATGAGGGACAATGAACTCATTTGACTTTTTTTTAACCAAAATTAAATAAATTAGTTAATCATCAAAACACATACAAGTTTATTCATTAAAAAACTTGTGCAATAACTTAAAAGTAAAATAAATAAATAAACCTAAAACTAAAAAAAAAAAAAAAAAATCCTAATAGCACCAATTTGGCAATGTCAAAAGTGACAAATTTAGTTGGGGACATTGTCATGAGTTTAGTAAAAGCGAAACTAGTTTTTTTTAGTCCGTCTCCTTATGTCGAAAGGATCTTTTATCAACATCCAAGTTTCATATAACAAAATAAATACAATGATATTTTTGGTAAAATGGGTAATTTAGAATTATATCCTAAAATTAAAAATAAACTTTCGTAAATTATATAATTGATTGAGATTAGTTTTCATATGAATCTATTCCTATATATTTGTGTATATATAACTGATACCGGTAGTTGAAAATTAACATTTAGAACCAAATTAAAAACATTAATTATCCCACTATAAAAATATAATAAAAAACTTTCTTGAGAGCCTAAAAATTCGGGTCTAAAGCAAGTGCCTAACACAAGAGTAGTTGTGATTTGTGATTTGTGAAAGGTTGCTTAAGAAACGTATGTACCACATATAACTAAAGTGATGAACGTGACACATTATGTATACTAATCTTGCAATTTGCATCACAGGAGATTGAATTAATCATTTGATTTTGAGAGTTTTACATCACTTTTCGTCTTTTATTTTGTTTGATAGCACGTCATTTTGGATGAGATACATAGAATTTGCACTTTCCTTTATTATATTATATAATACAATTCGTTTGGTTATCATAATAGAAGCCCGGCTACTTTACCTGTTGATATCCATTAGAGGTGCGTAAATCGGGTTTTTTTGGAACCGATTCTGGGTCCGGAACCGGTTCCGGTTTCAACAGGTTTCAGTTCTGGTCAACAAAGTCAATACCCGATACCGGTTCCGGGTTTCGACCGGTTTCAACCAGTTTTTGACCAGTTTTGGTTCGGGTTTTGGCCGGGTATATGTGGAACCATTTCCGGTTTCGGTTCCAGTTCTAATTTGACTGAAAACCGTACCCGTTTGTACCCACCGGTTCGGGTATGACCGGTTCCGGTTGTCGGTACCTGTTCCGGGTCCCTTTTTTTGCCCACCTCTAATATACATAACCTTTGAATTGCATGATACAAGTGAAACAATTTATTAACTTGCCCTTGATTTAGATTCATCATAATAGAATTGTATAAATAAATTATATGATTCATAAAAAACACTGAGTAACCCGAATAACTCGAAATTAATAATGGTCAATTGGCTTGTAATCAGATTATTCGCTTATCCGAACAACTGGAATTGCACAAAACGTGAAACCCTAATTTGATCCAAATATCCGAATAACTTTTTAAGATTCGGACATATGCAACCCGAACAACCCGAATTAAGATTCAAATCAAGTTTTCGATTTCGGATACCCTTGGAGTTTCGGTTTTTTTCGGATTTTAGATTTTTTTGAACATCCCTTACTTAAACTAATGAATTACAGACATATTGATAATCGCCAATTTTGTTCCACAAAGTTACAAATGCAACTCTTTTTCAAAAGTGAGCGAGACTTTATATTACGACTTATGGGGAGTTTTGTTCCACAATTTTGTAGCTGTGGCTTATTTTTAACGGTTTTCAAATCGCCCAATCAGACCTAGCCTATAATTAATAACATGGAAATAAAGTTTTTTATCAAAGAACCCTATCTTGGGAGCTTGCACTTTATAATTATTAAAAATGACGTCATAAAGAATTGCTTTATAGAAGGCCTTTCGTAACTCAATTGTGCTTCAATTTTGTGCACATGTAAATTGAATTTAGTTTTTGTAAGTGAACGTTGATGTGCTTTATCGTAGAACAGGTTTTATAAAACAGTGTTACTATTCACACGTCACCCCTAAGACCATGTGTAGTGGTTACCCCACTGTAATCATTACTCACTGAAATTTTTTGTCGTGTCATCATCCCACTAAAATCATTTAAACCTTATAATGGTCGTCTCACCGAGAAACATTTCTCATTGTGTCACATCATCACTCCAATTTTTTAAAACCAACCAATGATTGAAGAGGAACACAGGGGGCGGGGGCATCAAATTGGAGGCCGCTGGGGTAGGGGGTGGTGTGCCCACTCACCCCCGCCCAGCTTCTCCTCCCTGCCTGTTGAGCGGGATACCCATTAAACACAGTCTAATATAATCCACAACAATGCAAACCATTGTTTAAAAATGTATTGAACGGTTGTTTGATCTTTTTAAACTTCTTTATTTAACTTTTTTAAATTTTGAATATCTTAAAATTTGTAAAAAAAAACATTAGATAAGGGAAATGACTATTTATTTTTTTAGAGGTGTCAGTGTTATAGGAATAGTAGCACCTTGGGTATAAAAGGGAGTGGATATTCTCATATTTTTAAAGTACTATACATCTTGTATATGCCTATATGAAATGTATAATCTCCTCTGACACCAACTGATTTAAAAACGATATATCTCTCGTATATGACCTATATGATATGTATACGAGTTGAATTATTAACACTGATATTTGAGAATTAGGTGTAAACAAAAGATGACCTGTACAAAATAATGATAAAGTTTTATTTAGAAAGAGGAACTGAAATTTAAATCCTTGAACCTAAGATTGCTTAAAATATTGCGAATAAAAAGCCAGTGACCAACATGGGCAAAACCCATTTCGAGCCGCCCGCCGGGGCAACCATGTCTTCTTTTTTCTTGTTCAATAATGTTAATTTTTGGTCAATAAATTAAAAAATTGTATAAAAAATTTTATAAAGAGGAACTCACGTTAAAATTTATGTGTCTCCCACCTTTATTTTAAATCTATTTAAGCTCTGTATCAAAGGGTATTTGTCCTAATGGTATCAAGGCGTGTTAAAGTGTTTTTTTTTTAAATAGGTTGAGGTATCTAGTTCCATAGTAGACAATGATGAAAAACTTGATGTAAAAAAAAAATTTAAGCTCCGTCAATCACAAACGAAAAGGCAAACATTAATTGTTAAAATGTGGTTACAACAAAGAATTTAAAGCTCTTGATGCTAGTCATTGAGTTTATCAAGTCATGTGAGTTTTTTCTCTAACGATAGAGAAATTATTCTATATAAAAAGTTTTAGCAAGAAACTAGAATGAAAAAAAATTACAAATGAAATTATTTTATTATTATATATAGGAAAGGAAATCATTACAATGGAATAGTAATAATATTATTATATATACATTTGGAAAACGGCACCGTTACGATTGAATAGTAATAATAATAAAATATTAATAATAATTAAATAATGCTTATTATATATTATTAATATTAGTTAAATATTAATAATTATGTAACATACGATGTTGGTCAAAAAAAATGGCGGCTACAATAGTGATAATTAAATATTTTATTATTAATACTAATATACTTTTATAATAATTAAATAAATAATAATAATAATAATTAACTAACAGTGAAAACTTCTGCGCACGTTTTAATTAACCGTTTTAAAATAGAATGACAGTTGTTGCAACCAGTTTTTTTTCTTACGTTTTGATATTTTTGATGTTGTCACCACAACACGATTATAATTATTATATAATATTAGTAACAATTAAATAATTTATTATTTAATAATAATATGCTAATGGGTATAATATAATTAAATAATATTAATAACTAATTAATTAATAGTCAAAAATTTTGCACACGTTTTGATTTACTGTTTTAGGATGGATTGATAGCCGTTGCAACCAGTTTTTTGTTTATGTTTTAATATTCGTAATGTTGTCACCACGGCATGATGAGTCTAAAAGGCGGCTACTAGCCGTAATGATAATTAATAAATATTAATTGTTTATATAATATTAATAATAATTAAATAATAATAATAATTAAACAGTCAAACTTTTGCACACATTTTGATTTACTGTTTAAAGATTGACTAACAGTCATTGCAACTAGTTTTTTGTTTACGTTTTGATATTCGTGATGTTGTCACCACGACAGGATGATAGACTCAAAATTAATTAATAATACTAATTGTTAAATAATAATTAATTTGTTACCGTTTTGTTTAGTCGTCTTATGTTCGTGAAGAATTTTGGATAGTCGTCATTAGTATATTAGTTTAACTAAATGGTCGCATCATTCTGCACTTTATTTAAGAGCCCATACACGTCAGTACGTTATTGAGCATTTGCATCATTTATATCATTTCGTTTGTAAAGATTTTTTTAAGCAAGTTCTTAATTCACAGTTGATGATATTCTTTTGACACGATTTTAGGATATGATTTTTAACTACAATTGATGTTTTACAATAAGGTAATGATTTTTAATATGATTCAAGTTTTGATATTTGAGATTTTGTATCCAATTAAATGCGGGTTTACCCCCGCAATGCGGCGGGTAAAACCCTAGTTTATATACAAAAGCTAGAAACAGGACATGAACAAATAAAGTGGGATTTAAATGTGGTAGCATGTGCACTAACTTAATTTTTTTTAATGATATTTGGTACATTATTATTACCTGATTTTGAGTTAAGTTGACGAGATTTCTATTGTCCTAATTATTTGACGCTTCAAATGATTCTCGGATTCGAGATCACCCCAAGTAGTAGTCAAGTTTCAATAAGTTTAGAAGAAGGAAGAGGGACTTAAATTTAAATTGGGAACAAAATTAACTGAGAAATTAATATCTATATAAAATTTTAACCAATCGACTGGAAAACTAACACCACTGACGGAAAAAATAGGAGAGGAGGTCGCTTCCTCCGTTCATAACTAAGTTTCTCCATGACCCAAAGAGGAAACCGAAAGAAAAATACCCCACGATTGGAATTCACACCCAAAATTTCTCAAATGAAAAATCAAGAATTTTGGGATGTAAATCCTTTGAGGTTATAATTTTATGTTGAGATTTATTTTTAATCCAAACTAAGAATTTCCAATGCACACGACCGAATTCTATAATTTCTCAAATTTAAAAATCAAAAGTTTGATTCAAAATACATGGATGTGAGATTGAAAGAATGTGATCATTACTCGGAAAATGACACAATGAAACCGTGAAAGTCTTATTTAATCATTCGTTTAACTTTAACGGGTCTATTCCAAAAACACTATTTGGATAAAAGGAAGAGGCACTCAGGCAGCAGTATAGATGTGGCTTATTAGACGATGAGTTAAAAGTATGGTTTGATTACCAAATTATTGCTGGCTGATTGATTGACGTCCCCACATGAATATCGTAAGGGTGTTTATCAACTTAAATATACCATTTTATTCACCAATGATGTCATAAATGTATGGAGAAGTGATAGGAGACCCATGTCTTGGATTCGATCCTTGATCCCATCCGGTTTTACCGGCCTTTCACCGTCGTGTCTTTGGCGAGTGCTTGGGTCAGTTTTTTTCCCGGAAATTGGTGGCTGGTGGGCTAGGGGCTCCGCCCGTCAGGACTCGTGGCCAGCTCGAGCATCCTTTAGCCATTAGGGGCCGCGTACGAAATACTCGACAATTGATTACTTGGTCGTTAAAAAAAACCGGTTTATTCATATTTTAAATTTTCATGATTATTTGAAATCTGATTCGATTCAAATAAAAAATATGTTTATATGATTTGATTTATCCAAATTAAACGAATAACTTGAATAAGCATGATTTTTTATATTTAAACAACTTGAATAAACAAGTTTTATTTGGTTTGTTCGGGTTGAAATCGTTTATCCATTTTAGATTGGATTTTTGGTTTTTTAACACCCAAGCTTGAAATCGCATTCAATGTTTTCATAACCGGACTGGATGTTGAACCAGAAGTCTTACTGGTTACTGGTCGGACCATTTGGATAAGATTTAAGAAACAAATTACATAATAAATAAAGAAAATATTTCAAAAAAACTATATAATTATAAACACATTTAAACAAACATAATGAATGTTTAAACTAACATTATCAAGCTAAGAAAATAGAGGGTTTGGTTTCAATGTTTTAGCCTTTAAATTTTAGCTAAAAAAACCAAAAACTGGTCAGACCAGTGAACCGGCTTCTGATCCGACCGGTGAACTGGCTCAATCGGCCGGTTCTTGAGAGGGCGGTTCGCATAGTCACATTGGGCCATCCACCCCACCAGTTCCCGGTTCAGTCCGCTTCTGAGAACACTGATCATATTAGTGCATCCTTTTTTTTTGTTTTAGAAGTGAGATTGGCTTTTATAAACAAAAAAAAAAATCATAGATAAACAATGAAATTATGATATTTTCTAACATTTACACTATTAAGCTTGTCATATACCAGACCCTTCTCAAGCACTTCACAGAAAACATGATCAACACTCAAGGTGACAAATCCCCTAGAGTCAACATGGCAGGTCAGTTAGATTCAACCAATGACTGGATTATGGATTTTGGGTCCACCGAACACATAATCCACAGCGTTGGCTCTCTTAAAAACTACACCAAAACCACAAATGAAACACCTGTGGTCATTCCAAACGGTGACAACATCCCAGTAAAGGCCAAGGGAGAACACACCTTGATGAATGGCTCTAAAATCAAAAACGTTTTATACATTCCCGATTTTAAATGCAACCTGCTCTCAGTTAGTAGGTTAACAAAGGACTTACAGTGCACTGTAACTTTCTTTCCAAACTTCTGTTATATGCAGGACTTACGTTCGAAGAGGCTGATTGGCATGGGTGAATGCATGGGTGGTCTATATCGGATGGGCATGGTGATGGAAGGAAGAAAAGCTTTGATGTCGACGGCAGAAACTTGGCACAAATGATTAGGCCATGCTTCATACAATAAACTCAGTAGTGTTGGTTTTTTTGAGAATGTTAATTTTAAGTCAAAAGATTTTGTTTGTGATGCTTGCATTAAAGCCAAACATATACGATTACCTTTTGCTAAAAGTTCAATTAAAAGTTTTGCATGTTTTGATTTAATCCATTACGATATATGGGGAAAATATCGAAAGCCTTCCACTTCGCGCGCTAGTTTTTTCTTAACTATTGTCGATGACTTTAGTAAAGCGGTGTGGACATTCCTCATCAAACATAAAAGTGATGCAAGCGAGTGCCTCAAAGACTTCCAAAAGATGATAAAAACAAAGTTTGACAAACCCATCAAGACCATACAGAGTGACAATGGGGGGGGGGGGGGAGTTTGTCTCAAACCAAATGCTGGACTTTTATGCCCAGGAAGGCATTTTGTTGGAGACCAATTGACCTCATACACCCCAGCAAAACGGGGTGGTCGAGCGTAAGCATAGGCACCCGCTCGAGCACTCATGTTACAAGCATGTCTCCTAAAGAAATTTTGGTGAGAATGCATTCAGGCCGCCACCTACGTCATAAATCGGTTGCCTTCAAAGGCAATTAAGAACAAAACACCCTATGAGATAGTCTTTGGAAAGAAAGCATGGTATGATCACATGAAAGTCTTGGGATGTCTGGCCTACTACCGAAGCACAGAGACAGGGGGAGACAAGTTTGAAGTTCGAGGGAGACCAGGTGTCTTCCTAGGATACTCACAAGGCACAAAGGGATACAAAATACTTGACATCGAGCATGGGAAGATAATAACATCACGAGACGTAAAGTTTGTTGAGGACAAGTTCCCATTCAAAGACTTAAAATCTAGACCCCACAATGAAGAAATCTTTGAACCACCCATGGAATATGAAACTTCACCCATTGATGAAGAACTAGCCAATGATCACGTTTCCGCACAAAATATTGAAGGAACTGATGATCTCACTCAAGTGGAAGAAACTAGAGACATCTCAGAATTTGAAGAATCCAACCCAGAAACAATGGAACCAAATATAGAACAAGAACTCAAAGCACAAGAAGAACCAAGAAAAACGACCAATGATCAAAGAGAGAAAAGAAACATAAACCCCCCCAAAGAAGTTCGAAGGTTTCGAAGTTCACCTGCCCCCATCATTAGATCATTCACACAGGACACCTGCACAATCATCCTCGTCCATGGTACACCCTCTAGTCAACTATATTTCATATGAAAATTTTACCCACTCACACAAAGCTTTTCTGACGGCCATTACTTCCCGTAATGAGCCGAAGCACTTTCACTTTCACGAAGCAATACAGGACAAAAACTGGATCCAGGCCATGGAAAAGGAGATTGGTGCCTCAGAAGAAAACAAGACGTGGACTCTCGAACAATTGCCGGCTGGGAAACGGGCCATCGACTCAAAATGGGTGTACAAAATCAAAATCAAATACAAACCTAATGGAGAGATCAAGAGGTACAAGGCACGCTTAGTGGCAAAGGGCTACACTCGAATAGAGGGAGTGGATTTCCATGACACATTTTCACCCGTCGCAAAGCTCGTCACAGTCAAAATTCTCATCGCTATTGCTGTCAAACGAAACTGGATACTCCACCAACTGGACGTCAATAATGCGTTCCTACATGGAGACCTTGAAGAAGAAGTATACATGAGAGTTCCACAAGGGTTTTCACTAAACGGAGAAACAAGAGTTTGTCGGATTCAAAAATCTCTTTACGGGTTAAAACAGGCGTCTCACAATTGGTATCAAAAGTTTACCAAGGCCTTAAAACAGCCCTTGGTTTCAAGCAATCAAAGGCTGATCACTCATTGTTCATGTTCATTGGGCAGAATGTGTTTGTCGCGGTTCTCATCTACGTTGATGACGTGATTGTTGCAGGCAATGACAGCGAGAAAATCCAACAAACAAAGGACCATCTCAATAAGCTCTTTAGCATTAAGGACCTTGGTCCTTTAAAGTATTTTCTAGGGATCGAAGTGGCTAGAACATCTGATGGAATCGTGCTAAGTCAAAGAAAATACACCTTGGACATCTTAAAGGATAGTGGCTTAACTGGTTGTCGACCAAGTCCTTTTCCCATGGAGCAAAATTTAAAGCTTGATGAATGCAAGGAGAGTGACAAAACTGATGCTACACGCTTCCGAAGACTCATTGGTCGGCTGATGTATTTGCAGGTTACCAGACCTGACATTGCATATTCTGTCAACCTACTCAGTCAGTTCGTTGCAGATCCAAGACAAGAACATATGGATGCAGTCACTCAAATCATTCGATACCTTAAAGCCACTCCTGGACAGGGGATATTCTTTCCCAAAAACAACGGTTTGGAACTTGTTTCGTACTGTGATGCTGATTGGTTGGGTTGTGCTTTTACTCGACGATCCAGAACAGGCTACTTGCTATTACTTGGAGGAGCTCCTGTGTCTTGGTAAACCAAGAAACAATCCGTTGTTTCTCGATCTTCAGCGAATGCCGAGTACCGTGCCATGGCGACCACTATAAGTGAGGTCATATGGGTCAAATGGCTGTTGAATGACTTTCAAATCCATCTAGCTGAACCTACAGCATTATTAAGTGACAACCTTGCAAGAAAACACATAGCCAACAACCCCGTATTTCATGAACGTACCAAACACGTTGAAATGGATTGCTATTTTGTGCGCGAACAGGTAGAATCAGGAGAAATCACACTTGTGCACATTGCATCTAAGAACCAAATAGCGGATCTGTTCACCAAACCATTGGGAGCCCAGCAGCTGTGTCTGTTACTTAGCAAGTTGGGTGCTCGGAACCTTCACATTCCAACTTGAGGGGGAGTAAAAGAAAAGAAAAAAATCATAAGTCCAAGTCTATCGTTTATTCAGTTCCTATTTTATCTCCATGATTGTTTCAAGTTTATCTAGTCATAGTATGTTTATCATTTCAGTTTTACATCTATAAATTGTAAACTTGAGCCATGAATAAAATCAATCCTTTCTGGTATCATATATTTTTCATATCTTGCATGAGATAGCCGGTGAGTTGATTTATTTATTGATAATTAGGCCACTATTTCTATAACTATAAAATAAAGCATAACAAATAAACTAACAAACTTACCCAGTATATTCCCACTTTTCAGTAGGGTCTGGAAGAAAAGATAGAAACAAATGCACGTCTATCACAATTGGTATAGAGAGACTGCTCCGAAAGAGTCTCGGCTCAAAGTTATCTATAAAATAAAGTATAATGAAGTTAAATTTATATTTCATCAGCATAAAAAAGTCGCAACATGGTTGCAAGAATCGTTACCTTAAAAGCAATCACTAAATTTGGTCAAAAAATAGCCGGCCGTTGCAAAGCGATCCTATCGCAAATGGATTACACACAAGTTTTTCTCACCGTATTGGGAAATTTGCAAAAATAATCATGTTTGACCCAAATTTAACCAAAATAATCAATGATATTTAGTCTCATGTTTCAGTTTTATACTTCGCTTTATACGCATGTTTTTGTATTTTTTTGTCTCAAGAAGCTGGAAACGTACGGGCCTACATGTTAGTGGCTTTGTCGGGGTCTAAATGAGCGTCTTAAATTCCCTTCTTTACCGGCGTCTTAAGACGCCTTTAGACCCCAATTTAGACGCCCAAGCCAGTGTATAAAATTGGGCCGAGCCATAAGTGCGGTTTAAGCCGGTGTCTAAATTGGACGTCTAAAGGCGTCTTAAGACACACATTTAGACCCTGACAAAGCCGCCATAATGTGAGCCCGCATGTCTAGCGCTGCCTTCTAATGAGAAGTCTAAAACTGAAATGGAGGACTAAATACCAGTGATTATTTTGGTAAAAATCTTGGTCAAACATGATTGTTTTGCTAAATAACCCAACACATTTTCGGTTACTAAAAGTTGCAAAATCCTAGCCGCAACCTAACCGCAAACAGGTCATTTTAAAGTCATGGAAACTTTACTAGCCAGAGGCAAAATATTGCGAGAATTGTGACCACAGAAGCAGTCACCAGTTTCGCTCGCAAAATAACACTCCATAGTAAAACGTTTCGAAAAGACTATTTTCGACGAGAAATGTGACCGTAAAGCTCATTTTCCAGTAGTTAATGGAGTGATAGATTGAGACAAACTATTCTCGGGCTATCTTCTCAAAGATTGATGGATCAATATTATTATGGAGTATATGGTTTGTCACCAATCAGTCACCAAAGTGACGGGAATTATAACTAATGTTATTAGATAATAATAATAAGTTTTATTAAGGTACACAAATAATGGAATTTGCCGATATTCTTTATTGTGACAGATAGACAGCACAATCTTCTATCGGCTGGTAGGGAACGAAACAAAAGCACAACTTTTTAACCCACTAGAGTAACTAAAAGACCATGAAAATGATACCAGGTGTTAATTTTAAAGCATTAATTTTCAGAAAATTTCTACAATGGATAAGTCGGATTAATTTTTTTTTTAAATAAACATCAATTTTCAGCCTATAAGTATAAGTCTAATGAATATTTAAGAATCTGCCTAATCAAATGGATGTATTTCAGACTTAGTTAATTAAGTAAAACGATAATACTCCACTGATACGTCAGTGATTCAAATTAATTAGTCGTTAAAAAAATAAGGGGGCTAAAATCTTATCTGGTGTCACATGCTAATGTAACTGATATGTCGAAAGCCTAATCTAGCTGATAAGTTTATTGAGCATAGAGGCTAAGCCAACTTATATTTTTATTTTGAACAAACTAGTAATTTTCCTATTACTTTTTGCTTGTTCTATCAAATCGTACCTTGGGGGGTCAAAAACATTAAGTGGACGATGTATCAATAACATCATGACCTTTACTTTTCAATTAATTGTCTTTTCTTTATCCTTTTTGGTTTGCTAAATTATGGTTGAGATTTGATCGTAGCATTTAACTTTTAACATGGTAGATATGCATCCACATGAGATGACCATTGAATCTATGTAATTTATCCAACTAATAAGCAAAGTGTCGTATATATGTAAAGAGAGCACAACACGCCTAATACCATCGAATGCTAGACCTAATTAGGATTCTCGTATAGACATATACAAGAGGTATATAGAGAGTATGAAGGGTGTAGGTATGATGTAAGAATAACATGAACCTTTAAAAATGTTATAACTTCCCCATATTGAGTATGTATAGGTTGTCAGGGTTACTCTGATGGGTGTCACAATATTTAATAAAAGATAGATTTGTTGTAGGGGTTAACCACATAATACTATATGTTTTTTTTGCCAATATAAGACTAGTCCACTTGAGATGTTATGTATTTAATTTCAAGCAATGCTATAATTTAGTTTTGCTAGTTTAGATGGACAATAAATTTGATGTTAAAAAAACAAAACAAAATAATATACTGTCTTTTGTTATATTTTCCCCTCTGATTTACAAAAAAAACAAAAAAAAAACAAAAAAAAAAAAAAATTGGCTAATTTTATGGTGCATTCTTGCATAATTATGCCAGACATCAATGGCATATTGGCATGTACATACATTTTATTATTTAATTGATCTTTTCTAGATCTCACCACCTATTAAGTATCAATGGGTTTCAGTTGTAGGGTACAACCCTTCAATGGTATGATGTGCAACTCCATGGGTGCATGCAACTTACTATGTGTGAAATTAAAATACAACATAGATCTCCAATCAAATTCATCTAGAAAAAAGTGAAGCTTGATTCCCTGCCTTTTCTGGTAGACCCTCATAAAAATAAATTAAAGTGCTCCACTTTGTTTACTATTAAGGTATTTATATCCACATGTACCATGTCTTAGTACTTTTCTAATTTCTTATTTATGTATTTCCTACTTGTTTTATAATGCTTGTCTTATTAGTGTTTTTGATTAATTTTATCTTCTTAATATTGTTACAAGTGTGTGTAGAGAGAGAGGAGGAGGTTTATCATGTGAAAATCTAATTTCAAAGAGAAAACTATAAAATCATATATGAGTCTATACTACTACAAAATAAACCTAATGCAACCTTTTTCTGACACAAAAGGTTGCAAGTAAGTTGCATTAGGTGAAGTTGCATTAGCCTAATGCAACCTTTTTATTACATAATGCAACTTTTTTTAAAAAGTTGCATTTAAAAAAGTTGCATTAGGAAAAAGAAATTTGCTTTATGTAACAAAAAAGTTGCATTATATCGAATGCAACTTCAGCTAATGCAGCCTTTTTTGGACTATAAATGTTGCATTAGGGTGATTTTTGTAGTAGTATATATCATTTGAAATGATGAAAATAAATATATGGTTTACAAAAATTCAATAAAAAAATTGAGGTTTCAATAAACAAATTAATTTTAATGTGGTTTAATATGTACCACGTATATATTTTCAAAATTTTAATGGATGACCCATGTATGGTTTAAAAGCTTTCTCTCTAATATCATGTTTTCACATATACAAACCATGTATACAGTGGCAGATTCAGAAAAAATTTTTACGGGGGCAAAAAATTGGTCGGTAAAAATGGATCCGGGTAAAAAATGGGTTGGGTTAGTTGAAACCACAAAACAAAACTTATTAGTCCGGTTAAAAAGCAGGTCGGGTTCATTGAAATCACAAAACAAACCTATGAAAAGTTTTAAAAAAACAATTCTTAAATAATCAATTTCAATGTTACATCACAAGTTAATATATGTATATAATTTATGAAAAGAACAAAGTTTTTATTATACACTTCCAATTGTACCCTTTTGTAATTAAGTTTGTGTCCTTTATAATCAGATGTAGGCTCCTTGTAATCAGACTTGTACATCTTGTAATCAGATTTGTGTCTCTTGTAGATTTGTGCACATTGTACTAAGATTTGTGCCCCCTTTTTTCAAAATTAAGCAAACACATTTAAAACAATTTATTTTAACATTCGATCACGAGGTCTTACGAGGGGCGTATCCCCATCCCTAAGCCTTGCCTCCGCTACTGCCCGTATACACACAGACAAAAGATAAAGCAAACAAAAAAATAACTATTTTGCAAATTTTACGTGGGTTTATTCAAAGTTGAAAGATTGATTATCATTTGAGCTTCTTCCTGGTATATTACTAAATTTACCTTACTTTTTACCAAGATTGTTTAAAAAGTTTTGAGTTTGCTTGAAGTTTTTTTTTGAAAAAACTCGTTTGTAAACGGAGATCAGAAAAGTCACTTTCAAGGACAACATGGACACCTAATTTTTGTTTGTGTAATTTTAGGTGTGCTTTATTACAATATTACTTGCATCCATAACCAAAAAATTTATATTTTAATGGTAGTCTTTTCACTTTTCTTACGATAAGTCTTAAGCTAGAGTCTCACATAAAGCAAATATTGTTTTGATTTGAGCCAGGAGGTTCTTTTAGTTGTAATTTTCCTTCTGGACGGGTGGGTTAAGTTAGATCACCAGGCTCTGTTCTTTGCACGAAAAGGTTATCAATTTGCCAAAGTGATCCCGGATGACCGGACGTTTTTTGCTTAAAAAAAAACTTGCAGCTAGTACAAAGGTGTTTTAGGAAAACGCTAAAAAGTATGTTCAATTTAATAAATAAGAAACCTGCAAGCAAATTTCGAACCATCATGAATGATTTTGACTAACTTACTTGGTAGAGTCATTGTCTCTTAGAATGATGAGTTCAAATTCAGGCAAGAGAAAATTTATTTGGAGTAGTTTAATACGAGTAGAAGTATAATAGATTAGCCATTAAAAAAAAACTTTTGAGCCGTATGGAACACACGTAAAATACAGACTGAAGTCGCGTAATTGAGCCAACATTGACGGGTGTTTCCCAAGCTTCATAATTTTGTAAACCTGTTGTTTAACTCATACATGACACATATTATAAACTGTGTATTACATATGTAAAAAAATAATTTTAAAAATAATATATAATATAATCATATCGAAACATAAGTACACTATGTTAAACTCAAACAAGAGAAGTATTTCTTTTTTCTTAAGAGAAATCAAATATGAACTTGATTTAAATAAATTCGTGTAGATTTAAAAACAAACAATAGAATTTTTAAATTTTATTTTTATATTGTACTTCTCGCTATGTTCGCTGTTACATATTCCGCTAATTCATGTATTTTTACTTATTCACTGGTAAGAAAAGAAACTGTATGTGATTGGTAGTGCTGAAATTATCTTGAATTTATAGGCATAAAGTTTGATAAGGTTAGCTACTCAAATCTTGTTTCTTATATTTTAGGCTTTTAGCCCACTCACACCACTAATTAATATTGGTACCTATAATCTGTAATCCGGACCCACCTTAACATTTGAATTTGTAGTATAAAGATTCTCCATACACTGATGATGAGTTAATTTTTTTAACGGCTTGGTACGACGACACTCAAAACGAGATTTCAAACGTTCTTTCGGATTTGACGCTCTGGAGCATACGTCCGAGCCCACCCCAGAAGGAACCCACAACTAGGTAAACCTCCCTGACATTGCCTCAGCAAATATGTTTTGGTCCGAATTCAAACTCAAGACCTCTTATAAAGAAGTTAAAGAAGTATCACTAGACTAGAAGCCATTTAGTTGATGAGGAGTTAATTAAATGGAGTGATCAACGTTCTCTATGCTAACATTGCGGGGTGTCTCGATCGTGTATTTGATGATATGTACCCGTCCTGATATTAGCTATGTTGTTAGCATAGTTAGTCATATATATATATAGGGCAAGGTATAAAAAATAACCCTCTTTTTTTGCTACAACTACATAACTCATTTAAACCAATCATAAACTTAGACATGTAACATTTCGATTTTATTGTAATTTCAAGGTTATTAATGAGAAATTTCATTTTATTTATTTACCTATCTATTTTATGAAATTACAAATATATATATATAAAATAAAATAAATAAATAATGATAAATAAATAAAATCTCAAGACTTAAAGGAAAGTTTTTATAAATATATATATATATTTACAACAATAAAAACTAATGATATTATTATTATTAAAATGAATAAATATTAAATTTAAAGAAATGTAGTGATTTTATAAAGTTTATAAATTTGAATAAAATTTTTAAAAAGGTTTTAAGAACATGTAGGGACCATATTTGTAAAAGCTGAAAAGTTAAAATAGAAGGAAATATGGAGGGATTAATTATGTCAAGTCCCCATAGTATCATCATCTTCCTCACCCATGGATACCCATTTCTTTTTCATGGATATCCATGACCACAAAAACTGATCCAGTCAATATTCAGCTCAAATTCGCGTATAAAACTCAAAAAGATTCGAAATTTAAACATCACCGAACATCATGGATCGATAACAACCCTCAAATCGTCGAATAAGTCAAAGATTTATTCAAAATTCGTTCCTAATTACCCGGATTCGAACGTGTATCCTAAAATCTATATAAACGAGCGTAATAATCAAATTAATCACACCCACCCTTTCTCTTAACCTCGACGAAACGATCTGAGCAAGCGAAACCCATCCAGAAGCTCTCATTATCGAGAAATCAAGCCTTAAAGGCCTCGGCTGAGTCGCAACTGAACCAGTGTCGAGACCCATTCATTCGTTTACAAAGGTATGGTTTCTATATACCCTTGAACTCGGTTTTCAATGATAAACAAAAGCCCCATGGTTTCGTAGTCGATCGAATTCGAAATCGCGTGAATTTGAGGGATAAAGAAACTAGGGTTACGGCTTGATTTTATTAAGGGGTTGGGGAAGAACTGGATCTTATGTTAAATAATTTCCAACTGGATCATTAACGCGAGCAAGGCTCTAGACGAACCGGTTAACACCCGAGGGTTCTAAACGCGTGATCGGGGGTTCGAGCCGGGGCTGGGCCGGGTTTTTAGGCTATTTAACCATTTTTTTTATAACTTTTTATTTACTCATTATTTTTAAAATCTGATTTCACCTAAATTTTTATAAACTTAAAAACTATTAATTTAATAAAGAAAATATATATTATTCAGTTTATTTATTTAATTTAATTATTTAATTCATTCATTTAATTATTTATTTATTTCTTTTAATTAGATACATAAAAGGTTATATTTAGTTTATGTATTATTTATTCATTTATTTACTTATTTCTTTAAAAAAAAATATATATATATTATTATTATTATTATTGAAATTATAATTATTACTATCTTATTATTATTACTAGAACTACTAATATTGTTGTTGTTGTTGTTGTTGTTGTTATTATTATTATTATTATTATTAGTATAATTAATAATTATTATTATCAATATCAAAGGTATTAATATTACTATTACTAATATTATTAATAGTATTATTGTTATTATGACCATTATTATTATTACTAATATTATTATTATTATTATTATTATTATTATTATTATTATTAAAAATTATTATCATTACTATTACAATTATTATTGATACTATTAATAAAAATATCATTATAACTATTACTATTAATATCATTATTTTTATTACTATTATTCTTATTATTATTAATAATAATAATAATATTATTATTACTAGTATTATTTTTAACATTAGTATTACTAGTATTATTACTTTTATCACAATTATCATTATTAATATAATTATTATTATAGTATTTTTCAACATTAATAAATATTTTAAATTTTAAACAATAACACGACTTGAAACAATTTTTATGAGATCATATTATGGATTTGGTTAGAAACATATGGAACACAAATACATTATGAAACTTTATGCAAAGTCATAGTTACATTAGTTGCGTGCGATTGAATTATAGGTTAAGCTAAATCGAGTTGGATATTATTTGGACTACATATTTGTCATTTAATTGCAACGACTAGCTCATCACACAAGGTGAGTCTTCATAGCCCCTTTTTATGCTTTTATTATTTGGGGTGAAACATGTTATCAAATCTTTTAAACTATTTATGTGAAACAAGTTTATGGCATTATACATGTTGAACTTTAGTTAACATTTAGCATTGATCACCCCTAGTGACTATGATAGATCTATTGACCGGCCATTCCACTGTGTTTGATTTACCCTTCGGGGGAAGCCCGCAGTGATAGTTACTAGTTTAAGCATTGCGATGCTTACCATGGTCAAACATTATTCTGTTAACATTAGTTGATCTGCTTCATTTACTAATTCAATATTGTATGTTCATATTGCTTGGATACACATATTATTTACAACATTTATCAACATTTTATTCAACTATTTTGGTGTGTGTGCTTAAACCTGTGAAGCTCACCAACTTTATAGTTGACCTTTTATTTAAACATGTTTCAGGTGGAAATGCTACTTAGGTCTGCAAGGAAATTTAAATTTAGTTTTGTTTTATGTTTAGACTTTGAATGTTTGAATTATTATTTCTTTCTTGATGTAATGGATGTTTTAAAGATATTTGAATTATCAAGTTTGAATTTATGGTTTGAACTCATTACAATAAACACCCTGTGTTTTTGAACAATCTACACTTCGTGTACGCTCCGATGATTCCGCCATTGGTCGGGGTGTTATAGATTGGTATCAGATTCTGGGTTATAGAGAATTAGGTTAATTAGAAATAAATGACCTAGACTATAACCATAGAATGACTTAGTTGAACTATGTAGTTGCCATGAACTCTAAGTTGAATCTTATAGTTGTAAGGACTAGGCCATGAACCTTAAGTTTGAACTACATAGTTGCCATGATAGGTCAAATTTGATTATGTGACTACTTGTACTACTTGGCTAGTTATTTGATAGGTCAATAATTTGAACCTAGTTTAGGATGCCTAATATGCACACACTAGACTTTAGGGTTCTGAACTTCTTGACCCCTTTCTTACGTCTTGCAAGAGGATCGTCATTATGAAGACTACTCTTAGACTTATAAGTCTAATTAAATCTTTGACTCCCGTCAATAGTCTTTAGGTTCACATTAATGAGTAGGAAACACATACAATCTGGAAGGGGGAATGCCTGTACTTTGGGGAGTTCTGTCTAGGAAAGTATTTCGTATAAATCCAAATCAACCGATGGACCTGTTATACTTTCCTGGGAACCCTTGGAGTGAGTATGAACCTATAGGCTAAAGTATGTCTTTCTAAAAGTTAATTTGGACTTAAACACTTTGATATGTCAAAAGTGTTCCTTAGGGAATGCAATCTATATTGATTTGTGCTTGAACTCTCATTTGAACTATCAATTTCTTGTTTTTGAACTCCTTGATTTATTTCTGATCCTTTTCATTTTGAACTCTTGTAGAATCATGCCTCCTCGTCGCAATGTTGCCAACAACACGAATGCTAACAACAGTGGTAATGAAACCAACAACACCGACAATGTCAATAACACAAACACCACAAACACCAATACCACCAATGCCAACACCACCAATACCGATAACACCAACACCAACAATGCTAATAACACCACCAACCTCAATAACCCTATCATGCAAGAATTGGCTGCTGTCATTACTCAGCAAATGGCCACAGTCCTGCCTGGCCTTGTGACCCAGCTCAATCAAGCTAGTGGGGTTCAAAACAACAACCGAAATGGTGAGGGTGCAAACCAAACTTGCACCTTCAAGCATTTCAATTCTTGCCACCCTGCCAAGTTCATTGGATCTGAAGGGGCCACTGGACTGCTTCAGTGGTTCGAAAGCATGGAGAGTACCTTCCTCCATTCAAACTGCCCTGAGAACCTCAAGGTTCGTTATGCCACCAGTGTCTTTCAGAAAAGGGCACTCACTTGGTGGAATACCGTGAAACGAACTAAGGGTGCAGAAACTGCAATGGCCTTAACTTGGGATGAGGTCAAACGACTAATGACAGAAGAATTTTGCCCTCGCAACGAAATGATGAAACTGGAGTTGGAGTTCTGGAATCTTAAACAGGATAGTGGTGAAAATCTGGCTTACACGAACCGTCATCACGAACTTAGTCTGTTGGTGCCACACATGGTCACCCCACTTTCTCGTGCTATTGAGAAGTATATCAGTGGCCTACCCATGCAAATCCAAGACACCTGTTATGGGAGCAACCCGACTACTTTGGAAAATGCAATTCGATTGGCTGCTACCCTAACTGACAACCATGTTAGGGCAGGTACTTTAACTAGAAAGGGAGCCAAGAAAGTGGAAGCCAAGTCCACTACTGATGAACCTTCTAAGGAGGTTAAATCTGAATCTTCAAATGCTTCAAAGTCCATTAACCGTAAGAGGAAGGCTAAAACTTTTGCTATAGTAACCCCTGCTATCCCTGCTACACCTGTCAACCAACAAGCTCCACCAAACCCAAACAATAGAACCTATGTGGGGGCTCAACCTTTGTGCTCTACTTGTAGGTACCATCATGCATCAAACCGACAATGCAGGGTATGCACTGTTTGTGGGAAATACGGTCACCTTGCAAATTACTGTCGGAATGGACAAAACTTGCAGCAAGGTCAACCAGCTCCACCAGTTAACCAACAACCAGCTGCACCGGTTCCCGCTATAACTAATGGAAGGGCCTGCTATGAATGTGGTGACCCCAATCACCTTAGGAACAAATGCCCAAGGCTTGTGGGCAACGAACAGAGGGTTACACGAGCACGTACTTTCCAGCTTAATGCACAAACAGCCCAAGCTAACCAAGATGTGGTGAACGGTACTTTCTTGATTAATGACTGTTATGCTTCTGTGTTATTTGATTCTGGTGCTGATAGGAGTTTTGTGTCTAGTCAATTTGAGCCTTTACTTGGTAGAACACGAACTAGATTAGACAAACCTTATAATGTGGAAGTGGCTGACGGTAACGCGATAAACATTGATACTATTATATTAGGATGTACGGTGAACCTTATGGATCACGTTTTCCCTATCAATCTTATACCCATGCCTCTTGGTAGCTTTGATGTTATAATTGGCATGGATTGGTTAGCCACTCATCGAGCCGAGATTGTTTGCTTCGAGAAGTTCATACGTATTCCACTACCGTCGGGTGAAACTCTGAGAATCTTTGGAGAGACGCCTTGTAGCGGTCTTAAACTCATGTCGTGCACGAAAGCTCACAAGTATTTACGAAAGAAATATGTAGCCTTTCTAGCCCATGTTGTGGAGAAGAACGACAAGGACAAAAGTATTCAAGACATTCCGATCATTCGCGACTATCCGGAAGTATTTCCCGATGATCTCCCGGGAATTCCACCCGTACGACAAGTCGAGTTTCGAATTGACTTAGTACCCGGTGCTAATCCGATTGCAAAGTCTCCCTATCGTCTTGCACCTTCTGAAATGCAAGAACTTGCTAGTCAACTCCAAGAGTTATCCGATAAGGGTTTCATTCGCCCAAGTCATTCACCTTGGGGTGCACCGGTTCTTTTCGTTAAAAAGAAGGACGGGTCATTCCGAATGTGCATTGACTATCGTGAACTCAACAAACTCACCATCAAGAACCGGTACCCATTGCCTCGAATCGATGACTTATTCGATCAACTTCAAGGATCGGTTTGGTTTTCAAAGATCGACCTTCGTTCCGGTTATCATCAACTTCGTGTTCATGAAGATGACATCCCAAAGACTGCTTTTCGAACTAGATATGGTCACTACGAGTTTGTGGTTATGCCATTCGGGCTAACCAATGCACCTGCGGTTTTCATGGATCTTATGAACCGAGTGTGTAGACCATATTTGGACAAATTCGTGATCGTATTCATTGACGACATCTTGATCTACTCTAAAAGCAAATCTGAACATGAAAAACACCTTAAATTGGTTTTGGAGCTCTTAAGAACAGAACAACTGTATGCCAAATTCTCTAAATGTGAATTTTGGCTTAAGGAAGTTCAATTCTTAGGACACATTGTCAATGAAAAAGGTGTTCATGTAGATCCGGCGAAGATTGAAGCCGTTAAGAATTGGAGTACACCAAAGACTCCAACCGAGATTCGTTCTTTTCTCGGTCTTGCCGGTTACTATCGACGTTTTATCGCTAATTTCTCAAAGATTGCTGTTCCACTCACCGCCTTGACTCATAAGGACAAGCCTTATGAATGGGGGCCAAAACAAGAAGAAGCATTCCAAACATTAAAGCAAAAGCTTTGTGATGCTCCTATCTTGACTCTTCCCGATGGAAACGATGACTTTGTTGTTTATTGTGATGCATCTAATCAAGGACTTGGTTGTGTTCTTATGCAACGAGGAAAGGTTATTGCTTACGCATCGAGACAATTGAAGGTTCACGAAAAGAATTACACCACTCACGATCTCGAACTCGGTGCTGTTGTATTTGCCTTAAAGATTTGGAGGCATTATCTCTATGGCACAAAGTGCGTTGTCTTCACTGATCACAAGAGCCTTCAACATATTCTTCATCAAAAAGAACTTAACATGAGGCAACGACGTTGGGTCGAACTTCTAAACGATTACGATTGCGAGATTCGTTATCATCCCGGTAAAGCCAACGTTGTAGCCGATGCACTTAGTCGAAAGAGCCATACACAAGTGCATAGTATTCGGATCCAATCAAATCTTCGCAACCACATCTATGAGGCTCAACAAATCTCTTTGAATCAAGGCAAATTGCAGGATGAAATGTCTTGTGGTGCAGAAATGCAACTAGAAATCAAGTATGATGGTTTACTCTATTTCTTGAATCGTATTTGGATTCCTAATCGAAACGATCTTCGAATGACCATCATGAACGAGGCACACAAGTCTCGTTATTCCATTCATCCTGGAGCGGACAAGATGTATCAAGATATTCGATTTCTATATTGGTGGCCCGGCATGAAGAAAGACATTGCCGAGTATGTTACTAAATGTTTGACTTGTTCTAAAGTCAAAGCCGAGCACCAACGACCTTCGGGATTGCTTGTTCAACCCGAAATTCCCATGTGGAAGTGGGAAAACATTTCTATGGACTTCATCACTAAACTCCCAAAAACTTCTAGTGGTCATGATAGTATATGGGTGATCATTGATCGTTTGACTAAATCAGCTCATTTCTTACCGATTCGCGAGAACTTTCCCGTGCGAAAGTTAGCTCGTATCTATGTGGATGAAATCGTAAGCCGACATGGCGTACCTCTTAGCATCATATCTGATCGTGATGCTCGTTTCACCGCTCGTTTTTGGGAATCTCTACATGAATCATTTGGTACTCGATTGGATCTTAGCACAGCTTATCATCCTCAAACGGATGGTCAAACCGAGCGAACGATTCAAACTCTCGAAGACATGCTTAGAGCTTGTGCCATTGATTTTGGTGGCAATTGGGATAATCATCTACCGCTTGTCGAGTTCTCGTATAACAATAGTTATCATGCGAGTATCGGCATGGCGCCTTTTGAAGCTCTCTATGGCCGTAAATGTCGATCGCCTATTGCTTGGAACGAGATTGGTGAAAGTCAAATCATCGGTCCCGAACTGATTCAAGAAACGACCGACAAGATTCATCTTATTCGCGACAACTTGTTAGCTGCTCGAAGTCGACAAAAGAGTTATGCCGACAAACGTCGTAAATCTTTGGAATTCCAAGTCGGTGATATGGTACTTCTTAAGGTTTCACCTTGGAAAGGAGTTATACGATTTGGTAAAAAGGGAAAGCTTGCTCCTCGCTACGTGGGTCCTTTTAAAGTTCTTGAAAGAATTGGGAAGGTAGCCTACAAGCTCGATCTACCACAAGAGCTTAGCAACATTCATCCAACTTTTCACGTGTCTAATTTGAAGAAGTGCTTAGCCGATGATACTATACACGTACCTCTCGATGATGTTCGCATTGACAAGTCGATGAACATTATTGAGAAACCAGTAGAGATCATGGATCGTCATGTCAAACAACTCAAGCGAAGCCGAATTCCGATTGTTAAAGTTCGTTGGGAATCGAAACATGGTCACGAGTTTACTTGGGAACGCGAAGACCAAATGAAGTTGAAGTACCCACACTTGTTTTCTATAGTTTCTTCTTAATTTCGGGACGAAATTCCTAAAAGTAGGGGAGACTGTAACATTTCGATTTTATTGTAATTTCAAGGTTATTAATGAGAAATTTCATTTTATTTATTTACCTATCTATTTTATGAAATTACAAATATATATATATAAAATAAAATAAATAAATAATGATAAATAAATAAAATCTCAAGACTTAAAGGAAAGTTTTTATAAATATATATATATATTTACAACAATAAAAACTAATGATATTATTATTATTAAAATGAATAAATATTAAATTTAAAGAAATGTAGTGATTTTATAAAGTTTATAAATTTGAATAAAATTTTTAAAAAGGTTTTAAGAACATGTAGGGACCATATTTGTAAAAGCTGAAAAGTTAAAATAGAAGGAAATATGGAGGGATTAATTATGTCAAGTCCCCATAGTATCATCATCTTCCTCACCCATGGATACCCATTTCTTTTTCATGGATATCCATGACCACAAAAACTGATCCAGTCAATATTCAGCTCAAATTCGCGTATAAAACTCAAAAAGATTCGAAATTTAAACATCACCGAACATCATGGATCGATAACAACCCTCAAATCGTCGAATAAGTCAAAGATTTATTCAAAATTCGTTCCTAATTACCCGGATTCGAACGTGTATCCTAAAATCTATATAAACGAGCGTAATAATCAAATTAATCACACCCACCCTTTCTCTTAACCTCGACGAAACGATCTGAGCAAGCGAAACCCATCCAGAAGCTCTCATTATCGAGAAATCAAGCCTTAAAGGCCTCGGCTGAGTCGCAACTGAACCAGTGTCGAGACCCATTCATTCGTTTACAAAGGTATGGTTTCTATATACCCTTGAACTCGGTTTTCAATGATAAACAAAAGCCCCATGGTTTCGTAGTCGATCGAATTCGAAATCGCGTGAATTTGAGGGATAAAGAAACTAGGGTTACGGCTTGATTTTATTAAGGGGTTGGGGAAGAACTGGATCTTATGTTAAATAATTTCCAACTGGATCATTAACGCGAGCAAGGCTCTAGACGAACCGGTTAACACCCGAGGGTTCTAAACGCGTGATCGGGGGTTCGAGCCGGGGCTGGGCCGGGTTTTTAGGCTATTTAACCATTTTTTTTATAACTTTTTATTTACTCATTATTTTTAAAATCTGATTTCACCTAAATTTTTATAAACTTAAAAACTATTAATTTAATAAAGAAAATATATATTATTCAGTTTATTTATTTAATTTAATTATTTAATTCATTCATTTAATTATTTATTTATTTCTTTTAATTAGATACATAAAAGGTTATATTTAGTTTATGTATTATTTATTCATTTATTTACTTATTTCTTTAAAAAAAATATATATATATTATTATTATTATTATTGAAATTATAATTATTACTATCTTATTATTATTACTAGAACTACTAATATTGTTGTTGTTGTTGTTGTTGTTGTTATTATTATTATTATTATTATTATTAGTATAATTAATAATTATTATTATCAATATCAAAGGTATTAATATTACTATTACTAATATTATTAATAGTATTATTGTTATTATGACCATTATTATTATTACTAATATTATTATTATTATTATTATTATTATTATTATTATTAAAAATTATTATCATTACTATTACAATTATTATTGATACTATTAATAAAAATATCATTATAACTATTACTATTAATATCATTATTTTTATTACTATTATTCTTATTATTATTAATAATAATAATAATATTATTATTACTAGTATTATTTTTAACATTAGTATTACTAGTATTATTACTTTTATCACAATTATCATTATTAATATAATTATTATTATAGTATTTTTCAACATTAATAAATATTTTAAATTTTAAACAATAACACGACTTGAAACAATTTTTATGAGATCATATTATGGATTTGGTTAGAAACATATGGAACACAAATACATTATGAAACTTTATGCAAAGTCATAGTTACATTAGTTGCGTGCGATTGAATTATAGGTTAAGCTAAATCGAGTTGGATATTATTTGGACTACATATTTGTCATTTAATTGCAACGACTAGCTCATCACACAAGGTGAGTCTTCATAGCCCCTTTTTATGCTTTTATTATTTGGGGTGAAACATGTTATCAAATCTTTTAAACTATTTATGTGAAACAAGTTTATGGCATTATACATGTTGAACTTTAGTTAACATTTAGCATTGATCACCCCTAGTGACTATGATAGATCTATTGACCGGCCATTCCACTGTGTTTGATTTACCCTTCGGGGGAAGCCCGCAGTGATAGTTACTAGTTTAAGCATTGCGATGCTTACCATGGTCAAACATTATTCTGTTAACATTAGTTGATCTGCTTCATTTACTAATTCAATATTGTATGTTCATATTGCTTGGATACACATATTATTTACAACATTTATCAACATTTTATTCAACTATTTTGGTGTGTGTGCTTAAACCTGTGAAGCTCACCAACTTTATAGTTGACCTTTTATTTAAACATGTTTCAGGTGGAAATGCTACTTAGGTCTGCAAGGAAATTTAAATTTAGTTTTGTTTTATGTTTAGACTTTGAATGTTTGAATTATTATTTCTTTCTTGATGTAATGGATGTTTTAAAGATATTTGAATTATCAAGTTTGAATTTATGGTTTGAACTCATTACAATAAACACCCTGTGTTTTTGAACAATCTACACTTCGTGTACGCTCCGATGATTCCGCCATTGGTCGGGGTGTTACAAGACATAAGCATTACATTAAAATATTAAAAAGGGCATCATAGTCATTTTACCCCTTATAAGTTTTCCCCTCCTCTTTTTTAAACATTAATAACTTTTTTATAATATATTATTTTTTAAAAAAAATTGCACCATTATATTCGTCTCATTTTTCTCTTTAATTCCGTTATAGTCTCGACTAATTTTTTTTACTTTTTTTAAATGCCCTATATTTACATCATTGTAACGTGGTTAAATATAACAAATTTATTTGAAATTTTTTTAAAAATGATAAATTACAGTGATGTAATTTACATTGACGTAATTTATCGTGATGTAATTTACATTGACGTAAAATTTAGTTTCGGTTTTTTTCGGTGAATTTGGTTTAAATTACAGTGATGTAATTTACATTGACAACAAATTAGTTTAAATTTTTTTCGAACAATGATAAATTACATCACTATAATTATCATTGTGAGATAAAAAAATCAAAATAATGTGTTCTATTACATCACTGTAATTATCATTAAAGTAAAATTCGGTTTCGGTTTTTTCGGTGAATTTGGTTTAAATTACAGTGATGTAATTTACATTGACAACAAATTAGTTTAAATTTTTTTCGAACAATGATAAATTACATCACTATAATTATTATTGTGAGAGAAAAAAATCAAAATAATGTGTTCTATTTACATCACTGTAATTTATCATTGTAATTATCATTGTTAGAGAAAAAAATAAAATAATGTGTTACGTCACCGTTAATTATGTCATTGTAAATTACTTCATTTTGTGTTACAGTACTTCATTTTTTGTTACATTACTGTAATTTACCATTGTTAGAAAAAATTTCTAATTAATTTGCTATCTTTAAGCTCGTTACAATGATGTAAATACATGACATAAAAAAAAACCTAGTCGAGACTATAACGAAATTAAAGAGAAAAATGAGACGAGTATAATGGTGCAATTTTTTTAAAAAAATAATATAGTATAAAAAAGTTATGAATGTTTAAAAAAAATGGGGTAAACTTTACTTAAATAACAAATGTCTTAAATGTCCTTTATATTAAAAAAAAGAAAAAAAGGAATCTGACACGTGTCACCATCCTATACACTTGCATTTTTAAAGTAACCATTGGATGATGGTTAATGGGTTGTAACAAAAGATGAGGGTTATCAAAAATTCCATGCCCTATATATATATATATATATATATATATATATATATATATATATGTTTAGCTTTGGGCAGCTCTGAAATGTGTGTTTAGCAGCTACATAAACGAATCAAGTTGGCTTATAAGGTATTTAAGAATGAATAAGTAAAAAGATCGAATGAGCCAAGCCTAATTTGTCCTCCCTGTGTTTCAAACATCAAGCTTGAAACGAATCATGAGACTAAACAAGCCTTTTATGTATATAATTTTATTTATTCTATTAGGCATATAATTATATAATTAATAATATATGTGTGTGTATGAGATTGTATCATATGAAAACTAAATATTAAATAAGAAACACTTGTATGCTATCTGTGTTCACTATTTACAATTTTAAAAATAAATGTGTCAACATTAAAACACGTTAAAATGGATATGTTTATTCAACTTTGATATGTATCACATATATATTTTCAAGATTATAAATGAAGGACAAAGATAGGATTTAAGGTCTTTTTTTTTAGATTGAGTTTTCAGATGATACAATCCTTATACATAATTATGATAAATATATTTAAACTACAAATTTTATGTTATATTTAAAACATATAATTATAAATACATACTAAATTAATAATTAAAATAAATAAATTAAATGATGAAAATATAAATAAGCTGAGCCAAACCAAGCTGAAGCCTGATCATTTTCCAACACACGAGACAACCCTTTTTATAAAATTAAGATCGACATTGTGTTGACCTAAGACTCAAATTTATAATGAAACCAGAAAATTGGCTTTCTATGTTAACGTAATGATGGAGCTACCTCTAAACACAAGACACAACCCTTTTTTTCTAGCTATTTAGGGGATTACTACACCATTATGCACCCTTTTTAATTGTCCCTATTCATGATCATTGGTCAGGTAGTTTAATATTACAATAAGAAAATCATATTATGTATTCAAACCAAAAAAAGGATCCGCTTAAGATTAGGACCGTAAATGAACCGAAAGAACACGAACGAGCCATTGTTCGTGTTCTTTCATTTAACTTTTAACTTGTTCAAGAACAGTTCATGTCACACCCCGAGCCGGCGGGTTGAATCGACTTCCCCGACGGGCGGAATGGTCCTACGTATCGTGGCGCTAACTTGCCTTTCTTTCCAAAACGTACTACACCCTTCCATGGGGATACCTTTAACATGACACGGTCTCCCACTTGGAATTCCAACGGCTTGCGCCGTTTATCGGCATAGCTCTTTTGTCTGCTCCGTGTTGCTTGTAATCTTTGTTGAATTTGAGCAATCTTGTCTGTAGTCTCTTGAATAAGCTTTGGCCCCGTTATACGATTATCTCCCACTTCAGTCCAACATATCGGTGACCTACATCTTCGACCATAAAGTGCCTCGAATGGTGCACATCCGATGCTACTATGATAACTGTTGTTGTAGGAGAATTCAATCAGTGGCAAATTAGAATCTCAATTCCCACCGAAATCTAACACAAAGGTTCTTAACATGTCCTCCAGGGACTGAATCGTACGTTCGCTTTGACCGTCCGTTTGAAGATGGTAAGCTGTACTCAGATTTAAGTGTGTCCCTAGAGATTTCTGTAATGATTGCTAGAACCTTGATGTGAATCTGTTGTCTCTATCAGAAATAATGGACAATGGCACACCGTGACGTGCCACTATCTCGTTGATGTACAGTCTCGCCAGTTTATCCATCGTGAAAGTTTCACGCATTGGCAAGAAGTGAGCAGATTTTGTCAATCGATCAATGATAACCCAAATCGTATCGTGACCACTAGAAGTGCGGGGTAGCTTGGTAATGAAGTCCATAGCTATTTGTTCCCACTTCCAGAGCGGAATCTCAGGCTGTTCTAGTAAACCTGACGGTTTCTGGTGTTCCGCCTTCACTTTTGCACACGTAAGGCATCGACCGACATACTCGGCTATGTCTTTCTTCATTCCCCGCCACCAATAAAATCCCCGTAAATCTTGGTACATTTTATCAGCGCCCGGATGCACAGAGTACTTGGTCTTGTGTGCTTCATCGAAGATAAGCTTCCTCAATTCGTCTACTGCCGGAATCCATATACGATCTTGGTAGTAGATAACTCCATCTGATTTTGTTTCAAACTATTTCTCTGCTCCACAGTCAACTTCTTTCTTCAGATTTCCTCTATCAACTGATTCTTGCTGTGCCTGGATAATCTTGTCACGTAGGCTTGTCTGCACAGTCATCCCCATTGCTCTGACGCGCAAGGGTTTGATCAGTTCCTTCCGGCTCAAGGCATCAGCTACAACGTTCGCCTTTTCCGGATGATACTTGATTACACAGTCGTAATCATTCAGAAGTTCAACCCAACGTCGCTGTCGCATGTTGAGCTCCTTCTAATCAAAAATATGCTGCAGACTCTTGTGATCAGTAAATATGGTACATTTAGTGCCATATAGATAATGTCTCCAAATCTTCAATGCGAAGATTACAGCTCCCAGTTCTAGATAATGAGTAGTGTAGTTCTTCTCATAAATCTTCAACTGTCTTGATGCATACGCGATAACTTTGTCCCGTTGCATTAACACGCAACCAAATCCCTGATGGGAGGCATCACAATACACTACAAAGTCATCACAGCCTTTTGGGAGAGATAAGATTGGAGCATCACATAACTTCTGCTTCAAGGTTTGGAAAGCGTCTTCTTGTTTCTGCTCCCAAACAAACGGTTCACTTTTCTGAGTTAGCTTGGTGAGAGGCAGAGCTATCTTAGTAAAGTTTGAGATAACCTTCTATAATAACCTACCAATCCCAGAAAAGACAGTATCTCCGTTGGTGTCTTCAGAGTATCCCAGTTCTTTATTGCTTCAATCTTGGCGGGATCTACGTGTATTCCCTCGCTGTCGACTACATGACCCAGAAATTGAACTTCTCTTAGCCAAAATTAACACTTAGAGAATTTGGCATAAAGTTTCTCTTCTTTCAACAGCTCCAAGGTCTTCCTGAGGTGTTACTCATGTTCAGCTTTGCTCTTAGAATAAATCAGTATGTCATCAATGAAAACAATGACAAACTGATCTAAATACGGCTTGCACACTTAGTTCACGAGGTCCATGAATACCGCTGGTGCATTTGTCAATCCGAAAGGCATCACCATAAACTCGTAGTGCCCATATCTGGTTCGGAACGCCGTCTTTGGTATGTGTAACATCAGTGCCGGAACCGTACCGGAACAGTGATCACAAACAGTAACATGAACAGTAATCAGGTACGAACTACATGCTTTTCAATTCATGTCATGTTCAAAATCATATGTCATTATCATTTAGTGTTATCAAACAGGGAATTCAGAATCATTTTTTGAAAAACAAAACTTAGAAAACATGGTTCATTAGTCAGATAATTATCTGACACTACAGAACCAACATGTGATTATTTGTTAGGATTTATTATGTATAAACGTATGTGAGGCTTTATAGAACAAAACAAAACGGATGTCGTTACGTGAATGCTAAATCGACGGATTGTTCGTATAGGTGACGATCTGTACGAATAAATCTGAAAGTTTAACGTTCTGAATGATATCCGATAATTAGAAAACAATATTGAAAAGTATAGTTATCGCCGTGTTCGTACGGGTGACGATTCGCACGAATACGTGCTACGACTGTACGATTCGATTTTAAACAGTAAATGTAATCTTTCTGGAAAATTTAAAATAAACAGAAGATATTAGTTAATTTATTAGGAATCACAACCTAGTTTAATTTTGTAAATCTTATTTTAATTCCGAGTCGTTTTTACGAAGAAACGACATTTTACGCGAAACCGAATGAAACCGAACTACTGGGTATTTTGAATCATTAAATGAGCTCTTTATTGTCACCACCAACCACCATCTACCATTTCCATCAAAATTTCGTGACTCTCTCTCTCTAGAATTTCTCCACATTCTCTCTACAATTTCTTGCTCCAATCTCTACCATTTCAAGCATTCTTGGTGTCAAAACGACCATCATCATCTGTAGATCACGGAAGTACAAAGGATTCAAGCTTTTATCCGTAGATTTTGAGGTAAATATCCATTTTTATTTCGGTTTTAGGGTGTATCACGAACCCTTTTGTTTGTTGTTGTTTTAACCGGCCTAAACACTCATAAACACTTAGATGAACTATTGTAAACGACTAGAAAGCTTTAGGGACTAATCTGTAACAGGATAGGGTTGAAGATGAAGAGGACGATGCAGGTTCGTGAGCTGAATTCGATCGGCCGAATAGCCGAACCTATGTTCCATGGGTGTACCTGGGTCTTAGACGAACCTGCTGACAGCCGAACCCTGTGCACTGCGAGCCGAACCCTGTACTCTGCGGGCCGAACCTGTGCACAGGTGGCCGAACCTGACTCTGACAAATAGCCAGAGCCGAACCTGGCAGTCTCCTTCTTAGCCGAACCTTCCATAGCAGCCGAACCCAAAGAAGGCGAACCCTATGGGTACCAAACCTAGCATGGACGAACCTAGGATGGACGAACCTAGTATGGACGAACCTGGACTTGGCCGATCCTAGCATGGACGAACCTAGCATGGACGAATCTAGCATGGACGAACCTAGCATGGACGAACCTAGTATGGACGAACCTGGACTTGGCCGAACCCTAAAGGTTCGCCGAACCTATGGTTGTTGCCAATAGGTTCGTTGCCTTCAGGCGGATTGAACCTAAGTGTTATCAATTTATCGTATTGATAGGTCTAGGGCTGTTAAACGTAGTTTTAAGAACAAGGAAATGAAAATACGAGTGCTCAAAGCTTAGAATGAACTAAGGAACATGCATTAATGGATGTTATTGCATAAGGTGTTGGTGTTAATTTCAACATCTACATCTAACACTTAGAAATTTCATACGAAAATATAACTAAATTAGATTGTTCAATTGAACACTCTAAACTAAGTTATACACACGGACGAACAAAGAACTATCGGAAACAAAGATCTAGTAATAGGTTTAAGGTTAATTGAATGTAATTGACCTAAGCCTAACTTGTTGATCATAATTTCTTAAATTAAATGGTAAGTTTTTGATTAAGATATTCTTTAAATTAAATAAAATGATTTCTAACTTAACAACGTAAAAATAAAGTGTTTAAAATGTTCTAATCAAGGTATATTTAAGATGACAATGTGAACCATACATCACTAAGGTGTAATGGTCATTATTTATGAGATTGGGTTTATGATTGGGTAATAAGTTAGACTAGTTAGAGTTAATATTAGAATCACATTAGTAACATAGGACACTTAGTTGCACACCGAGACCAAACCTTAGATAATACGACTAATACGTATACTTATCGTATTCGAAATCTCTTAAAACAACCCAGGAACTGAAGATACTTAGTCTACAAACAAAGAGCGCGCATTTTGTGGTAGTACTTTACATGGCAACACAGGTGAGTTCATTGCCCCTTTTCTAAATGTTTTGTTTTCAAACGCAGGGCTGAGAAGCATGTGTAAATTATTTTTGCAAGATTATATTTACTTAAATGTTTTTACTTAACATATGCTTATATGTGGAATTGTCATACTAGAATCTGTCTAGGTATACTTTTTACAGGATTTCAAGGTAACTATTTTCAAAGAACTATTTTCAAATAACTATTTTCAACGAACTAAAGATCTAAAACAAAGAACTATTTTCAAAGGTCTATTTCAAAGAACTAATGGACTAATCAAAGAACTATTTTCGGGGTTGGGTTGTCAAAGAACTAACCATCTATTTCAAAGAACTAAGTACAAAGAACTATTTCAAGGGTCTGACTGGGAAATATCAAAGATAGCATGTGTCATTCTCAGGTTTGAAAGATGTCCTAGCTAGACTGATCGAATATGAGACGCATGTTTGATGATATTTACAGTATTCCCTAAACTGTTTTGAGGAACATCTGGGAAATGCTCAAAGATAACATGCGCCAAAGAACTAAAGAACTATACGAACTATGGACGGTCTAAAGAACTATAAAAGCCAAAAGATGTCCTAGCTAGACTGATTGATTATAGGTCACATGTTTGATAAGGTTTACGGATCTCCTTTACTACTAAGAACCCTGATTGCTAGACTAGTCTACTCGAGTTGACCAAGGCCCAATCATTAGGTCTTAGATTTTATTAAATGTTTATTTATTTATTAATTAAGCATTTATTTAATTGTTTCTACAAATGTTGTGGTTGATCATAATTGTGTGATGAACTTAAGGAATCAATAGAGATTTCCAACTTGTTGTATATACAGGAACAAAGAACTGAAGAACTAGCGAGTTAAGGATAGGGGTAAAATGCTTAATTATCATTAATAGCACTGCCATATGTGATTTAGTATGTGGTGGGATGTTGGCTGGGCGGGCGGTAAGTTCGACCCTACATATGCCCTATATATAAGGATACCGAATTGGATATTGCAGGTGGTGTTAATGAGATTAAGGTTGTTACCTGGGGGTTTAACAAATGTTTTGTGTTTACATTAGAACTATGGTTGAAAGGAAGTGAATGATGGGTAAAAATGCTTAATTATCATTAACAACAATGTCATATGTGGTTTAGTATGTGGTGGGATGGCGTCTGGGCGGGTTGTAGGCTCGACCCTTTCGTATGCCCTATATATAAGCATACTGAACTGGATATTACAGGTGAAGTTAATGAGGTTAGGGTTTTTACCGAAAAAGGGTTTACAAGCTATTTTCAAATACTAAACTATATGAACTCACCAACCATGTGTTGATTTTATTTTTGCATGACTTATCAGGTGACGAACAGGTCAATTAAGAAGCTAATGCTTTTGGACTAGGATTCATGATAGAAGACCTAGTATTTTTGGACCTGCATACTTTTGGAACATCATTATACAATATATTTTGTATATCTTGTGCAGATACAAGATAGAAAAATTTATGATGTTGATGATAGATTTACATTGTTAAATTATGAACGATACTGATGTAATTTAACTTTGTAATTCTATTCTATTTAGCATTTCTCATTATTATCATGTGCAATGTATACAATCTGATCTCTATGATTATTACTCACAATATCGCACCTCGAGAACCTTCCGCCCGACGGGAAATTCGATCCGTTCCTGCCGGCTTGGGGTGTGACAGTATGTCTTCGTCTTGAACTCTGAGCTGATGATATCCTGAACGTAGATCAATCTTCGAGAAATACTGTGCTCCTTGCAGTTGGTCAAATAAATCATCGACCTTAGTAATGGATACCGATTCTTGATGGTTAGCTTGTTCAGCTCTCGGTAGTCTATGCACATCCAAAACGATCCCTCTTTCTTCTTTACGAACAAAACCGGAGCACCCCAAGGTGAGTAGCTCGGTCTGAGGAAACCTTTATCAAGTAGTTCATGTAATTGGTTTGACAATTCTTGCATCTCTGAAGGTGCTAACCTGTAAGGAGATTTAGAAACAGGAGTTGCTCCAGGAACTAAGTCAATACGGAACTCTACCGGTCGTGTAGGTGGCAAACCTGGTAGATCTTCAGGAAATACTTCCGGATACTCTTTCCCTATCGGCACATCTTGAATCTTTTTCTTGTCCTTCTCCATTTCCACCACGTGAGCCAGGAAAGCTACGCACTGCTTCTGTAAACACTTACGCGCCTTTATGCAAGAAATGATTTCGACACTTCGTTTTGCTTGATCTCATCTAACTTCCAATACACGATCATCCAACAATGGAACTCGAAGCAGCTTTTCAGAACAGATGACTTCCACTCGATTAGAAGAAAGCCAATCCATTCCAACAATGATATCGAAACTACCCAACTCCATCGGTATCACGTCGATGGTGAATGTATGACCATTAAGTGTCAATGGACAATTCCTGTAAACTGTACTAACCGTGATTTGTTTCCCGTTAGCTACTTCTATGATGTAAGGGGAATCTAATTGTTCCTCTATAGAATCTAGTTGACATGCAAATTCGGTAGAGATAAAACTCTGATCCGCACCAGTGTCAAACAGAATAGATGCATAAAAGTCATGTAAGAGAAATGTACCAGTGACCACATTCGGGTCTTGGCGTGCAACTGGAGCTCCTATGGCAAAAGCTCTTCCACGAGGTGCTGGAACTGCCTGTTGTGCCTTCTTCGGGCAGTTCTTTGCAAAGTGGCCCTGTTTGCCACAGTTATAGCATCCACCGTTGTTCTAATTGTTGGGTGGAGGGAGAGCTAAAGCAGTATTTTTTGACTGCTTTATTGGGTGTCATCCTGCAGTTCTGGACCCAGTGTCCTTTTCTTCCACATCCCGTGCAGTGACAGCAGGAATTGCTTGCAGTATGATGATACTGGCACTTCGTACACAGAGGGTGTGGGCCAGTATATTGTTTCTTGTGTACATCCTGCGATGCCATGGCTACTTGGTTGAGTGGAGTGGCCATAGTGTAGTTCTTTATAGTCTTCTACTTCTTCTTCGGATTTTGGCGATGATGAGGTTTCTTGGAAGACTCTTCTTTCTGCTTGCCAGTGTTAGCCTCTCTCTTCAAATTTCCTGAGGCAACCATCAAATCAATGAGTTTCCCAGATAAACTCACAGCAGACTCCAAAGTAACAGGGTTTGCTGCAACAACTAAACCCTGAATGCAGGCGGGAAGTCCACCTACATATCTATCGATCCTCTTTTCCAGGGTTGGTACCATGTCTGGCACCAAGGCTACCAACTCATGATAGCGGGTAGTGTACCCCAAATGGTCAGCTCCATTCATCACATGATTAGCCAGCTCAGTTTCCATCCTTTGTAGCTCGTTCTTCAGACATAATTCAGTTCTCAGAAGGGTCTTGAAGTCTTCCCATGTCATCGACATGGCTTCTTCTCTTCCTCTTGCTTGAATTTGAGAGTTCCACCAAGTCAAGGCTCGTTTGCTGAAGGTGCCAACAGAGTAACGAACCTTGTGGTGATCTGGACAACTGCAGAGGTCCAGAGTAGTCTCGATATTTTCTATCCATTGGATTAGACCAGCGGCTACTTCGTTACAGCTGAAAGTCGGCGGCTTACATCCCATAAAGACTTGTAAGAGTAATTTGAAGCACCGCCAGTGTTTCCACTGGCTTCCCCGGATGAATGTCCGGTGTTGTTGTTGTCGTTTCGTAAACGGTTGAGCATATCCGGAATCACCTCTTTCAGCTGATTTGTCAGCTGACTGCTCAGTAGTGCTGCCAAGGCAATGGTGGCAGGATCCAGTATCTGAGTCGCGTTCGGATCAACTGGTGGAGTGTGTGGAGGAGGAGGTGGCGGTGGTGGTGAGTCAGCTGCTGATGGCGTTGACGAATGTGGAGCTGAATTTTGTGGAGGTGGCACGACAGAAGGAGGTCTTCTCGGCGGCATTCTGATCATAACCAAAAGTATATTGGTTAGTGCAATGATCGAACGCAGAAGACACAATGCAAGTATGCAAATCCTATGTTCTCTACATGAAGGGTCCCTAGGTTATAGTCTAGGTCAAACAGTTTAAACAAATGACCTATATTTCTCTATAACCATGGCTCTGATACCAATCTGTCACACCTCGAGCCGGCGGGGTAGGATCGGGTTTCCCCGTCGGGCGGAAGGTTCCCGGGGCGCGATATCGTGAGTGATAATCGTGATGATCAGATTGTTTACATTGCACATGATATAAATGAGAAATGCTAAATATAATAGAATTACAAAGTTAAATTACATCAGTATTGTTTATAATTTAACAATGTAAATCTACCATCAACATCATAAATTTCTATCTTGTATTTACACAAGATATACAAAATAATCTGTATAATGATGTCTTCAAAAATATGCAGGTCCAAAATACTAAGTCTTCTATAGGAAGTCCTAGTCCATAAGAAATGACTTCTTAATTGACCTGTTCGTCACCTGAGAAGTCATGCAAAAAGATCAAGTCAACACATGGTTGGTGAGTTCACATAGTTTAGTAGTTGAAAATGATTTGAAAATGTTCCTTTCGGTAAAGACCCTAACCTCATTAACTTCAATGTAATATCCATATCGGTATGCTTATATATAGGGCATACCCCTGAGTCGAGCCTACAAGCCCGCCCAGACGCCATCCCACCACATACTAATACGCATATGACACTGTTGTTAATGATAATTAAGCATTTTTTTACCCTACAAACCTCTGATTTGAATTATGATTTCCAAAACTTGATTTACCTTTGATCCTCTTGAGTTCCTCATAGATATATGATTTCCCAAAAGTCAGTGATAGAAATAAAATGTTGATTGTTTAATTAAATAATTAAATAAAACATTTAAATACAACTAAGACATGATGATTGGGCCTTATTTGACTCAATCAATTAGACTTAGTTGTTGGTGGTTGTCCAAGTTGTAACCTCTCACACGTGACCCATGTCAGGCATAACTCACAAGGAGTACACCTGAACTGAGCGGGATTTTAATGTTTTGCCCGTTACAGCCTGACCCAATGGTCTTCTGCATCTGAGTGGGACTTTAAGGATATCCTTTGATTCTTGATCTCTTGATTCTCTTGATTTGACATTGAAATAGATTTCATTTGATCGTTCATGTTATTGCCCGTATAGCCTGACTACAAGAGTCTTCTATACCTGAAAGGGACTTCATATGTGTGTTACACGTGGTCTTGATTCCCTATACAACTGACATCCACCTTAACTTGAATATTAATGATTTCATTAGATCATAATGATTTCATTATTTTCATGATTCACACACATTTATGATTTCTGATTCCTTGAGTCTCTTGATCTTGATCTTTAGAATTTCCATGATTCACAATGATAATTGATTCTTGATCATGATTCTTTGTTCTTAGATACCACACTGAATTAGATTTCCTTTGAATATGATCTTTTGATTTTGTTCATTTGATTTCACATTGAATTTAGATTCTTGAATTTGAGCTTGATGGACTAGGGGTTGATTTAGAGTTTAAATTTAAAGTATCACTCATAAGAGTACTTTAATTTAATTTGATTATTTGATCTGTTTAATAATTACCTAGACAGGAGTCTAGGAGCATCAACAAACATATATATGTAAAACATATAATAATTAAAAGCATTTAAATAAACAGCTTAAATAAAAACAGTTTACGCATGCTTCTCAGCCCCGCGTTTTAAAACAAAAATGTTTAGAAAAGGGGCAATGAACTCACCTGTGTTGCTTTGTAAGAAATTACCACCGAAAATGCGCGCTCGTTGTTTGTAGCTTAAGTATCTTCAACACCTGAGTTGTTTTAAGAAAATTCGAATACGATAAGTACTTATAATAGTCGTCGTATCTAGGTTCGGTCTCGGTGTGCAACTAAGTGTCCTAGATACTAATGTATTTCTGAGGTTCATCTAACCTATTACCCATTATTAACCCGAATTCCACATTAATCATTTAAAGTCTTTAAGTAGAATATTTTCAAGTTAGTTATTTATTTAGGAAAATCATTTAATTAATTTAATAGGATTTATAAGCCATTTACCTTTATTAAAACATAATGAACTTTAAGAAAATAAGTTTACACCTGATGGGCTTAGATTAAACCCACTGGGCCATCCCCGGCCCGTTTATCAGTTTTTGTGTGTTCAACGATACTTGATCAATGTCTTGATTAATTAGACCTAGACAATTCATGTAAATTATCTAGATTAGTTATAAGACCTTTATGGATTTTTCTTAGAGTTGATGTGTTAATCCTTACATCAACACTAAATCTCATGCTAACGTTTTCTTAGATAATGCCATGACCTAGGGGATTTCTTGTTATCGAAACCCTCATTCTTTACTTTCTCGAACTAGATTCGTATCATTAACCATTTATATCCCAAGTTAGGCCCCATAATTACTATGATCATTCCTTAGTTTAAAGTTTCATGATGAAACCATATTCACACAAGTTAATTGCATGAGGATGGAAACCCTAATATCACTCCATGCACACACACATGTTATTTCACCATGCATGTTTATACCAACTCTAGCCCATGTGTTCAGCCTACATAACATGGGCTGCATTAGTGTTGACCGTATGAGTGTGGGCCGAAAGAGACTAGGGCGAATGGGGAACTGTCGAAAGAAAAGCCACGACCGAAGAGGGGTGGTCGAATGAGGGTTGCCGATCGAATGAAATCCAGGCGAAAGAGGGAGGGGCGAATGAGTTGGGCCGAAAGTCTTGGGATCGATCGAATGGCCTGATGGCCGAATGAGAGCTGGTCGAATGGACTTTGGCTGACAGAATGAGAAAGACGATCGAATGGCTGCTTCGGTTAAGCCCTCATTCGGCGAATGAAAGTAGGTAGGCTAAGATCATTCGGCGAATGGGAGTTCATTCGACCCCCTGGTGCTGTCACTCGGCCAAGGAGGTTTCGGACCAGGGCAGCCATGGATGTCGATCTATAGGACTAGATGACGAGTCAGAACTTGTTCCTACATTGTTCTAAGATGTTTTTGTGCAGCTCCTAAGATGGGAAATGGTTTAAAACCGGTTTCTAAATGGGTTTCAAACTAGGGTTTTCAAACCTTAAAATCGCGACTTAGATCTCATTTTTACCTCAAATCAGATGGTTTGAAGCTTCAGATCCTTGTACTTTCGTGTTCTACTAGTGATGGTGGTGATTTTGACACCAAGAACACACAATTTCGCGAAGAATTGAAGAAGTTAGGGCTAGGGTTTTTAGAGAGAGAAATGAGAGAGAGAAAGTGACGAGATGGGGTGTTGGTGGCTGGTAGCTGGTGGTGATTATGGCAAGTAAATGCCATAATAATGGCTTTAAAAATACCCGAGTGTGTTCGGGTTCGTTTGGTTTCGCGCGGTTTCGCGTGGAAACGTCGTTTTCGCGTTGTTTTCGTAACGAAACGACTCGGTTATAAAATAGAATTTATAAAATTATTTTAGGTTGTGATTCCTAATAAATTAACTAAATATCTTTTAATTATTTCAAGTTTTCAAAAATAATTAATTTATTGTTTAAAATCGAATCGTACAGTCGTCACGCGTATTCGTTCGAATCGTCACCCGTACGAACACGACGATAACCATACTTTTCAATATTGTTTTCTAATTATCGGATATCATTCAGAACGTTAAACTTTCAGATTTATTCGTACAGATCGTCACCTATACAAATAATCTGTCGGTTTAGCATTTACATAACGACATCCGTTTTGTTCTGTTCTGTAAAGTCTCTCATACGTTTATACCTAATAAAATCCTAGCAATTAATCACCTGATGGTTCTGTGTTGCCAGATAATTATCTGACTCAAGAACCATTGTTCTGAACTTGATTCACTGAAATGATTTTGATCTTACATTATGATAATATAAAATGATAATGATGGTTGATATGAATATGAAACACATTGAATTACATAGAGTTCGTACCTGATTACTGTTCATGTACTGTTCATGATCACTGTTCCGGTGACGGTTCTGGCACTGATGTTACAGTCTCCCCTTGTTAGAGAAATTTCGTCCCGAAATTTAAGAATTGTTATCGGGTACAGCTTCCTCTTCAAACAGTTGGGGATACTTTAACTTCATGTGATCTTCACATTCCCAAGTAAACTCGGGTCCGCGTCTTGTGTTCCAACGAACCTTTACAATCGGAATACGGCTTCGCCTCAGTTGCTTGACTTTGCGATCCATAATCTCTAAAGGTTCTTCGATAAAGTGTAACTGATCATCAACTTGAATCTCTTCGATTGGAATGACTAGTGATTCGTCAGCAAGGCAATTCTTTAAATTCGAGACGTGAAACACGTCATGCACACTACTGAGTTCATCTGGTAATCTCAGTCTATATGCGACAGGACCAATACGCTCGATGATCTCGAACGGTCCTACGTATCGCCGTGCTAACTTGCCTTTCTTCCCAAAACGTACTACACCTTTCCATGGGGACACCTTCAACATTACACGGTCTCCCACTTGAAATTCCAACAGCTTGCACCGTTTGTCGGCGTAGCTCTTTTGTCTGCTCCTTGTTGCTTGTAGTCTTCTTTGAATCTGGGCAATCTTGTCAGTGGTTTCCTGAATAAGCTCTGGCCTAGTTATACGATTATCTCCAACTTCAGTCCAACAGATCGGTGATCGGCATTTCCGGCCACAGAGAGCCTCGAAGGGTGCACATCCGATACTGCTGTGGTAACTGTTATTGTAGGAGAATTCGATCAGTGGCAAATGAGAATCCCAATTTCCACCAAAGTCCAATACACGAGTTCTCAGCATGTCCTCCAGGGTCTGGATTGTACGTTCGCTTTGACCATCCGCTTGTGGATGATAAGCTGTACTCAGATTTAACTGTGTCCCTAGAGATTTCTGCAGTGATTGCCAGAACCTTGATGTGAATATGCTGTCTCGATCAGAAATAATAGACAATGGCACACCGTGGCGTACCACTATCTCATTGATGTACAATCTTGCCAGTTTATCCATCGTGAACGTTTCACGCATCGGCAAGAAATGAGCAGATTTTGTCAAACGGTCAATGATTACCCAAATCGTATCGTGACCACTAGAAGTGCGGGGTAGCTTGGTGATGAAGTCCATAGCTATTTGCTCCCACTTCCAGAGTGGAATCTCAGGCTGTTCCAGTAAACCAGACGGTCTCTGGTGTTCCGCCTTTACCTTCGCACACGTTTGACATTTACCGACATATTCGGCTATTTCTTTCTTCATTCCGGGCCACCAATAAAATCCACGCAAGTCTTGGTACATTTTATCAGCACCTGGATGAACAGAGTATTTAGTCTTGTGTGCCTCATCGAAGATAAGTTTTCTCAATTCATCTACTGCTGGGATCCATATACGTTCCTGATAGTAGATCATTCCATCAGGCTTAGTCTCTAGATGTTTCTCTACTCCGCAATCAAGTTCTTGCTTCAGATTTCCTCTATCGATTGATTCCTGTTGTGCTTGAATGATCCTGTCTCGTAAGCTTGTCTGCACAGTCATCCCCATTGCTCTGACGCGCAAAGGTTTGACCCGTTCCTTCCGGCTCAAGGCATCAGCTACAACGTTCGCCTTTCCCGAATGGTACTTGATCACACAATCGTAATCATTCAGAAGTTCAACCCAACGGCGTTGTCGCATGTTGAGCTCCTTCTGATCAAAGATGTGCTGCAGACTTTTGTGATCAGTAAATATGGTACACTTGGTGCCATAGAAGTAATGTCTCCAAATCTTCAGTGCGAATATTACAGCTCCCAGTTCAAAATCATGAGTAGTGTAATTCTTCTCATGAACTTTTAACTGTCTTGATGCATATGCAATAACTTTGTCTCGTTGCATCAGTACGCAACCAAGTCCCTGATGGGATGCATCACAGTAAACAACAAAGTCATCACATCCTTCTGGGAGAGATAAAATTGGAGCATTACATAACTTCTGTTTCAATATCTGAAAAGCATCTTCTTGTTTCTGCTCCCAGACAAACGGTTCACTTTTCTGAGTTAACTTAGTGAGAGGCAAGGCTATCTTAGAAAAATTCGAGATGAATCTCCTATAATAACCCACCAATCCCAGAAAAGACCATATCTCCGTTGGTGTCTTCGGAGTGTCCCAGTTCTTTATCGCTTCAATCTTAGCGGGATCTACGTGTATTCCCTCGCTGTTGACTACGTGACCCAGAAATTGAACTTCCCTTAGCCAAAATTCACACTTAGAAAATTTGGCATAAAGTTTCTGCTCCTTCAACAGCTCCAAGATTTTCCTGAGGTGTTCCTCATGTTCAGCTTTACTTTTCGAATAAATCAGGATGTCATCGATAAAGACAATGACAAACTGATCCAAATACGACTTGCACACTCGGTTCATGAGGTCCATGAAAACCGCTGGTGCATTCTTCAATCCGAAAGGCATTACCAGAAATTCGTAATGCCCGTATCGGGTTCGGAAAGCCGTCTTCGGTATGTCTTCGTCTTGAACTCTAAGTTGATGATACCCGGACCGTAGATCGATCTTTGAAAAATACTGAGCTCCTTGTAACTGATCAAACAAGTCATCAATTCTCGGCAATGGATACCGGTTTTTGATAGTCAACTTGTTCAGCTCTCGATAGTCAATGCACATTCTAAACGATCCGTCTTTCTTCTTCACAAACAAGACCGGAGCTCCCCAAGTTGAGTAGCTCGGTCTGATGAATCCTTTATCCAGTAACTCCTGCAACTGGTTCGACAGTTCCTGCATCTCTGAAGGTGCTAGCCTGTAAGGAGATTTAGCAACAGGAGTTGCTCCAGGAACTAAGTCAATTCGGAACTCTACTGGTCGCACAAGTGGCAAACCTGGTAGATCTTCAGGGAATACTTCTGGATACTCTTTCACTACTGGTACGTCTTGTATCTTTTTCTTGTCTTTCTCCTTTTCCACCACGTGAGCCAGGAAAGCTACACACTGCTTCTGTAAACACTTACGTGCCTTTATGCAAGAAATGATTTTGACACTTCGTTTTGCTTGATCCCTTCTGACTTCCAATACACGATCATCTGATAATGGAACTCGAAGCAGCTTCTCAGAACAGATGATTTCCACTCGGTTAGAAGAAAGCCAATCCATTCCAACAATGATATCGAAACTACCCAATTCCATCGGTATCAAATTGATGGCTAACGTATGACCATTAAGTGTCAACGGGCAATTCCTGTATACTGTACTAAGTGTGATCTGTTTTCCGTTAGCTACTTCTATGACGTAAGGGGAGTCTAACTGTTCCTCTATAAAATCTAGTTGGTATGCAAAATCGGCAGAGATAAAACTCTGGTCCGCACCAGTGTCAAATAGAACAGATGCATAAAAGTCGTGTAAGAGAAACGTACCAGTGACCACATTTGGGTCCTGGCGTGCAGCTGGTGCTCCGATGGCAAATGCTCGTCCACGAGGAGCTTGAACTGCCTGTTGAGCCTTCTTCGGGCAGTTCTTTGCAAAGTGGCCTTGTTCACCACAGTTATAGCATCCTCCATTGTTCTGATTAGCTGGTGGAGGAATAGCCAAAGCAGCAATATTGACTGCTTGGTTAGGTGTCATCCGGCAGTGTTGGACCCAATGGCCCTTTCTTCCACATCCCGTACATTGCTTGCAGGGAATGTTAGCAGTGTGATGATACTGACACTTGGTACACAAAGGATGTGGGCCAGTATACTGTTTCTTGGGCACATTTTGTTGTGCCGCTGATACTTGATTGAGGGGAGTGGCCATAGTGTAGTTCTTGATGAATTTCTGCTTCTTCTTCGGTTATTGCTGGTGATGTGGCTTCTTTGAAGACTCTTCCTTGCGTTTGCAGGAGTCAGCCTCTTTCTTTAAAACTCCTGAGGCTACCATCAGATCAGTGAGTTTTCCAGCCAATCTCACTGCAGACTCGATAGTGGAAGGGTTGGCTGAAACAACCATGCCCTGAATGCAGGCGGGGAGTCCACCTACATATCTGTCTATCCTTTTCTCTAAAGTTGGTACCATGTCCGGCACCAAAGCAACTAACTCGTGATAACGAGTAGTGTACCCCATATGATCTGCCCCCTTCATCACATGATTGGATAATTCAACCTCCAATTTCTGCAGCTCATTCTTGGGGCAGAATTCCGTTCTCAGTAGTGTCTTGAAGTCTTCCCATGGCATTGCCATAGCTTCATCTCTTCCTCTGGCATTAACTTGGCCGTTCCACCAAGTCAAGGCTCGCTTGTTGAATGTTCCAGCAGAGTAGCGAACCTTGTGATGCTCTGGACAACTACAGAGATCCAGAGTGGCTTCTATTTTCTCTATCCGTTGGATTAATCCAATGGCTCCTTCAGACCCACTAAAACTGGGTGGTTTACAGCCCATAAAGGACTTGTAGGAGTGGTTTGAGGTACCACCAGTGTTTCCACTGACTTCTCTTGATGAGTTGCCAGTATTGTTGATCTCATTACGGAAACGGCTGAACATTTCCGGTAGTGCTTCTTTCATCTGGCTGGTCATCTAACTGCTCAGAAAAGTCACCAACGCAATAGTGGCAGGATCCAGCATTGGTGTTGTGCTCGGGCCAGATGATTGAGTTATCAGTGGAGGAGGAGGAGGAGGCGGTGGAGGAGGAGGAGGTGGCGGTGATGGTGTCGAAGAGTGTGGAGCTTGGTCTTGTGTTGATGTCAACAGGGGAAGTTGTCTTCGTGGCAGCATTCTGATCATAACCAATAAAGATATTGGTTAGTGCAATGATCGAATACAGAAGACAGTATGCAAGTAAAGTCTTAAGTCCTGTGTTCTCTACATGCAGGGTCCCTAGGTTATAGTCTAGGCCAAACCGTTTAAATAAGTGACCTATATTTCTCTATAACCATGGCTCTGATACCAATCTGTCACACCCCGAGCCGGCGGGGTAGGATCGGGTTTCCCCGTCGGGCGGAAGGTTCCCGGGGCGCGATATCGTGAGTGATAATCGTGATGATCAGATTGTTTACATTGCACATGATATAAATGAGAAATGCTAAATATAATAGAATTACAAAGTTAAATTACATCAGTATTGTTTATAATTTAACAATGTAAATCTACCATCAACATCATAAATTTCTATCTTGTATTTACACAAGATATACAAAATAATCTGTATAATGATGTCTTCAAAAATATGCAGGTCCAAAATACTAAGTCTTCTATAGGAAGTCCTAGTCCATAAGAAATGACTTCTTAATTGACCTGTTCGTCACCTGAGAAGTCATGCAAAAAGATCAAGTCAACACATGGTTGGTGAGTTCACATAGTTTAGTAGTTGAAAATGATTTGAAAATGTTCCTTTCGGTAAAGACCCTAACCTCATTAACTTCAATGTAATATCCATATCGGTATGCTTATATATAGGGCATACCCCTGAGTCGAGCCTACAAGCCCGCCCAGACGCCATCCCACCACATACTAATACGCATATGACACTGTTGTTAATGATAATTAAGCATTTTTTTACCCTACAAACCTCTGATTTGAATTATGATTTCCAAAACTTGATTTACCTTTGATCCTCTTGAGTTCCTCATAGATATATGATTTCCCAAAAGTCAGTGATAGAAATAAAATGTTGATTGTTTAATTAAATAATTAAATAAAACATTTAAATACAACTAAGACATGATGATTGGGCCTTATTTGACTCAATCAATTAGACTTAGTTGTTGGTGGTTGTCCAAGTTGTAACCTCTCACACGTGACCCATGTCAGGCATAACTCACAAGGAGTACACCTGAACTGAGCGGGATTTTAATGTTTTGCCCGTTACAGCCTGACCCAATGGTCTTCTGCATCTGAGTGGGACTTTAAGGATATCCTTTGATTCTTGATCTCTTGATTCTCTTGATTTGACATTGAAATAGATTTCATTTGATCGTTCATGTTATTGCCCGTATAGCCTGACTACAAGAGTCTTCTATACCTGAAAGGGACTTCATATGTGTGTTACACGTGGTCTTGATTCCCTATACAACTGACATCCACCTTAACTTGAATATTAATGATTTCATTAGATCATAATGATTTCATTATTTTCATGATTCACACACATTTATGATTTCTGATTCCTTGAGTCTCTTGATCTTGATCTTTAGAATTTCCATGATTCACAATGATAATTGATTCTTGATCATGATTCTTTGTTCTTAGATACCACACTGAATTAGATTTCCTTTGAATATGATCTTTTGATTTTGTTCATTTGATTTCACATTGAATTTAGATTCTTGAATTTGAGCTTGATGGACTAGGGGTTGATTTAGAGTTTAAATTTAAAGTATCACTCATAAGAGTACTTTAATTTAATTTGATTATTTGATCTGTTTAATAATTACCTAGACAGGAGTCTAGGAGCATCAACAAACATATATATGTAAAACATATAATAATTAAAAGCATTTAAATAAACAGCTTAAATAAAAACAGTTTACGCATGCTTCTCAGCCCCGCGTTTTAAAACAAAAATGTTTAGAAAAGGGGCAATGAACTCACCTGTGTTGCTTTGTAAGAAATTACCACCGAAAATGCGCGCTCGTTGTTTGTAGCTTAAGTATCTTCAACACCTGAGTTGTTTTAAGAAAATTCGAATACGATAAGTACTTATAATAGTCGTCGTATCTAGGTTCGGTCTCGGTGTGCAACTAAGTGTCCTAGATACTAATGTATTTCTGAGGTTCATCTAACCTATTACCCATTATTAACCCGAATTCCACATTAATCATTTAAAGTCTTTAAGTAGAATATTTTCAAGTTAGTTATTTATTTAGGAAAATCATTTAATTAATTTAATAGGATTTATAAGCCATTTACCTTTATTAAAACATAATGAACTTTAAGAAAATAAGTTTACACCTGATGGGCTTAGATTAAACCCACTGGGCCATCCCCGGCCCGTTTATCAGTTTTTGTGTGTTCAACGATACTTGATCAATGTCTTGATTAATTAGACCTAGACAATTCATGTAAATTATCTAGATTAGTTATAAGACCTTTATGGATTTTTCTTAGAGTTGATGTGCTAATCCTTACATCAACACTAAATCTCATGCTAACGTTTTGACCCTTATGATCTCTCCCATGTTGTGAATCTTTGAATGATGTTATCACCAATTGTTTAGTTGACAACCCTTGTTTAGATAATGCCATGACCTAGGGGATTTCTTGTTATCGAAACCCTCATTCTTTACTTTCTCGAACTAGATTCGTATCATTAACCATTTATATCCCAAGTTAGGCCCCATAATTACTATGATCATTCCTTAGTTTAAAGTTTCATGATGAAACCATATTCACACAAGTTAATTGCATGAGGATGGAAACCCTAATATCACTCCATGCACACACACATGTTATTTCACCATGCATGTTTATACCAACTCTAGCCCATGTGTTCAGCCTACATAACATGGGCTACATTAGTGTTGACCGTATGAGTGTGGGCCGAAAGAGACTAGGGCGAATGGGGAACTGTCGAAAGAAAAGCCACGACCGAAGAGGGGTGGTCGAATGAGGGTTGCCGATCGAATGAAATCCAGGCGAAAGAGGGAGGGGCGAATGAGTTGGGCCGAAAGTCTTGGGATCGATCGAATGGCCTGATGGCCGAATGAGAGCTGGTCGAATGGACTTTGGCTGACAGAATGAGAAAGACGATCGAATGGCTGCTTCGGTTAAGCCCTCATTCGGCGAATGAAAGTAGGTAGGCTAAGATCATTCGGCGAATGGGAGTTCATTCGACCCCCTGGTGCTGTCACTCGGCCAAGGAGGTTTCGGACCAGGGCAGCCATGGATGTCGATCTATAGGACTAGATGACGAGTCAGAACTTGTTCCTACATTGTTCTAAGATGTTTTTGTGCAGCTCCTAAGATGGGAAATGGTTTAAAACCGGTTTCTAAATGGGTTTCAAACTAGGGTTTTCAAACCTTAAAATCGCGACTTAGATCTCATTTTTACCTCAAATCAGATGGTTTGAAGCTTCAGATCCTTGTACTTTCGTGTTCTACTAGTGATGGTGGTGATTTTGACACCAAGAACACACAATTTCGCGAAGAATTGAAGAAGTTAGGGCTAGGGTTTTTAGAGAGAGAAATGAGAGAGAGAAAGTGACGAGATGGGGTGTTGGTGGCTGGTAGCTGGTGGTGATTATGGCAAGTAAATGCCATAATAATGGCTTTAAAAATACCCGAGTGTGTTCGGGTTCGTTTGGTTTCGCGCGGTTTCGCGTGGAAACGTCGTTTTCGCGTTGTTTTCGTAACGAAACGACTCGGTTATAAAATAGAATTTATAAAATTATTTTAGGTTGTGATTCCTAATAAATTAACTAAATATCTTTTAATTATTTCAAGTTTTCAAAAATAATTAATTTATTGTTTAAAATCGAATCGTACAGTCGTCACGCGTATTCGTTCGAATCGTCACCCGTACGAACACGACGATAACCATACTTTTCAATATTGTTTTCTAATTATCGGATATCATTCAGAACGTTAAACTTTCAGATTTATTCGTACAGATCGTCACCTATACAAATAATCTGTCGGTTTAGCATTTACATAACGACATCCGTTTTGTTCTGTTCTGTAAAGTCTCTCATACGTTTATACCTAATAAAATCCTAGCAATTAATCACCTGATGGTTCTGTGTTGCCAGATAATTATCTGACTCAAGAACCATTGTTCTGAACTTGATTCACTGAAATGATTTTGATCTTACATTATGATAATATAAAATGATAATGATGGTTGATATGAATATGAAACACATTGAATTACATAGAGTTCGTACCTGATTACTGTTCATGTACTGTTCATGATCACTGTTCCGGTGACGGTTCTGGCACTGATGTTACAGTCTCCCCTTGTTAGAGAAATTTCGTCCCGAAATTTAAGAATTGTTATCGGGTACAGCTTCCTCTTCAAACAGTTGGGGATACTTTAACTTCATGTGATCTTCACATTCCCAAGTAAACTCGGGTCCGCGTCTTGTGTTCCAACGAACCTTTACAATCGGAATACGGCTTCGCCTCAGTTGCTTGACTTTGCGATCCATAATCTCTAAAGGTTCTTCGATAAAGTGTAACTGATCATCAACTTGAATCTCTTCGATTGGAATGACTAGTGATTCGTCAGCAAGGCAATTCTTTAAATTCGAGACGTGAAACACGTCATGCACACTACTGAGTTCATCTGGTAATCTCAGTCTATATGCGACAGGACCAATACGCTCGATGATCTCGAACGGTCCTACGTATCGCCGTGCTAACTTGCCTTTCTTCCCAAAACGTACTACACCTTTCCATGGGGACACCTTCAACATTACACGGTCTCCCACTTGAAATTCCAACAGCTTGCACCGTTTGTCGGCGTAGCTCTTTTGTCTGCTCCTTGTTGCTTGTAGTCTTCTTTGAATCTGGGCAATCTTGTCAGTGGTTTCCTGAATAAGCTCTGGCCTAGTTATACGATTATCTCCAACTTCAGTCCAACAGATCGGTGATCGGCATTTCCGGCCACAGAGAGCCTCGAAGGGTGCACATCCGATACTGCTGTGGTAACTGTTATTGTAGGAGAATTCGATCAGTGGCAAATGAGAATCCCAATTTCCACCAAAGTCCAATACACGAGTTCTCAGCATGTCCTCCAGGGTCTGGATTGTACGTTCGCTTTGACCATCCGTTTGTGGATGATAAGCTGTACTCAGATTTAACTGTGTCCCTAGAGATTTCTGCAGTGATTGCCAGAACCTTGATGTGAATATGCTGTCTCGATCAGAAATAATAGACAATGGCACACCGTGGCGTACCACTATCTCATTGATGTACAATCTTGCCAGTTTATCCATCGTGAACGTTTCACGCATCGGCAAGAAATGAGCAGATTTTGTCAAACGGTCAATGATTACCCAAATCGTATCGTGACCACTAGAAGTGCGGGGTAGCTTGGTGATGAAGTCCATAGCTATTTGCTCCCACTTCCAGAGTGGAATCTCAGGCTGTTCCAGTAAACCAGACGGTCTCTGGTGTTCCGCCTTTACCTTCGCACACGTTTGACATTTACCGACATATTCGGCTATTTCTTTCTTCATTCCGGGCCACCAATAAAATCCACGCAAGTCTTGGTACATTTTATCAGCACCTGGATGAACAGAGTATTTAGTCTTGTGTGCCTCATCGAAGATAAGTTTTCTCAATTCATCTACTGCTGGGATCCATATACGTTCCTGATAGTAGATCATTCCATCAGGCTTAGTCTCTAGATGTTTCTCTACTCCGCAATCAAGTTCTTGCTTCAGATTTCCTCTATCGATTGATTCCTGTTGTGCTTGAATGATCCTGTCTCGTAAGCTTGTCTGCACAGTCATCCCCATTGCTCTGACGCGCAAAGGTTTGACCCGTTCCTTCCGGCTCAAGGCATCAGCTACAACGTTCGCCTTTCCCGAATGGTACTTGATCACACAATCGTAATCATTCAGAAGTTCAACCCAACGGCGTTGTCGCATGTTGAGCTCCTTCTGATCAAAGATGTGCTGCAGACTTTTGTGATCAGTAAATATGGTACACTTGGTGCCATAGAAGTAATGTCTCCAAATCTTCAGTGCGAATATTACAGCTCCCAGTTCAAAATCATGAGTAGTGTAATTCTTCTCATGAACTTTTAACTGTCTTGATGCATATGCAATAACTTTGTCTCGTTGCATCAGTACGCAACCAAGTCCCTGATGGGATGCATCACAGTAAACAACAAAGTCATCACATCCTTCTGGGAGAGATAAAATTGGAGCATTACATAACTTCTGTTTCAATATCTGAAAAGCATCTTCTTGTTTCTGCTCCCAGACAAACGGTTCACTTTTCTGAGTTAACTTAGTGAGAGGCAAGGCTATCTTAGAAAAATTCGAGATGAATCTCCTATAATAACCCACCAATCCCAGAAAAGACCATATCTCCGTTGGTGTCTTCGGAGTGTCCCAGTTCTTTATCGCTTCAATCTTAGCGGGATCTACGTGTATTCCCTCGCTGTTGACTACGTGACCCAGAAATTGAACTTCCCTTAGCCAAAATTCACACTTAGAAAATTTGGCATAAAGTTTCTGCTCCTTCAACAGCTCCAAGATTTTCCTGAGGTGTTCCTCATGTTCAGCTTTACTTTTCGAATAAATCAGGATGTCATCGATAAAGACAATGACAAACTGATCCAAATACGACTTGCACACTCGGTTCATGAGGTCCATGAAAACCGCTGGTGCATTCTTCAATCCGAAAGGCATTACCAGAAATTCGTAATGCCCGTATCGGGTTCGGAAAGCCGTCTTCGGTATGTCTTCGTCTTGAACTCTAAGTTGATGATACCCGGACCGTAGATCGATCTTTGAAAAATACTGAGCTCCTTGTAACTGATCAAACAAGTCATCAATTCTCGGCAATGGATACCGGTTTTTGATAGTCAACTTGTTCAGCTCTCGATAGTCAATGCACATTCTAAACGATCCGTCTTTCTTCTTCACAAACAAGACCGGAGCTCCCCAAGTTGAGTAGCTCGGTCTGATGAATCCTTTATCCAGTAACTCCTGCAACTGGTTCGACAGTTCCTGCATCTCTGAAGGTGCTAGCCTGTAAGGAGATTTAGCAACAGGAGTTGCTCCAGGAACTAAGTCAATTCGGAACTCTACTGGTCGCACAAGTGGCAAACCTGGTAGATCTTCAGGGAATACTTCTGGATACTCTTTCACTACTGGTACGTCTTGTATCTTTTTCTTGTCTTTCTCCTTTTCCACCACGTGAGCCAGGAAAGCTACACACTGCTTCTGTAAACACTTACGTGCCTTTATGCAAGAAATGATTTTGACACTTCGTTTTGCTTGATCCCTTCTGACTTCCAATACACGATCATCTGATAATGGAACTCGAAGCAGCTTCTCAGAACAGATGATTTCCACTCGGTTAGAAGAAAGCCAATCCATTCCAACAATGATATCGAAACTACCCAATTCCATCGGTATCAAATTGATGGCTAACGTATGACCATTAAGTGTCAACGGGCAATTCCTGTATACTGTACTAAGTGTGATCTGTTTTCCGTTAGCTACTTCTATGACGTAAGGGGAGTCTAACTGTTCCTCTATAAAATCTAGTTGGTATGCAAAATCGGCAGAGATAAAACTCTGGTCCGCACCAGTGTCAAATAGAACAGATGCATAAAAGTCGTGTAAGAGAAACGTACCAGTGACCACATTTGGGTCCTGGCGTGCAGCTGGTGCTCCGATGGCAAATGCTCGTCCACGAGGAGCTTGAACTGCCTGTTGAGCCTTCTTCGGGCAGTTCTTTGCAAAGTGGCCTTGTTCACCACAGTTATAGCATCCTCCATTGTTCTGATTAGCTGGTGGAGGAATAGCCAAAGCAGCAATATTGACTGCTTGGTTAGGTGTCATCCGGCAGTGTTGGACCCAATGGCCCTTTCTTCCACATCCCGTACATTGCTTGCAGGGAATGTTAGCAGTGTGATGATACTGACACTTGGTACACAAAGGATGTGGGCCAGTATACTGTTTCTTGGGCACATTTTGTTGTGCCGCTGATACTTGATTGAGGGGAGTGGCCATAGTGTAGTTCTTGATGAATTTCTGCTTCTTCTTCGGTTATTGCTGGTGATGTGGCTTCTTTGAAGACTCTTCCTTGCGTTTGCAGGAGTCAGCCTCTTTCATTAAAACTCCTGAGGCTACCATCAGATCAGTGAGTTTTCCAGCCAATCTCACTGCAGACTCGATAGTGGAAGGGTTGGCTGAAACAACCATGCCCTGAATGCAGGCGGGGAGTCCACCTACATATCTGTCTATCCTTTTCTCTAAAGTTGGTACCATGTCCGGCACCAAAGCAACTAACTCGTGATAACGAGTAGTGTACCCCATATGATCTGCCCCCTTCATCACATGATTGGATAATTCAACCTCCAATTTCTGCAGCTCATTCTTGGGGCAGAATTCCGTTCTCAGTAGTGTCTTGAAGTCTTCCCATGGCATTGCCATAGCTTCATCTCTTCCTCTGGCATTAACTTGGCCGTTCCACCAAGTCAAGGCTCGCTTGTTGAATGTTCCAGCAGAGTAGCGAACCTTGTGATGCTCTGGACAACTACAGAGATCCAGAGTGGCTTCTATTTTCTCTATCCGTTGGATTAATCCAATGGCTCCTTCAGACCCACTAAAACTGGGTGGTTTACAGCCCATAAAGGACTTGTAGGAGTGGTTTGAGGTACCACCAGTGTTTCCACTGACTTCTCTTGATGAGTTGCCAGTATTGTTGATCTCATTACGGAAACGGCTGAACATTTCCGGTAGTGCTTCTTTCATCTGGCTGGTCATCTAACTGCTCAGAAAAGTCACCAACGCAATAGTGGCAGGATCCAGCATTGGTGTTGTGCTCGGGCCAGATGATTGAGTTATCAGTGGAGGAGGAGGAGGAGGCGGTGGAGGAGGAGGAGGTGGCGGTGATGGTGTCGAAGAGTGTGGAGCTTGGTCTTGTGTTGATGTCAACAGGGGAAGTTGTCTTCGTGGCAGCATTCTGATCATAACCAATAAAGATATTGGTTAGTGCAATGATCGAATACAGAAGACAGTATGCAAGTAAAGTCTTAAGTCCTGTGTTCTCTACATGCAGGGTCCCTAGGTTATAGTCTAGGCCAAACCGTTTAAATAAGTGACCTATATTTCTCTATAACCATGGCTCTGATACCAATCTGTCACACCCCGAGCCGGCGGGGTAGGATCGGGTTTCCCCGTCGGGCGGAAGGTTCCCGGGGCGCGATATCGTGAGTGATAATCGTGATGATCAGATTGTTTACATTGCACATGATATAAATGAGAAATGCTAAATATAATAGAATTACAAAGTTAAATTACATCAGTATTGTTTATAATTTAACAATGTAAATCTACCATCAACATCATAAATTTCTATCTTGTATTTACACAAGATATACAAAATAATCTGTATAATGATGTCTTCAAAAATATGCAGGTCCAAAATACTAAGTCTTCTATAGGAAGTCCTAGTCCATAAGAAATGACTTCTTAATTGACCTGTTCGTCACCTGAGAAGTCATGCAAAAAGATCAAGTCAACACATGGTTGGTGAGTTCACATAGTTTAGTAGTTGAAAATGATTTGAAAATGTTCCTTTCGGTAAAGACCCTAACCTCATTAACTTCAATGTAATATCCATATCGGTATGCTTATATATAGGGCATACCCCTGAGTCGAGCCTACAAGCCCGCCCAGACGCCATCCCACCACATACTAATACGCATATGACACTGTTGTTAATGATAATTAAGCATTTTTTTACCCTACAAACCTCTGATTTGAATTATGATTTCCAAAACTTGATTTACCTTTGATCCTCTTGAGTTCCTCATAGATATATGATTTCCCAAAAGTCAGTGATAGAAATAAAATGTTGATTGTTTAATTAAATAATTAAATAAAACATTTAAATACAACTAAGACATGATGATTGGGCCTTATTTGACTCAATCAATTAGACTTAGTTGTTGGTGGTTGTCCAAGTTGTAACCTCTCACACGTGACCCATGTCAGGCATAACTCACAAGGAGTACACCTGAACTGAGCGGGATTTTAATGTTTTGCCCGTTACAGCCTGACCCAATGGTCTTCTGCATCTGAGTGGGACTTTAAGGATATCCTTTGATTCTTGATCTCTTGATTCTCTTGATTTGACATTGAAATAGATTTCATTTGATCGTTCATGTTATTGCCCGTATAGCCTGACTACAAGAGTCTTCTATACCTGAAAGGGACTTCATATGTGTGTTACACGTGGTCTTGATTCCCTATACAACTGACATCCACCTTAACTTGAATATTAATGATTTCATTAGATCATAATGATTTCATTATTTTCATGATTCACACACATTTATGATTTCTGATTCCTTGAGTCTCTTGATCTTGATCTTTAGAATTTCCATGATTCACAATGATAATTGATTCTTGATCATGATTCTTTGTTCTTAGATACCACACTGAATTAGATTTCCTTTGAATATGATCTTTTGATTTTGTTCATTTGATTTCACATTGAATTTAGATTCTTGAATTTGAGCTTGATGGACTAGGGGTTGATTTAGAGTTTAAATTTAAAGTATCACTCATAAGAGTACTTTAATTTAATTTGATTATTTGATCTGTTTAATAATTACCTAGACAGGAGTCTAGGAGCATCAACAAACATATATATGTAAAACATATAATAATTAAAAGCATTTAAATAAACAGCTTAAATAAAAACAGTTTACGCATGCTTCTCAGCCCCGCGTTTTAAAACAAAAATGTTTAGAAAAGGGGCAATGAACTCACCTGTGTTGCTTTGTAAGAAATTACCACCGAAAATGCGCGCTCGTTGTTTGTAGCTTAAGTATCTTCAACACCTGAGTTGTTTTAAGAAAATTCGAATACGATAAGTACTTATAATAGTCGTCGTATCTAGGTTCGGTCTCGGTGTGCAACTAAGTGTCCTAGATACTAATGTATTTCTGAGGTTCATCTAACCTATTACCCATTATTAACCCGAATTCCACATTAATCATTTAAAGTCTTTAAGTAGAATATTTTCAAGTTAGTTATTTATTTAGGAAAATCATTTAATTAATTTAATAGGATTTATAAGCCATTTACCTTTATTAAAACATAATGAACTTTAAGAAAATAAGTTTACACCTGATGGGCTTAGATTAAACCCACTGGGCCATCCCCGGCCCGTTTATCAGTTTTTGTGTGTTCAACGATACTTGATCAATGTCTTGATTAATTAGACCTAGACAATTCATGTAAATTATCTAGATTAGTTATAAGACCTTTATGGATTTTTCTTAGAGTTGATGTGCTAATCCTTACATCAACACTAAATCTCATGCTAACGTTTTGACCCTTATGATCTCTCCCATGTTGTGAATCTTTGAATGATGTTATCACCAATTGTTTAGTTGACAACCCTTGTTTAGATAATGCCATGACCTAGGGGATTTCTTGTTATCGAAACCCTCATTCTTTACTTTCTCGAACTAGATTCGTATCATTAACCATTTATATCCCAAGTTAGGCCCCATAATTACTATGATCATTCCTTAGTTTAAAGTTTCATGATGAAACCATATTCACACAAGTTAATTGCATGAGGATGGAAACCCTAATATCACTCCATGCACACACACATGTTATTTCACCATGCATGTTTATACCAACTCTAGCCCATGTGTTCAGCCTACATAACATGGGCTACATTAGTGTTGACCGTATGAGTGTGGGCCGAAAGAGACTAGGGCGAATGGGGAACTGTCGAAAGAAAAGCCACGACCGAAGAGGGGTGGTCGAATGAGGGTTGCCGATCGAATGAAATCCATGCGAAAGAGGGAGGGGCGAATGAGTTGGGCCGAAAGTCTTGGGATCGATCGAATGGCCTGATGGCCGAATGAGAGCTGGTCGAATGGACTTTGGCTGACAGAATGAGAAAGACGATCGAATGGCTGCTTCGGTTAAGCCCTCATTCGGCGAATGAAAGTAGGTAGGCTAAGATCATTCGGCGAATGGGAGTTCATTCGACCCCCTGGTGCTGTCACTCGGCCAAGGAGGTTTCGGACCATGGCAGCCATGGATGTCGATCTATAGGACTAGATGACGAGTCAGAACTTGTTCCTACATTGTTCTAAGATGTTTTTGTGCAGCTCCTAAGATGGGAAATGGTTTAAAACCGGTTTCTAAATGGGTTTCAAACTAGGGTTTTCAAACCTTAAAATCGCGACTTAGATCTCATTTTTACCTCAAATCAGATGGTTTGAAGCTTCAGATCCTTGTACTTTCGTGTTCTACTAGTGATGGTGGTGATTTTGACACCAAGAACACACAATTTCGCGAAGAATTGAAGAAGTTAGGGCTAGGGTTTTTAGAGAGAGAAATGAGAGAGAGAAAGTGACGAGATGGGGTGTTGGTGGCTGGTAGGTGGTGGTGATTATGGCAAGTAAATGCCATAATAATGGCTTTAAAAATACCCGAGTGTGTTCGGGTTCATTTGGTTTCGCGTGGTTTTGCGTGGAAACGTCGTTTTCGTAACGAAACGACTCGGTTATAAAATAGAATTTATAAAATTATTTTAGGTTGTGATTCCTAATAAATTAACTAAATATCTTTTAATTATTTCAAGTTTTCAAAAATAATTAATTTATTGTTTAAAATCGAATCGTACAGTCGTCGCGCGTATTCGTTCGAATCGTCACCCGTACGAACACGACGATAACCATACTTTTCAATATTGTTTTCTAATTATCGGATATCATTCAGAACGTTAAACTTTCAGATTTATTCGTACAGATCGTCACCTATACGAATAATCTGTCGGTTTTGCATTTACGTAACGACATCCGTTTTGTTCTGTTCTGTAAAGTCTCTCATACGTTTATACCTAATAAAATCCTAGCAATTAATCACCTGATGGTTCTGTGTTGCCAGATAATGTAACATTTCGATAAATTACGTAAATTCAAAGTTTTATTTGGAAATTCGAGATTTCGTTCTTAATACAATTCATTACAAATATATATATATATATATATATATATATATATATATAAAATGAATTGTATTAAGAACGAAATCTCGAATTTCCAAATAAAACTTTGAATTTACGTAATTTATCGAAATGTTACAGTGGATTTGTAGCCTAAAGAACCGTATGCGACCGATCATGCCAAAAGCTATATAAACTAACACAAAACGCAAATTAAACACATCCCTTGGTGCGTCTATCTCCTGCGAAGCTTTCTGGGCACAAGAAATCGATTCACAATCGCGAATGATGCACAATTAGGACCTGCAAAAGCCTTGTTCGTCCTCTCTCGGCTGATCACTCGAAAACCACCAAAACATAAACAAAGGTTAGACATTTATACACCATTATGCTCGGTTTTCAGTAGGTAATCAAAGCCCTAAACTTTTATCGACGATCAGATTGTATTTCGAACGAATTTTTGGGTTAAAGAGGCTAGGGTTTTCGTTTCTTATAATCTAGAATTAGAGAAGAAGCTTCGATATTCTTTTTGTTTTAAACACGTGACTCCTTATCAAGTTTGTGGCTGTAGTTCAGCCGGTTAGATGGGCGTGTTCCATTTAATTATTCTTGGGTTCGATCCCAAGCAGGCCCAAATTTAGACCATTTTTTTTATAAAGATTTAATCGTTATTTTAAAAATTCGTTTTCACTAATAATTTTTATAAACTTAAAACTTGTTATTTAGAAATATATATATATATATATATATTACTGTTTTATAATGTTTATAAATTAGAGACTTTTATTTAAAGTTTTATTTATTTATTTATTTATTTTTGAAAAGTTATTTAAACCTATAAAACTTGCAAGGTTATTTTTATATTTTATAATTATTTAAGATGATACAAAAATATACATAAATAAATGTAACAATAATGTTAACTAAAGTTTTATGTAAAACAAGGAAACTTTATTGCTTAACTTTTAAAATTAAATATTTGTTTATAATATTTATAAACTTTCAAATATTATAGTATCAGTAAAGTCATGTATAAACTTTAATTTTATAATTTTTTTTACAAAGTTGTAATATTTACCCAAAGAAAATATTCTATCAAAGTTGTTTTAATAAATAACAATATAACCATTATTAATAAATTAACATATTATTAATTTGTTTAAGAGTAATATATTTTTTTATAACATAGAAAACTATAAATCTTTTCAATTTAGTAAAGAAAATTTTATTTAATACTAGTATTAATATGTCATTAGTTAACAATTTAGTTTATAAACTAAACATTTATCAATTTCTAAATTAGATCATAAACTTTAAAGTAATTAAACAATGATATAATTACAAAATATTTTTTTTGAAACAAAACAACTTGTAAACATAGGATATACAAATACACTAACCTAGTTTTGTTAAAAATTCTATATAAGCCATTGTTACATTACATTATGTGTGATTAAACAACATAGGTTGATTGCATTGTATTGGATATTGCTTGACTACACACTTGGCATTATTTGCAAACTCGCTCATAAATCAGGTGAGTCTTCATAGCCCATTTTTATGCTTTTATTATTTGGGGTGAAACATGTTATCAAATCTTTTAAACAATTTATGTGAAACAAGTTTATGACATTATACATGTTGAACATTAGTTAACATTTAGCATTGATCACCCCTAGTGACTATGATAGATCTATTGACCGGCAATTCCACTGTGTTTGATTTACCCTTCGGGGGAAGCCCGCAGTGATAGTTACTAGTTCAAGCATTGCGATGCTTACCATGGTCAAACATTATTCTGTTAACATTAGTTGATCTGCTTCATTTACTAATTCAATATTGTATGTTCATATTGCTTGGTTACACATATTACTTACAACATTTATAAATATTTTTCAACTATTTTGGTGTGTGTGCTTAAACCTGTGAAGCTCACCAACTTTATAGTTGACCTTTTTATTTAAACATGTTTCAGGTGGAAACGCTACTTAGGCATTGCAAGGAGATTTGATTTAGTTGATTATTATGTTTAGAATTTAAATGTTTGATTTAGTATTTCCTTTTATGATGTAATGAAAGTTTGAATTTAGTACAATAAACACCCTGTGCTTTTGAACAATATACACTTCGTGTACGCTCCGATGATTCCGCCATTGGTCGGGGTGTTACAGATAATTATCTGACTCAAGAACCATTGTTCTGAACTTGATTCACTGAAATGATTTTGATCTTGCATTATGATAATATAAAATGATAATGATGGTTGCTATGAATATGAAACACATTGAATTACATAGAGTTCGTACCTGATTACTGTTCATGTACTGTTCATGATCACTGTTCCGGTGACGGTTCCGGCACTGATGTTACATTTGGGTTTAGATTCTTGAATTTGAATTCGATGGACTAAAGGTTTGTTTAAAGTTTAGAATTAAGGTATTACTCATAAGAGTAATTAATTAACTTGTTAGTTACTTCTGCATAGAATTTCCTAAACAGGAGTCTAGGAGTATAATCAAGCATATATAAAGCAAATAATAAGTAAAAGCATTTACGTAAAACAATTTAAATAAAAAGGTTTACGCATGTTTCTCAGCCCCGCGTTTGAAAACAAAAATGTTTAGAAAAGGGGCAATGAACTCACCTGTGTTGCTTTGTATTGAATTACCACAAAATGCACGCTTTTTGTTTGTAGACTTATGTTTCTTCAGTACCTGAGTTGTTTTAAGAGGATTCGCATACGATAAGTATTTATAATAGACGCATCTAGGGTTTGGTCTCGGTGTGCAACTAAGTGTCCTATGTTACTAATGTGCTTCTAGAATTTCGTCTATCTAGGCTAAACGTATTACCCATTTGTAACCCTTATCCCACAGCAATAATTGCAAGTCTTTTATTTAAAACATCTTCAAATTAATTTACTTTATGTTAATTATTAAGTTAAAATCATTTATTTTAATTTGAAAGAGCTTACAATTTAATTTCTTTTTATTAAACATAATTAATTTAAAGGAAATGTAACTTTTCACATGATGGGCTTGGGTTAAGCCCATTGGGCCAACTTCGGGCCCATTGTCAGCCTTTGATTTCCAAGTGGTTTCTTATTAATACTTTGACTAACTAAGCCTAGATAGTTTAGATAAATCATCTAGGTTAGTCACATATCTTTATGGATTTTCCAAAGGTTTAGGTGTCGATAATTAAATCAACACTCTAAATTTTAGATTATTGTTAGACCCACATGATTTCATGATGGATCTTCCAGTGTGCTAAGCTTAATTAATGAATATTTACAATCCACACTTAGTCGTTTGCTTGATTAAGAAAACCCATTTTCGTGCACACATCCCCAAAGTGCATGCACACACTCATACACTCAATCAATTCCCATGCATACTAGCTCATCACCCAACCCATGTATGAAAGACTAAATCCGAAACTATTTAATCGAACAACCATGGACCGTACAAGCCTTGACCGAATATGTTGGGCTCAGATGTGAGCTTGGCCGAATCAGTGGGCTGGACCGAAGCAGTGGGCCGACAGAATGGCCATAGGCCGGTCGAAAGGGCACCGGGCCGAATGAAAGTGCTGGGCCGAGAGAATGAGTCCCGACCGAATGGGTCTAGGCGAATGGAGGATCCGGCTGATCGAATGGGTGTTGGGCGACAGAAGGAGGCTGGCCGACTGAGTCTTGGTTCGGGCGAAGAAGAACTAGCCGACTGAGCCTGGCCATTCGGCCAAAGGTGGCTCGAATGTGCTCATTCGTTGAGCTGGTGACCTTGCCATTCGGGAGTTCGAACCTCTCCACTATGGCAGCTCAATCTTTGATCTAGAGGCTAATCCTTGGTGTATAGCAAGTTCCTAACTTATTCTAAATGTATCTCATGGTGATTCCCTAAAGTTTTGAAGTGTGTTGGTCGGTTTCAAGAAGAGGGTCGATTCTAGGGTTTTCAAGACCCTAAAACCGAACAAGATGCATGGATTTACCTCGAATTTGTTGGATAAAACTTTAGATCAGTTGTACTTCTATGATCTACGAGTTGTGATGATTGTTTTGACATCAAAAACACGCGATTTCGTGGAGTATTGAAGGAGTTAGAGCTAGGGTTTCTAGAGAGAGAAAGAAGAGAGAGAGTGACGATTTGGGGGTGAAAAATCTGGTTGGTGAGGTTGGTGGGGGAATTAAATGCCATCTTAAATGATGGTGAAATACCCGGTTATGTCCGGGTTCGTTCGGTTCCGCTCGGTTTCGCGTAAAACGTCGGATTTTTAGTCGTTTTCGTAACGAAACGACTCGGTTTTAAACAAGAGTTTGAAAAATTATTTTCGGTTGTGATCCCTAATAAATTAACTAATTATCTTCCGTTTATTTTAAATTTCTGAAAATTTTTAATTAACTGTTTAAGAATCGAATCGTCACCCGTACGAACACAACGATAACTACACTTTTCAATATGGTTTTCTAATTATTGGACATCATTCAGAACGTTAAACTTTCAGATATATTCGTACAGATCGTCACCTATACGAATAATCCGTCAATTTAGCATTCACGTAACGACATCCGTTATTGTTTTGTTCTGTAAAGCCTCACATACGATTATACATAATAAAATCCTAACAATTAATCACATGATGGTTCTACATCGCCAGATAATTATCTGACTGATGAACCATGTTACTGAGTTTTGTTTATCTGAAATGATTCTGAATTTGCTGTTTGATAACACGAAATGATAATGATATATGGTATGATTATGTCATGAAATGAAACACGTATAATTCGTACCTGATTACTGTTCAAGTTATTGTTGAGATCACTGTTCCGGTGACGTTTCCGGCACTGATGTTACAGTTCACGAACACTAACAGAACGAAAATTTTTGTTCGTGTTCGTTCATTAAGGAATTTTTCTTGTTCACGAACGCTAACGAACACATAATATTTAAACAATAAAAATCAACGTTCTTAAATTCAAGCATTGGAGATAATCGTTTATAAATATATAAATTAAAATTTTATAGTATTAAACTAAAAATAACTTAAATATTATGGTATTAAACTAAAAATAACTTAAATATTATGATGTTAAACTAAAAATAACTTAAATATTATGGTATTAAAATAAAAATAACTTAAAAATATGCAACACATTTAATTAATAAATAAATATAATAAATTAACTTAACCGAACATAAACGAACGTAAACGAACATGTTACCAAACGTTCACGAAAACAAATGATGAACACGACCTCTGTTCATGTTCGTTCATTTAACTAAACGAACATAATTTCTTGTTCTTGTTCGTGTTCGTTCATTTATTAAATAAAAGAACTTCCCGACGAACAGTTCATGAACTGTTCGCTGAACGTTCGGTTCGTTTACACGTTACACGTTACAGCCCTACTTAAGATGAAAGAGCAACAAAAAATAACATAACTGAAAGATGAACAATATGTTTGAGCAAAATTAAAGATTTACAACAGAACCAAACAAAACGCCCAAACATATATTGCGATATATCATGATCTCTATGTTTCGTGATCAAGATTTGCTTGAAAATTAAGGGGACAATGTTAATAAAAATAAGACAAAATGAGCAACAAAGAATCCATTATATATTGAAAGACAGATTGTGATCCTCACCTTGGTATGATTACGATAAAACACCCAAACGTACAAAATATCGAAAGCGTGTGCCGAAGACATTTCAGGAAAAGTTCATGTATTAACAAATAAACACTGTATTTGTCTTTGCAACCATTCTTGAGGGGCTATTATGCAACTTATTTGCATCTTTTTATAATAACTTTTCAAATGTTCTTCGTGACAGGTTATATTATTTTTTATGATTATTTCACTTTTTTTTCTTTTGAAGTATTTGCAACTAACTCATATATTTTTTTTAAATAGCTAAAATAGTTTATATACACTGCTAGAAACTTGAGAATTGGCGAGGGAAAAATGAACGAAAGTTTTACGATTATTTTGCAACTGAAAATGAATAGTCACAAATTAGTGACTAAACTGAGATGCTAATTATCACGATGAATTATATTTGTTTGGTACAATATAATATTGTCAATATAAATGTTAATAAAAGCGTACGAACATAAAAAAAAAAAAAATACAAGAATTAATCAGAAAACATGTTGTGTAGATTGTTAAATTTTTTTTAATTGCGACCTCTTTAATTTATTTTGTTAAAATAAATTATTAAAGATAATTACAAATTCTATATAACTCATTTTCAAAGGTCGGTGAAGATACGTGCCTCCGTGCGATTTGGCGATCTTTTAGCCTTTTTTTGGATTTTATAGACAATACATTTAAGTTATATATTTTTGTTCTGTGCGAAAAAAACCTTTTCAGCTTGGTTGAGTTGGTTATTATATACTTTGTAAACTAGGAGTTATAATTTGGCACAAGTTCGAACCCTCTTGCCGTCTTGCGTAAATTTTATAGCCTCCTTTTTTTAAACTATAGTATTCTCTTCAATTTTTTAATTTTAATGTTTCTTAACTTCTATGAAACATAAAAATTTTTATACACTCGTTTGAAAAACTCTTTTTATTTTTTTCTCCTGATTGCACTAAGTTCCTTATTATCTTTGTTCTTTTTATTTTTTGAACTTTTCTTCATTTCATTTAAGTATCTCATCTTAATTATTTTATTTAATTTTTTTTTTTGGTTTTTAATCATATAATATTTCTCTCTCTCTTTTTTTTTAACTTTTAATATTCCTAATGTATATGAAACATACAAATTGCTATATATTCTTTTGAAAATATCAGTATAATTTTTCTTTTTCTTTTTTGCTAATTCGACCTCTATTCTAGTTTCTTATATTTGTAGAATTATTTCTTTAGCTTTTTTTTTTTATTTTTTTAAAGTATCGCATCTTTACTATTTTATTTAATTCTTACGTAATTGTTTGGACGCAAGTCGTAGCTACCTGAAGCTCTCTTTTAGTTTCGAATATTTCTTTATTTTTCTTTTTACATTTTTTTATTAGTCTCTAATCTTTCTTTCTTAATTTTCTTTATCTTCTTTTTTGACATTTTTTATATGTCTCTTATTAAATTATATTTTCAAAATTGTTATACAAGAGCATACGAAGACATGATAATATTTTATCTTTGTTTGTGTCTTCATAACCAATTTGTTACAACCTCATATGTATTTTTGAGTATTACCATCACTTTATAATATTAATGTTTTCATCGTAACAGCCCGCCGCATCGCGCGGGTAACATTACTAGTTTATCTAACTTTGTAAGAAAGCATTTGCTAAAGATTTATCTTTATATTATTAAAAAAATAGTCTAAAAGCGACGAATCTCGACATGCATTTTCTTGAAATGTGTCGCTATGCCAATTGCCAAAGCATGGTAGTGTATTTAAATTTATTTAAAAAGCTTTCCAGTTATAATCGTGATGACATCAATAAACCTAAAATTTTCAATATCCACGCTTTTAAATAATAAGATTTCATCTATGTTTACTCTCTTTTTTTAACGAGTGTTCAGCGGCATGTCTTTTTATAGTCCAATTGGATCCTCGGACCTAACAACCCACGCGCTATACGGCCATAGTCCGCTACCAACTCCCCGGTATCTAAAGCCCAGGTGTTGGCGAGCGCTAAATCAAGCAAATCCACCTGCTCCTCAAGAGAAAATTCACTATGTGGTAAAACCCCTACTGACCGTTTTAGCCAGGATTTGAACCCATGACCTCACAAAACCTAAGCTTTACAAGAATCATAAAGTGTAAGTTGAACAACAAGCTCGTTGGCTCATGTTTACTCTCTTAATTACAACTCAATTATGCATTTACAAGGTTAACGTAAATCTATTGTTTTTACTCTCTTAATTACAACTCTATCATGTTATTGCTATATCATAACTATTGCGACGATTATTGTCGCCGCTATAGCGTCTTATTCTTGTATACTTGTTATAGTGTCATGGATAAGTTGTGATCATGTTATTTATAATATATTATAATAATATTGAAAGGATAAAAAATGTAATATTACTAAAATTTAAAATTTTCAATATAATTTTTAAATTAGAATGTACAACTTTTTAAGGTATAACAAAAATTAATTTTAGTTTGTTACACATTGGTGTTTTTTTAAAATAAAATATATTAAACTGATTAAAAAGAAAGATTCACTTACATTGAATAAACCACTTCTTAATTATTTTTACATATTTAATTAACTCTTTTGACATATTTAATCTTTTAAATTGAATTTTTAAAATAATAGTCATTTTTTAAATATTAAAATTAAATTAAAAAGAGTTAATTTGATGAGTCATGATCTGTTTTAAGTATGTTATATAATTTATAAGCTCTATCTCAATATGAGCTCTTATGGTTCATAATCGAAAAAAATAAAAATAAAAATAAATAGAAAAAACCTCTAAAGAAACCCTATCTTCTTGTCCCTCTTCACTTTATAATAATTGGAGTTGATAAACACCAAGAATATTTGCCTTTTTTATCAAAGTTTTACGTAACGCAATTGTGCATCAATCCTGTGCATAAACAATTCAAGAAATGGTACGTGATCATATAAGATTTCCATAAAATCTGTCAAATTTGTGGTTAGATTCATGACAGCCTAACATGATTAAAGAAATGAAGAAACCACGTGTCAATATATTGCATGTCTTCGTACAAGTTTTCATCTTTATGGTAGCTTTTCTAAGAAAAAAAATGAGAAGGAGGTTAATTCCATAAAGAATATCATTCAAGCACGAGTTCTTTGTGAAAGAATGACAACTTATGTGCCCAAAAATTAAAAATATATAAATAAATAAATAAATAGAATGTCAAACCATGATGACATAATACAAAATTTGTCAGAGTCGGCTCAAGTTTTTGAACGCTCAAAACAAATACAAAAATTGATGTCATTTGCATAAATAATTGAGAAGGAGGTTAATTCCATAAAGAATATCATTCAAGCACGAGTTCTTTGTGAAAGAATGACAACTTATGTGCCCAAAAATTAAAAATATATAAATAAATAAATAAATAGAATGTCAAACCATGATGACATAATACAAAATTTGTCAGAGTCGGCTCAAGTTTTTGAACGCTCAAAACAAATACAAAAATTGATGTCATTTGCATAAATAATTGTTGAATATGATAAAAAAATTGTAGTCCACAAATCCTAAGAAAAATGATGATAAGTTAATTTATCTACATATACGTAAGTTTACTACTAAAAGAGTGTGAATACTAAAAAAATAGACAATCCTATGTAAGTTGTTCAAAAAGCTTATGGCTCACACGAAACTTGCTCGATAAAGTTCGGCTCGAAAAAAGCTGATTTAAACGAGCTGAGCCGGCTCGTGGGTCGGCTTTATTTTTAATACACACACACACACATATATATATATATATATATATATAATATTACACATACAAACATATACATACATACATGCATACATATATAGGAGGGGATTTCTAAGAAAACTATCATTTTGGAGAATACTAAGAAAATTAATCACAGGCATTACCACTTAATTTTATTTTTCTACTTAATTTTATTTTTTGTTTTTTTTATTTCCTATTATTAATAATAGAAATGTACAAAAAAGGAAAAAAATAAAAAAAAATATATATGTATTTCATGTTATTACATATATGTAATTAACTTGTATGTTAAACATAGTAATTACATATATGTAACTTTATGAGTTATCTGCGTAACCTTTTGAGTGACACATACGTAACTTCATAATCTACATATCTTTATTAAAATTTTATTTTCTAGTATAACATATTAAACCTTATAATAAAAAATTATAATTAAATTTTTTTTTAATTTATTGGTAAGTATGAGTTTTTTTGGTTTCTACAAAACGAGAAATTTTCTTATGAACATTTCTCTACATATATAATCTAATATATATTATATTAAATATTATGTGTGTGTGATATAATACACATATAATATATGCATATGTATGTATGTATATTATATTAAACATGTATGTGTAAAGTAGTGAAAGATTAAAAAAAACACGAGTCGGCTTGTGGGTCAGCTCGAGGCTCGAGATTTTTTTAAAAGCACGAGTTGGATCAGTTCAGATTGGCTCGTAAATTGAGGAGCTTGGCTTATTTACAACCCTAATATTCTTACATACTTTATCTTTTGAAAATATAAGAAAACTCTTTATTTCTCCAGATTTAAAACAAATAAACTATATATGTATCTGAAACACATAACTTAGACGGTTATTGACTCCAAAAGTTTAGGGGTCCTAAGCCCTTTACCTCATGTTTTATGGGGATGAGCCAGCCTTGACCCTAAGTTCGCTGATTGATAAAAAAAAAAATCTAATTCAAATTAAAGTCTTGGTAAATGATAAAAAAAAAAAAAAAAAAAAGGTTTCATGATATCGTGATGTAAATGGGTCATGGGTTAATGATAATTATTTTTTAATACACAAATTTTTAAAATCAATCTGAAGCATTACCTTTGAGATAAATGCTTTTGTGGTTAAGGGATTCACTACAAAGAAAAAACAAAATCTAATTCACCATTTTTTTTTGAGTTATACTCGTCTCTTGTTCAGATATTTCAATGTTCTGAAATTGACCATTTTACTGACATCTGAATAGAAAATAGAAAAATTTTAAAGCTAACTATTTTTTATCTCATTGCTTGTATTTGAAGTTGGCTTCATCCAACTTCCAGGAACGGCTTAAAAGAAGCAAGGCCTGTTTTACTATGTAACAAAAAAAGAAAGGCCTAACTTAGGGTCATTAAAATCTAAAAGCATCAAATTTTTGGGTTTTTTTTTTCCTGAACAGTCATACTATTTTAGTCATACTCACAAACTACACTCAATATTCCTTCTTTTGCTTAGATTTGAACTCAATGCCTTTTTTTTAAGAGACAATGTCTCTTTCAAATGGGATAGTCTCACATTGGCTTTTGCGACTTTTTTATTGTAACAAATTCTCATTTGTGTAAATCAAAATTTAATTTAATATTTGTAATTAATCTACATATTTTGTTTGTGATTTATGTTTTTTATGACTTTCTCCATCATGATTATCTATACATATTGTATCATAAGTTCGGATAAAATATGAGAGTTCCTATATTCAGTAGAAAGAATCACAATTTTTCACTCTATTTTGAGACCCTGAAAAGAACATTACAATTTCTGCTATCAAGAATGCATAAATACATATATTGCTTCATGTGAAAACCTAATACGGCAATTGCATAGTTATATCAAGCAAATCCAGAAAACATGATATTGCAAATTTCTGATCTTATTTTAGTTAAAGAAATTTAGTAGACATTAAAGGTTTGACATGTAGGAGTTGAAATGGTTAAAGAGGCTTAATTACAAACACTAAAGTTAGATTTTGAATCTCTAAAAATGCATGTTAACGATTCATTTATTGTCTACGCAGGAAAAATTAATAAAATTGCATCTCAATCAAGCAATCTTACACATACAATAAACGACAAATGACTTGTTAGAAAATTACCCGATTCAATACAAACAAAGTTCATTTAGATTATTGCTATGATCGAATAGTATGTTGGTGATTAATATCAGGGGCGGCCCGGGGAGGGGCAAACCCGACCTCCGTCTCGGGCCCATTTTTTCGAGTGTCACATTTTTTATATATTTATATTTATATTTATATATATATATATTTATAAAAAAAAAACTAAATAAAAAGGTTTGTAAACCCATTTCAAAAGGGGGCACAATTTGCATTTAAATGGGTCCATTTTTAATTTTTTTTGTATACCAAGTTATTTTTTAAGCTTATCACATAAATTTTTTAATTTTTTGGATGCGTAAGTGCTTAACCCACCAAAATCCCAAATAATTTTGGTCCATAAGTCCATTTCAAAACCCCCTTTGGGCCCCTTCAATATCACGGCCCCTACTCCATTTCATGCATCCGGCATCCACATTAAAAAAAAAAAAACCCTCGACGGCTTAAGGGCTCACGGCGACCCTGCTACGGCTGAGAGGCGACAGGCCTTCCCCCTCCCTGCTCTAGCTCCGCTGCCTTCTGGCTCTGCTCCAGTGCTCCTGCAGTCCTGCTCGCCGCTCGGCTGCTGCAATCGGCCCTCGCCCTCAGCCTCTCACGAGTCATGACCGGCGACCTGGCATCCGCCTCGTTTACCACTTACCAGGTAATATTAGTGTTAAATTGTTAATGTTTTTGTGTTGAATGTTGATTAATGATTATCAATTTGACAATTTCTAACAGTTAGAGTTAGAGTGTTAAGGCTTGACTTGTGAATTTGTCATTCTTAGGATTTACTGATTATTCATTCTTAGGATTCTGTGATTAACTGATAACTGATTATACATTCTTACTTCTTAGGATTTAGTTAGAGACTTATGTGTTGATTTGTGAATTTGTCATGTTGAATTAGGATTTAGGTTTACTAATTTAGTTCAAATTTTGTGATTTACATTTACAGATTTACTGATTTAGGATTAGGATTTAGGGTTTACTAATTTGCCTCCCTAATTTTTAAATTAAGGAATTATGCCTCCTAAACAACTATCCGGCAGTCAGAAACGAAAAAAAAAAGAAATGAGACGAGGAAATGAGACAGTCACAATCAGGTGCGTTAGGCGTTAGACAGTCACAATCAGGTGCGTTAGGCGTTAGACGAGGAAAAGAGATGAGGAATTATGCCTCCTAAACAACTATCCGGCAGTCACTAAACTTGACACTTTGATTTTTGATTATCATTTATTAGTATAATTAGTCGTCCCTTACGAAAAATTTTTATATATTTGAATGCGTTAGGCGTTAGGGGCCTTTTTTCCCCAACTCGTCCTGGGCACCCTAATTCTCAGGGTCGCCCCTGATTAATATAATGTCATTCCAAGAAACATAATTAGTTTTGAAATCTTTTATGTGAAAAAGGAAGAAGAAGCACAAGCAGTATGTTGAAGCAAAATGAAACTCAGGGCCGGTCAAATAAACCAAAAAAGCTCAAGTGATGGCTTAAGGAACCTAAAATCCTAGAACCCTCAACTTTTATCATTTTTTTATATCTAATAGACTAGAGTTCCACAAACCGATTTTTTTTATCAAACCGGTTCGGTTCATAAACCAGTTCGGTTTGGGTAGTATAAGGGTGAAACCGGTTCGGGGTGAAACCGGTTCAGTTTGGAAACCGGTTTGAGAGAAAGAGATGCCAAACCTACAGGAACCGGTTTGGGTGGTCTGAAACCGGTTTGAAGGTCTTGAAACCGGTTTGGAGGGGTTTAAATCCGGTTCGGACCGGTTTAGAAACCGGTTTGGCAAGTACCGGTTTGAGATCCACTGATGAACAGTTTGTAAACCCAAACCGGTTTTTTTGTCCACCTCTAGAATAGACTTTTTGGTTTTAAGCAGTGAACTATAGATAAATGAACAAGACTTTTTATATGTATAAAGAGTGGGCTTTTGCATGTGGGTTGTGGGCTTTTTGGTTAGTGTGTTGTCAAAACTGAAAATGCTTCATAAGTTGGCTTTGGCTTTCTGTAAAATGTAAATAGTTCAACTATTTTGTCAATTGAAAAACTATATTTTAAAAGAATTTGATTATGAATATCTTAAACATTTACATCTAAAAAAATAAATTTAATCTAAACATTCATACATGCAAAAAATATGCAACTTCAAAAAAAAAAAAACTACCCTAAATATAAAATTTTAATTATTTTTATCGGTCTCAAAAAATTGAATCGACCCTTTATCAGACTTAAACTAAGAACTTACAAATGTCTTCTCGTTCTCTGGTAGCAATTGTGACATGTGTAGTTAGGCTATCAACAGCGGTCACCCCATTGAAAATCCTTCCCCACCGAAATTTCCTGTTACGTTATCACCCCACTGAAAACCTTAAACCCCCGCAGCGGTCACCTCACTGAAAACTCTTCCCCACTATTCCATTTGACCAATTAGAAAGTGAGAAAGAGAGAAAGAGAGGGGGGCCGTGGAAGTGCTTTGGGCAGGGGCCGCTGAAGGGGACGGTGTTCCCGCTGTTGGCCGCTGAAGTGGGCAACCCCGCGGGAGGGGGCGGGGGAGCCGCTGCGTCCAGTCTTAGGTCAGGAAAAAAGATTGAGATAATAGAGGGGGGAAAAAAAAAAGAAATGGCGCTTGTTTATGACAATCAAAACAAAAATTTTATGGTGTGATTCGTCACTCCATTGACAGTTATGGCGATGGATAGAGTGGGTCAACATATTTAGGAAACTTGAATGATAATGAAAATCATAGTAAAACCATCCTTTTTTGAGGGATAACCGTCTTGTTTAAAAAGTCGTGATTTACTCTTGTCCAGATCAGATGACTCAAAACAGTCAGAATGTTGTCACTGTGCCAATTAGTGACTACTTGGGTTACAACTTTGTCACTAAAGGTTCAAAACTATTTTGATTCGAGACCAAATACAAAAAAAGTGGTCGATGATTAATTGATTATCGAGGTAACTAGAAAAGCATGTGTATGTCGCATCTCGTCACCAGCTTGGTCGCTAACCAAGGAAATAAGGTTCAGGGCCGTCTCTAAGAGATTAGATGTCCTATACGAATGCTAAAAATGGACCCTTATGTGTGCGTGTGTGGTAATTAGTTTGTAACTAAATATGAAGTGAGTTAATTTGTTTTTTTGACCTAAATTTTAAATTGTAATGAGTTATTGGGTCATATGTTTAAAGAAAAAGTTTTTCTTTCAGCTTTTATAAAATTTGTAACTGAATTAAATATATTTAAAAAATTGGAATGTAAATTATGTGTTTGTTGTAAAATAAATTAATATATATAATATATACAATTTTTTTTAAAAAATTAGGGCATCTTAAAAAAATGAGCCATGTGCGGTCGCATCTCCCGCACTTGCTCTAAGACCCCACTGATAAGGTTGTTAGCCCATTCCCATCACTGATGTCTGTTGATGTTTATTAAAATAAATAAATAATGGAGATAAATGGGCAATTAAGTCTCTCCATCAACCAATGGTTGGGTATTTTTTATTAATATGTTTATATTTTTTTGATACATGTTTTATGCTATTGGTTTGATTTATTAGGTTTGGGTTGGTTGTGAATGAGAGTAAAAAATTAAGTTTTGTTAGTTATGTAGGTGAAAAAGAGATAAATTAATTTTTTAATGAATAATTTTGGTTGGTTGGTTTTGAATGAGAGTAGCCTTACAGGTGGGACAATAGCTGGTGAAACTTGAATCACTTAATTTATGGACGTGTTTTAAAGGATTCCTCCGGTGTTTAACTTAACTCCTGCTTTACGTAGGGTATGAAGGAACCAGATCACATTATCCCAAGAAAAGATGAAACATTCCCTTGATAGCTTTTTGAAACGTGTATGATGAAAGTCATTGAATTGTAATTGCCTTCTTATTAAACACTAAAACAATATAGATACATGAATATCACACTAAGCTAGGAAACAATCAATCCTATAAATACGAAAACTATTTATACTAAATATCTATAGATATATCCCATGATTTTGGCTAAGAATATACAAAGATATATACGTGCTAATATATGAAAGTTAGTTTCAAATTTGTATGAAAGTTAGTTTCAAATTTGTATGAAACCCCACAACATTAAACATACTTTGTATGTTAATCATTGAGGATTGCTAGACAGTTACATCTGCGGCAAGTTGTGGTTGCCAACCATAGTCACTACCAACGTATGAATTTACGGCCGAAGATGTATTAATCCGAACTTTCTATTTCGGAGAGTTTAATTAACAGGTCTCTATGTCATTACCCAGAATTGAGATCAACAATGTCAATGTATTTTATATTTTGCAGGGAAGATGAACTAGGCTTTTCTCGAGTGCTCTGTGTGTGAGAGATGGAGCTTTTTTATGAATGAGAGAACTCAATATCTCTTCCTTGCCTTTTATAAGACTTAGGGGTTTTTTGTTGGGTCTGAATCATTAAGTGTTGAATGGTTAAGATGTTTGAATGGTTAAGAGGGTATGAACCATTAAGTGCTGAACCAATTAAGACCGTTTGGTTACACATCTAAATGATGAATGGTAAGTGCAGTATTGGTGCTGAATGATTAAGTGTGGTATTGGTGTTGAATGGTTAGGTGTTGAACTGAATCATTAAGAGTTTAATTTTTTCAAACCAAACGCGCTGAATGGTTCCATTAAGAGGTAAACAAACAACCCCTTAGTGGGTCCCGGCCTATACCTGTCTGTTAGAGGGATGAGGATTGCCATTATTCTGGACCCAACCATAACCGTCTCATTATTTATTTTGTCTTTTATTTAATTAATTGTAAACATATATTCGTATTTATATGCATGCATATGTATGTATGTATGTATGTAATTAGGCGGACGCACGCACGTTACGTCCTCAAGGCCTCCAGTCCAGGTGTTTTACTTTCCAAGGAAATAACACGGACTAATTCTCATATTTCCGTAATTTTTATCCACGCACATGCATAAATATCATGTTGTGACAATAATTTGAGATTTATTGTTGTTATATTTTCAGTAGTATTGGTTATGACGTGTAAGAAATAATAATTTCGGTGTCACGAAAGGTCTTTTCAGCCGTCCACAGTCGATAAGTACCGACTACTAGGATTCCGGTTGGTGTAGACGTTTCGTTGTTTTTCCTGCTTTCTAAAAAATTCAAAAATTGTTCCCCTCTCTCCCCCAAAGTATATATAGACACATTTTGCGGTTATACGAGAATCCCTTATCCGTTCAAACCTTCCATTTTCTTTTTCCCTTTCTTCCATTATCTTCATGGCTCCGAAATCTGCAAAGATCCCCAAAACCATGACCTCTTCTTCCTCTCGAGATAAGATGTCTAAAAATTCTCTTTCAATAGCTAATCACGAGATATGTTGGATGCCTACCGATTACGAAGAATTTCTTCAAGAGTTCCGGATTTCCCTTGAGTGGAACCCAGAACTTCCGAGTATGGGACAAACAACCCTCGATGTTCCGGCTGGAAAGATATGCATGTATGCCGATTTTTTTCAGGTTTGCCCATTTTTAGGCTTCCTATTAGCCGATTCTGCTTGCGGATGTTGGAGAGTTACAGCATCCCTATTTCACAGATGAACCCCCTAGGTTTGATTAGTTTGTATAACTACAAGTTCGTGCTAAAGAGTGTTCGCCAGAAAGTTGTCCCTTTGTTCTTTCGAGTTTTCTTCAAATTGGTGAGGAAGGATGATTTGTTTTCCTTTGATAAGCGAGGTGGCCCTTCAATGTCCATAAGGTTCCTTCTAGTTCCTAGGACAAGAAATGGAGGAACAAGTTCTTTTTTATTGATGAGAGGGTTATTCTTGGTCGGATGTGGGGGCATACTTCTGATGAGCTTCTCTCTGATGCCGCCCCCGAAGAAGGTTAGTATAAAGGCAGCAAAGCTTATAAGTGGATATGTGACCATCCTACAAAAATTCAATCGATTCCTGAGCACGCCCTTGTAGCAGCACGAATGAGCCGCTTTTGGGACTCCCCCTCAACTAAGCCAATGTACTCCTTAAAGGATAGAGGTATATATTCCCTTTATTCATCACTACGCTCTTATGACCTATGCTTTTTATAATCTATTTATGATTTCTTTAGAAGAGGGTTTTTTTTTTGAACTTTTATTGGATTCTCGTCATGATCTCCTGGTTCCCGAAGCTAGGGCTTTAAAACCTCACGAGGCTTCGGTTTTGGAATTTACTAAGCATTGTTTCGCCTTTCCCTGTGTGGATGATAGCTCGAATGCTGCCCTTGCTCCTGGTTCTTTACCACAGGTATGAGTCTTTTGTTTGGTTTTTGTTAATTCTTCTTTAGATTGTTATCCGGGCTCACATGGTCAATGTTATATATGTAGCCTTCTTTTTCAAACATTTTCGAGTGTTCCTTCCCACGGATTGTGCCAATGAAGATGTATTAATCGGAACTTTCTATTTCAGAGAGTTTGATTAACAAATCTCTATGTCATCATCCTGAATTGAGCCCAGCAACATCAATGTACTTTCTCTTTTGTATGGAAGATGAACTGCGGTTTTCTCAGGTTTTGTGTGTGTGAGTGATGGAGCTTTTTTCTAAATGAGAGAATTCAATGTCTCTTCCTTACTTTTATAAGACTCAGTGGGTCCCCTATACCTGTCCGTTAGAGGGATGAGGTTTGCCCATTATTATGGACCTTCCATAACCGTCTCATGATTTATTTTGTCTTTTATTTAATTAACTGTAAACTTGTATTCGTATTTATTTGCATATATATATATATATATATATAGGGGATGGTTTGAATGTTAACCCATATTTATTGCGTTAACCGAATAACTACATCTTATTACTTTGGACCCACACTAAAATAAATCTAAATGTGTATGTTTTTTCTTTTTTTAATTAATGTAGGACCCACTTACATTAATAAAAAAAATAAGAAAAAGCCTAAACCTTTAGATTTACTTTAATGTAGGCCCCAAAGTAATAAGATTTAGTTATTCAGTTATCGCAATAAAAATGGTTAACATTCGAACCATTTATTTTATATATATATATAGGAGAAGGTTATTTTGGAAACCCACTTGAGTTGAAGAAACTTTGGAATCTTTGAAAAAAACAATGTAAATAAACCCAAAAAAAAAAAAATTTTATAGTTTTGTAACATCATTATGGTCAATTTTATAAAAAAAATGAAAAAAGCGCCGAGCCATTTTTTTAAAAAAAATTAATTTGTCGACGATGTAACAAAGACGTAACACAGCTGTAACACAGACGTAACACGATGTACACAGTTGTACAGCTGTGTTACGTCTTTGTTACATCGTCGACAAATTAATTTTTTTAAAAAAAATGGCTCGGCGCTTTTTTCATTTTTTTTTTATAAAATTGACCCTAATGATGTTACAAAACTATTAAAAAAAATTTGGGTTCGTTTACATTGTTTTTTTCAAAGTTTCCAAAGTTTCTTCAACTCAAGTGGGTTTCCAATTTATACATACCCTATATATGGATTAGGTTCAAGTAAAAAGGGTGAGATTGGTAAAAAGGGTGAGAAGGATTGTGGATTTGACAAGTGGCATTACTCTAATTTTATTAAAAGGGTATTTTGGTCATTGTGTTTAACATTGTGTTTAATGTTTCATATCATTGTGTTTAATATTTTTATTATTTTGTTTTATTTTTTATATCATATTGTCTTATTTTCTTATTGTTTTTTATGCATTAAATAAATTGTTCTTATTTATTTTTTATGTTTTATGTATTAAAAGTACATAATTATGTTATTTTACCATTATGTTTATAAAACTTATAATTTTAAAAAACATAAATTGTTTTTATTTTTTGAAAAATACATTTCCGTCATTGTATATATGTTTATGTCATTATGTAATATATTCATCATCGTGTTTTATCGTCAGAACATTGTGTAATATAATCATCATTGTGTGTTATGTTCAGGTCATTGTGTAATATATTCATCATTGTTTTTTGTCTTCAGATGATTGTGTAATATATCATCATTGTGTCTTATGTTCAAGTCATTGTGTAATAGCCATTATTTTGTTTTACGTTAAGGTCATTGTGTAATATACGCGTCATTGTGTTTTACGTTCATGCAATTGTGTAATATACACATTGTGTGTTATGTTCAGGTCATTATGTAATATATTCATCAATTTTTTTCTCTTCAGATTATTGTGTAATATATCATCATTATCTCTTACGTTCAGGTCATTGTGTAATAGTCATTATTTTGTTTTATGTTAAGGTCATTGTGTAATCTACGTGTCATTGTGTTTTACGTTCAAGTTATTGTGTAATATACACATTGTTGTATTAAATGAATATGTTTTGTTTTATCATTATGATTTATATATAAAAAGTACGTGATTTTGTTGTTTCGTCAATACTATTTCATGAATTTATAAAAAAAAATAGTTAGACACTACAACGACAAAAAAAAACACTCACAAACAAAAATACACAATAATAGGCAATTAGACACAATGACGCATTACAAATATACTGTGTTTGTTTGTTTGTTTGTTTGTTTGACGCATTACAAATATAATAGGTAGAGGAAAACGTTTTTTTTTTTAATTTTTTATACAACAATACTATACTCGTTTTAAAGATAAAAAAATGCTCGTTTTTTTGGTGTATTTTTTTTAAAAAAATAATATTGTATATAAAAGTTATGCTCGTTTAAAAAAATGGGGGGAACATGATAAAAAGTCAACAAAAATGTCTATGACTAAAATACCCTTCCACTAACTTTTTAATACAACTTTGATCTCAACCATTAAATTATATATCTAATGGCCCACAATCCTTCTCACACTTCTCACCAATCTAAGCCTTTTTACTATAACCTTACCTCCTATATATATATACATATATATATATACATATATACATATATATATATATAGGATTTGAATCAAATGAAAATCCGATCTTAAAGAGAAAACCCTTAAACTCAATCTCAACCATTAAATCAAACTTATTTTACATCTGAATTAATTAAATAAAAATGGTATAATGGTATTTTCCAACACTCCCTCCATATAAATATTTGATTTTATTCACCTCTCTACTCTCTCATCTCTCCTCTCTACTCTTTCTTCTCTCTCCTCTCTCCTTTCTCTATATATATAATTTATATATTTGATTTTTCAGAATACTACACATGTGTAGTATTTTATTTTTTGGTTAAAAAAATATTTTTTAAAATATTATAACTACAAAAATGTATAATTTTCATACAAAAAAAAGTCATATTTTTTTAAAAAACAAAAAATATGCACATGTATATCAACAATATGTATAAAAAATATTTTTTAAAATATTACAACTAGAAAAATGTATAATTTTCATACAAAAAAAGTCATATTTTTTAAAAAACATTAAAATGTGTATTTTACACATGAAACAAACATTACACATGTGTAATTTTATACATAGCATCAAAATTACCAAAACGACACTACACATGTGTAGAATAAAAATGTACAAATTTTACAACAGACAATACACCTGGTCCAAACACTATTATAAGATCTGAAAAACTACACATGTGTAGCAATAAACATGTACAAGTTTTACTGCGTAAAGTACATTTCGTCAAGCAAACATATATAATATCTGAAAACTACACATGTGTAGTATTAAAATTGTACAAATTTTACTGAATAAAGTACACCTTGTCAAGCAACACCTATAAAATATAAAAAAGTACACACGTGTAGTATAAAAAATGTACAATTTTAGTGCATAAAGTACACATGGTCAAGCAATACCCATAAAATCTGAAAATTACACATGTGTAAAAAAAATGTACAAATTTTATTATGGTTGAGAATATGGTTGTTACACATGTGCATATTTTTTGTTTTTTAAAAAAATATGACTTTTTTTGTATGAAAATTATACATTTTTGTAGTTGTAATATTTAAAAAAATATTTTTTTAACCAAAAAATAAAACACTACACATATGTAGTATTCTGCAAAATCAAATATATAAATTATATATATAGAGGAGAGGAGAAAAAAGACAAAGTCAATTATACCCCTTTAAGGGTAAAAGAGTAAACTTACTCTTAAAAACCCAATAAAATATTCATCTTTAATCATGGACCACATGTTTTTCTGATTAATCAATTAAAATCTAAAATATCTTTGATCTAACGATCCACGTAGGGTTTAAGGGTTTTCTCTTTAAGATCGGGTTTTCAAAGGATTCAAACCCTATATTTTTTGGTTAAGCAGTAAAGCGTAATAAAAGTAAATAAAAAGTAAAATAATTAAAACTTACTTGAAATCAGAGTGATTAAAGAGAGCGGAAAAATTTCCTGATTAGTATTTGCAGCAGAAATTCCTATTTATATATATATATATATATATATATTCAAGATATAATTTGAAGGATATAGGGAATATTTTCTGGGAGTAGGATAAGAAAATGGAAGAATATGGGTTTAGTATGCCATATGATTTGAAGATTTCAAGGATTTTATTGAAACTTCGGTGTGTTTACAAACGAATGAAAGAGCGCCTTATATAGGCTTACAAAAGTATTCTAATCATTTACAATTAACGGTCTAGATCTATTTTCTAAAAAGAACGGTAAAGATTAAAAAGTACAAACGCATTATTTTCAAAAAGATAAAGCAAAAGATAAAGCTGTCGACCATCTGTCTGTGAAAACGCGCTGTCCTCTTTTGTCTTTATTTGTATAAACGTCACTTATGACGATTCCTTCTAGAAATCTCTGTGTGTATCTGGAATGCTATCTACTGAATATGATGATCCTGGACTACTGTTATCATCTTCTTTGTTCATAATATGTTCTAACTCCAGGTCTTCTCCTTCTCCAACAAATGGTAGAAGCATCTTCCAGTTTTCATGTGCAAACATTTGTATATAATGTCCTTCTCCAATTAGAACATAATTTTGCCATCTAAAACTTTCAGGCAATTTTGGAGTTTGTTGATTTCTTCTGTAGAATTCTGAGAATTTTTGTTTATTATAGGGATCTTCATCTTCCTTTGACATATCACTAACCCATGGAAGATTCCCAAAATCAATGTCTCCAGTTACTGCTAGATCTTGTAAATAACTGTGTAGATATATTCTGTGGGATACAAAGATCCTTTTTCTAGCAGGTCTATAGGAATTTTCATCTAAGAATGGGAAAGAAGAGAAGAATTTACAACCAATTATGGGATCTCTTGAATGTGTTGATATATTCCCAATAGTTACTGTAAATTTTTCTCCAAATCTTTGTAGTAAATCTTCTGTTTTTCTATTTAATCTAATTTCTAGATAATCAATCATACCATAATGGTAAAATTCAATTATCTCATCATTTGTTAGTGTTGTTGGGTAGAAGATTTGTAATAAAAGTAACCCAGTTGTTTTCCCTCATAATCAATTCTTTCGATGGCTTTTACTCCTGTAATATCTCTATCGTGTGAAAAAGCAATTTCTAGAATTTTTTGTTGTAATTTATGCAAAATAAGTGGAAATTCTACACAAATTTTTTGTGAAATAATTGCTTCAAATTCTGGAAATCTTTCTGTCAGAGGCTTCATAGTTGTTTTCCAGGGTGTATCTATCATTATGTATCTGAAAGCATCAAAACTTCTATGATACCATTCAGAATTCCTGGAGGATTCTAAGTTTTGCTCGAATCTGTTTATAATCTGTGTATTTTTTGCTTCTAAAATTTTAAGTTGTTGTTTTAACAACTTATTTTCTATAACTGATTGTTGTTTTAACAATTTATATTCTATAACCATGTGTAGGTTCTGTGTCTCTTTTTTACTCAACATGATTTCCTCCTGTAGTTTAACAATTTCTTCTTGTTGCTGCTTTATAAGTTGTTCTGGATTGGTCTTAACCTTTTCCGAGAACGTCTGTATCTGTTCGGGCTCTATATAGAATGTTAAGCCCAAATTTTCCCTTGCAACTTTTAAGGCTTCATCGAAGGAACAGAAGCCTTTAAAGATAGGGTTTCTACACTGTATATATTTAGCTACTGTCTCCCACTTATTGTATATCCCCAACTGTATACCCCTAAGAATAACATAATGTGTAAATTTAGGTTTGTGTATTCTTTCGGGATTCAATGTTGTTTGCTCAGAGAAATATATACTGAGAGCATTTAATATCTGTATTTTAAACTTGGAGGCTTTTGTAAATGTCTGTATATGCCATAAATTATCTAACAGACACTGTTGTTTTTCTGTGAGCTTTATAGTTTCCATTGGTCGGAATTTTTTATGCGGCTCATCACATCTTTGTAAAACATAATTTCCAAAAGTTATAGTAGAATTCTGTATAACTGTTGGAAATATATTCTCATTCTGTGTATGCATCTGCTGTAATTTTGGATAACTTGATACGGAGGGATTTTTAAATGTATTTGGTGTAACTGGTTTGTAAGACTGTGTAGATACTGTGTGCCTTATCTGTGTATTTTGTCCACCAAATATAGATCCAGGTATCTGTATACTTGAACCAATTATGGATGCAGGTAATTTTCTGTAGCTTGTTGTAGACTGTTGTTTATCTTCATCTGAAGAAATCTCCATTGGAGAAAGACTTCTTCTTGCTTGTACAAGCTTTCCTTTTCCTTTATTTTTCCTGTCCATCTACACAAAATAATTTGTTTATATTTCTAGATAGCATATCAGCTATCCCATTATTTTTTCCTTTTATATGTTCAAAATTTATTGTGTATCCCTGTCCTTGTATTATATTTTGTAAATTAACCCATCGGGTTCTATTTACTTTTTTACTTTGATCATTTTTTGTAGTTTTACTGTATAAAGGTCCTACTAATTTTGATAAATTCGGTATAAATTTTCTAGCATAATTTACTAGTCCTAAAAAAGCTTGTATTTGTTTCAAATTTTCAAATTTTTGTGGAAATTTTAAAATCTTTGTAGAAATATGTGATTGTAATTCTATTTTTCCATTTCCAATTTCTAACCCTAAAAAAGAAATTTTCTTTTTAAATAATTCCATTTTTCTTTTGGATATGACTATGCCATTTCTTTTTATTTCCTCGAATACCTGTTGTAGATGTTTCTCATGTTCCTGTATAGTTTCACTTGCCACTAAAATATCATCAATGTATACTAAACAAAAATCATATTTTAAGAAGATGTTATCCATAAATCTTTGAAATATTGAAGGAGCATTCTTTAATCCAAAACTAAGAACGTTCCATTCAAATTGTCCTTCTGAACATGTAAAAGCTGTCCATTTTTTAAAATCTTCATCTAGTTTTAATTGATTATACCCTGATTTTAGATCGAATTTTGAAAATATCTTTTTCTTTTGTATTAATTGTATTAAATTATCTTTATTGGGTATATTATAACCATCATCTTCTGTATTATCATTTAATCTTTTATAATTATATACTATTCTAGCTTTTCCTCTTTTTATTTCTCCATGATTTCTTACTATGAATGCTGCTGATCTATGTGGACTTTCTGATTTTCTAATTAATCCTTGTTCTATCATTTCTGGTATTTGTTTTTTGAATTCTTCTTTATCTAAAGGACTATATTCTATATTTGTTGTTCTTATTGTCATATTTGGATTTTTTATTTTAAATTTACAAGTATAAATAACTTTTGATTGTTTAATATCTTCTCCTATTAATCCTATTTTTTCTAGATGTAAAATCATAGGATGATTTATACTTTTCCTTATATCTTGTCATTTTTCTAGTTCATTACTTAAAAAATCTGTTAATAATTTTATTGTTTCATTTTGTAATGTTTCTTCTCTTTGATTTGTTTTTAGAAATTCTAAATTTCCTTATAGGATGATTTATACTTTTCCTTACATCTTGTCATTTTTCTAGTTCATTACTTAAAAAATCTGTTAATAATTTTATTGTTTCATTTTGTAATGTTTCTTCTCTTTGATTTGTTTTTAGAAATTCTAAATTTCTTTTTTCTCCTCTTTTTTCAGCAAATGTAGAGGTTTTTATATATCTTGATGTTGGAAAACTATATATATTTTTACTTATTGTTATAAAATTTTTTGTTATTGTTATTGCTCCATTTAATCCTAATATAAAATCAATAACAAAATCTTGTGATTTTATATATTTTGGATTTATATTTACTTGTGGTATATCGTATTTTATACTGTAATTTCCTGAGAAATCTAAGAATTGTATGCCTATCGGTTCCAAATAATGTGTTATATTTATTAACCTATCTTCTGCTGTTCTTGTTATAAGTTTATATGTTAATTTTTTATGATATTCTATTGGTGCTAAGCTGTATGATATTAAGCTTTTTGTTGCTCCTGTATCTATTAATGCATTTAAATCTATAAATATAATTGTATCTAACCATAGTCTACATTGTAGATTTATCATATTAATTGATCCTTGTGTTTGTATATATGTTATTTCTTTTTCACTTTCTATTAACATTTGATTTATTTTTACTTCTTTTTTCTTAAAAACTATGTTTTCAATATTATTAATTTTATTTTCTAATGCTTTTGATTTTTCTTCCAACTTTTCTATTTTATTTCTACTTCTTGTATTTGAATTTTATGTAATTTTATTGTTAATTCTATTTTTTCTAATTCATTACCTTCTTTGTTTTCATTTTTCATTTCTTGTATTTCCTTATTATTTTCTATATTAAATAATTCTTTTATACATAAACAACATATTTCTCTAAAGCATATATTACACTGTGATTTTTTTTCTATACTAGGATAATATCCACAATTGAAACATTTTAAATAATTGTTACCTTTCTGATGATTCCAATCATGTTCACATTCTTCTTCTTTATTCATATATGTATATGTTATTTTTGTTAGTGGTTTTTCTTCGTCACTATATATACTGTATATGGATTCATTTTCTGAATTATCTGTTTCTAACATTTCTATCTCATATTCATTTAATTGTTCTACTAGAGTACTTTTTTCTGTATTTTTATTCTTATTTGGACATTTATTTGCCAGATGTTGTTCATCTCCACATATAAAACATTTACATTTTCTTGTTTTTGGTTTATTAACATATTTGTATTTATTTTTATAATATGGTCTATTTTCTTTTTTATACGTATTACTTTTTCTTATTTTCTTCTTTTTATCATAATATCCATATGCTTGTGGTGTATATATTGTTGTTTTACAGAACGCATATGCATTTCTTTTTAATTGTTCTTGTAATGCTACTTCTTTACATTTTTCTTCTAAAATACTAAATGTATAAGTTATTCTAGGTCCTATTCCTAGGTTATTCTGTTGACCATAATATTGTTTCCATGATTCATGTATCATTTTTCCTAAATCTCCTGGTAATTTTATGAAATATTTATCGCATAACTCATCTTCCATAGCTTGTCCTGTTTGTGATAATAATCTTGTAAAATCAACTGTAAATTCATTTATATATTTCATATTTGCTATACTTAATTGTTCTAGGTTTCTAATTGCAGTATCTTGTATTAATGTATTATTTTTTGCTGGATCTACTCCTATAATAAGAGTTCTAATTTGTGATGTAAAATTATAAGGATTATCTCCTAATGCTTTTAATTTGTTTACTTCAGTCGGATCTTGAGATTTCTTACTCTGCCAGATTCCTAAAGCTGTTGGTCCTAAGGTGGTTTCTAAGTATGAGAACATATCCATACTCTCTCTTTTGTTTGTTTCCCACATTCTTACTACATTTTGTTCCCAAACTAGGATTTCATCAATCCATAATTGTGGTTTCTGTGATTCTAATATTAACATATTATGGCTATGTATGTTACCTATTGGTAATCTATTTCCTCTACCTATACTACTATCTTCTTGATAATAGTTGACCGACGGTTTTACCCATAGTTCTCTTCCTATATTTTCTTCTGTATCAAATCCTGCTCTACTCCATTATGGTCTTCCTCTTTTTCTTTCATAAGTTGTTTCCATAAATATTTGTTCTATTGTTTCTGGTTCTTTATAAAAATTTGAAATCATTGTTTTTCCTTTTACTATATTTTCTATCAAGGGTAAATTAAAATATTCTTGTAACTTTTTATAACTTTCTTCGTATGTCATTTTTAAATCCATCATACATTCTATTATCATTTCATCCACTTCATCTTGTATATTTGCTTCTGTAAATTTTCTATTTATTATTTGTTCTATAGTTTTATTTGTTTCTTCATTTCTAAATATTGGTTCATCTATTTGTTCTTCTTCAAATAAACTATAATCCATTTCTTCTTGTTCAAATTTTAAAAATTCTATATTTATTTCTTCTTCATCTGATTCATTCTCTGTATCATATATTGGTAGATTTTCTGTATCTGATTCTTCATATTCTATATTCATATAATTAAACTGTATTTCACTAGTTTCACTATTTGTTTCTTCAGGTATATTTTCTTCTTTATAATTTGTAAATCTTAAACTTTGTGTTCCATCTATTCCTTCGTATAAATAACTTTTCTTTGGTATTAATACTACTTCTTCTTCTTCTTTAATATCCTCTATTTTCCATTCTAATCCTGCTAATTTTTCAGGGTCTATTTTTATTGGTTCTATCATTTGTATTGATTTTGATACTATTGTACTTACTATTCCTTCTATATTTACTCTAAAATTCATTCCTGATATGTTACTAGCTCTTCCTAATACTCCTATACTTATTACTATATTGTTTCCTTCATATTTTTCATATCCTTTAGTTTGTAAAGCTATTTTTAAATTTTTAAGATCGTTTATATCTTTTAATATTCCTGGTGTACAATAGAATAATGCTGTATTTTGGCTAAGATCTATTTCCATTCCTGATATTATTGCTTTGTTTAATTCTGTTTTCCAGCTTTTATCTAGTATTAATGCTAATAATTTTGTCCCTAAATTCTTTCTTCCTAAAGCTTTTATTCCTATTACTATTAATCATGTATGCACAAAGTTTTTTCTTGAATTTTTTATTTTCTTTATAGTATCTTGAGAGAATAATTCTATTATAACTGTTTTATCTATTACTCTTAGGATTTCTTCTCTACTACTTCTTATTAATGTAGTATTTATATTAAAAACACCTGTTTGATATAATATTTTTGGATTTAATATTTCTATTTTATTTTTATTATATAAATCTATATTTTTATTTACATCAATTTCTTCTTCAAGCTGTATACTTTTTGAACTATTAGATCTTGATCCTTTTCTTAATATTTTATTCATAACAGACTCAGAACTAATTATATCATTTATATTGCTAGTAGATTTTCTAGCCTCTTGTATAGATCTATTGTTATTCATTTTCTTGGTAGCCAATGTTTATAAGGTTTCTGTTTCTTTTCGATTTTTAAATCGTTTATGTTTAATTTGTTTAAGGCGTCTGTTATTTTATCTAGATCTTCTTGATTGTTTAATACTTCTTTGTTTTTACTTCTATATTCTCTTAATATTTGATTATTCTGTTCTTTTATATATTCCAAATTTTCTGTTAATCTATTAATCTCTTATGTTTGTTTATTTATTTTAGATAACAATTGTCTATTATTTATAGCTTCTATTTGTAAATTATATCCTAGATTTATAACTAAATCTGTTAAACTATTAAGATGTGTGTTATCCGTGTGTAGATTATGATTATGTTTTTCCTTTATTCTACAAATATGCTTATAAAAGTTACCAGTTATTTTAGTTTCACCTTTTTCAGCGAATTCAAGATTTAATAAGTTTTTTAAGTCTTTGAAATCAATTTTTGACAAATCTTTCATTTTCCTTTCTTCCTTCCAGATTTTTCCCAATTTCTTAAGATTTTCTTATATCTTGATTAATAGATTAATAACACATTAATATTAATAAACTAATAACACATTGATTAATAATACTCAATTAATCAAATATTTTTCTCAAAGCAATCAACAATCCCAAATCTTCATCGGAGAGAGTTCTCTAAAAATAGGACTTAAGCAATTCTAGCTGCCTCACATAGAGCTTGTCTCAGCCTTTTAGATTATGAATCATCTATGCTCTGATACCAATATTTTTTGGTTGAGCAGTAAAGCGTAATAAAAGTAAATAAAAAGTAAAATAATTAAAACTTACTTGAAATCAGAGTGATTAAAGAGAGCGGAAGAATTTCCTGAGTAGTATTTGCAGCAGAAATTCCTATTTTTTTTATATATATATTCAAGATATAATTTGAAGGATATAGGGAATATTTTCTGGGAGTAGGAGAAGAAAATGGAAGAATATGGGTTTAGTGTGCCATATGATTTGAAGATTTCAAGGATTTTATTGAAACTTCGGTGTGTTTACAAACGAATGAAAGAGCGCCTTATATAGGCTTACAAAAGTATTCTAATCATTTACAATTAACGGTCTAGATCTATTTTCTAAAAAGAACGGTAAAGATTAAAAAGTACAAACGCATTATTTTCAAAAAGAAAAAGCAAAAGATAAAGCTGTCGACCATCTGTCTGTGAAAACGCGCTGTCCTCTTTTGTCTTTATTTGTATAAACGTCACTTATGACGATTCCTTCTAGAAATCTCTGTGTGTATCTGGAATGCTATCTACTGAATATGATGATCCTGGACGACTGTTATCATCTTCTTTGTTCATAATATGTTCTAACTCCAGGTCTTCTCCTTCTCCAACAAATGGTAGAAGCATCTTCCAGTTTTCATGTGCAAACATTTGTATATAATGTCCTTCTCCAATTAGAACATAATTTTGCCATCTAAAACTTTCAGGCAATTTTGGAGTTTGTTGATTTCTTCTGTAGAATTCTGAGAATTTTTGTTTATTATAGGGATCTTCATCTTCCTTTGACATATCACTAACCCATGGAAGATTCCCAAAATCAATGTCTCCAGTTACTGCTAGATCTTGTAAATAACTTTGTAGATATATTCTGTGGGATACAAAGATCCTTTTTCTAGCAGGTCTATAGGAATTTTCATCTAAGAATGGGAAAGAAGAGAAGAATTTACAACCAATTATGGGATCTCTTGAATGTGTTGATATATTCCCAATAGTTACTGTAAATTTTTCTCCAAATCTTTGTAGTAAATCTTCTGTTTTTCTATTTAATCTAATTTCTAGATAATCAATTATACCATAATGGTAAAATTCAATTATTTCATCATTTGTTAGTGTTGTTGGGTAGAAGATTTGTAATAAAAGTAACCCAGTTGTTTTTCCCTCATAATCAATTCTTTCGATGGCTTTTACTCCTGTAATATCTCTATCGTGTGAAAAAGCAATTTCTAGAATTTTTTGTTGTAATTTATGCAAAATAAGTGGAAATTCTGCACAAATTTTTTGTGAAATAATTGCTTCAAATTCTGGAAATATTTCTGTCAGAGGCTTCATAGTTGTTTTCCAGGGTGTATTTATCATTCTGTATCTGAAAGCATCAAAACTTCTATGATACCATTCAGAATTCCTGGAGGATTCTAAGTTTTGCTCGAATCTGTTTATAATCTGTGTATTTTTTGCTTCTAAAATTTTAAGTTGTTGTTTTAACAACTTATTTTCTATAACTGATTGTTGTTTTAACAATTTATTTTCTATAATAAAACGGGCGCACGTTACGTCCTCAATACCAAAGTGCAAATTTAATGAGAAAGGCTTGGCCCCTCTTGAATTACATCAAGTACCAGGCCCTCACCCTTTATTTTGGATGCCATCTATTTGGATGCTATCAGGGATTATGCACCTAGCCCTAGAACCCCAATAGTTTAGAGGCTTTACACTTTGCTAAGTATCTATGTTAGTATAACATATATTTTCTTACCTAAAGTTTTAAATAACGTACATATATTCCTTTACCTAAAGGAAGACAATTATAAAAAAATGTAATATATGTAATTTAATTTTTGACTAAGATATATGTATATATATGTGTGTGTGTGTATGTGTGTGTGCAACTAGAATTATAAATAGAAGATATATGTAATTATTCCTTAAATTTAAGTTCCATTGCTCACGATTAAATCCTACCATGACGGAAACACACCATTGTCAAATTTAACCTCAATATGTTGTTAATTTTAATAGGGAATATAGTAACGTGTTGCTATTACTTAGTTGATTTTATTGTTTTTTTGCTGGGTATATTTGTTTTTTTGCTTTTTACACATGTAGAGTTAATGAGTTATAATTCTTCTTCTTCTTTTTTTTTTTGTTTGCAATAATTGTTTTAGTGATTTTTTTATTGTTACTCATTATTTATTATTTGGATTAATTGTTTGCTTTAGATATTCAGATAACATTCTACAAAACATCCCAACAAAATAGGATCAGTTATAGAAGCCTATTTTGTGAAGAGAGATCGAGAACACATCGTATTTTAGAATAGTTATGTATTTGTTTTATATATGCAAATGAAAACAATTATAGATTATTCAAAAAAATGAGAGTAAAAACAGAGAAGGGTAAGAGTTTGGTTTAAATAATAAAGCTATTAAATTTAAAGTGTTGTTTACTTTACATAAAAGTTCGAGTGTTGTTGAAGATTTATATAAAAATTTGTTGTCAAAGAAAAGAGTAAAAAACGTGAGACTAGCCTACTTAGTAGAGGCATTGTCTTTTAAAATGAAGTCTTGGGTTCAAATCCAAACAAGAGAAAATATTCGGTGTAGTTTAAGAGTAGTATAATATGTTGTTAAAAAAAAGTTAAAATAGAATGTGCGGTCATCCTAATTATTGGTTTGACCGTTTGAGTAAACTGATATTTCATAAATTTTCTCAAACTTGTCTACATACTACAAGAGAAAAATGTCTTAAAAGCCTTTTTTATAGTCTCTTAGTAATTTCACTAAAATTCACCTCTTAATCGGTCAAATCTTGGATTGTTTGATAGTCTTTTAATGACATGGTTACAAAAATCGTTAAACACTACTAGATCAGTCGATTGGAACATGGGCGAAGGTTTGAAGGGACCGGAGGGGGCGACCACCGCACTCTTTTTTTCGTCAGTAGTGTTAATTTTCGGGTCAAAAGATTAATTTTTTTAAAAAGTTTTGATTTCGCCCCTCATTTTTTTAAAATAAAAATTATATTACCATCTCTTCTATATAAAAAAAACACATTTTTTTTGTAATTAGTAAATAAAAAATTAACTTCAAAAGTTACCAACATATTAAAATCTTAAATTTTTTTGTTCCTCTTTATTTCCCTTAAATAGTAAATTACGGTTTTTGCTCTTGTGGTTTGAGTGTTTTTACTATTTTAACCCAAAATAAAATCTTATATCATTTAAAGCCTATGTGGTATAAACAATAAATAGTGTTGGCCTCCAAACTTGACTATTCTAACGGTTTTGGCCTTCAAACTTGACTATTTAAACGGCTTTGACCCCTAAACCTAACTATGCTTAGGGGCCAAAACCGTTAGTTTTTTAAACCACATGGACTTCACTGATAGAATATTATATTTTGGGTTGAAATAGTTAAAACATTTAAACAACATAAAACCGTAATTCACTCCTCTAAATATTTAAGTCCCTCTTTTCCCCTGACATATTTCCCTACTACTTCCTACCCTAATTTCTTAATTTTTTTCTTCTCGATCGCAGAGCCTTTTCTTTCTCGAATCACGTCCACACCAACTCACGAGTCCACCGCCACATTTAATTAGTTGAATTGGTGATTTTAGTTAATTATTTGTTGCATATTTAGTTAATTAGTTGGTAATTTTAGTTGTTGTAGATTTTAGTTATTATGTTGTAATTTGGTTGAAATGTTGAATTGGTGCATAATTTTTAGAACAATATATCATAGGAAATGTGAAAAGTATTGATTTATTTTATTTTTCAAAAGAAATGTTGTTGATTAAGAAATTGTTGATACCAATCAAGATAAACGTAAAAATTCCTGAACTAATCTCAAAGGTTATTGAGCTGAATTGTAATTCTTCTTTTAGGTAGTTACTCTTTTTCACGCATAATAATAATTATCAATGTTGTAAAAATCGGCCTAGACAAGCGCCTAGGCGCTAGGCGCTCATCTACTGTCTAATTTTTGGCCTAGGCTAAGCGGTGCTAGGTGGGGCCTAGGCGGTCTAGGCGGCCTGATCAGATTTTTATTTTTTTTGACTTTTTTTATGGTAAAAAGGGACCAATTTCATAATTATTTAGACATTTCTCAACCAAAAATCTTTAATATGTCTCTGAAACATCGAATCCAGGCAGTTAACATCGAAATTTATCTTTAAACTTTGAACTCAGTGTTTAAGTTTGCACTTTAAAGTACTTTTTTTATTATATTTAAGTATATTTTTTAAAATTATTTGAAGTATTATATTAAATTATTGATATTGATGTGTATATATAATATATATTTGTAAAATTACATATAAAAATTACAATCCGCCTAGCGCCGATTAATCCCTAGGCTGTACCTCGCCGCACGACTAGCGCCTAGCGACTTCTACAACCATGATAATTATAAGGGATAATATCATATATCTCCTTATTAAACATCAAAATTACATATATCCAATGTTAAACTAAAATTACAAATATCCCCATGTACGTTCCAAAATTACCCCTTAGTAAGAAGAAATATGTAAGTTGTTTTTAATTAATTCTTTAATGGTAAAATAGGAAATACATAATTTGTTTTTTAATGAAATGGATAAATATGTAATATATTTGGTTTAGAAAGGGGAAATATGTAATTTAATTTTATGATTTGGTAAATATATAATAAATGATTTTAGCAAGGGGATATACGTAATTGACCCTAATTATAATTAGATACTTATATTTTTATTATTTGACCCGACTTGACCCAAACAATTTAATCCGACTAACCGAGACATATTTATCGGATCGAAAAAAAATTAGGTCATGTAAATTTTCACCCCTAACATTCGACTCAGGATTGTTGACAAGCACTAGGAAATTACTTGGCCCAGGCATGGAGCCACGGAGTACCCACCGGGTACTCGAGGAGTTTTACAACAATGGTTAATAGTTCAACAAAACCGTTAAATAAAGACTAGCTCACTTACTAGAGGCTTGCCTCTTAAAATGAGAGGTCATGTGTTCAAACCCATGCAAATTATGTAATTCAGGTGGAAAGAAAGCTTAGCCGTTCAGAAAAAAGTAAGCTAAAAACACATGTTAAATTATTCATACATTTTACTAATTAACGACTTGTTTGCCAAAAACCAGTACTTGCAATTGGCATGGCTTTCTTGGTTTGTTCTTTTTGAATTATCTGGTCGTTTTTTGCTATTTTCTTTTTCCGTTTTTTTATCCATTTCATTTTTAGATTTTTTTTAATTGTTTTCCTTTCTTTTGACTTTTAACATTATGTTTATTATTTTATTATTATGCTTTCTACATTTAATTTTTCGTCAAAGATTAGAAAATAGGTCCTTCCCTAACATGAACGAATGAATAGTCTTAAATCTATGCGCGTATCAGCCATTTTTTTTAATATGTTAGTTTTAATTTATCTTTTATTATTATCGTGTTTTTTAGATTTTTAATTTTAGGTTTTATTTTCGTTAATGTTATGTTTATCTTCCGTTTAAGTTTTCAACCAAGTTTTTTATAAGAAGTTCGCCCGACACAAAATGATGGAGATAAATTGATGAGAAAACATGTGTCAACATCATCTGGTTAGTTTTAATTATATGCAACATTTTACAACCACTTAAAGTTAATTGATTTACATTATATAAAAATATAAAATAAATCATAATGTATACAACTTCATTCTATATTTTTTGAACCACAATTTGGATTATTAACGGATCATAGACCCACCCGATTATATCTAAATTTAATAGAAGGAAACTTATCATGTGTGAGAGAAAAACCATAGCTCGAAATAAACCCTATTTTATCTATATCAGGGGTTCTAACCCATGTAATGGTGTAATTATTGTTGAGTAGTTTAGGAGGAAATAATATTTACCGTTTAAAAAAAAATCTATATCAGGACTTGAACGTATGACCCGTTAATATTAAAGACATATATGATGAATAATATTCTATGAACTATGCTAAAAGGCCAAAGCTAAGGTTGTCAAATTATTTGTAGAGCGGCAACTGGCAAAGCATGTGCGAATGCCATAAACATGACTGGAAATTTGACCCAAAAACCTCACATAATCCAACAATTATTCTTCCATGCATGTAGGTCTTCACACATCTTAAATAATTTATAACTTTGTTTATATTAATAGAAAATAATAAATAATACCATCATTCAAAGATATCAATGATTTCATGTTTTTATATTTTATGTATATAGCGTTTAATTTATTTTACGAGTTTAAGCTAGAAATTCAAAAATCTAAGTTCTAACAATTAAAATAAATAAAGGTTTCTATAAACACATGTCGCGTTTTTAGATCACTTCAAAATTATTTATTTTTTCTTTATCATATTAAATATTTATTTAACACTCTTTTTAAATTTAATTTTTCTCTCCTTTCTTCTATTATATACTAATAGTTTTATTATTTAATTTGGTAAGTAATAAGATTACATTATAACTTTTTTATATATTTTTATGAAATTTTTTTAGAAATCTTTGATATGCTATTTAAAATAAATAATCATAATATTTATATACTTAACTTGTGTAATACATGAATTTTTACTTGGTATATATATATAATTTTTAATTAATTGTAACATCCTTTTAACTTATGTATTCATAAATGTGGTCATTTTGAAATAGAGACTATAAGTGTAACTCAAGTTTGCCAAAGCTAATAGTTACAACTGTTATTTTTAAAACTCGAGATTGAATGTGAATAATTTCTAAAGTTTGATGTCAACTCACTTACAAGCACAAGCTCAACTTAGTCTCAAACTTGCTTCATGTATTATTTATTAATTATTTTATATGTATTTTTAATTATTTCCAAATAAATTTCATAATATATGTATGTATGTATGTATAACACAATATACAACTTCAATAATAATTTTGCATTTTTGGTATAATAATAATATATATAATTTTCCATTCAAAAAAAAATCATGTAATAAAAGACATGTTTAAGCTCATGAGCATGTTAAATGAAGTCATAATCTTGCGAATTCAGCCTACTGGTTGGATCTTGCGAATTCAGCCTACTGGTTGGGGTTTCAATTTGTGACCGAAAGGTCATAAGTTCAAGCCCTGCTAGAGGCGATTTAAAGGTCATCAAGGTGAGGGAAAAAATCTTTAGTTCAATTTCGGGTTCTGGACCAATGGGAGAGAGAGTTTACCCATTTCAAGAGGTTCTCTCACATCTGTTGTGGCAGTGTCTTACATCTGCCCGGTGGCCCTGCTAAGACAACATACATGGTATAAAGAAAATGAAGTCATAACTTCTTGTTAACTCAGCTTAGAGTCGAGCTCAAGCATTATTATGACTGATTCTTAAAAAGTCTGACTTCATAAAGAATATTAAAACATATTTAATGTTAGTTTTATATATTTATTTAAATAAAAATGAATAATAATAATTAATTATTTGCCAATTGGAGTAGGTTTGGTTACGTTTGTTGAAGTTTTCTGGTTTCAAGTATTCAACTTTGGTCGCCGGTTTCCTTCTTTGTATGGAACCTCACCAAACTAAAAGTCAAACCCAGCTTTAGATACCAGTTTCAAAGATACACAAAGACAGAACACAGAGATGTACGGAGTACGTCCACCCAAGATTTCCGATGCCACCGTCGCCGGCGGAACGCCGGATGTGATCCGAACTTACCAGACTTGGAAAGGCTCCAACGTAAGTTCTTTCAATTCGTTTGAATTCTCGATTATGATTATGGTTACTAGTTGAGGCTTTTACGATGAAGTTTGCTAATCGACGTGATCCGATTGGCTATGATATTTTGAAATCAATGCTTTTGGATGTGTGTTTGGATTTCAGTTTATTGGAATTTTTGCTTGCGAATCTGTTTATTCGTTTAGGCTCTTGCTGATCGGAATTTAGGGTTAGTACTGTAGCTGCATAATCGGCATGGATTCTGGATACATGAAATTGAATACTACAAAGTACAAACTAATGGCTGAGATTCAAATATAGATTCAAATTGAGATATGAAAGCTAACGAATTGTGATTTTGACCTCAGTTTTAAGAAATCTTCCTGTCCTTTGTTAGGAGTGGAATCAGCATTCAGCAGTTTACATTTTGTGTTTGTGATTGTGACATGAATTTGATCTATTTTTTTCTATAATTTGCAGGTATTTTTCCTCGGAGGAAGATTTATATTCGGACCGGACATACAGTCTATCTTCCTATCAATATTCCTAATAGTTGCTCCGGTTGCTGTTTTCTGTATATTTGTTGGTAGAAATTTGCTTGATGAGTTCAGCCATCATCTTGGAAGATTGGTTTTGATCATAGCAATAGTACTCATGATTTATGTAAGTTTTCTTGGTTTTATTACAATAAATTTATATGTGTGTGTATACATTGAAATCTTATCTGCATTTCTAATCTAAATTATGCAAAGATTTGTGCTTAATGAATGATGATTTGTGAAATTAGTGACTATAAACTGGATTACAGGTTGTAGCCATGCTTCTAGCGACTTCTGCAAGAGATCCAGGAATAGTTCCCCGCAACACACGCCCACCAGAACCCGAATTTATGGATCAAAGCATAGACGTTGGGTCAGCCCAAACTGTACAGTTGCGTTTACCTCGCTTTAAAGAGATAACCTTCAACGGGTTGACAGTTAAGGTCAAGTACTGTGATACTTGCATGCTATATAGACCACCGCGTTGTTCTCATTGTTCAATATGTGATAACTGTGTGGATCGTTTTGATCATCATTGCCCATGGGTCGGCCAGTGCATTGGATTAGTAAGGACACATCCCTTTTCTGTTTTCTAATTTTTTTCAATATTTCATGAAAAATATTGTATTTATAATTGATGCTAATATATATATATATATTGTTTATATTGGTGCAGCGTAACTACAGATTCTATTTCTTGTTTGTGTCCTCAGCAACTGTGCTTTGTGTATACATCTTTGCCTTTTGTTGGGTGTATGCAATAATGATAAAAAATAGCGAGGATACATCAATTTGGGGTGCATTAATCAAGACCCCTGCGTCAATTGCGCTAATAATATATACTTTCGTATGTGTTTGGTTTGTTGGTGGGCTTACAGTCTTCCATCTTTATCTAATCAGCACAAACCAGGTAAATCACTGATCTTTATGTGACACTTTGTATTTGCAAGTCAAAAAAAATAAAAATAAATGATAAATAAATAAACTTTATGTTAACATTTGGTCATTTTGCAGTCTACATATGAAAACTTCAGATACAGATATGATCAAACAGAAAATCCTTATAACAGAGGGATAATTGAAAATTTCAAGGAGGTATTTTGGCGTAGTATTCCACCTTCCAAGAACAATTTTAGGGCAGTGGTGGAAAGAGAATCAGAAACTCTACCCTGGCCTTTGGGGGACAGTTTTGTAAATTCTAATGTAGATAGAACTCCTAGTGATATGGAAATGGGTGATATGAAGGCTGCCTGGACTAACGGGTCGGGTCGAGTTGATGATTTGCGGGGTCACCCTAGGCGGTCAAGCTGGGGACGCAGAAGTGCAAGCTGGGAATTAGCAAGCGACATTGCTTCGGTTGCATCGGCTCTTGGTGACTCGAACCGGATTGTTGACGGAAGCAACGAAAGCTTGGGTGGTCAAATTGAAAGATCAAAATAGGCAATGAGGAGTCAACTTTTAAGGTTTTATTTTATAGTTTTGGTTTATTTGACCCTTAGGTGAAAAGGGTTCATTGTTGTTTAAGATGTGTATAGAAGGGGCTATACCAGCAACCCCCTTCTCTATTATGATTTATGTACATAGTATTGGGGTTTTTTTTTTTAATTGTATTAATTTCCGTTTTGCTTCTTTTATATGAACCTTGCTAGCGTGTGAAATTTGTCCCCTGCATTAAAACCAACTTTCATTTGATTCTTATGTATATATTACTTAATAATTCTACTCTTAATAATTCTACTCATTAACTGTATTGAATATATTTCTAGGGTTAAGTTAAACTAAATAAGTCCCTTAACCTAAAAAGGCTAAGAAGGATTTTGAGACATTTGATCATTAATCAATAGCTATGATTAAATCAAGTTATTGGATAGTATTTTTGTCATGCCTATTTTTGTTAATTTTTTATCAAATTCCCCCATATTCTTTAAACGTTCATAACTTTTACATGCGAAATTATTAAATTATTTTTTTGAAAAAAAATATATCATAAAAACAAGCATTTTTTTATCTTCAAAATTAATATAGTTTTTGCTATAGAAAAAAATTGTTTTTTTAACTCATTGTGTCTTTTGTACAGTTCATTGTTTCTTTTGTGCAGGTCATTGTGTCTTTTGTGCAGGTCATTGTGTCTTTTGTGTTTCTGCTCAATGTTGTGTTTTAATGAGCAATTTAAGAAATAATGATGTTGCATAATACATAATGTCAAGCAAGGATGACACAATGACGAGTATAAATAACAAAATGATCTTCAAAAAAGACACAATTACCTGTAAAAAAGACACAATGACGAGTCATTATGTCTTTTGTATAGGCATTGTGTCTTTTGTATAGCCATTGTGTATTTTGTGTTTCCTCTCAATATTGTCTTTTGTATATACATTGTGTCTTTTGTACAAGTCATTGTGTCTTTTGTATAGGTCATTGTATCTTTTGTGTTTATGCTCAATGTTGTGTTTTCCTAAACAATTTATGACACAATGATGTTGCATAATACATAATGTTAAGCAATGATGACACATCGACGAGTATAAATAACACATTGATATTTAAAAAAGACACAATTACCTAGTAAAAAAGACACAATTATCTTTAAGAAAAAACACAAAAAGATAATTTTACACAAACATTTAAAAAGACACAATGATAATAATTAGACACAATGAGCTGAAAAAATTTAATTTTTTGTAGCAATATTATATTCATTTTAAAGATAAAAAAATGCTTGTTTTTATGATATATTTTTTTTGAAAAAATAATATCGTATGCAAAAGTTATGAATGTTTAAAAAATGTAGGGGGAAGTGGTTATGACTAAATTAATCTATAACATCGTTTTCCTTCAAAGTTTTAAATTTTCACTTTTAAATTTGATCTCATTATATAATGGTCAATAATTTTTCCTAAGCTTTTTAGGATAAAAAGACTATTTAGTTGATTATAACCCTATATTTTATATGTCATAATTATTATTTATAAGAATCACATGCTGTTATCTTTATCATTATTCTAACAAAATTCATTCATGCTCTTTGACACTAGAACAATAGAACTGCTTAAAAAAATTCATTAATGTTTAATTGTTTTGAAAAAATTATAAATATTAAACGTTATTTTCATTTAGTAAAAAAAACATACAGTTATCTCTGTTCTAAGTTAGACTTCATTATTAAATAGTAATTGTTCATGCTCTTTAGCCTAGTGGCATACTGGCATTCGTAATTACTTGCACAAAAATCATGTATTTTTAAATCCATAAAAGTATATAATTAGACGGCATTTAAAGAATTAAAGGCAAGGAAATGCTTTGTTTAAAAAATTATTAAATAGTGAGGTAAAGTATATTGTTTAATAAAGTAATATATTTTTATATACACTCTTTTTTTTAACAGAAAAATTAATTTCCATATACTACCTAATTATCCAGTCTATGTGAAAAATATATATTACATTTAGACCACTCTTTTTTTAAAGAAAATATTAATAATATTTAATAACAAAATGTCATAATGATAAAATGTCGAAACTTAGTGATTTATGTAGTTAAAAAAATATAGTAAATTACCGATATGGTCCGTGCGATTTGCTACTTTTTCACTCTTGGTACCTAAGTTTCATAAATTACTCATATGGTCTCAAACTTTAGACATTTGTAACACATATAGTCCTTAAGACATCAAATTACCCTCACATAAGAACTATATGTACTACAAATGTTTTAACTTTGGATCCATATGGGTAATTTATGAAGCCTAAAGAATAAGAGTAAAAAAATAACAATCCACAAGAACCATCTCGGTAATTTAATCTAAAAAAATATTAGTAACTTTAATACAACACTAGAAGACAAAATATTTATTTACACCAATATATCTTTGAAATGTTTACAACTCTAATACAATTAATAAGCTAAGATGTTGATAAATTCTTGAGTTATACATGTATATTTTCAAAACAAGAAAGTTCTTGATAAATTAATGACTGAAGGAAAAGAGGCAACTAAATATATTATCTTGACAAATTATAAAGGCAGAATTAGAGATAGAATCTAGAATAGAATCTTGGGTTTAATTTCTGTTAAAAACAAAAAGAGGATTCGTTTCAAGCACATACATGAACAGAGGTCAGTCTCTACTTGAAGTGATAATAAACACTAAGATTTTTAAAAGTGCTCAGAACACATGATAATATTTGTAAACAATTAATGATAAGACATTAATTATATCTATCATGTATGAAATTATGAAAATCCAAAACCTTCATATTTGATATTTCTTACTGCATGGACTGAAAACGCTTGACTATCATGATGCTCATGTCCATGTAACGTTGAGCACAGTTGGAGAGGCAACTTGATTCACTGGAACTGAACTTGCTTCCAGGAGTACCAGTAATGCATTTATCCCAGCATGCACTAGTCAGTTTTGCTATCATCTCATTTGCCATTGCTCTCTCTTTTTCTTGCTGCATCAATTCCAGATGTTACTTCGTTTGAATTAAATATGTAAATCATTATTGTAATAAACTACTTTTCTAAAGTTTGCCACATCAAATATTAATTAAAAAATTAAATTGGACAGCAATCACAAGTTTAAATATGTTACCAACACGCCCATCATGCCACGTTTGATAAATATTTGAACATGGTAATCAATTAGAACTGACAATCAAATTGGATTTTGATTAAATGATACAAATAAAGGGCATATAGAAGATAAAAATTAGATTTTAAATCTGATTTTAAGTTTGAGCAAATGATACAGCTCTTGCATGTGTGCTTGAACAATGTTGCCTAGAGTGTGCAAGCCCTAACCAAGTCATAACAACAAATCACTCCTGGTATAAAAAAAGCACACCTAAGGTGCGCTGAGGCAGGCATTTTTTATACACGGACTGAATTTGTGATCTCATGATGTTGAATTTCATGCTTTATAGGTAGTGCATACAGGTTATTTAGATATTAAACCATATATAGAGCTTATTTGTGTCTAGAATTTGTGTAAATGATGCTAGAAACCTACGAAAAATATACTTAAAATTATATAACAAACTGCACTCTCACACGTAAAGTGGTATGCGTTAATAAGGTGACTTTGATCAATTTTTCCACGCAATATAAACTAATGTTTAGATGGTAAACCTAACAAGAGTAACATATTGAACAATATCAATTTATGTCACACAACCATCATACTCTTATATTATGTACATGAAACATAAAATTGGATTCAAACACCAACCACTAAGTCCAAATAACCATGTAAACACTATATAAAGACCGCGTACTAAATAAACGCAGTATCTAAATCCAGACATCACAAATTCCTACAAAAAAATCAAGAACATAAACAGTTCTTATGCATCATTGAGCAAACATCTCAACTTCACAAACAAAAAACTAATACAACCAATATCTCTTCTTCAGCAATATAATTAACACGTAACAAACCAACAGAGGGATGTGAAATTCAAGTTAAAGTTGCATATAACTTGATTAGGATTTTCAAACCCAAGAAAAAATGGCAACATACATGATTATAACTTGGATTTGATATCTATCATGCCCCAGTGTGGGATTTGGTCTAAACCCAACATACTCCAAGATATTAAAATCATAAAATGAATGTAAGTACTAATATTGCAACAAACAAACAAAAAAACTAGAACAGGCTACAAAGCTGAATGAAAACATAGATTAATTAAAAACGCAATTATTGCCCGATATATAACCTCAATTTCGATGTTTGGAATCCAAAATTATGTTTCAAACATGTATGCACTTTCTATAAACATTTCAAGTGTAAACTAGAGGAATAATTGATTTCCCCAATCGTATGAAGCACATGAGCTAAAATTCGTATAGATGTTAATCCTCATACCAATATACTGCCTATATAAATACACAAAAAAGCTAAACAATAAGTAATCAGAATAGCGCTTACATTGATCAATTGCTGTAACTGAGGGTTGTTCAATGCTGAAGTGTCCATGGAAGTCGCGGGTTGAAAACAAATCCGCTGATCAAAACAATCACCGAGGAACCCTAAAACCCTACAAATGAACACAGAACAGTTGTATTTGTAAGTTGTAATAGCTCCAGCAAGGAAAGGCCTGATTAGTAAGCCCATGTAAGTAGCCCATGATGATATCTCTCTTTTTTTTTTTCCTTTTTTTTTTTTTGATTTACGACCTTTTAAAAAAAAACTTTAATTGATTATTTATTAATGTTTATATTTATTAAAACTATGTTTATCATAGTACACCTTCTGATAACGGGTATTATATATCATTTGCGAAAACATAAGTTACATATCAAAATCAAATCTCACATTACGAACTCTATACAAATTTATTATAAAACGTAAAATCATACAAATATGTACGAAAATAAATGAAAAAATTAGTCACAAAATCCTTTCAGTGACAACCAATTGATTGAATTAAAAAAAAAAAACTCAAATCTATAAGCAAAAATGTATTTTGCTGTACAAACAAATAAATCACGGTTATCTTCTCCGAACACCACCAAAACCTATAAAAAAACCACGTTTTTCACTATATATGTAATATTTACTATCCAATATAATATAATGTATATATATTTACTACTTTTTATATAATATATATTTATTTAGTATTCATATTATTCTATATATATATATATATATATATATATATATATATATATTTACTATTTCAATAATATATATACATGTGAAGGATCAAATGTTAACCCTTCCTTATTGCGATAACCGTATAACCCTAGCACTTTTTTGCGTTTTTTGCCCGAATCTTTTTTTTTCTTTGATGGTCTTTATTATACATAAATATGGGGGGTTTCGATTTGGTGTTTTTGCTAATTCATCACCGTTTAGAAGTTATTCGCAACCGTAAGTAAGTGTAACGACTTACAGTTACTTACAGCACATATCTGATGTAATTGTGATGTAAGTAACTGTAAGTCGTTGCACTTACTTACGGTTGTAAATAACTTCTAAACGGTGATGAATTAGCAAAAACACAAAAAAGAAACCCCCTATTTATGTATAATAAAGACCATGAAAAAAAAAACAAAGATTCGGGCAAAAAACGCAAAAAATGGCTAGGGTTATACGGTTATCGCAATAAGAAAGGGTTAACAAAGGAACCATCCTCTATATATACATACACTATTTATTTCCATGAACTTTAATATGTGTGTGTAACTATCATAAAACACAACATTTTTTGAAATGAGAATATAGATTCTCTCTATATTATCATTTATGATTATTTTATTAACATAATTTATTTTTATAATTAAAATAAATAAATAATATTTTTTTTCTGATTACCCTAATATCAAATATAAAGACAATTTATATTGATAACCTCATGTATTTTAACCAGGGCCGGCCCCGGGGAGGGACAAACCCGACCTCCGTCCCGGGCCCATTTTCGAGAGGGACACATTTTTTTATATATGTATATAAAAAAATAAAAACCAAATAAAAACAAGTTTGTAAACACATTTCAAAGAGGGCACAATTTTAATTAAAATTGGTCCATTTTCAATTTTTTTATACCTAAGTTATTTTTTAAGCTCATTTAAAAAAAAAATATTTTAATTATTTTGTTTATTGTATTTTTAAAATAAGCCCACCAAAATATTATTTAATTTTTAAGCCCACCCAAATCCCCTTTCCAAGCCCATCGTTTAATTTTTTTCATACACATTCTAGTCCCCCAAAATCCTTGGTCGAAGAGTGCTCTCCCGCCCGGCCACCCTCCACGAGTCCACGGCTCCACGCCGGCCGCCCTGCTTGGCTGCTTCTGACCAGTGCTCAACCGTGAAATCGCCGACCAGCGCCTGATTCGTCGCCGGTCGCCCGTCCTCACTACTTCCGGCCTTCCGACTTCTGTTCACTGTTCAGGTAAGATTAGTGTTAAATTGTTAATGACTTAATGTTATTATGTTGAATGTTGATTACTGATCAGATTGTTTATACATTCATAAGTTAGGATTACTTATTTACGGATGTAGGATTTAGTTAGGCATTTAGGGTTTACTGATTTTGTTCAGATTTTGTGATTTACTGATTTAGGATTTGGGAATTACTGAATACTGACTTAGGATTTAGGGTTTACTAATTTGTATCCATAATTTTTAAATTAAGGAATCATGCCTCCTAAACAACTATCCGGCAGTCAAAAACGAAAAAAAAAGGAATCATGCCTCCTAAACATCCATAATTTCTAAGTTGAAGTTATTGAAATCTTACTTACGAACAACAATGTCCCAAGAAAGACTTAGTGGATTGACCATGATAGCTATCGAGAACGAAATATTAGAAATGATAGACTATGAAGAGCTACTCAATCAATTTGCTATGAAGAATGCTAGGTGAGCTTCACGAATCATCGGTTAATTATTGTTATATATGTATTTCACTAAACTTGACATTGTGATTTATGTTTAAAATTTATTAGTATAATTAGTTGTCCCTTATGTACGAAAAATTTTTATATACTTGATTGCGTTAGCCGTTAGGGGTCTTTTTTCCCCGCCTCGTCCTGGGCACTCAGATTCTCAGGGCCGCCCCTGATTTTAAGTGAACTAGGTCAAAATATTAACCGTGAAAATTATATATGGAGCCAAAAACATTTAAAATGATAAGATGCTAAAAATAAAATGAAAAATGCTAAAATAAAATGTTAAACATATAAAACACATGTTAATCTTTTAACTAGATCTTCAAGATATATATTTTAATGTATCTTATAAACATACCCTTCTCTCCTATAATCAAAAAAACATGTTACTCTAAATCCTGATAATAAATGGCATATTCTTGTCATATAATTTCCTGTTATTCTTAACATATCCTTCTCTCTTACAATCAACAAACCTGTTTGTCTTTTTTAGGCTTAAAGTTTGATTTATTCTTTAACCTAAAAGAACTTGAATTCGATCACCACCGCAGATCCAATATTGATAGTTCACCGAATTAACAACACCATCACTCCCTAATAATCGTAATAATTGAACTGTCAATTATGAAAAACTAACGCTATGTTACCGAGTTTTTTTAAGAGAGAACATAAAGGAAGGGAAAGAAAAAAAAAAACAAAGAAAAATTTTCCTTTAATTTCCTTCCAAATCGGAACCACAAGAAAAATTAAACAATTTTGTTTATTTTTCCTTCTATTTCTTTCATTTCCTTCCTGAAACTCGAATCATAACAAGTTTTATTTTTCTTTTGTTTCCCTCATTAAATGAAATTCAAGAACCCAAACATGTTTCCTCTTTCTTTATATTTCATTTATTTTCTCACCTTAAGTAAACTCGAAAACATAGCGTAATAGAATGGTTAGAAATAGGCCTGTAAACGAACCGAACGAACACGAACACGAACACCTTAATGAACATGAATTTTGTGTTCGTGTTCGTTTATTAAGAAAATGAATATGTTCGTGTTCGTTTGTGTTCGTTCATTAATAAATTAAACGAACTGTTCATGAACATAAACGAACACAAACGAACTAAAATAAACGAACAAACATAAATGGACATTTTTTTAACACCATTGAACAATCATAAACGAACATGAACACTATTGAACAAACATAAACGAACACAATTGAACAAGTATAAACGAGCACAAACGACAAGTCTCTTAAATGTAAACACATATCATTCGTAAATTAGTCAGTTAACCGAACAAAAACTAACGTTACATAGTTAACGAACATTAACGAACACAAATAAACGAACGTAAATAAACGAACATAAACGAACTGTTCATGAACATAAATAAACGAACACAAGGTGTGTTCATGTTCGTTCATTTAATTAAACGAACACAAATTCTATGTTCGTGTTCGTTCATTTATTAAATAAACGAACATAAACGAACGTCTTACCGAACAGTTCACGAACAGTTAATGAATTGTTCGGTTCATTTGCAGGCCTAGTTAGGAATGGTTTTGGCTCTAACCAAAGCGACACATTGACTAGAAAGCAAAACTAGAATGTGGAATACTTTGTGTCAACTCGACCACAATTAAGCATTTAGGCGTAACATATGCATTATCTTTATGTGTGAGCAAACTTTTGTAACAAAATCATTTCGCCTCTTATAAATATTCATTCACAGCTTGTGAGTTTTCTGTTATTTTAAGCCCTAATTCTCTCTAAAGTACCCCCCAGTCGCTTCACTTATTCTACAATAATTATCAATAAAACATTCTTAATAATCACTAAACCTTCTTCAACCTGGATCACAAGATTAAGATGTAATTGCCGTTGACAATAGTGGTTTTCACCTTTATCATTTATTGTTAGTTTTATTCGCAAAGTTAGCATAATAGGTAAGGCTCTTTCTCCTTAAAGATTAGGGTTCAAGTCTCACTAGTGACACTTTAATGGATACAATCATACAAGGTGAGAAAAGAAATCTTGAGCTTAATCTCAGGTTCTGAACCAATGGGATGCGAGGGTTTACCTATTCCATAGGGTTTCCACGCATCAGGAGAGTACGGTCTCACGGTCGGCGATCGAGAAATCGATCTTAGTTACCAATTGACAGGATAACTGAAGTTAGCACTAGAAGACACTCCACCGTTCAAAAAAGAAATTATTGTTAGTTTTACCATCTGGTTTATTTTTTTTACATTAGTTGGTTAGATTAGACATGCAAACATTTACTACATATTTATTACCAATATTTTAATATTCTATTACTTTTATCTATTTGTCATAACATTATCTGACTTGGTTGATTGCAATTAATATGCAAGACGACTTTATAGGAGCTGTCGTGATCATATTTGAATACTAAATGTAGTGTTCTAGAAGGTTGACAATGATTCATAAAATTTGTACAACTAGTCAAATACAACTAAATCAAAATCTGCATATGTTTAAATATAAACCCTGATAACGTATACATACATCCACTTTATCCATATTTACACCGACAATCCTCAAAGTATTCAAATTCACAAATTTCTTTTGCAAACTCTATTTCCAGTTTATTAGAATATGAAAAACCTCCATTGCAATAAAAAAATTATACGAACAAAAACCGTTAAACCAGATCAATCTTTTGGCACAAAAAATCCAACCAAACTCTGTACAAAACAAGAATTACACTTTCGGGCTTAAAAGATAACCCACAAAACGGGTCGAATTGCATTCATGAAACTCGTATCAAATATCTACCGCAAAAAGTTCGATTTGGTCTCTGATTTTTTTTATCATTTATCTACCTTCGATTGCGAGCAACAGATTCTTTGCTTTTGAATTTTAGATCCATATTTAGACTAATGGAAGTAGGAAAAAAGGCCCGTATGAACTTGCTAGATGATATAGTTTGTGATCGTTCCCTTTTATGAGTTCTCCTAGATGGGCCACCAATGGTCCCGAGTTCACTTACTGATTTTGAAGATTTTGGGTCAAAAATAGATGAGCTAAATGATGTATCATCACCTGCACCAAAAGAAACCGGCCCGCCATTATGTGACGGGTCATGTGGATGCCCGACAGCTGCATCCTGATGAGGAGGAGGAAATTTCTCGCTTTTGCTTTTGGCATTGGATTGGTTTGCAACTCTCCATCTCTGAAGATGTAAATCAAGAAACGGAAAAAACTATTAGTCAGTGTAAAAGAAGATATTAAGCGAAAGTGAACATACGTCTAAGTTCGATTGGATCTCTGCATTCGCCTCGGGGGCTGGAATTGCCACGCCAACGCGATCACGGGGTCTTGTCTTTTTATTTCCATCAACAGCTTGAGATTTCCCGGTCAAACCTCTTCGCCTACGGGAAACAGAAATAATAACAATGTAATGTACATCATTCTATAAGTTAAAACAAGAGGAAATAAGAGTAAAAAGATTAAAAAGATCGAATGTAAAAACCTTCTGGCTTCTTCATCCCTCAATTTGGCATCTAGTTCTTTGCTGGGAGGGTATTTTGGTAATTCTGATGGCTCACAAGCATAGGGTTCAGTGCTGAAGAACTGTACAGACAGGGAATCCAATATTCAAAAAGAGATAGGCCCACCGAGCAGCTTTGTCCTTTTGCCCCACTGAAATTAGAGTGGGTTCGTACTGGACGTGTGAAATTGATCAGGTTAACGGGTCAAAGGGTTCAAACATGTACTTTTGATGTAAATGTACCAAAATCGTTCCGACCCACCAAGATAGCAACAGTACTTTCTTATTTTCTTTTCCATTTTTTGTGAATTTTAAAATGTATCAAGTCCACTTGAAAATTTTAACTTTTATAAACTTAAAGAAAAAAGAAAAAAGCTAATTTTCTGTATTTGACCCCGTTGAACCTTGCTACCTCTAATTCAACTATCAAGCATCACGAGCAAGAATCTTAAAATACACACACTTAGTTATGCTTAAAGATTTAATATCACACATTGAACAAGTAGTTTTATACTAACGACCAAAACTCACATCACTGTTAAGGGATGCAACAGCAGAGCTGCGGTCATCAGGATCAATTGCAAGAAGACTCTCTAATAAAGGAAGAGAAGAAGGTGGAAAGTCTTTAAAAGTTTCGACTGTACAACGCTTGTATGGCTGACGTGGCTTAAATAAAGTGGCATTTGGCAACCGGTATTTCTTCCAATAGTCTTCCGATGGTGAGCCACATAATTTAAATATCTTGTGTAATTGTTCCACCTTAATATGAAAAAGTAACCGGGTATTATTGGATCATTCACAACTATTTATAATTGATAGAATCTAAAACTTGTTTCTACCTCTGTACGACCTGGCATTATTGGCTTCCCAGCAAGAAGCTCAGCCAAAATGCAACCAGCACTCCACATATCAACACCAACACCATAATTAGTGGCACCAAGAAGAAGCTCAGGTGGTCGGTACCAGAGAGTAACAACACGGCTAGTCATGGGTTGCTGATTTTGTGGATCATAAAAAGACGCTAATCCAAAATCTGCTATCTTAAGAATACCATCATCATCGATCAGCAAATTAGATCCCTTGATATCTCTGTGTAACACACCGTTCTTATGGCAATGTTCAATCCCAGAAAGGAGCTGTTTGAAGAAGCACTTGATCTGAAAACAGAAATAATTAATGGTACACTAAAGCATTTAAAGAAATATCACTAGATAATAAACTCAATGGCTTTATAAAGAAACAGCAAACAATATGAGTGAATAGCGATAGAACTTATGATGGTAATCATAAAATCGATTATCAGAATTCAAATATTCTGAAACTGGCTCCTGATTTACCCTGTTGCAAGATATCACACAATCAGTAGGAACTCGTGTTTGTGCTCACAAGTCACAACCAACCATTAGTAGCAACCTACTTTCTATTGACATAAGCCGACAGGAGGAACTATCGGTAACCTACTACAAGAATCAACCGCTAACTGTTTTAACTATCAAACTGACACACTGTTTCATGAAGCATTGTGTTGCTTCAACAAAATATTGTGATGGCTTCTTTCATGTAAATTCATGATTGTTGATCTATTTCTATTAGACTCTTGACAGAAACACATATACAATTTTTAAATTATGCAATTAAGGCTTTGAATAACCTATAGAGTATCGAAATACTTCATAAGTGAAGACACAATTTAGAGAGCTTACCTAGAAAAATATATATCCTAGCATAGCTTCAACTCATTATGTCATATTTACTCTACAAGATTGAATTTGTATTCGATTTTTGTATGTGATATTATCAAAAACAGCTTCTTATCTATGTCAATGTGAATGCTATAACAATGTTGATCTGGATCCAGAAAATCACCTGAGGCTCTGTGAATTTGACACTTTGAACAGCAGCAAGACCAGAAAGATCATGTTCCATGTATTCAAACACAAGGTAAAGACTGGAAGACATTCTTGACGTAACCAATCCTTCAAGCTTTATAATATTGGGATGATTAAGCTTCTTAAGTATAAGGATCTCTCTTGCCATGAACTTAACATTCTCAGGCTCTAATGTATCAACCCTAACTTTCTTCAATGCAACAATCTTCCCTGTGATTAAATCTCTAGCTTTATACACATTGCTGTACGTCCCTTGCCCAATCTAATTATCAATCAATAACATATTCAAATCAATAAATATCGAATCTAATGAACTACAGTTCAATAAATCAATTCACGATCACAGAACATAAATTATTCATAGATTTTAGAGGTTCGATTTACCTTATCGAGCTTCTCAAACGAATTAGCACGACGAGGTGTCCAATCCTTAATGGCATCACCGGCCACGGCGGAAAGCCACGAAGGCCACGTTGGAGCGGTGCTCAGGCTATACTCTGGCTTCGGTAACCGCCGGTTAGCCACACGAACGTCGCCGGCGATTTGTCGGATCCTCTTCTCAACTCCGTCCCTCACATCATCCCTAGCCCCAACCACCGAAACCTGCTCGACGTTTTGAGCAGGTTGCGTACTAGTAACGGCAGTAGATTCTTCGACAGTCCGGTGACGGGCGGTTGACTTTGACCGGCGATCTGAAGCTGCTCTGGTACCGAGCACACAACCCATGGCTCAATCTAGCTAGCCATCAAGTATAAAACCAGATATCTAGGGTTTTCGTTACCGGCAACGATACTGATCCGTTCTGCATTAAATTTGAGAAATTACATATACAGGAAAAGCATAAGCAGTGAACTAATGATGAGATGCAAGCATATCAAAGTGGTGGTGATGCCGGTGAAGATTCCGGTGCCGGCGCCGGTAAGTTGAACAGTACAATCTGCACCGGAACTCTGTTCGTAAATTTCGCAGCAGAGCATACAGCAGAGAGAGAGAGAATGAGAGTATAAAAAGGAAGTCAGTTTTTAAGAATCTTTTTCTCATTTAGATTTAGATTTCGATTCGAGTTGTTTTTATCAGCAACTTTTCGCCCATCGTAGTTACTCTGTACCTTCAATAAATTAACATTCTATTCTTTTTTATTTTTCCAACTAACTCCAAATATATTCTAAAGTGTTATTTAATGGAAAACAGGAGAAATTCCGTCAATAAAAAAACGTAATAATGAAATAAGTGAATTATAAATGAAAATATGTCAAAACCTATTGTAGTTTTAAATTTTTTTCATATATTTAAATATTTAATATATGTTTTTGTATAGAAAAATAAAAACATAAGTATTCGTTAACACATATTACATATTAGGTTATTACTCGGTTTATTATACGAGTTGAATAAAAAATAAATAAATAGCTAGTAACAAAAATTTATAAAATAATTCATAAAAAATATGATTAAATTGTGTATAAGTTAGTATGTTAAATAAAAATATATAACGTTTTTAAACATTCTTATTTTAAAAGTTTATTTATTTTTTTACTTTTTGATATATTAAGAAGTATTTTTTTAATTGAAAAGTATACTAATAAAAAAAATAATTAATTACATAATTTTTAACATGTATGTATAAACTACATAAAACAATTTTAATTTTTAATTTTGATTTTTCTAATAACTTATGTATCATACAGAAAATAAAGAAAGCAATGACCAAGATACACATAATTTTTAATTATTATATGATACACATTAAATTACATTTGTTTATTCAAACCTAATTTTTTTATTCAGATTTTATATGGACCACATATTTATTTTCAAGATTTCAAATCAATAACTAAGATAAGATTTTAAGGTTTCTGTCACACCCCAGGCCGGCGGGAATGGATCGGGTTTTCCCGTCGGGCGGAAGGTTCCCGGGGCGCGATATCTTGAATGATAATCGAAATGATCAGATTGTTTGTATGGCACATGATGTATAATGAGAAATGCTAACATGACATATAATATAGAATTACAAAGTTAAATTACACAGTACGTGTTTATAATTTAACTAAGTAAATCTACTCCAAAAGAATCGTGTAGTTTCTATCTTGTAACTGTACAATATATGCAAAATAGATTCACAATGCCATCAAAATGTATGCGTCCAAAAGTAAGCTAGGTCTTCTAAAAGTCCTCTAGCTTAATAACTGATGCTGGTAACTAAACATGTCCGTCACCTGAGAAAACATGCATTTAAACAAAGTCAACACTAGGTTGGTGAGTTCATAAGTGTAGTAATTGAAAATATTGAATTCTTGTCAATCATGTTCACGGTGTTTCCCCCAAGTTGTATTGTTAATTGAATCCCATGTTTCACACAATGTCCTCTCCATGGTTGGATGTACAGGTAATGTCTCATCCAGTCAAGCATGCTTATATATATGGGCATACGAAAGGGTCAAGCCCAGACGCCACCCCACCACATGCTTAACTGCACTCGACACTACCTGTAATACAACGATGGATACCCATTTCCTTTCACCCATGATTTCCCGGTATGTTTGTCCCAATAATGAAAGAGAGATAGAGACAGAATTATCTCTTTTAACCATTCCTTATGGAATAGCCGGCATGTAAAATAACCCAATGAATAAAGTAAGAGATATAATCATCTCTGCTAACTAATCCTTACGGATTAGCCGGTGTGTAAAATAAACCAATAACTGAATAAAGAGACATAAAATCTCTATTAGCTATTCCTTACGGATTAGCCCGGCATGTAATATAACCCAATGACATAAGTAAGAAACGAAATCGTTTCTGTTAGCTATTCCTTACAGATTAGCCCGGCATGTAAGATATCATACTCGATATCTAGAATGAAACGTAATGGTTTCAGTAACTAATCATTACTGATTAGTCCGGCGTGTAGAATACCCAAGCAATTGAATAAAGAAAAATAATAGTTTCTGTTAGCTATTCCTTACGGATTAGCCCGGCATGTAAGATATCATACTCGATATCTAGGACGAAACTTAATAGTTTCTGTGACTGTCAGTACTAACCAGTCCGGTGTGTAAGATATCATACTCGATACCTAGGTAGGGACATAATAGTCCCAGTAGCTGTCACCCATATCCAGCCCGGTGTGTAAAGTGTTCTACTCATGATTCCTAGTTAGAGACGTAATAGTCTCAGTAGCTGTCATTTCTGATCAGCCCGGTGTGTAAGATATCCTCCCACGATATCTATTGTAATGAATACGTTATCTACATTTTATGCATGTTATCAATTAGATTGATAGCACCTCTCGTGCCCGGTATGATTTAATTGGATTAACCCAAGTTCTAATGTTTAATATTCGTGTTTACCCGACTGGTCTATGGTTGCATAACCATCTTCCTAAGTCGGTGATAAGATGTGCTCTAAGCAGAATCTTAAGTAGTAATGATAGTGTATGTGGGGAATGCCATCCCGACAGCGTGTGCATGCGATATCATCCTCGATATCACAAGTAAATGTCCTAACTGTTATCACAATGTTGAGTGTTCTAGCTATCTTGAACAAAGTGTTGTAAGAACATGTCTTATACACGATGTTAGTGAAGTGTGAATGATCTTGTTATCATGAAATTACCTTATCATGATGATCATTCTTGTCATTAGTAATTGTTATTGACATATTTTCCCATGGTTTTTCCCCGTTGTTCTATCGTGTAAGAATAATAAACAGTTGCAAGATATTTTCTTAGCAACTTATATTATTCTTGTGCATACATGTATCAGGAAGCTATAATGGCATGTATCTTCCTAATTGTCTCCAGTATGATAATATCAGGCAAGCAAGCATGTAATGATCAATGATAATAAAGATAACCAATATTTATCTAAATCATGAAATAAGAAGTATGTGAATAGAAACTTTTAAGTAAATAAAAGTTTTGCATGTTTCTCAGCCCCGAGCTTTGAAATCAGTAAAGATTAAGAAAAGGGGCATATGAACTCACCTGATGTTTGAAGTGGTTGACTTAGCTTAAACGGAAATGCACACGCTCCTTGATTGTATTTGTTGTGTTTTCACGTTCCTGTATTGATTTCATATTGTTGGATCTTATAAGTCTAAGTTAATAAGATTTGGGTGCGTGTATGTGTTAGCTCTATTGTTGGCTAACACTTATGAGTCACGGTCTTGATTCGGCCTTGATCCAATGGTTATAGATTTTACTAGCCCCTAACCAATTTAAAATGAACTTATTACATCTTGATCATTGTTTTATGTTGAACTTGATTTGAGACTTGTCATAATGTGTAAACTTGAAACCCTTATCATTTTCTAAGTATAAAGTCTTGTTTTGTAGTTTAAAGTCTCATATGTAATCCTTGTAAACTTGAATATTTTAGGTTTTGTGAATGTATTAAGCCCAAAATCCATCACCTTGTAATTCCTGTTAACCCATCCCATGCATGTTATCCTTGACACTTAATTTTCATGTGTTAATCTACATCTTGAATCAAGTGGGCCGACACTTAGCATGGGCCGAAGTAATGGGCTTCGAATTGTTGAATTCTTATTGGACCGTGTTAGTGGGTTTTGGGCCGTAACAGAAGAATTAACCCAACTAGTTTTCTGTTGGGCTTAAGGAATTGTTGTTGGGCTAAACAATTTCTATTGGTCAAGTCACAAAATGATGGGCCGTAGGAGAATGATATTGGGCCTAAAGTGATCCATGGGTTGAATAAGGTGATGCGGTCCAATTAAAATGCGTGGGCTGATTTAAAAGTGATGTGGGCCGATTAGAAGGTTATGTGGGCCAGGTTCTTATATGGGCCCATAAGGACTTCGTGGGTTGGTCCACTGTTCTGGGCCGGTTGGGCCATCATGTTGGGCCACAAAGGAGTTCGGCCGAGCAATCTGTGGGCTTCTCAGAGCCTGTTAGGCCGAATGGTTTGTGTCATGGGCTAAGCAAAAAAAATCAATGGGCTGTAATACTGGTTGTTGGGCCTGCAATTGAACTGAACATGAAAATGTGGGCTCAAACAGCCAACGTGGGTCGTTGCCAGCATGGATTCGCCATGGTCACAAGATTCGCAGGCCAAGCTAAAGTTCAGCTAAGGTTCGCAGCTGGTTAACAGAAGGTTTGCTGAATATAAAACTAGGTTCGGTGCTTCATGTTTCGAGGAGGGTTCGTCAGCATGGGCGAAGCTTGCAGGTTCGTTGTCCTAGCTTCGCCAGAGACAGGTTCGTTGACAGAATATGGTTCGGCTAGGCAGAAATGGTTCGCTCAAGGTTCGGGAGATCTAGGTCCATAGGTTCGCTATTGGTTCGTCCCAACTGCTGTAGGGTTCGCTGCATGGGGAGGTTCGGTGGGTTGAGGATGGTTCGTTCAAAGAGAATGGTTCGTGACCAGGTGAGAAAGGCTCGGCTGAGTTGTAGCATCAAGAAGGTTCGTCCAGATCTAGGTCCGAGGGTTCGTGAGCATTCAAAAGGGTTCGGGACCACCATCACCTGCGCGAACCTGCAACTCTTTCTCTTCAGCCTCGATCCGTTGTCCCCAAAGCCTTTCACAAGTCGTGGTATACCAGATTAGTGTTGACGATGGTGTGGGAGTACATTAAACAAGGTGGCTAGCAGATGGTGTAGGTTGGTCGAGTTACACACACATGAAACCCTAATTTCGTGGTTTTTCACTGCATCATACCTCGTTTTTGGCTGAGTAAATGACAAGATCCGTTGTACTTCTATGTAGAGCTCATCAAGGGCTACGCGTGGGCGCAAGAATCACTCGAATCGATTGAGATATGAGCAAGTTATGGTGAATTGAAGGTGGAGAATGGTGGTGGAAGTTCTTGGCCGGAAATGAGAGTAGGAGAGAGGATAAAAGGTGTGAAATGAGAAAACTCTGCTCATTTAGGGTTTTTTATACCCCGTATGGTGTCCGGGTCCGTTTCGGTTGCTCGGTTCGTAATTTAGTCGCGTAACCGGATTTTTACGCGTAATTTAATTGTATATATAAGAGAAAGTTTATTTTAATTATTTGATGAGTTTCAAAATTGTAAAATGTTATATATTTTATTTCATTAATTTAAAGTCGTTCGTATCGTGTTTCGTTTCCGTTTCGTCAGATCGCGTCACTTACGCGCGTCTTCGTACAAAGCGCTAACTGTACGAACACGATCGTATGTTTCACTTTCTGATTTGGTTTTCTAATTATCAGTTATCGTTCAGAACGTTAAACTCACAGATATGTTTGTGTGAATCGTCACCCACGCAAACACGCTGTCAGTTTATTATTCTTAAAACGACACTGCAATATGATTTGAATTGTGTTTCCTCACTGTTGGACTCAACTAAACCTCCTGTTATCACTTTGTTTTCGCACTGATTTGTCGGCCCTCTGATTCCTGTCATCTATGGATATCAGATCGCAATCGATTTGTTTTCGTTATTCGTTTGCACACTGCTGTTTCTCTTGAGTTGTTGTATTTGTTGTATTTAAGTTTTCACTATGGTTTGTTTTCAAAGTTCTGTTATCATACGACTGTTTACGTACTGTATTTACACACAGTACATGGTGAAAGTACACACACTGTACGGACTTGCCGGACGGTTTGGTACTAGTTGTCACAGTTTCTCTTTAATATCAAATTTTCACGTGATACAAACACTAAATAATATTTTTTTAATTGCGGTAATCCAAATAAATCCACCAAGATCAACCTAAGTCTTCGATTAAATCTTTCATTGTTTTTATTATACATGTACAAAATTATTTTTTTATATATTTGTGAAGATTCATTTTCATTTAATAACTTACACCAACGTAAGTTGTTTTCACGCTAAATAAATGTTGATAGTATATTGTAAATTTCCACTTGTTGTAATTATAACCGATTGTGAATTATCACATGTACAACAACAACATCCATACCCAGTAAAAATCCCACTTAGAGTGGGGTCTGGGGAGGGAAAGATAAAGACATACCTTACCCCTATCTGCAAAGTAGAATAGAGAGGCTGCTTCGCTAGAGTCCCCCGGCTCAAAAGTTTTTTTTTTTACACGCACATCTACACATATCAAAAAAAAATTATTATGAAACACCACCACATAACCACATCCAGCAGCATACAATATAAACAGGGGCACCAAAGAACTAAACGGGAACAGGTAAGCAAGTACAGGTAATCAACACTCAAATAATTCGACAGGCAAAGCACACCAACAACCATGCGGTATCCTGACCCACAAACAAAACATACAAGAAAACATATACAGATACCGCTTATAAACCGCCCATCCCGCAATGGAGCATAAAACACATGTAATCTCCTATCATAAACCCAGTACCACCAAAAGATATATCACAAGCAGCCCAACCCCCATCCCGCAAACAAGCATAACATATATAACCTTATATCATAAATCCCAGAGACACCATAAGACATCACAACAACTCACGACCCCTATGTGGAGAAACCTAGGAAAGGCTCTATGTATCCTTAACCTTTATTCTACGTCTCCACGTACTCCTATCATAGATCATGTCCTCGGAGAGGTGTAGCTCTATCAAATCGTGTCTGATCTGCTCGTCCCAAGTCAGCTTCGGTCTCCCTCTTCCCCTCCACCGTGAGAAACTCTACTTTACGGACAGACGCCTCTTGGCTTCTTCGTCTCACATGTCCAAACCATCTCAATCTTCCTTCTCTTACTTTATCTGAGATGTTTGCCACCTGTAGTCTTTCCCGGAACACCTCGTTCCTTATCCGATCAAGCCTTGTATTTCCGCACATCCATCTTAGCATCCTCATCTCAGCTGTCTCCAGCCTCCTGGTTTGGTTTTTCTTAATCGGCCAACACTCAATGCCGTACATCATGGCTGGGTTAATCTAATCGAAGTTGTTTGGGTTGTCATATAAGTGAATTAACAATTGTTATTTAGTATAATTAACTTTATAGGGCATTTTTTATTTTGTAATAAAGGGATGGGAATGGTATGATACGATGTCAACTCCCTATGATGTAAAATGCAATAAATATGGTGGTGAACAAATCTAACATTTAGTTTAGCATATAAGATTATTAACTTAGGTTTGATAGGATAGGACCATCTCCAAGTGAAGGCTTTAAAAGAATGACAACAATGTCGGTGAGGTGTTACAATATACTTGTATTTATTTGTTTTAAATAAAAACACAATATTTTAGCTCTAATCATACACAGATACACTTATTATTAATATGATATTTCCACATAAAAACAAGAGATTACATTTATTTTTCATAATCAAATTGCTTTTATGCTAAAGTTTTATTTTGCGTCATTTAAAATAACTATAATATCTATTATAATGTAGTTAAATTAATTTTGTAAAATTGCAATCAACAAACATTACATAAATTAAACTAGATGTAAAGGTTATATTTGACTCTAGTTCTATTATAAAACATGTTCGTATCATCTTTTGATGAAGTCAACTTGTGTTCTCCCGTCTCTTTCTCTTTAATTAATGTTATCCTCTTATTAAATAATGAATAAATATGTTTAAAATAATAAAACTGTCTTCTTAAATAAATAAAAAATGAAGTTTATATAAAAAAATAATCAAAATTTAAAAAATTTAAACAAAAGTGAAATAATAATAAAATATATAAATAGAAACTTCAAAACTTATATTTATTCAACCTATAAAATAGGAGAGAAAAATTAACAATTTTAACAAATTATATATGTTAAACTCATGTAATACATAGGTTTTAACCTAGTCTATTAATATATTGGATATAATTAAGTTCTATGCATTAAACACAATAGTTAAATAAATGCCACATTCATTTATTTATAATAAATAATATTGAAACATATAAAATGAAACCAACTACGGGTGTAAACGAGCCGAGCCGAGCCGATCCCGAGCTCGTTAAGGCTCGAGCTTGGCTCGTTTAGATAAATTAAGGCTCGAGCTCGAGCTCGGCTCGTTAGAAAATTTTTAGCTCTGCTCGGCTTGTTTAGATTTTATTTATTTAATTGTATTTACTTTAATTACTATTTTAATTATATTTATAATTATATTTTCTAAATTTAACATAAAATATTTGATTTAAATATATTTATCATAATTTTATAAATAAAAATAATTAATTTTATAAATAAACACTTAATATAATAAATAAACACTTAATATAATAAATAAAAATTATATAAACAAAAAGCTCGTTAAGGCTCGCGAGCCGCCTCGAGCTCGATATGTAAAGCTCGAGCTCGGGCTCGATAACTAAACGAGACACACTTTTGGGCTCGAGCTCGGGCTCGGGCTCATTAAGGCTCGGCTCGTTCGAGCTTTTTACCGATTCGATCCCCGAGTATTTCACGAGCTACCTTGGTTCGTTTACACCCCTAAAACCAACCATGGACTTTGGAAAATGTTAATATAATTACTAGGGCCGTGATTATGCAAAGAAAAATTGTGTGCGAAAATACGCAGTATATTTGTGTGATAATTATAATTGAAAACCTATTTGTTCTTGCATGTTAATTATAACGCTCACACGGAAAAGACACACAATAAAAACTTAGAATATAATTATTAGAGTTTGTCATGAGACAAGATTATTCATTAACTTGTGAAAACTTAGAAAACTTGTGATCAAAATTCAAAATATATAATTAATGTGATCCGTTTGATTGATAAAGTAGCTTGTTAATTAAAATGTAAAAAAATTTTAGGTATCAATATATTATTAGTTACAAACTTACAAATGTAGTTATGTTAAATATTAAGACTTTAACGAAGTAAAAAAGAAAAAGAAAAATCAATTTAAAGGGAACAATGGTTGATAGAACTGTCTTCTAGAAATCAAAAAACATATTACGTTTTGTTGAGCAGAATTATTTAAATGTAATTGAATTCTAATTGCATGTGCCCGTTTTAAGTAAAACAAATCTTTGGTGTATTCCCTTTATGTTGGGGTTTAATTTAGCTAGCATCTTGCTAGGCTATTTGGTGTATCTGGTTTTGTTTTGCAATAAATTTTCACTGTTCAAAAAAAAAAAAGTAAAACAAATCCTTTTTCTAATTGATTTTTTTGTTGTGTTCACAAATTTAATATGCAAAACATAATATTTTGGAAAATATAGATGAATCTTAATGTACAATCTATGTTTTCGTCTCCCGTTGATTTTATAGAGATAAACCTGTAAAAAGTGTGCCAAGGAGTTGCTTCTTATCAATTTTTCATTTGTAAATTATTTAAATATTTATCTTTTTTCCGTAAAACTATCCATTTTGATTAAAACCATTATTGCTAGAACTTGCTCTTACCTTAACTAAATTGACCATTTTTAAGATATCATGTTCTAACCTGAAACTATTTTTATCAGAAATTTGTTCAGACGTGAACCAAAATGATATTTTTAAAAGTGATTCAAACTATCTCAAACCTGTTGTGACGCACTACACAACCCGAATTGCCCTGCTCATTTTGCCAAGCCTGGTTTATTTCTTAAAGTGATGGTAAATGTTTAATAGTAAATAAGTAGCTAAAGAGACACGTGTTTCTTTCTTTTTTTTGAGCGGCTTTATACGACGACACCTAAGACGAGATTTCTTAAAGTGATGGTAAATGTTTATTAGTAAATAAGTAGCTAAAGAGACACGTGTTTCTTTCTTTTTTTTGAGCGGCTTGATACGACGACACCTAAGACAGGATTTCAACTGTCCCCTCAGATTTGACCCTCTGAGGCGTACGCCCGAGCCTACCCTAGAAGGAACACTACAACTGAGTAAACCTCATGACATTGCCTCAGCAAATATGTTTCGACCCATATTCGAACCAAAACCTCTCATAGAGAATTCATTGGATACCATTATGCTAGAAGCCCTTTGGTCATGTGTTGCTTTCTAATTCAATTTTTATATATTTTTTTCTAATCTCTTTCCTATTTAACATAAGGATATGTATCATTTAATAATACATTTTTAACCTTATTTTTACCACTTCTTTCTCTTATTAATGTTAAAATATATTTTTAAAATTTTAAGATAAGTTTTTATATTTAATATAAGTAAAATATTTAAAGAAAATACTTTAAATTTTCAAAAAGAAAATTATCATCAATTAAAAGTTTCTGTCAATTTTATAATTTTTAAGCTAACATTGTTAATTATCTATTTATTTTTTTATTCAACTCGTGTAATATAGTAAAAATAAAAACCAAAATTAGTACAAATATTGTTAAAAAGCTAAACCATTATATATACTTAACTATACTAAAACATTTGTATTTTAATTGTTAAATAATATATTAAATTGTAATAGATGCTAAAACTATAAAAGGTTAAATAAATAAAACATTAAATATTTCAAGGAAAAGAAATATTACAAGTGAATAAAAGAAATGAGAAAAATAAATAACGAGCATAGAATTAAAACATGTTACGTTAATAATTCTTTATTCATTAGATATAGCTATCTTCATTTGTCATGACTCATGACAACTAAGACCACCCTTAATGGTTTCACCGTGAAACGAGTAAGTCGCGTGGGTAGCGGCCTCCGGCGGGACCACCGCACCCCTCTCGGCGGGATTAAATTTGTGATTTGGGCGGCCCCCGCTCCCCGTTATCCCCCCTCACACACACCGCATTCTTCCCCTCTCACAATGGGGAAGGTTATCCGGTAGGGTGACAATTGTGGGGTTTTAAAGTTTTCAGTGAGGTGATAATGTGACAGAAAATTTTGGTGGGATGAGATTTCAGTGAGGTGAGCATTAAAGATGGTTTTATATTTTAAACCGTGGGAAAAAACTGTGAAAATAGAAAGCTAGAAAGATCAAATGGTCTGATTAGTCAAAATGGGGTAATATAATTAAATTTGTGTTTGTGTTTGCTTTTAAACGTGGTCTTCTTTATATTAATTTTTTTTATTATAATATTTGTATTTTTACTTTATATATGTTGCAATATTGGCTTCTAATGCCATCGTTAACTCTAAAGAGTTGGTGTACTTATCAGCACAGATAATATATTGTCACATGGTACATTTTTCTAAAAGAAAATAAAAGGTCTCTTTATATCAGGGCTAAGGAATTTAGGTACATAATTCTTAATTACTAAAATATTAAGACATTATTTATAAATTTATATAATAATTATATGGAGTAGGTTCAGATACAAATAGAAGTTTTTATAAAAATGGTAGGAACCAATAATGTGTTGACATGCGACATTTTAATTAATTAATAGAAAATGGTAGTATAGGCAATTTGTATTTAATTGATTTTTAAATTTTGCATTAAAATAGGAAAGTATGTAATCAGTTTAATGATTCAACCTATTCCAAAAATTAACATTTAATTGAATATCACGTATTATAAAAAAACGAATTCGTAATAGCACATAATACAATCTAACAGTTAACATAGCACATATGAAGACAACATATTACAGCTAACATAATAGCACATAATAGCACTCCACCATTACAATCTAACATTTAACATACTAGCACATACTACCATCATTTCAATATTGTATCTAACATAATAGCACATATCAGGACAATATGATAGGTTATTAACATAACATAATACTACATATAACATAATAACACATAATAGCACTCCACCATTACAATCTAACATTTAACATACCAGCACATACTAACACCATTTCAATATTACATCTAACATAATAGCACATATCAGGACAATATGATAGGTTATTAACATAACATAATACTACAGATAACATAATAACACATAATAGCACGACACCATTACACTCTAACATTTAACATATCAGCACAAATAACACCATCACAATATTACAGCTAACATAATAGCATATCAGAACAATATGATTAAATGTTAATAGCACATCCCGATTACAAAATCAAAACGTAATATGTTACATCTCGATTGAATCTTTAATTTTAGAAATTGAATCCCACTTTTATTCGTTAAACCGTGATATCAGCAAAAAAAAAAAGAAATCCCTAATTTGCCTTTTTGATAGCCGCAAATCCATTTTAATTAATTTTTTAACCAATTTTTAATCTCAACCCTTGATCTTAGCACATCGATGGCCCGGATTGTTTTTCACACTTTTTACAAAAGTAACACTTTATACAATAACCTTACTCATAATTATATAATTAGAATATTTAATTATCTAACAAAAGGAAGGTTAATTAATTTGTCATTATTACGTGTTGTGTTACTATCATGTATCTTTACTAGAGGATTAAGAAAGAACAAGAGTCAAAGTAAATTGTCAACATTGACAAAAGTAGTTTAATTACGAATCCACCCACGAATGAGCGTTTGGTCACAATAAAACTACTAAAACTGTCTTAATCTAATCAATGACATATGCACCTTCAAACCTTTTAATTTTCCATACACGCTTTTGAAAAAACAATGCCATATTCGTGACTCAATATTTATATAATTTGGTTCAAAATTTATTGTAAATATTTAATCATAGACTAGGTTAATACATCATACGTTTATTACACGAGTTGAATAAAATTTATAATTATTATTAATAATAAAAAAATTAGACAACGTAAAATAATTTTTTAATATAAAATATGATCAAAATTTTGTATAACTTAAATAATGAAATAACTATATATAATTTCTTAAAACACTATTTTTTTTCAAAATTTGTTCCTTTAAATATTTCATTTCAAAAAAAATTTCTATAATTTTATATTCTATAATAATTTTTTAAAAAGGTTTTTTTTAATATTAATATACTTTTAATGTAATGAAAATCTTGTTTTAATTAAAAAAACGTATAAAATATATATAATAATATTTAATATTATTATTTACTATGGAAAGGAGACATGAAATCAAAGTTAAAGTTTTCTAAAAACATATCATGTGTGCTTGAAAATTTTTGTTTATTGAAATATCTAATATAATTTTTAATATGAAAGACTCGTGTGTGAACTTTAAAAGAATATTCGTTTATTTTATTGTAAGTAACTCCAACCCACGAGGTCCACGAACCTTCAAATATCGGTTCAATTTGATAATAAATATTTGTATTTTTATTAAAATTGGTAAAAAGTCCACTTATCTTTCATTTTATACCATTATGAATTATTATGAAGCCTGATTATCATCATCATAGACTCTCAATAGACATCTTGCAATTATCGCCAGGCGCCAACTGAGGTGCCTATAGGCATGGGCGAGAGTTGCACTTTATGAGCTCCTTATATTGTTTATTTACATATTGTTATCTCAATTATCGTTAACTTATGCTTTTTTTTCATATATACAAGGCTTATTTTTAGTAGTTGTATAGATTATCCAAAATCTAGAAGATAACGATAATCATCTCCTACATATCAGCAAATTTATCATTGATGTTTGTTGCATTAATTGTCTAGCGATTGATCATCATTAACAAATTTGTAATTAGCAAAATAACGTGAGTTTGAGTAAGATAGTCTTTTTTTGGACCTTCACTTGTTAGTGTTGCATGTTTGCATTTGATACTTTTATGCTTGATGAAAGATACTATCAATGTTGATAAAACAATGAGTCACGCTTTAGATCTAATGGTAAAAGATTGTGAATACAAACCACACCAAAAACAAAAATAAAAATTTGTCAATAAGAACAATACTTGGATTCAAGGTCGACCCTTAAGCAAATTTCTTAAAGAAATTGTCTAGAGTTTCTATTTTTTTACGGCCTTATTTAAAACAAAATACATGGGTCATTTTTATTTATTTTGTGCTTAAACATTTGGTATAATTAGAAGCATTGCTTGCATGGAGTCTTGGACGCCAGCCGGGGCCATTATAAGTGATCAAGACGGGTACCAGACGATAGGGGATTAGGGTTACAGTCTTACAGATGGATAATTGCTTTTCTTTTACGAAGTTATTTATTTATCAATTGAGTGTTGTTACTCACGTATCAAGTTGTTTACAAAACTTAATTGCCATTATGTTTCAAAAATTTTGACGAATTCACCCTAGTTACGCCATTAGGAATTTAGGATTAGGCCACTAGGGTTGAATTAGTTATTAGATTATTCGTTTGGGATTTTGTGTCTAAATTATTTGTAATGCTTTTCAAGTTGTTCACAAATTCAACCTACCTCACTAAAGTCACCACCCTAATTGAGTATTGTTTATGTTGTTCTACATTTAGTTTATTATTGCGGGGTTTCAGACCTAAATAAAAAAAGCTTTTTACAATAACCGTTAAATATTATAAAAGAGTACTGAACTTTAATTCTACCTAAGGCTTTCAGAACAGTTTAGCAAATCCGAACTAGTTTAGAAAACATTGCAAATTGATCATAAAAGCACCATTTTGTTTTTTGCCTTCCAAACTTTAAAAGTCAACGTAAAAGTAAAATTTTATGTGCGATGGTCATTTGAAGTTTGAACGATTCAATTGGGTTATTTGAGTAAGACAACCTCATCAGTCAAACCATGATGTTTATGTCCGTTGTTGACCAGAATTATGAACACAAATGGAAACCCATGGGTGGACAAATTTCTAAAAGTTTAATAAGATGTTAACACATTAAAACATAAAAATAAATCCATCGTATGCAATGATATATTGCGTTAATGGTAAGATGCGTGTATTAGAAAAGTGATAGGAGACTTAGGTACTGGGTTCGATCCTTGATCCTACCTGATTTTATCGGCCTTCCACCATCGTGTCTTTGGGCGGATTCTTGTAAATTGGGTTTTCTCCAGGAATTGATGGCTGGTGAGCTAAGGTCTCCATCTGTCTAGATTAGTGGCTAGCTCGGGCATTTTTTAACCATTAAGAGCCGCGTATAAAGTACCCGACAGTTGATTAGTTTACCGTTAAATAAAGATATATCGTACAAAGAAATAAATCTTGAGAGGACCTTCTGTGTTCGTACCTTCACTCTCTCTAATTAGTGGATGTTGAATAGATCTAATAAAAATATATAAATAAAAAATGAACGTTTGTAATGGTGTGAACATTGGAATCGAATTCTAAATTTGGAATTTAGATCGAATATGAATTTGTGTTTTTCAAACTTATTGGACCTGAATACTCGAATATAGGTGTATTACACATTTACACTAAGTGAATAAATAATTTTAAATAGTTACAAGTTTAGGATTTATAAAAAGTTTTTTTTTTGAGATAAAACATGATTGAATTTACACCTAAATACATGTTTTAAGGAACAAAACCATTTAAAACAGTTATCCGAACCTTATTCATAACTGAAAAAACTGAACCAATTTCTGAATTCAATTTTCGATTCGGTTTAGTTAGGACCGTATCCGAAATTCGAGTTCGGTTTTCGATTACACATTTATTTGTGAATTCGGTGTTTTTGATTAACCGATTAAACCAAATATTTAATTAAATATATTGTTTTTTTTATATATATTATATAACATTAAAATTAAAACCCTATAATCCAAAATCCAATCTCAGCTCGTTCACTGCTTCAAACAATCATGCCTCCCACCCTCCCAGCCTCCACTCCGGCTTCTCTCCTTCTCCGGTGAGCTCGTCTCTCGCCGCCGACTCGCGTCTCCACTCCGGCGTGAGTTCGTCTCTCGTCGCCGACTCGCGTCTCCATTCCAGCTTCTCTCCTTCGCAATAATGCTTCCTATTAGTAATTTGGTTGATTTTCTTATCCTGCATCATAGGGAATAAATTGGTAATTTGGTTGAATTTTTTATCCTTCCCGGCCTCATATTAGCACCTATTTCTTTAAAGTTGGTTTGTGAATAAATTAGTAATTTGGTGGAAGTGAAGCTTAGTAATTTAAAACTTTGGTTGAATTTGGCTGAATTTCGTTTTATCGAAACCGAACCAAATTAAATTAAATTAGATTGGTTCGGATAATCATTTACTAAATTTGCTTTGGTTCGGCTAACGCATATGAATTTGTTTTTCAAAGCCGATTAAACCAAGCCGAACAAACCATTAACCGAGCCTATGAACTCGCATACAAAATAGTAATATAATTTGTTATCTTATGTTTCTAAAAAAAATATTTTTTTTAAAAAATATCATTTTAAAAAAAAACATGTTTAAAACTTTGGTTTTCGTTTTTTTTTTATGTTTTACAACAAAAAATGTTTGGTTCAACTTTAATTTTCATATTCTGTATTTTAATAAAAAGATCTTAATTTTCATTTATTAAAAAATATTTTTAATACAAAATATGTATAGTTAATATCTTGAATTTAATTATTTGATATGAAATATAATATAACTATTTAATACGAGAGATAATTATCTACGATACTAAAAGTGTAACACATGTCAAATGCTTTATGAATTTTAAAAGACTTGGTTATTTACACAACCAATTTTTTTTATTTTAACATCCACCGACACTATACTTCTTGTATAGGTTATACGAGACAAATAGTCATCTTTGGCACCCACTGATTCGACAATGATTGGTCTCTAATATGCTTCCTACATGACTTATACAAGGCATATAAGCCGATACGAGACGTATAAAAGTCCAATCATTAACACTAAAAAATTCTGATAAATAATGATTATATGCCTAGTATATGCATATACAAAACGTATAAATTGTGTGAAGGATGTGGAATAGATGCGAGAATAATAGAAGCTATGAAATGGATGTAATGACAATAGAACCTATTTTAAAAGTATTAATTTGAAATTATCAATTTTAAGTAAACTTCTCTTTTACTCCCTGTGGTTTGACAAAAGTAACCATTTTCATCCAAATTTTGAAATTTTGCAATTTTCCTCCATTAGTTTCAGAAAATTAACCATTTTAGTCCCTGCGGTTTGACAAAAGTAACCATTTTCATCCAAAGTTTAAATGGACTTTGGATGAAAATGGTTAATTTTCTGAAACTAATGGAGGAAAATTGCAAAATTTCAAAATTTGGATGAAAATTGTTACTTTTGTCAAACCACAGGGAGCAAAAGAGAAGTTTACTCATTTTAAAAGTATCAATTTGAAGTAATAAAAATTTATATTTTCAAAAGTTTTTTTTTCTTCCCTAAGGTTTCATAGAAATTATCATCAGACTAAAATCTGAAATTTTACTACTCAAACTCTATAATTTTCATTTTTTGTAATTTTTTTATTTTATGGAGCTGTATAACTAGTCCATTAACAACAAATAAACATAATTTTTCTAAACAGTGTTAGTCAATTGTATTGAAACGAGAAAAAAAAATCAGTTTGAATTAGTTTTTCACATACCGTTCAAATTTGAATTCAAACTCGTGTCGAGTCTAATTAGCAACCATACATGTTGACTTTAGTTACGTATATGTTTGTTGGAAAAGAGTTTCCAACATTCAAAATGTTTTATATAAAAGTATATGATTTATTTTTCATCTTCAGAAAACATAGTTAACATTAGTATATTAGCATTATATTTTATATTACGTCCTTTACACTAAAAACTAGTGGCGGATCCAGAAATTTTTTCATGAGGGGCGAAATTTTTTATAGTCATTTGAGGATCGCTATATAATAATTTTTTCCTCTTTGTTCAGATTGGGTTAGGCAGAATCGGGTCAGACCATGTTAAAAAAACAAACAAACTTAATTTCATATATAAAAACGTAATAAAAATACAATATGTCTAAAGTTGCTCTTATGCTTGGTAAAATAGGAAGTTTGGTTGAGTTAGGTAGCGGGTCAGTACAGGTGCGGGTCAGGATGGGTACAGGTTAGGATGATTTTTAAGGAAAATTAGTTTGGGTTTAAAATGATCATTTTAAAAAATTTCAATTTTGTTCAAGTTAAAAGTGAATTGTAACTACACAAATAGTTTAATTGAATAATTTTTAGTGATTTTCTAATAAAATATAATATTGATTATTCTTATCCGTTTGAATCCATTATATTCACATAATTTTTAAGTTATCCATCTTAACACACGTTGTGTTAAGGTGCTAGTCATTTCAACCCATTTGAAGTTATGATTTTATATTATAATGTTACACATTTCAATCCAAAATACAATAATTGTTTACGCAATCTTCGCATTTATCTTGTTATGAGTTAAAATTATCAGGCATACTTGTTCTCTATTGAGTTTTAATTTTAAAAGTATATCCAAAACAACATATATGGAGACTTTTTCAAGTATCTATTTCTCAAAAAAACAAGTATAACTATCACTTAAATTTTCAACATAATTCCAATTATTCAAAGTTAAGGGGGGCAATTGCAAAATATTAAGGGGGTCGATCCGAATTTTAACATATATAAACCACTGGAAAAAAAATTCAGGGAGGGCGACTGCCCCCAAAGCTAGGGGTGGGTACGCCACTGTTAAAAACGGTTAAAAAATTTAAGTTATTTTTTTAAGGGAAAATGTTATAGAAACATAATCAACTTTTGATTTTGTTCCAATTAAATCATTTGAACTTTGTTTTGTTTCAATTAGGTAGCTTAAGTTTGATTTATGTTCTAATACTAGATAAAAACCTGAATAACAGGTAATCTTGATTCATTTAGGCTTTCTAAGTGGATTTTTAGATGATTTTAGAATCCGTTTGAAGATTTTAGACGTATTTTAGTCTCATTTGGGCATTTTGTTTTTTTTTTTTTTTTCTAATCAACTACTTTTACATTTTTTAAAAAAAATCACAAAATTTTTAATTTTTTTAAAATTTTTGCAATTTTAAAAGTATTTTGAGATTTTTTTTTTTCAAAATCCATATTATTTTCATGTTATCATACAATGAAAATAAAAAATTATGGTTAGAAGTTATATAAGTCACATGTATAAGATTGAAACATAAAAATAAACTTAAGTTATCATATTGAAACAAAACAAAGTTTGAATTACTTGATTAGAACAAAACTAAAACTTGGTTATGTTTCTGCAAAATTACCATTTTTTTTAAATAACAAGTTTACCCTTAACCTAGATGACTAGATGAACAAACATTAAATTTATATTTTTCTTGTGCTTTTCCGCTCTTTTATATATTTTTTCGTTTTTTTACATTTCTTTTATATATTTCTTCTTTCGTTTCATGATTTCTAGTTTATAAATTATTCTTACATAAATTCTTAATCAATTTTTATTATAAAAATATAATTTTCAACACAAATTTTAACTTTATTATGTTTTAGTTTTTGTGTATTTTAGTAGTTTCCTTTTCTAGTTTTTTATATAAAAATTTAAGTATTTGTCGGAAACCCAGAGTCTTTACTTGATCGAGGATATGTGATGTATATCCTATTCCATAGTGATCAATAAATCGACTTATTTTTTTATGTTTAAAACAATTTGAATACTTTCAAGACAATTTATGGGGAGTCAAACCACTTCTAGTAAAAATAAATCAATCTAACTCAACCCAAATTATACTCCAATATACATCTTTGTTGGTTGAAATTTAAAACGCCGAAGAAACTGGTAACTTTCATTGTATTCTTTGCAAGGTTGAAGTGTTAAACCCTTTCATCGATGGCTTTTTTCTATTTAGGATAATTTCATATATGTCTACAAACATAAATGCTCCTTTTAATACATTTTAGTTTCTTACTTTTTTATAAATACTTGTTTTAAAATAAAAATAAAAGGAAATAAAAGTAGGTAAAGATTGTAAAAGAAACATACAAATAGAATATGTTAAAATGAACATAAGGTAAAATAGTCATGGTCATGTGTTTAAATGATCAAACGAAGTTTCATGTTCGTGTTCGTATATATGTAAAACGAATAAACATAAACAAACTTGTCGTCGAGCGGTTCACGAACTGTCGAACTGTTCGCTGAATGTTCAGTTCATTTACAACCTTACAATAATTATTACAACGACATGATATTTTAGTTATATTTCAATTGATTTTGTTTTTCTTTACATTTTTTTTATAACAATGTAACTTATCTATGATTTTCAAATATATTGTTGAGACGTGTTTTTTTTAAATCTATCATTTTATCTCCTTTATTATATACGATCTAATTTTTTGTAATAGTTTTGTGAATTTTAAAACACACGCACATACATCAGTTATATCTACGGACAGTGATATGTTATTAGTGAAAATGAAACGAAAATCGACAACTTTGTAACATGTCACCGTTAAATAATTGTTTTTATATACATTTCGATCTTCAAAACCGGGTCGCTATAACTTTATGTATCTCTTCTATGTAATTAAGACGCAACACGTAATCTTTATAACCGTTATCAGTTGTGATTTTATATGTTTTTAAACCATACGACCACAAGATAACACGTGAATTTTAATCATACCAACCACCACAGCGCGTAGCTGCGTAGGTAGCTTCTGATATTGGTCCAACCAAACCCAGGTGACCCCATATTACAAGCTTTAGCCCAGACCGATCATTATAACTACAACTTTAGCAATATCTGCTGCATTTCCCATTTTTAATATACCTTTCTAAGTTTGAATAATTTCAAAACTCACCTACAAACTTTGCAAATTATAAATGTGTCTCCTTTTAAGTTTCCAAACTTTATAATTTATATCTTATAGTACATACAATCTTTTTTTTTCAAGAACTTTCGTTTGTAATTATAAAATTAATTGTAGGTCTATTACCGTGAAGAATAACACCGGTTCTAACTGAAGAACATTAGTATTGTTATTTAATTTTTCCTTATCTATGTTTAGATTTACATAACCACGTTAATATTAATGACACAACATGTGTAATAAGTTCACAAACATGACACATTATGCAATGCTCCTTTTGACTTTTTATATATATTCTTCTATCAAATTGCATTTTTAAGATTCGTATAACATAATATGTAAGGTATAATATTGTTTTCTGTCTATGTTTCAATTTTTTTTAATCAATTTACCACGCCTTTATATGTTACGTTTAGTCACAACGCTTCCCTAGCATAGGTAACCCTGCTCATTATATCATGTTTACTAAGCAAGTGCTCACTGTAAATTTGTTCTATTTTTTTTTAAAAAAAAAAAAAAAAAAACCGACAACAAGATTTGTCGATTCAGGATCATCATTCCGCAATAAATCCGAACCAGCCCAGGCCAAAAAGCCCAAAATAACTTAAAGTCGGTACTCAAAATAAATAGATTGACAAACACACAATTTCATTTTCATATTTATCATTTAGTTTCAAAGTTTTTTCATCCTTTGTTAATCATTAAAAAAAAAAAGTTTTCCAGGTCTAAAATAAATTATAGTTAGCCAGAACAAAGCTTCTCCAAAGCCAAGTTTTCGTCCCCGCCAACCACTTCCAGAGTACTCCGAACCAAGGCTTCAGGGAATCCCATCTCAACAAGCTTTTGTACCTGTCACCATAACACCATCTTTAACTTATATCTAGGGGCAATTTATTTATAGAACCAAATGGGTTCGTTTAAGTTATGTTTTTATCTCTAACGGGTCAAATGCTGAAACTAAAAACTAGATAAAATGGAAACCAACTGGTTCAACAGGTCAGGGACTGCATCTGATCGATGCATTTGGTAATTAGGGACAAGGTATAAGATTTGGGAACAAGTACTTAGGGCCAACCGATCCGAAATGTTTCTACCAGTACTAAAACATTACCCGTTTTGACATATTAATTTAAAACCTCTAATATCAAGTTATAAAATGGTGCTAAGACTGACCTTCTCTTCAACCCCTAGAGAAGATGTCTTTGCAAATGATTCTGTCCAGTAACGAGCAGTGCTTGCAAAAACTTGATAATCTTTAAGATACTGAAAAAACAAAAGGTGAAAAACAACAATATGAGTTTCTTTTCTTTTTTATAATTTTCTTTTACATTTTCATGTCAGATGTGAAAACAACATGAGTACTTGCTTGTAGTATTATATAAATTTACTACCTAGAAGACGTTTCATCAATAAATAACAGATATCAATTTTGAAGTTAAAAAGAGAGATAATTGTCAAGTTTTATACCTGTTGTGCCACAACAGCATCTTGTGGATCATCGGGTTCAGGGGCTGAGAGTAAGGCCTGTATGGAAAGAAGTGCTGTCTTCAAAGTAAGGGCTGGGCTCCACTGATCCTTCAAAATGTCTAAACAAATGGCCCCACTTTGGCTGCTAATATTCGGGTGCCTTCAAGAAAGAATGAATGTTCATAAGGATAACATTTAATACAAAAAACATGAAACCTAAAACTATCGTATCAAAGGGCAAATTTTGCAAAGCAAATAGGCTACGAATCCTAGAGATACCATAACCTTTCTACTCCAATCCCCATGCACGTCTATTGGTTATTACATTAATCTATGTAATATCAGTATCAGACCATGCTATATTCATCACTTAAAACACGTAAACGTGATATATAACTCTGCTATCTTATAGTATCACAGTAAGAAGTTGGAACCATCAAAGTAAACGAATGACCCATGTATTAGTTTAAGATTTAAGAAATTAAAATCAACAAAATATGAACTTGTGCTAATAAAACAACCCACTAGGCATTAAATAAAGCAAATATAGTATATTTAAGGAAGTTTCTCCATGAAATAGAAATGAACGTAAAATATTTGAATATATAAGCGTCAAAATGTAAGAAAATTTTAATGAATCCGGTTGAAATACAGCAAAAGAAGAATGCAATTAACACACACACAAAAACTCAATGCGTCAGAATTTGAACGAGTAACGAATCATGCATCAACATTTTAAATGAAAATACCTCTATCAGGTAGACATAAGAGTTATCATCTATTCATAATCATTCAATCCTGAACACCAAATAATAGGAAAGTACTATACGCTGATACGCACCTAAAAATAAACAAAACAACATACCTAGCTAAATCCTACACAAAGATTTGAAAATGGTATGATGAAGGCACGCCTTACCTTTATCCCAAGGGATAAAGAGGTTACTCGCAAAGAAACCCTAGAGTTCGAAAAAACTCCTTTTTTGATGCATAATACAAACACGAAAAACTTGACAAGCATACATACACCAAAAGCATACAAGAGAACAAGTAACAAGAAATCAGATTCCCTGATACACGCCTTAAATCGTATCTAATCTAATATACAGAAGTTAAACCGTGTATATAAGCATCAATGATCAATTAATAGCAAATTTCTTGCCACGCCCGAAAAAATTACCAAACATGTTCCATTATTAGCAACTTTGGCAATCGAAGTACAAAAGGAACACACTTAAAACAAAGATGAAACAATGTGTTGCTTTGTAAAACAATGACATCTTTCTAAAATCTAAACTATGTTCAAAGGGCAATTACACTATCTATGTTTACAAATTAAACACAAATAAAGAACCATACCAGACTTTAGTTGCAAATTTCATCCTTGGTGGCTCAAAAGGGTATGCATCTGCGAATTCAAAAGAAATCACTCAACATTGATCAATTGATAATGGACAGTTGGAATCAATAACACTGACTATATTACGCTAAAATAATCCATTGAAACAAAGCAATATTTTCAAATTAGGTGATCGAACAGACCTATTTCTCAAGCACATAAACTACGGAATTGATCAGACCTATTTCTCAGCATATATCTCCAATTTAGCAACATTTGTCGATCACTTATTGAAATCGATTTCGACACCAAAATTACAAACAAACAACATCCTTTGAAACCCAAAATTGTGATTGCATTACATTTATATATAACAGTACCGGGCAAATCGATGTCAATCTTGAAGGTTCCGCCTTCATATGGAGTACCAACCGGACCGGGAATTGTGCCGATCAAATTGACCAGATTGTCGAGTTTAGGGTTTACGCTGATACCAGACACATTAATGTCTTTGTTGCATTCTTGAAGCTCCTTTTGCACTCTACCAAAATCCACCATCTTCTTCACAACTGAAATCAAATTGATGGAAATGTTTACGCAGGTTTTTGCGATCTTCCTCTCATATAACACAATCGCACACCTGGGTTTTCTTTCTTTAGGGTTTACGAATACACTTTTGTGTATCGATTCGGTGATTGGGAAAGAAGGTTAAAAGGAGTCCACCACACAAAGCAAGAAAGCGGGTCCTGTCAATTGGTATCCGGATCATCCGATATCGACATAATTATAAGAGTAAATTATCGAAAAAACTAGGTAAAACTTTGTAACATATGTAATACTTAGGTGATGTTAATTTGTTCAAACATATGAAAGTAATTTGGTGGCCAAAAGATTATATTAGCAAATGATTAAAATTTAAGATTATATGAGTAATTTATGAATCTTAAAGACCAATAATGAAATAATAACAAAACACCCGACAATTTACTCTTAATATTATTATAACTAGGTGTATCCTCCGCGCGTTGCGGCGGGTTATTACAGTACACTTCTGATAATGGGTAATATATATCATTTGCAAAAGCATAAGTTACATAGCAAAAACATATCTCTCATCATGATATCTATACAAATTTTTCATAAAAACATAAAATTATACAAAATACTCACAAATATGTTATAAAAATAACTTAAAAAATTACTTGCAAAATCCGTCTCACCGTAACCAATCGTTTTAATTAAAAAAAAACTCAAATCTATCAAATTTAATAAAAACTCAAATATTTAAGCAAATCTCTCAAATTTAATAAAAACTCAAATATTTAAGCAAATCTCTCAAATTTAATAAAACCCAAATTTTTAAGCAAATATCTCAAATTTAATACTGTTATCTCTGTTTACTAATTTTAAAAGTTAAAAAACTTCTGATAGTCCAACTCTAAATATTCAAAACATCACTACATGGATTAGACACATAAATAAAATAAAATAACATATAATAATATAGTATATATAATCAATGAAGCCACTCAATATATAATAATAATATTACCACTATTTTTATTTTTGTTAATGTTTTTATATAATTTTTATTCAAAACCGACCTAATGTAACCAAATATAATATATTCTAAAAAAAAGTTTCAAAACAAATTAATGTTTTTTAAATTTAAAATAAAACGTATCATACTTATTTGTACTTTTGTTTCGTTATAGATTTTATTCCAAATTGAGTCGCACAGCGCTAGTCAAAAACACAATTAAAATACATAAAATATTTTAAATTATTTTTCACGACAAATACCATGTAGTTTTAAATTCTGAATGTACAACTGAAACATACTAAATTTGACCTAAGTCTCAAAATATATTTTTAAATTCTGAATGTGCAACTGAAACATACGACCTGTGTCTCAAAATAGATTTTTACTGTCCCATTTACAAAAATTACTCTTTTGATCCTTTCAAAACTAAAATGTGATTGCAGTGTCATGGTAATGTTGTGTGTTATTCTTTTGACCACAAAAATGCCAACGTCATAATGGATGTGCTCGCTTCGGTTTGATTTGGATTTTGTGTACAACCGAAACTTACTTAATCGGTTTTTAGTTATTACAAACTAATCGGTTTTCAATTTTTTGTTTTCGGTTTTCATTTTTTGGTTTCGTTTTTTTTTTTGTTATCTCTCTCACCCACAATACTAGAAAATACATACATATTTAATGATGAATAATTCATGAATTAATTGAACGGATATCAATAAATTACAATAAAACTAAATCATCGTCATGCTTTTACACTTAAAAAAATAAAGTTTAAAAGTAAATATGCAATATTTTTTATTTTAGTCATCTTTTTTTTTTTGAACAGCTAAACAAGTCTTCGGACCCAACAACCCACGCGCTGCGACCACAGACCGCTACCAACCCCCGGAAACATTTAAAGCCGGGCGTTGGCGAGTGCCGAATCGAGGAACCGCCACACCATCTAGGAGGAAACTCACACTGAGAAAACCTCCTAGCTCACCCAGAACATTTTTTACTCCAGACGAGACTTGAACCCAAGACCTCCTATTTTTTAGTCATCTTTTAAGATGATATAGGTTATCTAGTCTCCATATTTATCATCTCCAAATATAGATTCTTTGTAAATGTGTAATTATGGTGTGATTTAGGTGGAAAATAATCTTAGCCGATAAAAAAAAACTAGGGTGGTAGGGATAACATAAAAGTTGGTTACCATAACTTCTACCATTCGGGCTGGGTCAGGTTTCGGATAGACCAAACCGGTTATTAACCAAACCAGTCATAATGCATATATGTTAAAATATATGTATTACATAGGTTAAGTAAATTAATTTTAAATATTATATATTACAAATAGCATATCATATATTTTTTAAAAATAGTTTTATAAAAATATAAAGTATATAACTTATGTTGTAATCATATTATTTACAAGATGCAATAAAATTATTATTATTTAATATAATAGAAAGGAGAAAAATTAAAATTTTAAAAAGATATTTTACAAATATTTAATAAAAGGAAAAAACAGAAAACTAATTTTTAGATAGCATGTAAAATTAACACGTGCTTGTTAAAATTATTTATTTATTATATAATGTATAGATTATATTTTTAAGTATTGGTTTTTTCTAACATAAAAAAAATAAAAAATTAGTTGCCCCATTTTAGATAGCCAATAAGCATCATCTACATGAAATTATTATTCTTATAAAAAAAAATATCACTATGTAATTATAATGCGCAATTCATGGTTCACTTTATTCCATTTAAAACATATGCGACCTAGACCACTATGTAATTTTTCAACAAATGGAACCATATATCAATAAGATGAGTGGTTGGATACTTTCATTTATATCTCTATGGAGAGAATGTAAAAAAAAAGAGTAATTTTTTTAAAATAAAAAAAGAAAAAGACACCTATATATAAGGTTTTTAAGTAGGAAAAGACTTGTTTTTACAATAGTAATTGTCTGCGACAACCATTCTGTGAAGATTTAACAATGACGTGTTATTGCTATAGGTTTTTAAAGCATGTACGACAATATTTCGTAGCTAAGAAGTTGTCGCTATAATTTCGTCTACATAGGTCTCAACATCGTCGTGATACATATTGTCTTTATATCATCCTTTATAATGACGACATAACGTAGATTTACTTCATTAAAAAAATTAATAATTATATTATATATACATATCACGATGAGATGTCGTTGTTGTAAGAATTTAAAAAAGGATTTAACTGATTCAAATCATAATTTATATGAGATTTTCAAAAATTTTAATTTAAAGTCAACCTAGTGGAATCGAATAATTACAGATGAATTTACAAAAAAGTAAAAAACTTAACTTTGTTATCACACAAATTGAAAAACATTATGAAAACCCTAATAATGTTGCTGAATTTATGGTGGAACTAATAAAAAATATAAAATAAAGAAGTCAAAATAGTTAGTGATTGGCTAACTTTATTCGGCAACAAATAACAATTAGGTGTAAGATATACTTAGACTATGTGTTATCCATCACTCCTCCTCACTTCACGTAGGCGTCACATAATCAACCAACACCATCACTCCATTATCACTCCACATCATCTTTTCCTGTGTTATCCATCACTCCACGTCATTACCACCTTTATTCAATATTTTATTATTTAAATTTTATTTTTTCAATTCTAAATTAAATTAAAAAAACACATAATATTATTAAAAATACTAATATTACAAACTAAAATAAAAAAAAATTACATGATAAAAAAATAAACTACATAATTAAATAAAAAAACATTAAAACAAATTTAAAAACTTATAAAAAAAACTACAATTTTTATCTTCGATTTTTCCAGACATATTCAACAAAATCGCCTTTAAGCATGTTATGTATCTTCCTGCTTCGGATCTCGGCTCGTATTTCAACTCTTTCTTCCGGTGTAACCTCTTCAACCGGAGGGTCGACCTCTTCGTAGTTTTGGCAAATAGTTTTTCCTTTGTCCTACAAAATCATGTTATGCAAAATAATGCAAACATACATAGCGTCTCGAATTTTACTTTTGTGCCAAAATCCTACATGGATTATTTGTCATATGTCATTTCTTTTTAAGTACACCGAACGCTCGTTCGACATCCTTTCTCGCCGCCTCTTGAGCCTTTTTAAAATATTTTCTTTTGTCATCGTCTTCACGAGGACATGTAAATGATTTGACAAACGTAGCATATTCAGGGTAGATACCATCGACAAGATAATACCCATACCTGTAGCAGGTATCGTTAACATAAAATGAAGACCCCGGCGCGACTCCTTCTAACATGTCGTCAAATATCAGGGATTGATCTAAAACATTTATATCATTATTCGAACCAGAAACACCAAAATACGCATTCCATATCCAGAGATCATTAGAGGCCACCGCTTCAACTTCAAGCATTATTGTAGGATGGTGGTGATCGCCTCGTTGATGAGATCCTCGCCAAGCGGTTGGGCAATTTTGCCACTTCCAGTGTATGCAATCGATGCTTCCAAGCATGTCGGGAAACCTGTGAACATCATCATGCACTGCATAGATTTGTTGAATGTCGCTCCATGTTGGTTTTCTCAAATATCGCGAGCCGTATAATGCGATAACACCTTTACAAAAGTTGTAAAGACTATCTTGTGAAATTTTATCCGACATCCGTAAATATTCGTCCCAAGAATCGCTGCATGTGCCGTAGGCCAACTGTCGAATAGCACTTGTACATTTTTGCAATGATGTGAAACCTAATACACCAAATGCATCTGACCTTTGTTGAAAAAACGAAAAATTTTCTTCCATATCGCTAATGATTTGAAGAAATAAATTGAGCCCTACGAAAATGACGTTTGAAATGGTTTTCGTCATAAGTTGGATTTTGACTAAAATAGTCTTGAACAAGACGTTTGTTACCACCTTTACGATCACGGTTTAATATTTTTCTTCGTAACACTTGTGTAGAAATTCCTTCAATATCAGCTACGACGTATGTTACTGTTGCTTGAACGCTGCGTATAAACACGAACGCTACTTCGTCTGAATCGGATGATGATGATTTCGTAATTTTCTCCTCCCAACTCATTTTTTTTATTGTAAATTGGGTAATTTTATAGAAAAATAATTGTTATTTTAGAGAAAATTGTATGTTGTTGAATGTTGGTTTAAGAGGAGTGGTTTATTTATAATGGCTTAATTTTTTTTAATTCCAACGGTTAGATTTGTTTTTTTTTCCTATCTTTCCAACGGTAACAAATAATATATATTTTTTCTTTTCTTCCTTCCAATCATGGGGTGATGGGGCTCACGCATGCCATATAACACCTCCCTAATGCCCCTGTGTAATGGGGATGTGGTGCGACCAGGGCGTTACTCAGGAGCATCACGCCTAGGTCACGGTGGATAACACATAGCCTTAGTGTTCAGTTTAAAGTTCGAAACTTGTTTCGAATTTCAATGCAGGAAACAATCTAGGGTTAGGTTTCAATTTTTTGTATTTTTTATTGTTAAAAACATTTAGAAAATATGTTTTGACACTCATAATATATGTGTTATGTGATTAATATACGATCTTAGTATAATGTGTGTATGATAATAAATGTGCAAGAAGCCAAGAATATGATGAACATAAAAAAATACAGAAAAAATTAGGAGTGCACGAACGCCAAAAAAAATAATGCGAATCAGCGACTGGACAAATGATAACACGCGTCCTATCCGTAACATTTGGACACGTCTCCTGTTGCTTATTTCAAAGAGAATACTTTTTTTCATTTTATTTTATTCTTATAATTTATCAAATAAATTAAAAACCAATGATCCTCAGCTCAACTGGTTGAGAGGAGGTACCCTGTGGCTTCAATATTGGGGAGGTCATGGGTTCAAGTCCTGGCATGGACAAAATAGGGGTTCCATGCTAGGCTAGGGGGTTTTCTCTCACCAATGGTGGGTTTCCTCCTATTGGGTGTGGATATGATCGGGTGGGTCTATGACCCGTCAGTGATCCAAATTGCCGTTCAAAAAAAAAAAAAAAAAAAAAAAATCAAATAAATTAAAAAATCTTTTACCCTTTCCAATGCAATCTCTGAACTTTATTTTCTTGCCTTTTCAAATTTCTTTCTGAATCGAAACTTGAACCGGCCATTTTTATTTGGTGACCAGTTAAATGGTGACTCTGGTGAGAAAAGTAATCTTAAGCTCAATTTTAGGTTCTGAATCAATGGGGCGATGGTTTATCTATTTCAGGGGGTTCTCGTGCATCTGGTGTGACCGCGTCTTACCTCTACCTGATAGACCCTGTTAAAACAACATACATGGTATGTAGGATCCTTATCGTTCAAAAAAAGTTAAACGGTGACCTGATCTAGTCGTTAAATTGTTTTTTAACAGTCGAAGGATAAACAAAAGACTTTATCACCTTGCTGTATAGAGCATAGACACCATGTAGCCACTCGTTTTATCTTTAGGGGTGACCAGAATATAAATATGATCGAAAAATAATTAATTAATAACTGTCTGAATTATAATTGATTTTGACTGATGGTTATGGTTAAGTTAAGATATTAATTGACTCATTTGATTGTGATTATGACTAAGCCAAGGTATTAACCAAATTAAACCGATTATTATATATTTATTTTTTATTTTTTTATGTTTGTGTATTTTTTTTCAACAAGTTATAATGCAAGTCAAATATAGAAGTGAGTCATTTTTTTATTGGATGAAAATGTTATGGGTTATGCATTAAACTAAATAAGTAAATATATTAAGAGATGAGCTAAAACTCACGTGGTTTTGCTTTTTGTTTGCTTAATCCCAGTCATTTCAAAGTACTATGAGCCTCACTTAGATTTGCATCATCAATATACCTCTATTTTACAAGTTTTTCTTAGTTTTCAACAAGTTCATTATTAAACGAAGTTAACCTAAACATAACCATAACCGCTAGATAGCCGATCAATTGATCATATTTATGTATATGCATTTATAATTAACCCGAATCAAACCATGCCCCCTCTTAATATCCCATTACTTAGATTTGCATTATCAATATATCTCTATTTCACAAACTTTTATTAATTTTCAACAATTTCCTTATTAACCGTATTTATCCCAGGTTTGATCCCATTGGGAGGCTCTGGCAGGCGTATGTCTTACCTATGTCCGGTAGACCCAATTAAGACAATATACAGTGGTACGTAAGAACATCGCCGTTCAAAAGAAAGTGTGAGTTTTTTAAGCAGCGGCAGGTATGAAGGGAACGACGAAACTTGTCGTAGCCAGGCCAGACAAAACGTCCTTAGTATTTACTTAGAAATTGATAATGTTTTTGCAAAATATGAGCCACGACATGAGCTTTATGGGGTTTCTAAAGTTAATAAGTTTTCGATAAAATAAAATGGGCTGGTTGGGTTGGTCGGGTAACAAGTCATAATGAATTTGTGACAGGATTGGTGCAGGTCATGATAAGTTTTTAACAAAATAGAGAGATAAATATACAAATCTTTTTGTATAAATAAACTAAAAAGTTAAAAAAAGGTCAAAAAATTGAATATTATACTTAATTAATTATATAAATCTAATTAATTATATAATGATTAATTAATTATACTTAATTAATTACATAAATCTAATGCCTACTCAATTATACTTAACTAGGTTATAAACCCATATATTACATGGGATTGGGTACAAAAAATTATACAATTAAAATATATTTATAATAAATAATTACATAATCTACTATATAAGAATACATTTCATATTAAAAATAAAAACTATAAATCTCTAAAAAATTTTTGTATACAACATTGGACGTATTATTGTTAGTCATACTATCATCTTTATTAAAAATTTAAAGTATTAGACCATCATTACTTTTAATTCTAAATAAACAACGTATAGTTAACCGTGTCAAAAAACTTGTTATAAAATCAAGATCATACAATTCTATTAATTTACACTTCATATTGGAGTTTGTCTTTTCTTCTTATCTCAATTTAACAAAAACTTTTCATCATTTTTGTTCAAATGTGAGATTGGAGGTTTTTTCATATGATTGTATTTTTATTAACATTTAATGATAATTTAACTTAATTAATTTACCTCATTTAAAGTATGAATTAGTTATATTGATTAAATGAAATTAAATTTTAAAATTCCTACAATTAATATAGTGTTGACATGTGGCACACATATGATGTGGATAGCCTAAAATGATCACATGTGGCCAAATTGTTACTCTTTTATTAGGTAGTATATATATAGATTATTATATATATGTAAACTAATGACATCTGGCAATGTGAGACTAACCCAGTTGTATAGGCATTGTTTCTTAAAGAGGAGGTCTTGGGTTCAAATCCAAGCAATGATGGAATATTGGGTGTAGTTTAAGAGTAAGATAATATGGTTGTTAAAAAAAACTAATGACATCTTATATATATGGGTAAACTTAAATTTTATATTGTTTTATTTTTATTTTTAATAAATAAAAATTCATGAAAATAATGTAATTGTAAGACAGTTAATAATAATAAGAATGAATAAACAAATATATGAGACTCTAATTAGGACCTCAACATATTTAACATTTGAAAAGAACATGTATAAAGTTTTTTTTTAATTACAAATTTTATTTTATAATAGTTTATTATTCCCTGCTACTATTACTTATCGGCATACATACAAGTATAATAATCATGTCATCAATACATATTTTTGAAAACAGTGTAATTAAGTTTAATTATGAAGTTAAGTTTATTTATTAAATAAGCTTCATATTAAGTATATTTAAAATACTAAATCAATCCTAATAACACTAAAAAACATATCAAATCAATCATGAGATTTTCTAGCCAATATAGATCCGGTATATAATTGTTATTTTAAACATTAAAGTTGACTATAGATAATTTTTCCATTTTAACCATCATACGTTAGTATAAATATATATATATCGATTGTTTTGTTAAATTATAACATTCAATGTACAACAATATTTTGTAATTTCTAAGTTTTTCGATAGTAAATAAAAAAGTGAAGTTTATATTTTTGTTTAGCTAATATACTTTATAATAAGCATAAAAAATATAGTACTATCAATTTTGGGTACTTGGATATGCACTTTTAATCAAAGATATTATGCATATTTTTTTAGAAAAACTTACGGTAATACTTAGTTGTTAATTTTACCTTTATAATTTTGTTCATGGTGTCAACTATATTGATTTAGAAATATTATTTCGTTTGTATTAGTGTTTATATATTTTTAAAATTTGAATATATGTATATATATATTACTAATAAATGATTAAAATAATAATCAAGATTTTATCAAATTTAAAACAAAATCAAGGATACATTATTAATTAAAAAATAAATATAATTATCAAAACCAATAATGATTAGATAATGAGAAGAATAGTGTTTAGTGCTTAATTAATGATTATTGGAGTGGAATTTAATGTTTATACGACAATTAATGATTTTATTTGATTTTTATCATAAGGATTGAAAAAAAAGTTAGAGTTGACCTCTTGGTATATTTAACATCAACCTATGAAAATCAATTTGGGTATAAACGAATCGTTTTAAAAAAAAATCAGCTTATTTCAAGTTAAAATGTGTTTTAAATAAACAAATAGTTTATTTGTATAATATTTAGTAATTTTATCATCAAATATATTATTAATAAGTTTTAACCATTTGAATTTATTCTATTATTGTAGTTTTTAAGTTACCATATTGATCCGTATTGTGTTAACGTGTTACTCATTTTAACTCGTTCTATATTATGATTTCACCTATCTCAACATAAAATACAATAATTGCTTACCCAAACCAACTAATTTATCGTGTTTTTTGTTAAGATTGTTAAGTATAGTTTTTGATATGCATTTCCAAATTGGTATAATTACAATTTACAAATATGCAATAATCGTATTCGTAAATCTAGTTATAGTATTAGATATTAATGGGGTTTCTAAGTTAAACAGTGGATTTTTCTTATTTTATATTAAAGATTATCGATGTATTTTATTTTATTTTATTATAAATAACTAATCCTAATCCATTGAATTTGGATAGGGCTTATGGGACCAAGTGTGCCCTTTGTTTTGTAGCCACTGGATTCTGATATGAGGGAAAAAAAAAGAAAAAAAAAAGCCAGCGTATAATATAAAAATCAATTACCAAACACTTGCCAAATCTTTATTTATTAGAGTGGACGAGGTAAAGCTGGTGCCTGGTGGCCCTATATGCGGATACACCGCTCCAGGTCAATCGGATAGTGACACCGGGTAATTTTTTTCGGGTAATATCTCTGTGTTTTGGTTCAAAAAATTGTGTTTTATTTTTAGGTTATTTTTTGAGTAAAATAACATGATAAATTTGATTTAAAGGTTTAATTAGAGATTTTGAGTAGTAATCGGTTATAAGAGTTTTATCCCTTTTACCCTTAAATGCAAATTTGTTTTTATGTTAGTTTAAATTATTGTGTTATGTATTCAACTTTTTTGTTTTCTATACTAAACGTCTAAATATGTAAGATACAACGATGGATAATACAGTATCATATTTACTACCTGACTTGCAAGGTAATCTAAACAAGAAGATTAAAGTTTATCTAAGTCTAAATGAAATTAATAATTTAATTACATCGTTAAGTAGTAGATCTTTTATAACTAATCAAACAGACGCACAAGTTTTAAAACATTCTTATAAAAAATTGGAATAAATTACATATATGGTTCATGTGGTTTACTAATATTTCATTATTGATCTATATGTTTCATACATGATACCAAATTTTTGACATTTGTAACACATATAATCTTTAGGTCATTAAACTACCCTCGCATAATTGGCTAAATTTCCCTCACAGATGGACTATGTGTGTTACAAATGTTTAAATTTTGAGATTATACGAGTAATTTATGAAATATAGGAACCAATAGTGAAATTAGCAAACCAAATGAAATTATGAACCATCTTTGTAATTTATTCTAAAAATTTTTAAAAGCCTTTCCTCTAAATAATATTTTTCCAATAACATTGAACATTAATTTATATGCCTTGTCATATTATTCATTAAGGAAACCCAAAAGACATCTTCTATGTTTTTTTCTTGATTAAATAACCTTTCAAACAATTCAAATCATTTTTCAAATGAGATAACTCACCTAACCAACATTAAATTTTAATATACAAATGTTGAGCTTTTTGAATAAAAAAATTGAGTTATGACCGTTTATTTGTAGCTGGTAAAATTAGAAATTTACAATGACTCTCATGCAAAGAAATTTGGTACCATCAAAATAAAAGACAATATGACATTTTTAGATGATTTAATATGAAATTAACTAACATTTATTAGGTTTGCTCTCATCAATTCAACACAACAAGGCATCAAACGAGTACATGCATGACCTTGATAGGTAGAATGCAACAAAATTGGCTCCTTCAAAGTAACAAATAGACATCAGCTTTCACAAGTTTCACATAAGAAGCAATATCGACTGAAATATCATATGATCCATAACAAATCTTTATTCACGTGTATGTCACATAGATATTGATTATACTATACAAACAAGTACAACCAGATATATAACTTAAATCTCCTTGATATTTTAAAAACCATGTCACAGATACTAATTACAAGTACAACTAGAGATAGTAAGAAACCATGTTGCTATTTTAACTACGAACTTCTAGCTTAATGATTGTCCTCTTGACTCGGGCTGATGCATATTTGTTGTGCAAAAGTCAGGGATTTACCTAGTTGTAAGGTTTCTTATTGGGTGGACTCATGCGTAGAGGTGGGCAAACCGGTTTTTGTTCCGGAAAAAGTTTCGGTTCCAAATCTGTTTCAATTCTGGTTAACAAAGCCAATAACTGGTTTCGGTTTGGGTTAGGTCTTTGTCTGGTTTTGTTTTGGGTTTTGGTCTGGTAAAGGTGAAAACAATTTCGTTTTTTTTTTACCTCGACCAATGGAGGGCAAGGGTTTATACCCATTCCAGGGGTTTCCCATGCATCTGGTGTGGCCGTGTCTACCTCTGCTCGGTGGGACCTGTTAAGACAACATACGTGGTATGTAGGATCATCACCGTTAAAAAAAAAAGTTAAAATCTCATCTTGCTTCTTTCATCCCAAGTCGTTAAAACCAAAACCTTATGTTCTTACTAGTTGTATAATTACTTAAAACATTATCAATAATTTAAGTTATTAAATCAAATAAGTTAGAAGGCCTTCAATAACCCCATCAATATTTGGTGTAGGTTAATTGAACCAGGACAAAAGTTTAATTTAATAACAATTATTAGTATTATTATTTTTTACATAATTTACCGTAAAATATAGAAATTGTGGGCCAAAAATGTGAGACAAAAAGAAAGGCCGCAAATTTATACACATGCGATCGAAAGGGTTACCCATTGCATTACGGTTCCCAATCCCCACCCTTTTTCTTCCCTTCCCTTCTTCACACCTTTTCTTCCTCACATTATCATCATCATTCATTTAATTCACAACAAATTCCCGATTAATTCCTCAAAACCCTCATCCAATACTTCCGATCATTCATATAGATTCCTTTAATTTCAAGAAAAAAGTTCAAATTCGAGCCCAGTTTGATACATAATCGCAAATACATGATTCTAATCTTCACTGGTTCGTTGTTTTTTTATATCTTTTTTGGTTAATTTCCCTTTGCTTTTGTAATCCAGGCCTTTATATTTGCTGCCGTTTGTTTGATTTTTCTTCTCCGTTTTGCGTTTGATCAATGCGTATTTACTATGTTCCGCTGTGCGTAGAAGTGGTGCATCGGAGATTGTTTGTGCTTTTATGAACTTGAATCTCGACGTTGGAGATTCAAATAGGCGTAAATGAGTGACGTTTGAGTTCAATTCGAGTTTTGTATGTTTCAATTTGTAGAAATTAGGCTTTTATTAAGGATAATAATTTGATTTTCTGTGTGAAACGTTGTATTGACAGGCTTGATTGATGCGATTCTTTAGTTTTTGAAGCAATCTGATGCGTTTCAACATGAATTCTTGAATCTCTTTGATTACACATAGAATAATAAGTTGTTGGTGTCATGTCCATTGATGTGTCATGTGTGTACTTGAATGAAGTTGTGGTTTATACATGGATTCAGAAAACCGTGAGTTCAGATTTTGTTTCCCATGTTTGGAAACAGATATTGTCAAATCTGAACAAGTTAAACTTGAAATTCCTTTTTTTGCATTGCTATAAGATTCTTTGGTATCTTTAGAAATCTGTGCACTTCATCAATGAACATTAACATTGAACATTATGATTAAGTTATTTGCATAAATGTTGTTGCTTGATGTTAAATTTAGTTATGTTCATAGAGAACATAATTAGCTGACTTTGCATTGAATATAACTACAGGTTTCAGACGCGGACTTCTTGAATAAATAATGGACTTCAAATCTCATTCCTCATTCTTACCAAGTTCAAGGAGTTTTCAATTGTGTTACTTTTGCTATTTGGACTTTTGGGTTGGGATAGGAAATACATTTGAAGAGGCTGATGCAAAGATTGGAATGCTAAGAACTGATAGATAGTGAATAGTTTCCTATAGACATGACATTTAGCTAGATTTCTATATTATATTTATGTTGTATGTGTGTCTTAGATCTCTATTGGTAATTTGGTTAGATCTGTAGTGTAATACACAAGTTAGCAATTCTAAGCTTTTCACAGGTTTAGGAAGTTTAAAAAAAAAAATTAAATCATGGGCTTGCCTCAAGTCTCCTCTGGCAAGATTACTGAAGAAGTAACTGCATCATTAAACACTTCAGTCCAGTCACCACCCTATTTCCATGGATTAAGCAGCTATGACATGAGTGGAATGCATGTCAATCGTGTGCAAGGTGCGATTAGTTCTACAGAGATCTCCAATTTACACAGAGATAAACATGTAAACTGGCAGAAATTTAGTTCTTCAGATAAGATCTCAACATTTGCTCGTAAAGCTGGAAGAAATGCTCAAACTGCTGTTTCCAGAATCGTTGGCTTTGAATCAAAATCATCAAATTCTGCTGGTTTCGTATTTGATGGAATGCAAGTTGATAACGGCACTGATAATGTTTCAGAGAACAGTGGAACAATAGTTAGGAAAAGGTTATCATCATCCTTAAATGGCTTGGTTTTACCAAATCAATTTGACCACAAGCCACAAACCAGCTCTGATAAAGATATTGTTGTTGCTCTTCAAGATCATAAGAATGCCGATATAGTAATTCCCAAAATTGCGACACCTTTTGTGTTGTCACCGACTAGTTTTCGACAATGCATGAATAGGGAAAGTGTAAGTTTTGGAAAAAACTTTGGTTTTTTCACTGATGGTCCTGTGCTTGAGAACACAGATCTTCAATCTTTTGGTTCTTTATCATCTTCCCCAGGAGTAGATAGCATAGAATCGACACCAAGGTCTTTGAATTCACCTATTGCTATACCTTCAAGAAAAATGGTTACATCTCCTCTGTCTTTATCTCCGCTTGGTCCAAAATGCTCTAGAACATTAAAACCTTCCAGAGTTTTGACCAATGAGATGGATGATAATCATCTATCCATGAAGGAAATTGAGTTATCTCTTGATGGGGATATTCTATCTTATCATGATGAAGACTTTAGAATTGTTCGAAAATCCTATCAGAATACCCCAGATAGTATGATTGAAATGATGGGAGATTGGGGACATGATTCATCCTTTTTGACCCAATCTCCCAAGTTATGTAGGACCCCCAGCGGACTACAAGTGAGAAGGTCATGGATTGGGTCCTTTGAGGAGTCGCTGTTATCTGGTCGTTTAGCTTCTGGAGCAGTCAGCCAGGTCAGCATTTCTTTTTACTCAATTTGTTAATGGGTTTACAGGCATACATGATTTTGAGTCTATTCTTATTTGGTATTGTTGAAAATGGCAGAAGATTGATGGGTTTCTTGCGGTTTTAAACATTACTGGAGGAAGTTTTTCACCACACCCACAGAAACTTCCCTTTGCAGTAACAAGTGTGGACGGGGACAATTTCTTACTTTACTACTCATCCATTGACCTTGCTGGTCAACTTTCTCCAAACAAGCATAAAAGTCAAAAAATGAAACAAAACCTTAGCGTTGATGACCACCAAGTGGAAAGTAGTCGTTTACGGGTCCCTATGAAAGGTCGCATACAATTGGTATGTTTAATGTTGTTTACACCCAAGTATGCTCTTAAAGTATAAGCTAGTGCAAAAAAGAAGTCATTTTTATGTTTATTTGCTTAAATGGTTTCTATAGGTCTTGAGCAATCCCGAAAAGACTCCAATTCATACGTTCTTCTGTAGCTACGACTTGACTGACATGCCCGCTGGCACAAAGGTTAACCTTTTATTTTCTTGGGATGTTGTAATGAAGTATTTCTTAATGTCATTAAGAAACTATAACACAAAGTTGTAAATATATATATTTATTTAAATGCAGACGTTTCTTCGCCAAAAGGTTACTCTAGCTTCCACAATACCAGCTTCTAAAACTGGGAGTGCATCATCCGTGCAAAATTCAACAAAAGCCAATGAAAGCTCAAACAACACGGGGGTCCTTCGTTATGCTCTACATCTACGTTTTCTCTGCCCCTTTTTAAAGAAAAACTCAAGGACCGTGCAAAGGTGTAAATCGGATCCATCATCTGAACCTGAAAAGAACTCCAATGGCCTTGGAGCAGACAGACGGTTCTACTTGTATAATGACATGAGGGTTGTGTTTCCGCAACGTCATTCTGATGCTGATGAAGGCAAGGTAAACATATCCTTACATTGGCAAAATGGGTTGTCAGTAAACATCAATATGTGTCTGAGTATCTTTAATCTTTTTACTAAAAATGGTTACTTAATGAGGCTTTGCTTGTTGAAAATTGCAGTTACATGTTGAATATCATCATCCATCGGATCCCAAGTACTTTGACATCAGCAACTAAAAGATCAATGATCCAGTTATCTTCTTTGATTACAATCTCATGTTCTTCTGTAAATATTGTCTTAAATAAAAGTAAATTTAGTAACTTATCTGGTGATGGAGAGAGGAAAAAATCCCGTCATTGCTGTATAGATTTCATTCACAAGTTAGAATTTGTGATTTAAAAGTTGTCACAAGATGTAAATTTGTACATTCTTTCAAGAAATAAATAGAATTTCATCCACCCAATTGCCCCTTGGTGGCTACAATGGTTGCGTGAAATATAATTACTTTGCATTCTATTAAAATTTTAGGTTAAGAATGAAAGAACACATAAAATATAATATGCTTAAGATGCTTGGCATGCAATATGTATGACCTACTAGTTTCTTAGACTTCTATAAATTTCGTTATATTTTATATGGTGATATAGGAGTGTGCTTAAGGCATTCTGGTTTGAACCAGAACCATTGAACCACCTTAATGGTTCATGTAAGAAATCACTTTTCGAAATTAATACCATGATTTCGAAATTAGATATTTTAAAAATTAATACCATGATTTCTACTGGATCATGTAAGAAATCACTTTTCGAATTCAATAATTTACTCTTTTAAGTTTTAAGAAATTTGATCAGGATAGTCTAAGAGAATTTTGTAAGTGATATGAAGAACTGAATGTTTTTTCTCTCTTTCTGCATTTTTCACCAAGGTGCCTAATTGACCCCTGCCCGCCAATCAACACCCGCTATCAGGGGCTTTGTCCCAGGACCTCGCAAGGGTGCACAACCCCCTTAACCCCTACTTGATCCAGATTTTAGAAATCTTTAACGAGCTTGTGTTCCGTACTTCCGAACTCTTTAAGATTTCTTTACAATCCATTACACTAAAATATAAAAGGTAGTAATCGAAACGGTCTCCAACCCATGAAATCATTTGTGCCTGTTTTGATCGGAAACCAATAGAAACCTAAATCAAAATTGTTTTTAAACGGCTATATGTTACGTACATATAGTATTTCACGTGATTTGTGCCAATATTAATTTATACCAATTTATTATAAAAATAACACTTCAAATGAAGTTTCATCATTCTAACTACAAATGATTCTACCATCAAATCCAACCCCTACCCATGAAAATCAGAACTAAATCGTTATATGTTGCTTATCCTTAAACGTGAAAAACTTAATTAGCCATCATTTTTATATTATCATTTCTTATGAGTTTGATATTCTTTTTTGTTATTTTTAAAATTAAGACACATCGTCTTTATAAATGACATAGATAACAAAAATCAAAGTTAAATCTGACCTTATCTTAGATACGAAACAATTTATTATTCTTTTTTATTTTAAAACTGGTTATGTATTGAAAATATTCGGTTAATTTTACCAAAAAATTAACTGAGTATCACTACATTGTTTTTTTATAGCTACTGGAACTCATTTACATGATGAACCCACCAGGGTAAGCCCAAGCATTTTGGGGCCCAAAGCGAACTAATAAAATTAGTCTCTTTTAATAAATAAATATTTTACTTTCAATTCTAATAAACGCTGACACACTTAACATAATATTATTTTGATAATAGCATAACAAATATCTAATAAGCTAATGTCAACCAGCAACAAAATTGTTTCGAACATACATAAAAAAAGTACAACTAAAAAAAGGATCATGTGTTATTATCATATCAACTAACTGAAGATTTTAACAAAATACATAATCATAAACAATTTTAGAAGCCTATATGCAATAAAATGTTAAAAAAAATTAGCCAAAATAAAAGTGAATAATTCAAAAATCAAATAAATCAATTGGTATCAAAATATATCTATACTAATAAATCAAAATAAAATGTGGCACATATCACTTTTCTAGATTATCTTTATTAAATTTTTTTCACCTCTCTCTCCTATTAAATGCATCCATATTCAATAATAATAATATTAAATATACTTTTTTACATTTTTATATTAAAAAGGTTTTCAATGAATTAAAAAATATATTAATTCTAAAAGATTACATTTTTTTAAAATCCAAATTATTATGAAATATAAAATATTCAATAATTGTTTTTTAAAACGAAATATTCAAAAACAAACTTTAATAAGCTTAGTGTATAAAAAATAATATTATTATTTTAGTACTTACATATTAAACTATATAAACTTTTAATCATATTATTATTGACTATTTATTATTATTTTATTCAAGCCGTGTAATACACGAGGTATTAACCTATCTATCTATACTAATAAATCAAAATAAAATGTGTCACATATCACTTTCCTATACTATCCTTATAAAAATTTTCACGTCTCTATCCCCTATTAAATGCATTTATTATTCAATAATAATAACATTAAATATTAAATATACTTTTATACATTTTATATTAAAAAATGTTTTTAAAGAATTAAAAAATATATTAATTCTAAAAGAGTACATTTTTTTAGAATCCAAATTATTATGAAATATAAAATATTCAATAATTCTTTTTCAAAACAAAATATTCATAAAACAAAATTTAATAAGCTTAGTGTTTAAAAAAATATCATTATTATTATTATTTTATTTTTTACGTATTAAACTATATAAACTTTTAATCATATTATTATTGACTATTTATTATTTTTTTAACCCGTGTAACACACGAGGTATTAACCTAGTAACAAATTAATAAATAAATAACAATAAAAACCAACAAAGTTAAGATAAAGAAAACACCTAGAGAATTCAATCAATAACTACAATAAAAAGTTCAAATTATCACACTAATCAATATGAATAAGCCAAAAAAAGAGAATGCAAGATTTAAAAGTACTTAAAAAGTTCAATTTTTAAATTAAGGAAAAATTGATGTATGCGTGATTAAACTTATAAAAAACTCAAAACTACTGCACCATAAAGTATAAAATTGTATTTTTTTTTTCATTTTGGATCAATTCAACAAAAATACGATGCATATATAAAATTTTCTATGAAACAGGGCCCTAAGGTTTTGAGGGCCCAAGCCCTAGCTTTACTCTTTAAGCAATGGAACCCTCGGGTCTCCCTCATTACCCATCTAATCATGATAAGTATGTAAAGCATGATCGCAAGCAATCAGGTTGGTGTTCTTTAAGGAACATCATCTTAAGCGAGAATTAAATTTGAGACATGTAAGTAATCAATTCTTCACCTTAACCACTACACCACATCGTTTTACATTGGTTGTTTTTTGTTAAGCCACATGTATTTTGTGACCGAACAAAGCCATTTGCCAACATAAAAACTAGTCAAACTTTACCTTAATATTGTTTATCCGTCTTTTTCTCCTAACATCAGAAAAAGGCCAATCGCAACACATGGAATGGAAGTAATTCAAATTTGGAAATAACTTATCGTATGGATAAAGTATAGACTAGGAAGATACGAATGAAGCAAATGGTCCCATAAACTCTTTAATGATTTAATAGACTTATGTAAATACTACACGTGCTACATGGATTCATTAATTTAAAAATTGTGTTTTTATCTAAAAATATAAAAACACATGTTTTGATATTGAAATTGTATCTTTTTAACTTAGTTTTAAAGACTTGTATTATATAATAAATCAATCTTATATAATTAACTTTCAAGCTCATTTATGTCTACTCATATTAAATTTTGTAATAAAAAAACATACTGCTCATATTAATATTGAATGAAAAATAGGTTTAAAGTAAGAAATTTAACTTCAACATGATTTAATATTGATCAAGTCCTACACACACAACTATATAAATAAACATAAGTTGGACAAATTACATCTATCTAGAGGATAGTCACATTAATTTTTCGCATCTCTTTCGTTTGTAAAGAATATCTCATATTAAAAATTAATATAAAATGTTAATTATTATTTATACATTTTTCAAGTAAAAAAGGATTTCTAAATACATTAAAGAAAGATATTCATATCAAAAAACACACTTTTAAAAAAAATCAAATTATTATAAAATCTGAAAGTTTTTAAAAACCTAACTTTTTTATATTTACATCGTTTTTTAAAATTGGACCTTTTTAGAAAATAAAATCTTACAAAAAAAATTTAGAAAGAAAATTTTCAACAATAAAAATAATAGTAAATTACTGATATCATCCATGTGATTTACTAGTATTTCACTCTTTGATTCAATGTTTTATAAAGACTATTGATATTGGTACAGTAGTGTACCAAGAACATCACCTTTTTGTATTTTCTAATATTAAAAAATATGTATAAATAAAAATTATGTGAATATGATGTGATTGATTTGACTTTTGTATGGTGTATAAATTATGGAGGTGGTTTATGAATATTATGACCCTTTATAAATTAACCATATGATCCAAAACTTTAGATATTGGTAACACATATAGTCATTTGGTCAATAAATAACCTTCATATATTTGACCAAATTAGTCTTACTAAGACTATATGTGTTACAAATGTTTGAAGTTTGAGACCATATGACTAATTTATGAACCTATGGACCAAGAGTTTAATACTTGCAAACATTTGCCTTGGGTGGAACCTATGCAATTGTGTAATTAATTTGGAGTAATTTAGGAAGAGATAACATTTGCCGTTCAAAAAAAAATACTAGCAAATAACGTGTACTATCTTGGTAATTTGCTCTAAAAATAATTTACAATCATTGTTTTTAGACAATGAAATATTTAATAAAAATGATATTTTTCAAAAATGTTAATTAACGCAATGTTTAAGAATAAACTTTTGAAAAAAGCAAAGTAAAAAAGAAGGATATTATTATTTTTTTACCTTCAAAAGTAAAAAAAAAATTATAATTAAAGAAATCAAAATACCAACAAGACGTGTTTCAAGCAAATGCATCAAGCTATCAAAATAAAAAATATATGAGACTGAATGTACTAGAAAATGGAAAATACGAGCAAAAAAATTGTCTTTTCTATCTGCTGCTTTTTCATTTGCAAATAAGAGAATCAAAATTGCTAAAACCTTAAAAAATTGAGCATAAAAAGTTATCTTTTTATTTGTATGAAAAAACCGGTTCTGTCTCCTTGCCTAGAGTCTTAATATTGAAGTAGTCTTATGACATGAAACAGTTAATATTTTTAAACAAGTAACGAGTAACGAGACGATTGGTTTTTGGTGTTTATAAAAATGGATTATGATTAATTTTCTAATCTTTATAAATAATTAAATTTATAAAAGCACGAAAAATAATTTGTCATATATAAATCTAATATTTGAAACAAAAATATATAGAAACTAAAAAAAACAAAACGATAATGGAGGTGGTTTGATACGTCTCTGTTTATAGTCACCTTTGTATTTAGCAATAATTTATTATCCACATAGATATTCATTGAAAAGGAAAATACTTATTATTTTAGGGTATTTGGCATTTAACTTTATTAAAACCTTGACCCTGTCGATGCTCTTTTGCGACTCTCATGTTTATATATATATATTTTTACAAAAAAAAAAAAAAAAAACACGACACAATGTATACTTGTTATTAGTTATCAATATTTATTAGTGGAATTAAAAATTTTCGGAGGAGCAAATTCATATAAAATAGAGTTTAATATATAAAAAGCGTAAAAAATTATGATATTGTGACGTTTATAAATCAAATTTTTATGTTAAATTGTAATTTATCAGTCTCAAGTTGTTATTTCGATTAGATCCATAACAAATTTTCATTTTGAAGTTTTTTTGAATGAGCTTTGTTTGATATATATTTATTTTACTTAATATGATTTTTAACTTTTTATGTGGCGTGACATACTAATCTTAAATATGCCACAAATGGTTTACCTAATTTGAAAACTTGTATTAATTTGATAAATCGTTTTCATATTAAACAGACATGGTAAATTAACTAAAAAATAGATTTCTAATAAAAGGGAGTCTAAAGAGCTGGGTAGGTCGATTGTGTGTAGATGGACGTGAGCATCCCGGATGACATAGGTGTCACGTTTCGGTCACGCCCCTCTCATCATTACAGAGCTGGTGTGACACTGGCGCCGTGACGTGCCAGGCATGAGCCCGGTCCCGAGCGTGAGAGGAAGAGAAATGTAAAATGAGGAGCAATGGAGTGAGAAAAGTGTGATGGTTGCACATTTATATGTAAAGAGTGATTGATATGAATTAGGGCTGTCCAAAAAGCTCGAAGTTCGTATTCGGCTCGTAGCTCGTTTGGAAAAAGTTAGGATGAAGCTCGGATCGGATAAAGCTCGTTTGCAACCGAGCCGAACCGAGCCAGCTCGTTTTGAAACCAAGCCGAGTCCGAGCCAGGGCTGACTCGGCTCGTTTGTACAACATGCTATAGTAAAATATAAAATTATAGGGTTACTTTCAATAATAAATATACTTTGGTGTTATATTGTAATTATGTTAAAAAAATAAAAATAATAATAAAATAATAAAAGAAAAGAGGATGGAAATAAGAAATAAATCTCAATTCTTACGTGATTTACTAATTCCTAAATCATATTCTTAATTCATATTTCCACATATTCACGCATCCTCTCTTATGTAAAACCGAGCCGAGTTAAGGTGAATGCAATTCAAATACTAAATTTCTTATGTAAAAATTGTGCCAAAAACGAACTGAGCCGTGTTGAGGTGAGTGGAATTCAAATATTAAATTTTTACGTAAAAACCGAGACAAAAACGAGCCGAGCCGAGCCAGCTCGGTTAAAAATGAGCCGAGTCCGAGCCAAGATTTCAGGCTCGGTTTACAATCCAAGCTAAGCCGAGCCAGGCTCGGTTTAAATCCTAGCCGAGTCCGAGCTGACCCCTGGCTCGGCTCGTGAACACCCCTGATATGAATAGTTGTTTATTGAACACCTACATAAAGTGAATAAAATATGATGGTTACACATAGTCTAATAAGTAATAAGCTTTTTTTTTTATTATTATTTAACTACAACATACTAAGATTTTAGTTTATAAATCTAATAAAGAACAAGTGAAAAGGAACTAAAAGTTTATATAAATGTAACTTTAATTTATATTTTAAAAAAAAAAAAAAACTATTTGTTTGTCTGATTGTAATAGTCAGAATGTTTTATCTAAAACCCTTGTCCAAAATCATAATTTATTAAGATATGGCGTTTATGTTTATAAAATTATCAAGGTATGCGATTATGTTTTTATGACCAATGTATTTAATTGTATAACTTTAATTATATATCTATTGACGTTGATTTGCAAGTGTCATCGGATTCGATCTCCATTATCAGATCAAGCTGAAATAAAATATGAACCGTGTAAAATCATAAGTTATAACATTTTTTAGGTGGTTTTCAACGGATGAAAGTTTTTTGGTTTCCAAAACGCATACGATTATTAGGTTTTAGCTCATTATCTTTTCCATTAACCCAGTACTTTATGTATAACCCAAACAAATCATGTCAAAATATTGTAACAAATCATGTCAAAATATTATTTACTCTGCATTTGATGGGTTGTCCATCTAGGAACACACCTAAACAAAACACAATCCTTATAAGGCTTCGTTGTCCCCCTCAATCATTGTTAGGGGTGTTCAAAATATCCGAAACTTGAAAAATTTTGAAAACCGAATCGTATCCGAAACCCGAAAAATCTCACCTTAAATCTAATTCAGGTTTTTCGGATCGGATAATATATTTTAGATTCGGGTCGGGTCGGTTTCGGATGTGTTATCTTAATCAAAATGTGTTATTATTTGATCAATTGATCTCAAGCCTAGTAATTATTGGCATAATAGTCATTTTCAATTAAAAATTAAATTAAAAGGAGTTGATTTGGCAATGTATGAATTGACCTTAAGTTTTTACAATTCAAAATTACAAACATAACTACATAAGCATTTTATTTCTCGTCGTAACAACATCACACGAGTATCTTACTATTGTGTATAACTCTTAAACCATTCAATATTATTTATCAAACATAAACATATGAAAATTCAAACATATAAGACATGTCACATGTGCTTATATTTATTTATTTATTTAATTAAATAAAAAATATCTAATCATGATTGATTGATTGTTTAATAATTAATCCAACACATACAAACTTTTTCCTTAACATTTCTCGAAGAGTTTACTGAAAGATCCATTTTTTACATTTTTTACGGCGTAACTAATCAATTGGTAGATACTTCGTACACAGCCTGTAATGTTTAAATTATGCCAAAGCTGACCACTAGTACGTCTAGACAAACGGAGCGTCTAGCCCACCAGCCACAAATTCTCGAGAAAAATACAACCCAAACACTAAAGCTAAAGATCCAATTTTTACATGGTGTTGGCTGACAAAAATCAATCTACATTTAACGCATGAGAGAGCCTTAAAGAAATGTCTTAAAGTCTTAATTAACAACCAATTAAATCTCAATTACATAAAAACCGATCAAATCACACAAATTTACCATTTTTGGTATTCGAACGTGAGCCATGCCCAAAAATGCCCATCACTCCACTTTAATCTCACCCACGTCATCTTCACGAACCAGTAACCACCACCCCAAATTACCTCCTCCACCTTCATAAATAAACACCCTCCCTCCATTAAACCTCTGCAACTCATCAACCAAATTAACAATGGAAACCGGAACCAACGGTTCAGCCGACTTCAAACTCCAACCAATAATCTCTTCTCCGATCACACATTTGTCGTTCATGGCCTCCCAAATCTGGCTCAGAATCGTAACCGCCGCCACCTCGATTTCGGCCGTTATCTTGATTCTCAATAGCCATCAGTCAAAGGTGCTTTTCGGGACGAATCTTGACGCACGTTACACCTATTCTCCCGCCTTCAAGTACATGTTTAATTTCTTGATCTTTTTTGCTGGTGAAGCTTATGGATTGATTGATTGATTTTGGGCTGTGTTTATGTACGTACGAATGTGTTGCAGGTTTTACATGATCTTGAATGTTGTTGTTTGCGCATTTTCTGTGTTGTCGATGCTGCCAGTTTTTAAGCTCGGAAGGAAATTCTCCAACTCGATCAATTATTTCTACTTGTTCCTACATGATATGGTAACAATCGAGAGTTTCAAATTATATGTTTTAATGTGTGTGTATATATATATATATGCTAGCTTATTTACACGTGTAGTTGTATAACATAAACATTACAAAACATTACAATTGATAAAAAAAAAAATAGATATACAAGCTAGTAACATATAATTTTTAACGTTTTTAAAAAAAGAAAATTAGAGTAGATATTATAAATATTTACATATTTCTTTAAACGATATAGATGAGATTTAAAATTTAAAATTTTGAAGTTATTGATCGAAAATGTAAAGTTTTAAATGATTTAATTGACATTAATATGAATATTGATTTTTTTTTAATTTGGAAATTTGATTTAAATGTATTAAATGAAATTTAATTTTTAAATATGTCAAATATGTCATGTGTATATGCTAGAATAGCGACACGTGACATATGTTATGTTCACAACAAAAACAAAAGAAAAATGGAAGCAGATTATTAGGAGTTTTATTTATTTATTTAAGTTGAATTTTCTGCGAAGTTAGGGTTTGAATCTATGATTTTTGTTTTGTGATTTAACTTAGTCACGCATGTACAGATTTTAGTGGTATTGTTGGCGGGTGGAACCGGAGCCGCGACTGCTTTTGGTCAAGTGGGCAAATATGGGAATAGCCATGCGGGTTGGATGCCGATTTGTGACAATTTTGAGAAATTTTGCCATAAAGTCGTTTCATCTTTGATCTTGGGTTACATAACCATCATCTGTTATTTACTTCTTGCTATCATCTCTGCAAATAAAGCTCGACAAATCCCGGTTTAGAAAGGTGATCGATATGTTTTTTTATGCCTTTGTCAAATGAAGGAGGAGCTTTTTATGAAGACTTAGTGATATTAGTAACTTATGTGTTTTCTTTTTAATTAAATTAAAGAGTTTATTTACTAAAAAAAACTAACTTTTTGTTTGTTTTGATGAACCGAACACACATATATATATATATAATTCTAGCTCATTTCTAGCTATAGCGGGTTTCTAGTTGTTCATATCGAGATGCCCACTTAATCATAAAGTGTTATTTTGATAGCTACTATCATTGTTGCAAAAGTCGGTCTCTACTCGCTCCAAGGAGTTGTTTCGAGGCCGAATACTTTTTGAGTATTACCCGGGTACTCCCGTCTAGGGCCGAGTACTGCCCGATTACTTGCTTCAAGGAGCTATTCCGACCTAAAAACGCTTAGCGACTTTTGGAACCTTGGCTACTATGAAGTGTTAGTAAATAAAAAACAGTTCTAAATCTTATATTGATAATTTATACATATTAATAGAAATATAATAATAATAATAATAATAATAATAATAATAATAATAATAATACTAATAATAATAACGAATACGGGTGCCAATGTTGTTCAACCGGTATTGGTTCGAGTTGTGACTATACCATTATTACACAAATTTTATAAGATTACGATACCTAGAGGCTAGAAAAGCAATAGCGGGCTCTGAAATTTTTTCTTGTGGATCATTATTTTTTGTTGATCAGATTTCTAGCAATTAGACGTAAGAATTTTAGGGTTAGTTTGGGTTGATTCGGGTCCTAAATAAGGAGGGGATGCAACTTGATCAACATTTTGCTTAAAAAGTCTTGAATATATGACATTTCATACTAAAATATTTTGCTTTAACCATTACGTTTTAACTTTCTTTTAACTCAACTTGGTTTTTTTATTGAAGTCACCATATATTTTACATATGCAAACATCAATTTAATGAGGTCAAGTAACCCTAATATAATTTAATTAATTTTGGTCCACCCTTTAGAAAATACCCTTTTGTTAAATATAAATATGGGATTTTTAACAAATTATATACCGCCACGTTTAGAAAACCATACTAACAAATGGTACCAAGGTTCTTCAGTCTTACAAAAGTCAACTTTATATTCGGCTTGTTTGAATCAAACTTTTATCAATACCATTATTGTGAATATTATTCGCTTTTTATCGAAAATAAAGGTGATACTTTATAAGATATTATACTCGTTCTTGCTTACGATACCAAAAAAAATTCTTTATTTAAGTATAATTTTTTTTTTATAAGATTTATGCCAGAATCTTAAAAAAATATTAAACACAGTTTCATATTCTAATTTTTTTAAAATGTTAACACACAAAAATAATTAAAGAAAGAAATAAAAATTAAATAAATTAGAGGCGTATATTATTTATAATTTTTATTAAAAAGGCACCGATACAGTACACCAACATATATACGAAGAACTCGGACGAAATAACGTTGCCAAATGTTCAAGAACAACTTAAATTTTAAACATAAAATGAATTATTAATCTTGATAAAAAAATAATCTAGACTTCAAACTTGCTTTATTTGTTTTTGTTTATAGAAACTAGGTTTATTCAAACCGCGCGTTGCGGCGAGTTACCACAGTACACTCTCGAGAACGAGTATTATATCATTTGTAAAAATATAAGTTACATAGCAGAATCAAATATCTCATTACGAACTCTATACAATTTTTTATAAAATATAAAATCATACAATATAATAGAAAAAATTACGCTCAAAATTCTTATTGCCGGCAACCAATCGTTTGAATTAAAACAAAAACAAAATATCTAAGCAACTCTCTGAAATTTAATAAAAACTCATATGTCTAAACAAATCTCTTAAATTTAGTACCATTTTTCTGCTTACTACTTTTCAAGTAAAAATAATTTCTGATGATTTATGTCTAATTATCGAAACGTCACCATTTGAGTGATTGAAGTATTTCTATACCTATTGAATGTAGATAGAAAAAGTTAAATGCTTTGAAAATTTTTGGAAGCCAAAATCAAAGAAATATAAAATATACTATTCCTTATGGTTGCTTTTTAATATATAGTATAATATAATTATCAATTATGGACATGGTTATTGTTTAACAATCCAATACTCTGGATTAGGGTTGTATTCAAGTCGAGCGGAGTCGAGCCAGGCCTGGCTCCGAAATTTCTTTCGAGCAAAAAATCCTGGCTCCAGCTCAGCTAGTAAAAAACCTCGAGCCACGAGCCAGCTCACAAGCCAGCCCGTTTTTTTTTCGTTTTTTTTCCTCCACTTTATATTGTATATATATATATATATAATCTAATATATTAAATCTAATATATACATATATATTATACATAATATGTATATTTATATAAATATGTGTATAAATATTATATGTATGTGTGTAATATAATATATATGTGTGTGTATATAATTTAATACATATATATTAAAAATTGAGTCGAGCCAACGAGTCGAGCCATGAGCCGAGCTCGAGCCGAGCCGAGCCGAGCCAACCTGGCTCCAGCTCGGCTCGTTTTTGACGAGTTTTTTTCGAGCCAGGCTTTTTCGAGCTTTTTGAACAGCCCTACTCTGGATACACAAATGGGCTAATCCTATAGTACCAAACATGGGCCGCATCATGACCATGTCTATAACTAAAAATATAAGCCTTTAAACCAAAAAAACATGAAAGAAATAAAAAAAATAACCAGTATATTTTCACTTTAGAAGGGTTTAGGAGAAAAGAATGAAGACGAACATGACCCTATCCCAGTTAGATAGAGAGATTTTTCGATGCTGCCGGTTTTTAAGCTCGGAAGGAAATTCTCCAACTCGATCAATTATTTCTACTTGTTCCTCCATGATCTGGTAATAGTCGAGAGTTTCAAATTATATGTTTTGGAGTGTATGTGTTTGTGTGTGTATACACACACACTATATATTACACATAGTTGTACATTACAAAACATTACGATTGATAAAAAAAAAATAGATATACAAACTGGTAACATATAATTTTTAATGTTTTTAAAAAAAGAAGAATATTAAAGTACATTTTATAAATATTTACATATTTCTTTAATTAAACAATATAAATGAGATTTAAAATATTAAATTTCGAACTTATTGATCGAAAATGTAATTAAAGTTTCAAATGATTAATATATGAATATTGATTTTTTTTAATATGGAAGTTTGACTTAATTGTATTAAAGAAATTAATTTTTAAATCTGTCAAATATGTTATGTGAATATTAGAATGACGACACATGACATATTTTTATTTTTTTATTATATAGTATAAATATAAATAAATATTTGTTTTCTTGGTAACAACATTAAGTTACATAATTGGACATGTAGTGTTGGAAATAATCGTTATGTTCACAACAAAAACAAAAGAAAAGTGGCAGCATAAAATTAAGAGTTTTATTTATTTATGTTGAATTTTCCTCGAAGTTAGGGTTTGAATCTATGATAATTGTTTTGTTTAGTATAAATAGGGTTTTTATTTGCATGTTTAATTAAATATGAATAAAAGTTTAATTTAGAGTCTGGTATTTCTGGTTCTGTGCAAACTAAATTCTAGCAACAATTTTGTTTATTCCTCGTTCTATTTTTCTGTTTTGAAATTCTTTAATCAAAGGGACCTGGTGCTTCTTGATCGTTGGTGAATGCCATTTTTTTCTGTGTTTGTAATTTAACTTGTCACACATGTACAGTTTTTAGTGATATTGTTGGCGGGTGGAACCGGAGCCGCGACTGCTTTTGGTCAAGTGGGCAAATATGGGAATAGCCATGCGGGTTGGATGCCGATTTGTGACAAGTTTGAGAAATTTTGCCATAAAGTTGTTTCATCTTTGATCTTGGGTTACATATCCATTATCTGTTATTTGCTTCTTGCTATCATATCTGCAAATAAAGCTCGACAAATCCCGGTTTAAAAAGGTGATATGTCTTTTAGGCGTATGTGAAATGACTAGATTGCCTTTGTCAAATGGAGGAGCTTTTATGAAGACTTGGTGATATTAGTAACTTGTATGTTTTCTTTTTAATTAAATTAAAGAGTTTATTTACTTAAAAAAAAACTAACTTTTTGTTTGTTTTAAAGGAATATGTCACCAAATATTAATCAAGTTTCTTAAGTGTTAAAATTAAGTTATCAATTTTTTTTAAAGTTACTTAACGTTATTAAATGTTACAATCATATGTAATTTTTTTATAAATATTTAATTTTTTAAAATTAACATAGGAAAATAAAAATATATGAATATTTAAGTTTGTGCATATCAAGGTGCCTAAACCATTTAAGTTTGTTACCTTCATAACTACTAAGATGGGTCAATAAACAAAAAACAATTCTAAATCCTAAATTGATAATTTATACCATAATACTAATTTATACAACATTAGTACTTATAATAATAATAATAATAATAATAATAATAATAATAATAATAATAATAATAATAATAATAATAATAATCTTTTCTCCTAATTTTCATTCCAAATGGAAGTAAGGACAAATAAATAATAGAACAAAATTTTCTTAGACTTATTTTTGTTCTTTTCTATTGTTTCCAAGTAAAAACCTAAGTGCTGCAAAATTTATTAAGAAACTAATATTAAAGAAAAAAACAAAACAAAAGGAAACTGGTTTTTCATTTATTCCCCTCTCTAAAACTAGAGGGTCTACTTGTATAGACAAAAACCACTAAAAGACTAAAATATGAATATTCGACCAGCAACAATTTAAATGGTTTGACCCGACTAATGGAGCCTCTTTCACCCATCTCCAAATCTGAATATCCCTTAACTTAAGCGAAGTAATGGGATTTCTCGTGCTTTGAAGCAACATTTATCCCCATATGACGATTCTGAGGTTTATCCCAGGTTTCTCGATGGGGACGAGGGTTTATCTATTCCACAGGGTTCCCGCGCATCTGAGAGCCGTGTCTCCGGTGGACCCAGTTAAGACAACATGCGTTAAACATTGCTTTCAAAAAAATATACCGTCATGTTGAGAAACCATAAAAATAAACGGTACCAAGGTTGTTCGGTCTTAAAATAACCAACTATATATTTGGTTTGTTTTTAATTTTTTATCAATATCAAAAAGATCCCTTATTGCGAATATAATTCGCTTTTTATTGAAAATAAAGTTGATACTTTATAAGATATTATACTCGTTATTGCTTACGATACCAAAAAAAAAATCTTTATTCTAGTACAATTTTGGTTTTTGATAAAATTTATGCCAGAATCTTTAAAAAAAAATTAAACACAGTTTGATGTTTGACTTTTTTAAAAAAGTTAACATAAAAAAGTTATTAAAGAATAAATACAAATTAAATAAATTAAAGGCGTATAGTATTTGTAATTTTTTTTCAAAAAGCGCCGTCTATACAGTACACCAACATCAATATATACGACGAACTCAAAACGAAATTACGTAGCCGAATGGTCAAAACCAACTTAAAATTTAAACTTAAAATGAATTATTAATCTCGATATAAAAATAATTTATATCGAGATGTTTAACAATCCAATACTCTCCATTAGAGATGGGCAAACCAGTTTTTTTTTAAAAACCGGAACCGGTTTTTTTGCCCACCTCTACTCTTCATACACAAATGGGCTAAGCCTATGACCTATAGTACCAAACATGGGCCGCATGGCCCGCATCATGACCATCTCTATAACTAAAAATAAGCCTTTAAACCCAAAAAAAAAATATAAAACAAACAAACTTACCCAATATATTTTCTCTTTTTAAGTCTTTAGTAGGGTATAGAAGAGAAGGATGAAGACAAGTATAAAATATTACCCCTATCACAGTTGGGATAGAGAGACGCATCTGAAGGAGTACCCGGCTCAAAGTTATCGTTTAAAGTTAATCATCCCAACGCTTTTAACATTATTTTCACAAAAACAAGTAAAATAACGTTAAAATAGTGCAATTTTACTTTTGCAATTGTCCACACATATATACATTATATGTGTGCACCACAAATGGGGCAAAATCTTAAAAAAAACATGTGATGATCAAAACATAAAAACCGGAATTGAAAGAATGGTAGCATCAAAACATAAGTGTGAACTCAAGCACCTTAATCACACCCATCACAAACTCCATACGTTTAGTTACTCATTAAACTTAAAGTTAGGACAAAATCTATACAAAAATAAGATAAAAAGTTACTCAAAATATTTCTTATCGGCAACTATGTTTTGGGCAAAAGATCCTTAACCTCAACAAAGTTGGAAAAAAGCACGCTTTGACCGGTTTTCTTGCAACCAAAATCGTTGTTTGACAATGGCTAGAAATATGATATCAACATGCCCCTTCATGTGAACCCAGGCCTACTGACCCCATTCACGCTGGTCCTTACATCCATAACCAGGTCTGAAGGACAAAGAAGAAGAACATGGGACATGGTGGTAGTCATGGCATCCTTTTCGGAAATCCAAGACGTCGGAGAAGACTTTGGTGTGTGGTCAAAATTCATGACATCGAACAACTTTCGCAATAATCTGATACCTCGGGGGTAAAAATGAAACTAAATAAGAGATCTCCAAAAGCCCAAGTTGAAATTCCCTAAAAGCCTAGTCGAAATAGTCCAAAACATTGGTAGTTGTGGTCATGGATCAAAGCCCAAATGGTTATTAGGTCAAAATTACATTCATTCTTAAATCTTAACCATTAACCACTTACATATTTTCTCTGACATCATTTATTACAAATTTATTTAAATAAATAAAAAATTTATTACAAATTTATTTAAATAAATAAAAAAGTATATTGCACATTTTCACCTTCTAAAACATATTTTTTTTCTTTCAAATAAAAATAACAATTACATATTTCTCTTTATAAGGGAAACATTTAATTTATTTTAAGAACTGTGTAAATCTTATTATTATAATAAACAAACAATTTATTGTCATATGTCAATTTTTAGATCATCATTGCCATGTGTTACTTTGTTAAACAATTATTGACACATGTCACTTTTTTATCATTTAAATTAATTTTCTCTCATATTAAATGATAATTACAATTTCTATTTTATTAAATAATTACAAGTCTAATAACTAATGATATTATATATCTTTTTTATGTTAAAAATAATTTTTAATATTAAAAACATCTTTTTTTTTTATTAAAAAAAACACACTTAATTTTTTTTCTTCAAGATATGAATTTTTTCTAAAAATCAAAATTTTTTAAAAATAAGATATATTTTAAATCTTTAGTTTTAGAAAAAAAAATGAAAGTTTTATAAATAAATAAGTTTTGTTAAAAAATAATTTTTCTTCAAAATATATTTTTAACAAAGTATATAATCTTAGTAAGATGATATATATGTAAAAATTCCTTCCCTAGTTCTTAACTGGGTTGAAGAAACATAGCAGTTAACACTGGTTGAAAGTGTATGGGTCTGTTACTCCTAAATTATATCAAACAATATTCTAATTTTGTTTGTCCAAAAGGTCAATAAACTTGTCTAAAAGACTATTATTCTTTATTTACTCTTGAAGTCCTAACAAATTTCACCATTCAAAATTCATATTTCATTTTTTTTTATTGGAAGTCATAACAACTATTCCCAAAGAGTCGTTAATTTGTTCATCAACTTTAATCACATAAATTTAATTGTTAGACAATTTTTATTATGATTCTAAATAGATCAAACAAATATATCAAATAAAATCTTACTTGAAAGTTGTATTAAAGCTAGTGAAATAAGGTCAAATCTTACCATCATATAAATAAAATTATAAAATAAAAATATCATTCATGCATCAAACTTATAACAACTTTTAGGCAACATACACGAGTAAAACAAAGTAACATAATAGAAATTATTTGTAGCAAAAGATGAAAATAAATAAATAGTATGACAATGGAATTCATAAAACTAAAGTATGTATGTAACTAAAAATAACAAAAATTAAAAGAAATAATGTGAGTTAAGGGTATAGATGATTTGAAAATTGTCCCATTTTTTATGATTCTTCTTGTTCATAACCCATTATTTGTCGGCCTAACATTTTTTAATAATTCCCTTTAAAGTAGGGGTCACATTAAACAAAACACGAATACAATCAAGTTCGAGTTGACTAAGGTAAAACAACAATTAATAATGTAAACCTGAAAATAATTTGTCAAAAGTGTTGATTTGAATATAAAATGTTTAATAAAGAGTTTGAACAATTACCAATGATGTCTTGTCTTAGTGATAAAATGGAAGTATTGATGAAGGAATATGAGACTCAGGTCATGGGTTAGATCTTTGATCCCACCTAGTTTTACCGGCCTTTCATCATCGTGCCTTTGTATGGGTGCTTGGGTCGGATTTTTTTGGAAATTGGTGGCTGGTGGGCTAGGGGCTCCGTCTGTCTGGACTAGTGGCCAGCTCGGGTATTCTTTCAGCCATTGGGGGCCACGTATGAAGTACCCAGCAGATGTTCTGTTGGTCGTTCAAAAAAAATGAACTGTTTACGCATTTAAAATTAAAATAAGATTACTAACAATTTTTTATATTTTGATTGTAGATACAATTATTTTATATTTTTATATATATATTGACGACGGTCTCTGTAACTATTGTCATGAAATCACTCATATCTGGGTGGTTTAATATAGACAGTTAGAGCAGTTACATGATGGTTTCTAACAGTCACTTAATGGTTTCTAACGGTTATAAGGTTATGGTCGTTTTCATTGGTTGCATCGGTTTTGATTACACGATAGATTTTTTTTTTGAACGGCGAAGAATTTTATAAAAAAACCAAGACCTAGCAAGATGCTAGCGAAAATACAACACCAATATGAAACGTAACATCCCCAAGTACAAATAAACCCCATATCAAACTAAATCCCCAACAACCAATAATAATCATATTACCAAGAAAAAGACTTCCAAACATCCCAACTCCATTCGCACTCTTTGATTCTACCTTTGATCCAAACATAGCTTACTCTTTTTATTTCTTCTACAAGGCCACCAATGGAAGGCGGAACCTTATTGAAGACCATTCGATTCCGTGCTTGCCACAAAACCCAACATCCCACCAAAATAATGGCATGAATTATGTCTTTTTTAAAATCACCCACCGGCAATGAATCAAATAACCGAAAAAGCTCTCTTAGTTCCAAAGCAAAAATAGGGGGAATTTTACACCATTGTGAGATACAAAGCCAAACCTCCGAAGAAACCTCGCATCCAAGCAGTAAATGAGCCGTGGTCTCCTCTTCAATTCCACAAAATGGACAGCACGAAAATGGGACAGAGATGTTTCTTCGTACAAGCCCATTCCTCGTTGGGATCCTATCCAATTCTGCCCTCCAAGCAAACGTGTTGACTTTTATTGGAACCCATTTACTCCAATGAAATACATACTCTGGAACTATTGAATTAGCCTCATGAATACGTGCTTTGAGAGCTGCAACCGTAAACTTGCCATTGCTAGATCCTTGCCAAACCCAACCATCTTCATTAACTCCCAGATTCTGTAGCTTCAGAAGAACCATACATGCATCTAGCTCGTCCAGTTCTGATTGAATCCTAGGATTCCTCCTCCAATTCCAATTGAAAATTATTTCCCCATTGAGTTAAGCTAACCGATCTTTAACTTTACATCTTTTTTGGACTTCCAATTTGAATAGGTTAGGGAACTTGAAGCAAAGAGGCAGTTCCCCCACCCATAAGTCTGACCAAAAACCCAAGTTGGATCCATTCCCCAATATACCTTTAATGAAGTATGCTAATGTTTACACCTTTTTTGTTCAGATCCACTTCCACAGATGTTATATTCTTCCATACACCTGCAATATTCTGCTTAATCGGAACGATTCCTCCCATAGGGTGAATACAGTGAATTCCCATTATAACCCGAACCCATAGACTAGAATGTTCAAGCCTAAACCTCCACCACCATTTAGCTAACAAGCTAAGATTAATATCCCTTAGAGAACCAAGGCCCAACCCTCCCATACTCTTCTGTAACGAGACTTTGTCCCAAGCAACCCAATGAATCTTCTTATGTTCCTCGCAACCTCCCCATAGGAATTGTCTTCTTATTTTATCAAGAGAATCTATAACTTTAATCGGGGCTTTATACAAAGAAAAATAATAGGTTGGCAGACTGTTTAAAACCGATTTGATCAAAGTGATTCGACCTCCAATAGACAAATGTTTTGCTTTCCAAAGTGACAATCGTTTTTCGAAGACCTCCTTTATAGGTTTCCAATGAATCCCGTGGTTCATGTTGGCTCCTACAGGCAGGCCCAAATATGTGAATGGCAACTTCCCCACCTTGCATTGTAACCACCTTGCTGCCATATAAGTACTCCTTTCTTCCACATTGATTCCAATCACATTGCATTTTCTCAAGTTCACCTTTAAGCCAGACGTCATATGGAAGATTCTTAAAAGCCTTTTCAAATTTTTTATATTACAATCAGACCACTCACCCAAGATCAAAGCATCATCCGCGAAAAGCAAGTGGGATAAGGAGGGACCATTATTTGGTATCTTAATCCCCCTAAACATATCCTCCTCACAAGCACAATTAAACAAGCAACTAAAAGCTTCCATAAGAATTATGAAAAGGAAAGGAGATAACGGGTCACCTTGCCTTAACCCCTAGAACACGGGAACTCATCCGTTGGTGAGCCATTTACAAGTACCGATGCTCTAGATGATTTCAAAATACCCCGTATCCACATCCTCCATCTCTGAGCAAAGCCCATTTGATGCAGTATAGAATCAAGAAAATCCCACGAGATTGAGTCGAACACTTTATCGAAGTCTATTTTGAACATCAAAGCACTCCTTTTCATTTTCTTGAGCCATGATAAAACTTCATTGACAATTAACACACCATCAGTGATGTTTCTCCCGGATAGAAATGCCGTTTGGGATTCAGAAATAACCGAATGTATAACTTTCTTGATTCTAGATGCAAGGACTTTCAATATTACTTTATTGATGCATCCAATAAGACTTATTGGCCTGAAATCTGATAAACCTTCTGGGTTTGGTTTCTTCGGAACTAGAGCGATAAATGATGACCCACAACCCCTTGAAATGTGACCATCTTCGTAGAAAGATGTCATAATTTTGAAGAAGTCCTCTTCAAGCATGTTCCAAAATTTTTTAATAAAGGAGAAAGTAAACCCATCCGGTCCTGGAGCCTTTTCTCCCCCACATTCCCATACTGCCTCCTTAATTTCAGCTTTAGAAAACGGCCTTTCAATGTCGCAAGCCTCTCCCTCAGATAAAACTTTCGATAAAGGGCAGTTAAAGTATGGCTGGGTACCAACAGGTTCTTCAAATTTCGATTTGAAGAAAGCCCAAACAACCTCCTTTATTCTAGTAGGCTGGCATATCCATTCGCCTCCAATAAGCAGCCCGTTAATCCGATTGCTCTTCAAGTTAGAATTGATTATGCCACGGAAAAAAGAGGTGTTTTCATCCCCTAGTTTAGCCCATTTGAACCTCGCTTTCTGTTTTAAATCCTCCTTGTGAAGAGATTCGATAGAAGATATGTCAATCTTTGTAGCAGCCCAATCCTCCATTTCGTCCATAGATAATTCTCGGGCAGTAGTGTAACAACCCATTTTGGGGAAATTATTATAAGTAAAATGTAATTGGAGTATAAATTATGTTTTATTTTAATTTGATGGGTGTTTTATTAATATTTGTTAATTATAACCAATTGGTGGGTGTTTTAAGAGTGTTTGTTTATTTTAACAATATGTTGGGTGTTTACTAACTTAACTTAGTTAGTTATAACTAGTTAGTTTTAACTAGTAATAGAGGGACCAAAACTGTCAATAGCTGAAACTTGTAAATGGTGGGTTAAGTTGTTGACTTGGTCAAATCTGGTCATAAGACCATCTCTTTGCTGAAAAACGTGAACAAGAAAAGGGGAGGAGGAGGAAACTCAAGAACTTCAAAATTTGATCAAATTGGAGGTTGAATGTTGATTTGATCTTGAATGCAAGCATAAATTGGAGTTCCCCTTGCATCAAACAACATCTAGGTAAGATTTTTGGGTGTTTTTGATGGGATTTTCGTGGGTCTCCATGGGGGGTGTGGGTTTGATGGGTAAAACCCTCAAATTTGGTGTTTTGAGAGTGTCAAATGTTGTTAATGATGTTGATAATCATGTAGGAACAACTTTTAATTGTTATCCTTCATGATTTACATGTTATGAAAATGGGGGAATTGGGGTTTTCATGGAGTTGATGAACATGGTGTGTTAAGTAGTGTTTAAAGGTTTGAAGTTGATGATTATCACTATATAGCTATAGTTTGTTGTGAAAATGATGAAATTGATCATTTATAAACAAATAATGGAGTTATATGGATGTGTTAATGATGAATGATCATTAGCACATGAACTTGTGCATACATGGTGTTTGATGAAATGCCAAGTAGAGCATTTAACTTAAAATTTGTTTAAAACAAATGGTGAGATGTAGTATGTGGTGTATAACATCAAAAAGGGTGAATTGTTATGGTTAAGGGTCATTTGGAAGCAAATTAGATTGAAAATGGTGACATTGGGGTGAATGGGTGTATTTTGACTAATTGTGGTCAAACTTTATATTAAACCTATTAGTTGTGATAATAGGAATTGATAGTGAAGGTGTGGGTGAAACCAAACGACCCGGAAAGGAAATTGTGATAGAGGATAGCTTATTGGAATAAGGTAAGTCACCTAAATCTTCTACTTATTATGTGTAAAGGTGTTTACATGTATGAATGTTGTTGAAGATTTGACTTTATAGTGGATAGATGAACTAGTACTTGTTGTTAGTCAATGATAAGCAATAGGTGATATATGTTGCTTGATTATTGTAAACATGGTGTTTCAATACCAGTTCATGATTGATTTGGTGTTTAATTGTATATGTGTTGAATGATTTGAATTAGTTCACAAGGTGTGTGAATTGTAATTGAAATCAACTCAAATTGGTGTTTTGAATCACATGTGGTGTGATCATGACATTGGATTATTCACATGGTGTGTGAATGTCCTTTTTTGGGTGAAATCAAGTTAGTAAAACACAAGTGGTGTGGTTTACTTAACTTGAGAAATCTTGTGGAATAAGATTTCAATGGAGTTTTGGGGTGCAAACGACCCGTTAGTAAATCGTTTGATGTTATGACTATGATGGTTATAATTTGGTGAATTAAGGTGTATAATATGATTATATGGTGTTATATAATGTTTATGGAGGTATTGGAATGGTCGTATTTGAGCGAAAGGGGTCAAGATGGCTTAAAACAGCAAAAATAGCCGTGCAGGTGGTGCCCGGCGTATCATACGCCAGGGGGGGCGTATGATACGCCTCCTTCAGCTCCAACTTTGGATTTTGTCTGTGATACGCCCCAGATACGCCCAAACCATACGCCCAGTGTAGAATTTGACCAAAATTGACTTTTTGGGTCATGTAAGCTCGTGTGGGTGGGCATGGTGATCTTACTTAGTTCTAATGAACTAATGGTGACTTAATTATGGTGTTTTCAGGTGAACGGAAGGGTTGAACGTGGTTGTGATCGGGTTGCCTCGCAAGGATTCGGATCAAACATCTTTTGGGGTTTTTCTTTGTTGGTTTAAAACAAAGGTTTTTGGTGAATAACTCTAATGTAGTTTTTGCTATTGAATGTTTAATTAACATCAATTATTTTGTAAAGTCCATTCAAGTGAGGTGTTTAAGGTGTTAATTACATGTGTCGGTTTGAAAAATCTGGGACCTATTTTCATTTGTCGTTTAAACACACGTGGCATGTGTTGGTGGGTTTGGGGCTTACAAGTTGGCATCAGAGCCATTGGTTTGAGGGATTCAAGTGCGTCGCGAACACTTGAACTCAAATCGTTATGCTTTTGATATGGGGAATATTGTTTGATCCGAGATCCGATCATGAAACCGGGGGTTTAAGGTAACAAGTTTGTGAATTGTTTACCTTAGTTGTGTATGTTTATTGGTGTTTGGTGTGAATTTAATTGTTAAACCGAATTTCTTAGTCATATTATGGGGAGGTGAAGTTAAGGGAATGGATATGTGAAGCGTATAGTGTTATGTCTGGCCAACATAATATTATATTCTTGACATAGGTATGACCTTAATGGACCCAACACATATTATGGTTACGAATATTAGGTAAGGTGTTTGGAGATTGCTTTGGTGATGCATTTAAGTGCATATTTCATGGTGTGCTTAGTTATATGAACTAGATATCAATACTAATGTATCAAATAACTCGTTTCAGTCGTAGAATGGCTGGTGGTGATAACATGCATGATGGTGGCGGTCATGAAATTAACCTCACTGAAATGCAAGCTATGGTAAGGGAAGAGGTGGCAAAAGCATTGGAAGCTTCGATTCCTCACCATATGGAGGGTCTGCAAGCCTCCATGAGGGAATTTATTCGACAAGAGTTTGCAAATCTCAGAGGGGGGCGAGATGGGGAACGAACTCCAAAGAAAGTAACTTATAAGGAGTTTGTAGCTTGCAAACCAAGCGAATTTAAGGGGGAAGTTGACCCGTTACTGAGTCAACGGTGGATAATAGACATGGAGGGCACGTTCGAGACGAGCCATTGTGATCCGGAAGATGAGGTGATCTTTTCTGGGAATCAATTGCGTGAAAGAGCAAAGGATTGGTGGGAGCTTCTACGAAAGGAAAGGGGTAGGGATGGCGTGAAGAGCTTAACTTGGGCGGAGTTTAAGGAATTATTCCTTAAGCGGTTCTGTCCGCAGGCGGCGATTGACAGAATCACTGAGGAGTTCCTTCATATGAGACACAAGGAGGAAAGTATTGACACAATTACCGCCATCTTCTATGACAAAGCTAGATTTTGTCCTGATTTGCTACAAACGGAGCGGATGTGGATCAATCGATACCACAGTATGTTGAATGCCAAGTACCGCGAATTTCTTACACCATCTAAGTGTGAGACATTGGCGGAACTTATTGATTGTGCTTGGGAGCGCGAGTTGGAGTTAAAGCGACAGGAAGACCGCGGTGAAAAGCGGAAGGTAGAAAAGGAGACGGGGTCGTCTAAAAAGGGGAAGTTCTCTAACTCACCTACAAAGTTCCACTCAAGTAGGGGAGTTAAGCATTTTACAAAATGTGGGAAAGACCACATGGGTGATTGTTCAACACGACCCTTATCTTGCTACAAATGTGGGAAGCAAGGTCATCTTGCTAATCAATGCTCGAGCCCGTTGAATTTATGTTATAATTGCTACAAACCGGGGCATATTCGGAGTGAATGTCCGGAACTTAAGGAGGCTGGATTTGGTGGAACAGAAAATCGATCTTTTAAGGGGCAAGGAAGTGGGAAGAAGGTGGAGGTATCCAAACCCAAGGGTAGGGCCTTTCAAATCACTGCGGAGGAAGCCAAAGTCACACCTGATGTGGTGACAGGTACTTTCTTCATCAATACCTTGCCTGCTTACATTTTATTTGATTCGGGGGCTAGTAGATCATTTGTGTCTACGAATTTTATACACCATTCATCTTTTGTTGTTGAGAAATTGTCGGTGCCTCTAGAAATAGAAATAGCGGATTCTAAATGCTTTCTAGTTTGTGATGTTTATCGAAAATGTAAACTAACAATCGATGGGGAGGATTTTGATATTGATTTGATACCTATGGTATTGGGGGAGTTCGATGCGGTGGTTGGGATGGATTGGCTTTCGGCTCACGGGGCCAACATTGTGTGCAAACATAAGATTATTCAATTGATGTCTCCTAGTGGACATGAGGTGTGTATTCGTGGGGAGAAACGTGGTGGCATGATCTTATGTTCTTTAATCGAAGCTATGAAGTATTTGAACAATGGGGGACGATCATTCCTTGCTTACGTGGTGGATTCGGAGAAGGGAGTGAAGATGATTGAAGACATTCCTATTGTGCGTGATTTTACAGATGTCTTTCCAGATGAACTACCGGGATTACCTCCCGAAAGGGATGTGGAGTTCCGAATTGATTTGGTGCCCGGGGCTAAACCTATTGCTAAGGCTCCATATCGTTTGGCGCCATCTGAATTGCAAGAGATGATGAATCAGTTGCAAGAACTTCTTGACATGGGTTTTATTCGTCCGAGCATCTCACCTTGGGGTGCACCGGTGTTATTTGTCAAGAAGAAAGATGGGAGCTTCAGAATGTGTATAGATTATCGGGAGTTGAACAAGGTCACGGTGAAGAATAGGTATCCATTACCTAGGATTGACGACCTCTTTGACCAATTACAAGGTGCTTCATGGTTTTCTAAGATCGACCTTCGATCGGGATACCATCAGTTGAAGGTTAGAGAGGAAGACATTCCAAAGACGGCTTTTCGTACGAGGTATGGGCATTATGAGTTTCTTGTGATGTCCTTTGGGTTAACTAACGCACCGGCGGCGTTCATGGACTTGATGAATCGGGTGTGTCGTCCAATGTTAGATAGGTCAGTCATTGTGTTCATCGATGACATACTTATCTATTCCAAGAATGAAACGGATCATGCTTGTCATTTGCGTGAAGTTCTTGAAACACTTCGTAAGGAGAAACTGTATGCTAAGTTCTCCAAGTGTGACTTCTGGTTACGCGAAGTACAATTCTTAGGACATGTGGTCAATGCCGATGGCATACATGTCGATCCTACAAAAATTCAGGCGGTTATGAAATGGAGTCCACCCAAGACTCCAACTGAGGTTAGAAGTTTTCTTGGTTTAGCCGGTTATTACAGGAGGTTTATTCAAGACTTTGCCAAGATTGCTTCATCTTTGACTAAGCTTACAAGGAAGGATACTAAGTTTGTGTGGGGTGATGAACAAGAAAAGGCGTTTCAGGAGTTGAAGACAAGACTAACACAAGCACCGGTGTTGACATTACCGGATGGACCAGACGATCTTGTAGTCTACTCCGATGCATCTTATGTTGGTCTTGGGTGTGTTTTGATGCAAAGAGGGAAAGTTATTGCTTATGCTTCACGTCAGTTGAAGATTCATGAGATTAACTATCCTGTTCATGACTTGGAGCTTGCGGCGGTTGTTTTTGCATTAAAGATATGGCGTCATTATCTTTATGGGGTGAAATGTACTATTTATACCGACCACAAGAGTTTAAAGTATTTCTTCACACAGAAGGAATTGAATATGAGGCAGAGACGTTGGATGGAGTTACTCAAGGACTACGAATGCGAAATTCTCTATCATCCGGGGAAAGCAAACGTAGTGGCGGATGCTTTGAGTAGAAAGGAGGAACCTTTACCCATTCAGGTAAAAGCAATGAAAATTTTGGTGACTTCGGATCTGGTGAATCAAATTAAAGCTGCTCAAACAGAAGCTTTAAAGGAGGAGAATTGGAAACGTGATAGAATCAAGGGGTTAGCTCATCAATTGGATGAGGATAGTCGGGGTTTAAAGACAAGGTGGGGTCGAGTTTGGATACCACCCACTTGTCCTTTGAAGACGGCCTTATTGGAGGAATCTCATAAATCGAGATATTCGATTCACCCGGGAGGCACGAAGATGTATCGTGACTTGCGGGTTAACTATTGGTGGCCAGGAATGAAACGAGACATTGTTAAATATGTCGAAAAATGTTTGACTTGTGCTCAAGTCAAGGCGGAGCATCAAAAGCCGTATGGAAAATTGCAACCTTTGGAGATTCCGATGTGGAAATGGGAGCATATTACGATGGACCTAATCACAAAGCTTCCTAAGACTAGGAACGGTTATGATACTATATGGGTCATCGTAGATCGGTTATCAAAGAGTGCTCACTTTATACCGATCAAGGAGACGTATTCTTCCAAGAAAATGGCTGAAATTTATGTTAAGGAGGTGGTGTCTCGACATGGAGTACCGGTTACTATTGTGTCTGATCGTGACACTCGATTCACTTCACATTTTTGGAAGAATTTTCAGGAGGAATTGGGTACGAGATTATTGTTGAGCACAGCGTATCACCCTCAAACGGATGGTCAGAGTGAAAGAACCATTCAAACGCTTGAGGACATGTTACGTGCGTGTATCATTGATTTTGGGGGAAGTTGGGATGATTACTTACCTTTGGCGGAGTTTTCTTACAATAACAGTTATCATTCCAGTCTTGGGATGCCTCCTTTTGAGGTTTTGTATGGGAGAAAATGTAGAACTCCCGTGTGTTGGGGAGAAGTGGGACCAAGGGAACTCGCTAGCAAAAAGGTAGTAAAGGTGACAAATGAACGAATCGATCAAATTCGTGCTCATTTAAAGGCGGCACAAGACCGTCAGAAATCGTATGGGATAAACGAAGGAGGCCGATCGAATTCCAAGTGGGAGACTTTGTGTTGTTAAAGGTTTCTCCTTGGAAGGGTGTGATTCGTTTTCGAAAGCGGGGGAAACTTAGTCCACGGTTTATTGGACCATTCAAGATTATAGCTCGGATTGGCGAGGTTGCCTATCGCTTAGAGCTACCGGAGGAGTTGAACAATACATTCCACGTATCTTATTTGCGAAAGTGCTTGGCGGACGAATCGGCTTATGTGCCAATGGAGGATTTGGTGATTGATGATAAACTCAATTATATTGAGAAACCGGTGGCTATCTTGGATAGAAAAGTCAAGCAACTTCGGAATAAGACAATTAACCAAGTAATGGTGCAATGGAAGAACAGACGGGGTTCGGATGCTACGTGGGAGTCCGAGGATGAAATGCGGAAATTTTATCCTTTCCTTTTTGAGGTGTAACGAGGTTTCGGGGACGAAACCTTTGTAAGGAGGGGAGAATTTGTAACAACCCATTTTGGGGAAATTATTATAAGTAAAATGTAATTGGAGTATAAATTATGTTTTATTTTAATTTGATGGGTGTTTTATTAATATTTGTTAATTATAACCAATTGGTGGGTGTTTTAAGAGTGTTTGTTTATTTTAACAATATGTTGGGTGTTTACTAACTTAACTTAGTTAGTTATAACTAGTTAGTTTTAACTAGTAATAGAGGGACCAAAACTGTCAATAGCTGAAACTTGTAAATGGTGGGTTAAGTTGTTGACTTGGTCAAATCTGGTCATAAGACCATCTCTTTGCTGAAAAACGTGAACAAGAAAAGGGGAGGAGGAGGAAACTCAAGAACTTCAAAATTTGATCAAATTGGAGGTTGAATGTTGATTTGATCTTGAATGCAAGCATAAATTGGAGTTCCCCTTGCATCAAACAACATCTAGGTAAGATTTTTGGGTGTTTTTGATGGGATTTTCGTGGGTCTCCATGGGGGGTGTGGGTTTGATGGGTAAAACCCTCAAATTTGGTGTTTTGAGAGTGTCAAATGTTGTTAATGATGTTGATAATCATGTAGGAACAACTTTTAATTGTTATCCTTCATGATTTACATGTTATGAAAATGGGGGAATTGGGGTTTTCATGGAGTTGATGAACATGGTGTGTTAAGTAGTGTTTAAAGGTTTGAAGTTGATGATTATCACTATATAGCTATAGTTTGTTGTGAAAATGATGAAATTGATCATTTATAAACAAATAATGGAGTTATATGGATGTGTTAATGATGAATGATCATTAGCACATGAACTTGTGCATACATGGTGTTTGATGAAATGCCAAGTAGAGCATTTAACTTAAAATTTGTTTAAAACAAATGGTGAGATGTAGTATGTGGTGTATAACATCAAAAAGGGTGAATTGTTATGGTTAAGGGTCATTTGGAAGCAAATTAGATTGAAAATGGTGACATTGGGGTGAATGGGTGTATTTTGACTAATTGTGGTCAAACTTTATATTAAACCTATTAGTTGTGATAATAGGAATTGATAGTGAAGGTGTGGGTGAAACCAAACGACCCGGAAAGGAAATTGTGATAGAGGATAGCTCATTGGAATAAGGTAAGTCACCTAAATCTTCTACTTATTATGTGTAAAGGTGTTTACATGTATGAATGTTGTTGAAGATTTGACTTTATAGTGGATAGATGAACTAGTACTTGTTGTTAGTCAATGATAAGCAATAGGTGATATATGTTGCTTGATTATTGTAAACATGGTGTTTCAATACCAGTTCATGATTGATTTGGTGTTTAATTGTATATGTGTTGAATGATTTGAATTAGTTCACAAGGTGTGTGAATTGTAATTGAAATCAACTCAAATTGGTGTTTTGAATCACATGTGGTGTGATCATGACATTGGATTATTCACATGGTGTGTGAATGTCCTTTTTTGGGTGAAATCAAGTTAGTAAAACACAAGTGGTGTGGTTTACTTAACTTGAGAAATCTTGTGGAATAAGATTTCAATGGAGTTTTGGGTGCAAACGACCCGTTAGTAAATCGTTTGATGTTATGACTATGATGGTTATAATTTGGTGAATTAAGGTGTATAATATGATTATATGGTGTTATATAATGTTTATGGAGGTATTGGAATGGTCGTATTTGAGCGAAAGGGGTCAAGATGGCTTAAAACAGCAAAAATAGCCGTGCAGGTGGTGCCCGGCGTATCATACGCCAGGGGGGGCGTATGATACGCCTCCTTCAGCTCCAACTTTGGATTTTGTCTGTGATACGCCCCAGATACGCCCAAACCATACGCCCAGTGTAGAATTTGACCAAAATTGACTTTTTGGGTCATGTAAGCTCGTGTGGGTGGGCATGGTGATCTTACTTAGTTCTAATGAACTAATGGTGACTTAATTATGGTGTTTTCAGGTGAACGGAAGGGTTGAACGTGGTTGTGATCGGGTTGCCTCGCAAGGATTCGGATCAAACATCTTTTGGGGTTTTTCTTTGTTGGTTTAAAACAAAGGTTTTTGGTGAATAACTCTAATGTAGTTTTTGCTATTGAATGTTTAATTAACATCAATTATTTTGTAAAGTCCATTCAAGTGAGGTGTTTAAGGTGTTAATTACATGTGTCGGTTTGAAAAATCTGGGACCTATTTTCATTTGTCGTTTAAACACACGTGGCATGTGTTGGTGGGTTTGGGGCTTACAAGTTGGCATCAGAGCCATTGGTTTGAGGGATTCAAGTGCGTCGCGAACACTTGAACTCAAATCGTTATGCTTTTGATATGGGGAATATTGTTTGATCCGAGATCCGATCACGAAACCGGGGGTTTAAGGTAACAAGTTTGTGAATTGTTTACCTTAGTTGTGTATGTTTATTGGTGTTTGGTGTGAATTTAATTGTTAAACCGAATTTCTTAGTCATATTATGGGGAGGTGAAGTTAAGGGAATGGATATGTGAAGCGTATAGTGTTATGTCTGGCCAACATAATATTATATTCTTGACATAGGTATGACCTTAATGGACCCAACACATATTATGGTTACGAATATTAGGTAAGGTGTTTGGAGATTGCTTTGGTGATGCATTTAAGTGCATATTTCATGGTGTGCTTAGTTATATGAACTAGATATCAATACTAATGTATCAAATAACTCGTTTCAGTCGTAGAATGGCTGGTGGTGATAACATGCATGATGGTGGCGGTCATGAAATTAACCTCACCGAAATGCAAGCTATGGTAAGGGAAGAGGTGGCAAAAGCATTGGAAGCTTCGATTCCTCACCATATGGAGGGTCTGCAAGCCTCCATGAGGGAATTTATTCGACAAGAGTTTGCAAATCTCAGAGGGGGGCGAGATGGGGAACGAACTCCAAAGAAAGTAACTTATAAGGAGTTTGTAGCTTGCAAACCAAGCGAATTTAAGGGGGAAGTTGACCCGTTACTGAGTCAACGGTGGATAATAGACATGGAGGGCACGTTCGAGACGAGCCATTGTGATCCGGAAGATGAGGTGATCTTTTCTGGGAATCAATTGCGTGAAAGAGCAAAGGATTGGTGGGAGCTTCTACGAAAGGAAAGGGGTAGGGATGGCGTGAAGAGCTTAACTTGGGCGGAGTTTAAGGAATTATTCCTTAAGCGGTTCTGTCCGCAGGCGGCGATTGACAGAATCACTGAGGAGTTCCTTCATATGAGACACAAGGAGGAAAGTATTGACACAATTACCGCCATCTTCTATGACAAAGCTAGATTTTGTCCTGATTTGCTACAAACGGAGCGGATGTGGATCAATCGATACCACAGTATGTTGAATGCCAAGTACCGCGAATTTCTTACACCATCTAAGTGTGAGACATTGGCGGAACTTATTGATTGTGCTCGGGAGCGCGAGTTGGAGTTAAAGCGACAGGAAGACCGCGGTGAAAAGCGGAAGGTAGAAAAGGAGACGGGGTCGTCTAAAAAGGGGAAGTTCTCTAACTCACCTACAAAGTTCCACTCAAGTAGGGGAGTTAAGCATTTACAAAATGTGGGAAAGACCACATGGGTGATTGTTCAACACGACCCTTATCTTGCTACAAATGTGGGAAGCAAGGTCATCTTGCTAATCAATGCTCGAGCCCGTTGAATTTATGTTATAATTGCTACAAACCGGGGCATATTCGGAGTGAATGTCCGGAACTTAAGGAGGCTGGATTTGGTGGAACAGAAAATCGATCTTTTAAGGGGCAAGGAAGTGGGAAGAAGGTGGAGGTATCCAAACCCAAGGGTAGGGCCTTTCAAATCACTGCGGAGGAAGCCAAAGTCACACCTGATGTGGTGACAGGTACTTTCTTCATCAATACCTTGCCTGCTTACATTTTATTTGATTCGGGGGCTAGTAGATCATTTGTGTCTACGAATTTTATACACCATTCATCTTTTGTTGTTGAGAAATTGTCGGTGCCTCTAGAAATAGAAATAGCGGATTCTAAATGCTTTCTAGTTTGTGATGTTTATCGAAAATGTAAACTAACAATCGATGGGGAGGATTTTGATATTGATTTGATACCTATGGTATTGGGGGAGTTCGATGCGGTGGTTGGGATGGATTGGCTTTCGGCTCACGGGGCCAACATTGTGTGCAAACATAAGATTATTCAATTGATGTCTCCTAGTGGACATGAGGTGTGTATTCGTGGGGAGAAACGTGGTGGCATGATCTTATGTTCTTTAATCGAAGCTATGAAGTATTTGAACAATGGGGGACGATCATTCCTTGCTTACGTGGTGGATTCGGAGAAGGGAGTGAAGATGATTGAAGACATTCCTATTGTGCGTGATTTTACAGATGTCTTTCCAGATGAACTACCGGGATTACCTCCCGAAAGGGATGTGGAGTTCCGAATTGATTTGGTGCCCGGGGCTAAACCTATTGCTAAGGCTCCATATCGTTTGGCGCCATCTGAATTGCAAGAGATGATGAATCAGTTGCAAGAACTTCTTGACATGGGTTTTATTCGTCCGAGCATCTCACCTTGGGGTGCACCGGTGTTATTTGTCAAGAAGAAAGATGGGAGCTTCAGAATGTGTATAGATTATCGGGAGTTGAACAAGGTCACGGTGAAGAATAGGTATCCATTACCTAGGATTGACGACCTCTTTGACCAATTACAAGGTGCTTCATGGTTTTCTAAGATCGACCTTCGATCGGGATACCATCAGTTGAAGGTTAGAGAGGAAGACATTCCAAAGACGGCTTTTCGTACGAGGTATGGGCATTATGAGTTTCTTGTGATGTCCTTTGGGTTAACTAACGCACCGGCGGCGTTCATGGACTTGATGAATCGGGTGTGTCGTCCAATGTTAGATAGGTCAGTCATTGTGTTCATCGATGACATACTTATCTATTCCAAGAATGAAACGGATCATGCTTGTCATTTGCGTGAAGTTCTTGAAACACTTCGTAAGGAGAAACTGTATGCTAAGTTCTCCAAGTGTGACTTCTGGTTACGCGAAGTACAATTCTTAGGACATGTGGTCAATGCCGATGGCATACATGTCGATCCTACAAAAATTCAGGCGGTTATGAAATGGAGTCCACCCAAGACTCCAACTGAGGTTAGAAGTTTTCTTGGTTTAGCCGGTTATTACAGGAGGTTTATTCAAGACTTTGCCAAGATTGCTTCATCTTTGACTAAGCTTACAAGGAAGGATACTAAGTTTGTGTGGGGTGATGAACAAGAAAAGGCGTTTCAGGAGTTGAAGACAAGACTAACACAAGCACCGGTGTTGACATTACCGGATGGACCAGACGATCTTGTAGTCTACTCCGATGCATCTTATGTTGGTCTTGGGTGTGTTTTGATGCAAAGAGGGAAAGTTATTGCTTATGCTTCACGTCAGTTGAAGATTCATGAGATTAACTATCCTGTTCATGACTTGGAGCTTGCGGCGGTTGTTTTTGCATTAAAGATATGGCGTCATTATCTTTATGGGGTGAAATGTACTATTTATACCGACCACAAGAGTTTAAAGTATTTCTTCACACAGAAGGAATTGAATATGAGGCAGAGACGTTGGATGGAGTTACTCAAGGACTACGAATGCGAAATTCTCTATCATCCGGGGAAAGCAAACGTAGTGGCGGATGCTTTGAGTAGAAAGGAGGAACCTTTACCCATTCAGGTAAAAGCAATGAAAATTTTGGTGACTTCGGATCTGGTGAATCAAATTAAAGCTGCTCAAACAGAAGCTTTAAAGGAGGAGAATTGGAAACGTGATAGAATCAAGGGGTTAGCTCATCAATTGGATGAGGATAGTCGGGGTTTAAAGACAAGGTGGGGTCGAGTTTGGATACCACCCACTTGTCCTTTGAAGACGGCCTTATTGGAGGAATCTCATAAATCGAGATATTCGATTCACCCGGGAGGCACGAAGATGTATCGTGACTTGCGGGTTAACTATTGGTGGCCAGGAATGAAACGAGACATTGTTAAATATGTCGAAAAATGTTTGACTTGTGCTCAAGTCAAGGCGGAGCATCAAAAGCCGTATGGAAAATTGCAACCTTTGGAGATTCCGATGTGGAAATGGGAGCATATTACGATGGACCTAATCACAAAGCTTCCTAAGACTAGGAACGGTTATGATACTATATGGGTCATCGTAGATCGGTTATCAAAGAGTGCTCACTTTATACCGATCAAGGAGACGTATTCTTCCAAGAAAATGGCTGAAATTTATGTTAAGGAGGTGGTGTCTCGACATGGAGTACCGGTTACTATTGTGTCTGATCGTGACACTCGATTCACTTCACATTTTTGGAAGAATTTTCAGGAGGAATTGGGTACGAGATTATTGTTGAGCACAGCGTATCACCCTCAAACGGATGGTCAGAGTGAAAGAACCATTCAAACGCTTGAGGACATGTTACGTGCGTGTATCATTGATTTTGGGGGAAGTTGGGATGATTACTTACCTTTGGCGGAGTTTTCTTACAATAACAGTTATCATTCCAGTCTTGGGATGCCTCCTTTTGAGGTTTTGTATGGGAGAAAATGTAGAACTCCCGTGTGTTGGGGAGAAGTGGGACCAAGGGAACTCGCTAGCAAAAAGGTAGTAAAGGTGACAAATGAACGAATCGATCAAATTCGTGCTCATTTAAAGGCGGCACAAGACCGTCAGAAATCGTATGGGATAAACGAAGGAGGCCGATCGAATTCCAAGTGGGAGACTTTGTGTTGTTAAAGGTTTCTCCTTGGAAGGGTGTGATTCGTTTTCGAAAGCGGGGGAAACTTAGTCCACGGTTTATTGGACCATTCAAGATTATAGCTCGGATTGGCGAGGTTGCCTATCGCTTAGAGCTACCGGAGGAGTTGAACAATACATTCCACGTATCTTATTTGCGAAAGTGCTTGGCGGACGAATCGGCTTATGTGCCAATGGAGGATTTGGTGATTGATGATAAACTCAATTATATTGAGAAACCGGTGGCTATCTTGGATAGAAAAGTCAAGCAACTTCGGAATAAGACAATTAACCAAGTAATGGTGCAATGGAAGAACAGACGGGGTTCGGATGCTACGTGGGAGTCCGAGGATGAAATGCGGAAATTTTATCCTTTCCTTTTTGAGGTGTAACGAGGTTTCGGGGACGAAACCTTTGTAAGGAGGGGAGAATTTGTAACAACCCATTTTGGGGAAATTATTATAAGTAAAATGTAATTGGAGTATAAATTATGTTTTATTTTAATTTGATGGGTGTTTTATTAATATTTGTTAATTATAACCAATTGGTGGGTGTTTTAAGAGTGTTTGTTTATTTTAACAATATGTTGGGTGTTTACTAACTTAACTTAGTTAGTTATAACTAGTTAGTTTTAACTAGTAATAGAGGGACCAAAACTGTCAATAGCTGAAACTTGTAAATGGTGGGTTAAGTTGTTGACTTGGTCAAATCTGGTCATAAGACCATCTCTTTGCTGAAAAACGTGAACAAGAAAAGGGGAGGAGGAGGAAACTCAAGAACTTCAAAATTTGATCAAATTGGAGGTTGAATGTTGATTTGATCTTGAATGCAAGCATAAATTGGAGTTCCCCTTGCATCAAACAACATCTAGGTAAGATTTTTGGGTGTTTTTGATGGGATTTTCGTGGGTCTCCATGGGGGGTGTGGGTTTGATGGGTAAAACCCTCAAATTTGGTGTTTTGAGAGTGTCAAATGTTGTTAATGATGTTGATAATCATGTAGGAACAACTTTTAATTGTTATCCTTCATGATTTACATGTTATGAAAATGGGGGAATTGGGGTTTTCATGGAGTTGATGAACATGGTGTGTTAAGTAGTGTTTAAAGGTTTGAAGTTGATGATTATCACTATATAGCTATAGTTTGTTGTGAAAATGATGAAATTGATCATTTATAAACAAATAATGGAGTTATATGGATGTGTTAATGATGAATGATCATTAGCACATGAACTTGTGCATACATGGTGTTTGATGAAATGCCAAGTAGAGCATTTAACTTAAAATTTGTTTAAAACAAATGGTGAGATGTAGTATGTGGTGTATAACATCAAAAAGGGTGAATTGTTATGGTTAAGGGTCATTTGGAAGCAAATTAGATTGAAAATGGTGACATTGGGGTGAATGGGTGTATTTTGACTAATTGTGGTCAAACTTTATATTAAACCTATTAGTTGTGATAATAGGAATTGATAGTGAAGGTGTGGGTGAAACCAAACGACCCGGAAAGGAAATTGTGATAGAGGATAGCTCATTGGAATAAGGTAAGTCACCTAAATCTTCTACTTATTATGTGTAAAGGTGTTTACATGTATGAATGTTGTTGAAGATTTGACTTTATAGTGGATAGATGAACTAGTACTTGTTGTTAGTCAATGATAAGCAATAGGTGATATATGTTGCTTGATTATTGTAAACATGGTGTTTCAATACCAGTTCATGATTGATTTGGTGTTTAATTGTATATGTGTTGAATGATTTGAATTAGTTCACAAGGTGTGTGAATTGTAATTGAAATCAACTCAAATTGGTGTTTTGAATCACATGTGGTGTGATCATGACATTGGATTATTCACATGGTGTGTGAATGTCCTTTTTTGGGTGAAATCAAGTTAGTAAAACACAAGTGGTGTGGTTTACTTAACTTGAGAAATCTTGTGGAATAAGATTTCAATGGAGTTTTGGGTGCAAACGACCCGTTAGTAAATCGTTTGATATTATGACTATGATGGTTATAATTTGGTGAATTAAGGTGTATAATATGATTATATGGTGTTATATAATGTTTATGGAGGTATTGGAATGGTCGTATTTGAGCGAAAGGGGTCAAGATGGCTTAAAACAGCAAAAATAGCCGTGCAGGTGGTGCCCGGCGTATCATACGCCAGGGGGGGCGTATGATACGCCTCCTTCAGCTCCAACTTTGGATTTTGTCTGTGATACGCCCCAGATACGCCCAAACCATACGCCCAGTGTAGAATTTGACCAAAATTGACTTTTTGGGTCATGTAAGCTCGTGTGGGTGGGCATGGTGATCTTACTTAGTTCTAATGAACTAATGGTGACTTAATTATGGTGTTTTCAGGTGAACGGAAGGGTTGAACGTGGTTGTGATCGGGTTGCCTCGCAAGGATTCGGATCAAACATCTTTTGGGGTTTTTCTTTGTTGGTTTAAAACAAAGGTTTTTGGTGAATAACTCTAATGTAGTTTTTGCTATTGAATGTTTAATTAACATCAATTATTTTGTAAAGTCCATTCAAGTGAGGTGTTTAAGGTGTTAATTACATGTGTCGGTTTGAAAAATCTGGGACCTATTTTCATTTGTCGTTTAAACACACGTGGCATGTGTTGGTGGGTTTGGGGCTTACAAGTTGGCATCAGAGCCATTGGTTTGAGGGATTCAAGTGCGTCGCGAACACTTGAACTCAAATCGTTATGCTTTTGATATGGGGAATATTGTTTGATCCGAGATCCGATCACGAAACCGGGGGTTTAAGGTAACAAGTTTGTGAATTGTTTACCTTAGTTGTGTATGTTTATTGGTGTTTGGTGTGAATTTAATTGTTAAACCGAATTTCTTAGTCATATTATGGGGAGGTGAAGTTAAGGGAATGGATATGTGAAGCGTATAGTGTTATGTCTGGCCAACATAATATTATATTCTTGACATAGGTATGACCTTAATGGACCCAACACATATTATGGTTACGAATATTAGGTAAGGTGTTTGGAGATTGCTTTGGTGATGCATTTAAGTGCATATTTCATGGTGTGCTTAGTTATATGAACTAGATATCAATACTAATGTATCAAATAACTCGTTTCAGTCGTAGAATGGCTGGTGGTGATAACATGCATGATGGTGGCGGTCATGAAATTAACCTCACCGAAATGCAAGCTATGGTAAGGGAAGAGGTGGCAAAAGCATTGGAAGCTTCGATTCCTCACCATATGGAGGGTCTGCAAGCCTCCATGAGGGAATTTATTCGACAAGAGTTTGCAAATCTCAGAGGGGGGCGAGATGGGGAACGAACTCCAAAGAAAGTAACTTATAAGGAGTTTGTAGCTTGCAAACCAAGCGAATTTAAGGGGGAAGTTGACCCGTTACTGAGTCAACGGTGGATAATAGACATGGAGGGCACGTTCGAGACGAGCCATTGTGATCCGGAAGATGAGGTGATCTTTTCTGGGAATCAATTGCGTGAAAGAGCAAAGGATTGGTGGGAGCTTCTACGAAAGGAAAGGGGTAGGGATGGCGTGAAGAGCTTAACTTGGGCGGAGTTTAAGGAATTATTCCTTAAGCGGTTCTGTCCGCAGGCGGCGATTGACAGAATCACTGAGGAGTTCCTTCATATGAGACACAAGGAGGAAAGTATTGACACAATTACCGCCATCTTCTATGACAAAGCTAGATTTTGTCCTGATTTGCTACAAACGGAGCGGATGTGGATCAATCGATACCACAGTATGTTGAATGCCAAGTACCGCGAATTTCTTACACCATCTAAGTGTGAGACATTGGCGGAACTTATTGATTGTGCTCGGGAGCGCGAGTTGGAGTTAAAGCGACAGGAAGACCGCGGTGAAAAGCGGAAGGTAGAAAAGGAGACGGGGTCGTCTAAAAAGGGGAAGTTCTCTAACTCACCTACAAAGTTCCACTCAAGTAGGGGAGTTAAGCATTTACAAAATGTGGGAAAGACCACATGGGTGATTGTTCAACACGACCCTTATCTTGCTACAAATGTGGGAAGCAAGGTCATCTTGCTAATCAATGCTCGAGCCCGTTGAATTTATGTTATAATTGCTACAAACCGGGGCATATTCGGAGTGAATGTCCGGAACTTAAGGAGGCTGGATTTGGTGGAACAGAAAATCGATCTTTTAAGGGGCAAGGAAGTGGGAAGAAGGTGGAGGTATCCAAACCCAAGGGTAGGGCCTTTCAAATCACTGCGGAGGAAGCCAAAGTCACACCTGATGTGGTGACAGGTACTTTCTTCATCAATACCTTGCCTGCTTACATTTTATTTGATTCGGGGGCTAGTAGATCATTTGTGTCTACGAATTTTATACACCATTCATCTTTTGTTGTTGAGAAATTGTCGGTGCCTCTAGAAATAGAAATAGCGGATTCTAAATGCTTTCTAGTTTGTGATGTTTATCGAAAATGTAAACTAACAATCGATGGGGAGGATTTTGATATTGATTTGATACCTATGGTATTGGGGGAGTTCGATGCGGTGGTTGGGATGGATTGGCTTTCGGCTCACGGGGCCAACATTGTGTGCAAACATAAGATTATTCAATTGATGTCTCCTAGTGGACATGAGGTGTGTATTCGTGGGGAGAAACGTGGTGGCATGATCTTATGTTCTTTAATCGAAGCTATGAAGTATTTGAACAATGGGGGACGATCATTCCTTGCTTACGTGGTGGATTCGGAGAAGGGAGTGAAGATGATTGAAGACATTCCTATTGTGCGTGATTTTACAGATGTCTTTCCAGATGAACTACCGGGATTACCTCCCGAAAGGGATGTGGAGTTCCGAATTGATTTGGTGCCCGGGGCTAAACCTATTGCTAAGGCTCCATATCGTTTGGCGCCATCTGAATTGCAAGAGATGATGAATCAGTTGCAAGAACTTCTTGACATGGGTTTTATTCGTCCGAGCATCTCACCTTGGGGTGCACCGGTGTTATTTGTCAAGAAGAAAGATGGGAGCTTCAGAATGTGTATAGATTATCGGGAGTTGAACAAGGTCACGGTGAAGAATAGGTATCCATTACCTAGGATTGACGACCTCTTTGACCAATTACAAGGTGCTTCATGGTTTTCTAAGATCGACCTTCGATCGGGATACCATCAGTTGAAGGTTAGAGAGGAAGACATTCCAAAGACGGCTTTTCGTACGAGGTATGGGCATTATGAGTTTCTTGTGATGTCCTTTGGGTTAACTAACGCACCGGCGGCGTTCATGGACTTGATGAATCGGGTGTGTCGTCCAATGTTAGATAGGTCAGTCATTGTGTTCATCGATGACATACTTATCTATTCCAAGAATGAAACGGATCATGCTTGTCATTTGCGTGAAGTTCTTGAAACACTTCGTAAGGAGAAACTGTATGCTAAGTTCTCCAAGTGTGACTTCTGGTTACGCGAAGTACAATTCTTAGGACATGTGGTCAATGCCGATGGCATACATGTCGATCCTACAAAAATTCAGGCGGTTATGAAATGGAGTCCACCCAAGACTCCAACTGAGGTTAGAAGTTTTCTTGGTTTAGCCGGTTATTACAGGAGGTTTATTCAAGACTTTGCCAAGATTGCTTCATCTTTGACTAAGCTTACAAGGAAGGATACTAAGTTTGTGTGGGGTGATGAACAAGAAAAGGCGTTTCAGGAGTTGAAGACAAGACTAACACAAGCACCGGTGTTGACATTACCGGATGGACCAGACGATCTTGTAGTCTACTCCGATGCATCTTATGTTGGTCTTGGGTGTGTTTTGATGCAAAGAGGGAAAGTTATTGCTTATGCTTCACGTCAGTTGAAGATTCATGAGATTAACTATCCTGTTCATGACTTGGAGCTTGCGGCGGTTGTTTTTGCATTAAAGATATGGCGTCATTATCTTTATGGGGTGAAATGTACTATTTATACCGACCACAAGAGTTTAAAGTATTTCTTCACACAGAAGGAATTGAATATGAGGCAGAGACGTTGGATGGAGTTACTCAAGGACTACGAATGCGAAATTCTCTATCATCCGGGGAAAGCAAACGTAGTGGCGGATGCTTTGAGTAGAAAGGAGGAACCTTTACCCATTCAGGTAAAAGCAATGAAAATTTTGGTGACTTCGGATCTGGTGAATCAAATTAAAGCTGCTCAAACAGAAGCTTTAAAGGAGGAGAATTGGAAACGTGATAGAATCAAGGGGTTAGCTCATCAATTGGATGAGGATAGTCGGGGTTTAAAGACAAGGTGGGGTCGAGTTTGGATACCACCCACTTGTCCTTTGAAGACGGCCTTATTGGAGGAATCTCATAAATCGAGATATTCGATTCACCCGGGAGGCACGAAGATGTATCGTGACTTGCGGGTTAACTATTGGTGGCCAGGAATGAAACGAGACATTGTTAAATATGTCGAAAAATGTTTGACTTGTGCTCAAGTCAAGGCGGAGCATCAAAAGCCGTATGGAAAATTGCAACCTTTGGAGATTCCGATGTGGAAATGGGAGCATATTACGATGGACCTAATCACAAAGCTTCCTAAGACTAGGAACGGTTATGATACTATATGGGTCATCGTAGATCGGTTATCAAAGAGTGCTCACTTTATACCGATCAAGGAGACGTATTCTTCCAAGAAAATGGCTGAAATTTATGTTAAGGAGGTGGTGTCTCGACATGGAGTACCGGTTACTATTGTGTCTGATCGTGACACTCGATTCACTTCACATTTTTGGAAGAATTTTCAGGAGGAATTGGGTACGAGATTATTGTTGAGCACAGCGTATCACCCTCAAACGGATGGTCAGAGTGAAAGAACCATTCAAACGCTTGAGGACATGTTACGTGCGTGTATCATTGATTTTGGGGGAAGTTGGGATGATTACTTACCTTTGGCGGAGTTTTCTTACAATAACAGTTATCATTCCAGTCTTGGGATGCCTCCTTTTGAGGTTTTGTATGGGAGAAAATGTAGAACTCCCGTGTGTTGGGGAGAAGTGGGACCAAGGGAACTCGCTAGCAAAAAGGTAGTAAAGGTGACAAATGAACGAATCGATCAAATTCGTGCTCATTTAAAGGCGGCACAAGACCGTCAGAAATCGTATGGGATAAACGAAGGAGGCCGATCGAATTCCAAGTGGGAGACTTTGTGTTGTTAAAGGTTTCTCCTTGGAAGGGTGTGATTCGTTTTCGAAAGCGGGGGAAACTTAGTCCACGGTTTATTGGACCATTCAAGATTATAGCTCGGATTGGCGAGGTTGCCTATCGCTTAGAGCTACCGGAGGAGTTGAACAATACATTCCACGTATCTTATTTGCGAAAGTGCTTGGCGGACGAATCGGCTTATGTGCCAATGGAGGATTTGGTGATTGATGATAAACTCAATTATATTGAGAAACCGGTGGCTATCTTGGATAGAAAAGTCAAGCAACTTCGGAATAAGACAATTAACCAAGTAATGGTGCAATGGAAGAACAGACGGGGTTCGGATGCTACGTGGGAGTCCGAGGATGAAATGCGGAAATTTTATCCTTTCCTTTTTGAGGTGTAACGAGGTTTCGGGGACGAAACCTTTGTAAGGAGGGGAGAATTTGTAACAACCCATTTTGGGGAAATTATTATAAGTAAAATGTAATTGGAGTATAAATTATGTTTTATTTTAATTTGATGGGTGTTTTATTAATATTTGTTAATTATAACCAATTGGTGGGTGTTTTAAGAGTGTTTGTTTATTTTAACAATATGTTGGGTGTTTACTAACTTAACTTAGTTAGTTATAACTAGTTAGTTTTAACTAGTAATAGAGGGACCAAAACTGTCAATAGCTGAAACTTGTAAATGGTGGGTTAAGTTGTTGACTTGGTCAAATCTGGTCATAAGACCATCTCTTTGCTGAAAAACGTGAACAAGAAAAGGGGAGGAGGAGGAAACTCAAGAACTTCAAAATTTGATCAAATTGGAGGTTGAATGTTGATTTGATCTTGAATGCAAGCATAAATTGGAGTTCCCCTTGCATCAAACAACATCTAGGTAAGATTTTTGGGTGTTTTTGATGGGATTTTCGTGGGTCTCCATGGGGGGTGTGGGTTTGATGGGTAAAACCCTCAAATTTGGTGTTTTGAGAGTGTCAAATGTTGTTAATGATGTTGATAATCATGTAGGAACAACTTTTAATTGTTATCCTTCATGATTTACATGTTATGAAAATGGGGGAATTGGGGTTTTCATGGAGTTGATGAACATGGTGTGTTAAGTAGTGTTTAAAGGTTTGAAGTTGATGATTATCACTATATAGCTATAGTTTGTTGTGAAAATGATGAAATTGATCATTTATAAACAAATAATGGAGTTATATGGATGTGTTAATGATGAATGATCATTAGCACATGAACTTGTGCATACATGGTGTTTGATGAAATGCCAAGTAGAGCATTTAACTTAAAATTTGTTTAAAACAAATGGTGAGATGTAGTATGTGGTGTATAACATCAAAAAGGGTGAATTGTTATGGTTAAGGGTCATTTGGAAGCAAATTAGATTGAAAATGGTGACATTGGGGTGAATGGGTGTATTTTGACTAATTGTGGTCAAACTTTATATTAAACCTATTAGTTGTGATAATAGGAATTGATAGTGAAGGTGTGGGTGAAACCAAACGACCCGGAAAGGAAATTGTGATAGAGGATAGCTCATTGGAATAAGGTAAGTCACCTAAATCTTCTACTTATTATGTGTAAAGGTGTTTACATGTATGAATGTTGTTGAAGATTTGACTTTATAGTGGATAGATGAACTAGTACTTGTTGTTAGTCAATGATAAGCAATAGGTGATATATGTTGCTTGATTATTGTAAACATGGTGTTTCAATACCAGTTCATGATTGATTTGGTGTTTAATTGTATATGTGTTGAATGATTTGAATTAGTTCACAAGGTGTGTGAATTGTAATTGAAATCAACTCAAATTGGTGTTTTGAATCACATGTGGTGTGATCATGACATTGGATTATTCACATGGTGTGTGAATGTCCTTTTTTGGGTGAAATCAAGTTAGTAAAACACAAGTGGTGTGGTTTACTTAACTTGAGAAATCTTGTGGAATAAGATTTCAATGGAGTTTTGGGGTGCAAACGACCCGTTAGTAAATCGTTTGATGTTATGACTATGATGGTTATAATTTGGTGAATTAAGGTGTATAATATGATTATATGGTGTTATATAATGTTTATGGAGGTATTGGAATGGTCGTATTTGAGCGAAAGGGGTCAAGATGGCTTAAAACAGCAAAAATAGCCGTGCAGGTGGTGCCCGGCGTATCATACGCCAGGGGGGGCGTATGATACGCCTCCTTCAGCTCCAACTTTGGATTTTGTCTGTGATACGCCCCAGATACGCCCAAACCATACGCCCAGTGTAGAATTTGACCAAAATTGACTTTTTGGGTCATGTAAGCTCGTGTGGGTGGGCATGGTGATCTTACTTAGTTCTAATGAACTAATGGTGACTTAATTATGGTATTTTCAGGTGAACGGAAGGGTTGAACGTGGTTGTGATCGGGTTGCCTCGCAAGGATTCGGATCAAACATCTTTTGGGGTTTTTCTTTGTTGGTTTAAAACAAAGGTTTTTGGTGAATAACTCTAATGTAGTTTTTGCTATTGAATGTTTAATTAACATCAATTATTTTGTAAAGTCCATTCAAGTGAGGTGTTTAAGGTGTTAATTACATGTGTCAGTTTGAAAAATCTGGAACCTATTTTCATTTGTCGTTTAAACACACGTGGCATGTGTTGGTGGGTTTGGGGCTTACAAGTAGCTTCTTTATCATAGTACTCCATCACCAGTTGGAGGTTTTTAAGATCTGCATCATTCTTTAATCTTTGCTCTTTAATCCACACTTTAAGCTTCTCCTTTACAAGCTTAAGTTTATAGGCCAAGATCTGGTCCGGTTTATTGCCCATACCACCTTGATTAAATGCTGCTACAATGACCTCATTAATACCTGTAAACTTAAACCATGATGAGAAAAATTTAAACGGGGGGGGGGGGACCAAAGTCAATGTTGGTAGCAGTTAAAATGATCGGACAGTGATCCGAGAGATGCCTTGGCAAGACCCTGGCACAAGCATAAGGCCACTTGTTAACAAATTCATTACACACTAGGAATCTATCCAACTTACTATAGGAAGAGCCCAAGCCCCTCATAAACGTGAACGGATGCCCACTCATATTGAATTCCATGAGCTGGGCGTTAAAAATGAATTGGTTAAAAAGATTAGCCCCCTGAGGATAGAATTCAGAGTTAAGACGTTCAGATGGGTATCTGACTTCGTTAAAATCACCAACAAAGACCCATACTCCATCCCGCTCGTGTCTTAATTTCTCTAGTTCCGCCCAAAGCTCCTTCTTTTCATTCAGAGAGTGTGGACCATAAACATTAACCACGTTCATGGTTACATTGAACCCCAATAATATCCCAGAAATTAACAGGAAATTTTTCTTAGCAACCACAAAACTTTTTTGGAAAATCCCTGGCTCCCAAATACTTAACAACCCTCCTGATCTACCAGATGCTCCCATTCCTTCAAACTCAAAATTAGACTTCCCCCATAAATATCCAAGTTTAAATTTCGAAATTTCAGAAAACTGAGTTTCTTGAATGCAAATAAAATGAATTTTATGCTCCTTACGAATTGAACGGATCCAATTCGCTTTGTTATCATCACCCATACCCCTAACATTAATAGATAAAATATTCATTACAAACCGTTTTCATCACCTTCTCCAAAGAGGATGCTGCTAATGATTACACGATAGATTCTGACATTATTTGCATATTGCCGATTTTTATCTGTTTTAGGATTTTTCAAAAAAGAACAAAGATAGGAATTTTTTTCGTATCTTACGAATTGTATTTTAATTAATTGTATTAACAATACTCTTATATATAATGAAATTCAATTGAATGATAATAATATAAAATTAAATTATTCGAGTATTAGACACGCATAAAACTAGTATAAACTAACGGTTATTACTTAAAAGTTAAAAGGTTGATACTTCAATTTTTAGTTTCCTTAACTATTCATGAGTTTAATTACTAAGAGGGTGTTTGTTTTTTTAAAAAAGGTCTTCTTGGCCTCTTATGTCTGCACCAAGCAGACCACGGGAAGAGGTTTAGTCCTGCAGTATGTTTGTTTTTTGGAAGACATTTCATTTAAAAACGTCCTCCCGGCCTCTTTTTGAGACAGACATGGACCAAGTCTTCTCAACCTCTTCTCAACCTCTTCTTCTCATATTAGGTTTAGAAAAAATCAAGCTGCTTATCATCCCCCGATGCCACCGCAGCTCCACAGCTTCACGTCGCCACCGCAGCTCCACAGCTTCGTTCTTGATCCTCCACCCCGTCGCTCTCCACGTTCCGCCCTCCACGTCCCGCCGCCGTCGCCCTGCACGTCGCCACCATCCTTTGCCCTCCTACCGGCGCGACGGCTTAGATCTGGTTCCCTCCACCGCTGGTTCCATCCACCGGTTCCCTCCACTGCCGGTTCCATTTTCGAAGGAGAAGGTAACAACGTTTGTTCGATTGGTGTTTATTTTGGTGTTTGATTTTTTGTCGAATCTGAACCTAATAATTTGTTCGATTTTGGTGTTCATCTTGGTTGAGTGTCAAGTTTGTTCGATTGGTTTTTATTTTGGTGTTCAACGTGATTGAATTTTTTGTCTGATTCATCATATTAGCTTTTGTCCAACTGTGGTAACATTTTTATCAAGCAGCTTCACCCAGTTTATACATTTATCTGTTTTCGAATGTGTGTGATAAAATTAGAACAAGATGTTTATGTAGATGGTAGCATGAAGACGTTAAAAAACAAACAGTCTTCTTTTAACAGTCTGCAGATGTTTTGTCCAACTCTACTGTTACAGAGGTTTGCAGATGTGGTCCGCAGACCGCAGACATTTTACCTCTGAAAAAACAAACAGCACCTAAATTTTTTGCACTTTTCAGTTTTAACAACTTTATCCATTAGACATTAATCCAACTAGTAATTTTCATTTCCGTACTTGTTCAATTATTCCCATCCATCCCTATCAATGTTTTCAAAACCAGACCGAACGTCGAACCGGTCTCCTTACCGGTCAGAGGTCCGACTGGTCGAATCGGATTTAAGAACTAGATTATTTTATAAACATTTTATAAAAATATATATATAATCTCATAAAGATAGAAAAAACCGGTTCAACCAGCAGGTTCGCCCAGAACTCCCGAACCGGACCGGTTCACCCAGCGGTTTCCGGTTCGACCGGTCTGGTCGGGTCCGGTTTTCAAAACATCGATCCCTATCATCATGAACTAGATACATAAATTTAAATTTGTTAATTAGGAAATATAGATAAAAAGGGGGAAATAAAACATTATGGAGTAAATAAAACTTTTAAATTTTTTGTAAGTGAAGAATAAATCCAAATTTGAATATTTAACGTGGGAGCTCTAGCGTAATTTTAATTTAGCAAGTTTTGGTGTATAATGTTTTTGGTTTCTTTCTTTGGACGTGTGGTGTTGGTGAAGGTCTAACCCTTTGTTAGATTTATTTGGACCTATATATAATAAAGTTTTGTTAACCGTTCAAAAAAAAGATAAAAAAGGGAGAAATTACTAAAAAGAGACATTAAAAAAAGTTTATTTAATATGTATTCATTGGTTGACTAGATTGTTGCTATGTTAAGACACATTGATTATATTTGCAAATAAATATTAAATAAGTCAACCAAAAACATGGCACAAAAAAAAAAAAAAGATTTAAAGTGTGTTTTTGTAATAAATAATGTTGGCATGAATCTATGGTTCTTGTCTAGGTTCACATGTACATCTTGACAACTTGAAATTATTCAACTTATCAACGTCGTATAGTTGACATCCCTATTAAAATCCTCGCATAAAGTTAGGAGTGTTAATTCTTTTGGCTATCAATTTATTCAATTTGATTTTATTTGGCTTTGAAATTATTTTGGGCTTATTTGAAAATTAAATCAATCCAAGAATTATGTCTAATCAAAAACTAAATAAAAAACCAAATTCATAATTCGTTTCAATTTTTTACAATACCGAAAGCAGTTGAAATTTTTATGTTTTGATTTTCAGATCTCTATATAGATACTTCATACTTCGCTTGCCCACTAAGCCCTACCCTATCCTCCTTGGATCACATTATACATGATATCAATTAAAGTTTTTTTTTTGAATGGCACGATCATACATATACGTATGTTGTCTTAACAGGGTTCTATCGGGCAGAGGTAAGACGCGGCCACACCAGATGCGCGGAAACCTCCTGGAATGGGTAAATCTTCGCTCCCTATTGGTCCAGAACCCGAGAGTAAGCGCAAGATTCTTTCCATGATCACCTGAATGTCCTTTAAATCATTTCTGACAAGACTTGAACCCATGACCTCTCGATCAAGACAAAATGTTACTGCTAGGAATTGAACCGCCGACCTTGCGTATAAAATGGATAAATTCTAACCACCCAGGCATAATAAAAGTGCATGTGGTAAATATCATCCACCCCAACTCATCCCTCAACTTTGAAAACCTTTCAAAACTTAGCTCTTAACTTGATCAGTATCACTTTAATTTTTTCTATGTTTCTAAAGTTTAGAGTTTATCTTATTATATAATCTAATTTTTCCCGAATAACTTTTTTTCGTTAATATAGGAAAAAAAACAAATTGTAGTTTTATCAATTGACAGAAACATGTTGTTACAATTACTATATATAATTAAAAAGCATGAAATTGAATAGTAAAAATATATATATTAGATAGAGTGTAGGTCCCAATGATATAATATATATATATACATATGTAAGTATGTATGTATGTATGTATATGTGTGTGGTGTGTGTATATATATATATTAATAGTAATGTATAGTGCATATGTGTCTGATCCATGTAATGACGTTCTAAAAGTTTAGACTTTGACCAGAATAAGTTTTTTTAACTTTCAAAATTAGTATACACATATGAGAATATTAAATTTGAGATATTTGCTTGCAGATTTGGGTTTTTATTAATTTTGAGAGTTTTGCTTATATATTTGGGTTTTTGTTGGTTTAGAGTTTATGTTTAGACTTTTGGGATTAGGGTTTAGTTTGTGATAAGAGATTTATTTTTGCTATTTAACTTACGCTTTTGCAGATGATATATAATACCCGTTCTCGAGAGTGTACTGTGATAACCCGCCGCAGCGCGCGGGTGAAATAAATCTAGTTAAGAATGAAAACGAAATCGACTAAAGAACATTTATATATAGAATTGTTTTTTATATATGTTTTGATCTCCATAGATGATTCGTCTTTACTCCGTCTGTTTCTTCTATTTACGTAATCATGCTAATGTTACTAGACGGCATGTCAATTCAAGCAATAGCGCTTTTGAATTTTCTTATATATTTTTCTATTAAATTACTCTTTTTGACAAAAACCGAAATCGACTAAAGAACATTTATATATAGAATTGTTTTTTCATATATGTTTTGACCTCCACAAATGATTCGTCTTTACTCCGTCTGTTTCTTCAATATACTTAATCACGTTAATGTTACTAGACGCATGCCTTTTCACGCAATATCGCTTTTGACTTTCATTGCATAATTTTCTATTAAATTACTTTTTTTTTAATACTGCAACTTGCTATACATAATATTGTTTTACTATCCATGTTTCAACTTGTTGAAATTATGTATAATTGTCAAATATATGTTATAAACATGATTATTGTAAGTTGTATTTGTTCTCTAACTTAGCTTGGTAGTATTTGTTGTTTTTTCAGTTGTGTAAGGATTGAATCTGAATATTTGTATAAGTTTGAGGACTAGAGCTGAAGTAGCGGGTATATACACTGGATACAACTCATTTGTTAGACACGCGTGTTGTTTACATTTTTTCTCAAATCTAGAAGTTTCAGGGTTCTCTCGATGGTTCATCTATGAACACAAGTCTGGTTTTATAGCTTAGGTCTTTGTTGATCTTTTCTTTGTTTAGATCTTGTTGATCTAGTTCTCTGGTTTTGTATTTCTTTGTTTATCGATCTATTTTAGGGTTTTGAGTCTTTGTATTTAGATTGAGTTGTAATAGATGTTTTAGGGTTCTTTGTTGAATCTTTTATTTTTTGTTTTTAGTATAATCACATATTCGCTATTGGATCTGTAAGTTGGTAAAATCTGATCCATTTGACACAACTGTAAAAAAACACCTTTTAATCATACCACGTCATCGAGACGACGTGCAAGGAATGCTTGTATAGTTTCCATACAATTTGATTAATTGGGCAAGGTTGGGTAACAAATCAGAACGGTTTTGGGTCAAGATAAGTGTGGATTAGAATGTTAAGCAAAATCAGTTTGGTTCCAAATGAGTCGTTTTTTAAAAAAAAATCAATTTCGTTCAAGCTGAAATATTGTAACTAAATAAATAATTTATTTGAATAAATTTTAATGATAATCTCATATCATTCTTACTTGTTTGAATAAATTCTATTTATACAGTTTTCAGGTTACCCATCTTGACCCACATTGTGTTAAGATGTTACCCATCTCAACCTGGTTAATATTATACATTTACCTATTTTAGCCCAAAATACAATAATTATTCCTCCAAATCAACTCATTTTTCATCCTTTAGATCAACACGCTAATTTTTTTTTGAACGGCTTGGTACAACGACACCCAAGACGGGATTTCAACCGTCCCCTCGGATTTGACGCTCTGGGGCGTATGCCCGAGCCCATCCCAGGAGGAACCCCACAACTGGGTAAACCTCCAGACCTTGCTTCAGCAAATATGCCTCAGCCCGGATTCGAACCCAAGACCTCCCATAGAAAAGTCAAGAGGGTAACCATTAGGCTAGAAGCCCTTAGTTATCAACACGCTAATTACCATGTCTAAATTCGATCACTTCAAATGCATAATTTACACCAACACACAGTTTAAGAATAAAAAGCTAGAAACTAACGATACTTTACTGTACAACTCATTAATGCATGCACGTACCATTCAATTCATGTAGGCCCTTATTTGTATTGATAAAAAAGGGCTAGACATGCGTTGAACAAAAGCACATGGACAACCATTGGTGATAATGAGGATACTATACATCTGTAAATTGACACTTTGATCAACAAAACTGGGTCAATTATTTATAACCCAAAATATATTGAATTTAGATATTGAATTTTGTCTTGGGACTCACCAAATTTGCACATGGCCTACATCCCATACCAACCTATATAGGCATATATTCAGATTGTTTAAAACTTTATATCATGATGATTAGAGTTCAAGAAAAGAATATAAAAGCAAAGCTGGTCAACTCTAAAGGGAACCTCATGCTACTTTCATAATTTTATTAAAATAACCAACTTTTATATCATAATTGACAAATAGAATCATTAGCTTTTTCCTCCTTTATTTTTGGGCTTGGTTAATACACCCCCCAAATTTTTTTATTTTAACACTCCATTGACCTTAAAAGTTATTCAAGGCGTATAACCCCCACTGACACCAAATGATTCGAAAAATTATGACAAATTATATATCGGATAGCGTATAAGCCTCGTACAAGACTTATACGTCCCGTATAGACTTATATGAGGCGTATAAGAATCCAATCATTGATACTAGCAAATTCTGACAAAACAATGATTGCCCCCTTTATATGCCACGTATAGGCCCATACGAGACGTATTGTGGGTGTGAAAATAACAGGATCCTTACTTTTACTTCCTTGAATATTATATATTTTAGACCTTAATTATGACCAACAATTCCCACAGCAGCTAATGTTCTATGTCAGCAGAGAAGATATTGTCACAGGAAATATATTGTTATAAATTGAGCAACCATTGCCAAAAATAATTATAAAGCAATAATGCCAGGAAAGAGTTGATGAACCTGGTGGCACACAAGTGACTTTAAGCATACAAATAAAGTTATATGCTGTTAAAAAATATATAAATATAAAGTTATATGAATGTCTATGCAATTATAGAAAGTGGTTCATTGAATTTCCAGTTATATTGATGCAAGTTGAGCATAAAGATGTAATTGCATAACCCTCATTGATTCGAGATTTCAAGCAGTTGAAGCTTATACAGAACAATTAAAACAAGCTTGACAACACCCACCAACAGAAATGAAAGATAAAGGCAGTTGCATTACTGATATTTAATGAATTATTGAGTTCTGGTGGGAAAGATTACAATTTTAATCAAAGGTAGGTCACCAAACACAAGTTTAGGTATTTTTAAAAGACAGATTATAGATATCTCAGTAGGCTCTAAACTAATAAAAATGAATTGACTTCTGAACTAAAGATTACTAGCAAGAAACTTATGAACAAACCATAATTAAATACAGATTTTGAGAAGGATTATGATCTTTACCGCCTTGTAAAAACACCCCATAGCTTCCCACGATCAACGGTATCCTGCAACTTCTTGGCACCTTCAACCTCCATTTCTACAAGCTTTCGTAAATACAACAAAGCACCCGAATTAACAATTTGTTTGCGGCATTTCTTCGAATGGGTTAAAGACATTAGAATTGAAACAGGGTATTTCTTGTCCAAATTTAGTATTGAAGGGTCTAAAAGCTGAACTGCATTCACTATCCCTCTTTGTTCCTTCCTGTAAATCCTTCTGTTTCCTGAACAAATCAAGATTGTTGATAATGCCTTTGAAGCTGCTTGTTTCTCTTCAATTGCTTTGCCCTCTAACATGGCTATCAATGGTGGGATGCATCCGTTTTCGCCCAATTCTTTTCTGGCTTTCGCGTTGCAACCAAGCCTGTGAATTGCTTTTGCAGATTGAATTCTTACCCCTAACACACCACAGCTTAAGACAGAGATAATTTTGTGTAAAAAATCATCTGAAATTATGGATTCCATCAGGCGTTCGTCAGAAGCTAAGTTTTTCAAGAACTCTACTGCCACCTCTAAGCTCCCAATAGAAGGGGCAGAATCCCAGAAAGATTTCAAACTATCCATTGCACCTTTACGAGCAATTAACAGTTTGAGATTATCATCTTCCCTAACCAGATTACTCAAACATGCAATTGAATACTCTTGCGCCAAAACAGTTCCTGAGCTAGCGAGTGTTAACAGGACTGAAATTGCATCTTCTTCGATGAAATTATCCCTGGTTTCTGCGAAATTGGCTAAATTTCGGAGTACGCCGGCTGCGATTGCTTGTGAATTCGGAGTTCCAGCCTCGCAAATCTCCAACAACGATGAAATTCCACCTCTTGATCCAATTGCTCTAGCGTTTTCTTTCGTGTAGGATAACGCATGAAGAGCAATACATGCTTTTTCTTTGGCAAATCCGCTGCCTGATTCAAGAATTCGAAGGAGATGATTAAGCAACAAAAGACCTTCAGCGATCAATACGTGCTTGCTCGAATCAACAGTTGAAACCCTAGCAATGGCGGTCACTGTTTTCTCTTTAATTTCAGGTGTGGAGCTGGAATCCAATAGGCGCACGAGCACCGGAACCACTCCCTGCGCCACAGCAATCAACACGTGTTTATCGTCTTCGTTGAGTAACCTTAGGAGCGAGTCAAGAGCCGAGTTTCTCGACTCAGTTGAACCGATCTGCAACCGAGTTATCAAATTCCTAGACTCGACTCGTATTGGTTCCCTCTTTGAAACTGATGCGGAACTGGCAGAAACGACACCGTCGTGGAGAACTCCGCTTTTCATCAAAACCTCGAGATCATTGACATGGCGATCAATTTTTGCTGATATCGAATCAACGTCGTTTTGCGTCTTTAGCTTCCCGCCGGGAAGATTAGCACTGTGGCAAACGAGTGATAACGAAAGGGCTTCTGAGAGTGTTTGAGATAAAGAGAAGAGGATATCGACGGAGAGGCTTGTCGACGGTAAGTCGGAGAGGTCGGAAAGTTGGGATTTGAGATCGGAAAGTTTTGCTCCGATGAGTGACCATTTGCCTTTGAAGGCGATGGTTTTAGGGATTGAGTTGTGTAGAGATTGAATGAGCTGGATGTTAGAAGCCTCAACGACGTCGGCTTCGTTTTCCGACAACTTCATCGCCGGAGATATGGTCGGTGAAGACAGAGTGTTGAAGGTACAGAGTGAGAAGACGGTGACATGAACACGAAATTTCATGTTAAATAAATGGGCTGGAAATGATGAAGGAAATTACCTGAGCACGAGTGTATCTCACGCGTTCCGTTAACTAACGGTGATACGCTTCAGCCGTCAAAATTGCGTTTTTACAAAATAATAATCATGATAAAATAAACACCAAAAAATAGCCAAATTTAATCAATATTTTTTCTAAAAATAAACATTATTTTATTTATATATGATTTTCAGAATTTAAAGTTTGTTCATATTACTTATCTAAACTTTTATGTTTAGCTTTTATTCATTTGATCCCTTCATATTTTTAAAATATAACATTTATCATATAAAAACAAAACTTTTTACGACATTTAGAATCTAAAGTTTATTCGTACAATCATCAAAACTTTTATAGTTGATCCTCCTTTGCAATCAATATCAAATATTTTATGTTTAGCTTTCATTCATTTAGATCATCTTTTATTTATAAAATTTAGCGTTTATCCTTACAATTAATATCAAAACTTTATGTTTAGACTTTGTAGAATGTCTATGTTTCACTTTTAAATTTTATGTTCCAATTTATGTTTTGTAAAACGTCGCTTTAACCTCTTTCATATTTTTTTAATTTATAATTTGTTTCAGCAATCATGTCAAATCCTTTATGTTTTACTCTTCAGCTTTTAACTTTCATTCAAATTTTTAGACTTAAAGAGTTAATTATAATATGTTTTATTTGATTATATATATTTGAATCAGTATACTTTTTGATACCTCACAACTCGTGTCTTATCAAATATTCAAATTACAAGTTATTCATCAATATCATATAAAAGTAATATAAAAAGAAGGCTGATCGATGTAATGCCACCTTTTATTAGTAAAATATTCATTTTAAATATACTATACACACGAGGCACTTTTATTAATGATAAAATGTTTCCATTTTTATCGAATAAATATTCACATCTAAGTGTCTAACAAACACACAACTTTAAAATTCACAGAAAATTAGTTTCAATTTTTTTTATACTTTTATATACATGTCTTCCCGTATCAACTTTTATAAGATGGCGCATTTTTTATAACCGGTTTTAGACTTCTTTTTTTATAAAATAAACACAGTTATTTACTTATTTGTATGTCCTCATATTTATTTCGAATAAATTACCAATATGATCAATGTGATTTACTAGTATTTTACTCTTGATACATAAGTTTCATAAACTACTCATATGGTCCCAAACTTTAAACATTTATAACACATATAATATTATAGGGTCCTTAGGTCACCAAAATACTCTTATATAATTGACCAAATTACCCTTAAATAAGTATTATATGTGTTACAAACATTCAAAGTTTGAGACCATATAGGTAATTTATGAAACATATAGTAAAAGACTAACAAACCACATAAATTATCTCGGTAATTTACTCTATTAATTTATTACAAGTTTCTTAATATAGAAAATTTTAACAAGCATTAAAAGTGAAAGATTTTTGTTTTGTTGGGGGCGGCTTGATTGGCGCCATTGTTTGGTTATTTGTGACGCAAAAGCCGGCATGCGAAGTGTTTGAAAAAGTAGCGTTGCATTACGTCGTCCCTTTCTCACGTAGCTTTCTTTAAACAAACATTTGATTGATGTTGAAATTACAAAAGACTTGCTTTTTAACGTTTGAGTGGAGGATATATGAAAGTGAGAGGCATATTTAATATTCCATAAATTATAGCTCCATGTAACATTTTAATATATTTCATCATAACCAATAATATCTTACTAATATTATCTCTTTATCTGTTTTTTTTTTTCTTATTATATTAAGAGTACATTACTGACATATGGTCCATATGATTTGCAGGTATTTCACTATTGGTCCCTAAGTTTCATAAATTAACTATATAGTCTCAAACTTTAAACATTCGTAACACATATAGTCCTTAGGTACCAAATTATCGTTACATAATTAACCAACCTATATATGTTACAAATATTTAAAGTTTGAGACCATATAAGTAATTTTTGAAACCCAAGGATCACAAGTGAAATATTAACAAACCTAAAAAACCATCTTGGTAATTTATTCTTATATCAAAGAGTTGCTTATATGATACATTGATACGACAAAAGAAACAATACAGTAATACATATGTTCTCAGGCCGTAATCACATACGTAATGGTATGTAATAGTTTAACATGTTTATATTTTTTGAAGGTAAAAAACATAACAATAAATTAAAAATAAAAAATAAAAGTGATTTTAAACATTAGCGTACGAAAAGGTTGTAACCGCTTAAAAATCATTGTGATTCTTATTGTTATTACTTTATTTTTTTGAGTAGCAAATGTCTGGTCATCTAAGACAACCCTAGCAAATAGATTATAGTTTCGCCCGAAGAACAATGCATGGAGACCTGATACAACTGCTAAGGAAAAACCCAAAATTAGAAAAAACCGTTAGGTCAACCTAGAGCAAAATTTGTTATAAGCAGGACTTCAACTCAAGACCTGCTAAAAGAAAAATTAACATGTTACCACTAGGTTAGAACCCTTTGATTATTATTGCTAGTATTTATAATGTTAAAGATTAATGATTATTAATTATGAACATTAATGATATTTATTTTCAAGGGTTCCATCATATACCTTAATTGTTAGCACACCCTAACTATGCGCCATAACTATGCGTGAATGTAGAATTCCCACTGTCACTCGTAGGGATATTTTGTCTAACATATTATTACCAAGTTAATGGGTTGATAGAAGGCCTTCCTTCCGTTTGACCATCTGTGAATGCCGATTGGTGCCAATATGAATCTTTCAAAGTATTGGACTCTGATTGTGAATCAATTTAAGAAAAAAAATTAAGTTTATGGAAGGCTAGATGTTGGTTAATCTTGATGAGTTAATTTAAGTTGGGTCATGGGTCATTAGGAGTCTAGTTTAAAATGAGTGGGTTATGGGTCAAGTAATGTACTAATGTTGGATTGAGTCAAGTTGGTTTGAATAAGTATGTAGCCGAATTAAAGGTCCTAGTTTTGATTTGTTCTTTGCTTAACTCCACATTTGGTGGAAGCCGTTGGTTTATATCCGTTGGGTCTTGGGTGTTTTGTAGGCTATATTAAGCCATATTCTGATTATAATAAAGTGAGTTCTTTTCTTTGCATATCACGTACATAAACTCAATTATATTCTGTGGTTTATTTTTTCATTCATTAAACACTAGTTTGAGAGTGTGTTTTGTGTGGTCTTGAACCAACATTTGGTATCAGAGCCTAGGGCTCGTATCGCGGGTTTTGAGAGCCGGTTTTTGAAAGAGGAAGGCTGCAATAGGTTCTGTGTGAACCGAGAGTTCCAGGTGATTAGTCGGGAGAAGATGAACCAGTAAGGTTTATGTGTGAAACCAAGCAAGATCTAATCTGTGTGATTAGGAGGACGTTTCGCAGCCTTGCGGAAGAAGTTCGGTTCTGCGTGAGCCGGTAGAGACGAGAAAGAAAGAACTTCTGTGTGATTGAGTAAGAAGTGTTGCAGTGTGAAGGAAGGAGGTGACGAAATCAAAACGGTAATTTGTTTATTGAAAGGTTCTGTGTGAACCCAAGAGATCAAGATCTGTAAAAGAAAAAAAAACCCGCAAGTAATTGCGCAAGTGAAGGAGAAGAAAGAAGAAGAATGCAATCGAAGCTATTTAAACCATTTTTCTCGATCTGTGTGATCATAATTAAATCGTTTTATTTTTGCATAAAACAAGGGGATGTGTGAAGTGTGAGGGTGGTAACTCAATTTCCATTCAAAAGGCCAATATTGGGTACTTTTATTTAAAAATAAAAGGGAATCTATTTTGTTTTCTTTAACAGGAAGCAAGTTTTCAAAGATTTTAAGAATGGTGGATACAAATCAAGGTGGTGGTGCAATCGTGCAAGCAAGCAATCAAGGAAATATTCATTTGCAATGCCCGAAATTAACGAGTACTAACTACACGAGTTGGTCAATAATGGTGGAGTCGATCCTACAAGCATACGGTTTGTGGGAAGCAATTGATCCGGTAACGGGGGGTGCGGTTGATGCTAAGAAAAATTTACAAGCAAGGGCATTTGTGTTTCAAACTTTACCCGAAGATGTGTTGCTTCAAGTTGCAAAGCACAAGCATGCAAAAGATGTATGGGAAGCGCTTCGTGTGCGATATTTGGGAGCCGATCGTGTTCAAAAGGCAAGAATTCAAACTCTTAGATCCGAGTTAGAGATGTTGAAGATGAAAGAGAGTGAAACGATTGATGAGTTTTCGGGCAAACTTAGTGGGATTGCTACAAAGATCAAGAGTCTTGGGTCTAACTTGGAAGATGAGGTTGTGGTAAGAAAGTTGTTAAATTCGGTTCCAAAGAAGTTTTTGCAAATTGTTGCTTCTATTGAGCAATATTCGGAGATAGAACATATGTCACTTGAGGAGGCCGTTGGGAGATTGAAGGCTTATGAAGATAGAATTAAAGTTCTTGATGAGGAGGAAAATGATCAAGGGAAGTTGTTGCTTACAAAAGAGGATTGGCAAGAGAGATCAAAGCGAGGAGACTTTGATCAAAATCAATTTGGCCAAGGACGGGGTCGTGGTCAAGGAAGGGGTCGTGGTTATGGTACAGGTCGAGGTGGCCGGTTTCAACACAATGAAGACCGAAGAGAACAAGGCACTTATCGAGACAAAAGGCATATAAAGTGTTACAATTGCCAAGAGTATGGTCACTATGCGGTTGAGTGCCCCAAGCAAGAACCAAAGGAGGAAGTGGCTAATTTGACTCGGGAAGATGATGAGTCGGCATTACTTTAATGAAGAAGCGAGTTAATATCAAGATTAAGGGGGTGAATGTTGGTTAATCTTGATGAGTTAATTTAAGTTGGGTCATTAGGAGTCTAGTCTAAAATGAGTGGGTTATGGGTCAAGTAATGTACTAATGTTGGATTGAGTCAAGTTGGTTTGAATAAGTATGTAGCTGAATTAAAGGTCCTAGTTTTGATTTGTTCTTTGCTTAACTCCACATTTGGTGAGCCGTTGGTTTATATACGTTGGGTCTTGGGTGTTTTGTAGGCTATATTAAGCCATGTTCTGATTATAATAAAGTGAGTTCTTTTCTTTGCATATCACGTACATAAACTCAATTATATTATGTGGTTTATTTTTTCATTCATTAAACACTAGTTTGAGAGTGTGTTTTGTGTGGTCTTGAACCAACACTAGACACCTATCTTTTGCAGGCAGATCAACACTCGTGATAAGTGTTCTGGGAAGTTTACCATTATACTTTTTCTCTATGTTTAAGGTACCCAAGAAAACACTGCAACAACTTGAAGCAATAAGGCGAAATTTTTTGTGAAGTGGAAACGAGAATCACAAGAAAATTCACTGGGTCGCTTGGGAAAAGATTTGTAGGCCAAAGCGAAATGGGGCCACGGAGTTTGCCGCCTGGAATTAGAGATGCACAAAATAACCGGTTAACCGAACCCGTACCGGTTCGTAACCGGTTAGAAACCGGTTTTCAAATGTAACATTTGTGCTTGAGTTTCAAGTCGGTGACCGAGTCTTACTCAAAGTTTCTCCCTGGAAAGGCGTTGTCCGATTCGGGAAAAAAGGGAAACTTGCACCAAGGTACGTTGGACCTTTTGAGATCCTGGAACGGATTGGTCCCGTAGCCTACAAACTCAAACTTCCAGTGGAGCTAAGCAATGTCCATGATACTTTTCATGTGTCTAACCTTAAGAAATGCTTAGCGGATCATGATGTTCAGATTCCACTGGAAGACATTCAGATTCAGAACAACATGCAATTCATAGAACGTCCAGTTGAAATCATGGATCATGGGGTCAAGAAACTTAAACGCAGCCGTATCCCGATCGTAAAGGTACGATGGGAGGGCAAACGCGGTGCTGAGTTCACCTGGGAACGTGAAGACCAGATGAAGCTTAAGTACCCTCATCTTTTTACAGTATCTTCGACTAGTTAATTTCGGGACGAAATTCCCTTAACTAGGGGAGACTGTAACATCTGTGCATTTAGTCATGGTAGTCGTAAACAGTGTTAGAACAGTGTGTGTCAATGTCCAGTAAATCAATGTGATTCATGTGTTCATTATGTGCTTGTGTGTTAGAATCTTTATCATTTAACAAGTATGTATTACTTATTTATAGTCGAGTTCACTAGGCAAGAACAGTATCGTGTTATATCGAAACAGTGGCGGGCAGCGAGAGTGAGCCCTATATATATATTGCGTTCGGTGTAACAGGATAGTGTTAGTGCGTAGTGTTGAGACGAATATTATAACAATTAATTAATTCAACAAGAATCGTAATACGTAAGCGAGACTGAGTATAGTTATGGGTGACGATCCATAATAATACGAATGTTGAACTTATAATTATGATTAAACGACTTTAAATAATTAATACGATCGAAAAACGTACGCGATTGCGGGTATACACGTAATTGTGAGTGTTTAACGATCTGTCAACGCACGAAGAGTAAAAATAATTATATTATTTATTTTATATTTTTACAATTTTGAAACTCATCATTTTAATGAGTTTAACAACTCTTTTTATTTAAAACCGCGTAAAATACGCGTTACGTTCCGGAAACGCGAACCGAGCGACCGAAACGGACCCGAATACCACACGGGCTATAAAAGCCTTGAATGAGATCATTTATCTCATTTATTTCACCTACAACACTTTCTCTCTCTAGATTTTCGTCTAACCTCTCTCTCTCTAGAAAACCAAACTTTAAACGTTCGTAACTCGCTTATTTCTCAACGGAATTCGTCATTCTTGGTGTCCACGCGAAGCTCTCGACATCTTCTACACGAAAGTACAAGAAATCAGTGGATTTGTCCAGCCAAAATCGAGGTAATTGAGCTTGAAGTTTCGGGAAAATAGGGTTTTTGTGTTTGTATTCATGAAACCCGACATTTAACCGATCCTTACACCACAAATCTTAGTTTCGCACCTATAGAAACCTTTCTGGAGGTCGTACACGCCTAGATCGTGGTCTGGATCCAGAAGTTTGATGTTGGTGATGATGCGGGTAACAGGTTCGCTGGCCGAACCCTCTTCAGCAACCAGCCGAACCCTAGGCATCCCCACAAGCCTTCACCGAACCATTTGGCGTCCAACGAACCCTCAACTGCACCTGGCCGAACTCTGAGATGCTTCACGAGCCATCACGAACCTTCCTGATCCATCGACGAACCTTGAAGAGCTTCACGAACCTTGCATGGTTCGTTTCATGCACAGCCGAACCCTAGGGAGTTCCACGAACCTTGTTGTTGCATGAGCGAACCCTGCTGCCAACAAACCTGACATACCGAACCATTTAGGTCATCGACGAACCATTAGCCATATTAGACGAACCATGCTGGTGACGAACCCTCGATCTTGTACGAACCTGGTTGTTTGCACCCTGCCGAACCCTTGGACCATAAATTTAGCCGAACCTAGACTCATGAACCTAATAGGTTCGCTGCCAAAGGTGGGCAGCCCACAAGCTTTTCGGCCCAACTCAATGCTACAAGGCCCAATACCATTTACAACTTGACCCATAGGTTTAAATCAAGTACAATTGTGATAGTTTGGCCCATGAGGATCTTTAATTGGCCCAATATCAAGTTGGAACTTTACATGGCCTACCTACACTTTGCTTGGCCCAACTAAATCCATTAGGCCCAAATCCAAGCCCATACGACTCATTATGATCCAATTAGCTCGGTATTAGCTTTGGCGTGATACAAGGCCTATATACAAGTTATTGGGCCAACATCACACCCACTTGGCCCAACATCTCATTTAATTTGGCCCATTGGTAACCAAAGTGGCCCATGGACCTCCACTTAAGCCTATTATCATAATTATGGGCTTAAGGCCCATAGTAGGCCACAACTCAAAATGATTGTAATTTGATCTTAGTTGGTTTAAGTTGCAACTTAACCTAATCATGGGATCAAGTCACAATCACAAGACTTAAACAATTGAACATCTTTTCATGAATCATAGTAATCAATGGTTATCAAATTCAAGAACAATTATCATTTTATGCATAAGATTTATGCACAAAGGAGCATTTCATATTCGTTTCTTGGACCCATGATCAATCAAGTGATTCAAAGCATGATTTTCAAGTTTACACAACAATCATAATCATGATCAAGTAATCAAGTGTTAATCAAGTTCAAGAGATCAAGCCAATCAATGAATCAAAGTTTATACAATTACAAATCCTATGTCTTATGTATGATTACAATGTTATAGGAACCAATTAGAAGTCCTGTTTGCTACTTGCTATCTGTTTTAGTTCAGAGTCTACTGCAGACAGGTGAGAACATTAGCCCCTCTTTTACTGTTTTATAACTGTTTTGGGGTGGAACACGTGATCAAACCAATCGTTTACAATCATATTTCATTACACAGGATGTGTGTATTCTTATAAACATTTCAGGTCCATTTTACGAATCCAAGGGATTCATCAACTGATTTAAAAGAATTTTCAAACATTAATCTCTTTTCATTAAAAAGGTTTTATAAAGGCTTTTGAACTGCGCTGTAACAAATTTACTCAAATGTTTTTATAAAGGATAAATGCTTTTAAACAATGGATTTTATAAACTCTTTTGTTATAAACCTTGTTACTATACAAGGTCACTATTTCATGGTATTCAAATCAAGGGACTTATTTCATGGTATTCAAATCAAGGAATTCAATTCATGGTATTCAAATCAAGAGATTCATTTCATGGTATTCAAAACAAAGGATTTAATTCATGGAATTAAATCCAGGTTTTCAGTTCATGTTATCAATTAAGGCATTAACACATTCGGTTAAAGTAAGATTCGTAAACATGGTGTCTATTGTTGTAAACAAACTTATAAACCCATCAAGTTTCAAAGGCGTTAGTACTGGGTGATCACAACAAGGGAAAGCGGACTCATTGTTTCTTATCCAGGATGGAGTTAGCTTTTAAATTTGTTTTAAAAGCTAACTGTAGGTCTGGTGTCATTGTTTTCTTATCCAGGATGGAGTTGGCTTTTAAATTTGTTTTTAAAAGCCAACTGCAGGTCTGGTGTCATATGGTTATCAAAACTGCTGATGTATTATCTAACTCCAAACGTGTTTTGGGACTTGATATTATATGTTGGCTTTCGTGCGAACAGTGATTGGACTGTTTACACTCATTTTCTTACTTGATGTTAGTTTGGGTTGCAGCTCATCCTTGTGAATCTTATGTTGCTTTAACTTACCTATGCCTTATATCATATATTCATGTTTACAAATGCTTAAACCTACTGTTCTCACCAACTACGTCTGTAGTTGACAGTTACTTTTCACGTGTTTCAGGTAATCAGGTTTAAGACATTCTCAGGGACAACTAAGGAGACCATTCTAAGATAGAACAAGATGAAGAAACATGCTAGGATGGATTAGAAACACACAAAATCCTAATTGTTTAATTGTCTAGTTTGAAGTCTTATTTTGTAAACTATATTTTGGGTCTGTAGTTGTCTTTCTTTTGGTAGATAGATTGTCTGTAACTAAACAATTGTCTAAACATTATGCAACTTAGTAATCCATTGTGGTTGTTCTTATTCAATACTTGTGCATGATTCAACTGATCATACGTCACCGCGCCGTGGATTCCGCACGCGGCGCAGGGGTGTGACAGGTTGGTATCAGAGCCAAGGTTGTAGAGAACTAGGAAAAACCCAATGTTTAATGACCTAGACTATAACCTAAGCCACCCAATAGGACTAAGTGCTATAGGCTTGAGGATACTTAGGATCTAAGTAACTTAAGTGAGCATTAAGTCTACAGCAAGCTTGAAAGATCTTAGGGACATTTTTCTAAGATTAGACATCGAGTCAAGGAATCTGAATCGGAATTCTATAATTTTAGAAACCGAATTAAATTCTCACACATATGCATTTAAGGATTTCAGAGGCAAGGATCTGTATTCTTAGTATCCTTGATCTGAAATTCTCACACAGAGATCATTATAGAAATTCGGAGGCAAAGATCTGTAGTTTCAGTATCTTTGATATGAATTTCTTGTCATATTCACTATAGGATTTAGAGGCAAAGATTGGTATCTTTGATCTAAAGTCCTGGTCATATTCATTATAGGAAATTCAAAGGTCAAGAGATATTAATTTAGAATCTTGATTTGAAATCCTTGTCATGTTATCATTATCAGGTGTTCATTATCATAGGAACTTTATAACTTAGAATCTGTGTAACAGTATTCTTTAGTTGAAGTTCTCACAGGAGATCATTATACTCGATATTGTAGGTATTGAGAACCTAGGTTAATTAACCTAGGACACACATGCAGAAACCTAAGGTTTTAATTTCTAAGTAAATTAAGAACCATGGTTTACACAATCATAAATCATATCCTGAGTACAAGAGACAATCGTGAATCAATCATAATCAATCAACAGTTGGAATCTTAGCCTCAAATATAAACGACGGGTTAACGCTGATGTGCTGAGGTAAGTGGTGGGTCGGTGAGAGCTTACCCTATATATAAGCTTATTTCGGTATATCAGAGAGAATCCGGCGTTCGTATTTGAAGTGAAGATTCGGGATCAACTGGAATCATTGAACATTAGTCAAACACATGGGATACAAACAGTTGGGATACAATCATTGGTGAATCAAGTCAAAGTGAAATTCAAACTTGGATGAACCAAACATTATGGTGAATCAATCAAGTTGTGAACATTCTTTAAATGTAAACCTTAAGTGAAATTCTTAAGTGATTACATCATTAGTACTTACTAACATAGTTTAACAAGAAAAATGTAGAGCACACATATGATTTAGTTCTACATGTTAACAACTGTTAGTAGGTGCAGGCATAACATAATCATAGTTCAATCATGGATTCAATCATAGTTCAAGTTGATCAAAGATCATGAGATTCTTAATCAATGGAACATACTCGCAAATCAGTACAAACGTGTTGCCAAATGCTAGCAAGGGCATGATCGTGGTATATCGAAACGGTGGTGGGCGGCGAGAGTGAGCCCTATATATAAGCTATTTTCGGTATATCAGGAAAGTGTCAGTGTGTAGGTTTGGTGGAGAGATCATGGGACATCGTACATATACACATGATAAGTATGCAATTAAATTGATAACTTATACGTGTACTGGATCATATTACAATTGAATGATAATACTAGTAGTATGGATATATTACTGACCTTATCATGAAAATTCAATTGTATCCTTCCCCATTACTGACCCGCTTGTGGCTTCTATTCGTAGAATGCCTCCTCGACGTGACCCTAATGCTGGGGACTCGACAAGTGGTAATGATGATGAGATCAACAAGATTGCCCGAGCTATCGCGGTTCATATGCGGGATGTGATCCCGGGTATGGTCACTGATATCACCCAGAATCTTCGGGGTAGTACCAGTGATTCAGCACACAACTCCAATGCCACTAATGCTGGAACTGTTAACTTCACTTTCAAGCAGTTCAATGATGCTAAACCTCCTAAGTACGCTGGTACTGAAGGAGCTATCGGCCTACTGCAGTGGCTGGAAAACATCGAGGATATTCTTGATTTCACAGGATGTCCTGAAAATCTAAAGGTCAAGATGGCCTCAAGCGCTTTTCACAAAGGCGCTCTCACCTGGTGGAATTCTGAGAAGAACACCAGAGGCCGAGAAGTCGCGTTATCATTACCGTGGGACGGTTTCAAGAACTTACTCGTGGAAAAGTTTTGTCCACGTCATGAACTGAAGAAACTGGAGGTGGAGATGTGGAATCTGGTGCAAGACAGTGGAGAGAACGCAAAGTATACAACTCGATTCCATGAGTTGTGCATTCTGGTACCCCATTTGGTTACTCCTCTATCCCGCAGGATAGAGAAATACATTGAAGGTCTACCTTTAGTAGTCAGGGGAACTGTCATGGGTAATAACCCTACTACTTTGGAAGCAGCAATTCAACTTGGTGCTTCACTTACTGAAGAATATGTGAAGTCTGGGGTGCTCACCCGAAAGGGATTCAAGAGAGCACCGATTGAAGAAGGCAAGAAGCCTGAACAGCACCATCACAAGAGGAAAAAGCAAAAGACAATCAAGAACTTTGCAGCGTTGACTGCAGCTACTCCTACTCATGCCACACCCATTATTGCTATGCCACAATCCTCCACCGTTAGAAAGCCTTACACTGGCCCATTGCCACTCTGCACCAAATGCCAATACCATCATCTACCCACTATTCCATGCAGAAAGTGTCTCAAATGTGGGCGTATGGGACATTTGGCGGCTACATGCCGATCTGCACATCTTGCTGCTGCAACAACTGCTACCACAACAACTACTGCTACAGGTGGAAGAGCCTGTTATAATTGTGGAGCAGAGGGACACTTCAGAAACCAGTGTCCAAAACTCAACAACAATACTGCTGCTGCTCGTGCTTTTGTTATTGGAACTGCTGAAGCACGTGAGGATCCGGTTGTCATCACGGGTACATTTCTTATCAATGATCACTATGTTTCTATCATATTCGATACTGGTGCTGATAAAAGCTTTATCTCTGCTCATACTGCTTCTGTGCTTAATATGCAACTATCTATACTTACTGCTCCCTATACTGTAGAAGTAGCAAATGGTAAGACTATAGTTGTAGATTCCATTGTCCATGGTTGTGAATTAAGATTGAACGACCATTCTTTCCTCATCGATCTTATTCCTATGACGCTTGGAAGTTTCGAAGTTGTGATAGGGATGGATTGGTTATCCAAAAACAATGCTGAAATCGTATGCTCTGAAAAACTTATTCGAATTCCCCTACCGTCCGGCGAAACGATGATAGTCTACGGCGAGAAACCATGCCGCGGATTAAAGATTGTATCGTGCATCAAGGCGAGGAAGTACTTGAAGAAGAAATATTATGCTTTCCTAGCCCATGTAGTGGAAAAGAAATCTGAAAAGAAAGCAGTTGGAGATGTACCAGTTATCAGAGATTATCCAGACGTATTTCCAGAAGACTTGCCTGGATTACCACCAATCCGACAAGTGGAGTTTAGAATCGATCTCGTCCCTGGAGCAAACCCAGTGGCGAAGTCACCGTATCGATTAGCACCATCTGAGATGCAAGAACTGTCTAGTCAGCTTCAAGAACTTTTAGACAAAGGTTTCATAAGACCGAGTTTCTCTCCTTGGGGAGCTCCGGTTCTTTTTGTCAAAAAGAAAGACGGTTCATTCCGTATGTGCATCGATTATCGTGAGTTAAACAAGTTGACAATCAAGAATAGATATCCTCTGCCCAGGATCGATGATCTGTTTGATCAATTACAGGGAGCAACTTGCTTCTCTAAGATTGACTTACGATCTGGGTATCATCAGTTGAGAGTAAATGATGAGGATATACCAAAGACTGCATTTAGGACTCGATATGGACACTATGAGTTTGTGGTTATGCCATTTGGGCTGACTAATGCACCCGCAGTGTTCATGGACTTGATGAACCGAGTCTGCAGGCCATACTTGGATCAGTTTGTTATTGTCTTCATTGACGATATACTGATTTATTCCAAGTCAGAACAAGAACATGAGGATCATTTGAGGAAAGTCTTAGAGTTACTAAGGACTGAACAACTATATGCTAAATTCTCCAAATGTGAGTTTTGGCTAAAGGAAGTTCACTTCTTAGGACATGTCATCAGCAGGGATGGAATACATGTAGATCCAGCAAAGATTGAGGCGATTAAGAACTGGACTACTCCATCTACTCCCACAGAGATTCGTTCGTTTCTGGGTCTGGCGGGCTATTACAGGAGATTCATTGCGAATTTCTCTAAGATTGCCTTGCCACTTACCACTTTGACTCAGAAAAGTCAAGCGTTTATATGGGGACAGAAACAAGAAGATGCATTTCAACTTCTTAAACAGAAGTTATGCAACTCCCCTATCCTTAGTCTTCCAAAAGGCAGTGATGATTTCATTGTCTACTGTGATGCTTCAAACCTTGGTCTCGGTTGTGTACTTATGCAACGGGATAAGGTCATTGCTTATGCTTCAAGACAGCTTAAGGTTCACGAGAAGAATTACACTACTCATGACCTTGAGTTAGGGGCTGTGGTTTTTGCATTGAAGATTTGGAGACACTACCTGTATGGTACTAAATGCGTCATCTATACAGACCACAAGAGCCTACAACACATCCTCAATCAGAAAGAACTCAACATGAGACAACGGCGTTGGGTTGAGCTTCTAACTGATTACGACTGTGAGATTCGTTACCATCCGGGTAAGGCCAATGTGGTGGCGGATGCTCTTAGTCGCAAGGAACCAGTCAAGCCAATTCGTGTAAGAGCCATGGAGATCAACACACAGCCAAACTTGAAGGACCTGATTCGTATTGCACAACAACAAGTAGTAACCGACAATCAACTTAAAACTGACTTAGATTGCGGAATTGAGAAGAAACTGGAACCTCGAACTGACGGGGTGTTATATCTCAATGACCGTATATGTATTCCAAAGTCAGAAGAATTGCGCACACTCATCTGTGATGAGGCTCATAAGTCGCAATACTCAGTTCATCCTGGAGCCGACAAGATGTATCAGGACTTGAGGACATCTTACTGGTGGCCGGGAATGAAGAAAGACATAGCACTGTATGTGGGAAAATGTCTTACATGTTCAAAGGTCAAAGCAGAACATCAAAAACCTTCGGGACTTCTACAGCAACCTGAAATTCCTCAATGGAAATGGGAGCAAATTTCCATGGATTTCATAACTAAGTTGCCGAGAACTCCACGAGGTTTCGATTCGATTTGGGTGATCGTTGATCGACTCACCAAATCTGCTCATTTTCTCCCTATCCGAGAGGATTACAAAATGGAGAAGCTATCCACTCTGTACATCAACGAAATCATTGCGTGTCATGGTACACCAACATCAATCATATCTGATCGTGATAGTCGTTTCACTTCTCGCTTTTGGCAATCATTGCAAAAGGCTTTGGGAACGCGTGTTAATCTTAGCACGGCATATCATCCCCAAACCGACGGCCAAAGCGAAAGGACTATCCAAACACTTGAAGACATGCTTCGTTCTTGTGTCATTGACTTCGGTGGAAGTTGGGACACCCATCTTCCACTCATTGAGTTTTCATATAACAATAGCTATCATACGAGCATCCAATGTGCACCATTCGAGGCTATATATGGTAGAAAGTGCCGATCACCGGTCTGCTGGACCGAGGTTGGTGATTCACAGGTCGTAGGACCAGAACTCATTCAGGAAACATCAGACAAAATCACAATCATTCAATCACGGCTTAAGGCCGCACGAGATCGGCAGAAGAGTTATGCTGATCGACGTCGGAAACCGCTTGAGTTTCAAGTCGGTGACCGAGTCTTACTCAAAGTTTCTCCCTGGAAAGGCGTTGTCCGATTCGGGAAAAAAGGGAAACTTGCACCAAGGTACGTTGGACCTTTTGAGATCCTGGAACGGATTGGTCCCGTAGCCTACAAACTCAAACTTCCAGTGGAGCTAAGCAATGTCCATGATACTTTTCATGTGTCTAACCTTAAGAAATGCTTAGCGGATCATGATGTTCAGATTCCACTGGAAGACATTCAGATTCAGAACAACATGCAATTCATAGAACGTCCAGTTGAAATCATGGATCATGGGGTCAAGAAACTTAAACGCAGCCGTATCCCGATCGTAAAGGTACGATGGGAGGGCAAACGCGGTGCTGAGTTCACCTGGGAACGTGAAGACCAGATGAAGCTTAAGTACCCTCATCTTTTTACAGTATCTTCGACTAGTTAATTTCGGGACGAAATTCCCTTAACTAGGGGAGACTGTAACATTTGTGCATTTAGTCATGGTAGTCGTAAACAATATTAGAACAGTGTGTGTCAATGTCCAGTAAATCAATGTGATTCATGTGTTCATTATGTGCTTGTGTGTTAGAATCTTTATCATTTAACAAGTATGTATTACTTATTTATAGTCGAGTTCACTAGGCAAGAACAGTATCGTGTTATATCGAAACAGTGGTGGGCAGCGAGAGTGAGCCCTATATATATATTGCGTTCGGTGTAACAGGATAGTGTTAGTGCGTAGTGTTGAGACGAATATTATAACAATTAATTAATTCAACAAGAATCGTAATACGTAAGCGAGACTGAGTATAGTTATGGGTGACGATCCATAATAATACGAATGTTGAACTTATAATTATGATTAAACGACTTTAAATAATTAATACGATCGAAAAACGTACGCGATTGCGGGTATACACGTAATTGTGAGTGTTTAACGATCTGTCAACGCACGAAGAGTAAAAATAATTATATTATTTATTTTATATTTTTACAATTTTGAAACTCATCATTTTAATGAGTTTAACAACTCTTTTTATTTAAAACCGCGTAAAATACGCGTTACGTTCCGGAAACGCGAACCGAGCGACCGAAACGGACCCGAATACCACACGGGCTATAAAAGCCTTGAATGAGATCATTTATCTCATTTATTTCACCTACAACACTTTCTCTCTCTAGATTTTCGTCTAACCTCTCTCTCTCTAGAAAACCAAACTTTAAACGTTCGTAACTCGCTTATTTCTCAACGGAATTCGTCATTCTTGGTGTCCACGCGAAGCTCTCGACATCCTCTACACGAAAGTACAAGAAATCAGTGGATTTGTCCAGCCAAAATCGAGGTAATTGAGCTTGAAGTTTCGGGAAAATAGGGTTTTTGTGTGTGTATTCATGAAACCCGACATTTAACAGATCCTTACACCACAAATCTTAGTTTCGCACCTATAGAAACCTTTCTGGAGGTCGTACACGCCTAGATCGTGGTCTGGATCCAGAAGTTTGATGTTGGTGATGATGCGGGTAACAGGTTCGCTGGCCGAACCCTCTTCAGCAACCAGCCGAACCCTAGGCATCCCCACAAGCCTTCACCGAACCATTTGGCGTCCAACGAACCCTCAACTGCACCTGGCCGAACTCTGAGATGCTTCACGAGCCATCACGAACCTTCCTGATCCATCGACGAACCTTGAAGAGCTTCACGAACCTTGCATGGTTCGTTTCATGCACAGCCGAACCCTAGGGAGTTCCACGAACCTTGTTGTTGCATGAGCGAACCCTGCTGCCAACAAACCTGACATACCGAACCATTTAGGTCATCGACGAACCATTAGCCATATTAGACGAACCATGCTGGTGACGAACCCTCGATCTTGTACGAACCTGGTTGTTTGCACCCTGCCGAACCCTTGGACCATAAATTTAGCCGAACCTAGACTCATGAACCTAATAGGTTCGCTGCCAAAGGTGGGCAGCCCACAAGCTTTTCGGCCCAACTCAATGCTACAAGGCCCAATACCATTTACAACTTGACCCATAGGTTTAAATCAAGTACAATTGTGATAGTTTGGCCCATGAGGATCTTTAATTGGCCCAATATCAAGTTGGAACTTTACATGGCCTACCTACACTTTGCTTGGCCCAACTAAATCCATTAGGCCCAAATCCAAGCCCATACGACTCATTATGATCCAATTAGCTCGGTATTAGCTTTGGCGTGATACAAGGCCTATATACAAGTTATTGGGCCAACATCACACCCACTTGGCCCAACATCTCATTTAATTTGGCCCATTGGTAACCAAAGTGGCCCATGGACCTCCACTTAAGCCTATTATCATAATTATGGGCTTAAGGCCCATAGTAGGCCACAACTCAAAATGATTGTAATTTGATCTTAGTTGGTTTAAGTTGCAACTTAACCTAATCATGGGATCAAGTCACAATCACAAGACTTAAACAATTGAACATCTTTTCATGAATCATAGTAATCAATGGTTATCAAATTCAAGAACAATTATCATTTTATGCATAAGATTTATGCACAAAGGAGCATTTCATATTCGTTTCTTGGACCCATGATCAATCAAGTGATTCAAAGCATGATTTTCAAGTTTACACAACAATCATAATCATGATCAAGTAATCAAGTGTTAATCAAGTTCAAGAGATCAAGCCAATCAATGAATCAAAGTTTATACAATTACAAATCCTATGTCTTATGTATGATTACAATGTTATAGGAACCAATTAGAAGTCCTGTTTGCTACTTGCTATCTGTTTTAGTTCAGAGTCTACTGCAGACAGGTGAGAACATTAGCCCCTCTTTTACTGTTTTATAACTGTTTTGGGGTGGAACACGTGATCAAACCAATCGTTTACAATCATATTTCATTACACAGGATGTGTGTATTCTTATAAACATTTCAGGTCCATTTTACGAATCCAAGGGATTCATCAACTGATTTAAAAGAATTTTCAAACATTAATCTCTTTTCATTAAAAAGGTTTTATAAAGGCTTTTGAACTGCGCTGTAACAAATTTACTCAAATGTTTTTATAAAGGATAAATGCTTTTAAACAATGGATTTTATAAACTCTTTTGTTATAAACCTTGTTACTATACAAGGTCACTATTTCATGGTATTCAAATCAAGGGACTTATTTCATGGTATTCAAATCAAGGAATTCAATTCATGGTATTCAAATCAAGAGATTCATTTCATGGTATTCAAAACAAAGGATTTAATTCATGGAATTAAATCCAGGTTTTCAGTTCATGTTATCAATTAAGGCATTAACACATTCGGTTAAAGTAAGATTCGTAAACATGGTGTCTATTGTTGTAAACAAACTTATAAACCCATCAAGTTTCAAAGGCGTTAGTACTGGGTGATCACAACAAGGGAAAGCGGACTCATTGTTTCTTATCCAGGATGGAGTTAGCTTTTAAATTTGTTTTAAAAGCTAACTGTAGGTCTGGTGTCATTGTTTTCTTATCCAGGATGGAGTTGGCTTTTAAATTTGTTTTTAAAAGCCAACTGCAGGTCTGGTGTCATATGGTTATCAAAACTGCTGATGTATTATCTAACTCCAAACGTGTTTTGGGACTTGATATTATATGTTGGCTTTCGTGCGAACAGTGATTGGACTGTTTACACTCATTTTCTTACTTGATGTTAGTTTGGGTTGCAGCTCATCCTTGTGAATCTTATGTTGCTTTAACTTACCTATGCCTTATATCATATATTCATGTTTACAAATGCTTAAACCTACTGTTCTCACCAACTACGTCTGTAGTTGACAGTTACTTTTCACGTGTTTCAGGTAATCAGGTTTAAGACATTCTCAGGGACAACTAAGGAGACCATTCTAAGATAGAACAAGATGAAGAAACATGCTAGGATGGATTAGAAACACACAAAATCCTAATTGTTTAATTGTCTAGTTTGAAGTCTTATTTTGTAAACTATATTTTGGGTCTGTAGTTGTCTTTCTTTTGGTAGATAGATTGTCTGTAACTAAACAATTGTCTAAACATTATGCAACTTAGTAATCCATTGTGGTTGTTCTTATTCAATACTTGTGCATGATTCAACTGATCATACGTCACCGCGCCGTGGATTCCGCACGCGGCGCAGGGGTGTGACATCTAAACTGGTTATTGCAATCGGTTATAGGCTTTTGGAAAAACCGACGGTTTAGGACCGGTTTGAGATTCCAGGAGACCAAACCGGTTAACTGGTCCAACTCACTAAAAAATCGGTTATTTGAAGGTTAACCGGTTCGGTTAACCGGTTTCGGTTATTATATGGTTTCAGTTTTTGAGCTTGGAAAACCGGTTATTAACCGAACCGGTTATTGGAAAAAACCGGTTTCTAGCCATTGACCGGTTAACCGGTTCGGTTATTCAAAAACCGGTTTTCGACCGGTTAACCGATTTGTGCACCTCTACTTGGAATCACTCAAAAGTGCACTTGTAATAAAATTGTGGTAGAGGGCCTTGAATGGGTATAAAGGTCTATGGTCAGATGCCATCAAGGCAATTCACAAGGTATCCTTTCAAGATATAACAAGTCTAGGAAGAATCTCTAATGGCGGCACTTGTTCTAGGATCATAAGAATTGAAGAGGCTCCACTTGTAGCAAGCAAAATGATTGGATCAGTGATTAGGAGACACGTGGGAGATGGGTCGAACACTTTATTTTGGAAGCATGCCTGATTCGGGCAAATTCCTATCAAAAGCCTATTTCCTCATCTATATTTCATAGAATCCCATACGATTGCTCAAAGTATTAACAAGGATGTGGGGGATAATATAATGTTTTGGTAGGAATGGAATCGTGTGTCCCTCAATAATAACGTATCTCAAGAATGTCAAGACTTTGAAGAGATGATATTAAATTATGACTTCCGTAGTGGCAGTGATGCATGGATTTGGAACGGCGATGGTAATAATAATTTCGCCACAAAACTTTGTCGTGATTGGATCGAAGATCAACATGGTTTAGCCCCTGTCCATGATAAATATTAAACTTTTCCGAGTTTACTATTCGAATAATAAGATTTATATTTTTTTGATATTTAATTATTAAAAATTGTTAGAATTTTTAGGAGAAAGATGCAAAATTTTTTTTTTTCAGATTTCAGTAGAAAATATCATGTGTCTTATAAATATACTTCTTTATTCTTTATTGAAATATTTTTAGAATAGATAGATAAGATAAAAGATTTATTATATAGTAAATATTCTTGGTGTTTCAAACTTGCATCCAAGCCTCTAGCACTTTCCTCTTCACTCAAAGGAATGAACTGGTCAACGATTCTTGTTCCACCTGCTTGAAAACAAAATATTATTCCATACTTTCTTCAAATCTCTAAACTAGCATAGAATAGCTGCTGTACACGAAAGTGAATACATTCTTCGTTGATGCTATTGAATTTTTATAGAATGATCACACAACTCGTGTAATAAACTAATAATTGCGTAACACGTCTAATTTTATCGTATTTAAATCGCTCAATTTTTTTATTTGTATATATTAAACTAAATTACGATTATTGGTGTCATCCATGTATATCAAAAGTTTGATGACGAGTGTCACACCCCCAATTTCCCACTCGTGGTGTTAATCCACGTGGATGTGACGTGGCCAGAATCACAGCTCAAGGTTATATAGAACACCTCTATATGACCTTACAAATCCAATGTTTGACACATACACTTAACAAAATAGTTTGCAGCGGAATTATAAATCGTATTGCAGCGAAAAAATATAGTTATCATAACATGCAGCGGAATGTAATAAGTTTAATACAACATTGTTTAACATAATAAAAGTTAAATTGTTTTCAAAATGACACGACAGAATGCATGTAGATCCCTAATGTTCGTCCCTTAAAATGTGCATTCCTGTCCTCATGCTAGCCACGCTAGTTACCTGAGAATACAAGTTAGAAAAAGTGTCAACGCAAAGGTTGGTGAGTTCACAGGTTTTGATATACATATAGTAATAAAAGTGTGTTATGCTGTTTATCAGGTGTTAGTACCGAGCCCTAGGCTCCAAATGTCAGTGCGTCACTACCGAACTAGACTTGTTTGTCCTTGCCTCCGCTGTGTCTCGTATACACAGCAAGTTAGGTCAAAGTTTCACGTGTTATGACATACAGTCAATATTGTGCCACGCGGGGTTAGTCACACCCAAACGGATCGATTCAAACCTACCACGTTGTTCGTACATTAACGGTAAGACTTTGTGAGGACTTGTTACGAGTTCAACACTTAATGTTTGTCTAATAAACCAGCATACACATAAAATGTTTGTACAGTAGTAATGTTTGACTCGATGTAATTAGTATTCTCCCCCTATTTAAAAGCGTTTAAAAAGAGTAAAGAGGGGCCATAAACTCACCTTAGTGATCGTGTGATGAAGTAAGCGTAAGCTCCTCGAGTGGTACACGCGTCGGTCACCAGTAACCTATATCGTATACCGTACGTGAGTTTGTGTAAGTGACCGTGCTAGTGTTCGTGTTAGTGCTCATGTTTGTGTCCAACAACCCTTGGTTGTTCATGTTTGTCTGTGTCGGTCCACAATGACTGTGTTTGCTCGTGTTGGTCCACATTGACCGTGTTTGACCGTGTTGGTCAACATTGACCGTGTTTGACCAAAGTTGACCGTGTCAAGTCAACGACTCGTTGGTGAACCGTGTGATGGTTGTGAATCGTGTAGCAAATCGTGTAAGTGTTTGTCGTGAGCAAGACGCTCAAGTCGCGTATATGGACACCTTACTATTTATAGTAAGTTTCCATTTGTGGAAAGTTCACAAAGCATAATGGTTTTATAGTTCTAGCATGCTCGTTAGTCCTACGTGATCATGTTAACACATAACACATCATCATACGAAGTCACATAAGTCATTTACATCATGTTTGCACATAAAAGTTTTCTAAAATGGAAAGTTTCCATTTAACTTAGCATACGTTCATCATTATAACATATAATAAATCACTTAGCATGCTCAAATCACACAAAATGTTCCTAAGTCGGTTTTTGTAAAAATAAAGTTACTATAAATAGTAACTTTGTAGTTTTTGCATAAAAATGACCATCTAAGCATTCCTAATCCATTCTTATGTCACAAATCATCATAATAACTCATTTATCATCATTCAAGCGTACCAACATAGCCATAATCACCATTTAATACTCTTTGGTCCATAAAAGTTACTATATTTAGTAACTATGTCCAAATGACCAAAATCAACATCAAAACTACATTCTTAAGTTTCTAAATGTCATAATATCATTCAAGTAACATGTTCATACATGTGCATGTTAACCATTTTAACCATATCACCATTTTTGAAATAAAAAGTTACTATTAATGGAAAGGTTTATAAAAATCATATTTTTAATCATCAAGATTACAATCTAACCTTACAAGAACACTTATACATTATCAAGAACTATCCCAACATCAACAAAATCATCTAGAATGCCTTAGATCATACATGCATGGCATTATTTCAACACTTTTTGTGCATATCATGAGTTTTATCAACACCCAACACAATAGATCGTCATAAAACACTAGGATATCATCATAGATCATCTTAAAACACATAAAAATCAACAAACCCAGATCCTAATCTCATGCATGTGGTGGCAAAGTGCTTGCATGTGGGTTTTACCCATTGTATGTGCGTCTATGAGTGTTTTTAGGCTACAAGGAAGGACATACTACCTTTCAAACCTTCAAGAAGTACTGAGATGATGATTAACAGCCTCCTTGACCTCCTGGTTCGTGGGTTTGATCGAGTGCAAGAGGGTGGTGATGAAGGATGAGGGTTTAGAGAGCTTCCTTCAAGGTTCTTGAGCTTCAAGTTCTCCTCCAATGGCTTCCCAATGGTGTTCTTGAGTGTATCGGGGGTGAAAGAGGAAGACGGAGCCGGATTATCGCGTGCAAGATCGAACAAAATGATGGTGGGGGTAGACTAGCCATAATTTTCTTGGTTTTATAAGATTTTGTCGTCAGGACGGCGTCGCGTACCGCGATGGGGATCCCAGATCCTCTCCGCGTACCGCGGCGGATTTCGGGAGTCAAACCCCCGCGCCGCATGTCGCGTACCGCTACTGGCATCCTGTCGGGCCATCGCGTACCGCGATGGGCCCCTGAGGAGCCCAATGGGCCTAGTTTAATGGATTTGATCCGTCCGTCGTCGTTTTCACGTTTCCGAACTATCGTTTGGCCTCGTTTGAACTTCCATGTTCAATGTGTGAGTGTTTTGTGAAGTTTCGAGTGTTGTGTTACACAATGTGCTAGATGTTCACCAACGTTCGTGTGTTTTGACACGTGTGTGCTGTTTCTCGATAATTTCTCGAATTATCTAGTCGTGTGTCAGTGTTCATACTGTCATGCCACGTGTCACACTAAATTAAACTAATTCTAGTGCCACGTGTACAAAATCATTTAAATAAACAAGTTGCTGACCTGGAAATTACGGGGTGTCACATCCTCCCCTAGTTAGAAGGAATTTCGTCCCGAAATTCAACTCGTGTTGCCAGTGTTTGTCTGTTCCGCAAACAGGTGTGGATATTTCTGTTTCATCTGGTCTTCACGTTCCCACATGAATTCCGGTCCTCGTCGCGAATTCCATCGCACCTTTACGATCGGTATCTTGCTGAGTTTGAGCTTCTTGGTTTCCCGGTAACTTGACGGTACAAAATCATTTAAATAAACATTTAAATAAACAAGTTGCTGACCTGGAAATTACGGGGTGTCACAACGAGTTTCGTAACATTCCAACCCGGATAGGGCTGACATGTTATTCTAACCGAGTCAGATTAAAAACATAATTCCATAAATGTTTAAATATTGTGAATTTTAACAACTTAATACCAATTTACAAAAGAGCTAATCATCTACATTTATTTTTATAAATATATTTTCATTTCAAACACTCTTCATTGCCTCATCCTTATTGTCTTAATAACTTGACGGATCCAAGAATTTTTTTCATTGGATTCCCTATTTTCGGACGTTTCAATTAAATATAACCGGACAAAAAATTCCCGATCGGGTTGACGGTTTGGGTCTAATACTTATTTTGTATTTAAAGTCAAGTTTCGATACTTATCTTTTGCTTTTTTTTTGAACGGCAATAGTATCCTACTCCTACTCCTAAATTACATCAAATTTTTCCCCTTGCTTGGATTTGAACCCAAGACCTCCTTTCTAAGAGGCAATGGCTCTATCAAGTAGGCTAGCCCACTTAACCAGTTGAGATGGTTGGCTATATGTTGGACCCTTCTTGGTGTCGTGGGTTCGAATCCCTCCGACAACTTCTTTTTTGGTTTCTAGCCCCTTTTCCCCTATATAATACATATACTTTGCTTTTTAAATTTTACGATCCCAAGACTAGAGGAGTTGATATTCGATAATTATTTTGTATTTAAAGTTAAGTTTCAAAACTTATCTTTTGCTAACTACTTGCTGCATTTTCTTCTCTATATTTTCCATTTTCTTTCATTATTTACTATTTTATTTTTTAAATATAATTTTTTCGTGTGCTTTAGGTTGATGTTGAGATGCATTTTTTTATTACTACATTTTGTTATAAATATTAATCAAGAATGAGTTCGTCTATGATAAATATTAAACTCTTCCGAGTTTCCTAATTTTAATTTTTACAACTAAATGATATTTTATCTATATTTTAGGTTGATGTTGAGATGCATTTTTTATTACTACATTATGGTATTAATATTAATCAAGAATGAATTCGTCTATGATAAATATCAAACTTTTCCGAGTTTCCTAATTTTAATTTGTACAACTAAATGATATTTTATCTATATTTTAGGTTGATGTTGAGATGCATTTTTTTATTACTACATTTTGGTATTAATATTAATCAAGAATGAATTCGTCTATGATAAATATTAAATTCTTCCGAGTTTCCTATCTTCATAACCAACTAGTCGCAACCCGATATGATTGTTTAATTGTGCCATGAAGTTACAAACACGTGAGCTTTAATCGTGATACCCTGCCGCAACACGTGGGTCAGTTTTCTAGTTATTATTGCTAAAATTATTATTATTATTATATATATACATATATATATATATATATATATTTGCAATTATATCTACACATTTTCAAATTAAATATTATCTTAATAACTTTTTTTTTACCATTTTACCATATTAAAATGGCCACAGGCCCATAGTATGCAACTGCAAAGTATACGTTGGGCTTGAGATCAGCCCATTAGGTCATGAGAACGAAAATATACTATTTTAATGTTCCTTCTCCTCAAATCGTAAATTCTTGTCAAAGGTGATGAATTCTTCAAGCTTCTACCGATTAACCAAACCCATGGTATGTTGGTATCTACATCTTTTGGGTCGAGCGATTCTCTTTATCTTATCCTATGATTTATTATACCGTAAATATATGTTTTGATTTGTTGAAGTTTCGCTCAACAAATTTTTCATGTTGTTTGAAGGTGACCTGCAAAATCGGCTGTTTTTGATCTTTCCACACACACACACACACAAAATTCCAACTTTTACATATTATTTAAAGGTCTGATCTGGTCTTTGTTGAAGCTTTACTTAAAAATCTGGGTTTAATTTTAAAGCTTTGGTCTTTGTTCATGATGTTTGAATTGCTGATCTGCAAAATTGGGTTTTCTTTTGAAAAACTACACCTGCAGAACATATCTTATAAACTTGTACAACGATAAAAACACAGACAAACAACGTATTCCAACTAGCTGTATTTGATTATTGACTAGACTCCAATTTCTATGATCATCAATACTGGTTATTTAAAGTTCATTAAAAGGCAACAAAACACAAGAGTTTGCACGTCTTTTTACTTGGGGTATTCTTAAATGGGCTCAAAGATTGCCAAAACCATACACTTGGGTCAAGATTTTCAAGTATAAGTATGGTCAAATCAGTCACAACTTTTTCCTTCTCACCCACTCACCCACTATCTTTAGTATGAATTTTATGAGAAAAAATATTATTTGCATGTTTATTACAAATTTTATACATGCAGAATGCATTTCATGGTCCTATAATAGGAAGACTGAGGCAGTGTCACTGCATTCCTCTTGCCAAAGGTTAAGTTGACACACAACCATTAAGTTTAATCGCTCCTAATTGGAAGACCACTACGTCGGTGTGTGAAAGATCCCCAAGCATACTTTCAACATGCAAACTTTCAACTTATGAATTACTTGGATCTGGAATGTTTCTCTTGAGGAATTACATTGGTCTCAAGGAACAGGTATTTTTCATTTGTATTTTGCAAATGCTTATCCAATGATTTGATTGTGTATATGCAAAACATACCCATTATATTGAAGCTGGCATGTATGAAGTTAATGAGGGTGTGTTTTGATTCTATCGAGGAAATTCATACCAACAATTGAATGCCATTTTTGTTTATAGCACTTATTGATGCAGAGCATCAGATTTAAATGGATTATTACCCAAACCCGTCGAAGATACCCACAAACAATATGGATTGTGATATTTGAAAGATTATACATCTATTTGAATTTCCTTATTTGATGGGTTATTTGTTTTTTTTTATCATTTATTTAAAATGTTTATCTTTCTTTTAAAGTTTATCTTTATCTTTAGGTTTTTAGATCTGGTATAAGTATTAGGTTTGTTTTCAATTATTGAGAAGTTTTTGTTGATTATTTAATATAAGAACATTGTTCTTGGAACCTTAGGGTTCGTATTAAAGTCTTTGATTGTCTAATTGTTCTTGAGCCATTTGATTGCTATCAAAAACTGCATCACTTATTTTGTCAAAGGTAAAACTATTTGGATTTATAAGTTAGAAATCCAATGATTTCCTTAATGCAAAATGGCTTGAATTTTTCCATGTATAAAGCATCAAAATGTTGGACTAATCTTGTAATATTAATTAGTTTAAGGGTTAAAGTCAGAAAGTTTAGTTTTTAATTGTTTTGGATATATATAATTGAGTTTAAAGTTTAAATTTGGATTAGGTTTTGGATTAGATTGTTTTAAGTTGGCAGTGTTTTTAGGGATATAAGTTTGACTTGCAGCTTCGCTACAAGCACAAAAATGTGCCATTAGGCTGCAAGCATGTCCTCATCATAAGCCTCAAAATACAATCATCAATTCAATTTAAGCTATGTTTGGAATTTTAATGTATCAATACATAATTTATTGTTGCTTTTTATTGCACCTTTGTTATTCCATTTCATTGGGTCCCAACTTGAATGCACTTTTAAACTAGTTTCAAATCGCCCAAACCAATTGGTGACCCGGTTTGTGAACCTCTAGTAACTAGTAAGAGGGTTGATGAGGCTTCTACTTCAAAATTGCAAAAAGAAAAAAAAATCACAGCACACCTAGAAAGAAGATTAAGAAAAGCCCCAAAATAGTGTAGATAGTAAAAAATTAAGAAGATGTAATAGGTAAAAGAAATTCATTCATGACATGATTCTTGGTTCTGCAAGAGTAGATATTCAACAGCTTACTGAATATATCAAAATCAAAACCCATGCATAGTTTAAACAAAATCAAACATACATGGTTCATCAATCAAATCATAGAAAAATGTTAAAGCTAGTAAGTTGTTTTTGTAAACACGAATGTGTATGTGCACCAATTACAAAATGTGTGGTCTGTCTCTGGGCCTGCTCCCTTCTTGTTGACATAGTATACATAATCTTTCAGAGGGAACTTAAGCTTTCGCAATGTAACCAGCCCATGTAAGTGAGCAATTTGCTCAACGTTCCACAAATGGTAAGGCCAGTTTAACTTTACTGATAGGTGAATATGCCCATAGCCTGACTCAATCATTTGCGAAGCATTATAGCAAAACTTACACACTAGAAGTTGATTTTTCCTAGGCAACAACCAAAAACAAATATATCACTCAAATTGTCGAAAGTAACAATTCAACTATACAACTTCAGGTGCGTTATGAATACAACAGAGCAATGTTAAAATACCTCACTAATCTTATTCCAAAACAATTCAAAAATAGTTTTTAATTAAACTATGAAAGGATGGTCTATCCTCACACCATAATCTTTCTAATCCCTCTGGTTCCAAACTGCCATTTGACCTAGTCAACTAAACAGCTGTTTTGATTTTTTAAAATTGTCAAAATTATTAACTTCATAAGAACAACACCCTTATACAATGTTATGCTGAAAACCACTTACAGGATAACATTCGGATGAGAATCGTTCCTGTGCACTCCACAGTGAGGCCTATTGAACACGATGCAGTCATACTTGCTTTGATTAAGCTCAAAATACTCCAACAGATGCCTTGCGTCCACATCAAATAAAATTTTTGCACCATGTTTTATGGAATTCACTATATGAAATTTTGAGTCTTTTATAGGACTTGAGTACCCATTCTGTTGAAAAACATTCATCCAGTTAATTAGTATCTGGCTTCTGTATATACATGTATGTATATTGTAGAGTGGCTATATACAACAAAATATCATCAGTTCGTAGTTGTAGATTCATTCTAATAAAACTAACAAGTTGTAAAAAACTAAAAAAACTATATTTATAATTACTTGATTTAAGGGATTTAAATGGTGTAGTTCTGAAGTAACAATGTTCTTGATTGAACGTCGTTTCATCTAATGGACTGTCTTTGTAATTTCTTTTTATCAACCTTGTGTTGTTTTGGAGATCACCTATCTCGAATCAGGCTAATTAATAGAGAATCCTCTATTTTGCTTTGTTATTCCTATCAAGGCTGAAAAGTATTTTCGCTACTATAACATCCCAGAAGACGAAAAGGTCGACATCGCCTCTATGCATTTGGAGGGTGACGCGTTAGACTTGTATTCGTGGGTAACTGCCGATCAACCACTACTGTTCTGGGAAGATTTCATTCATACTTGTATTCATACTTTGTATTCGTGGGAAGTTCCTTTGCAGCATTAAACAGACGGGGAGTGTTCAAGAATATCGTCAGGAGTTCGCTAAGAGGTCTTCCCGAGTAACACAATGGCCAGCTGACATTTCATGGGAATCATCCATGGGGGGAGACCGGTTGGTACACACATCACCCACAACACCCAGCTTTCGAGAGATGAAAAACAAAATGAGGGGACTCGGAAATGGGGGGGTCATAAACATGAGGTGAGGTTACAAGGTAAGGTAGGGAGGGGGCAGGTACACCATACACACACAACACCACCACCAAGAGAGCAGAGCTAAACCAACAGAGAGACAGAGTGATACATATAAACTTCTGGGAACTATCATGGGGAGGGTACCCGGTTGGTACACAAAGCACACAAGTCACTCCGCTTTAGAAAGACCATTGCAATATCGCCAACAAAGATAGATACTGTACGGGATGGGATGGGAACTATGGGCATCAAGATCATCAAGTGAGACTCTTGGGGATGGTTGGGAGGGGTTTTGGTACACTAAGCACACTGTCCACCACCATAAAGAGTGATGTGGGTTTTTATTGGAGGGAAAGAGTGCATTACAGTCTTGGGAAATGTCAAAAGGGAGGGAAACAGGTTGGTACAAACATCACACACTACACTCTGCTTTTGAGAGGAACAGACTTTGCAAGTGGATCAAACATCTTTGGGGCACAATGGGACGAGGATAGGGTAACATTTCTTCAAACGGTGAGACCTAACGGGAAGGTAGGGAGGGGGGATGGTACATTTTTGCACACATTGCACCACCTCAAAGAGAGTAGAGACATACCTAATGAGGGATGAGAGAACTAATCAGCTGCTTTGGGAAACATCTATGGGAGGGAACCAGGTTGGTACACCCGACACACACATCACCTTGCCTTCGAGAGACAATCACCACATTGATGAATTGTATGGGACACATAGGGACATGGTTTGGGTGTATGCTATTGTAACAGGTAGCAACATACAAAGGGATAGCATAGTGGACAATCAAGAACCTGGCAAGCATAACAATCACAAGATCTGGAGGATGACTGGGGTAGTTGGCTTTAAAGAAAACTATCAGTCCAAATGTCACACTTGAAGACCAATATGTGTAATACAGGAGTTCATTTGTATTTGGGTGTTGGGGTTATGTTATTTCTCATGTTATTTAGCGGTTACTCTTGTTTAACAGACATTACTTAGTTTGCTTGTTTTTGTTTTCCTTGGTAGGTTCCTTATTCTTGAGGAATCTATGCCTTTTCTTGTATACTTTTATTTATTTTAATAATATTTGCCTAGGCTTAACGCCTTTTACAAAAAAAAAAAAGGCAACTTGGGTCAAGAACAATATATTCTAACTAGGTCTATGTATTATGTTTTTGTGGGCTGCAAAAAGATAACTTCTAATTATATCAAGTACAAAAGCTTCAACATTTATAGGTGTATTACTTACCTTGGTCATCAAAAGAAGTTGCTATGATGTTGGATGCATTTTCCAACTTGACTGCCAAGCTATGTGTAAATGAGAAATTACCGTCGCATATAAGGATCTTCTGGGATGGCGTGTACAGTGTGGTCCTCGGAGTATAAAACTTGTTATCATCTAGCCCTTTCTTCTTCATTCATGCGAATGAGTTGGTCGATAGTTCTTGTTCCACCTGTTAGAATACAAAGTGTTATTCTCGACACACTTTCTTGAAATAAACAAACATCAGTTGATTCAATATTACCAGTACAGAAAAGATGTTCTTGTGTGATGAAAGCACGACAACGATAAGACACGCAATTTAGCATGTTCTTCACTAATGCCATTGCGATTTTTTTGCAGAATGATCACCTAACACCTGTAATGATCATACAACACCTTTTTCATGTTCCCTTCAACTCTTCAAGTTTAAAACTAGCCAAATATGCATACGTTTCAGTTTTCATAAACTGATGTTGGGCTATAATCCATTTGAAGTTTCATTACAATGTTTATTTATTATGGGTCAGAATTGGTAATTGTTATTTGTAGACTAAATGGGCTGGAACATTATGATAAAGCCCAATTAATGTGTAAATAAGTCTGTACATATTAGTGGTTTATGTAGTAGGTCATAATATGGTGGAATGTGCACGAAACCATCTGATACAAAAAGGGGATCGGCACATGGGCAAAAAACCGGCAGGTTTATAACCGCCATGGATGTCGCTGAACTTTCCACTATATATACCTGTGTATATTGTCTAAAAAACATATGCGTGTATGTACGATGCTTTCGTGAATCAATATACTCTCTCCGTCCCATTAAAAGTGTCAAGATTCCCTTTTTTATTTGTCTCATTTCAAGTGTCTACTTTCAAAATTTATTAGCCAATTTCCAAGTTTATCCTTCCTTAAGTGGGCCCACCAGAAATTTGTTTACATCTTTTACATAATTGATATTTTCATATATGTTAAGGGCATTATTGTCATTTGGTAAGCAAAAAAAAAAACAATCATTCAATCTACCTTAGACTGGTGGGTATGCCCCTTGAGTGGGCGTGGGTAGGGCGTGAGGGGGCGTGGCACACCGCCCCCCTTAGGGTGGATGGGGGAGGCGTGATTGGGGCAACGGGTAGACCACCTTACTCTCTCTCTCACACACACTCACACTCACATGTATATATATAAAAGTTTAAAAAAAGGAATGATGACGTGGAGTGAGTGGGTAATGGGACATTTCCACCAAAATGGTGGGGTGAGTGGTTGTGGTGAGTGCCTACGTGGCGCCTATGTGACGCATAGGTGGAGTGAGTGGGTAATGGGGCATACCCAATAGCCTTAATATTCGTGTTTTTCAAACCATGACACTTAAAGTGGGACGGAGGGAGTACATTTTATGGTTTACTTTCTCTTCAAAATTGTTCTCTAAGATTTGTGTTTTATTTTGTGAATACTTGTGTATCTTGTTTCGATCAAGATGACGAAGAAGAAACCAAATTCATCTTCGATTCTGGGAGAGCCCCCACTGTGTTATAGTGGCATCAGAGCGCATGGTGAAATGATGAATGCTTATAAGGCCCTTTCACGTGTTCGTGCTCCCTCCGGTTCTAATACTGTTTTTGGCCTCGAACACAGAGGTTCAGGCGCTGATCCCGAATCGGGTTTTAGGCAAAGAGCCACGAGGGGCCGTGAGGGTCTCGCACAGTATGGTACAGACGTTGGCTATGTTGCAAGGCCTGATCAGTATGTGATCACGAGGGGTCTGGCGGCGTTGGAAATCGGAAATGGTTCAGCACGATTGGGAAAAAATAATCAGAGAACAAATCGTTCTCTGACTTACTTGGCTGCAAGGAGGAGCATTCAAAAGGCGAAGGCTTTTAAACTTGATTTCAAAAGGAAGCAAAATATTGCTTCGAATATCTTCAAGAAAGATAAGAAAATCAAGTGTTTCTTGTGTAGAAACTTTGATCATAAGGGTGCCCTTTGTCCAAGTAAGTATAATTCATCTGAACCAAAAGTTGTCACTGATTTTTGGTTAAAGGAACCGAGTTAGGGGCTTGGAAAAATTTTTGGGTTGTAAACCATTCTTATAAGAAACATATGACAGGAGATGAATCCATGTTTCGAAATAAGAAGGATTGGTTTGGTATGGAAACCAAAACTAACGAAAACAAAACTTTGTTTTCAATTGGAATTGGAGAAGTTGAATTAATTATAAATGGAAAGCATAGGCTGTTCCATGGTGTACATTTTGTACTAAATTTAAACAAAAATGTACTAAGCTATGAACAATTACTAGACCAAGGCTTTGATGTCATATTTAAAAGTGACTTTTGTTATATTAAACCTATGTTCGAAAATGAAAATGATAACAATAAGTCATATGAGTTTGATGATAACAACATGGCTACAACATGTGATGATGAGCCTGTTAATTATTAAGGAAATTGTTGTCTGTTGCTTTGATACCCTTGTGGCTCGCTTCAATGGCGAAACAAGTCCACCACCGGCTTTCGATGAGGGTCAACAGTAATATTTCATCACTTGAATAAAATTTTATGTATCATGGGTTTTGATGTCCATTCTTAATAAATGAACATTCCGTCATTTACCTTTAATTTGATTTATTTGTTTTATGGGTTTTTATGTTTCATTTATTTTTATGTTTGATACTTTGACGGGTTTTTTATTTCATTCTTAATTTGATGCTTCCAAGTATTACATGTAACAAACGTCTCCAATTTGTGTGTTTTTATTGGTGTTTGTGATAAATGAGGTGCTTATGTTTTTTCATTTTGAGTGCATGTATGCACCTTTACCCTCCACCAACACACACTAACAAACACTCATAGAATTCTTTAAATTTAAATCATTTTGGTTTATCTTTTGTTCAGAATTGAGTTGAAAGTAAGCCCGGCAAATGGCGGGTTGGGTAACGGGTTAGAACAGGTCCGGGTCAGGATGAGTTTTAAGTAAAATTAGCTTGGATCAAATGGGTCGTTTTCAAAAACTTAAATTTAGTTCAAGTCAAATTGAGTTATAACTAAACAAATAATATATTTAAAATAAATTTCAGTGATTTTTTCATCAATCATATCATTAATAACTATTATCTATTTAAATTTATTCTATTTACATACTTTTTAAGTTACTCATCCTGATCCGCATTGTATTAAGAAGTTACTTCTCTCAATTATCTCAACCCTTTGTATGTTATGGTGCTACCCAATTCTACCCAATTACTTCTCTCAATTATCTCAACGTATCATATGGAAGGTTTGATGTTTGTCTTTTGTATTTAAAGGATGTATTTATATATTTATTGATTTAAAATTTTGCATGATGAATTAACTTTGATTTTGCAAGGCATTTTTTTCCTTCATGTTTAAACAGTTCCATTTGTTTATATGTTTCATAAACGCTTCTTATTAGTAAATATTAATTGAAAATCCATTACCTTAAGGAGCTCAACCATATAAGTGAATGTTTTCCTTTTGACTTTATAAACTTACAGATAATATATAATGTAATTAGGAGTTTATCTTTCTTTAGTCATGTATGAATTTAGATTTCTGTAATACTGCCCCTTAGTTAGGTTAGAGTGTTACAAATAAATTTTCTCATCTTTTACGTAAAGATTAACTCATAAGGTTAATTTAATTAATTTATATTCCATTTTCAAAATTCAAGTATTTTATTATCTTCACAAATTATATTAAGGCGTTCATATGAATATGCTTTTTGTATTTAAAATATTTGTTTTAGAGATGAGGAGGTGTCGATTTAATCAAAGTCAACATAGTCTTAACCTACATAGATCTCTCAATTTTTTGCTCATAAGTTAAACGACTTATATTTTAATTTGAAAAGATTAAATCATTATGAAAAGTAGGGGTGTTCACGGTCCGGTCTCAAGTCCAAACCGTTCATCGGTTCGGTTTCACGGTTGGTTTTTTTCAAATATTCGGTCGGTCGGTTTCAAAAGTTTAAACCGTAATAAACGGTTCCGGTCGTAAAAATCCGGATAGGATATGTGTGTGCACGTGTATATATAAATATATACGTATATAAACATAGATATATTGGTATATACATATATATGCATATATAGATGTTTATATATGTGTGTATGCACATATAGAGTTCTTACCTTATTCACAATTTAAATAAAAAGTACATATGGGACATGTTGAACTATAAATGTTTGGTTTGATTCGATTTAATTTTAGCGGCATCAAAATCCCACACCGTAAACCAAACCGGATCCAAACCGTTGATAACAGTTCGGTTAGGTTCAGTTTTTATTTTGAACGGTTCGGTTTTGATTTTCATTGTTCAAAAAACGTTGTTAACGGTTCCACTTAAAAACCGTAAAAACCGGACCGTAAACACCCCTAATGAAAAGGTTGTTTTATAAATTACGTAGCAACGATTCACACTATGGTGAGTCATCTACCTATTACTATCTAAACAAAATTAAATTATGAATAGTGTTTTTTTATATATAAAGGTTGGTTGACTTGGTTTGTGGATTATGCGGCCTTTCTTCTTATTGTCCAATGTTTGATTCCGGTAGATGGTTTTTTTTTTTTTAATTCACTTATTCTTATTAATTTATTTTATTTTTGTTGGTGAGGTTTTTTATGGTTTTGTTGCTTGGACAATATCTCATTTATTTGTTAATGTTTTCTTCTTTCGAGTTTATTCTTGATGTTAAATGAGAGTGTTAAATAAATGTGATTACACACGTGTAATTTATTTTGGTTTTATTATTCTTTTTTCTAAATATGTGATAGATTTGTTTTATAATCGCACCTTTCTATTTGTTAACGTTTCTTTTGGATTCGTTACGGAAGTCGAAACGTGTATGTCAAATGAACGCAGCAACGCGCGTTTATGAGCCATCTAGTTAAAATAATTAAAGGTTTTTAATCATGCTCGTAAAGCATTTTAAAATTGATTTCCAATATATCTATTCTATTTAAATATTTATGTGATATTTTCTTAAAAAGCCGTTGATTTGGGAAGCCAACTGTGACAATTAATAATTTTCAGGTTATAATCATGTGCATTATTTTTAACTAAGTCTTACTAATATTAAAATAATCAAAACAAACCATTAGAATCAAATGAAAACTTATGAATCAAAGAAAGAGCAATGACACACATTCGAGACATAAATCATGAAAATTTTGCAAAAAGGCAATTCGGCTTGCGTAATTGTCAATTCATGACAACCCGAACCTTCTAACCACATTATATTTCTAATGGAATGTAATTGAAAGTTAACAATTATAGTTGATCAAATGTAGCAATTCTCGAACATACGGGCGAAAAAGCCAAAAAATAAATCGCAAAAACCATAAAAATCAAATGTTAGACGATCCATTTCATATTTAATGTTTCTAAACTAGTTTAGAAGATATTTTGAGCCAAAATATCTAGCCAAGCTAGGAAAAGAAGGCATCCAAGCATAAATATCCAAGAGTTGACTTTTCATGTCAACATTTTTGCCTCTTTACACCTAAAAATTCGACCAGAGCCTTCTCTAACATTCCTAGAGCTTCACACAACTTCTAAACATCATCTAGAGCCAATCCCTACTGAGAATCAAAATAAAAAACAAGTAGATCCAAGAATCAACCTCCAAAAGTTGATTTTAGTGGGTTTTCAAGCCAATCTTCAACCAAGCAAGTATTAGTCTCAAATTTTGATTTGAATATGTTCAAATAACTTAAACAAGTATTATGAAGCTTGTTTGGATGGATGGAAACCATTGAATCTTGAAAATCCATGAAAAGGATAAAATTGTCCAAAAATCCAATTTTTCAAAGTTGTATAAATCGAGATTTTTTTCACCAAACACTAGATATATGTTAAATTTTAGGATCGGGAAATTTTGGCACGGAAAAAGTATGAAAAAAAATCGGGTTTGACACGTAAATAGTGCCTGTGGCACGCTAAAAGGAGGCCAGCAGCCCTTGTGGCATGGTCTTGGAAAGCGAAATGGCCCCGCGGACCGGCTCAACATATGGACGAGGCCCACGGCTTGCGCGACGTACGGATGAGGCCTGCGGCCCTTGCGCCGCACACGAATGAGGCCCCGCGGCTCCATGTGACCCGTGTCTTGAGTCGTTGCCGAGATCGTGCTAATCATTCCAGGGATCGTGATAGCCATTACCTGGATGGCTGGATCGCTCGATGAGCGACCAACCGGCTCGGTCATGGCTCACCTAGTCCCGACCAGATTGCCTATGGCTCGAGCCACTGAGCCACAACCGCCAAACCACCACCGAGCCACCAGCCACCGGACCGCCGCTGCCGGCTGGAATCCGGCGTCTTTTCCGGTCAACTCAGTTGAATTTTCCGGCAGAATATGTCACACCCCCAATTTTCAACTAACAGAATCATACCGTTTGGGACGTGACAAACCAGGATCTCAGATCATTAGACATAACGAAGACCTCTATATGATTTTCAAAACATACTTTGGTCTAAAACTGTAATATCAAAGTTCTAGCGTTGCGGAAACGTTTTTAAAACATAAACAACCATAACGGTTTGAAAACTGTAAATTACAATGCAAAGTTTCAAATGTTCAAATCAAAATAACTGAAATGTAAAATATGCATGCGACTCGATCTCCTAGTCCATGCTTGCTTGCTTCCTTGTGTACCTTAGCGTCCTGAGAAAACATGTAAATCAAGTCAACACAAAGGTTGGTGTATACGCAGGTTTAAGTATTCACAAATGTTTAAAACAACTGTTTGAACAAAATGTTGCAGATAACATAATCACACATGCATAGTCATGATAACTAGTCATTTATACTATTTACATAAGTGGTCGACACCGAAGCTGACTGTTGCATCCTATCGCATGTTTTGCCTTTCCACTATTGTCTAGCACCAACAATAGTAATGTGAATTGGCTAGTCAAACACTTGCGTAGATCCCATCTACCAAGTGAGGTTTGTCAAACCTAATAGATCTATTTCTAACTACCATGCTTTGCACTAAGGCAAACTAAACAGTTTGAAATGTAAGGACTTGTAATGTTATGTTTGCACTTAATGTAAACATCTAACTCATGCAAGTGATATGTATCTAAAATGTTTGTTGCACATGTTTTCTCCCCCAAAACAGTTAAAATAAGAAAGGGGCCGTGTACGCACCTTTGAGTGTGAATAGAATGATTAAACACGTGAAATCGCGTAGAAAATCCTCTACGAAGAACCTGTGTTTTAACAATAACTTAGTGTTATTCGGGATATCGTTTTGTGCTTGAAATCACATACGTGTCAACACACGTATGTTAGAGTGTTAGAAATGTACATACGTATGTATGCGTAACTTTGAAATCGTTTAATAAAATCATATCATCGTTTATGATTTTATTTAAACAAGCGTAATTATACGCGATTTCGTTTTCGGGTTAAAATATGAATTTTATTATTTTATTATGTTCGGGATTTCGTTACGGTTCCAACGCAACTTGAACGGGTTAAAACGGATTAAAATTGAATAAGTTATGATTTAAAAACCCAAAATTAGTTTTAAAACCCAAAAAAAATGTTGAGGGCCGGGCTCGAACCCGAGACCTACAACCCAACACACACATACTCTACCATCTCAACTGCTTCTCATTTCATTAACAAGGTTCTGTTTCACTTGTTTTAACCCCAACCGATCGGGTTCCTCTTTGCTTCTTTAAACCGAACTACATCACACCCAATTGACCCCAATTCGAATCCGGATCGAACCTAAACCCATGGGATTTTGTTTCTGGGATCCAATCGACCCTATAGATGGTTTTAATTTCAAAAATCACTCACTATAACCCGATTTATTTGGGTTTACTCATGTCGAACTCAAGTTCTAATACCCTTAGATCGACTGGATAGAATTCGTTAATATTAATTTGCAAAATCATAGGGTTTTTAATAAAACAATGATTTCGAAACTATCTGTGTTCCTAAATTTGACTACTGATCTCATTTGAATTAAAACCCCTAACTCGTTTATGTTAAAGAACCCTAACAATCGAATTCATGCAATTCGTTGTTGTTAGATGTAAGTAACATAGGGTTATCCTTCCTCGGGGCTTTCTGAAACTAACTGTAACACTTAATTTCATTTTCGAATTCATTCAATTCAAAATCCCCAAAACAACTTTAATGATGAACCCTAGAACCCTAATTCTATCAATCCGTTGTTGGAACACCAAATTGATAATTGGTGTTGCTTAGTCGGCATCTTCTGGAACTATATATATATATATTAATTTGAATATAAAACTCACTTGTGTTGAAAACCCCAAATGGTTCTTGATATGAACCCTAGTTATTCGAAACCATTCAATTCACTGATGTTTGATCGAACCAACTTATGGTTATCCTTAGTCGATCTCTTCTGAAGCTATCTATAGCATTCAATTTGATTTTTAAAACTATTTGAACAATAAACCCCAAATCGTTCAAACCGAAGAACCCTAGTTATCAAATTCGTAGAATTCGATACTGTTGAATGAAATTATCTTAGGGGAATGCTAAGTCGCATGATTTAGTTGGTGTATGAGTGATTACTTACTAGTTTCAATGTAGGATTGTTGTAGATCGATCCAAGCCCTAGGTTCGGCCTCCTCGACTTCAAATTCTTCGATCCGAAGCTCTTGCGATGAAATTGTGATATGTAGAACACTCTAAGGGTGCCGAATAATGATTAGGAAACTTCAATTGTATGTTTTGTGATCGGTTTATACGAATTGCTAGTGTTTTGAAACGGTTTCGACCTTGTGAGGTTTAATTGCTTTCAATTCAATGATTAATAGCTTAGTAACTAATAAGAACGTTTGCTATTCATCAATGAAAGTTATTTACATGATTAATTCGACTCATAACCGTTTGTTGCCATGAATTTCGAATTTCACTCCCTTAGCAACTTCGAATTTTGACTTTGATAGTCAAAATTAGCCATTCTTGATAATATTTAACCTTTATTCCCATAATCCAAATGTTCTATAAAATCATGTGGCTAAATTTAATCCTTTTAATATAATATTGCTTGATTTCCTGTGATTTCGTTAACTTTTGGTTAACGAAGTTAAACCAAAATACCGAATTGTCACAAATTGGGCCGAATAAGATATCATTGGACTGGGTTAACTCACTTGGGCCGAATAGATGTGAAGTGGGCCGTGGATATGCATAGGGCGGAGTATGTGTTGGAGACAAGGAAATTGTGGGCCACTTAACAATGGATCCAGTGCCACTTAGTTCCTTATAGGAATTGGGCCTCACAAGGTGGGATTGGGCCTACAATCTTTACAGCTCAATTAAGTTTTCTGCTTCCGATCTAGTGTCCAGCGGAACCTTTTAGGTTACAAGGTTCAGCTACCGAGTATTGTGATTTTGTTAACTTTCGGTTAACGGGGTTAATCCGAAAATACCGGATTGTCACAGAATATTCTAGCGAAGGGGCAAATTCTGACGAGACCCTAAATTTTTCAATTTCGCGTTCCAGACTCAGTTTCGTGATCCATTTCGAAATCCGACCATCCGATTTTGATCTGAAAGGCCTATTCTTTTTTCAATTTCGCGTTTCGGACTCGATTTTTGTGATCTGTTTCACAATTCGGTGACTCGATTTTTAGCTAGAAGACAATTGAGACTCCGGTTTTGATATGAAAGTTAATTTTTTACCAAATTAAACATAAATAACTCACAGAACTCTAATCAATTACAGATTTGGAGTCCCAGAATTAACAATACTAACATTGTACGCTGTTTATTGATTTATATCAACTCAGGTGAGTTCACGACCCCCTTTTCTGGTATTTTAGCTTTTGAAACTCGGGGGTTGGGAAAATATAAATTGTCATTTGAAACACTCACTACAAATAAAATGCCATTTAGTGGCATTTTTTTTTGTGTGCCACACAATCTTTAAAGGGTTTCTAGTGGCACTTTTTTGGTCTTTTGAGGCACTTTTTGTATGCCATTAGATGGCATTTTATTTGTAGTGACTCTGATTATTGTGAAACATAATGTTTTGACCCAATATTGGATTATGGAAACAACGAAACATGAAACCTGATTGGATCACGTGAAATTCTAAACGTTTTTGATAAATTTTGTGAAACATGAAACCTGATTTGGATCAGGTGAGACTCTCAATGTTTTGATACATTTTGTATACACATGTAACTAAGTTTTTGTAAAACAGTTGGTTGAAACACATGATAGTGGGTTGAAACACATGATTGAACTTGTCATCATTTCACGGGTTACACATTTGTAGCTAAGTCTTCTATTCTGTAACTGTTAATCGTGAGGGCAACTTGATTAGTGTGAATAGATTCTATTTGGGACTAACAATCCATGCACGTGGTTCGTAGGTAAAACCAAGACTAGAGGTCGAACGGGCGCTTAATAAGGCAAAACATACAATGTCTCGCGACAAGGACATTGGGAAGGGGCAAACTCACATCGCCAGTTCGGTTACGGGAGCCTAGGAGTTATAATGTACAGTTGGTTAGAACATCACAATATTATTGGTTGGAACAACGTTCACACTAGATACCAGTGTTTTACACCCCGTTTAGGACACAAATATTGTTTAACTCTTTTTATGAAAACACTTGACTTGATTGGATACAATGGTAACATACATTTTGAAATTAAAAAACTTGTGAACTTACCAGCAATATGCTGATTGTTTAAAATTATGTTTTCTCATATGCATAATGATACAAGGGTGGAGCTAGGAGCTCAACTTTTGGAACCCTATGGTAGAGTTTAATAGAGTTAAACTAAGCAGTTGTGATGTATATTATAGTAGATATATGAAACTCAATTATAACTGTTTTGACATTAGGGTTTGTAACTAATTTATGTGTGACACTAACTTTCAACACTAACATATGATTTGAAAGTCTAGATATTTTAAGACGGTTGAAACATCAAGTGAGTATAAGTTCTCTTGTAACGAATCATCAAGATTTTTTTTCCGTTCGATAAAATGACAAAAACTATCATCGTGCCACCAACAATACCACCCTTTTATATCCAACACCAAGTCATTAGTTATATAGGAAACTTAATACTTTTATAAAACCCTCTTATTGAATTCGAACCAATGACCATTTGGTTCTTAATTCTTATATCACCACCAAGCTACCGCTAGGCTATAATGCTTTGGTACAAAAATGTAATTGTCAACTAATAAAAAAAAGTATATAGCCATCAATATTCTAAATAACATGAATTAAATTATAGTATTAAAAATATAAAGTTTAATGATATAGTACATGCAAACAAATAAATCTAACTATATTTATTGAGTTAAAAACAAAATCACGTCAGTCAAATGTGTATCATACATCAAGTATTTAAACGTGTTAGATCATAATAAATAATTAACAGTTTATTTTTTAATAATAATAATAGTTCATATTATTAATTCTCTACGTAACATTAATTAAATCATGATAGAATATAACTAACTGGTATGCTAAAAAAAAGCTTCATAAAAAGAGTAGTTATTAAGTAAAAAAAACACATGACCGATAAATATCATTATTAACCAGTAAATAAATCAATAGTACTACGCTAATTATACAACATAAATAACATTAAATGTTTATGTGATACTTTTTTTTAATTTTAATTTCTCACATCTTTTTTCTATTAAATACTAATGATTTTATTTAATTTGATAAATAATGTAATTATTATAAATTAATGTAATTATTATAAATAATATTTTTTATATTTTATAAAAATATTTAAAAAATATATAATATATATTTATAATAAATAATTTTAAAAATTTATTTGTTTAATAAACAAATATTTTTTTTGTCACTTGTCACATTTTTACACTATTATTGTCACTTGTCACTTTGTTATCATTTCACTTAATTATTTCTTTTATCAAATAATTATATTCTCTTTATTATTAAATATAAAGAACACTATTGAATAATAATATATTTATTTATTAATTTTATGCTTAAATAGTTTTTATAAAAATAAAATCAAATATTTTATTACAAAACACACTTAAAAAGTTTGTAATATGCGATTTTTTTTTTCTAAAATCAAAATTTATTAAAGAAGAAATATATTATTTTTAAGATAATAAAAGTTTTATAAAAACAATTTTTCTTAAAAAATGATTTAGAAAAATAGATTAAACTGTAAACCGATGTTTGTTAAAAAAAATAAGATTTTTATAAACAAATGAAATTTTTCAGTTTTATTTTAAAACTAAAGTAATAAAAATTATTGAATAATTTGGATTCAATAATTTCAAATATTATATTTAACTTCTTGATTTACAAAGGTTATTTTTTGAAAGAATACAAACTGTAGTTCTAGTAAAAAGTTCGAGCCACCCGGATCTCTCTTGAACGGCGGTCGGTCATTCCTTTCTCCGGTCTTTATTTATTCAGATGGCAGTCTGATGTCCAGGTTTACTATAGTTATAGTTCCTGTGGTTATTATTTTTCACTAGGGTTCTAAACATTTCTCTAATAATCAAGGTAAGTTAATTCAAACATATCAATCGTTAAAAAAAAAGTCATGCATCATTTAAATAGTTATTAAATCTTTTAATTATTGTTTTATTACTTAAATTATTTATTAATATGAAAATTAATCATTTTATATTAAAAGAGTAGGTTAAAAACCCGTGTATCACACAGATTGTATAAAGAAAAAATATAAAATACTTATTAATGAAAATTTAAAAATTATTAGATGATTGAATAGTCAAAATGATAAATATAATTATAAATTTAAAATATTTCTTTTGATATTAAACATATACTATTATCTATTTTTATATTGAATTTTGAGTATTATTTAATATTAGAGAGAAACTAAAAAATAAAACTGAGGATGAACCAGAGAGTTACAAGTGTCCTCTACTTAATAGGATAGATAGGCGAGAATAAAAAGTTGGGATGTAATTATAGAACGACATGTGTAATCTTAGCTACTATTTTATTAGGTAAGATTATTTTATATTTATTGAATTTTTATTACTAAATTTAGTGTTGTAAACGAATCGAACGAACACGAACAAGCCCTTGTTCGTGTTCGTTCGTTTAACATTTAAGTTGTTCACGAACGGTTCATGAACACTTACCGAACATAAAGGCTCGTTCGTGCTCGTTCATTAAGCATTTGAACTTGTTCACGAACGGTTTACGAACACAAACGAACACATGTTATTTTAAAAATAAAAATTAGCATTTTCAATTTCAAATATTAGATATAGTCATCTTATATTTATACACCTAATATAAAAATTAAAAATAAATTTCTTCAAACATGAAAAAAATTAAAAATAATAATAGTAATTTAAATTAATTTAAACTAATATTTCAAAGATACAAGTTTCAAATGATTATGTTTTTTTGTAAGATATAAATTTCAAATGAGTAGATTTTAAATTTAAATGTTATGCTATTAAGCTAAAAGTAAAAAAATTAAGAATATTTAATAAATAAACATAATAAAAAACATAAAGGAATGTTAACGAACAACTTATCGAATGTTCACGAACACGACCTATGTTCATGTTAGTTCATTTAAGTAAACAAACGAAATTCATTGTTCGTGTTCATTTATTTATTAAATGAACTAAAGTAAACGAACTTACAGCCGAACAGTTCACAAACAGTTCGTTGAACGTTCGGTTTGTTTAGAACACTAATAGAGAGCATAACATCAACTCGCAAATGAAAGTGCGCATGGCCCAAAATAAATAGAAATAACATTCAATTTCAAAATGGAATTTGCTAACGGAGGAATTATTACGCATGATAAAGATCCATCAAAAGCAGAGAATCAAATCGCTTCCAGAAATCAAAATTTCCGCCGATCCGGTCCCTCGTCGCCGGCGGTTCATTTCGCCGATATCCGGTTACTCGGATTAGGATAGTTCTGAGAACATTTTTAGGGTTTCAATCCTATTAACGAAATAACAAGATCCAATCTCGAACATGATTACAATTCCGTATTTGACCGCGCTGACCACTTATTTCAGCTACGGTTTGCTCTTTGCGTTTGGCCAATTGCGTGATTTCTTCCGTAAATTCATTGATTGGTGGAAAGCTAGTAATCTTCAGGTTCGCCGGTTATGTCTGCGTTTTTTTGTCGTTGAAATGATTTTGTTAATGCGGTGTGAGCCTCATGTTGTGTATTTTATCAGGGTTATGCACCGATCTGCTTAGGGCTTGAAGATTTCTATATTCGCCGCCTCTATCTCCGAATACAGGTATAGTAACATACACCGTAATTTATTATGTTTTGATTTGATGTATAAAAAATGCATCTGAACACGTTTGAATGCAAATTGGCATAAAAATTTCACAGATTGATAATGGTTGGGCATGTGTGTGACTATAATAACATGATATCATATTAGACAGTTTAAGGTATCTGAAAGGGATTCAAATATATATATATATATGTTTGAAGCTATAGGTTTTTGGCACAATCTGATGTAGATCCATGCGCTAGCTGATTTGAACTTCAATGTTTTAAATGAAAAGCTGCATTTTTAGAATTATAAGTTCAAATGGTTTGGGACCCTTGTTAAACAATAATTGTTTGAAAACTGTTGGTGTTGATTAGAAGATAATAACATCAAGATTTTAAGATGTTGCCATTTATTTACAACCAAGGATTGAAACATTTCTGGTTGTGTCACAATTTGTACATCTGTTACATGCTCACATTATATCTCTGCTTTTGTCTACCAATGTTGTTCATATTTTTAGAAAACTCGGGTATTTAAATTAGAGACCTCATGAACCATGTGATGCTCAATCTTTATGACCATGAACTCAAGTCTTGCTATCTTTCACATCAATGCAGGATTGTTTTGGACGACCGATATCAAGCCCTCCTGATGCTTGGTTTGATGTGGTGGAACGTGTTTCTAATGACAACAACAAAACTCTTAAGTGAGTGTTCAGATTCACATTCTCAGCCTGCACTTGAGATTTGATTTAACTTTTCTGCTTTTGCTAATTTTTAAATGCCATATCATGTATTCATGTATAATGGTTAAAATGTTCACCTTATACAGACGGACTGCAAAAATAAGTAGGTGCCTTAATTTAGGTTCATACAACTACCTTGGCTTTGCTGCAGCAGATGAATACTGCACACCTCGTGTAACTGAAACTATGCAGAGATACTCTGCAAGCACATGCAGTACTCGTGTAGAGGGAGGTAATTTTTATTTATTTCTTATGCTCAAATTTTTTAATTTCATCATCCCTTAGTTTTTATTGATGTTATTTATCTTTAATTTCACCGAGTCATTCAGGCACTACGGCATTGCATGTTGAATTAGAACAAGTTGTAGCTGATTTTGTTGGAAAACCAGCTGCTATGGTCACTGGCATGGGCTATGTTACTAACTCTGCCATCCTTCCTGTATTAGTTAGAAATGTACGTTATTTTATTAAAATCTGTAGTTCAGGTATTACACAAGTTGTGCTGATTTTGTACATGTATTTTTAGTTTATTTTGCAAAGGTTTCTCATTCTTAAAGCGGAATTACACAGGGTGGGTTAATAATCAGTGACTCTTTGAACCATAATTCTATTGTCAACGGTGCTCGTGGATCTGGTGCTAGCATTCGAGTCTTCCAACATAACAGTAAGTCATCAAGTATCGTTCTATTTTTTCATTTTTGGCATGTACTTTTTAATCCCTAATTTTTATATTGCCGTATCTGATTGGTAGCCCCTTCACATTTGGAGAGAGTCTTGAGAGAGCAAATTGCTGAAGGACAACCCAGAACACATAGACCTTGGAAGAAGATTATTGTTGTGGTTGAGGGGATTTACAGCATGGAAGGAGAGCTTTGCAAACTTCCTGAGATTGTCTCTATATGCAAAAAGTACAAGGTGATGTATGAACGTTTAATTTTTGTTGTTGTTAATATTGTTTATTTGTGGTGAACATATAGTTATTGTAGAATCATTGTATTATTTGATGCAGGCGTATGTCTATTTGGATGAGGCTCACAGTATAGGAGCTGTTGGGAAAACAGGAAGAGGTGTGTGTGAGCTTTTAGGTGTGGATACTGCTGATGTGGATATCATGATGGGAACTTTCACAAAATCATTTGGATCATGTGGTGGTTATATAGCTGGATCCAAGGTTTGTTTAATTTTGTTTAGAATCCTTTTCAACTTCTTTAAAAACACAATACTTGTTGAATGATAATTCCTTTTAATCCATGTGTTAACCTAAAGTCTAATGTTATCTAGTTTAGTGGGTCAAAGTACTTTGTCAATGTATGTTTAAATAAATTATCTGGGTCAAGTTTACGTAAGGTTAAAGATGGGTCTAAACACTCACATAGTGCATGTGTATTAAAGAAAGCCCAAAGAAAGAAAGTTTGTGGGTGTTTTGGTGGGCCAATTAGTGTCTAGTGTTTAAAGGATATTAGCATGGAAGATTGACGTGGAAGAATCACAACAAATAGAAGCCACGCGTACGGCAAATCTGATATAACCGACTTACGGTTATTTTGTTCCCATGAAAACCGTCAACTTCCATACATGTATATATATTTGCATTTTGTCTGTAATATGATTATCGAATGTATCATGTATGTATTGAACACAGTTGTGTGAATCTTTCATAACAGTTTGTATTTGTTCTTTACAATTATTACATACTAATCATGAATGATCGAGAGCGTGTGAGTTTGGTTCGTGAGTTTCCTGGGCAACAATACTTTCCCTGTCATTTCTGTATTTTTCGTTTAATAACTAATTTTTCAGATAAGATTATAAATTAGGCTTTTATACATGCTACATTTTCTTACCGGGTATGTTTGTTTGTTATACATGTTACATTTTCAGGAACTCATTCAATATTTGAAGTATACTTGCCCAGCTCATCTATATGCCACATCAATATCGCCTCCTGCTGCACAGCAGATTATATCTGCCATAAAAGTTATTCTTGGAAAGGATGGCTCTAGCCGAGGTCTAAAATTACATGATAACATAATTTTGATATTATAATTTATTTAATTGCAGTTTTTTTTAATAAATAATTGTTGTTTTGGGTGATACAGGGGCTCAGAAACTTGCTCAAATACGTGAAAATAGTAATTATTTTAGATCAGAGCTGCAGAAAATGGGGTTTGAGGTTCTTGGGGATAATGACTCACCTGTTATGCCCATTATGCTTTACAATCCTGCAAAAATTCCAGCTTTTTCAAGAGAATGTCTCAAGCAAAATGTATGCTTTATTTCACTGTTTAATGATTTAACAATGCAAACAAAGTTGTTTATGAAGTTCCCTTAAACCTTTGACTAGAGGAACAGGTTTGGTGGGCCGGGTAACGGGACAAAACAGGTTTGGGCTAAAACTTGTCAGTTTTTAGTAAGGGTTGAAACAGGTCACATTAACCAACAATATTTTAACGTGCTAATTATGATAACAATATAATGTTATTACAAGAAAAGATAAGTCAATAAAAACAGGTTATGAGGCTATATGTTATTGAAAATAGACTCTGGACTTTCTACTCACTTTATCTGTTCAACTCATTTGAGAGAAATCACAACCCCCAAAGAAACCCATGGGTCAAAATTGCTACATCTACTTTTAACCGTCTCTTTATTTATTTATAATATTGATTATGTTTTCTGAAGGCTATGTGATTGACTTTTGTTGTGTGATCGTAGGTTGCTGTAGTGACAGTTGCATTCCCAGCTACGCCTCTATTGTTAGCTAGAGCACGTATATGCATTTCTGCTGCTCATACAAGGGAAGACATGGTCAAAGCTTTAGAGGTTAACACTTCTTTAAAAAAAAGCTAGGGTAGTTTAGTTACTACGAGTCTGTCTTGTTCTTATTTTAGATTACATGAATACCAGGTTATAAGCAGAGTTGGGGACCTGGTGGGCATAAAATACTTTCCTGCCGAACCAAAGAAACCAGAACTGGAGGAAGGTAGAAAAAAAGTGGAGTAAAAATTTAGGTTTCGGTTCAAAAAGCTTGTGAATCAGTGCTCCAGAGTTAAAGTTTGTGCTGGCTGACCTGGTGTGTTTTCTATTAAAGATTTTTGTACAGATGAGGGTCAACCTTCATATGTGTAATGTACTAATGTTTAGTGTTGTAAAATTGAGAAGTTGTTATTGAAGCATTGTGGTTCTTTCACCTCATCCTTGACCCAGTAAAGTTGCATATGGTTTTGGAACTTTTTGTCTGTATTTGTAAGACTAGGTAAAATGTCTATTATACATTTTCCCACATTTCTTTAAACGATCATTGCTTGATTTATAGTAAAGTACAGCAAGCACCTGATCCACTACCGATTCCGGATCAGAACCAGGTCCGGTTTCAAAACCGGTTTTTCTTGTTCCCCTCTAGTCATGTGATTTGAATGTCATGAGTATATAGACGTATCATCGTGTTAAAATATAGTAAGTTGGCTCTAAGATCCTAATCATGCAGGAATCTTGTGTACTAAGTTTGCCTTCTTTCTCTTAGCAAACCATGAGATTTATTATTAATAATAGAGTAAATTACTAATATGATCTCTTATGATTTGCTAGTATTTCATTTTTAGTTTTAATGTTTCATAAATTACTCATATGGTTCAAAACTTTATACATTTGTAACATATATAGTTCTTAGGTTATCAAGTTATCCTCATATCTGATCAAATTACTCTCATATAAAGACTGTATTGTATGTATTACAAATAATTAAAGTTTGAGACTATTTGAGTAGTTTATGAAACTTAATGACCAAAAGTGAAATGCTAGTAAATCACATGGACTATCTCGTTAATTTACTCTTAATAATATTAAGTTTCATGTAAGTACACTAAATCCTAAAACAACTCAAAACATGACATTAAAATAAGGAGTATTTATATATTTTCCTTTTTTAACTTAAAAAATTACATATTTTTCCAAATCATATTTTAAGAGCATTATACATTATGCATAAAACTTTGTACTTTAGAGAAATACGCAATTTTCAAGTTAAGATGAGAAAATATGTAATTTTCTCTTAAAATAATTAGGTGTTAGGTTGGGTAATATGACAATGTACTAAATTGGTCAACCTAAACACTACATGTTTTAACAACGAGTCAATTTAAATATGAAATATTTAATAAATAAGGTTAACAAGTTTATTTGATTATGTTTAAGGGTTTTTAAAAAGATTCTTATTTAGATTCTAGAGCTTAGAGCGCCAAATTTGAGGAGACGGTTGAAATCCTGTCTTGAATGTCGTTGTACCATGCTGTTCAAAAAAAAAAAGATTCTAGAGAAGGTTAATGAAAGAGCAAGCATTTATAGTTTGATGCTTTTACTATCTAGTTTACATAAAATGAAGTTTAAGGTTTTTACATGCTTCGTTGTCCATCGAACGCCACTTCCATCGCCATTTACAGCCACCATAGTCCACCAACACCACCCTCGTCTTTGTGTCTTGCAATCACCTCCTCATATAAAAGATACCCCCATCACTAAACAACCTCTTTGGCTTAGCACAAAACCACCACATTCAACTGAGCTCAAAAAATCTTGTGAAATGTCATCAATTCAATTAAGGACCATCTATAAAGAACCACAACATTTCTCCACACGAGACATGACATCATCTACTACCCTTAATCCGACAGGTGAATTGCAACTTTTAGCCATGATATTCACAATATCAACCATATTCGATTGATGATGGGAAGATGAATAGATTCGATTTTTAGGTGTAATTTTGCGGGCATCAAGAAAACCATAGTTCTTCATTTATATTGTAAAAATATTGAAAATTGTTTTAATCTAAATATTTTACATGAATAGAACAACGGGGTAGTTGGTGAAATGATTATCGAAGATGTTGCTAATATTTCACTTTTGGTTCATGTGTTTCATAAATTAGTCATATATTTCTAAAATGTAGTCATTTGCAACCCATCTTTAAATAATTATCAGATACTTGATCAAATTACCCTCACGTAAAGACCATACGTGTCACAATTGTGTATGGTTTGAGACTGAAGGAACCAAAAATAAAATATTAACAAAATAGATGAACCATTTCGGTAATTACTCTAAAAAAAATAATAAAAAACTATGCCTAAAAGGCTAAAATAGTGGAACAAGTTTTTCCTTGGACGACTGGTAATTCAAAAACGGGTTGTAGAAACCGAACCCGGGACCTGCAATAATAATTAAACGAAAGATATTTGATCTTTTCATTTTGCTGATTATTGGAAGATCAGAAACTTCGTTATTGATCTCCGAAGTTTGAACAACAATGGCGACAAGGTACTGGATTGTTTCTCTTCCTGTTCAGAGCTCTCCCACTTCTCTTTGGAGTCGATTACAAGAATCAATCTCCAAAAATTCATTCGACACTCCTCTCTATAGGGTATATCAATCATCACAATTTCAATCGTACCAAAAGATCTGATGTTTTGCCATCTGGAACTAATCGAATTGTTTTGCAGTTCAATATCCCCAATCTTCGTGTTGGTACACTCGATTCGCTCTTAGCACTCAGCGATGATCTACTCAAAGTAATACATCAGTTTTTTGTGATTTGGTGCACTTGATTCGATTTAGAAGATTGGTTTATTTGATTCGATGTATGTGGAATTGTGCAGTCGAATACGTTTATCGAAGGATGTTCTCACAAGATACGGCGTCAGATCGAGGATTTGGAGAAGGCGTCGGGAATTGTTGCTAGTTCTTTGACGGTTGATGGAGTTCCTGTGGATTCTTACCTCACGAAGTAATTTTTGCTCGTGTTTCTTTTGAATTTGATGAATGATTGTTCTTGATCTGTTTGAATTTGTGATTTTAGGTTTGTGTGGGATGAGGCCAAGTATCCAACAATGTCTCCTCTTAAGGAGATTGTGGATGGTATTCATGTGCAAGTAGCCAAGATAGATGATGATCTTAAGGTACTCAATTGTCTTAATTATTAATTCATTAATCCTTCTATTTTAGAAGTGTAGGCAATGTGGTTTCTAAACCCTTGATTTAAATAGTTTTTGTGTTATTCACCAGCTTCCTATTTCCAAATTACATCGTTTTGTGGAGTGTTGGTGCAAGCTATTGCCTTTTTATAATATGATCATTTGTAGATCCTGTTATTTCTGCCTAAACAAGGCATATATTGAAACGTTAGGACAGATTCACATTCTGAACAAAATATGGTTAAGGAGTACTCTGAAATTTACATATGGGAGGTTAAAAACTTAACATCACATATAAATATAGTATAACAGCAATCAATTCAAAGGTCCTTGCTGCAATTTTAGCAGTTAATTTTTGTTTATATGTCCACTTCTTGCAAAACTATTATCAAACTTTATATATGTTTCCAGGAAGGAAAAAGAATGGTAGGAAAGACTCCTTCAAAATTATAACTAAATTTTATGAATACCAATGCACCAATCATAGACATGAAAACAGCGTATTGAAAGCTTGAATAATAAAAATGTTTAGAAATCGATATACATATACTATACTGTGTCTCGTATTGCAAGTATGATGTGCAATTAAAATTACTTATAAGGAGGTTGAGTCTTAAAATATCACCATGATCTGTAATGATGAAGACACACAAATTAATAATTATGTATATCTTTTATTTTCCGTATTTATGTAAGGGAAACACATAACAAATTTCATTAGACAACACGGGATAGAGAGCATACAGTTAAATTCTTATGACTTATTCTAAACGAAGAAAGCCCAAGTTCTTGCAAAAAAGATAGTTATCATCTATAATGAGCTGAGTTTTTGAAAGCATGCAACATATAAAAAGACAAGAAAGGAGTAGGATGGATACTAAAATTTTGCATGATATTCAGATTATCATGTTCATTAAGTATGAAATTGAACTTTGTGCATATCCATTTAATACGGTGTGGTATAGGATAGCATTTGTTTTACCTTTTCAGCTGAGTGTTGGCATAATTGGGTATCATCTTTTTTTTGTTGATTCCATGCATGTATAATTTGATAATGTATGAGGAATAATCAGTTATCAGATGCTGCATTGTGATTTTTTTATTCTCACATTTGTTAGAACTCTTCAAAGATGCTTCATTGAACCTTGCGAAGATAGCCTAGTGGTAAGGGTGTTGGGCCTCAATCTTGAGGTCATGGGTTATAGTCATGGGGTGGCATTTTCTCTGCAAGGCTACCGACCCGGGTGCTTGCACCCGTGGTTTACCCGTTCCCCCTGGTTAGTCGGGTATTGGGGGGGCCCGGGGTTTACCACGCAAGTGGGTTCCCCGGTCATCAAAAAAAAAAAAAGATGCTTCATTGTGATATATATATTTACACATCTTAAACCTCTTCAATGCTTTACAGTGGTTTCCTATTTGCACTGTGACAGGTTCGTATTGCTGAATATAACAACGTTCGCAGTCAACTTAATACAATTAACAGAAAGCAGACAGGAAGGTAAATGTGTACATATCAATCACTCTGAGGTTGCAATTTTAACCCTTCAACTTATGGCTGATATTTTTAATGGGTCTAATAGGTAAAACTAAAAAGTTCAGTTAAAAAGCAAACAATGTAAATGTGACGCGGAACAGAATTACAATGCAAATAAAAAAATCACACTTTCGGAGCCCCAAATATTAAATTTGGGGAAAACTCAAAAGCGGAGCCCTAAAAAAAAATTTGGGCCCAATAGCTGGACAACTTATTACAGGATATTTGTTACAACGATGAGCTTGCTGCTAGTTTTTGGTGCATATTAAGGCAGGCCCATAATTTTGTATAATTTGACAATTATGCCTGTTTTAAGCTAAGCCTCTTTCCAACCCATTTTTCATTCTCCCATTGCTCCATGAAAGGATACACCAACACTTGGATGTGTTCCGCATTTAAAGGGGTCTAACAAGTTGAAATTCGTCCAATAAAAAATTGTTTATTATGCAGTAACATGCATTTTGTAAATAAAATCTTGTTTCAGCTTGGCTGTTCGTGATCTGTCCAATTTAGTAAAGCCAGAGGACATCGTCTCTTCAGAACATTTAGTTACACTCATTGCAGTTGTTCCCAAGTATTCCCAGAAGGATTGGTTGTCATGTTATGAGACACTGACAACTTATGTGGTAAGACCACCTTATTACGATTATAATTATGAAATCCAGTACTGCATACAAAAACCTTTCATGATTTATCTGATACAATTTATATTTATATTGCATGTTCACCTTTTAACTAAACTAATCATTTTAGGTCCCTAGATCCTCAAAGAATCTACATGAGGACAACGAATATGCTCTCTATACTGTTACATTGTTTAACCGTGATGCTGATAATTTTCGAATTAAGGCACGCGAAAGAGGATTCCAAGTGAGTTTCATGCTAATATTTATGCATGCCTTCAGTGTTTTGACAATAAGAATCATACATTAAACATCTTAATAATTATATAGTTTGCAAATTTTATTTATAGAAAAGTTTCTAATTTTGATTCAGATTCGTGACTTTGAGTACAATTCAGAAACTCAAGAGAGTAGAAAGCAGGAGCTTGAAAAATTGATGCAAGACCAAGAATCTCTCAAAAACTCTCTTTTGCAATGGTGTTATACCAGTTATGGAGAGGTATTTACATCTCTGTTCATTTATCTGATAAAATAATTTGCTTATGTTGTTAATATATGTTATGGTTAAACAATCTATACATGAGACGGGGGTCTTTATAGAACTATAGAAGCAGCCTCACTATTTCATTAGGATAGGAGTAAGGTTTGCCTTCGTCCTACCCTCCCTAGTCCCTATTGATAAGGAAGAGTTTACTTAGTATGTTTGCTTGTTTGTTTGTTTGTTTGTTGACAATCCATACAAATAATAATATCTTTAGTAATCTGTGTTTATTGGTTTATAGCTCCTTGTGTTAACGATTAAGCTTTTGTGCTAGTAAGCCTCTTCAGCAAAAGCATCCAATTACATTCCGTGTCATGATGTCAAAAACTTATTATTACTAGTATTATTAGATATTTAGATGTAACATTTTCAAAGAATTCTTATCTGCATGATGTCAAAACCAGGAAGAATGTTTCGAATTTTCTATGTCAAGCTATTGGTAGGGCATGCCAATTGTGGAAATAAAAAAGATATGCGCACTGCATGTTTATAGAACGGAGAACATATTGTGACTCTTTTATATTATTGACTTGTTTTTATTATTTTTTTTCAAAACAAAAAATTGGACATGCACAGACCACTTAACCATGTGTCCTTAGAACCTGTTCTTACAATGACACTCTTTTAAATTGAAACCATGATTATATTGGCTCAATTATCCTTTTGCCTACAATCCTTCTCACTTCCATAACAAAATAATAAAACAATTATTCACTATACCAATTAAGGTTAAAATTAGAATATTGGAACATTTATATCTCTCTACTAGTTGAATTAAGGGTTGGTAACAAAGAATATTCAATCTTTGTAGGCTATTAGCTGAGCCTAGGTGGTGATTTAACATGTTAAAATGGTCAAATGGGTAAAGTTTTATATGTAAGTACTAAGTAATATGAGAACGCATGAGTCAATATTCTAATGCTTAAAACCTGCTAAATTAATCTATTCAGAAGAATTAGATTATGATTGTAATAACATTGTTTTTGTAGCTCTATTTAACACACTTATCAGTGCCGGGCCTTCGTGGAGACGAAGAATACGGGTGGCTGAGTCATAGTTCTGTAGGATATACGCATAGATCCAGCCCTTTTTAGGTATAGTCCTAACTTTAGGGTTGTTTTCCTTAGTATATTGTGTATGTTTTATATGCCTATATGTCCATATGCGTGCAGGTTCGGAATGGAACTTTCTTGTGTATATGCTTGGTCGCGGGGTGGGGGTTTATGGTGTATGTGTTTATTTCTCCTTTTCTTTGACTATTGCCTGTGTCTTATATGCCCATATGGTCTTGTGCGTGAGAAATGTTTGTTGGTTTAGAATGTAGGAATTCTTGCCATTATGCTTTGTAGCGGGTTGGGGGGAGTATGGGTTTGCGCTCTTTTATGCTTAGTTGTTCGTAGGTGTTTATGTGTTCTGTGCGCTCATTTGACCCCTTGTTGGCTTGATTGCTTGATATAATGTCATAAATGGTTATGTGTGTGCTACATGATTATGCTTTTGTGGCTTGGTTATATGTTTTGAGTGTGCTACATGATAAAACATTTGCGCTATATGATTATGCTTTTGTGGCTTTGTTATATGTTGAGTAAAACGGTTGTAAAAAAACAAAAAAAAAAAAACCGGAAGTTTGAGCCGGGGAACTCTTGCGAAGCAGCCTCTATCGTATTTTTTGATAGGGGTAAGGTGTGTCTTTATCTTTCCCTCTCCAGACCTCACTCAAAGTGGGATATTAACTGGGTATGCTTGTTGTATAATTCTCTTTCTTGTTTAACATTTTCCAACCTTATCCGTACCACACTTATCTTGCAGGTTTTCACTTCCTGGATGCACTTCTGTGCTGTTCGCTTATTTGCAGAGAGTATTTTGAGATACGGGTTGCCCCCTTCCTTTTTGGTATATGATCATACATTTTTATTTAGTCTTTTATTAATAAATGGTGTCTTGTATATGTATAAATATCTCCTATAATTTAACTTAATTTAATTTATTTCAGTCTGTTGTGTTATCACCGTCTGTTAAAAGTGAAAAGAAGGTGCGTACAATCCTCGAAAGCTTATGTGGTACTTCTAACAGGTAATTTCTTTCAATCATGTCATCCATTTTCATTTTTTTATCAGTTAATGAAATTAGAAAATCAAGGGGATCTTTTTTGAAACAGAAATGATATGATAGATCATAGATGCTCACTAAACTAAATCACTCGTTTAATTGTTTGTCAAAATACCCTGTTACCACCGACACAGGTAGCTACTGGTTTGGGCCCATTTTATTACAATCAATGTCAATGGTTAAAAACGATGTTATTTTGATAATGTTATAAATTAATCGTCCTAGTCCAGAACGTCATAAATCCATTTTTTAATTATAATGGTCCAAAAACGTTTAAAAGAGGTTTATATATGGCAGGATACGTGTCTCTATATAACCACCTCTGAAAATATTCATAATAGAGATTCATTGATGGCTTGGACCACATGATCATCTGAAGTAACCATTTTCATTTTGGTCTATGGACCACAATGTGGATATTTATGTCGTTTTGTTAATTATTGATGCAGCACGTTCTGGAAAACCGACGATGAAGGAAGCATGGGCGGATTGGGTGGTGAAGCTGATGCTCATCCGTACGTCTCCTTCACCATCAATCTCGTATGAACTTTGGTGATGGTGATGCTGATCCCTTGATTAGAACCGAATAAGGTTGTTTTTATAAAATATATGTACCATAGGGTGGGATATCTGGACCCTATTTTAACCGGGATTATTATGTGTTTGCTTTTCAAATACTTGATTCTTTTGTTTTATTCTACTGCGTACTATCTGGAGATGTATTCATCTGTTTGGAAGAAGAGCACACTTTGAGTATAAATAATAAACCCTTTATTTATTGTCAACAACTGTTGTAAACACATTGTAATTTGTAATCATAAATAAATGTTTTTTGCCATAAAATGTTTTTATTATTTATTTTTTTTGAAGTTGAAGTTGGTGTGACTTCGATTTGGGAAGATTTGTTTGGTAAGAAGTAAATGTTATCAATAAAGAATTTAACTTTTGTACAACTTCCTAATAAAAATGGGATTGTTTGTCTAATGAAGGAATGAGATCGCTGCAGATATAAAAAAAAATGAGTCACTGTATTAATAGAAATTTTGTACTCATTTTGTTGGTTTACTCTCGATCTGTGTTGGACAGTAATTAATTAAAGAGTTGCACAAACCGATTTTTTTAGAAACAGGTTCAGGAAACATTTTTTATTTTTACTTTTTGGGTATATAGTAGAGCTAGTTTTTTTTTTTTTTTTTTTTTTTTTTGGTGGAATTGAGTAGGAACAGCCGAACAGGGACCATTTATTGAATTTGAAATGTATATTTGGTTTGGGCCGGGTCGGGAACGAGGTTTCGAATTAAAAAATATATTTTATTTAATTATAATAACATAAAAAAATAAAAATAAACAGCGTAAATGCATTTTTATCTACATTTAATAATTTATTAAACAAAATAAATAAATAAAATAAACATAAATTGTCGTAACTCGTAAGCTCTATTGTGAACGAGTATTGCCATAATAGGCAAGTTTTTGGTTAAATATACCAGAACTCCAGAAGAGAGTCCTTATGACACATTCTCCTTGTGTTCTTTTGATTCAATTAATAAGATGTAGTTGTTTAATACAAGACTAGAAAGTATAAAGAACATTTTTTTTTCTTACTAATGAGTGTTTAAGACTATCAAAAGAGTAAACGAAAGTAGAGAACATTTTTTTGTTGAATTTTTTATGGTTGGTTTTCTTTTCAAGTGTGATGCTTTACCAATTCATCTTATATCTATTTATGCTCACTTAGGACTAAAAAAAGGCTAGAAATCGGGTTCCAACTACTAAAATCCAATCCAATGGCTAGAATGGGTTTCTCTTGGTCAAGTAACCGATATTAAAATTTAAATTCGAAACCATGTAGGAACCGACGGGTTGGATCAAGTACTGACCGATTCTAGTGTGTATAGGTTTGAAACTGATTCTAGTTCCAAGTCAAACCTTTGGTTCTGGTTCCGATTCTGATTCCAAAACCATTTCCCACTCTTCCTATTACTAGTAATGTTATAACTGAAAATACCCAAACTTAATAAAACCCATAACATGAAAAATAAAAACAAATACTGATGGTATACGATCATTATTAATTTAGTAGGAAACTAATATTTGGTGCAAAATGCTATATCCTAAAAAAAGTTCAAAGTTTTATGCATCTTTTCATTCAAATATAAAAACATATCTAAGAAAAAAACATCAATGATGTAGCTATAAATAAACAAGCTTTTCATGACATCATTCCTTCAACTTGTTGACATATTTAGCTATGTATTCTAAAGGTTATTAATGGCGATGAATAAAAATTTCCAATTTTTTATTTGATTGTAAATAAAAAATTCAAATAATAATTTTAATTGAATGACGGTAGTATGGTGGGGGGGGCAGGATGTCTTGTTCTTTTATTTAATCTATTTTTAGTAAGATGATTATAAATTTCTCAAATTACCCTAATAAGACAATTTTTAATGTTCTTTAAGTAAGATAATAAATAACTCAAATTACCCTATTTTTTTATTTTATCAAAAAAAATAAAAAATTGTACGAAATAATTTCGATTCTTATCCTTTTATCGTTACAAATTTTTTTCTTGTTGAACCTTGCCAAAGGGTCGAACCAAAACCAACCTCAAATTCCTTGCACACGTTTAAAAAACATGCACACTTTTACTTCTTTAGAACACAACTTTCTGGTCCCTAATGTTGAATTAAAATTTTTATTTCTATGTTGTCGTCCATCACAAAAGCTTTGTCCATCCTTTCAGTTTGTACCGCATGCACTAACATTAGTACCTAAAACCCATGTCGACACACACCACACCTCCGAATGGCCTCGATCAGGTCCTACCCGTCTCACGACTAGTCACTTTTGGACACGGGTAGCGAGTAGTTATAGTCAAGCCTAAAGTTGCTTTTGGATTTTGAACGCTTACTCTATAACATTGTTCAGAAAAACCACATAGTCAATAGTTGTGACATGACGATAAACATCAACTTGTGTGTGGGGAAAAGCCAAACAAATTAAATCCATCTTGAGGAGACAAGCAAATCAAATGATGGCCCATTTATGTTATTAGATTGTATAATAGAATACCATTCAAAGTATAGTTGTTTATGTATAGTTTCTGAGTTCTGTTCATGAATACAAATAATTATTATTATTTTATAAATGTTGTATAAATATACATATACTTTTGGCATAAAACTTTTAATTAAAATTTTATATATTTTATTTGATAACCACAAGATGTGGTTATCAAAAATTCTGAATTGTTGGTGTGTATATGTTGTTTGTCCATAATGTAACTGTGGTGGGGGTCTGGGTCCCTTGGGCCTTCAACAATCATGCCTAGGACAAGAAGTCACCATTAATGCAGGTTCAAACAACTATTCAAGTGTCCACATTATATATCTTATATAGAGGGAATAAAGATTTTTAATACAGTGTAAAATTAAGTTGTGACATGTATAAAGTCTCAAGTAATCCGAATATTAATTTATCTTTCCTTTTTGATGATTTAGATTGGTAAAATTGTATATAATAGAAAGTTTTATGTGGGTGAAACCTGAAAGGGGTAAAAAGACAAACCTCAGCTAATAAATCATACGTGTAACTAGAGGAAAAAGAGAAGGAAAACTCATAGAGTTGATTTTGAACCCGTGACTTCTCACTAAAAACCCTAACCTACTCTTCTGTATAAACTATTAGTAAAGTTTTGCAAATCTAACATATAAGCTAGGTTGTAGAAGAAAGCCAACAAATAAAAAACCTATATTACTATTCACATTAACGTTCATTAGTGTATATTGTATAACTTAGTTTTATTATATATTAGAGTGATATTGCGTCTAAGCCATGCATTATTATCATACAAGAAGTAGGGTGATCATCAAATTGAATTTTGAATAGCTTGAATTAATCGAATCAAATTATTTGGATTTTGATGTTTAAACATGGATTCAAATTAAATCGAAATAAATTCCAACAATTTAATTCAAAAAATAAAATTCGAACTCGTCCGTCATTTGAAATTTTATTCGATTCCAATTCAAATCGACTTCAAAAGGATTCAATTCAAATTTAACCAAACAAATTTAATTTAAATTTGTATTCATCACTACTAAAAGTTGAATTATTTTTATTAAAAAATTACAAATTTGTAAAACTAACAAACCATCAAAATGTTAAATAACCAAAATCATAATTTTTACATTCAAAATAAAAATTGCACTTGTTCAAATGATATAAAGTTTGAAGTAAAGTTACTAGTTTAAGGGTGATTTACATATATATCCAATTTAAAATTTAATTACATACATCTACTTCTTAAACTTGGTAAATTACATATATATCTACCCAAACTTTTAATTACATATACACCATTTGTTTGAGTTCAGTTCAATTTGAGCTTTTGATTTCGGTTTATTAAAGTAAACATATAAAGTTAAGGGCTGCATTTTATAACGTTAAAAGCCAGATTTTTAAAGGGTTTTCAAAGTTGGAGTGAATTTGAAATGTGTCCTTCAACTCTGCAAATAAGTTTCTGTATAATTTAAGCACGGCCATTAGACGTTAAAAAAAAACCGATTAACCATACCAGTGTCACTTTGGGGAGTTAAACATTGGTATCGATTTGGAGTTAATTATAAATGACCCATGTTTTGATGTTGTCGATAACCGGTGTTGAAATGTTAATTGATGGAATAGTTGTTTCTTTCTATAAATAACATAATTTTGTTACAAATAAAAAAGTAATTTAAATGTTTATTTCCAAAATATGTATGATCATTATTTAAAAAAATATGATTCATCATCAAATACATAACATATAATTTATGTGACCAATGAGTTAGGAATTGCCCAAGCTTTCCTAATAGTTTCAGAATTTTTTTTAGTGACAAAGTTTTATTTATACGAAGGACGATGCTTATTTCATTTTAGTTGCATGGGAAATATGCATTTATTTGGAAGAACATTTTGATGTAATGAAAAGTGCCAAGACAAGACTAGGTGGTGAAACAAACGATACACGAAGAAAGAATGATAAATCCACTTTCCGATTGTGGAAAAAACTATTGATATATGGATTCACAATATTAGTCAATAGGTTTAATCCGATAATTAAATTGTTTTTTTGAATGAGTTGACGAAAACTGAAAACCCCTTTACGAGGAAGAACTTAGGATTTATCTATTATTTGCGAAGCAATATTTTAGGTCTTCTATTTAAACTTTTTAATAAATAAATGAAAGCATTTTATTAAGTTTTTAGATGTTTTTTAGTTTAGTATTTATTATATGTAAACATAATAGTTTAATTAATAAAATAATTTTACTGAGTATATATATATATGTTTGTTTAGTATGTATATGTTTATAGCATTGAAAATTAGATTAAAAGAAAATATATATGTTTTTCCCGTTTAGTAATTACAAGTTTATATTAATTTAGTTCAAAAAAGCGGGTTTTTAATCGGCTGCACCTGTTAACTAATGATTCGCTTATATCAATTAGCTTTATCGCCAACAAATCTGGTTTATTAACTAAACTGGTTTTGGTCAAAACTCGTTTGGGTCCACTGGATGGACATAAAACTAATTAATTTAGTTCAAAAAACCGGGTTTTTAATCGGTTGCACCTGTTAACCTCTGATTCGCTTATATCAATTAGCTTTATCGCCAACAAAATCTGGTTTATTAACTAAACCGCTTTTGTTCAAAACTCGTTTGGTTTTTCTTGAGCAAAAATTGGTTCATTTAATCTAAAACGAGTTTAATTCCGGTTGACCGCTTTATTCACCACTAGTGTTCGGGTTTCGTCCGACCCATTATTCACGGGCTTGTGTTCGGGACAGGGAATCCTGTAACTCGTCTAGCACTAGTATACGAGTAATACGACCACTAAAGCATATAAAAACAAACCAAAACCAAATTCACTATTCATTATCCATAAAACCAGTATTATATTATTTAACTATGTTAAATCCCGTGTGTTACACGGGTTAAAACTAAAACATTGTATACTTTGTAAGAAAACTTATTGTTTTATAATAAAACTTATATATCTATTTTTTCTAAATTAGTATACGTTTAAGATAATTTATGTTTTTTAAAATTTTGATTTTTTGAAAAAATTCATATTTTATAAACTTTTCATGAATTGTGTTTTTTAATAAAAAGTTTTTTATTTTGAATTTATCTAAAACAATAATATGAAAAGATATATACTATATTAGTCATTAAATTTATAATTATTTGACAAAATAGACAATTTATTATCATTTAATATCAAAGAGAATTAATAGAAAATATATAGAAGTGACATATGTCAATGATAGTATAACAAATTGACATGTGATAAAATTATCTTTGTTTATTATAATAATAAGATAAGATAAAATAAGATAAGATAAGGGCTTGGGTATTTACACACCCAATTTTTTTATTTTAACACCCCACCGACCTACATACGAGGCGTATAGCCTAGGGATGTCCGCAGTGCGGTTTGGTCGGTTTTGCAAAAAATTCTAAACCAAACCACTAATTGTGGTTTCAAAAAATGACAAACTAAACCGACTATGTAAGTCGTGTAACCCAAACCGACCGGTATGGACGGTTTCACAGTTTTACTGTTCGGTTTTTGCGGTTTCACGGTTTTATAAAAAAACATTTAATATAATGATGCAAAAGACCATAATCCATTTGAAATTCAAATTTCAAAAGTCGAAATCATAATCTAAAAGTCAACCATTATCAAAATAACAAAACTAGTCTAAAAAGTATGATGAATTAACTTTGATTGAGGATCATCTTCTAAATCAATAATATTATCATCATCATTTTCATTTTAATACAACATGTGAACCGTGAATAAAGATAATAGAGACTGAAGAGGCTAGATAAATGAAAAGACGCTAAATTAGGTTTTTCAATAATTTTAAGATACATATAGACACACACACATATGCATTTATATATATATATAAATGGTTGGTGCGGTTTATACGGTTTACGAAAAATGCAAACCGTAAACTACACCGAACCACTCGGTTTTCTGAATATTCAAACCATAAACCGCACCATCAAGTTTTAAAACCGACCAAACCGACCAATTGTCTTCGGTCTGGTCCGGTTTAGACGGTTCGGTCGGTTTATGGACACCCCTAGTATAGCCTCCTCTAACACCCATTAATTCAACAATAATTGGTCTCGTATATGTCTTGTATAGAACCTATGTGCCCCATATAGGCCTGTATAAAAATACAATTATTAACATTGAAAATTTCTGATAAACAATAGTTGGCATCCTATAAACCTCGTATAGGCCTATACGAGGTGTATAGTGGGTAGGGTGCGAGAATAGCAAGTCCCTTTAGTCAATAATTGGTTGTGTTCGATATGACAAATATAGTAATTTTAATAAATATAATTCTTTACCTTTATAGACACGAATGATATCTTGCTAGGCTTACACATTATCTTATTTCTATAGTGGAATATCGAATCACTAGTTCCAAAAGCTCAACTTTTTTATGTTGGTTGATGTGCAGACTATCATTGGTCCAACATATAGAAATTAAAACTTTTAGAAAAACGTTGAAGTTTCAGAATTATCATATTTATTTTGGACTAGTTCATATTCTAGAAACGCACCTTAAAGTAACCATTGTAATTTGAACTTTGATGGCATAGGGAGATATATTAGATATATCATATGGGATGGAAGGCTAGGATAGATGTTTTTACCAACCCCACCCTTACCTTACTCCCACACCAAAAAAAAAAAAAAGGATTTATTATGATTTTTTTATTATTAATTGATACTAATAAATCAAAATAGTTATGGACACTTGTCACAATTCTAGATAACCTATATTTCGGTTTTCCTGCTTCTCTCTCCTATTTAATTATCTGTATTTATTATTTAGTTAAGAATTAGGAATTAAGGATTATAATAACTTTGTTTGAACGTCGAAGGTCTAAATTGTGTGAACCCACTGTTTCCAGGCCATGTCACCAAGGTCCAGTTATCAGGACCTCCCATGAGCCACCACAACCACCACAGGAGGAAACCTCACTGGAAAAACTCCCTGACCCCCCTCAGACCCCTTTTTCGCTGCGGGAGGGATTTGAACCCAAGACCTCCCATTTGAAAGAATCTTGGGGTAACATTGAGGCAATGTCTCTTTGGTAGGATTATAATAACTAATATACTATGAATTAATTATATTTAAAATGAAATCGATTATGATGTTTTTAAGTGAATTTATATATATATTTTTAACAACTTTAGTTTTTAAATATTATCGAATTCAAATGATATTTCTTAAAATATTTATAAATATAACAATAATGTTACTAATTTTTTTATAATTGCTTTTAAAAATTTTTAAACATTTAATATGATGGGTTTATTTGAATGATTAAAATATATTATATGGAAATATAAAAATTAGGTATTTTTTTAAAAATCCAAGTTATATATATTAATATAAATTTTAGTTTAAGTTAATTTAATGTGTTAAAAGGAGAATAAATATACTTTAATTAAATTATTTATGAATTACATAACATAAACATATTAGCACATTGTTTAAAAAAATTAAAATTGAAACCTAATTTATAATTATTAGATCAAATATTTAAACATATTTTGAAGACTTCATGCATAAACATATATCATATTTTAATCAACCTTCGTAAACATGAGTTTAGTATGTTTTTTAATTACATAACTTTTTGTCAATAGATTTGTATATATAACATATTATTTTTTTTCAACCCGTGTAATACACGATATTTTAACCTGGTGTTTTAGTATATACACACATGCACACATGAAAAGTTTCATTTGAAAAGTCAAACTTTTGTAAAATTATAAGGACATTTTTTATACATGTTTACAAATATGTAAATATGTTTAACGATTTAAAATATGTGTCCAGAAATAAATTTTAAGTTTAGATCATGATATATATGTTTGTGTGTCTATTTATTTATACAAAAAAATTTTAAACATTTAAAATGTAATGTTATACCAAAATTATCATTCCTTTTTTTTTGTTGCTTCATACCCTTTTTGGAAAAAAATGATTTATTATTTGGACATTTCTCGTATATTATATGGTTTAATAAATAAAAAGTAAAAAATAATTTGTAATTGCCTAGTTAGAAATTTAATAATTATTTATAATTAAATTTATTTAAATATGTAAAATTTTTGTTTTGATATAATTATTATTTAATAAGAAAATAATAGAAAGTAAGACTATTCTAGATAATAACATATTTCAATATATTTAAGATTAGAGGTAAAACAAAGTTGAAATGACACAAAAAATGTGTCATTTTTAGTTATTCTTTTATTATAATTATAATAGATTATGTTGTTTAAAAAGCTCATGGTTAGAGATTCACTTGTAAAAGTTTAGTTAGAAAAAAGCTTGGTTAAAAGGAGCCAAATCCAAGCTATGGTTGGCTTGGCTCAGCTAGTAACTTGACTCATTGGCTCGGCTCGATTTATAATACATGCATGCATCATGCATGCATGAATGTATGTGTATATTAAATTACTAGGTAAACACATGCGTATTACACATTATAACTAAATAAATTTTAAAATTATTTATTTTAAATAACTTATTACGTATTTTTCAAAGACTTTTTATACAAAATTAAATAATATGACTTATGATATAATCATATTATTTATTAAATTGGATAAAATTATTATTATTTAATAAGAGAAAAAGAAGAAAAAATCAAGATTTAACAAAAGATGGTTTACAAACAATTGATAAGAGAGATAAGCGGGAAAACTAATTTTTAGATGGTGTTTAATGGTGATATGTGTCATATCAAAACTTTTATTTATTATCTAGTGTATATATAGATATACACACATACATATTATATTAATATATACATAAAATCTAATACATATGTTATATTAAATATATAAAAAATATATATTATGTATATTGTGTATATTAATATATACATAAAATCTATTGCATATATCATATTAAATATATAAAAATATGTATTTTATGCACACAACACACTAGGTTAAAATCTGTATTATATTTGAATTTAAAAATTATTTATTTAAAATAACATGTCATATATTTTTTAAAGCCTTTTTAAAAAATAAAGAATTGATTTATAATATAATATATTATTTACCAAGTTTAATAAAATCATTAATATTTAATAGTAAAGAGATGATGGAAAAATCAAAATTTAATTATAAGATGACAAGCAAAACTTTTCTTAAGTGACCTAGAATGTTGACACATGTTATATAAAATCTTTTATTTATTATATAGTATGGATGGATATGGATATACTGTATAAACATGAATTATATATGTTTATATATATATATATATTAGATTAAATATGTATACATACATATATATATATATATATATATATATATATATATATATATATATATATATATATATATATATATATATATATATAGGGAAGGGTATAAAAAATAACCCTCATCTTTTGCTACAACTGCATAACCCATTCCAACCAATCATAAACTTACACATAAGTTTTTCATTAAAATATTAAAAAGGGCATCCTAGTAATTTTACCTTTATAAGTTTTTCCCCCCATCTTTTTTAAACATTAATAACTTTTTTATAATATATTATTTTTTAAAAAAAATTGCACCATTATATTCGTCTCATTTTTCTCTTTAATTCCGTTATAGTCTCGACTAATTTTTTTTACTTTTTTTAGATGCCCTATATTTACATCATTGTAACAAGCTTAAATATAACAAATTTATTTGATACTTTTTTAAAAATGATAAATTACAGTGATGTGATTTACATTGACGTAATTTATCGTGATGTAATTTACATTGACGTAAAATTTAGTTTCGGTTTTTTCGGTTAATTTGGTTCCGGTTCGGTTTTTTCGGTTAATTTGGTTCCGGTTCGGTTTTTTCGGTTAATTTGGTTCCGGTTCGGTTTTTTCGGTTAATTCGGTTTCGGTTCGGTTTTTTTTTGGCTTTTTGCTCATCCCTAATTTGTAACGAGACTAAATACAACAAATTAGTTTGAATTGTTTTCGAACAATGATAAATTACATCACTATAATTATCATTGTTAGAGAAAAAAAATCAAAATAATGTGTTATATTACATCACTGTAATTTATCATTGTAATTATCATTGTTAGAGAAAAAGTAAAATAATGTGTTATATTAATTACATCATTGTAATTTATCATTGTTAGAAAAAAATTCAAAATAATGTGTTATATTTATGCTCGTTATATCGATGTTAATAATGGGCAATGAGAAAAAAAATTAAAAAAACTAATCAACATTATAACGGGAATTAAAGAGAAAATTACATCACTGTAAATAATGTGTTATGTCACCGTTAATTATGTCATTGTAAATTACTTCATTTTGTGTTACATTACTTCATTTTGTGTTACATTACTGTAATTTACCATTGTTAGAAAAAATTTCTAATTAATTTGCTATCGTTAAGCTCGTTACAATGATGTAAATACATGACATCAAAAAAATAAAAAAAAACTAGTCGAGACTATAACGAAATTAAAGAGAAAAATGAGACGAGTATAATGGTGCAATTTTTTTAAAAAAATAATATAGTATAAAAAAGTTATGAATGTTTAAAAAAAATGGGTAAACTTTATATAAATAACAAATGTCCTAAATGCCCTTAATACTAAAGACAAAGGAATTGACACGTGGCACGATCCTATACATTTACCTTTTTCAAGTAACCATTGGATGATGGTTAATGGGTTGTAACAAAAGATGAGGGTTATCAAAAATTCCATGCCATATATATATATATATATATATATATATATATATATATAGGGAGAGGTTCAAATGTTAACCCTCCCTTATATCGTTAACCCGTGTTAACCCGGCATTTTTTGCCCGAATCTTTGGTTTTTTTTCATGGTTTTTGTTATACATAAATAGGGGGGGTTTCTTTTTTGTGTTTTTGCTAATTCATCACCGTTTAGAAACTATTTACAAATGTAAGTAAATGTAATTTACTAAATGGTGATGAATTATTTACTAAATGTAAGAAAATTACATTTACTTACATTTGTAAATAATTTCTAAACGGTGATGAATTAGCAAAAACACAAAAAAGAAACCCCCCTATTTATGTATAACAAAAACCATGAAAAAAACCAAAGATTCGGGCAAAAAATGCCGGGTTAACACGGGTTAACGATATAAGGGAGGGTTAACAATGGAACCATCCCCTATATATATATATTATTAAATATATATGTGTAACGTAGAGACTAGTAAGAAACGAGCCGGCTCGTGGCTCGAATTTTTTTTTACTAGATCAAGCTCGTGCTCGAATTTTTGGTTCAAAAAAAATTTCGGCTTAGCTCGATTACAACCCAATAAGCAGATATATTTTACTTGGATGGGAGAGGTGGGGAAGGTTAAGCATAAAATTGAACAAGCCATGTCTTAGGTGTCACCCTTTAATCAACATCCGTGGACAATGCAGACGACTGGATTGAAGGGCCAAGAAGCACACCCATATGGGGTTGCATCGTAGTGGACCACCCTCCCTGTTTTTCTTACGGCCCCCTCCTCCGCCTCCTTCACCACCCTTGTTCATCAATCATAAATTTCTTCACCTTTTTTTTAATTAATTAGCCATTTTTACTCTTAATTGCATTGTCTAATTAACTATATATTGATAAAAAGGCAACCTTATTCTTTACACGAAATTTTATAAATATACCCATATATATGTAGAACTAGGTTAAAATTTCATGTATTACACAAATTGAATAAATAAATATTACACACTTTATAAAAAATGTCATATTTAAAAAAATGTATATTGAATTAGTTGAATAAAACAATGTATCAGATATATTACATAAATTTCAAATTAAATTCATTTGATTACTAGTATATTAATGATTATTTATATTAAAATATATAATATACATATCTATTTGTATATATATAATAAATAGAGGGCGGTTAACGTACAAATGAAATTAGGGTGCTAAACGTAAGAAGCCACATGAACGCGCTATGTGTATCTGGTTAAGGGCCATTATCGTCTATATAAAATTGCAGACCGTGATTTATAAAATTACAGATTGACTTTTAACACATTTAATCAAGGACCACCGGGATAATCACGTACTAATAATTACGGACTGCATTATATAACAATTACAGACCGTATTTTAACACACATAATTAAGGAAAAAATGTATAATCACGGACCACGTCATATGAAAATCACGGAGCGTCATTTAACATGCATGATCAAAGGTCCAACTGCATAATCACGTACCAATAATCACGTACCAAACATGAAATCACGGACCACGTAAAAAAATTAAAAAAACTATAACAATACTATACTCAAATTAAAGATAATAATATTCTCAATTTTATGTTGTAATTTTTTTAAAAAAAATAATAAAGCATGAAAAAGTAATTTAATTTTTAAAAAACGGGTGGAACTTGTTGTAGCATAAAAAATATGTTTATTTCTATTTTGTCCTTCCAGTTATGTTTTACGTTTGTTTTGTGAATAAAATTGTATAAAGTGAGAACTATTAGATCTTGCTCATTGACTAGTTTTATCAAAGAGTCCGCGATTCATCCTACGCTTCTCATGTTAGGAAGCATTTGTATTTGATCCGGCTTCATAATAAACAATGAGTGTCAATTAATAATTAAACTTGTCCTGTCTTCTGAAAAAAGGAAATTTTCTATCAAATAGAGTACACGCAGCATGTCAAGCCCTGGTAAGATGTCAGACATGAAAAAAAAAAAGCAAGTAGCTTAGAATTATGATAAGTATTAGCTAATATATTTGTTTCTTAGTATTAATATAAATATTAAGAATTCATTTGATGGTTGAAATTTGTATATGGGATCTCTGTTGGTAAAAAATTTTGATAAAATTGGTAAGGGGTTATATTAGTGGGGTAAGGTTCCCCTAAAAAGTCTATTTTGCCTAAAAAGGCTAAGAAGGATTTTAAAAAACTCGAAAACCGACTCAAACAAACCCCGATTGAATTCATTTTTGCATCATTGGAACCGTCTTGTCGAATTCTAAAACCCAAACCTTAAATCATAAACAATAAACCTTAATACTAAAACCAAAACTTAAAAAACAAATCTTTAAGATAAAGACAAAACTTTAAAGCTAAAAATCAAGCCCTAAAACCTAAAATCTAAATATAGTTGTTAAAACGAAAACTTAAAAGCTAATATTGTAGGGTTCGATAAAACGGTTCCAATGCCATCGAAATGAGTTCAATCGGAGTTCGTTTGGGTCGGTTTTGGAGATTTTAAAAACCCTTCTTAGCCTTCTTAGGCAAAATAGACTTTTTATTTGATCTTTCCCCTATATTAGTGGTCAAGGGAGGAAAATTGTATTGCTGTATTCCAAAGTCTATCTCCTATACAAAAGTAAAAACTGGAATGATGCAAGTCATGGTTTGCAGGAGTTTAATATTTAATTCATTTTTTTTTCTATTAGAACTCAAAATAACTTATTTTTTTTATTTTTTTATTATTTTTATCATTTAATATTTTTTTATTTTTATTTTTAGAATTTATTTTAAAAATAAGCAAGGCGTACAGTCGTATCCTTCTATCAGCATTTGATGTAGATATGTACCAGTGAATTATAACATTATGTCAACACATCGACCCCAAAAATGTTATTTGTCTATCATTATTATTCTACCTCCAAAAGCCATTATTTTTATCAATTATATACACACACAAAATGTAATTTATTTTAAGGGTATTTTAGTGATAACTATCACCTTTTTAAATCATATTCTCTAAGACCAAACAAAATAATGGCCTCTTGATCTACTTTAAATGCATTATATTGAAATTTATTTAGGAATGGCAATTGGGATGTACCAGTGAATTATAACATTATGTCAACACATCGACCCCAAAAATGTTATTTGTCTATCATTATTATTCTACGTCCAAAAGCCATTATTTTTATCAATTATATACACACACAAAATGTAATTTATTTTAAGGGTATTTTAGTGATAACTATCACCTTTTTAAATCGCATTCTCTAAGACCCGGTGTTGTAAAACTCGGCCTACTCGGCGAGTACTTGGAACTCGGACCTTGGCCGAACCGATTTTCTCCTACTCGGCCAGACCAACTCGGACTCGGTCAAACTCGGTCCAACTCGGGCCTACTCAGTCCAACTCGGGCCTACTCGGACCAACTCGGGCCTACTCGGACCAACTCGGCCAAAAAGAGTCGGTCAAACTCGGAAAAAATCTGTCAAACTCGGATCAACTCGGACCTACTCGGCCAACTCGGACCTACTCGGCCAACTCGGACCAACTCGGTTTTTCGCTATTTTTTACCAATTTTCCCTGTTTTTCACTAGTTTTTATTGTTTTTCACCAATTAGTGTTTTATTTTCCTATATATATTTAATTTCTATTGATATTCACTATATATGTTATATATACTAGTAAACATATGATATTTGATATATATATAATTTTTTAAAAATTATTTTTTTTATCATTTACCGTATCCGGGTACTCTCCGCCTAGGCCGAGTACTCGCAACTCCCCAGTCGACCGACCTGGTAGCGCATAGCGATTTCTCTAACCATGCTAAGACCAAACAAAATAATGGCCTCTTGATCTACTTTAAATGCATTATATTGAAATTTATTTAGGAATGATAATGGGCCGGGTTCGGAGAGGGTATTGCTAATCTCAGTCACATTCCAATTGTAAAAATGTGTCCCATATCGGGCCCATTACCCTTCGGGTATCTATCGGGTAATTATACATCGGGTATCGGGATATCCATTAGTTTATTAAATATATTTTTTGTGATTTTCAGAGTACATTTGTATAATATTAATTTTATATAATGTTGTTGTTTAATTATAAAAATAAATTAGAATAATATAATATCAATAACATAAAATATAAACAAAATAAATATAGATATTATGACATATAACTTTCAAAAGATGATAATGTAAACTGTTAGTTTAATATTCAAACTGAAATTTCATATTTAAAACAACATGATTACTTTTTAAATAATAAAGTTGATACTTGCTTTCAAATATAAAATAATAAGATAAAAGTTGATTTTGCTTTGATCTTTCATTAAAAGACTTATGCTTTAGAAAAGAAAATTAAAAAATATTAACAAAATATTACGAGTATTATTTCGGGTATTACTTCGGGTAAGTGGGCCGATATTCCTTAATTCCATACCCGTACCCGAACCTGCAAAAAAAATATTTTTTTGATCTCATACCTGGTCCCATACCCTAATATTCAGGCCAATGCCCGGCCATAAAGTTTTGGGCTTCGGGTTTTCCCACAAGGTATGTGTTATTTTGCCATCCCAAAATTTATTTAAACACATTCATTTAACTAGCTAGTGTAGATGCCTTGTTCATGTAACTAGTATAAGCTTTTTGTTACAATTTAACAACCCACATACAATCTAAACGGTTATTATCAACCATATTGAATCTAGATTCAAAGATCAAATGCTTTTTTTTCCCTATAGAAACATTAATTATACTGGAAGTAAAAACAATAAAATTCTTAGTTTATGATTTAATTTAGCTTTTTAAAATATAATATTTAAGATTTAAATAACAAAATGTCAACCATCGAAAAACAAAATGAGCCCACAATATTACTTTAAGCTCCACACATAATTTTTTCTTTTTATAATCAGAATTAGATACTAAGATCATCTATACAAAGAGTCGTGATAAAAGTTACATAAATTGTTTTCTTCTTTCCACTTGTAATATTATATCGAGTAAAATGTCATTTTAATCCCTATGGTTTGACAACTTTTGTCATTTTATTTCAATAGTTTAAATTTTGCAATTTTGGTCACTGTGGTTTCATTTTATTGTCATTTTGGTCATTATGGTTTTCATTTTATTATCATTTTAGTCCAATTAACTTAAACCTTTTGGACTAAAATGACAAAAATTACTAAACCACATGGACAAAAATGACGATAAAATGAAACCTTAATGGCCAAAATGACAAAATTTAAACTATTGGACTAAAATGACAAAAGTTGTTAAACCATGGGGACTAAAATGACATTTACTCTATTATATCTTATCTTCTCTTTTTAAATTACATTTCACATTTGAAAAAACTCTTTATACATCTCTATCACTATCACTTGACTGTTTACCTGACGCCTACGAGGCATCGTTTTTCTGTCACTAGATATAATATAAGTTATTCCTTAAAAAAACAATATTGAATATCTTTCAATAAGGTGATATTTTACAATATAATGTTTTGATTGTGTATAATGTCGCACCTCGAGAAATCCCGTCCCTTCTGGGGCGCGAGCAACAACAGATTGTCAGGATCGCAGTCTCCTGTCACACAACAAGCGAGACCTATATGTCCGGTTTCATATGTTCATCCAATAACTTGGATAAAACAGTTTGGTAAAATCAGAGTTGCGGAAATAAAGTATATGTAAACAAAGCAGTTGAACATTCATAGTTTGCGGAAGCGTTAATTTAAAACAGTTTTCAGAATGATTAGTAACAATAGTTGCGGAAGCGAATAAAGTAGTATGACAATACATAAGTAACAAAATCAAAAGTTTAAAGATTATCAAATGGCCTAAGACACTACAGTAGATGCATGGACTCCATCCTAGCATCCTATCCTCAAGTGCGTGCCTTAGTTACCTGAGAAAACATGCGAGTAAAAGGTCAACACAAAGGTTGGTGAGAGCACATGTTAGTAATCAGCAGTAAACATCAAATGTTTAAAGTAAATGTTTAACAGGTCTATTTTTCAATACAATGCAATACCAATTGATAGTTAGTCAATATGTGTTATACCATATGCGGGTTCGCAACCGAAGCTAACATGATGCCTCCCGCCATATCCATCCAAGATATGGCAAATGTTGTTTGGTCAATTATGCACTGTTCCGACCTCCAGTCGGGGTGGCCATACGGCTCGCAACAGTGGGGCTTGCCAGGCCCAAATAGTACTATTCAGAATTACCACGCTAAGCGCAACGCGCTATTAACGGTTTGAGGTGTGTTTAATGAGGACTTATCAGTTTGTGGATGAATGCCACACATATGCATAAACGATATTAGCATGTACAAAAATTACCAAAAGTGTGTAAGTTGTTCAAAAGCAGTTGTATGCAATGTTTTCTCCCCCAAAGGTAGAAAATGTAAAAAGGGGCCGTGAACTCAAATATAGGTGTGAGTATGTGTTTTGTGGTGTGTTGTAATCCATACAACTCCAAGTGTCGGTGTGCTCAACCGAGTGCGTGTGTGCTAACTAGTGAGACTCGACGAATCGTTGGTGACACGATTGTTGTGTTTATGTGCCTTGATGCACATAAGACACCAAAATGCATCCTCTGACTCTAATCACATAAGTTATTATTTTTAGAAAGTTTCCAATTTAGGAAGGTGTGGTTATGAAATCCCATTTCATAAAGCTAATAAGTTCCAATATGATCATAAAACACGTTTAAACCCTTAATACATGTTGTTTGCGCATAAATCACCATTTATGCCGTTTTGCCCAAATAAAGTTTCCTAAAATAGTAAGTACTTGTTTAAAAGCTCATTTTCACAAATCAAGGTTTCCCAATATGTTAGAAATCATTTCTAAACGTATTTCGACAATCACAGTTCATCAAAACCCTTTAAAACATCAAAAGCCCTCTTTTGATTTTTAAAAGTTTCCATAAATAGCAAGTTTTCACCAAAATCATGTTTTTGACAAAATCAAATATCCCAATGTGTTTCTAAACACTCCAATACACATTTAACAACATCTAGACATGTCTAACATGTCTAGATCGTCACAAATTTAAGACTTGCAACATAAAAGTTTCCTTTTATGGCAAGTGTACCAAAATCATCACCAAATGAAACAATAACTCAACAAAACTCAAATCTAACATTCTAATACTATCAAATCAGTAAATCCATAACAATAACACACAAAATCACCAACAAATTTGTGCTCGATGGTTATTTGGAGTTGCATGTGGGTTTTCACCCATTGCATGTACGATCTAACTAAAGATAAGCAAGATAAACTACCTTAGAAGCTTAGATTCAGTGCAGATGGCTACTGATGATGAAGTTCCAGTGGGTTGATGGTTGCTCCAAGCTTCTCGATGGCTTCCAAGACCTTCCTTGTGCTTCAAAGGCTCCAAATGACCCACCAATGAAAGGGATAGCTCCAAGGATGCTACCAGGGGGATTAGAGGCTGATATCAGTGGGTTTTGGTCGCAAATAGATGTGAGAGTTCGAGTGAATTGCAAAGGAGCCGGGTAGAAATGAGATGGGGTTGATTATAAAGAAATTTTGATCTGCATGGCCTTCGCGTACCGCGAAGGCCGATCAAAATTCTTTACCGCGTACCGCGATGGAATTCAGGAGTCTCGACTCCCGGTTTGCTTCGCGTACCGCGAAGCCTTTCGCCGAGGAACCGTCGCGTACCGCGATGAGTCCACTTCCTTGTTTTTCGATTTCGTTGACACGATTTTGCTCGTACTTGATTTCTAACGTTTATCCTAAACACCTAATGCACGTTTAGCACATAATCATGTAATAACATATAAGTTTGATCACCAACGTTCGTGAGACTCGTGTGTGTTTCGATAATTCCTTGAATTATCTTTGATTCTTTGTGTTTGTGCTACGAACCGTTTGCATGCTTGATTAACCATAATCAACATGTATTTCCACAATCCCATTATGTTTGTGTTTGCCACGCTTGGTTTCCAAAACCAATGTGCAATGTACGATTCGATAGTTCCTCGAACTATCGTTTCGTTGTTGTTTGTGTTCAACTCATCTAATTAAACATGATTAAATGAAATGCAACAAGTATGAATGTGAAATGTAAAGAATATAAGGGTTGCAATTTACCTGAAATTGTCGGGTGTCACATCATCCCCTTGTTGAAAGAAATTTCGTCCCTAAATTTGGTTGTTGTTGGTAGTGTTTGAGAAGCAAGAGTGTTTGAGAAATAAAAAATTTTCTGGTTGTCACATCATCCCCTTGTTGAAAGAAATTTCGTCCCGAAATTTATTTGTTATTGTCAGCGTTTGACGTTGTTGTCACACCCCGAGCCGGCGGGATTGGATCGGAGTCCCCGCCGGGCGGAGGGTTCCCGGGGCGTGATATCGTGGATGATAATCATGATGATCAGATTGTTTACATAGCATCAACGTTTAAGAATATCTAAAGCACAATCAAATGATATATAGGATTACAAAGTTAAATTACAATAGCAATGTTCTGCAATTTAACTAAGTAAACCTAACCAAAAGAATAATGTATATATCTTGTATATGTACAAGATATCAAAAGTAATAAGTATCATCAACAAAAGATGTGCTTCTCCAAAAGTCTACTAGGTCCTCTATCTGGGCAGCCTAGTATGCATATCCAAAAGCTTAAGTTTAAACCTGTTCTTCACCTGAGAAAGCATGTAAAAAGATCAAGTCAACACAACGGTTGGTGAGTTCATATAGTTTATAAGTTTAAAAATAGTTTCACAAACCTCCTTCGGTAAAACCTTAACCTCATTAACTCCACCTGTAATATCCAAGTCGGTATGCTTATATATAGGGCATATGTAAGGGAACAAGCCCTAGCCAACATCCCACCACATACTAACCCGGATATGACATTGTTGTTAATAATAATTAAGCATTTTACCTACCAAACAACTCAATCCTCATCAAAGCCTTTGTTATCTGTTTCAAAGTTTTCATGTCTATTGTATTCGTAAGTGTTAGTTCTCATCATGTTTATCAAGCATCATAGATTCACACACACATAGTTTAGCAATTACATATCTCCTATAAGCAGATAAAAGCTCTGGAATACCAGAAGTTTAGCAATTACATGTCTCTTATATAGATAACAGCTTAGCATTCAACAAGTTCATGTTTAGCCTTTACATACCTCTTATAAGCCGACAAAAGCTCTGGAATACCAGACGTTTAGCAATTATATGTCCCTTATAACCAGGTAATAGCCCCATAACGTTACGTTTATGTTTAGCCTTTACATACCTCATATAAGCCGACACAAGCTCTGGAATACCAGACGTTTAGCAATTACGTGTCCCTTATAACCAGGTAATAGCTTAGAATCGATACTTTCATGTTTAGCCTTTACATACCTCATATAAGCCGACAAAAGCTCTGGAATACCAGACGTTTAGCAATTACATGTCCCTTATAACCAGGTAATAGCTGAGTATCATTATGTATATGTTATTACATGTATCTCACCCCATAGTTACAAGCTCTGGAATACCAGACGTTTAGCAATTACGTAGACTATGGTTAGATACATGTATGATGGCCTAGGAGCATGTAATAGTTTCCAAACATCATATCTCATGTAATAGTATCAAGTCTCATGTAATAGTATCAAGTCTCATGTAATTGAATCAAGTATCATGTAATTGAATCTAGCTTCATGTGATTGTATCAAGTCTCATGTAATTAAATCAAGTATCATGTATTTGTATCATGTCTCATGTAATTGAATTACATCTCATGTAATTGAATCAAGTATCATGTACTTGTATCATGTCTCATGTAATTGAATCATATCTCATGTAATTAAATCAAGTATCATGTATTTGTATCATGTCTCATGTAATTGAATCATATCTCATGTAATTAAATCAAGTCTCATGTAATTGTATCAAGTATCGTGTAATTGTATCAAGTAATCAACAATTGATTTTAAGCATCAAGCTTAAAGTAAAGGTTTCCATCATAAGTAATCATGTTTATGTTTAAAGCATTAAATAACATTTCAATAAAAAGTTTAACATGCTTCTCAGTCCCGAAGTAAAACAAACAAGTTTGAAAGGGGACAATGAACTCACTTGGTGTCCTTGGTAGTTGACTATGTATAATAAGAAAGCACGCTCTCTTTGTTTGCACTTGATATTATGTTCGCGCTCCTGTATTGATTTCATAGGGTTGTAGTGTGTAAGTATAAGTTTGTAAGAGTTCGTTGAGTGTGTAAGTATTAGTGTTAAGGTTGACCAATATACGCGAGTATTGTTCATTATCCGGCCCAATCTTATTAATTTGTGAAATAAAGTGTTAGATTTTCTTCATTATTCGATTCCTCATACATGTTTGTTAATCATATCGTAACATTTGTATACAAAGCTTTTAACCCTTTAGGTAGGTGGTTTAAAACTTGTTATTTCTTTATAACAAATAAAATGTCTATATTATAAAGGTGTTTGTTCATTGTTTCCATCGTTTCTAGCATTCATTCATAAGTTTATCAATTAGTTAAAATCCATTGGGCCGGATAACTTGTTGAATCAATTGTCATGTAATTTGGGCCTAGTAGATATAGGTGGGTGGACCAACTTGGTGTATTGGGCCGATTGAATATGGGCCGGTTATCAAGCATGGGCCAAAATAAACACATAGGCCCATGACATGTTCTTGACCCAATTAATGAGCCTCAACCGTTAGGATTTAAACACCCATGTTTATGGGTTTATATGTGGGTCGACTAAGGGTATTGGTCGACAGAAAATCTCTTGGCCGATTTAAAAGGCTGTTGGGCCCAGCATTTGATTTGGGCCAAAACTAGGTGGTCTTTGGTCTGGTGTCACACTTGTGAGTCCAAATGAGCAAGTGGGCTGATACATGTAATATTGGACCGAGACAATCTCATTGGGCCCGAGAAATAGGTTGGACCGGTTGGACATAAATTAAGTTAATATCTTGGATTTAGTTGTTGTGATTATGGGCTGATGAGGGTGTTTGGGTCAGTCAACATTTACGGCCAAATCAAGGGTAAGTCTTGGGTCGAAGACTTTGAGGCAGATGATCACACATAACATACTTAATATACATATATCCTTGGACCGTATCCATTATGCGTGAGCCCAATAACTGAAGTGGCCCAAATGAAATTTTTAGCTAGGTTTCGTAATCTTGGCAGGGGAATTAAAATGGACAGCCTATGGTAGCGAGCCTTCTGGATGCAGACAGTAGGTTCGGTGTTCATGGTGTTCAAGGATCGGACCACCAAGGTTCGCAGCTAGGTTCGCCGGAGTCGGGGGTTCGGGTGACTTCCAATGGTACGGCTGCTCATCAAGGTTCGTGGCACTCCAAGGTTCGTAGGCCAAGGAAGAAGGTTCGCGGTTCTAGCCGATGGTTCGTGGTGCTGTTGGATAGTTCGGCTGAAGAATGGTTCGCTGCATGGAGGTTCGGTGGTAGGTGGAGCCAACAGGGTTCGCCCCTTTTTAAAAGGGTTCGGCCACGACACCTGGAGGCTCGGCCAACTGGGGTTGGCTCACGACCTGCACTCCATCATCTTCAACCTTGGATCAAGTGACCTTGGTTGATTCCCATTACTATACTTACACGACAGAAGATCCCAAGATGCAAAAGATTCGAACGAAGGCGACCTAGGACCGGTTTTATATAGATGGTTCGATTTACACATAGAAAACCCTAATTTCAGCAACTTTCCACGCATCATACCTCAAAATCAGTCGGCCAAACTCTTAGATCAGCTGTACTTCCTTGTAGAGAACGTTGAGGGCTACGCGTGGGCGCAAAAATCACTTAAATTGGTTGAGTAACGAAGGAGATATGGAAGCTTGAAGATCAACAATGGTGGTATTTTCTAGAGAGAGATAGAACCGGAAATGGTGAGGTAGAGAGAGAGAGGGCTGATTAAAATGAGAGAAAACACTCTCATTTGATGTTTTTATACCCCGAGGGTATTCGGGTCCGTTTCGGTTGCTCAGTTCGCGTTTTCGTCGCGTAACCGGATTTTTACGCGTATAATTAGTAATTTAAATAAAAAGAGTTTATTCTTAATAAGTTAAAGGTTATTTATTTGTAAAAAAATTATTTCTAAATATCGTAGTGTTTATTTATTTTTCGAATTACAATAATTTACGCGTTTTATTAAATTTCGCGTTTCGTTAATTCTTTTCGCAATTTATTAAAATAGTTAACTTTAAATTATTTTATGATGAGTTTCAAAATTGTAAAATAAGAAATATTATATTTCTTTAAATTTATGTTCGTACGTGTCGTTATTCGTTTTCATCAGATCGCGTCACCATCGCGCGTATTCGTTCGAATCGTCATTCGAACGAACACGTCGATGGTTTGACTTTCTGATTCTTGTTTTCTACTATTAAGTCATTATTTCAGAACGTTAAACTATCAGAATCATTCGTACAGATCGTCACCTATACGAATAATTCATCGGTTTAGCATTCCGTAACAATAACCGCTATAGTTTCGTTTTGTTTAACCTCACATACGTATATACACAATAGTATCACATCAAGTATTTATGTTTCAACACTGTGTTGTCTGAAATGTTTCAGACTGTTAAACCCTAAGGTTTCAGTCAAATTCAGACAATCGTATAATAGTTTCATGTTAATCAAATGTATAAATAGTCTAAACATAGTTTAACGAAATGTGTACCTGAATTACTGTACATGTTTACTGTTACGATCACTATTCCGGCACGCGTACGGCACTGATGTTACAGTCTCCCCTTGTTAGAGAAATTTCGTCCCGAAATTTAAGACTCGTTATCCGGTACGACTTCCTCGACAAAGAGTTGGGGATACTTGTTTCTCATGTGATCTTCACGTTCCCAAGTAAACTCAGGTCCGCGCCTTGAGTTCCAACGAACTTTAACTATAGGAATACGGCTTCGCCTCAGTTTCTTAACTTTACAATCCATGATTTCTAACGGTTCTTCAACAAAACGTAAGTTTTCATCCAATTGAATTTCTTCAACCGGTATGATAAGAGTTTCATCGGCTAAGCATTTCTTCAAGTTTGAGACGTGAAACACGTCATGTACACCACTAAGTTCATCGGGTAAGCTTAATCTGTACGCCACAGGACCAATACGTTCGCTGATTTCAAACGGTCCTACGTATCGTGGTGTTAGTTTGCCTTTCTTTGTGAATCGAACTACACCCTTCCATGGGGAAACCTTCAACATGACACGGTCTCCCACTTGGAATTCTAACGGCTTGCGCCGTTTATCAGCATAGCTCTTTTGTCTGCTTCGGGTTGCTTGCAGTCTTTGTTGTATCTGAGCAATCTTGTCTGTAGTTTCTTGTATAAGTTCTGGCCCAGTGATACGATTATCTCCTACCTCTGACCAACAGATCGGTGACCGACATTTCCGGCCATAAAGAGCTTCGAATGGGGCACAACCGATGCTGCTGTGATAACTGTTGTTGTAAGAGAACTCGATTAGTGGCAAGTGAGAATCCCAATTACCACCGAAGTCTAGAACACAAGTTCTCAACATGTCCTCCAGGGTTTGAATAGTACGTTCACTTTGACCATCCGTTTGTGGATGATAAGCTGTACTCAAGTTTAATTGCGTCCCTAGAGATTTTTGCAATGATTGCCATAACCTTGATGTAAATCTGTTATCACGATCTGAAATGATAGACAATGGCACACCATGGCGTACCACTATCTCATCGATGTAAAGCTTCGCTAGTTTATCCATTGTGTAAGTTTCTCGCATTGGCAAGAAATGAGCAGACTTGGTTAATCGGTCAACGATAACCCAAATGGTATCATGTCCACTGGAAGTGCGGGGTAGCTTGGTAACAAAGTCCATAGCTATTTGTTCCCACTTCCAAAGTGGAATTTCAGGCTGTTCCAGTAAACCTGAAGGTTTCTGGTGTTCTGCCTTTACTTTAGCACACGTAAGGCATCTACCAACATACTCTGCTATGTCTTTCTTCATACCCGGCCACCAATAAAATGCACGTAAGTCTTGGTACATTTTATCAACACCAGGATGCACAGAGTACTTGGTCTTGTGTGCTTCATCAAAAATAAGTTTCCTTAACTCATCTACTGCAGGAATCCAGATACGATCCTTGAAGTAAACGAGTCCATCAGGTTTTGTCTCCAATTGTTTCTCCACACCGCAATCAAGTTCTTTCTTCAAGTTTTCTCGTTCAATCACTTCTTGTTGTGCTTGTATGATGTTGTCGTGTAAGCTTGTCTGCACAGTCATTCCCATTGCTCTGACGCGCAAGGGTTTGACTCTTTCCTTCCGGCTCAAGGCATCAGCAACAACGTTTGCCTTGCCCGGATGGTACTTGATCACACAGTCATAGTCATTCAGAAGCTCAACCCAACGTCGCTGCCACATGTTGAGTTCCTTCTGATCAAAAATGTGTTGCAGACTTTTGTGATCTGTATATATGGTACACTTGGTTCCATATAGGTAATGCCTCCAGATCTTTAGTGCAAACACCACTGCTCCCAGTTCTAGATCATGAGTAGTGTAGTTCTTCTCATGAATCTTTAGTTGTCTCGAAGCGTAAGCAATGACTTTGTCCCGCTGCATAAGTACACAGCCAAGTCCCTGATGAGATGCATCACAATAAACAACAAAGTCATCACAACCATCTGGGAGGGATAAGATCGGAGCATCACATAGCTTTTGTTTCAATGTCTGAAAGGCTTCTTCTTGCCTTTGTTCCCAAACGAACGGCTCGCTTTTCTGTGTTAGCTTTGTGAGTGGCAGAGCTATCTTAGAAAAATTCGAGATGAACCTTCTGTAATAGCCTGCCAGGCCTAGAAAAGAACGTATCTCCGTAGGTGTCTTCGGAGTGTCCCAATCTTTTATTGCCTCGATCTTGGCAGGATCAACGTGAATTCCCTCATTGTTAACGTGTCCTAGGAATTGAACCTCCTTTAACCAAAACTCACACTTAGAGAATTTGGCATAGAGCTTCTCTTCCTTTAACAGTTCCAAGATCGTTCTAAGGTGTTGCTCGTGCTCTGCTTTGCTTTTAGAATAGATCAATATGTCATCAATGAACACAATAACAAATTGGTCTAAATACGGCTTACACACACGATTCATGAGATCCATGAAAACCGCGGGTGCATTCGTCAAACCAAAAGGCATCACCATGAACTCGTAATGCCCGTATCTGGTACGAAACGCCGTCTTCGGTATGTCTTCGTCTTGTACTCTGAGCTGATGGTATCCGGAACGTAGATCGATCTTCGAAAAGTATTGAGCTTCTTGCAATTGATCAAACAAATCATCAATCCTCGGTAATGGATACCGATTCTTGATGGTTAGTTTGTTTAACTCCCTGTAGTCTATGCACATCCGAAAGGATCCATCCTTCTTTTTCACGAACAGAACCGGAGCTCCCCAAGGTGAGTAGCTCGGGCGGATGAAACCTTTATCAAGCAGTTCCTGTAGTTGGTTAGATAATTCCTGCATCTCCGAAGGTGCTAATCTATAAGGAGATTTAGCAACAGGCGTTGCTCCAGGAATCAGATCGATAAGAAACTCTACCGGTCGCACAGGTGGCAAACCAGGTAAATCCTCCGGAAATACTTCAGGATATTCCTTCACTATCGGTACGTCTTGTATTGTTTTCTTGTCTTTGTCCTTCTCCACCACATGAGCCAAGAATGCTATGCACTTCTTTTGCAGACACTTACGCGCTTTTATGCATGAAATGATCTTTACGTTTCTCTTTGCTTGATCCCCCTGAACTTCCAATACACGATCATCCGTTACTGGAATCCGAAGTAGCTTCTCGGAACAGACGACTTCCACTCGATTGAGTGAGAGCCAATCCATCCCCACGATGATATCGAAACTACCCAACTCCATCGGTAACAAGTCGATGGAAAATGTATGATCTATAAGTGTAAGTGGGCAGTTCCTAAGTATAGTGCTAACAGTAACTTGTTTTCCATTCGCTACCTCAATAATGTATGGAGAATCTAAAGTTTCCTCAGTAAGGCTAAGTTGTCGTGCAAAATCAGATGAAATAAAGCTCTGTTCTGCACCAGTATCAAATAGTATAGATGCATAAGAGTCATGTAAAAGAAATGTACCAGTGACCACATTAGGGTCCTGACGTGCAGCATTGGCTCCGATAACAAAAGCTCGTCCGCGAGGTGCTTGTGCTCCAGGTTGCACTTTCTTCGGACAGTTACGGGAGAAATGACCCATTTCCCCGCAGTTGTAGCATCCTCTGTTGTTTTTGTTGACCGGGTTCTGTGGTGGTGGTGGTGGAGGTAGTGCTCTTGTTGCAGTGTTGGTAGCCTGATTTACCGCAAAGCGGCATTTGTTCACCCAGTGGCTAAACCGGCCACAATTCGTGCACTTCCTGCATTGAGCACCAGCAGGATGATGATACTTGCAGTTTGTGCACTGGGGATATTCCCCTCCATAACCCCTAGTAGTAGGGTTGACAGGTGTTGCAGGTGCCTGTCTCAAAGGAGTGACGGCCGCATAGTTCTTTACGACCTTCTGTTTCTTTTTCTGGTGGTACTCGGGTTTCTTTGATGTTGTCTCCTTGGCTTTTCCAGCTTCATCTTTTAAAACTCCAGACTTTACCATTACTTTGGTAAGCTTAGCAGAGAGGGAAATGGCTGACTCCAAAGTAGCAGGATATGAAGCCAGTACAACGCTTTGTATACATGAAGGTAATCCTGCCACATAGCGATCATTTAGTTTCTCCAAGGTCGGTACCATTTCTGGCACCAGGGCTACCAGTTCATGATAGCGGTTGGTAAAAGTCATATGATCAGCTCCTTTCATCTCATGATTCGAGAGCTCAATCTCCAGTTCTTGTAGTTCATGTTTCGGGCAAAACTCATTCCTCAGAAGAAGCTTAAATTCTGCCCAGGGCATCGTCATTGCTTCATCTCTTCCCTTAGCCCTGATCTGTGCGTTCCACCATGTTAGAGCTCGCTTGCTGAATGAACCTGCTGCATAGCGAACCTTATGGTGTTCTGGACAGCTGCTAATGTCCAGGGTGTTCTCCATTTTCTCTAGCCATTGGATTAATCCAACAGCTCCTTCAACTCCAGTGAAGCTAGGAGGTTTGCATCCTACAAAGGACTTGTAGGAGCAGTCAGACGTATGGCTAGTGTTTCCACTAGCTTCTCCTGTAGTATGACCAGAAGTGTTGCCATGGCCCTGGATCCTGTTTATCATCTCTGGGATGACCTCTTTCAGTTGGCTTGTCAGTTGGGTACTCAGCAGTGTCGCCAAGGCGATGGTAGCAGGATCTAATGTCTGAGCAGTGCTTGAACCTGGTGGTGGAGAGTGCGGAGGAGGTGGAGGTGGCGGTGGTGAATCCGGTGGTGATGGTGTCGATGAGTGAGGGGCAGAGACTTGCGGAGTAGGTTGTTTTCTCGGCGGCATTCTAATCATAACCAAAAGAATTTGGTAAGTGCAATGATCGAATGCAGAAAACATAATGCAAACTTAAGTCTTAAGTTCTCTACATGTGGGTCCCTATGTTATAGTCTAGGCCAAACCGTTTAAGTAGATGACCTATTATTCTCTATAACCTTGAGCTCTGATACCAATCTGTCACACCCCGAGCCGGCGGGATTGGATCGGAGTCCCCGCCGGGCGGAAGGTTCCCGGGGCGTGATATCGTGGATGATAATCATGATGATCAGATTGTTTACATAGCATCAACGTTTAAGAATATCTAAAGCACAATCAAATGATATATAGGATTACAAAGTTAAATTACAATAGCAATGTTCTGCAATTTAACTAAGTAAACCTAACCAAAAGAATAATGTATATATCTTGTATATGTACAAGATATCAAAAGTAATAAGTATCATCAACAAAAGATGTGCTTCTCCAAAAGTCTACTAGGTCCTCTATCTGGGCAGCCTAGTATGCATATCCAAAAGCTTAAGTTTAAACCTGTTCTTCACCTGAGAAAGCATGTAAAAAGATCAAGTCAACACAACGGTTGGTGAGTTCATATAGTTTATAACTTTAAAAATAGTTTCACAAACCTCCTTCGGTAAAACCTTAACCTCATTAACTCCACCTGTAATATCCAAGTCGGTATGCTTATATATAGGGCATATGTAAGGGAACAAGCCCTAGCCAACATCCCACCACATACTAACCCGGATATGACATTGTTGTTAATAATAATTAAGCATTTTACCTACCAAACAACTCAATCCTCATCAAAGCCTTTGTTATCTGTTTCAAAGTTTTCATGTCTATTGTATTCGTAAGTGTTAGTTCTCATCATGTTTATCAAGCATCATAGATTCACACACACATAGTTTAGCAATTACATATCTCCTATAAGCAGATAAAAGCTCTGGAATACCAGAAGTTTAGCAATTACATGTCTCTTATATAGATAACAGCTTAGCATTCAACAAGTTCATGTTTAGCCTTTACATACCTCTTATAAGCCGACAAAAGCTCTGGAATACCAGACGTTTAGCAATTATATGTCCCTTATAACCAGGTAATAGCCCCATAACGTTACGTTTATGTTTAGCCTTTACATACCTCATATAAGCCGACACAAGCTCTGGAATACCAGACGTTTAGCAATTACGTGTCCCTTATAACCAGGTAATAGCTTAGAATCGATACTTTCATGTTTAGCCTTTACATACCTCATATAAGCCGACAAAAGCTCTGGAATACCAGACGTTTAGCAATTACATGTCCCTTATAACCAGGTAATAGCTGAGTATCATTATGTATATGTTATTACATGTATCTCACCCCATAGTTACAAGCTCTGGAATACCAGACGTTTAGTAATTACGTAGACTATGGTTAGATACATGTATGATGGCCTAGGAGCATGTAATAGTTTCCAAACATCATATCTCATGTAATAGTATCAAGTCTCATGTAATAGTATCAAGTCTCATGTAATTGAATCAAGTATCATGTAATTGAATCTAGCTTCATGTGATTGTATCAAGTCTCATGTAATTAAATCAAGTATCATGTATTTGTATCATGTCTCATGTAATTGAATTACATCTCATGTAATTGAATCAAGTATCATGTACTTGTATCATGTCTCATGTAATTGAATCATATCTCATGTAATTAAATCAAGTATCATGTATTTGTATCATGTCTCATGTAATTGAATCATATCTCATGTAATTAAATCAAGTCTCATGTAATTGTATCAAGTATCGTGTAATTGTATCAAGTAATCAACAATTGATTTTAAGCATCAAGCTTAAAGTAAAGGTTTCCATCATAAGTAATCATGTTTATGTTTAAAGCATTAAATAACATTTCAATAAAAAGTTTAACATGCTTCTCAGTCCCGAAGTAAAACAAACAAGTTTGAAAGGGGACAATGAACTCACTTGGTGTCCTTGGTAGTTGACTATGTATAATAAGAAAGCACGCTCTCTTTGTTTGCACTTGATATTATGTTCGCGCTCCTGTATTGATTTCATAGGGTTGTAGTGTGTAAGTATAAGTTTGTAAGAGTTCGTTGAGTGTGTAAGTATTAGTGTTAAGGTTGACCAATATACGCGAGTATTGTTCATTATCCGGCCCAATCTTATTAATTTGTGAAATAAAGTGTTAGATTTTCTTCATTATTCGATTCCTCATACATGTTTGTTAATCATATCGTAACATTTGTATACAAAGCTTTTAACCCTTTAGGTAGGTGGTTTAAAACTTGTTATTTCTTTATAACAAATAAAATGTCTATATTATAAAGGTGTTTGTTCATTGTTTCCATCGTTTCTAGCATTCATTCATAAGTTTATCAATTAGTTAAAATCCATTGGGCCGGATAACTTGTTGAATCAATTGTCATGTAATTTGGGCCTAGTAGATATAGGTGGGTGGACCAACTTGGTGTATTGGGCCGATTGAATATGGGCCGGTTATCAAGCATGGGCCAAAATAAACACATAGGCCCATGACATGTTCTTGACCCAATTAATGAGCCTCAACCGTTAGGATTTAAACACCCATGTTTATGGGTTTATATGTGGGTCGACTAAGGGTATTGGTCGACAGAAAATCTCTTGGCCGATTTAAAAGGCTGTTGGGCCCAGCATTTGATTTGGGCCAAAACTAGGTGGTCTTTGGTCTGGTGTCACACTTGTGAGTCCAAATGAGCAAGTGGGCTGATACATGTAATATTGGACCGAGACAATCTCATTGGGCCCGAGAAATAGGTTGGACCGGTTGGACATAAATTAAGTTAATATCTTGGATTTAGTTGTTGTGATTATGGGCTGATGAGGGTGTTTGGGTCAGTCAACATTTACGGCCAAATCAAGGGTAAGTCTTGGGTCGAAGACTTTGAGGCAGATGATCACACATAACATACTTAATATACATATATCCTTGGACCGTATCCATTATGCGTGAGCCCAATAACTGAAGTGGCCCAAATGAAATTTTTAGCTAGGTTTCGTAATCTTGGCAGGGGAATTAAAATGGACAGCCTATGGTAGCGAGCCTTCTGGATGCAGACAGTAGGTTCGGTGTTCATGGTGTTCAAGGATCGGACCACCAAGGTTCGCAGCTAGGTTCGCCGGAGTCGGGGGTTCGGGTGACTTCCAATGGTACGGCTGCTCATCAAGGTTCGTGGCACTCCAAGGTTCGTAGGCCAAGGAAGAAGGTTCGCGGTTCTAGCCGATGGTTCGTGGTGCTGTTGGATAGTTCGGCTGAAGAATGGTTCGCTGCATGGAGGTTCGGTGGTAGGTGGAGCCAACAGGGTTCGCCCCTTTTTAAAAGGGTTCGGCCACGACACCTGGAGGCTCGGCCAACTGGGGTTGGCTCACGACCTGCACTCCATCATCTTCAACCTTGGATCAAGTGACCTTGGTTGATTCCCATTACTATACTTACACGACAGAAGATCCCAAGATGCAAAAGATTCGAACGAAGGCGACCTAGGACCGGTGTTATATAGATGGTTCGATTTACACATAGAAAACCCTAATTTCAGCAACTTTCCACGCATCATACCTCAAAATCAGTCGGCCAAACTCTTAGATCAGCTGTACTTCCTTGTAGAGAACGTTGAGGGCTACGCGTGGGCGCAAAAATCACTTAAATTGGTTGAGTAACGAATGAGATATGGAAGCTTGAAGATCAACAATGGTGGTATTTTCTAGAGAGAGATAGAACCGGAAATGGTGAGGTAGAGAGAGAGAGGGCTGATTAAAATGAGAGAAAACACTCTCATTTGATGTTTTTATACCCCGAGGGTATTCGGGTCCGTTTCGGTTGCTCAGTTCGCGTTTTCGTCGCGTAACCGGATTTTTACGCGTATAATTAGTAATTTAAATAAAAAGAGTTTATTCTTAATAAGTTAAAGGTTATTTATTTGTAAAAAAATTATTTCTAAATATCGTAGTGTTTATTTATTTTTCGAATTACAATAATTTACGCGTTTTATTAAATTTCGCGTTTCGTTAATTCTTTTCGCAATTTATTAAAATAGTTAACTTTAAATTATTTTATGATGAGTTTCAAAATTGTAAAATAAGAAATATTATATTTCTTTAAATTTATGTTCGTTCGTGTCGTTATTCGTTTTCATCAGATCGCGTCACCATCGCGCGTATTCGTTCGAATCGTCATTCGAACGAACACGTCGATGGTTTGACTTTCTGATTCTTGTTTTCTACTATTAAGTCATTATTTCAGAACGTTAAACTATCAGAATCATTCGTACAGATCGTCACCTATACGAATAATTCGTCGGTTTAGCATTCTGTAACAATAACCGCTATAGTTTCGTTTTGTTTAACCTCACATACGTATATACACAATAGTATCACATCAAGTATTTATGTTTCACCACTGTGTTGTCTGAAATGTTTCAGACTGTTAAACCCTAAGGTTTCAGTCAAATTCAGGCAATCGTATAATAGTTTCATGTTAATCAAATGTATAAATAGTCTAAACATAGTTTAACGAAATGTGTACCTGAATTACTGTACATGTTTACTGTTACGATCACTATTCCGGCACGCGTACGGCATTGATGTTACAGTTGTCTGCTTGAAGAGATGGGGATATTTGCGCATCATCTGATCTTCACGTTCCCACGTGAATTCAGGTCCGCGTTTCGAGTTCCATCAAACTTTAACAATAGGGATCTTACTCTGTTTGAGTTGTTTGACCTCACGGTCCATGATCTCTACCGGCTCTTCCACGAACCGTAGTTGTTCATCCACCTGAATCTCATCCAGTGGGACTACAAGTGTCTCATCTGATAAATATTTCTTCAGATTCGAGACATGAAATACGTTGTGAACTCCGTCAAGTTTGGCTGGTAAGTTGAGTTGGTATGCCACTGGACCAATCCTTTTCAGGATCTCGAAAGGTCCAATATACCGTGGGTTGAGTTTGCCTCGTTTACCGAAACGAATTACGCCTTTCCAAGGTGAAACCTTCAGAAGGACTTTGTCTCCTACCTGAAATTCTAAAGGTTTTTGGCGTTTGTCGGCATAGCCCTTTTGACGATCGCGAGCTGCTGCCATGCGGTTTCTAATTTGCACGATCTTTTCTGTCGTTTCATGCACAAGTTCTAGGCCAATGAGCTGACTGTCGCCCACTTTCGCCCAGCAGATGGGTGATCGGCATTTCCTGCCATAGAGTGCCTCAAAAGGCGCTGCCTTGATACTGGTGTGGTAGCTGTTGTTGTAGGAAAACTCCACCAACGGAAGGTGAGTTTCCCAGCTATTTCCGAAGTCTACTACGCACGCTCGTAGCATATCTTCAAGGGTTTGTATTGTGCGTTCACTCTGGCCATCAGTTTGTGGGTGGTATGCTGTACTCATATCCAACCGTGTGCCAAGCGACTTTTGCAATGATTTCCAGAAGTTAGAAGTGAATCTGGCGTCTCGATCTGAAATAATGGAGATTGGCACTCCATGTCGCGAGACTACTTCCTTGACATAGATTCTGGCTAGCCTTTCCATTTTTTCATTCTCCTTGATCGCAAGGAAATGTGCTGACTTAGTCACTCGGTCCACAATTACCCAGATAGTGTCACATCCACTAGGAGTACGGGGTAATTTGGTTATGAAATCCATGGATATTTGTTCCCATTTCCACATGGGGATCTCGGGTTGTGTGAGTAATCCAGAGGGTTTCTGGTACTCAACCTTGACTTTGGCACAAGTCAAGCACTTGCCCACGTAGGTGGCGATGTCGGCTTTCATGTGTGGCCACCAGTAAAGTATCTTCAGATCATGATACATCTTATTAGATCCAGGGTGAATGGAATACCGAGATTTGTGAGCCTCGTCCATCACAAGGTCTCGTAGGTTTCCGTGATGTGGAACCCAGACGCGTTCCATGAAATAATGTAAACCATCGGCTTTTACTTTAAGGTGTTGCTCCATTCCTCTTAGTGATTCTGCAGTTAGGTTTTCCGGTTTAAGTGCCTCCACCTGGGCACTGCGTAACTGTTCAGGGAGGTTGGGATGGATGGTGAGTTGTAAAGCTCGTAACCTCTTGGGTTTCGACGTGTTTTTCCGGCTTAGGGCATCGGCCACTACATTGGCCTTCCCCGGGTGATACTTGATAGCACACTCATAGTCGTTTAGGAGTTCGAGCCAGCTACGCTGTCGCATGTTCGGTTTCTTCTGCTCGAATATGTGTTGGAGATTCTTATGATCAGTGTATATCGTGCACTTCATACCGTACAGGTAGTGTCTCCAGATCTTGAGTGCAAATACCACGGCTCCAAGTTCCAAGTCGTGGGTGGTGTAGTTCTTCTCGTGGACTTTCAGTTGTCGAGAAGCATATGCGATCACCTTGTCTCGCTGCATCAGCACACAGCCAAGTCCTTGTATTGAGGCATCGCAGTATACTACGAAGTCGTCTGTTCCATCAGGAAGAGATAAGATGGGTGCACTACAGAGCTTCTGTTTGAGAAGTTGGAAAGCAGCTTCTTGCTTTTCAGTCCAGAGATATTTCTTGTCCTTGTGGGTTAGGGCTGTAAGGGGTTGTGCTATCTTTGAAAATCCTTCAATAAATCGTCGATAATAGCCTGCCAAGCCTAGGAATTGTCGCACCTCAGTCGGGGTCTTCGGTGCTTCCCAGTTCTTGATTGCCTCTATCTTAGATTTATCTACGTGAATCCCTTGTTCATTAACAACGTGACCCAAGAATTGGACTTCTCGAATCCAGAAGTCACATTTTGAGAGTTTAGCGTGCAACTTCTCTTTCCGTAGCAGTTCAAGAGCCAATTGAAGATGCTCTTTGTGTTCCTCCTGGGTTTTGGAGTAGATGAGAATATCATTTATGAAGACAACGATGAACTTGTAGAGATACGGTTTGCACACTCTATTCATGAGGTCCATGAATACTGCAGGTGCGTTTGTCAGCCCAAACGGCATAACCAAAAACTCGTAATAGCCATACCGAGTGCGAAAAGCAGTCTTGGGTATATCTTCCTCCTGAATCCTCAACTGATGGTACCCAGATCGCAGATCGATCTTAGAATAATAACTTGATCCTTGTAACTGATCGAATAGATCGTCGATCCGAGGTAAGGGGTATCGGTTCTTGATTGTCACTTTGTTCAATTCCCGATAGTCAATGCACATAAGGAAAGTGCCTTCCTTCTTCTTTACAAACAAGACCGGAGCTCCCCAAGGTGAGAAGCTTGGTCTAATGAAACCTTTGTCCAACAGCTCTTGCATTTGATTGGACAGTTCCTGCATATCCGATGGTGCAAGTCGATATGGTGCCCGTGCGACGGGTGCTGCTCCCGGCACAAGATCTATGCGGAACTCCACTTGTCGAGGTGGTGGTAGTCCTGGTAGATCCTGAGGGAATACGTCGGGATAGTCGCATACGACTGGGATGTCTTCTATTTTCTTCTCCTCTTCCGTCTTGTCGGTGATAAGCGCCAGAATGGCTGTGTATCCCTTTCGTAAGCATTTGTGAGCTTTCATGCACGAGATGATGTTCAGAGGAGTGTCACTCTTTTCTCCTTTGATGTCTAGAGTTTCTCCGCCAGGGAGAGGTATGCGCACAACCTTGTCGTGGCAAATGATTTCAGCCTGGTTCCAGACAACCAATCCATGCCCACTAAAACATCAAAACTGCCTAGGGTAACCGGCATGAGGTCAATCTTAAATTTATGGTCTGCTAGCTCTAAAGTGCATTCTTTCAGAATGTGCTTAGTCACAATTAATTTACCATCAGCTAGCTCTACTGTATACTCAACCTCTAAGGGTGTTGGGGTAATGGCAAGTATCTCGCTAAAACTCTTAGATATAAAGCTTTTCTCAGCTCCAGTATCAAACAATACAGAAGCATAGTTATCGTTTAAGAGATACGTACCGGTTGCAAGGTTGGGATCCCTTATGGCCTCCTTGGCTCCAATCACGAAGGCTCGTCCCCTCGTGCCATTGTTCCCATTGTTGTTGTTCTGTTGGTTGTTGTTGTTGTTTTTTTCAGGTGTGGCAGTCCTTCTTGAAATGCCCTGGTTTGCCACATTCGAAGCAACCCTTTGGTGCTTCAAGTTGTTGCTGTTGTTGTGGCAGTGGGGTCTTTGTCATTAGCTCACCCCTGCAGTCTTTGGCTGCATGTCCCCCTTTTCCGCAGCGCTGGCATTGGAAACGGCCACACTGACCCTGTGCATGATGGAAGTTGCACTTGTGGCATTTGGGTTGTTTTCCTGCATAGCCCCCTTGGTTTTGAGTGGTTGGGATGGGTGGTGCATAAGCTTGGGTCGATCCAAACTTGCGCTGTTGTGGTGGTGGTTGGAGATTGGAAGTCTTGCTCAGGGTGTCATCCCATTTGCGTTTGTGCTTGTCATTGGTTGTGGTCACAGCACCACGAGGTGGTAAGAGTCCTTGTGCAACAGCCGAGTCAGTGAGCTTGTGGGCTAGTCGCACAGTTTGTTGCATGGTGATGGGGTCAGCAGAAAGTACCATGCCCTGAATTTGAGGTGGTAGTCCCTCGATGTACTTCTCTATGTGTTTGAAAGGTGGGTTTTCCATTTCCGGGCACAGGTTTGCCAGCTCATAAGACCTGGCAGTGTAGGCCTCAACCTCGGAACCAATCATCTTGTGGTTCCAGAACTCAGTCTCAAGTTTCTGCACTTCGCCACGAGGGCAATATTCGCGGTTCAACATTTGCTTAAAATTATCCCAAGGCAGAGCGTTGGCCGCATCAAGCCCTAGGTTCTGAACGTTGGCATTCCACCAAGTGAGGGCAGCTCCCTCGAATGTCCCTGCAGCGAACTTGACCCTGTCCTCGTTCCTGCAGTTGCTCATAGCAAAGGCCGATTCTGCCTTTTCGATCCAGCGTAACAGTCCGACGGCTCCCTTAGTGCCGCTGAATGAGTGGGGTTTGCAATCCAGGAACATCTTGAACGTGCAGAGAGGTGCGTTAGGATTTGCTCCTGAGATATGCAAAGAGTAGAGTTGGGTTAAGTATCGGGTAAACGTGTTGAATTGGAAACGAGTGATTGTGGTGTAAGGTGAATATGAACAGATTCATCACCTTGGTTCAGTGGGTTTTGATTACGGGCAGCTTCCCGTGCAGCAAGTACCTCCTCAACCCGCTCGTTGATGAGTGCGTTTAACTCAGCTGGTGTCAGGTTGATGTTTCCACGTCCGCCCGCATTCCTGCGTCCTCCACGTCTTCCAGCCATGATCTTCATAGCGAGAATAAGTGTTAGTGTTTGGCTAATGACTAATGTAATGTGTGCGGTGGGTATTGTTAAGAACATGTAGAGCTATCGATTCTCCCCATCATGGGTAGTCACATGCGGTGATGAACGTAATGCATAAAAGATGTGACATGTGTGCAAGTATCACAATACTAAGCACTAAGTGTTGTGTGGAGACTAGTGGTTATAGACTAAGTTCACTAAATGCAAACCTAATTCGCAATAACCGGAGTCTCTGATACCAATCTGTCGCACCCCGAGAAATCCCGTCCCTTCTGGGGCGCGAGCAACAACAGATTGTCAGGATCGCAGTCTCCGGTCACACAACAAGCGAGACCTATATGTCCGGTTTCATACGTACATCCAATAACTTGGATAAAACAGTTTGGTAAAATCAGAGTTGCAGAAATAAAGTATATGTAAACAAAGCAGTTGAACATTCATAGTTTGCGGAAGCGTTAATTTAAAACAGTTTTCAGAATGATTAGTAACAATAGTTGCGGAAGCGAATAAAGTAGTATGACAATACATAAGTAACAAAATCAAAAGTTTAAAGATTATCAAATGGCCTAAGACACTACAGTAGATGCATGGACTCCATCCTAGCATCCTATCCTCAAGTGCGTGCCTTAGTTACCTGAAAAAACATGCGAGTAAAAGGTCAACACAAAGGTTGGTGAGAGCACATGTTAGTAATCAGCAGTAAACATCAAATGTTTAAAGTAAATGTTTAACAGGTCTATTTTTCAATACAATGCAATACCAATTGATAGCTAGTCAATATGTGTTATACCATATGCGGGTTCGCAACCGAAGCTAACATGATGCCTCCCGCCATATCCATCCAAGATATGGCAAATGTTGTTTGGTCAATTATGCACTGTTCCGACCTCCAGTCGGGGAGGCCATACGGCTCACAACAGTGGGGCTTGTCAGGCCCAAATAGTACTATTCAGAATTACCACGCTAAGCGCAACGCGCTATTAATGGTTCGAGGTGTGTTTAATGAGGACTTATCAGTTTTGTGGATGAATGCCACACATATGCATAAACGATATTAGCATGTACAAAAATTACCAAAAGTGTGTAAGTTGTTCAAAAACAGTTGTATGCAATGTTTTCTCCTCCAAAGGTAGAAAATGTAAAAAGGGGCCGTGAACTCACCTGATTAGCAGTTCCGGTTAATGTGGGAATGTTCGCGTCTGCGAGAGCTAGCACCTGCTAGTATGCACCTATAACCATATAGGTGTGAGTATGTGTTTTGTGGTGTGTTGTAATCCATACAACTCCAAGTGTCGGTGTGCTCAACCGAGTGCGTGTGTGCTAACTAGTGAGACTCGACGAATCGTTGGTGACACGATTGTTGTGTTTATGTGCCTTGATGCACATAAGACACCAAAATGCATCCTCTGACTCTAATCACATAAGTTACTATTTTTAGAAAGTTTCCAATTTAGGAAGGTGTGGTTATGAAATCCCATTTCATAAAGCTAATAAGTTCCAATATGATCATAAAACACGTTTAAACCCTTAATACATGTTGTTTGCGCATAAATCACCATTTATGCCGTTTTGCCCAAATAAAGTTTCCTAAAATAGTAAGTACTTGTTTAAAAGCTCATTTTCACAAATCAAGGTTTCCCAATATGTTAGAAATCATTTCTAAACGTATTTCGACAATCACAGTTCATCAAAACCCTTTAAAACATCAAAAGCCCTCTTTTGATTTTTAAAAGTTTCCATAAATAGCAAGTTTTCACCAAAATCATGTTTTTGACAAAATCAAATATCCCAATGTGTTTCTAAACACTCCAATACACATTTAACAACATCTAGACATGTCTAACATGTCTAGATCTTCACAAATTTAAGACTTGCAACATAAAAGTTTCCTTTTATGGCAAGTGTACCAAAATCATCACCAAATGAAACAATAACTCAACAAAACTCAAATCTAACATTCTAATACTATCAAATCAGTAAATCCATAACAATAACACACAAAATCACCAACAAATTCGTGCTCGATGGTTATTTGGAGTTGCATGTGGGTTTTCACCCATTGCATGTACGATCAAACTAAAGATAAGCAAGATAAACTACCTTAGAAGCTTAGATTCAGTGCAGATGGCTACTGATGATGAAGTTCCAGTGGGTTGATGGTTGCTCCAAGCTTCTCGATGGCTTCCAAGACCTTCCTTGTGCTTCAAAGTCTCCAAATGACCCACCAATGAAAGGGATAGCTCCAAGGATGTTACCAGGGGGATTAGAGGCTGATATCCGTGGGTTTTGGTCGCAAATAGATGTGAGAGTTCGAGTGAATTGCAAAGGAGCCGGGTAGAAATGAGATGGGGTTGATTATAAAGAAATTTTGATCTGCATGGCCTTCGCGTACGCGGAGGCCGATCAAAATTCTTTACCGTGTACCGCGATGGAATTCGGGAGTCTCGACTCCCGGTTTGCTTCGCGTACCGCGAAGCCTTTCGCCGAGGAACCGTCGCGTACCGCGATGAGTCCACTTCCTTGTTTTTCGATTTCGTTGACACGATTTCGCTCGTACTTGATTTCTAACGTTTATCCTAAACACCTAATGCACGTTTAGCACATAATCATGTAATAACATATAAGTTTGATCACCAACGTTCGTGAGACTCGTGTGTGTTTCGATAATTCCTTGAATTATCTTTGATTCTTTGTGTTTGTGCTACGAACCGTTTGCATGCTTGATTAACCATAATCAACATGTATTTCCACAATCCCATTGTGTTTGTGTTTGTGTTTGCCACGCTTGGTTTCCAAAACCAATGTGCAATGTACGATTCGATAGTTCCTCGAACTATCGTTTCGTAGTTGTTTGTGTTCAACTCATCTAATTAAACATGATTAAATGAAATGCAACAAGTATGAATGTGAAATGTAAAGAATATAAGGGTTGCAATTTACCTGAAATTGTCGGGTGTCACATATAAGTATGTACTTTAATTAATATGATAATAATCAAGGGGTCTTAGAGCATGTACAGGAGGTGCGACCACACATAACCCTTTTTTTAGGGGGCCCTAATTTTTTAAAAAAAATTAGTATATATTATATATTTTTTAATTTATTTTACAACAAACACATACAATTTACAATCCAGTTCTTAAATATATTTAACCTAATTAAAAACTAATTACCAAAAACCAAAGTGGGCTTTTTATATATTGTTGATCAAGCAAGTGCTTCACTTCAAACAAGATATGAACAATACAAAAAATATGGGAAATTATTTGGATTTTTATTTCCTAAAAAGAGGAAGGAATTGGACGATAATGACGTTAGTTCATGTTGTATTCTTCTTGAGGATGCTTTGAAGTATGATGGAAGATCATATATTGATGGTTATGAGCTTAATATGGAGTTAAAGTTGTTGGATACTTTACTACCTAGTGAGATTCTAAACCGGTTAATGTTTTAAAATATTTGAAGCGAGTTGATTGTTTTCCAATTGTATTACTTGCATATAGAATCTTGTTGACTATTCTGGTAACTATAGCATCAGCAGAAAGAAGCTTTTCAAAATTGAAATTGTTGAAGCCATACTTACGATCGATAATGTTTCAAGAAAGACTTAATGGATTGACAATGTTAACTATTTAGAATGAAATACTAGATAATTTGAATTATGAAGATTTAATCAACAACTTTGCATTAAAAAATGTTTAAAGAACGTCACGTTTTATTTAGTTATTTGAAATATTGAAATGCATCATTTTGCTAAAGCAATATTATTTATATTGATTTTTCTGTTGTTTTAATTATTTCGTCAATTTGTGTGTGTGCGTGCACACACACATAGGAGCCCATTTTTAGCATTCGCACATGCCATTTAATCTTTCAGAAATGACCCTGATTAATAATGTAATTTTTTTAGCTTTCGTTTTTATAAAAAAAGAATATTTTTTAAAATTTTAAAAAATGTTATTTCTTTTTTTTTTTTTTGCAAAAATTTAGGCTAGTAACACATTTATTACACAAGTTAAATAAAAAATATTAAATAAATACTAATTGCAGAATTATAAAGCGATATTTTTTTAAGTATCAGCAAGTCGTTAAGTTATAGGAAATGATATTAATTTTTTCAGCTTTTTTATAAAGTTTATTTTTATTGTAAAAATCATTTTAGAAAAAAATATGTCACTGTTTTACAAAAAACTAGGCTGAACCTCCGTATAATTATACGTGTTTAATTAATAAAATATTAAATACTTAATAATTAAAATTTATGAAGCATAAAAGGGCATTTTCAGTTAAAATATAATTGAAATAAAGTATAACTAAGTAATCTTATCTTATCTTACTACTCTAATAAACAAAAATCATTTTTGCCACTTGTCATGTTTTTAGCTAAGTAATGCCACATGTCATCTTATTGTTATTTCATTTAATTATATTTATTAATAAATACTTATATCATCTCTCCTATTAATTAATCATAATATTAGCCGTTCAAAAAAAATTAATCATAATATTAATCATATTATTTACCTTTTTCATATTAATAATTAAAATTTAATTTTTGTTAAAAAATATGTACTTTTTTCAAAAAAATAGAATTTTCTTATAAATAAGAAATATTTAAAATCTTTATTTTTAGGAAATTAACAGTTTTCTAAAAAAACAAGTTTTCTTAAAAGATGATTTTTTTATAAATGAAATTAACATTAAAACTAACTTTTAAACAATATGATTTTATAAATAAATGACATTTTATTAAAACAAAATATTTAAAAATGAGTTTTTTTTTTAAAAAAAACCATAAGTTTTAAAAAAATGATAGGGAAAACTATACTTTTGACATAAAAAAACTATATGAGTTTTTAACGTTATAGTTTAAAAATATTAGCTGTTATAAACTAAGAAAATCAAATAATAATTCTTTAGTTATTAGAGTTTTTAATTGTTACATAAAATATTTGTCTATACTTACTTTAATATTTCTATACCAAAATATTGTTTTATAATTCTTAAGTTTTTATTAATAACTATCTAATATTTTATGATTGTTAGTCTATTACATAAAATATTTGTCTATGTAATACACGGGTTAATAAACTAGTTTAAGTAATATAACAAAACTATGATTCTTTTAAACTTTTTAAGCTTGTTTTTCATACATTTCTTTTTAAAAATGTTATGAAAAATACGTTAGTTTTATTAGTATATCATTGTTTAAAAATTTAGTTTATAACTATTTTTGTTTTTTTTTTTATAGTTTGTTGTTCTAAAAAAACTTAGTATGTTATTATAATTTGGTATTTTAGGAGATGTGTTTATAAATAAAAGGATTTTTTTAATATATCAAAAATATGTTTTCCTATCTAGTTAATATTATTATTTAATACTAGTAAATAACATTTTATAGAAGAGAGATGGAAAACTAGTAAGTGGATGATCTAAAATATTAATAGAAATTATTTTAAAATTAAACATTATCTTATATTTTTGTTTTCGGTATGTTGTCTCTATGTTAGTATTTAATACATAGTCTATTAGGAAGTACATGTATAACGTTTGTTATTGATTTTAGTTAATAATTTGGTCGACAATGAAGTATAGGCATCTCGAAAAAAATTGGAATTTTTGTCTAATATTAAACTATGATATTTAATACTAGAGAATTTAATTATCGATCAAACCGTTCCTTCCAGGTATTGCAATTTTAATTCGACATCGACATGCATACATACGTACGTACATAAGCGTACGTACGCACATAGAGATTGAATCTTATGAAAACACGATCTTATAGAAAAAAACCCTTAAATCCTTTGTAAGCCATTAATTTGAAATCTTGAAAATAAATATGTGGTCTACATTAACCCACATTAAAAATGATTCGTTAAAGAGAAAACCCGATCTTAGAGAAAAAAAACCCTTAAACCATATGTGAACCATTGATTTGGAATCTTAAAAATAAATATGTGGTCCAAATTAAACTTGAATAAAAAATTGGTTTTTAAATAAACAAACCATTTTTAATGTGTGTTAATGTGGATGACACATTTATTTTTAAGATTCCAAATCAATGGCTCACATAGGGTTTAATGGTTTTCATCTTTAAGATTGGGGATCAAATAATAACTCATTTTTAAAGTAATAACCCAGATAACTTTGTAAAGATGAAGCCAAATCTTGGATTTTTTTTAACATCATTGTAACACATTTAGAACACTATGTTCTTTTATGAGTTTGCGAAAATTTATCACCGTTTGAGAGTTTACATCGTTTTAAGTTTTGGGCCTAAAACAATTACAGTGCTGTAAATCAAAAACTTACAACGATGATATCTTTTAAACGGTGATGAAATTTTCACAAACTCATAAAAGAACATAGTGTTATAAATGTATTACAATGATGTTCAAAAACAAAAATCCAAGATTTGGCTTCATCTTGACAAAGTTATCTGGGTTATTATTTGAACACTCCCCTATATATATATATATATATATATATATAGGGGGAGGTTCCTAAGAAAACTATGATATTTGAGAAAACCAAGAAAACCATGATCCAACCGTTAATCAGACAAATCGATGGCTAGAATTAATAATGGCATGATTGTAAATAAGATTTATCTAATAAATATTAGAATATATCAAAAGGGTATTAAGGGTAATGAACTAGAACTCAATTTAGGAACATTTAATGGAATCACCCTAATTATGGTGACTCACCTCAAATTTTGTAACTTCCGTAAAAACACCATATTGATTTTGGAGAAGTGGAAATTTAATAAGATGCAATTAAATATTGTATCCAACATTTATTAAACAATTATTTTGAAAACATATACTACAATTTATGTTTTAATGAAACGATTATTAGACTATCCACAGTGGTCATCCCACTGAAAATCCTTCCCCACCGAAATATCCTGCCACGTCATCACCCCACTGAAAACCTTAAACCCCCACAGTGGTCACCCCACTGAAAAACATTCCCCACTGTGCCACATCACCCACTAAAAAACCCTACAGTGGGTCCCATTTTTTAAAAATCAACCAATGGGATTAAAGGGGTCTTCACGGGGAGCGGGGGCCGTGGACAAGCACCGCGCGGGTGCCGCGCATGTGGGGGGCGGTGTTCCCGCTAGTGGCCGCAGAAGGGGAGGAAGCCGCGGTGGTGAGCGGGGAACCCATTGCGCATAGTCTTATATATTTACACATTATGTATAAAACTACTATTAAAGTTATTACTAACTATTTTGATTGTCATTCTTGATTACATATATGTAATCAAACATTTATTCCATATGCAATCGATATTTGATTACATATATGTAATCAAATATATTGTAATGTATAAATAGAAGTCATACGCATATTTTTAATATAGTAATTACCACTTATTATTAATACACTTTAATATTGATTACATATATATAATCAAAATATTTAAATTTTATATCCAAATAATGACACATAATATGTGCCGCAAGTGCAAAAAATGAATCATCCCTGATAAAATGATATCATGAAGTTTCCAGATTCCAATTATACATAATAGTAAATATTTTACAAACATGATATCTTGTTATTAATTATTTGTAAAAAACTAAAATTAAATTTATCAATATTTATTTATCAACTGTTATTGTTGATTACATATATGTCACCAAATACATATTACATCCACGTTCTATATTGATTACATATATGTAATCAAAATATTTTTAGTTTACTAACAAAGCCATAATACATATTTTGAATTATGTAATTACAAATTATTTATACACTTCAATATTGATTACATATATGTAATCAAAATTGATTATACATATGTAATCAATATATTTTAACTATGTACCTAAGAAATAGCCTAGGATTTGTGCTACATGCCCATAAAAGAATTGATTACGTATATGTAATCAGTATTAAAATGTAAAAATAATTTGTAACTATTAATTTAATAATCGGTTTAATGGACTATTATTATATATTTAGTATATGTTGATTACATATATGTAATCAATGTGGCATATATCCTTAAAAGGTAAGTTGTATAAAATAAATATGTCTCATAGTCAAAACAATGTAACAATCCAACAACGTCTTGCATTTCGTTAGCTTTATGCATATGAATGTTTCCTCGATCAATAAATGTTACTGCATCTTTTTTAACAATGCATGCATATCACTAACATGATTACATATAAGTAATCAGTTAAAAAATCAAAATTATATAAAAATTTCAATAACTTTAATTACATAAATATTAATGAATATTTTGATTACTTACACGCAATCATACTACAATCCTTGTTCTATAAAAAATGAACAACATTTTGATTATGTAAAGTTGCTTACTTATATGTAAGCATCCATTTAAACCAGCTTATGCATATGTAAGCATGCATGCAAATTAAAGCAAAGGAAAAAAAGAGGTAACAGTGAACAAGATTGTGATCACATAAACTTGCTTACATATATGTAATCATACAAAAAAAAACTTAATTTACATATATGTAATCAATTAAGTAGAAGTTAATGACGAATGCATATGTTACATATATTTAATACAATGTAAAATCCAAAAACAAAACTTAAAAAAATAACAAGTGATTACATATATGGAAACCTATGTGCAATTATTGTCTTTATCTTCGTCTTTTCATTTGGGCATTTCATCAAACACATGGTATGCATTCATGAGTAATCCAATTTAGCAAGAACCATCTTTGCACAATATCAGAGCATCTACACAAAAAACCTAAAATTCTAAATACCAAAACAAGCAATGTGATCAAATAACATCATGAAAAATAAAAAAATAAAATCAATAAATAAAAATGAGTATTTTTTTCCTACATTTAGATTCTGCATTTGATGGTAAGAATGTTTATAGTGACAAATAATTTGGGTAAATCATTTTGGAATCAGAACCTTTATGTGGCTGTTTGTCACTGCAAAACCAAATCCAAAACTCCCTATAAAACCAGCATCGTGGATGGTTCTTGGCCAACACCAGCCATTGCTGCTCCAAATCTTTGAACAAAGATTCCTCCGTCTTCAGGCGATGTAATGGTGGTTGCAGGCGGTATGCGAAGGTGGTACGTAATCGGATTAGATGGGTCGCTAGTCGCTAGAGGTGATGAAGTGGGACATCAGATGTGGTCTGTGACATCTTCTATGATATTCCTTCTTTTTCAAACATAGATTCCTCCATATTCAGGTAATTTAATGGTGGTCGGAGGTGGATCATGAAGTAGGTAATCAGAATAGAAGGGCCACCGGACACCGGAGGTGATGAAGTGGTCATCGAATGTAGTCTGCAACATCTTTTTGAGGCTAGGGTTTTGATAGCGAAGAATATAGTGGTGATAGTGTAAGAATGTTAACATTAATTGAAAAAGAAATTAAGATTATTACCATAATTAGTTTAAATTTATAATTACTTTAATGCCCTTTTGAAATAAAGAAAAAAGAAAAATTTTAAATTTTCTGATTGGTCAAGAATGGTTTTCTTAGTTTTCTCTAAAGTATGGAGTTTTCTTATGAACCTTCCTCTCTCTCTCTCTCTCTCTCTCTATATATATATATATATATATATATATATATATATATATATATATATATATATATATATATATATATATAAGGACTTATTCTATTGAAAACCACTAAATATGAAAGAACCAAAGAAACTAATTTTGAACCACATTTTTAGGGGTATAAAAGTAATTTTCCTTTAAAGTATGAGAAGTTACTATTTTACCCTTATAAATAACCACTCTATGTACAAAATTTAAAGCATAATGTACAAGTGTATTATGCAGTTCTCAAGTTCCTACCATAAAAGTGGTTCTTAATGGAATACCTCCCTATATATATATATATATATATATATATAGTGTGGTTTCTTTGCTAACCTATGTTTATTGTGTTAACCGAATAACTATATCTTATTACTTTAGGGCCCATATTAAAGTAAATCTAAAGGTTTATGTTTTTCTTATTTTTTATTAATGTAAGCGAGCCTATATTAATTAAAAAAAGAAAAAATTACATCTTTAGATTTAATTTAATGTCGCAACCAAAGTAATAAAATTTAGTGATTCGGTTAACGGAATGATAAAAAGTTAATTTTTGATGATCTCCCATATATATATATATATACATATTTATGGGGTAAAAAAAGAGCTACGCAGATCCAACAACCGGCAAAGACTTATATATATATAAAATTAAATAATCTTCTTAATTTATTTTGATAAAATTAAATCAAATAAAGATCGATGGTTACGTGACATTATTATGAGACAGCAGATGATGAACGGACGAGACGTGGGCTGTGTATCATTAAAGACAAAATCACTTTAAAATTATAACTGTTTAAGGGACATAGGCGTTGTGTATCATTAAATATACAATAATATATATTTAATTAAATTTAATTTTATTTGAATGACACCAGCTGTGCAGTAAAATAAATTGTACCAAATCCGTCTCTAATTGACGGAACTCTAATACTCTTGAAATTGTCGGCTCAGTCATTTTAAGTGTAAATTACGTTTGTGAGACTGTGGTACCTCCTGCTTTTAGGAAGGACACCTTAACACACCTTGGTTTCTTGTTTTCTAGCAAGTGTTTTGAAAGATAAAAGTTTTAACGCAAGAGTTGTTATCCAAGTTTTCTTGAAACCAAGCTAGTTTTAAAGCAGCTTTATGATAATGAAACCAACCTGCAAAAAACATTAACGCTTCAAAAGGTTAAGCTTTAAGTATAAGGGTTTGGTTTACTTTTACGAGTTAAAAAATTTAATAAAAGATAACAGTCGGATCTTTTTGAGATCAAACTTGGTGTTTATGACAAGCAGTGTCTTTTCTCAAGGGAAAATTAAGATCTTTTGGCTGCAAGGTTGAAGATAAAGATGAAGGAGACGAAGTATCGTTGAAAGAAAAATAGAGGTGACGAGAAGGTAAGTATAACTCGAAGCAGGATGTTTCAAATCGACGGAGTTGTTCATGGAAATGGTGAAGGCATTATTCACAAATTGTGGATAGATTGAAGACAATTATTTCAATTTAATATCAAATGAAAAATAATATTGAAAATAAATTATTTAATTGGTTATTCGTATAAAGGTCATGGCTGCAAAGAAATTGGATGGATGGAAACATTGGATGAATGAAGATAGCCATTGAGATAGGTATGCATGAATATAATGTGCATACTATACCTTGAATCGAGGAACATCAAGCAATAATCCTATTGATGAGTTAAAAGGGCAAGAGCACTTCTCTCTTTTGATAAATGAATAAGCTAAAACATATTCGTTTGATTAGTGAATGAACAACAACCATGATCTTTAGGATCAATGAATAAGCAAGAACTATGACCTTTTTTTGTAGAGGTGGGAAGAATGGTTTTCTTTTTTAACCGGTTTCGATTATTGGCAGGTTCTGCTTTTGGCCAGTAACGATGGAACCAGTTTCGATAATTCTGGTACGGTTATGATTTATATGAGAAAACAATACCGCTTAAACCTGCTAGGTCAGTTCGGATCCATTTTGGTTCATGTTTAGGTACTTAGTTCCATTACCAGTTTTTTTGGCCAACCTCTGCATTTTTGGGCAATATTTTGGATGTTTTATATTAGTGAATAAACATGAACCATGACCTTTAAAATAGCGTCTTTGACATTGTGTTATCATAAGATACAACTCACACACACATATGGATATCCAATTGATAATTAATGTTTGTTAAAAACCAATAATCATTTATATTCGAAGTGCATAAAAAGTTATTTTTATACTTTTTAAATCATGTCTTTAAATGATTCTTTTTTATAACAAATATATATTGAGAATAAAAAACTATTTATATTTATATGATTTAAAATAAGTAAAAATAACATTTATAAACTATAAGAAGATTACTTTTATATATCATTAAATATGTGACTATAAATGTTTCTTTTTGACTTTTTTTTTAACTTGTTAGTTCACATTTAAATGTATCTGTATGTATTCAAATATATAAATTCCTTCAAATGATAATTAGCAAGTTATCTTATATAATCACATATTAAAAGAAATATAAAACAAAGTTACATTAAAGTTGAAATAAGTTATTTTTATATCCTTTAAACATATGTAAAAATGTTTATTTTAGTTCTTAACTAATATAGATTTTTAGTTAAATATCCTTTTATACATGTGTGTATATTCTTTAAAACAAATATTAATGGCTCAAAAACTAAAAAATGACATATTGTTATATTCACACGTACACCATTATCAGGGTTGGTTCAATGGACCAAACTACCAAACCAAGGGTTAGGGTTTTCAAAAATATGCCTTCAAGGCTCCAATTTAAAAAATAAAACATTATATATAGTAGGTTTTTTGGTCTGTTGGATTTTTTTATGTTGTGGGCTCTGAAAGAAATAAAAGATACAATATCATTCATTGGTATCCATCCTACATAATGATTCGTAATTAATACCGAACCGGTATCATACTGATAGATTTGGTATATTATTCGGTACCAACTTTTTCATAAATTCGGTAACGGTATGGTACCAATATCATTCAAAAATGACAATTTTGTAACAACTAACAATTGTATCTAACCATACCAAAACAATACCTATAAATACAGTACGGTACTTGGTATCCACGTTTTCAAATATTCGGTATAAGTACTATTGGTATGAATACGTTAACAATAGAGTACCTATCTCATCCCTAATCAACAACATTGCAAAATGGAAAGAGAGGGTTCCTTGTCGCATCCATCCTATGTGATAATTAAGTGAAACTTATGTTAGACAATAGAAGACATAATCCCACAAGGAAAAATTATAAACTAGAAGATTAACAAGTGGTGTAGCGGTTAAAGTGAAGGAAAGACAATTAAGAGATTTCAAGTTTAATTCTCACTAAGTGTGATTTACCTTTGAGGTTGTTAATGCATATTTTGGGTGTCTGCTGCGGGTCGAATAGTATAGCATTAATATATGTTGAATTGTAGTTACTTGTATGTATTAATTTGTATGCTGTTACACTGGGAATTGAGCCATTCGCAGGGGCATATGCGAATGGACTGAATGTGTTTGGGTCCATTCGTACGAATGAACACATTCGTACGAATGGACATACCCTATATAACTTAGTTCTAGTTCAGATTTTTTCAAGGTTTTTAAGAGTTTTCAAGTTTTTAGCAGGAGAGGGGAAGAGATCAATGCTCGATCTCTCCCAGGTAACGATTATGTTCTTTTATGTGTATGGATGCAATCATGTAATCATTCGTTTATTCAATGTTTAATTGATTTGATTCCTATTCTTTATGTGTTCTTGCCCTAAACCTTCCTCTAGCACCGAAATATTGATCCTCCATTTTTTTAGAGGTTAGCGACTCGGTTGCTTGCGGCCACGTTTTACTTTTTCCTCTCGATTATTCTGGTATTGAAGAGATCCGAGATTTTTCACGTAAGTGGTTTCCAATGATTATAAAAAACAATAAAACAAAAACATTTTATCTATTGGTTCAACTGTGAATTAAGGAGTTGTTTGTTTACATCTTAATAGGTCTAAATAAGTCTAAATCTATCCAGACCGTTTGTTTCATGTAAAAAACACATCTGAATGGAAAGTAACACCCAATAGTACCATCTAAACTCAACTCGTTGTATAGACATTAACGACATGACTTTGCGAGGACTTTACTACGATATACAACACTTAAATGTTTGTTCCCAATAAACAAGCAATCATAATATGTTCGTACAAATAGTTTGCCCTAATTTTCTGACCCAGATGTTGGTCAGCTATGTTTGTCAAATGTTTGCTCACAAGGTTTGTCAAAACGTTTATCAAATGTGTTTGTCGCAAAGTGTTTGTCAAAAGCGTTTGTCCAAAAGGTTTGTTAGAAGTGTTTGTCCAAAAGGTTCGTTAGTAGCGTTTGTCAATAGTGTTTGTCAAACTTGTTTGTCTTGAGTGTTCGTCAAATTCGTTTGTTACAAATCGTTTGTCAAAAGTGTTTGTATAAAATGTCTGTCTAAAATGTTTGTCAAAGCAGTTGCATGTAATTCCCTCCCGGTTTGAGTTTGTAAACAGTTAAGAGAAAATGGGGCCGTGAACTCACCTGAGTATATATGCGTAAGCTCCTAAAATTTCCGGCGAATCGGATACGTGTTACCTATATCACATAGGACTTATGATTTCATGTGAGTGTTCGTGTTCGTGCTCAACAACTCAAGGTTGTATGTTTGTCATGTTGGTCCATACTTGACCGTGTTTGATCGTGTTGGATCGTGTTTGACCGTGTCAAGTCAATGACCCATTGGTGAACCGTTTGTCGTTTATAGCTCGGGTAATGTTCGTATTACATGTAAACACGTAAGTCACGTTAATGGACAACTCACTATAAATAGTAAGTTCCCATTTTTAGTAATTTTGCTGCAAATTTCATTTTAATAGTTCTAGCATGCTCATTGATCCTAAAAGATCATGTTAACACTTAGCACATTGTTATATTTTGTCAAGCAAGCATGTCACACCCCTAAATTCACACTCGTGGTGTCAGTCCACGTGGGTGTGACGTGGCCAGGATCACAGCTCATGGTCATATATAACGACTCTATATGAGTTATACAATCACACAGTTTTGTAAAACAAGCATGTTTTCCAAATAAAGCAGCGGAATTATAAGTAGTTACACAATGGAAAAGTAAATAGTTTTAAACACTACATAGTTTGAATGTTTCAAATAAAGTAATGCACACAAAGCCTAGGACAAGAGTCTATATGCCAGTCAGACTCCTTAGTGCTTCCTTGTGCGCGTCCTAGCTTGGGATCCATCATTTACCTGAGAATACATGCGAAAAGTGTCAACTAAAAAGTTGGTGAGTTCACAGGTTTAGACAGACATAAATAGTAAACAGACATATACTGGGTATGTTAAGTTTAGTAGTTGGATCTACGATCCGTGGAGTGTGTCAGTTCATCTTACCGAAATTGGACTGTTTTCGATTGCCTCCGCGGGTCATCGCTGAACCAGCCATCACATCGAAATTACACTCGTTATGACCTCCAGTCAACATTGGTGCCGAGTGGGGTTAGTCAAACCCAGTAGTACTACGTAATTACGACTCGTTTGTTACACAACCAACGGTAAGGATAAGTGAGGACTTTATGCGATAAAAGTTACACTCGAAAATAGTTTTACAACATACCAGTCATACATCTAAAACATGTGCATAGTAATCTCACCCCAATAGTTTAGCAAACAGTTAATAAGTAAAAGTGGGGCTGCAACCTCACCTGAGTTTGAGTAGAGGCAGTTACCTATATCACATAGGTGTTTATAAGTTTGTGTTCACATATGTGGGTCTCACAGGACCGTGTTTGTGTCTAACAACTCCAAGTTGTTATGTGGGTCGAGTTGACTGTGTTTGACCTAACGACCCGTTGGTGACGGTTTTTGATCAAGAGTTTGTGTAACGTGCGTTTTAGTGTCATGTGATGTGTACGGATACCAAAGTCACTTTCATGAGGAAACTTACTAATTATAGTAAGTTTCTATTTTAGGAAAGTTTCCAAATTTGGCAAGTCATGCAATAAATCATAATCCTATTATTCTAACATGCGTATTTATCCTAAGTGAGCATGTTATCACCAAGCACATAGTTACACATAATCTGTTTAGCATGGTTTGCGTGTAAAAGTTTCCTAAAATGGAAAGTTTCCAATTATAGCATACGTGTTATCGGAAAACCATATAATTTAGCATATGTTCATCCTAATAACACATAATAAATCACTTAGCATGCTCAAATCACACAATATGTTTATAAGTCGGTCTTTCTAACAATAAAGTTACTATAAATAGTAACTTTGACTATTTTCCCAAATGATTAACCTAAACACTTCTAATCCAATTTTCATATCACCAATAATCATAATATGTCATTTAACATTGTTCAAACATACCAACATAGCCAAATTTATCACTTAGCAATATCTTACTTTAGAAAATTACTAAACATGGCAACTAGACTAATATGACCATAATAACATTCAAAATCACATTCTAAGCATTACTATCCTCATTTTATTCATCAAGCAACATATTACTATACATGCATGTTCATCATATTCACCAAATCATCATCTTGTAACTAAAAAGTTACTAAAAATAGAAAGGTTCATCAAAATCATGTTTTTCATCATTTTAAGCATATCCAACCATGCTACATACATCCACTACCATCAATAATCATCCACAAATACCCAAAATTATCCCACATGCCATGGATCATACATGCATGTGGGTTTTTCACTAGCTCATGACCAAATCTTAACATTTTTGCATACACAACTTCATAGATCGTCACAAATCATTATCTAAACTTTATAGATCATCAAATATAGTAGAAATAGTAACAAACCCAGATTTAAACACAAGAAAATTCGTGCATGTGTGAATCTCGTGTGTGCATGTGGCCTTGGAGGCTTGCATGTGGGTTTTCAAGTGATTTTAAGCTAAAATGGGTATGGGTACTACCTCACAAGGCTTCAAATCGATGAGGTAAGGTGTGACAATCCGACTTTTTGAATTAACTTCGCTAACTGAAAATAGTGAGATCATAGGCCAACAAGACAAGTTAGGCCCAATGAAGTCTATGAAGGCCCAACAAGACAAGTTAGGCCCAATGAAGTCTATGAAGGCCCAATAAAGCCAAGTAGGCCAAGTAGGCCCAATAAGGCCAAGGTAGGCCCAACGAAGCCTAAGGTAGGCCCAATGAGGACAAGGTAGGCCCAATGAGGCCCAAGGTAGGCCCAATGGTATTCATGAGGCCCAAAAGGTTAATTTAGCCCAATAATATTTCAATTAGCCAATTAGTGACAATCCGGCAAGTTCAGATTAACCCTGTTAATCAGGAATTGACAGAAATGATTCGAAATTGATCAAGATTGAATTAGAAGAGGTATAATTAATCAAATTAGGTTTAGAAATATCCAATTTACAAGAATTTGACTTGTAAAAGGGAAAAATGACCAATTTTGACTTTCACAAGTCAAAATTCGGCCAAAGGGATCAATTGAAACTGAAATTCGTGTTAATCATCCGTAATTAAACGAATTAAACCTTCACTTAACTCACAATAATGATAGTATTCGGTTATCAGAAGTTAATCATCCATAATTGTCAAATTTAATCAATTAATTCGTCTATAATGACGAAACCGTTTCTAACCATTAGCAAATCGGTATAATTGTGGTATAATACACCAAATCAGAACCTTAGAACATATAGTCGGCATCATTAGAAGCTTAAGAACACAACAATTTGGTAGCAGAAGCATCGGATCGAAGAATTTGATCGAGACCTTGGCCGAAGTTCACATATAGTCGATCTTCATCAAATCGAAGCCAAAACAGGTAAGTTATCACTCCTACACACCCTAAACAGGTCGATTAAGCAAATCCCTAACCCTATTCGTGAAACAATAACGGATTGTTAGAGATTGAATAACTAGGGTTCATCTCAAGAACGGTTTTGGGGGATTGGGTCGAAATGGGTTTGAAAGTTAAATCAAACAACATCAGTAGTTTCTGAAACATTCGACTAAACTAACTCGCATACCAATTTCATGAAACAAACATAAATCTATTGATTTCGATTTCTAGGGTTTTTGAAGAAAACAATTTTGGGGATTTTGATCTAAATGGGCATGAAAATAAAATTAAATGGTACTGGAAGTTTCAGAAAACACCGATTAAGAATAACCCTATGTTAATCCTATAAAACAATAGCGAATTTCGTGATTTTTGGAATCTAGGGTTCTTGACAAAAACGAATTAGGGATTTCGATTTAATTGAATTCAATAATCTGATTAAACTACACATGTAGTCTCGGTTTGATCCAGAGAAGAAAAACCCTATGAATTCGAGTTCTAACAAATCGGAATTTAATCAAATAAATTCTTGGGTTTGAAACTAGGGTTCGAACATATATGCATTAGATTAATTGACCTATGGGCTGTAATATTTCAAATTAGAACCATATTAGAACTTGTTTAGATGCTCTGAATCGAAGCCCTATGTTTACAAGCCCGATCGGATTCAAACCGAGGCCCAATTGGAACCATATGGTTCGATTCATACTACATAGGGGAACTGGGTAATCAAAGGTTAAAAGATTTAATTTTGATGCTCTATTGCAAATGTTGAGATGGCTGGATTGGTTGAGTGGTTGTGTTTGAAGATGGAGGTCCCGGGTTCGAACCCGAGGGCTGCTGTTTTTGATATTAGAAACCATTTTTGATGTGTTAATCATAAAATCTTCGTTCTAACTCCGTTTTAATCCGTTCGAGTTGCGTTGGAAACGTAACGAGATCCCGAATTATATAAGATAACAAAATTTACATTTTAACCCGAAAACGAAATCGCGTATAATTACGCTTATAAAATCATAAGCGATTGTATGATTTTATTGAACGATTTCAAAGTTCCGCGTACATACGTATGCATATTCCTAACACTCTCACATACGTGTGTTGACACGTATGTGATTTCAAGCACAAAACGACATCTCGAATAACACTACGTTATTGTTTAAACACAGATCCTTCGTAAGAGGATTATCTACACGAGTTCACGTATTTGATCATTCTGCAACAATCAAAGGTGCGTACACGGCCCCTTTCTTATTTTAAACTGTTTTGGGGGAGAAAACATGTGCAACAAACTCTTTTTAGATACATATCACTTGCATGAGTTAGCTGTTTACATTATGTGACAACATAGCATTTAAAAGTCCTTACACACTTCGAACCGTTTAGTTTGCCGTAGCGCAAAGCGTGGTAGTTGGAAATACATCTATTAGATTTGACAAACCTCACCTGGTAGATGGGATCTACGCAGGTGTTTGACTGACCAAACATACATTACTATTGTTCGTGCTAGACAATAGTGGCAAGGCAAAAACATGCTATAGCATGGCAATCGTCAGCTTCGGTGTCGACCACTTATGTAAATAGTTTATATGACTAGCTATCATGACTATGCATGTGTGATTATGTTATTTGCAAACTTGATATTCAAACTGTTGTTTTGAACATTGTGAATACTTAAAACCTGTGTTATGCACCAACCTTTGTGTTGACTTGATTTACATGTTTTCTCAGGACGCTAAGGTGCACAGAAAGCAAGCATGGACTAGGAGATTGAGTCGCATGCATGCTTTATTTTAAACGCTTCCGCAAACTTTGAAAACTTTGATATTATGTTTTTAGACCAAAGTATGTTTTGAAATTCATATAGAGGTCTTCGTTATGTCTAATGATCTGAGATCCTGGTTTGTCACGTTCCCAAACGGTGTGATTCCGTTAGTTGAAAATTGCGAGGTGTCACAAAGCACATAAATCTGTTTTTAGTAAATAAAGTTTCTAAATATAGAAAGATTCCTACGCTTGACTAGTTTAGTACAGAAACTGTAAGCCCCAGAATTCTCACACGTGTGACACGTGTTTAAAACACCCTCAGAGTTAGGTCCCAGATTTTTTTTAAAAGTTAAACATCAATTTTAAACACCCAACTTAACCAAACCCGTCATCAAAACCGGTTACAAACATGTTAATTATTATCACACTCTACATCGTTTATAACTGTTCACAAAAAGTTGGGTTTTTAACCAAATACGTGTTCAATCCGAGCCTTCTCAAGATATCCGATCACGGTCGCCTTCACCCTTTACATTCTCCTGAAAAACACCACATTTAAATAACCGTTAGTTCGTTAGAACTAAGTGAGTTCACCCCGCTATATCCCCAAGTGTATTCCATAACACCATATGGAATACAATAATAATATTCCAAACACAATTTGGAAACATTATTCAACCCGAACATAAAACGATTTACTAACGGGTCGTTTTCACCCAAAACCCCTTAAATCTCCAATTCTTGCTCAAACAAATTAGATATACCCATAGAATCCACATCAAATATGAAATAATTCAATTTATGTCATTTTTAGACATACAGACGCAACATGGGCATGTTCCGGGGGAACATGGCCATGTCAGAAAGTTTCCAACATCAGACGTGCAGATATGACATGGACGTGTTCTAGTGGAACATGGTCATGTCTGAACTGCTTTCATATGCATATATTTTCTTTGTTCTCCCCCCCCCCCCCCAATCCCTTTTCACCAAGGATTTCCAATTGTACAACCACAACAATATATTCAACACATTAAATTCATATTCATAACACTTTAAAACACCAATAAAGTGTTAGAACACGAAACCACCAACTAAAAGTCAAATTTCACACAATTCCCTTAAGACCTCCTTTTTCACCAAGGATTCTCAAGGTAGGTAATCACATCACTTGTGATTTACCTAAACATTAAAAATTCACAATAGGAAGATCACACCACTTGTGATTCCACTCATTCCACATTCACACCTCCTGTGAATAGTTTGACCAATTTTGGTCAATTTCTACCCAATCCTTTGAGACCTCCTTTTTCACTAAGGATTCCCAAAGTAGGTAATCACACCACTTGTGATTTACCTAAACTCCATAAACTCATCATAGGAAGATCACACCACTTGTGATTTAACCTATTCCCAATTCACACCTCTTGTGAATTGTTTGACCAATTTTGGTCAAACTTCGAATAAGAAGTTCACACCTCTTGTGAATCATTCTTATTCTTTCATACGACATATATGCATATCAAATCACAATAACTAAGCAATTTAAACACCTATTGCATGTTATTGTCAACACCAATTATTCAACACCAATTTAATCACAAACACCCAAATTCATACATGCACCAATTTTACACCAATTTAATCACCAAACACTCAAATTCATACATGCACCAATTTTACACCAATTTAATCACCAAACACCCAAATTCACACATACACCTAGGGGTGTTCAGTTTTCGAATATGATTCGAAATAATTGAAATTCGATTCGATTTCAATTCGAAAAACAGCAAGTCGAAATTCGATTCGAATTTTCACATTCGAATTCGATTCGATTCGTATTATAATATCGAATTTCGAATCGATTTTCGAATTTCATATTTTTAATTCGATTCGAAATTCGAATTTAAATTATTTATATATTTTTATTTTATATATACAAGGTAGTTACTATATTTAAAAATTAGGCTTTTTATTTGAGTGGTTTAGTTTATAAAAACTGAAAGCCTATTACATAAATGTCAATTTAATTATAAAATAACCATAATTTTAACACTTTTAAATACACTAAACCTAAACATTCACAACAAAAACATCAATTGTGAAGCTCAAAAAATTGATCATTTTGGTTGTTAATTTATAATATTTTAATTATTTGTCACTTTATGTTTTTTATATGTTATCATTGGCATTATATATTGAATTTTTATCATTTTATTAGTTTAAATGATATTTCTAATATTACAACTTAGATGTTGGTTATTTGATATTTAGATATTTAAGGTTTTAATTATTTGATATTTTGAATATATAAAGATAGCAAGTATAAACAATTTTTAAATTAAATGCAAATCAAACTAATTCGAATTCTAGTCGAATTCGAATCGAATTCGGATCGAATTCGAATTCCGAATTCGAATAGAATCGAATTTCGAATTTGAAAACGAATTCGAATTTCGAATTCGAATTGGATTATTCGAATAAATTTCGAATTAGAATCGAATTCGAATGCTCATAAAAAAATTCAAAATTCGAAATCATTCGATTCGAAATATTCGAGTTATTCGAAATTCGATTCGATGAACACCCCTACATACACCAATTATACACCCATTTGATCAACAAACACCAAATTCATACTTACACCAATTTAATCACCAAAGACACACAAGTTGATGCCACTAACGGGTCAACCACCCAATTTGACTCATTTCAACAATGGGTCAACCTCCTCGTTAGACTAATTTCAGTAATGGGTCAACCACCAAGTTTGACTAATTTCAACAATAGGTCAACCACCAAGTTTGACTAATTTCAACAATTTGGTCAATCACCCAAGTTTGACTAATTCCAACAATTTAGTCAATCACCCAGTTTGACTAATTTCAACAATTGTTATCAAACACTTAAAGAAACCATATAATGTTATGTAATTTTAACATAACATTCACAACTAGACTCACCACAAATAGTCAACATTTAAGTCAAACACTCATATTGCCACTATATGTGGTCTTAGGTATATAACTACTTTAGAATTCAAAATCCTCACACATACATTGTAAATTTAAACACCAATTCATACCAACAATGCATATTCCACATACATTGTCAAGTTAAACACCAATTCATCCCAACAATGCATATTCCACATACATTGTTAAGTTAAACACCAATTATCCCTACAATGCATATTCCACATACATTGTCAAGTTAAACACCAATTCATTCCAACAATGCATATTCTACATACATTGTTAAGTTAAACACCAATTCATCCCTACAATGCATATTCCACATACATTGTCAAGTTAAACACCAATTCATCCTACCCATGTATATTTCACATACACATTAATAAACCACCATGTTTTAACACCAACACCACAACTTCATAATCTATCAAAGCAATGTTGTTACCACCTACATTGACTTTTATAGATTTAAGACATAACATTCACCAAATACTACAAGAAGTAAATCAAGTAGTCCACATTCAACACCAATACACCAACACCAATATGACTTATGGTTGCATATTTAGTGAGTAGGTTACTCACCTTAGCCCGTAGAAACACCATCAAAATCATCTTGTTCTTTCCCAAGCCTTTGACTTGTTCCTTGACTTTCACCACCACTACCTAGTTGTATTACACACACACAACTATATTCAATACATGCAACTCATATTCATATTCTTTCAACCTACTTGACCCGCGATCACCATTTACACCCAAATGATCCATTATCACCCAATTCACCATTTATGATTATATATATGCTTATTTCATACCATCACAACTTAAAAACTCATTTTTAAGTTAAACACCTTAATTGACATTTCATCAAACACCTCATATGCGTGTATTTATTTGCTTATGATCATTGACCAATAACACTTCTATAAAACTCCATTTTGGATTCTAAATGGACAAATTCATCATTTTCACCAACAAACTACAAAAACCCCATGAAATCATCACACCCAACAATTTAACACCAAATTTAACCACCTAGTTCATATACCTCATGAACCTTACAAAGCCCCCATTTTTCATCTTACAACAAAATGAAAGAAAACAATCAAAAAGTTGTTCTTAGATGATTATCACTAAGAATAACAACATTTAAGACCCTCCAAACACCCAATTTCATATTTCACCATCCCCAACTCATACCCCATATGAGACCCACGAGATTTGCTCCAAAACATACAAAATCACTTACCTAGATGTAGTATAATGCAAGGAGAACTCCAATCTACTCTTGCTTTCATGATCAAACAACAAACAAAGCTCCAATACGATCCAATACGTTTTTTAGGGTTTTCTCCTCTTTTGCTCTTCTCTTGAACGACCCACACACACATACGTATGAAATGTGTGTGTTTTGACCAAAAGTCAAAACTTATCCCCTCTTAATATTTTATCTTTGCCATTTTGTCAATTTTAGTCCCTCCACCTTTCAAGTTAGTTAACTAGTTAACTCTAACACCCTACTTGCTATTAAAACACATACCAATAAAAAAATAACCATAATTATACACCAATTATATTATATTTAATATTTTCTCCGAAATGGGTCGTTACAGAAACACATACAACATTTTCACCCAACATCATATTTATGCATTTTAAATCATTTACCACCTTGAAAACCAATTTAATAACTCTATCTTGTGAATTCCCCAATTAAAGTTACTATAAATATAAACTTATGATCAAAATTACCCCTTTAATACATTTAGCACATGAATCACGTTAGTACCCTTATTGCTAATCATGTTTGCCTTGTCAAATCATTACCTAGCACATGTTTGTATAAATAAAGTTACTATATATAGTAACTATTCCAAATAATCACCAAATTAACAAATCAAATCACTCCTTTACACGAATATCATCATCATTATCTCCAAATCTCCATTCAAACATGTTTATTTCATCAATCTCATTATTTATCAAGATTTGTCCAACAAAAGTTACTATTAATGGTAACTATGCTCAAACCATCACAAATTGACCACAAATCGATACTACATCTATTGAAATCAATCTCAACATCTCAAATAGCATAAATCCATAACCAAAATCAACTAAATCATCATGGATCGTCATTGCATGTAAGCAAAAATTACCATTTCTAACCAAAAATCACAAATAACCCAAGTATTGCACCAAAACTCTCAATAAATCATTATCATTCATCAAATCAGTCATCAAACCAACAAATCACAGATATATAACACCAAACATTCATGTATGTATCATTAATATAGTTGCATGTGATAGATTTGAGTTGCATGTGTGATTTTAAGTGTTATTTGTGCAAATCGACTTGTAAAACTACCTCATATGGGTCTTGATGCTGAGTTGAAAGTGAATTAGTAGGAGATTGGATCAAATGGGTGTTGGTGTGGGTTCTTTCAGTAGCTTCCAAGTGATAATTGTAACATTTGTACATTTAGTCATGGTAGTCGTAAACAGTGTTAGAACAGTGTGTGTCCATGTTCAGTTAATCAATGTGATTCATTATGTTCATAATGTGTTTGTGTGTTACAGGATCTTATTTATTTAGGGACAAGTATGTATTATTTATTTACAGTCGATTTCACTAGGCAAGAACAGTATCGTGATATATCGAAACAGTGGTGGGCAGCGAGAGTGAGCCCTATATATACTGCGTTCGGTGTAACATGATAGTGTTGGTGCGTAGTGTTAAGACGAATATTATGACAATTAATTAATTCAACAAGAATCGTAATACGTAAGCGAGACTGAGTATAGTTATGGGTGACGATCCATAATGATACGAATGTTGAACTTATAATTATGATTAAACGACTTTAAATAATTAATACGATCGAAAAACGTACGCGATTGCGGGTATACACGTAATTGTATGTGTTTAACGATCTGACAACGCACGAAGAGTAAAAATAATTAAAATAATTATTTTATATTTTTACAATTTTGAAACTCATCATTTTATTGAGTTTAACAACTCTTTTAGTTAAAAACTGCGTAAAATACGCGTTACGTTCCGGAAACGCGAACCGAGCGACCGAAACGAACCCGAATACCACACGGGCTATAAAAGCCTTGAACAAGGCTTATTCTCTCATTTATTACACCAACAACCACTTCTCTCTCTAGAATTTTCATCCAAGACACTCTCTCTAAAAACCGAGCTTCAAACGCGAATAACTCGCTCCTTTCTCAACGAATTTCGGTGTTCTTGGTGTCCACGCGTAGCTCTTAACATCCTCTACACAAAAGTACAAAGGATCTGAAGGTTTATCCACAGAATCTCGAGGTATTGATGCTTGAATAATCACGAACTTAGGGTTTTTGATGTGAGTGTTGTGAAACTCGACACTTAGCCGGATTCTTGCACACTATTCTTAGTTTCGCACCTATAGAAACTCTCCCTGAAGTTATACTAGTTTAGATCGTAGTCTGGATCCAAAGATTTCGATGATGGTGATGATGCTGGTAACAGGTTCGACGGCCGAACCTTCATCCTCAGTTGGCGAACCTTAGAGAGGCTCCACGAACCCTAATGGTTCGCAGGTCTTCAGCCGAACCCTTAGGGGTCCTCACGAACCTGCATCAAGTCACCATGGATCCCACGAACCCTATGCGAATCACGAACCTGCAACAGGCCTCCCATGCACGCCGCGAACCCATTAGTACCGAACCCTAGCGAACTATTCAGTCAGCCGAGCCTTCTGCCATGCAGCGAACCATCTAAATCACGAAACTAAGGCCGAACCTTGCATGATTGACTGATAGAGCCTAACCTTTATGCATGTAGGCGAACCTTGCATGCACACCAGAGGACTGAACCTTGTTATGCTCGTTGGCCGAACCTTAGTCCATCAACATGAAAGGTTCGCTGCCAAGGGGGTGGGCTGAGGCTCAACATGCAAGTTCTTTACATTTCTTGGCCCAATCGATGGGTTAATTTTGACACACATTAGAATGAGCTCAATTCCATTCCATCCGACTTAACCCAATACCGATAGGCCCAATTAGATCCCATTTGGCCCATTATGATCCTAAGTGGTCCAATATTGCCTTGGAAGTTTACATGGCCTACATATACATTGGTTGACCCAACTCAATTCTTTTAGGCCCAATCCAATCTCATTCGATCCATCAAGATCCTAATTGGTCCCAATATTATTTATGGCTTTTACACGGCCTATATATATATTGTTGGCCCAATACCACCTTTCATTTGGCCCATTATTAACCTAAATGGCCCATGGTGTGTTCTATAATGCAAAGTGTCTATGAATTGATCTTAGTTGGGCTAAGTTTAACCTAAACTAATAATGAGATCAATTCATAATCACAAGGGGTCTAAAACACTTGAACATATCTATACATTTTCAGGTTAATCAATGGTTATCAAGTTCACAAACACTTGTCATTTTATGCATAAGAATTGTGCATAAAAGAAACATGACACTTATTTTTCATGAATCAACGATCAATCAAGTGACTCAAATCATGATGTTTGTAGGATCAGATGTTCTCAATTGATTCAATAATAGAGTATAGCAGCGGAATTCAAAGTTGAATTAGCACAATCATAGCAAGAACAAAGTTCAATCAAACAGTAAAGCACAAGTTTGTTATAGAGAGAGAATTCTGTAAAAGGAATAATTCAATCAATCGCCATAACTTCATCTTGTTACAAAATTGTCAACTGCCCTTATATAAAGACAGTGACGTCTGATGATGTCACATGATGTTGACACCTAACAGACAAAACAAAACAACTGAAATAACTAAACTACTGAGAATGTCTACAACATCTGAAGACATTCTCTTACAACTACTGAAGTATTAAAACTACTGAAGTAATAAACTAAAACATCTGATGAGTAAACTACTCATCAGACTTTTACAAGAACTGAAAGAAAACTACTGAAGACTAAACTATACACTACAACATCTGATGAATTACACTTCAGCTGTTGTATATCACTTCAGATCTTGTAACTTCTGTACATTGTATGTCAGCCGTTGTGTTCTTCTTCAGTTGTTATATGTGTTGTGAGACTTAGAGATTTTTCTGATCAGGCTCATTGGTTCTTTTAGTCCAACAATGTTCAATTCACACAATAATCATAATCATGAGATCAAGTAATCAAGAGTTAATCAAGTTCAAGAGATTACAAGTCAATCAATGAATCAAAGTCTATACAACTATAAATCTTATATCTTATGTATGATTACAATGATATAGGAACCAGTTAGAAGTCCTGTTTGCTACTTGCTAATTGTTATAGTTCAGAGTCTACTGCAGACAGGTGAGAACACTAGCCCCTCTTTTTACTGTTTTTACAACTGTTTTGGGGTGGAACACGTGATCAAATACTTTTACTTCAATCATATCGTATGATACAGATTCATGTTACTTCACAAACATTACAGGTACACTCTAGAAATCCAAGGGATTTCTCAATTGTTTTCAAAGGAGTTATCAACTATTTATAATGGTTTTATCAACTATTTAACGTTTTTTACTAAAAAGGTTTAGAAAAGTTCTTTAAACTGTTTATACCAGTTTTTATACAACTAATTTTATAAAGGATAAACACTTTTAAGTCATGAAATTTATAAACTCTTTTACTCTAAACTCATGTTTCGAAAGTAATCTTTTATAAACCTTGTTACTATACAAGGACACTGTCTTATGTACTCAATCAAGGGTTTCACAACATAGTATTCAAACAATGGTTTTCATGGTGATCAAACAAAGGATTCATTTCATGGTATTCAAACAGAGGATTCATTTCATGGTACTCAAACAAGGTTTTCAAATCATGTTATCAAATAAGGCATTAACACGCTACTTTTAAAGCAAAGTGCAAAAGCATGGTGTCCATCGTTGTAAACAAACTTATAAACCCATCAAGTTTCATTAGCGTTAGTACTGGGTGATCACAACAAGGGAAAGCAGACACACTGGTTCATTATCCAAAATGGAGTTAGCTTTTAAATCTGTTTTAAAAGCTAACTGCAGGTTTGGTGTCATTATGGTTATCAAAACTGCTGATGTATTATCTAACTCCAAACGTGGTTTGGGACTTGATATTATATGTTGGCTTTCGTGCAAACAGTGATTGGACTGTTTACACTCATTTTTCATACTTGATGTTAGTTTGGGTTGCAACCCATCCATGTAATTCATTTATTGCTTTAATATACCTATGCCTTATATCACAAAATTCATAATTTCATATGTTAAACCTATTGTTCTCACCAACTACTTCTGTAGTTGACAGTTACTTTTCACGTGTTTCAGGAAATCAGGTTTAAGACTTTCTCAGGGACAACTAAGGATACCATTCTAAGATAGAACAAGATGAAGAAACATGCTAGGATGGATTAGAAACACACTAAATCCTAATTGTTTAATTGTCTTGTTTGAAGTCTTATTTTGTAACTATATTTTGGGTCTGTAGTTGTCTTTCTTTTGTTAGATAGATTGTCTGTAACTAAACAACTGTCTAAACATTTTGAAACATAGTAATCCATTGTGGTTGTTCTTATTCAATACTTGTGCATGATTCAACTGTTCATACGTCGCCGCGCCGTGGATTCTGCACGCGGCGCAGGGGTGTGACAATAATGGTGATAGTGAGCTCCTCCAAATGCTTCTCTAAGCTCCAAGTGTTGATTGTAGCTTCTTAATAGTAGCTTGTGTGTCACACCCCGGGCCGGCGGGGTAGGATCGGATGTCCCCGTCGGGCGGAAGGTTCCCGGGGCGCGATATCGTGTGTGATAATCGGGTTGATCAGATTGTTTACATAGCATCAATGTTAAGAATATCTAAAGCACAATAAAGCATTAAAATAGGATTACAGAGTTAAATTACAATGTCAATGTTTGATAATTTAACTAAGTAAACCTATCCAAAAGAATCAAATGTTTCTATCTTGTATCTGTACAAGATATCAAAAGAGATTCGTATTAACTACAAAAGATGTGCTATCCAAAAGTCTGCTAGGTCCTCTAGTTGGGATGCCTAGCATGCAAAATCCTGAGCCTTAGCTTATACCTGTGCATCACCTGAGAAAGCATGTAAGAAAACAAAGTCAACACAATGGTTGGTGAGTTCATGTAGTTTATAAGTTTAAAGTAGCTTTAGCAAACTTCCTTCGATAAAACCTTACCCTCATTAACATCACCTGTATCATCTAACTCGGTATGCTTATATATAGGGCATACCCCTGAGTCGAGCCTACGACCCGCCCAGACGCCATCCCACCACATACTAAGTCACATAGGACATTGATGCTAATGATAATTAAGCGTTTTATCTACCATCCAATCCCGTTTCTGTTATCGTTGAGCATTTTGTATATAAGTTTATCCCATGCACCAATAGTATCCGTGAGTTTAGCCTGATAGTTACCGATATGGATAACCGAATGCCCGAAGGAATCCAGTATCAATCCAGACCAGCCCCAGGTATAATTAGCAACTCAGGGGGAGATAGAGGATTTCCAGGTCGACACAAAGTCAACTAAGGATCACCAATATCGTCCTAGTTACTGATCACCCAGGTAAATAGTTGTGGGAAACACTGCATGGCAAGCACTGAGAGGCCATCAGTCAATTTCCTCGATTGAGACCATGAAGAACACCCTATGGCAAGCACTGAGAGACCATAGTAGATGCCTTCTAGTCCCGACTGTGAAGAACACATGAAGGCAAGCACTGAGAGACCAACTATTGTTCTTACAGTCCCGACTAGTAAGAACACATGAAGGCAAGCACTGAGAGACCAACTATTGTTCTTCCATAGCCAATAGTTTTAGCATACAAAGAATCCAGCATTTACGTAACTTGTGCACAAGAACTAGCTTTACAACCGGTAAGGCAAGCACTGAGAGGCCAAACCGTTGTTTGAGCATGGCAATCACATAGCATTCAAGAGTTTATAGTATCCATAGTTTCAAGTATTCAATGTGTATGTATGCATGTATGTTTATATTTAGTATCCCCATAACATCATAGCATCATTAGCGTTTAGTGTTTACATTAGCCTCTAGCATAAACCCATAGCATTAACAAGTAGCATAGTCTCATAACATTCATATTAAGCATAACCCGTAGTGTTAGTTTGTAGCATAAACCCGTAGTATTAGCATTTAGTTTAACCCATAGTCTTAGTAATTAGTATGACTCATAGTATTAGTTTGTGGCATAATCTCATAGCATTAGCATCCACAACAGTATCATCAGATAGCAAATACCCTTAGCACTTGGTATTAACACATAGTTTTAGTATTAGCAAGTAGCTTATGCCTTTAGCACTTGGCATAATCAAATAGCATTTAGTTTGAATAGTGTCTTATGCCTTTAGCACTTGGCATAATCAATAGTATAAAAGCATTTTGTTAAATTTAAAACATTTGTTTTAAAATGTATAACATGCTTCTCAGTCCCGAGTTAAAATCAAAATAGTTTGAAAAAGGGACAATGAACTCACCTTGCAGTTGTGGTAGTTGACTTAGTCTCAAACAAGAATGCACGCGCTCTTTGTTGTAACCGATATTGTTTTCATGATCCTGTATATGATTTCATGTTGTTTGAATTTGTAAGTATAAGTTTATAAATGGTTCGTCGTGTGTGTGTAAGTGTTAGCCATGACTTTGGCTAACACGCGTAAAACTTGGTCATGATTCGGCCCTGTGTGTTTGTGATGAGTTTATCAAAGTTTATCTACTAGCTTTAGGTCACCCCACTTTGACATTTGTTTTAAGTTCCACTTAATTCATTATTGTGACCAAAACATTCTAAGTGTAAGACTTAGGGTTTAGATTAAATGTTATTAGCCTTTAGTAATTTTTCTCCAAACTTGTGTTATAAATATTCCATTTGTCTCCACACTTGACTCATTTGTTAACATGACCCAAAACACATTGTTTTAAGCTTTAGAAAATCAAACCCTCAACTCCATCACCTTGGTAGTATTTAAGAAATCTTATGCGTATTAACATTGACAAATTTCTTTAAGTTGCTAGACTAGTTCATTGTGGGTCATTACCAATTTAGGCCGAATTATTTGGGCTTTAGACCCTATTTATAAATTCTTAACCTAGTTAACTTAAAGTTAACTTATTTTGTTATTGGCATTATATCCACTTTTATCTTAACTGGTAGTTATGTACATCACCATTAAAATACATTGGGCCGAATAATGTGTGAGTGGGCCAAGATATTGACACTGGGCCGCAACAGCAGTCCTTGGGCCAAAATTAGTGTGGGCCAAATGAGTTCTTTGAACCAAACTGTTGGGCCAGAACCAATGCAGTGGCCTGGACAAGGTTATTGGGCCTTGGCAATAATATGGCTGCACGATTTGATCTATGTGTGTATGTGGATCAACAATTATCCTGGGCCCGAGTATAAGCAGATGGGCCAAACGTCCAAGGTTGGGCCTACTAAATAAAATTTTGGCCAGTTGACTTTATTCGACTGAATGGGTGCACATCAACTGATCAGCATGGTTTCAGCCGAATGAAATAGTTTCAGTCGAATGGATACTGGCGAATGAGTAACCGGCGAGTGAGGTTCATTCTAAGGTTGGTGGCCGAATGAAAGCTGGTTGCCGACTGAGGTGAGTGTGTCGAATAGGTCAGCTTCGAATGGAGCCATTCGAATAAATGCAGGGTTCGAATAAGGCTGCCGACCGAATGTGATGGTTGTCGAATGAGTGTCGGTTAAGTGTGGTGGTTCAATCGGATGAGAGTGCCCGACTGAGCCTGTTTCGGCGAATGGGTTACTGATTCGGGTGAGCTGGTCGAATGGGTTAAGTATGAAGGTGGCGAAGAGGATGACCGGCGAATGAGGAAACCGGGCGAACTAGCTCAGTCGGCGAATGGGGACCTCCGGCCAAGGCTATTCGGCCTAAGGCCATTCGACCATCTGTATGTCAGTCGGCCGGATGTGGCTCCCCTCGAGTTAATCAGCCAAAAAAAACCAGAGTAATTTCGAACATATCATAGGCTGATGAGGGTTCTGGTGGTTGCGGGGTTCAAGGAGTGGAGAGGTTAACCGGTTAGGGTTGAGGTGAGACAAAGAAGCCAAAAACCCTAGTTTTAGAACTGAAAACCAGAGTAATCTCCGATCTGTTGTACTTTCGCGTAGAGGGGGTCGAGATCTTCACGTGGGCGAAAGAATCACTCGATTTCGTGGAGAAATGAGGGAGTTATGATGGATTGAAGCTTGAAAATGGTGGTGTGAGTTAGAAACCGGGATTAGGGTTTTGGAAGAGAAAGTGAAGATAAGAAAATGAACTAAATGAGCTCATTCAAGGTATTTATACCTCGGGTGATTTCGGGTTCGTTTTCGTTGCTCGGTTCGTGTTTTCGTTACGTTTCCGGAACGTAACGCGCGTTTTTCGTAGGTTTAAATAAAAAGATTATTCTATGACTTTTAAATTACAAATATATCCTTAAATATCGCGGTATTTATTTATTTTCCTCAAAATTAATTTAAGTATCGTTTAAATAATTTATTTAACGAATTTAGTATTTTTACGCGTTTCGGTTATTCGTTCGCGATTTATTATAATAGCTTAATTTAATTTATTTAATGATGAGTTTCAAAATTGTAAAATAAGAAATATCTTATTTCTTTAACTTTATGGTCGTTCGTATCTTTTATCGTTTTCGTTTCGTCAGAACGCGTCACCATCGTGCGTATTCGTTCGAATCGTCATTCGAACGAACACGATGATGGTTTTGCTTTCCGACTTTTGTTTTCTACTTTTTAGTTATTATTTCAGAACGTTAAACTATCATAATTACTCGTACAGATCGTCACCTATACGAATAATTCATCGGTTTAGCATTCCGTAACAACAACCGTTATTGTTTTGTTTTGTTTATCCTCACATACGTTTACACATAATAGCACATCAATAAGCCTTGGTTTCACTGTTCAATGTTGTCTGATGTGTTTCTGACTGTTAAACTGTAAAGTTTAATCAGATTTCAGAAACAATAGCATAATAGTTTACCGCTAAGCATTACGCAGTTGATAGTATATCGATAGTTTGCATAGTTTGTACCTGAGTTACTGTGCTGTTACTGTTACGTTCACTGTTCCGGCGACGTTTCCGGCACAGTTGTTACATTGTGGGTCTCCATGGGCTTGGGAAGGTTTGGCAGATCGAAATGAGTCGGAATAAGAGTGTTTAGTCGAGAGAAAATGAATGGGAGTGAAGAGAAATGAATTGGGTTAAGTTTAATAAAGTTTTAAGCTTCTGGGGAGCTTCACGTACCGCCAAGGCCGATCGTGCATGGCCTTGCGTACCACGATGATTAAAATAATCGGATTGCTTCTCATGGTCTCGCGCGCATCGCCCCGGGTGGATGAAGGGTCTAAGGCGTAGCGCCTAGAGATTTTGGAAATTCAAATTTCCCCGCTTGTGTAATTCACTTGTGCTTAACTTGGTATGACGTTCACCAACGTTCGTGATTTTTGACAGGTGTGTGCGGTTTTTCGATAATTCCTCGAATTATTTTATTGTGTGACTGTGTTTGTACTGTCGTGCCACGTATGCAAATGTCAATTAAATAAATATTTAATTAATATAAAAGCTGACCTGGAAAATACAGGGTGTCACATTGCCCAGGTCCCGTCGGTTCAACACATCACTGCATGTACAACAAGCAAGCAATCGGAACATTTGGTCGGAAATTACGTCAAGACTCGAGCGGCGTCGACGGAAGCATCGATTGTAATCTCTGATTCGCCAGCATGAATTCAATTAGATTGATGAATTCGAGCAATAGATGTACTCTCGATTATATTATTGAACGGAAGAAACGACAGAGCTCGCCGATTTTGTTACGAATTAATTTTCGAGATGGGAAATTGAGATTACTATTTTCACACAAGAAAAAAGGGAAAGAGAGGTAATTAGGAAGCAACTTAAAATTCCGTCGTTGATTTTCTAATCTTGTAATTGATTTTCTGTTATGTAAATTCTTGATTTGTTGGTTGTAAGAGGTTATTAGCTTGTTAATTATGGATGCAGGACATAGGATTAGCTTGTTAATTATAGATGTAATTCTTGATTTTGATGGTTGTTAAGGTTCACGTATCATTGTTCAAATGTTCAAACAAACAGTTTTAACTGATTCATCACTTAATTGTTCAGATGCTCTTAATTTTTTAGACATATTCACCGTCCAACAATTAATGGTTCAGGTGTTACCAATCGGCCCCTAAATGCATATATATATATATATATATATATATATATATATATATATTGTATATATATTGCACAAAAATTTTCAAAAGAAACAACTCAAAGTCAACGGCAATAATGATTATCATCAAGAAACATTCACAGACTAAACCTATTTGAATGTTATTATAAAAATTCATACATTCAAGAGTATCTTTATAAAAATTCTTTCATTTTTAATTTTTTATAGATACTTAAAACATTTTAAATTAACATATTTCAAATCTTATAAAAAATATGAGTGTATAGACAAAAATTCCAAAGAAATCTTTTATATAAAAAGGTTCTTTGATAGTTTGATTGAGAGTCAATTTACAAAACGAAAAAAAAAAAAGGTGTGGTTCGTAGAAATAAAAAAAAAAACACGCAAAGTTTTTGGACAACCAGAGTTATTTATGAAAGTGAGCTAAAAATCCTCTTTGTATAGTATAATCACTGTACAACTTTTGTTCCTTCTTCCAAGTGTTTGAAAAAGATTTTTAAAGATGTAGAGTCTTCGTATTTATATACTACCCCACGTTATAGTATATCATGTCGTATTGTCGTGGTATCTTATATGGGTTGTATATAATCATATGACTCATATAAAATTAGTCAACCAGACAAAAGTTGTCATAAGTCATGTCTAATTAATTTTGTTTTTATACGGGTCATATATAATTATACGAGTCGTATAACCCTGTATGGCATCTATAAATACCGAATTATCATAAATCTTTTGAGATTCTTCAATATGCACGTTAATTATTTGATACGACTTAAGATTCCTAAATATCTGCACAAATTATTTTGTTTGTTATCAATGTTCACTCTTTATTACTAGAAGTAACATAGTACGACATTCCTCCCTCAACTAAGCAGTCCAACAAATAATCTTCTACATTGGATCCTTACAATATATCATGTTAACAATAATCATTATATCATGCAGGGGCGGCCCTGAGAATTCAAGTGTCCCAGACATATTGAGAAAATAAAATCTTAATGAATTATAAACTTGTGTTTTTTTGGTTTTGTATTTGGAGATATAAATAAATATATATAATTTAAAAACGATTTTTAAAACTTTTGTGCCTTTGCGATAAATGGGCCCTGGACGAGGTCGGGTTTGTCCCTTCTCAGGGCCTCCCATGATATCATGCAATAGAAATGGAGAATAATCATTACATTATAACAAAGGGGTTTTGCCCTAATGACACCTTTTGGCTTTCCAAATGAAAGGTCATGGGTTCAAATCCTTTCCAAGGCGAAATAAAATTACTTGAGAGGTCATGGAGTTTTCCGGTGCGATTTCCTCCTGGGGTGGTGGTGAGGTCTCAACGGATGTCATGGTAACTATGCCTTGGTAATATGGTCTGAAAATCAGTGGTTCACACGTTGAGATCAAATGTCATTCAAAAAAAAGAAATGGAGAATATACAGTTCCAACGATCTATATGCATGTCACGTACGTGTATATAAATGTATAACAATTTGATAAATGTTATTTGTAATTTAGAACATGTAATCGGTGTCTAAATATGTACGTTTTGCATTTATTGGCACAACGGTTCCCCCGCCCCCTCCCGCAGGGTTGCCCACTTCGGCGGCTGATGACGTAGGATAATATCGCAATATAGCCAGATGGTTGGATCGTAAAATAAAACCACAAGGCCAGATGGCACGAAGGTAAAACGAGAATGGTAGAAGTCAACTCACCAGACTTCGATAAAGGGAGGAACAAAAGAAATGACTAATGAAAGCTAAGTCCCCGAACCAGCGGATAAAAGGCAACTCTCAAGACAAAAGGTGATGTGAGTCAACTTTTGTGCAGAGGTAGCCAAAACAAGCAAACTCGAGGGAAACGCCAAGAAAGCAAGAAACCTGGCTTCCCGAAATAAAGATCCCATGCAGAAACGTCTCGAATCCAAGTAGTATAAATAGCAAGCAGGGGAAGACCCTCGAGGTACAACATCCTTAGCTCTCACACTCACTTTAAAACTTCTTAAAACTTTCCGAACTGTATACTTACTCTCACGCCGGAGTCTAATCGCAGGAGGCCTCCTCCTGCGATAAGGCTAACGGTCCTTTCTTGGTTGTAGGATCGCTGGTAGAGTCCCTTACAGCCATATCGGAAGGTGTGCTAGAGTCGTTACTTGAACATTGGCGCCACCGTGGGGCCTTGAACTCAAAATTACGTGCTGAGTGACAGGGTTCCCAACCTCTCTCCGGTAAAGTACCAACTTTTTATCTATTGTGCTTTGTTTTTCTCCATGGAAGGAACGAGCAACCCTGGCGGTTCCTCGATGCCTCACCATTCGCCCAGTTTGTCGCCTATCATTAGTGATATGGTCGAGTTAACACCCGAAGGGGTTCAGGAGCATTTTCCCCGTCTACAAGAATTAATGACTGAATAGGTTCGAGAGGAACGCCTCAGAGGAGTGCGTGTCCGTTTGGCATACGATGATGGTTCGGAAACTCCTGTGTTACAGCCTACTAGCGTTGAAACACCCATGCCATTTCCACTGACTAGCCTTCCCATAGACAACTCCACACCAACACCCTCTCTACCGTTCGATCAATCTCTCCCTTTGGGTCATTACAATTCGGGAGTCATGGCAGAAAGTGTTAATCCCCCAACAGAACCGTTTCCTTTTGTCTTCCCTTATTCTGGCCAAATGACCATTCCGTTAATAAGCTCAAATCAAACCACAGCCCCACCCGCAAATGGCGGGATAGCATGGCCAAACACGGTTACAAACACCTTAAGATGTCCCCCATGGCAGAATGTGTATGGGGGACCACTGTTACAGCCCAACACCAACCCCTGGAACCTGTTGTCCGGAGGTAATAATCCGACCAACAACCAATATTTCAATACCATACCGCCAGTTCATCCTTTCATACCTTTCAACCCTATGAGCCAACCTTTTGCCATTCCCACGTATCACACTGAACCCTTCATACAAAACACCAACCCCGAAAACACAGCTCACATTGCAGAAATGATTGATGAGTTATCCCGACCATATGTCCCTACCACTCACACCAAGTTTTCTCCACGAATCGCCAACTTTCCATTCCCACCCAAAACCAAGATGCCAGCCAACGTAAAGACATATGACGGTCTCGGTGACCCAGACGACCATCTTGAACTATTTATGGGGGCAGCAATGGTGGAACGGTGGAGCTTGCCACTGTGGTGCCACATGTTTGCCCAAACATTGATAGGACCAGCAAGGCTCTGGTTTAATAGTCTGCCAAACGGAAGCATTGATACCTTCGAAGACCTCAGTGGTAAGTTCCTCGCAAATTTCATGCAACAAAAAAGATATACCAGAGATCCGGTCGAGCTCCATAACATAAAACAAAAGGACGAGGAAGATCTCCGAGCCTTCATGGAGAGATATAAAACAGAAAGTTTAAGTATAGGGGGGCGACAGAACAGATGCGAGTGTCCGGATACATCCACGGGGTAAGGCCAAGGCAGCTCATAGAAGATCTCAACAGAAAGATACCTAAAACCATGGAGGAAGCAATGGAACGAACGGAAGCATTTGTCAGGGGAAAGGAAGCAGCTCAAGCCCTGGATGTGGGAAAACGGCCGAAAGGCCAGACATGGAAAAATCTCCACCCAGGCAGCAGAACAAAAATCCCAGATATGGTCCCCTTGCGGAAAAGCGACCTTCCCATCGGTCTCATGACACATACAGGCCTTATGGCAGATCAGGGAATGGCCACGAAGAAGATAGAAGCAGGAACATGCAGTTTACAGCATTAACAAAGTCACCAAAAGAAATCTTAGCCACCGAAGATGCGCGGTTCAGTTTCCGACCCCCAAAACCCATGCCTAAAACCACTGAACGACAATCTAACAAGTTCTGTGATTTCCACGGGGATGTCGGACACCACACCAATGATTGTTTCCAGCTGAAGAAAAGGATAGAGGCTGCCGTTAAGTCGGGTGAGCTAGCTCACCTGGTGAAAGATATCAAAGAAAAGAAAAACACTGCAGAAAAACAGCAACACGACAAGGAAAGAAAGAACAAAGAAATATTGATGGTGTCCAAGGGAGAATCGCCGGATGGCAAGGAAAAGAAGAATCATGAAGGATGGATGTCCCGAAAAATCAAATTCCCGCCTGTGCGGCGGGAAAGAATCAGCTTGTCACCCATGGTCATCAATATAGCCATAGGAGACATGAACATACACCGGGCTAGGGGTGTTCAACGGTTCGGGTTTCGGGTTAAACGGTTTGTTCGGTTCGGTTTAAACGGTTTTGAAATTTTTTTTAGACCAACCGTAAACCGAACCAAACCGTATTAGAAATAAGCCAAACCGAACCGAATTCAACCGTTTTCAATTCGGTTCGGATTCGGTTTAGAACCGAACAAACCGTATTAAACCGTATTAAACCGTATTCAGTCAAAATACCTTTTTCCATATTTTTGATCCGTGTTTCCTGTACGAGAATTGTCTATGTTCCAAAACACTTCAAAAAACACAAAATTAAACATATCCTAACATACACAATAGGTTCAAAGTTCAAACACAAACCAACATACAAAAAAAGTTCAAAGTTCAAACAAAAGTCAACAAACATCATACTACTAGATGTAAAGCATAAATAAGAAACATTGATTTTTTCCAGATCTTCTTCACTCTTTACTCCATGGGTGTCTTTCTCATCTCTACAAAACAAGCAATCAACAAATATTATACTACTAGATGTAAAGCTTGTATATACAATGTAAATATTTTTTATAAAGAAACATATGAAACATGAGTTAATGACCTGCTTCAAGTTTATCAAGATCTTCAATGCTTTCTTCCAAATTAGATGCAACACCATTTGAACGAATCCAATCTTGACAACAAATTAAAGCTTCAACAGCTTGAGGAGTTAAAGAACTCCTAAATGAGTCCAACACTCTGCCTCCGGTGCTAAATGTAGATTCAGAAGCAACTGTTGATATCGAGATGGCTAAAATATCACGTGCGACAAGTGACAATATAGGAAATGCTAGACTTCTCTTTCTCCACCAACCCAAAACAGTGAAATCTTGACTTTCAAACCAAACATCATCTCCTTCAATCTCCTCCTTCAGATACCTATCCAACTCAGTTTTTAAATCTTCGGTCACACCTAATTCTGCTTTTTGTCTTTTAACCTCAGCCATCTTTCTCTCTCTAAGTGCTTTAAACGTATCATCTACATTGCCAAATAAACTGAAACCTTTAGTACCTGAAGTATCCTCATTCATGGTGTTTGATGAAGATGATGAAGCCTTGTTCGGATGCAGATCCGAATGAATTCTTTTGTAATCATTGAAAACTTCTAGTAATGCATTTTCACACAATTGAACAACTTTATCCCCAGTTTCATTTCCATACATACCACGTAGATTGACCTTAAGATATGCCAGTTTGGTCCTCGGATCAAAAAGAGAAGCAATAAACACAAGTAAGTTGAATTTCTTTAGATCACCCCAATACTTGTTAAATTTCAAAGTCATTGACAATGCCATATTCACCAACTGGTCATCTTTGCTTGTTGTACATTGTTTCAAAACACTATCCATGAAACTAATGGAGTCCAGATATGTATTTGAAGTAATATAATTTGTTCCTTGATTAACATAAAAAAATTTGAGCTAATAAAAAATAAACAAACATGTAAGAAGATTAATATTATAAAAGTAGTTAGTACCTGAAACTCTAAGGGTAAGCTCATAAAAATGTTGAAGAAAACCTCCCAACCTTCTTGCATTTTCCCAATCCGTTAATTCTAGCACTCCACACCCCTCTTGAAGATCACGTGAAAACACATAGTCCTCCTCTATGAATCTTTTAAACGCCCTTTCATACTCACATGCAACACTCAGCATCAAATAAGTTGAGTTCCAACGAGTAGGCACATCTAAAACTAGAGACTTTTGACATTCAACCTTTTCTAACAAAGCAAACTCTTTAAATTTTTTCAATCTTGCCGGTGATAATCTAACCCATCGAACAGCAGCCCTAATGCGGTCAACAGAAGTTCCCAACTCCTTGATCCCCTCTTGCACGATTAGATTTACAATATGTGCAATACACCTAACATGTGTCCATTTCCCTTTAAGAATGCACCTATCACCCCAGTTCACCATTTTTCCTACTAAATACTCGATAGCAACATCATTGCTACTTGCATTATCAACTGTAATGGTCATAACATTTTGCAATCCCCAATCAACCAAACAATTCTCAATTGCTCGTCCGATATCATTTCCACGATGGCTTGAAATAGGACAAAAGTTTATCACCTTTTTTTGCAAATTCCAGTTTTCATCAATATAATGTGCAGTGAGACACATATAATTGATTCTTTGCAAAGATGTCCATGTATCAGTTGTTAAACAAACTCTAAGAACTGATTTTTTCATTTGAGCTTTAAGCTTCACTTTTTCATCCATATACAACTGATTGCAATCCCTTCTTATTGTGCTTCGCGATGGAATGAGAAGGGCCGGTTGACAAATCCGCATACATCGTCTAAACCCCTCATTTTCTACAAACTTGAAAGGCAATTCATCAACAACCAACATCTCAGCTATTGCTCTCCTACCTTTTTTCTGGTCAAACTTAAATGATTGTAAGTTAACTTTACTATCTCCGGTTTCCTCATCCTCTTCTATACTAAATGCAAGATTTGACTGATTACTGGAATGATTGGAAGGATTACCTTTGCAAACCAAAATATGATTTCGCATATTGGATGTACCAGAATGTTTTGATTGAGCACCATAATTTGCAGTACAATAGTTACATTTTGACCTTTGTTTTCCATGTTCATCCACATACTTGGTGAAGTGATTCCACACAGTTGACCTTGGGGTATAACTCTTTATTGGTTTCTTTGATTCAACCGTATTCATATTACTTGGATTAGAATCATCTTCCATTGACATAATCAAATATTGAACAATCTGCATAACACACAAATAAAAAATTGTATCAACATATATTGTTCACTCACTTGAATCAGATGATTAAAAGAAAACATGATTTATTTAAAATCAAAGTAGAAATTATTTAATTTATGAGCTGAAGTGGTTGGTGCTGTTGAAGTAGCAGATCCAAAACTGAAAGCTTGAGCTGACACAGAAGTAGAGAAACTAACAACAGAGATAGTGGTAGTGGATCCGGCAGCAGTAGAGAAACTAACAATACAAAGGCTACAAAAACTTCTAAGGTATCACACATAGAAACATTTACAAAAAACATGTCCATCATCATGTATGACTTAATTTAAGAAAAAAAGGAGTTCGAATGTGTTTGAATTGGAGATTAAAAAAATGAAGGAATGAGAATAAGAATCATAGAGAATGCTTAAATTAAGGGTACGTATTGTTTCTAGCAAGCAGTTAAAATAATGGTTGTTATACATCACACATAGATAGCTAATCCTTACCACAAAATTGGCATCAATGTATCGATTATATCAAGTATCACACTCCTACCAAATACAAAACCAATTCACATATATATATTTATTTATGTAAGAAATCATGGTTGTTATACATACACACACAGCAGTGGGGCAACTAATTAGAGCACAATCCCCACAAACATTCGAAGACCAAGCAGTTAACATCTAAAGCAGTTAACAAGATATTGCTTGGGAAGAAGCATTCGAAGACCAAGATAACCAACTCCATCGAATAACATCTGATGATTATCAAACTTAATCGTACCTGTGTGGAGTCGTGCAGATCGACGGGATCTGTGCAGATCGACGGGATGTGCGGAAGGTAGAGATCGATCGGTTGCAGGAGAGCGGGATCTGTGCAGATCGGCGTCCTCTTTGGCTGCTGGAACTGGAAGCCTTGAAGGTGGAGACTGGAGAGCGGCTGGTAGAACTTAGGAAGGGTTTGTGAATTCTGAATTTTTGAGGGGATGACTGATGAGGTCGACGGAATTAGGGCATAAGTGACAAGCCTATAACACACAATATATAAAATAAAAAATGTATTTTTAAATATTAATCGGTTTAAACGGTTTAACCCGAATAAACCGATTAACCCGAATTCTAAAAAAACCTAAACCGCCAACCGACCCGAAACCCGAATTGGTAAAACGGTTACGGTTTAAAACCGAACCGTAAACCGAATTCACAATTCGATTCGGTTTTTTTCGGTTACGGATTCGGTTCGGGTTACGGTTTTAAACGGTTTACGGTTTTTTTGAACACCCCTACACCGGGCATACTTGGACGGTGGAAGTGCATCCGAAATTATGTACGAACACTGTTTTAACCAACTAGAAGAAAGTGTCCGAAACACGTTAAAGACATCACACACGCCACTGATCGGTTTCACCGGAGAAAAAGTGCATCCTCTAGGTGAGTTAACTCTCACTGTTGCTATGGGTACAGGAAAGTTTACAAGGAGGGAAGAACTCACATTCCTGGTGATCCGAGCACCATCCCAGTACAATGTCATCATCGGACGCCCAGGAATTAATGCGTTTGGAGCAATAGTGTCAACAGCTCATGAGATGGTAAAATTCCCTACAAAAGCAGCAATTTGCACCATTTGTAATGGGAAAGAAACATACCTGACTGAAGAGACTGACGAAGCAAAATTGTGTATCAACCCGATGTTCCCAGATCAATTGACCAATCTTGGTCCGACCCTCAGTCCGTCAGGAAGAAGCCATTTGATACGATTGCTACGTAATAACGTTGATGTTTTTGCATGGACCCCGTCTGACATGACAGGGGTCCCCAGAGTGAGGGCAGAACACAAGTCGGAGATTAGGGAAGGTAGCAAGCCAATCACACAAAAGAAACGAGGCATGGCTCTCGAACGAAGTCAGGCGGTCCCAACAGAAGTAGAGAAGCTAGTCACTGCGGGGATCCTACGAGAAGTACTTTACCATACCTGGATCGCCAACCCAGTAATGGTCAGGAAGCAAGACGGCACTTGGCGGATGTGCGTCGATTTCAAAGACTTGAACAAAGCATGCCCAAAAGATTGCTACCCACTCCCCGAAATCGACGCTAAAGTGGATGCCATCGCAGGGTACAGATTCAAGTGTTTCTTGGATGCCTATAAGGGATATCATCAGGTTCAGATGCGGCGATCCGATGAAGAAAAAACAACATTTTATACACCTAAGGGTATCTTCTGTTACACAAAAATGCCTTTTGGTCTGAAAAACGCAGGAGCAACTTACCAGCGGTTGGTAGATTCGGTTTTCTCTGACCAGGTGGGACGGAATATGGAAGCTTATGTCGATGACTTGGTAATTAAAAGCAATAGCGAAGAAGAGATGATGAGGGACGTGGAGGAAACGTTCGGCAATCTCCGAAAAATCAATATGAAGTTGAACCCGGGGAAATGTTCCTTTGGGTTTGAAGAAGGAAAATTCCTTGGTCTTATGGTTAGCAGGCAGGTCATCCAGGCTAATCCAGATAAGTTGCAAGCGGTCCAATGTTTGAAATCACCAAGAAGTAAGAAGGATGTGCAAAGTTTAAATGGCAAGTTAGGAGCCCTGCATAGGTTCCTATCAAAATTGGCAAAAAAGTCCATGCCTTTCTTCCAAACCTTGAAAAGTTGCGGTACAACCTTCCAATGGACAGATGAAGCCGAGGCAGCATTCCAAGACATGAAACGCCATATCGCCAGTATACCATCTCTGGTTGCTCCCAAGTTGTCAGAGCAAATGTCCCTGTACATTGTCGTTGGCCCGGAAGCTATCAGTTCTGTTTTGGTAGTAGAACGATCGGGAGCGCAGATGCTTGTTTACTTTCTCAGCAGAGTGCTACGAGAAGCCGAAACACGATACCTAGAAGTTGAAAAGGCTGTCCTTGCTATCGTACATACCGCAAGAAGACTGCGCAGGTACTTCCAAGCCCATCATATTAATATTCTAACCAATTTGCCCATTCGAGAAGTGTTGCAGAAACCTAAAAACTCTGGAAGATTAGCTAAGTGGGCAATCGAACTTGGAGAACATGGTCTCACATACCTTCCCCGAACGGCGGTCAAGGGGCAGGTACTAGCAGATTTTATAATGGAAGGCACGATGACCGAACAGCCAGATCGCGAGGTACTTACCGCCAATACCAGTTCAAGTGGAGAAGGATGGATACTGTACACTGATGGGGCATCAAACACAGAAGGATATGGCGCCGGTTTAATCTTAATTGATCCGGCAGGCGTGGAGCTTACATATGCTCTACGGTTGGCTTTCCCCAGTACCAACAATGAAGCAGAATACGAAGCCCTCATTGCAGGATTACAGCTCGCGGTCAAAATGAAAGTACAAATGTTGCATGCCCATGTAGATTCATTACTAGTGGCAAATCAGGTGAATGGTAGCTACGAAACGAAAGGGGAAAGAATGAAAAAATATCTGGCCAAAGCAAAACGCGTGCTATAATTGATCCCCAGATGGCAAGTCAGTCAAATTGCCAGAAGCCAGAACAAGAAGGCGGACGCTCTCAGTAAATTGGCCTCTGTGGTCTTTGCCCATCTCACTAAGACAGTTCTAGTAGAGGTCGTGACTGAGCGAGCTATTCAATGCGAAGAAGTACAGTCTGTGGCGCTCGATGAAGAAAGTTGGATAACCCCAATCCGGGATTATCTTTTAACCGGAATATTGCCAGATGACAAAGACGAGGCTGCAAGGCTGAAACTAAAGGCAACGCAATACGTACTCGATGACGGGATCATGTTCAAAAAATCCTACTTGGCTCCTCTATTACGTTGCCTGGGACCTGAAGACAGTAACCTCCTAGTTCGGGAATTGCATGCAGGAATATGCGGAACACATGCGGGGCCCCGGACGATCGTAGCAAAGATGATGAATATGGGATATTTCTGGCCGACAATGCACAAAGACACAATCGCAGAACTTCAGAGATGTGAAGGTTGTCAACTACATGCTCCCATCCAAAGAGGTCCGAAATATGACTTGATCACCATATCCCCTGCCTGGCCATTTTACAAATGGGGGATGGATATTGTGGGGCCATTCCCTGTGGCTCGAGGCGGGATCAAGTTTCTGCTAGTGGCGGTGGATTACTTCACCAAATGGCCAGAGGTAAAGCCCCTTGCTAGCATCATAGGAAAGCAAGTCATTAACTTTTTCTGGGAAAGTATTGTTTGCCGATTTGGGTTGCCTGGTGTAATTGTCACGGATAATGGCAAACAGTTCGCCGACGATCCTTTCAAATCATGGTGTGCGGAACTCCGGATCAAGCAAATCTTCAGCTCTGTGGCTCATCCACAATCGAACGGGCAGGTCGAACGGATGAACCGCAGCATCGTTGATGGCATTAAGGCAAGATTGGGGAGGGAAGGCAAAAATTGGATAGATGAGCTACCAAGTGTTTTATGGGCCATACGAACAACAGAGAAGACCAGTCATGGCAAGACGCCATTCAGCCTAACGTTCGGATCGGAAGCAGTAATCCCAGCAGAAATTGGAATACAGTCACCACGGCAACACCGGTTTTCTCCCTCCAATAATGACAAGGAATTACAAGTCAACTTAGACCTACTGGAGGAGGAACGTAACACGGCCAGCATCAAAGAGGTGCGGTACAAGCAAGCAATGGAACAGTACTACAACAAGAAGGTCAGACATGTCAGTTTTCGTCCTGGCGACTTGGTTCTCCGCAAAAATGAGGCCAGCCGACAAGAAGACACCGGTAAGCTAGGACCTAAGTGGGAAGGACCCTACAGAATCAAAGAATGCCATCAGAAGGGATCCTATAAACTAGAAGACATGGAAGGCAAGCCCATTCCATGCCACTGGAACGCAAGCAATTTGCGTAAATTCTATGTGTAACGAGGTACTCCAGATTATAGAGCATGGGACTTAGACAAGCCCATTTTTGTACTTGTTGCTTTATTACACCATATATGTAGTAAGTTATCAGCATGAAATCACAAGTATGCTCTTTTGTATCAACATAGAATACATATTATCATAACCCACGGTTGAGCAACCTAACAACATAGCTTCACGGGATCCAGCCTTGACTTACCCGTGTAAAGGTTGAGCCCCTAAAACAATATAGCTCCATGGGATCCAGCCTTGCCTTACCCATGCCAAATATGCAAAACACTGGGATCCGGCAATGTCCTACCCATTCACTATGTGCACATACAGATTTGACAAACATATAAATCAAACGAAATAAAAATACTAACAATATCATTCATAAAGTCATACGACAATCATTGTCTACATCAGAACATGCAACCAAATAAAGTGTTCCAACACACAATAACCAAGCAAGGATCCTTTCACTTGTCATCAGGGGTGGGGACTTGGGACGACTCCACAGAAGCACCACGCGAACTAGCAGGTTTCACCGGCGGCTTAGCAGCCACAGGAACATTCAGGGGGTAGCAAAGCTGGTAGTACTGGGACTGGCTCGACCGGCAACATTCAATGGCTCCACCGTCTTAAAGTTCTCCAGCAACAAGCCTGGAACATAATAACAAACGAGGTAGTAAGTACATAAACATATATCAAAGATATTCCACAAAACAAAGTTACCTTGTAAAGTCTGGCGAGGCTCATTCACACACTTTGCCAAAGCCTCTAAGTAGGGAAAATTCGTACCCTCAAAAGTTGTTATCGCCTCTTGCAAACGAGCCTCGGCATGAGGTTTATAATTCGCAAGGCCTTCCAACGGATGACCGGCAGCAGCATGTTTATACCCCGACTTCAACCCAAGGGTAGTCCCATACTCACGAGCAGCATTTTGAACAGCAGCTAGGGGCATCAGAAATTCATGGCTATTGTGCAAACGACTCACAATCTGTCGGATTCCTTGCGAAAATAGCCATTCTCGTTCGGCAACCAATAAGTCGTTATGCTCACCTAAGCTTTTGTTCCTCACTTGCAGATCTGTCATCACCCGCGTAAAGTCATCTTTCTCCTTGGCAAACTTTTCACGCTCTTCGTTAAACCTTGCCCTGCTTTCTTCCAACACCGCCAAACCATGCTCTAAATCCTTTTTGATAAGAGTCATTTTCTCATCCAAGAACATTTCTTTTTCTGTGTACAGCCGTTCCACCTCCAATGCATGAAGCTTCTCCTCCTCCCTATCTTTCTCCATAGCCTGGAAATCACGCTGCAACTGGGATAGTTTGTTATTCAAGATAGACATTTTGGTCCGATTAGTATCCCGAATCTCAGATGAAGATACCCAACGTTGGTTAATCTCGGGGAGTAACGCACCCATCTGTGCCCACAAAACGGCCATCTGACCCCTCACTTCTTCATCACCAAGTGCCCCATTGGCCAACCGTTGGCCTGGGGTGGCAATTTCCTTCACTAGCCTCAGTGCAACGGCCGGATCCTCAAACCGGTCCTTGTTCAGAATACCCCAAGAAGGTGCGAACAACGCATTCGCATAACTGCTCTCCAGTTTGGCGGTCTCAGCACTACCACCAGGCGCATCCATTGGAAGAATGCTATCTGCGGTAGCATCCTTGGAGATAACATTCAAATCAGACTCAGTCTCTTCCTCAGATAAGGATGAATCCACTTCCAACATTTTCTTCATCTGGGATACTTCTTGAACAGCAGCCTTACGTTTTGAAAAGCACAGGCGCTTGGAAATTGAGGTTCCCACACCTTCAGTGGAACGTTTTTTCTTCCCTTTGGATTTTTTCCCTTTGAGCGAACCAATTGAACCTACATCACCAGCTTGTGATGGTTCGCCAGAAGCAGGGGCTCCCACAGATAAGATACTGGAATACTCACCCCCTTCATAACAGTTTTTCTTATGGCTGCTAATAACATCTTCTTCCCCATCACGAAGGCGGCGAGAAGAACTTTCGACATCGGAATTGGTATCCATCTTCATCAGATCCAACAAACCCATTTATGCAAACAAACACGACCACAAACAAATACACGTTTCAGTTCGATCGCAACTTTTTTATCAAAATAAAAAGGAAAACCTCACATAAAGGAAGTAACATACCACTCCCACGCCAAGTAAATGTCGGTACGAAATCCGGTTTATCCCAACAACGGCTCAACCCACCAAGAACCAACATCTCTTCACTAAAAGCTCGCATGTACGTTTTATTAGCTATTAACAACCTATGATGATCTAGATTGATAGTAGAATCTAAAAGACTCGTTTCCGATACGGGTTCTTTGGAATCACGAAATGAAGGAGCGAAGGGAAGTATCTTTGAAGATACCCAAATGAAACGATTCTTCCAATCCTTCACAGAAGGTGTAACAGAAAACACACACTGATTTTCATCATCCATCTTACGACGTTGAATAGTAAACCACACACCATTCTTAGCCAAGTTAAAAAATCGACGAAAAAGAGCCATTGTGGGAGGAATTCGAAGGGCCTTGCAAGCCATTTCAAAGTGAGTAATCTTACTCACCCCAAAAGGAGCAAGTTGACACGGGCTAAGGCGATAATATTCTAGGGCATTGCAGCAAAAGCGTGTGAGTGGAAGTCGCAAGTTGGAAAACTCAAAAAATCGAGTATACAACGCGATGAAACCAAGGGGACAATTGAGGATGCTTTGATCGGGTTGAGGAAGCATGGGCGTAAACTCATCCCCCACTCGATACCGAAGGCAGAATGCCTTGAAATCCTCCGCAGATAATTGACACAAACGCTCCTCCATATCAAACCTACCGGCCATCTACGAACGAAATATGATCAAAAGATGAAATCGGAAATTACCTGTGTAATAGAGAAGATCGCGCAGAGGAAGAGGAAGCAGGAATTTTGAAAATGGGGAAGAAAATTGCCCAGGCGAAATAAAAAGAAGAAGGGCGGTTTCTTTTAAGCCTTTTAAATGTGACATGACGGTAACCGTCACATCAACCCATCCAGTCGCCGGTTTTCGCAGATAACGGATACCAAGGAAAACCGTCATTATTAAACTCGAGAAACGAGCGAAATATCCAAAGCACCCAGAACCGGACAAGACAGACCGCTCAACCCAAAGGGTAACCAGTCTGTCTGGGGGGCTGATGACGTAGGATAATATCGCAATATAGCCAGATGGCTGGATCGTAAAATAAAACCACAAGGCCAGATGGCACGAAGGTAAAACGAGAATGGTAGAAATCAACTCACCAGACTTCGATAAAGGGAGGAACAAAAGAAATGACTAATGAAAGCTAAGTCCCCGAACCAGCGGATAAAAGGCAACTCTCAAGACAAAAGGTGATGTGAGTCAACTTTTGTGCAGAGGTAGCCAAAACAAGCAAACTCGAGGGAAACGCCAAGAAAGCAAGAAACCTGGCTTCCCGAAATAAAGATCCCATGCAGAAACGTCTCGAATCCAAGTAGTATAAATAGCAAGCAGGGGGAAGACCCTCGAGGTACAACATCCTTAGCTCTCACACTCACTTTAAAACTTCTTAACACTTTCCGAACTGTATACTTACTCTCACGCCGGAGTCTAATCGCAGGAGGCCTCCTCCTGCGATAAGGCTAACGGTCCTTTCTTGGTTGCAGGATCGCTGGTAGAGTCCCTTACAGCCATATCGGAAGGTGTGCTAGAGTCGTTACTTGAACAGCGGCCAACAGCGGGAACACCGGCCCCCTTTCAGCGGCTCCCGCTCCCCGCTTTGTTTCTCGCTTTCTGATTTGTTCAAAGATAGTGGGGAAGGGTTTTCAGTGGGGTGATGTGAAATAGTGGGGAAGGGTTTTAAGTGGGGTGACCACTGTGGGGGTTTAAGGTTTTCAGTGGAGTGATGACATGACAGGAAATTTCGGTGGGGAAAGATTTTTAGTGGGGTGACCGCTGTGGATAGCCTTAAGCGTCCTTGCAACTTCTTAATCATTTTGCAATCGTTGACTAAATATGCATATTATGTACTTGTTAATCGTCCTTGTAACTTCTTAGTCGTTTTGTATTCGTTGACAAAAAAATGTACAATTTGGATTTGTTAATCATTCTTGTAAATTTCTTAGTGTTTTGCAATCTTTAACTAAATATGTACATTTTGTAATCAGGGGTATATTATTATATTTATTTAATAAAATTAAATTAGAAAACAAAAACTACATGCTTCGTAAGTTCGTGTAGCTCATGTAAAACGGGCGTGCAAAGCCCATTCAGCCATAACCGCCAACATGCATATTTTCTTCTTCTTAGATTTCCTCTAAAAAGCTATACGACCTGCCCATATAGTAATCATGTTTTTCTTTGATCTAGGTATGTTTTTAATTGCCTAACACTATTTTCAATACTTTGTAGTAAAAAAAATTAAAAATAAAAAGCTATTATACTATACGGCTAGGTCTATACAATTCATATAGTAGTATACAGCCTATATACCTTGCATTGCCGACATTTATTACATACAATGTCATACGATCCGTATAGCTTATGCGGCTTGTATAGAATCTGACGGATGCATGAATAGCCAAGGATGATGTATGAACATGCACAATCTCTCTTTCTCTCTTTGTGTGTGTGTGTATGGTATGGTTCCTTTGTTAATCGAATAACTACATCTTATTACTTTAGGTCTATATTAAAGGAAATCAAAAGGTTTAGGTTTTTCTTCTTTTTTATTAATGTAAGTGAGTCATACATTAATTACATTAATTAAAAAACAAGAAAAAACATACATATTTAGATTTACTTTAATGTGGACCCAAAGTAAAGAAGATGTATTTATTCGGTTATAGTAATAAGGAGGGGTTAACAATTGATCATTCACCTATATATATATAGACACAGAATGGATCCCAACATTGTTATGTATTTTTTTTTTTAATTTTTTTGGCCCCAAACTTAATAAAAATTTAATTTCTTCGAAGGAGTACGTAGTTCAATTGTTAATTTTTGTACCATATTTAGACCATGAGTAGTGGTAAAACCCCCATCACTCCACGTAGACGGCGCATAAACAAGTAACAATCACCTCCTCATCACTACATGTGTTATTATCACACACTAATCAAGCCACCATCACTAGGGGCAAAGCTTTTATGGGGCAATTTTTTTCGTTCTTAGTATTAATTTTTCGGTCGAAATGCTATTTTTAGTTAAATATAGTGGTTTCGCCCCTGCTTCAAAAATTAACACGTATAATTGGTCCTGTAAATTTTCGTCCCCCTTTCAAACCGTCCAATCTCCACCACTGCCCATAACCCCTCCTTTTCCCCCTTTTTTCCCCTCCACGTATAATTGATCCGGCTCACGCACGTGCCACTCACGCTCCCGTCACGTCTATGTGTATTGGGAGAGGGCGTCAAGGTGGCGTGACCAGCTCCTCTCACACCACCATCATGCTTCATTACACTTAGCCTTATATAAAATATCAACCGTTAAAAAATATAGCGTCAGTTAAGCTAGTTTTTTTTTCTTTTAAATTTTATATATTATTCTTTTACTTATAAAATTACCACGTAATCAAAGACTAGGATTTAATGATCTCAACCACATATAAAATTTATGGTCTTTGTTGATTTTTATAGATTTGATTGGCTTTCTTGCTTTCATATGTTTTTATTTACACCTAAAAGAGTAAGTGAAATTTAATATGGTCAATAAAAAGCAATAATGACACATAAAGTGTGCAATTAAGTTTTGAACCTTCTTGTGACACGTGACATATAACCCATGTGACATATAACCTAAGAGTTGTCGAAAATCAGTGTAATACTGTCACTCTTAAATAAAAAGCTAAACTTTATTGCATGTCACTAAATAAACGCACACACTAGATTATTACCCAATGTACTATATGGACTTATTATAAAAATATTAAAATACTTAACCATTACCGTACCGGTACAATACCTATAAATTCGGTACGGTATTTGTTACCTATTTTTTCAAATATTTGGTATAAGTATTGTTAACACTTAACAATAGACTACCAGCCTCATCTCTTATTAACAACATTGCAAAATGCAAAGTGAGATTTCATCACCGCATCACCACCAAGGAAAGATTATAAACTAGAAGATTAACAATGATGTAGTGGTTAAAATGAATAAGAAACAACCTAAAAGTTTTAAATTCAGTTCTCACTTAGAGCGATTTAGCTTAGAGGTCACTGTCCTAGTTGCTTGCAGCGGTGTTTTATTTGTTTTTCTAGGTTAGTCGTGTATTGAGAAGACCTGATGTTTACTACATAAGTGAGCCACAAGGTCGTAAAAAAACAATAAAATTAAAACGGTTTACGAATGGTTAAAGAGTGAATTAAATAATATTGTATGAATATTGCACAAGAATTTTCGAATGGAACAAGTCGAAGTCAACGACAATAATGATTATCAACAAGAAACATTCACAGACTAAACCTATTTGAACGTGGTTATAAAAATTCATACATTCAAGAGTATCTTTATAAAAATTCTTACATTTTTATAGATATTTACTTAATCATTTTAAATTAGCATATTTCAAACCTTATAAATATGAGTGTAAAGACATAAATTCCAGAGAAATCTTTTATATAAAAAAAGGTTCTTTAATTGAGAGTCAATTTACAAAAGAAAATAAAAAAGAAAAATAAAAAAAAGGTGTGGTTCGTAGAATTAAGAAAACACGCAAAGTTTTTGGACAACCATAGCTATTTGTGAAGAAGGTAAGCTAAAAAGCCTCTTTGTATAGTAAAATCACTGTACAACTTTTGTTCGTTCTTCCAAGTGTTTGAAAAAGATTTTTAAAACGTAGGAGTCTTAATATTCTTACAAGCATGTTTGGGATACTCGACCCAACATCACAGGCGTTGCGATTAATGTCCGTTACCAACTCCTAGGTATGTAACGTCCATGTGTTGGAGAACGCTGAATCAAGCAAATTCACTGCTCTCAGGAGGAAGCCCAATATATCGTAAAATCTCATATTGACGGTTAATTATTTGACACGACTCTAGATTCATTAAGATTGACAAATTATTTGATTGCTAATTAGTTTTCTATCATTGTTCACTCTTTGTTACTAGAAAAATGGATTAGTAAGACATTCTTCCCATAATAGAACACTCTAACAAATAATTTATACGAGTCGTTACAATATGTCATGTGGTAATAATCATTATATCATGCTACAAAAACAGAGAATTTGTTGTTCCAACGATTTGTTATTATTACAAAAATTTTGGGCTTTACAATAGAGCTTGAGAATATATGTGCATGTCACATCTACAAACTATAAACATTTGATAACTGTTAGTTATACTTTAGAATCGTCCTTGTAAACTTTTTAATCGTTTTGCAATCGTTGACTAATTATGTACCTTCTGTGCTTGTTATTTGTCCTTGTAAACTTCTTAGTCGTTTTGTAATTGTTAACTATGTATGTACATTTTAATTCAAAGGTATATTATATTTATTTAATAAAATTAAATAAAAGAACAACAACTAAAGTGTGCAATAATAGATTTGATTGGCTTTCTAGCTTTCACATGTTTTTATTTACACCTAAAAGAGTAAGTGAAATTTGGTATGGTCAATAAAAAGAAATTATTATACATAAATCGTGCAATTAAGTTTTAAACCTTCTTGTGACATGTAACTTAAGAACAGTCAGAAATCATAATATTGCTAGCTATTACTCCAAAAGAAAATCCTAAACTTTAGTTATTGCTTGTCACTAACTCAATATATTTATATATATATATATATATTTATTTATTTATATGTATATATACATATATATATGACATATATCAAATAAAAAGTCTATTTTGCCTAACAAGGCTAAAAAATATTTTTAAAATCTCTAAAACCGACCCAAACGAACTTCAATAGAACTCATTTCGATGGTATTGGAAGCGTCTCATCGAACCCTACAATATTTGCTTTTTGGTTTTAGCTTTAACAACTAGTTTTAGAGTTAGGATTTTATGACATGTTTTTTTAACTCTTAGGTTTTATCTTTAAGTTTAGGGTTTGCTTTTATTATTTTACTTTATTATTAGGGTTTATTTCTTATGATTTAAAGTTTAGGTTTTAGGGAATTACAAGCTGGTTCTAATGATGTAAAAATGAATTCAATCGGAGTTTGTTTGATTTAGTTTTCGAGTTTTTAAAAATTCTTTCTTAGCTTCCTAGGCAAAAAAGACTTTTAGGGGAACCTTCTCTTATATATATATGGTTATTATCCCGTGCATTACACGTATTAAATAAAAATATATAACGAATAATTATCAATGAAAATTTAGAAAATATAAGATAATTTTTAATAAAAAATACGATTACAAGTATGGTTTAATATTTTAAATATTAAAATAATAATATTATTTCTATATATAAACAATAACTTTTCTTAAAACTTTGTTTTTCTTTAAATATTGTGTTTCAAATAATTGTTTTTGAAAATTTTATAACTTATAGTAATTTTTTTAAAAAGAGTGTATTTTTAATATTAACATATTTTAATGTATTAAAAAAATCTTTTTTATTTTAAAAATGTATAAAAAGTATATTTAATATTTAATATGATTATTTAATATTATATGTATTTTATATGAGAGAGAAGACGAAAATTAAGGTTGAGATTATCTAAAAACATAACATGTGCCACTACAAAACATTTATTTATTAGTATAGGTAGATAGGGAAAAGTTAAAATTAAAATCCCTCTTTAGTATGAAAACCATGTAAATATCATGTAAAAAAACGTTTTTTTCTGAATTTTTTTACAGGTTTGTAACATTATTTAACACGTTTTATAAGAAAAATAAAAAAAGTGTCGAGTAAATAATTTAAAAAATATATACATTTTATAAACTCATTTAAAACATACGTAACACTGTGCCCAGATGTTACGTAAGTTTTACATGATTTTACAAAATATGTTTTTAAAAAATAACTACTCGGTGTTTTTTTAATTTTTTTATAAAAATGTGCCAAATAATATAACAAATCTATAAAAAAAATTTAAAAAAACGCTTTTTTACATTATTTTTACATGGTTTTCATATTTTTCATACTAAGGAGGAGTTTTCAAATTATTAATACCCTATATATATATATATATTATATAGGATTGGGTTTTTTTCATAATCTTTATTTTACCTGTATAGACTATATTATTTTATTTTTGTACAAATTCATTGTCATTTGGGCTCTTACGTCAGTGTAACTAGTCGCAACAACAAATAAATATTTATAGTGTAACGTAAACTTACACTTGTTTTAAAATCCAAACGGTGATAAATGTGCATAAACACAAATAAATTTACATAGTCTTGTACATGTATAATAAAGATAATGAAAAAAACCCCAAAGTTTAAGGTTGATCTTGTCAGAGTTAATCGAGTTTACGCAAGTAAGGTGGGTTAACAACGGATCCTTACCTTATATATGTGTGTGCGCGCGCGTGCCGTGTATAGTATATATATAATATATTTAATTTCATTTAAATACGCTAGGCAATAAATTATATTGTTTCTTTCTTTAGTTGCCAAAATTATTCAATATGGTCTGGTATATATGACCGTATGTGTCGATTCAATATGGTATTTTTGGTTTCTAGTCCAAGGACCAAATATTGTTCATCAGATGGGTTATATATATCCAGACATCAAAGACCCACAAATTAAGAAAGCAAAATAACACACCCAAATACAATGAACGAACAAATAAAGGTGATACCAACAGTAAACAACTGTAGCATTTATTAATTCATTTACAACAATAAACGTTACATTTTTAAAGATGATACATAAATATCGATTTATTTACTACCTTTTACAAGCATTTAAAATGAAGATACCAACTTTAAAATGTGAATATTTGCTCATAAGTCATCGATCATGTTCTTCGGTTCTTCTTGTTTTTTCTTTATCAAGATCAATCAGATCGATCCTCGACCCTCGACTCTTGATTCTTGATAACTAATCGCTCCATCATCGATCCATGTTACAACTTTGTGATATTCAAATAAAATTTAATTAATATAATTGCTTAGCCGGAAACAAAGATCCATTGTTAAATCTCCATGCATGTATTAAACCTTCACGTACTACAACAAAGTTATAAACATGTTAAATGTTAGCATCTAATATTACATTATATACTATGTATATTAAAATAGATATTGTCATATATAATAACCATGCATTTACCATTATTAATTAAAAGAACTCAAGTTATTGTTGAGAACGAAACGATCGTCTTGTTTTAGTCTTTCATCCATATCCCACAATTGATGTCCATTTCCCTGAAAAATCAAAATAATTTATTTAAATATATATATTTTTTAGTAATTAAGTAGCTATCTAGTAGTAATAAATAATAATTTATTATTATTATTATTATTATTATTATTATTATTATTATTATTATTATTATTATTATTATTATTATTATTATTATTATTATTATTATTATTATTATTATTATAACAAAAATATATGTTTGTGATAAATCATGAATTTGAAAAGATACCTGGGATAGAATATGTGTTATCTCTGACTGTTGAAACAACAGTGAATTAGTTGCTGCAGAACCATCAATCAGCTGAGGCAGGAGGTTGTAGTGAACGTCCGTCGGAGAAAAGGTGGTGGCTCCGGCGCCGGTGGGAGCACATCGTTGTACACTTGGCATTATTGGCAGTACCATGCTGCTCATATTCTGTATATATATATTATATATATAACATATCGTTACAGCATGCAGTTTTTTAAGTTTTAATCATTTTTAAAAATAATATAATCCCATATATTAAACCTCGATGTTTCTAATAATTAATTACCTCGTCAGGTTTAAGCATGAATGTGTCCATATCCAATCCAAAATCATATAACATGGGGTTTACAGTAGCAAGCTTCATGGAAAGAAACTGAAAAAAAAAAATGTTTTATTCGTTAGCAAATTAACTAATTTTATTTCATTTAAATAAAAAAGATAAATAAATAATATAAAAATCGAAAAAAATTAATATTTAATTACCTCAACTTGATTTTGTAGGGACTGGACATAATTAATAATTTCATCCAACATGAGGGCCTTTCCAGTTACCTACGTATCAATCAACCCACATGAATTTGTCAGATTATATACTATTATTATTATTATTATTATTATTATTATTATTATTATTATTATTTATTAATGTGATTCTTGGGTATTAAATTAAGTCAATCTTTTTTAAATAATAAGTTAAAAAAAAAACAGACAGAAAGAAAGAAGACCAATATTTCACCTTGTCACACCCTGGAACAATCGCTTGCAAAAGCTTCATCCTTTCACTTATTTTCTCTCTCCTCACCTGAAAAATATATATTTAATAACGATCAGTTTTATGTTATTTCATCATGTTATATTTATATAAAAAAAATAAAATAGAAGGGTAGAAATGGAAATTGAAGTGTGAAAATGTAGATGAAGTGTACCCTTTCAGCAAGGCTATGGCTATCAGTAGCTTGGCCTCTTCTTGCTCTAACATGAATGTACCCAACTGCCCCTTCTTCTTCCTCAGAAGAACCTTTCTTTATATTCTTTTTCTTTTTTTCCACTTGAAAATCATTAGTATTCTTTTGCTTCTTCAATCTGTTGCTTGTACCCTATAAAATATCATAAAATTATTTAATTTTTGCAAGTAATTAATTAATTCACAAATTTTAAAAAATTAAACATATTAGTTTAAACAAAAATTGATCAACAATAGTTAATTAAGTGAAGTACTTTAGATTGAGCTTGATTTAAGGAACCCATTTGTTTATCCTTCCTTTTTTTTGCCAAGAATCCATTGCCACTCTCAGGTTTATGATCATCAAGAACCATTGACATTGAAGATTCTGGACTCGGTAACTTGCTTGCTAATTGATCATGAAGATGGCCATGAAAGTAATGATCATGAGGTTGATGGAACTGAGGGAGCCAGCTGGCAGCTGCGGTGGCGGTGGCGGTGGCGGTGGCGGTGTTGGTGGCAGGATTTGGAAAGAAAATGGTTGGATTAAGAAGATTTGACTGGTGCTGCTGGTATGAAAAAGATGACATTTTAGTTTGAAATCTTGAAAATTTTGGGTCTTTTGATTTGATGATTTGGAACAGAAAGATTGAAAATTTGATGATTACAATTTACAAGAAGGAAATTTTAAGCCTGAAAAGAGAATGTGGGTCTACGGTGATCTTGGAGGGAGTCCAGGTATTTATAAAACAAGGTGAGAGAAAATAGAAGAGCTAAATTGATAACGGGACAAATATTCCTCACTATTCCTATAATTCAAAAAAAGACATATAATTATAATATTATTTAATTATCGTTTATCATCAATATTGTTTGTTTATTCACTCAGAGTTTATGGATTTTTTTTGGTTGCTTGAGTACGTGAAAACTTTTCATATAGGTCATACATTCTGGATCACTGCCACCAGAGCACCGTTAACTGTAGAGTTATCCTCTCAACTACAGTCAATGCGTTAAAAATGCGTTGGTGATATTAGAGTATGAACATTTTATAAGAACCAGTTAAAGACCGATGTGAGATTTGCCAATGGTGTTACAAAATAGTAGTTATTTATCTTATATTAGATTGTCAGCAGTGTTGTGAATACTGAATCGGTTGAACCAGCAGTCTACCCGTTGGACCAACTGAGCCGGTGAACCACACGGTGGTCCGACCGTTATTTTTAATCCAAATGATAAAATACTAAAATAAAACCCTATATTCTTAAGCATGTTTATATTTATTTAAACATTACTTGTGTTTATTTATATTTTTTCCAATAATTCTAAAAATTTTTGGTTTTATATCTGTTACTATTTTAGTTTTTTTCAGTTGTCTTAATATTATCATACGCTTATCTTTAACCGATTTATACACACCATCGAGATCACGCATGAATATTTTTTTCAAACCGTAACCACTTTATCTTGTTTATTTATCTTTTAGCAATAAAAGCATAACCATGAGTTTGTGAAGTTCTGAACAGACTCATTCTATTTCTATCAAATCTTCGCAAGACTTGAAAATGTATGGTTATTAAAATAAAATAACTAACAATAATACGTGTTGAGTGAAATCATATATTGCGAGGTCTAAGAAGAGTTGAAGACAAATCCTATCCCAACTCTAAAATATAGTTGAGAGGGTGCTTCTAAAGCTATTAAAATGAAGAAAAAGGTTATAACAAAAAAGGTTAATTTATTAGAAACTAGACACCTAATATGCATAAAAAATTTCATCAAGTACCGTAATAAGTCAGCCAGAAATATAAAAAGAATGTTGGTGTTAGTTGTATTCAATTTTGAGACCATTTTTATTTTATTGTCTTTATATTTAAAATTCTAAGCTTGAACTTAAAAAAAAAAAAAAGAGAGAAAGAAATGTTAGTTAAAATATGCTTTAAATGCGTTCACACAATTTTATATTACTACACAAACTATAATTTTTTACTTGTATACATATCATTTATTTATATAAAACACAAATATAAATAATAATCATTTTGATTTTGCATTATTATAATTCAAGGTGAGTTATAAACAACATTAGAACATGTTCTCTTTAGGGTTCTTATATGTCCGTTCACCTAGTTCTATCTAAACGTCACCATTTTGGCCTATATCATGATAAATGAGTAGATTGGGTACAAAATTATTGTATTTTAGTTTAAATTGTTAAACTTGTTATTTATAATAAGTTGAGATAAGTAATTACACCTTAACACATTAATACGGGTCAAAATAGTTAACTTAAAAACTATGTGAATATAATGCATGGTTGTAAAAATCTCCAACTAGGCCGATCAATCGTTAGTCCCCTAAGGCCGACTAGGTCCGACTATCCGATTAGGATAATTAGTTGGCCGATTAATCCCGAATAATCCCGATTAATCCCTAGTCCCCATCCCACCGACCGACTAGCGACGAGCGATTTCTACAACATTGATATAACGTATTCAAACAAGTAAGAATCGTTAATAATATATATGTGACACATCGTAATTTCCAGGTCAGCTTCTGTTTTAATTAAACGATTATTTAATCTATAATTGCTTACTTGGCACTAGAATTAGTTTAATTTAGTGTGACACGTGGCATGACAGTACAAACAGTGACACAGACATAATGATTCGGTGAATTATCGCAACACGTACACAAGTGTCTAGGAAGATACGAACATTGGTGAACGTTTAACGAATCGTGTAACTAAACACCAGAAACATCACGAAATGCTCGAACATTGAACTTGATGAGTTCAAACAAGGCCGAACAATGTTCCATAAGCGAGAAAACGTCGAAAACAAGCCAAATCATCGAAAATGGTCGAATTTGTGCTCAACCGGGATCCTTCGGGGTACGCTAAGGACCCCGGAAAGATCCTTGGCGGTACACGATGGATGGGCGGGGATTTTAAATCCTGAAATTCATTACAGTACGCCAAGCATTTTGGGGACCCCCTTGGCGGTACGCGACGACACCCAAACGCCAAATCTTTATAAAACCAAGACAATCATAGCTACCCTATCCTTTTCCATCATTATATCCGGCTTAGCATGAAACCCCTCGAGTTTATCTTCTCCAAATCACCCTGAAACACCCTCTGGAAGCCATTGAAATCCCTCATCTTGAAGATTCAAGCTTGGAACTTGTTGGAGGATTGAAGGGAAAGACTTGTGGGGTGTACTCACCATCAACACCTCTTTGTTTCTGCGCCATCCAGAAGTCCTTGAAGCTACTACAACATCATTCTTGGTGATTCAAGGCCTTGAAAGGTAACTCCCATGGCCAAAACACACACATAACACCCATACACACACATGCAAGGCATAAGACCCACATGCAAGCTCTCTAACCTCACATGCACGAATTTATAATGTTTGAATCTGGGTTTGATGATTTTATTACTGATTTTGATGATCTAGAATGATTTGATGATGTATTTTGATGGTCTATGATGTTCCATGATGTTGAAAGTGTGTCATCATGCATAATTTGTTCATAGATGTTAAAATGAGTATCTTTGTTAACATGCATGCATGATCTAAGACGATCTAGATGATTTTGAATATTGATGAATGATTATTTGAGTTGTGTGAGTTGTTAAAATGGATTAGATAGTGATATATGGTCATTTTGGACCTAGTTGCTAAATATAGTAACTTTATTTGTGCAAATCTCTTTAGAATATGTAAAATGAATATGCATGAGCTTTGAAATGGTGATATTTGGCATAAAAATGGATTAGAAATGATTAGGAATGATAGATTTTGGCCATTTGATGAACCTTTAGTCATAGTTACTATTTATAGTAACTTTATTTGGTGAAAAGTTGGATTAACATGACATGAAATGATCGTTGTGTTGATAGTTATGTGATTGTTAATGTTGAACATGTCAAAACCTAGAAACTTTCCATTTTAGGAAACTTTAATGACTAAAAACAAGCTAGGTGTTTATTGGATCGCATATGACAACGTGCTATGTGTTAACATGATCACGTAAGGTTAATAAGCATGTTAGAATCATTAAAAGGAAACGTGTTGTGAAACTGGCTAAAAATGGAAACTTACTATGAATAGTAAGTTGTCCATAAACGCGATTTAAGTGTTTTGCTCACAATGAGCACGATCACGAATGTTACACGAGTTATAATCGACACATGGTTCACCAACGGGTCGTTAACTTGACACGGTCAAACACGGTCAATGTGGACCAACATGAGCAAACATAACAACCGAGGGTTGTTGAGCACAAGCACGAACACGAACACGGTCACTTACACAAACTCACATAAGCTATACGATATAGGTAACCGGTGAACGAGTCACCTGCGGCATACTAGAGCTTACGCTATCGCTTTCTGATTTCACTAAGGTGAGTTTACGGCCCCTCTTTAACTCTTTTACAAACTTTTGAAATAGGGGGAGAATACTTGTTGAATCGAGTCGAACATTTACTACTTATACAAACATAATGTGTATGCTGGTTTATTAGACAAACATAAGTGTTGTATCATAACAAAGCCCTCGCAAAGTCTTACCGTTAATGTACAAACAACGAGGTGAGCTTGAATAGATCTGTTTGGGTGTGACGAACCCTACGTGGCACAATACTGACTGGAGGCTGGGACATGTGAGATCTCGACCTATCTTGCCATTGTTATTACGAGACATGGCGGAGGCAAGGACTAGCAAGTCTAGTTCGGTAGTGACGCACTCGCACTGACACTTGGAGCTTAGGGCTCGGGACTAACATTTGATAAACAACATGACATGTGACAAACATTTTGATTATTATATATATGTATATCAAACCTGTGAACTCACCAACCTATGTGTTGACATTTTTTCTTAAACATGTATTCTCTTAAACATGTATTATCAGGTAACTAGCTGAATGACATATGGACCAGGGGTGTACTTAGGGAAGAGCAGAGGACTTGCATGCATACACATTATGTCATTTGATACAAACAATATTTACTTCGCTATGTATTATAAAATACTGTAGTGTGTGACACCTTATTTTTCCGCTGCATTATCAACATATTTTATTCTGCTACTTTGTAACTTAATTTATGCTGCTATGTTTTAAAATAGTATGATTGTGATCATGACAAACATTGTATTCTAAACGCATATAGAGTTGTTCTATATGACCATGAGCTGTGATCCTGGCCACGTCACACCTATGTGGACTGAAACCACATGTGGAACTTTGGGGGTTTGACAATATATGATGAGAAAAAACATTAAAAATTATAATAACACAAAATCAAAAATGGTTATTATTGATATTTATGTTTATATAAATAAACAACATTACTTGTTTTTATTTAGTTGGTTTGTCCTTAAAAGCGACCTATTTAGACCCAAAATAATTTTCCTTAAAACTCATCATGCTCACGCTCATCCTGACTCGCACCCGTTCTGAAATATTACCCAGCCCGTCTTTTTTCAGGCATATTTCTATCCTTCCATTCGACACCAATTTTAGTTGGTTTTTTCTTTTTTCCTTTTTTTTTTTTTTGTATATATCATATTCATTTACAAATGAATTTTTCAAAGTGATCAAGCACGTTTCGTTTAGGGTTCTCTCTGCCTATTAACCTAGGTCAGGCCCTTCTTTTTGACACCCCATTTGTGAATGTTTTTGTTTATTGTATTTTTTTGTTTTAGTTCTAACCTCACAAGTCATAATACGTGATTGTGCTTCATCTACAATGAAGGTTGGCCTCAGACCGTTCGTAGTACTTCCCCCCGCGCTTCAGGCGGCTTCACGGGAAACGGCGGGAACACCGCCCCTCCCCACCGGCGCCTCCGCTCCCCGTTGAAGCTCCTCTCTCACATTTTCAGTGGGTGATCACTTCAGAGTTTTAAGGTTTTCAGTAAGGTAATGACGTGGCAGAAAATTTCAGTGGGGTAGGATTTTAGTAGGGTGGGTATTACGGATGGTCTTAGGTTTGTTCGACCTTAGACAAGTGCTGCATTGCATGTCTGCAACAATGCTACACTCTGCAATTGTATGTGCAATCATGATTTTGCTTTATCTACAACGAAGATCGGCCACTTGGCCTTAGGTTCGGTCAGCCTTAGGTTCGGTCAGCCTTAGACGAGTGCATGTCCGCAACAATGCTACACTCCGCAACGATATGTGGATCTGTATCTAGGTTCTTCAATTTTAGAAAACCTTAAAATTAAGTATATCAAAAAGTTACGCTAGTTCTTGATTCATATATATGTAAATTTTTAAGATTAAAATAAATTAGTATTTAATTAATTATATTGTATACTATTTGATTCTAGTTCTATATATTTGAGATTCACTTGGTGTGGTTGTGATAAAAAAACAAAAATATATAAATAATAAATAAGAAAACAAAAGGCTTGATTTTTAGATTTTTTTTCTTGAACGACTAATTTGGATCACTGATAGATCACTAGATTATCATCGTGTCACTAGTAGTACCACCAATCATATCCACCATCAAGTCACCAGTTCAGAAGAAAACTCAATACTTTGAGAAAACCCCCTTATGAGATTCGAATCACTAGAGTTGCACAAACCAGTTTTTTTCATCAAACCGGTTCGGGTTCTAAACCGGTCCGGTTTGGGTAGCATAAGGGTGAAACCGGTTCGGTTTGGAAACCGGTTTGAGAGAAAGGGATACCAAACCTATAGGAACCAGTTTGGGGGTTTGAAACCGGTTTGAAGGGGTTGAAACCGGTTTGGAGGGGTTTGAAACCGGTTCGGACCGGTTTGTAAACCTGTTTTAAAGGCAAAATCCCCAACCTATGCCAAACCGGCGGTTCGGACCGGTTTGGCAAGAACCGGTTTTTTTGTTCACCTCTACGAATCACGTGCCTTATAGTTCCTGAGCTTTATCACACTACCAAGATACTGTTGAACTATAATGTCTTAGACAGTTTGATTTTTAGTTAACTCAAAACTTGGGGGGTAGAGATGCATAAAAAGTAAAGATGAGGTAAATAGGGTAGGTTTAGCATGATTGATCGTCATCAACATGTTTCATATCGTATAACAATGTTCTAATCTCAACAACACCATAAAATTCTTAAAATACTATATGTAAACGCTTAATTAAAAAGAATAAATTACTTTGGATAGTTTTTACGATTTATAATTTTATATTGAATAACTGGGTTTTTTTTTAAAATTTAACGTTTTTGTTCACTTACAAGGAGACACAAGAAATGCATTCAGAATTTTTGCTTAACCACCAAAGATGGCTTAGATTTTTTTTTTTTTTCCTTTTGAGTTGAAACCCTTAAAAACATAAATTCGGATTGTGAATGCTTTTAGTCACGCCTCCATCACGCCCTCTCTCCACTACAACCCGATTGTAAGCATGCATGTCGTGATTGTCGTCACGGGTGAAGATGTGGTGATGGGTGATGGTTTTAGTTGTAATGATGATTTTACTTGTATGTGAAGAGGGTGTGATTGTTTTAATTTTTTATGTTACGCTTACATTAAGTGATAGTGTGTGATTACTACGCATATCCTTAGCGAAAATTTAGACACAATGTAGACATGTATGTGACACAAGATTCTTATAGCTCTTTGCTGAAGTATCATAACTATTTAAGTGTAAAAAAGTTAAAATACTTAAGTCTTTATAAAGATAAAAATAAGTTCTTTTAACTTTATGCTTTTGAATATTTAAAAAAAATTAGTTTTATCATTTAAATTCTTTACTAGTTTTTTTTTTTTTCGAAACAAGATTTATATATACTTTTGAAATTTAAGCTTTTAAAACGTATGCCTCTACACGTGTTTTGTTTTTATTTGTTTAGTGCATGTTTGGGATTACATTTGAAATCAACTTTTTAATTTATTTACTTGATGAAGAAGTTAATAAGAAAAAAATGTTTGGTAATTTGAAAAATACTTTTGGTTTAACTTTTTGAATATTGTTTAAAAGTCATATTTAAGAACATATTATTTATGGCTTTTAGAAATGTTTTTTAAATTTTAATGGTTATAATATGTTAATTTTTGTTGAAACTTACATATTCAAACAACTTATTGACTTATTAACTTTTATACACAAAAGCTAAATCAAATACATATTTTTCCTTCAAAAATTCATAAATTAATAAGTACTTTTTTACAAAATGTCCTTTTAAACTTAAAAAACAATTCCAAACATGTTGTTAGTCTATAAATACAAAGTTATCAAAAAGTAAGTTTAAAAAGATTAAAAAGATAAAGTACGATAAATACCAACAATTAAGTTTTGATAATTTTAAAATTTTAAATATTACAAAGAAATTAGTTTTCATATTGTTCTAGCGTTTAGATGCTTATTAAACTTTTAGTGTTTAGAAGTCTTAACGAAAATAATAATTAAAAACTTTATACATTTAAGATTTTGGTTTTAGTTTCTAGTCACAACTAGAGAAATATAGATTACATATTATTGGATTTATTTGACGTGACATTTGTCTTAGTAATACCAAGTGATGTTAATATTTTTCTCTTTAAAATAAGTTGAAACTTCAAGTCCCATAGTTTTAAAAAAATTGAAATTTTTTTTTTAAATATATAATGCATTTTTGTTCTTATAAATTACATGTTCTTGTGAATATATATATATAGGATTGTAAACAAATAATAACCCATGAATAGAGCAATAACTTATTAACTCAAATCTAATGGTTAATATAAAAGTTGAGTCTATAGGATTGTATCATGTGTCATCTTTCATATTTAAATACAGAAAGATATTTTAGTCATTTGCACGATATTAAAAAGCTGGAACTAATTTGATTGTGTCATGTGTCATCTTCTAATATATTTTAATGTAACTACTTTTTTATTTAAAGTTTACTCCATTTTTTATACATCCATAACTTTTTTATACTTTAATTTTTTTTTATAAAAATTGCACCATTTTACTCGTCTTATTTTTCTCTTTAATTATGTTATAATCTTCACTAGGTTTTTTTTTTTTTAAAAATGTTCGTATATACAACAATGTAACAAATATATACATTACACATTATTTGTAACGAGTTGTAACAAATTTTGGTTTTACATTTTCGTAAATTAAATATGGGTTACGTTTAGGGGTGTAAACGAGCCGATCCAATCCCGAGTTAGTTAAAGATTGAGCTCGGCTCGTTTAGACAAAATAGCCCGTTAACACCCCTAGTGTGACAATCCGACTTTCCGGGTAACTCCGTAACTCCGTTAACCGAAAACTAACAGAAATGTTATGAAATGTCAACAGAAATATTATGAAATGTCACAAAACCAAATTAGAAGAATTTTAATTGAACAAAACTAGGTTATAACTTATTAAATTACAAGAATTAGGGTTAAGATTGGGTTAAAGTACACAATTTTGACTTTAATAGTCAAAATTCGATTTTTGAAGTCAATTGGAATTCGAATTTACTTCCATAATCAATTACAATCTAATTAAACTATTCTTAATCAGTCCATTGATGGTTACATAAGGTTATAAACACCTAAACTATAAGGATTAAAGTGGAATCAAACAAAAGAACTCAATTTTGACTTTAAAAGGCAAAAATTCGAGTGGGATTCAATGAGAAATTCGGAATTCACCACAATTCGAATTGTAACTGAATATTAACCATCCTTAATCATCATATTGATGATTATCATCAATGATTAACAGTTACGATGACCAATAACGTCGAATTAAACTCGAATGATAACCAAAACGTCGAAACCGTCCCTAATCACTACACAATTCGTATAATCGAGCATAAGGCACCAAATTGAGTTCACATAACCCATAATCGGCATCTTTAGAGGCATTGGCATTCAACAATTCAAACTAACAAGCACTAGGAGACGAATTCGATTGGAGGTTCGACCGAACCACAAGCTTTTAGTCGAGATACATCAATTCGAAGGCAAACCAGGTAATTACTAACACCTACATGTTCGTTCTAACATGTCTAAGCAAAACCATAACGAAATGGAACCATAGAATCACGAATTTCAAGTGTTCGAATTCTAGGGTTCCTCACTTTAAACGAATTGGGGGTTTTTGTTTAAATAAATTACAAAATCTAATTAAACTATACAGGTAGTTTCGGAAACATCTTGTTCATGAAAGTCATATGTTAATTTGATCAAACAATAACGAATTGAAGGATTTCTAGTTCTAGGGTTTTCTATGAAAAACGTTTTGGGGGTTTCTTGTTCAAACGAGTTAATAATCGAATTCAACCACATAGACGGATTCGAAATAATGGGTTTAATGAAAAACCCATGTTAATTCCATATTACAACCGAGAATTAAACAATTTTGATTTCTAGGGTTTATAGATAAAAACGAATTGGGGATTTCGATTTAAATGAACTTGATATGCCATTTAAACATTTCAGAGTGTTTCGAAATTGTTTATTTATTAAAAACCCTATGAAATCAAGACTTTTTGCTAATCAATTCAATCGAATTGAATTGGATACGAACGAATTTAAGTTGAGGTCGGTTAGGGGCGGTTAGATCACAAAAACAAAACCAAAGATCAAATTAAATCCATCTATAGAGTCGTATGAACCTGTTGAGAAATAGCCCCGTGGTCACAGGTTCGATTGGGTTTGAATTGGGACTCAATTTGGGCTCAATGGTTTGGGTTTCATAAACAAAGGGGAACCAAGCTAACTATTGTTAAAACCATTTAAAACGAAAGTGAATTACAATTGCAGAAGCAGAGGAACTGGTTGGGGGTGTTTGTTGGGTTTGGGAGGTCAAGGGTTTGACCCTTGCCTCTGCCACCTTTTATATTTTAAAACCATTTTTAGTATTTTCGTCATAAAACGCTCGTTTTAACTCCGATTTAATCCGTTCCAGTTGCGTTGAACCAGAATTGAATTCCGAATCTAATGAAACAATAAAATTTATATTTTAGATCAAAAGAAAACGATCGAGTACGTTATGTGTATCTAAATTAAATTGTGTACGTTTATATGATTTAAACAAACGAAATAAAATTTGTGCATACTTTTGTATGTACGTTTCGAACATTCTAACATACGTGTGTTGACACGTATGTGACTGCAAACACAATTTAACATTACAAATAACGCAACGCTATTGTTAAAACACAGATTTATCGTAGAAGACTATTTACGCGATTTCACGTATGTTTGATCATTCTACTGCATTCAAAGGTACGTACACGGCCCCTTTTATTATTTTAACTGTTTTGGGGGAGAAAACATGTGCAAACAAAAATTTTAGATACATATCACTTGCATGAGTTGGCTATTTACGATAAGTGCGAACATAACATTATAAGTCCTTACATATCGAACCGTTTAGTTTGCCGTAGGGCAAAGCGTGGTAGTTGGAAATAGATCTATTGGGTTTGACAAACCTCACTTGGTAGATTGTAGGTCTACGCAAGTGTTTGACTAGCCAATTCAAACATTACTATTGTTTGTGCTAGACAATAGTGGAAAGGCAAATTACATTCTAACAGTCAGTTTCGGTGTCGACCGCTTATGTATATAGTACAAATGACTAGATATCATGACTATGCATGTGTGATTATGATATCTGCAAACATTTCGTTTCAAACAGTTGTTTCAAACATTTATGATCATTCAAACCTGTGTATGCACCAACCTTTGTGTTGACTTGATTTACATGTTTTCTCAGGACACTAAAGCACAAGTAAGGACAAGCATGGACTAGGATGTGGAGTCTCATGCATGCATTTTAATTATGTTTTGCATTTGAATATTTAAGACTTTGACTTGTAATTTACATTTCACAAACCGTTACGTTTTGTTATTTGTTTTAAAACGCTTCCGCAAACTTTGAAACTTTGATATTACAGTTTAGACTAAAATTATATTTGAAAATCATATAGAGGTCTTTCGTTGTGTCTAATGACTAAGATCCTGGTTTGTCACGCCCCAAACGGTATGATTCCGTTAGTTGAAATTTGGGGGTGTGACACCTAGTTATGTTGTATCATTTATTTATTTACAGTGATGCAACAAAGGTTTTATGCTCACTTTATATCATATATTTAACTACAGAAATGTAATTTGCTGATGTAAAAAAATCAAAAGAATTTGTTATATTTTATAGTCGTTACATTGATTTAAATCCAAAATTTTTAGTTAATTAAAGTCAAATAAAAGTTACGTTTATAATAAATTTAAAATGATTTTGTAATGAATTTGGTTTACATTGCTGTAAATTAAATATGGTTACATTGTATCAATTATTTAATTACAGTGATGTAACAAATGTGTTAGGCTCACTTTATATCATTTATTTTATCTAAACGAGCCGAGCTCAAGCTTTAACAAGTTTGGGATAGACTCGTCTCGTTTTACACCCTAAACGTAGTTCATTTTTAATTTACAACAACGTAAATCAAAATTCGTTACAACTCGTTACAAACAATGTGTTATGTTTATACTTTTTACATTGATGTAAATACGAACATCCGAAAAAAATAAAAAAACGTAGTCAAGAATATAAAAGAATTAACGAGCTCGGGATTGGCTTGGCTCGTTTACACTCTTAAACGTAACCACTATTTAATCTACAACAATGTAAACCCAAATTTGTTACAACTCGTTACATTGGTGTAAATACAAACATCAGAAAAAAAAATAAAAAAACATAGTCAAGACTATAACGGAATTAAAGAGAAAAATAAGACGAGTAAAATGATGTAACTTTTATAAAAAAATATTATAGGATAAAAAGTTTATGTATGTATAAAAAACAGGGTTTAAGGGTTTTCTCTCTAAGATTGAGTTTTCATAATATTCAATCCCATATATATATATATATATATATATATATATATATATATATATATATATATATATATATATGCTTCAAGAGTCAAGACTTCAATTATGAACACCCATGATTTCGGTCTTTCATCTTAATTAATTGTCATTTGCGTGAGTTCTAGGGTTTAAATGATCCATTTGAGTTATGAAGAGATATGACACTAAACTCTAATTTACTAGTTTAAGAAAAAAATTTATTGTGATTTGCTAGTGTAAATTTTTCCAGTTGTCATGTATTGATAAACCAACATTACACACACACACAAAAACACACATATATATATATATATATGATTGTAAACAAATAATAACCTACTCTTAAAGCATTAACCCAAAATAACCCGTCAAAATGAAGCCAAATCTTGGATTATTTATTTTTTTGAACATCATTCTAGGACATCTACAACAATTTCTTCTTTATGAGTTTGCGAAAATTCATCACCGTTTGAGACGTAACATCGTTGTAAGTTTTAGGCCTAAAACAGTTACATTGCTGTAAGTGAAAAGCTTACAACGATGTTACGTCTCAAACGGTGATGAATTTTTCAAACTCATAAAAGAAGAAAGTGTTGTAGATGTCTTACAATGATGTTAGAAAAATCCAAGATTTGGCTTAATCTTAACGGGTTATTTCGGGTTAACGCTTTAAGAGTGAGTTATTATTTGAACACTTCCCTATATATATATATATATAATTCCTATATATATATATATATATATATAGGAATTCTATTCTTTGAAAACTCAATCTTATAGAGAAACCTTTAAACACTATTGAGCAATTGATTTGAAATCTTTGAAAATAAATACGTGGTCCATATTAAACTATATTATTTTATTCAAATCCTAACTTTTTATTTCATTTAATGTGAACCACATGTTTATTTTCAAGAATTCAAATTAATGGCTCATATAAGTTTTAAGAGATTTCTCTCTAAGATCGGATTTTCATATGATATAATCCATATATAGGATTTGGTTCAAATAAGAGCCCACCATATTTGTGATAACTTATTAACCCATTTAAGCCAATCAGATTCACCCACATCACAGATTCCTTTTTGCTTTAATGAGGGTATTATGAACTTTTTATTTCTAATCATATCACACTCTTAAAAATCTATCAATTTTCCTTTTTTTAAATCAAAGTTTCCCCCTTGATTTTTATACACTTATAACTTTTTTATACTATGTTATTTTATAAAAATTACACAATTAAACTCGTTATATTTTTCTTGTTAATTCCATAATAGTCATGCCAATTTTGTTTTGAATTTTTTTTCGAGCGTTCGTAATTACACCAACGTAACGAACAATAAATACAATAATTTTCTCTCGTTTTTTCAAAATCTTTCCATCTTTAAAATGTTTTACAAATTATTTTGAGCGTTCGTAATTTTCTCTCATTTTTTCGAACTTTTGCAATTACACCAACGTAAAATCTTTCCATCTTGTTACAAATTTCGAGCGTTCGTAATTACACCAACGTAACGAGCAATAAATACAATAATTTTCTCTCGTTTTTTCAAAATCTTTCCATCTTTAAAATGTTTTACAAATTATTTTGAGCGTTCGTAATTTTCTCTCATTATTTCGAACGTTTGCAATTACACCAACGTAAAATCTTTCCATCTTGTTACAAATTTCGAGCGTTCGTAATTACACCAACATAACGAACAATAAATATAATAATTTTCTCTCGTTTTTTAAAAATCTTTCCATCTTTAAAATGTTTTACAAATTATTTTGAGCGTTCGTAATTTTCTCTCATTTTTTCGAGCGTTTGCAATTACACCAACGTAAAATCTTTCCATCTTGTTACAAATTATTTTTTATTACAAAAATTAGTTCATTAATATTTTAAAAAATTAAGAACACTTTGAAAAAATCCAGCTCCTTACATCAGTGTAATTATGAAAACTTTGTAAAAATTCAACTCGTTACATCATTGTGATTACATCAGTGTAAAAAATGTATTTCGTTACGTCAGTGCAAAACGTCGTTGCATCAGGGTAAAACGTCGTTGCATCAGTGTAAAACGTCGCTGCATCAGTGCAAATTACGAAAATTTTAAAAAAATTTGACAAAATTATACTTGAATTAAAGATAAAAAAGTGACAAATTTAATGGTGAAATTTTTATAAAAAAATAATAATGTATATAAAAGTTTTGAGTGTTTAAAAAATTGGGGGTAAACTTTTTTTAAGAAAGGAATCAAGTACACCCCACCAAATGTCAAATCAGTGTAAAAAAATGCATTTCGTTACGTCAGTGTAAAACGTCGTTGAATCAGTGTAAAACGTCGCTGCATCAGTGCAAATTACAAAAAATTTAAAAGAATTTGACAAAATTATACTTGAATTAAAGATAAAAAAGTGACAAATTTAATGGTGAAATTTTTATAAAAAAATAATAATGTATATAAAAGTTATGAGTGTTTAAGAAATTGGGGGTAAATTTTTTTAAAAAAGGAATCAAGTACACCCCACCAAATGTCAAAAATACCCTTAAACAAATCTCATCCACATATTTTTTCCAGATTTAGTATGGACCACTCATTTTAAAACACATTATTTCAAGAACCAATCAAATGTAGTTAAATGGTTACCACACTTGAAGTGAGTTATCAATGGAACCTTTCCCTCCATATGTATATATATATTAAAAAGTCAAATGAAAGGAACAGTAATTTTTATTTATTTATAATTTTGCCCCAATTTTGTGTGAAAGATTTCTTGCATACAGTTAGATATCATGTTTTTGACTAACGTCGTTTATTATATATATATTTAAAAGGCAAGGAAATGTATATGGAGCATTTGGCAATTTAGACTTTTGGTTTCATAACCGTAGAAACCCACTTAGGTTCTAAACCTCGGGTTCCCCACAATACCCGAATAACTAAGAAAAATAGGTAAAACATGACCACAAGCAACCAGGTTAGTGACTTTCAAAGAAAATTGGTCTTAGTAGGGAATGAACTTTACACTTTTGAGAGGTAGTAAAAAGGAATGAGAGCATCCATGCCTCTACTGTCTTTCATTATAGCAGGAGAGTATGCGACAAGACGAGAAATTTTTGCAGCAAAAACTATGATGAAGGCACCAACAATCACTAGAGTCGAGAATATGTACTACGTGTGTTGCTTGCGACTGGTTTCTAGGATTTCAGTGGTGTTCGAAGAAGGTAACGGTGATTTTTTTTGTTCTCAAAGAAAATCGATGTTTTCTTTGAGATTTGAGTTTTATGTTTTGATTGAACCGATCGATTGCTAATGAGGAGGGTTTCGTTAGTTTTTTCTCTTATTTTTGTAACAAATTTGAATAAATTTTGTTTTATTTTTTGTTTTTATATATGATAAATTTACGTGTAGTTTGTGATAAGAGATTTTTGACTTTGCTATGTAACACATGTTTATGCAAATGATATATAATTTTATGCTACTCGTTCTCGGCAATGTATTGTAGTAACCCGCCGGAAAAAAACCTAGTTTTATACAACAAATAATTAAAAAACTCATTCACATTATAGTACGGAGGTTGTTAAACATTAATGGTGTGCAACAAAAGTGGTTAAACAATGTAAACAAACACGACTATGAAGCGGTCAAACGAGTAATCATGAGTGGTGGTCTACACTAGCGCTTATGGTGATGAGAAGCATTGTTTAAAGTAACAAAGACTAGCTTAGGCAAAAAAAAGAACAAAAACAAACAAACAAAAACATGTGAGTTACTGAGTTTGTATCTTTTAAACAAACTTTTTTTGTCTAAAAAAATTAATAACAGATCTTAGTCTTCTAATTGTACTACATTTTTGTGACCTATATATGCTTTTGTTGTATTTTTGTTTTGTATTTTCATGTAGTGTATTACACTAAAAATAAAAAACACTTGTCATAAAATAAATTACATTTTTGAAAACACAATACATGTATACAAATTATTGTACAATTTAAAAAATAAATAAAATTGTTGTTTTTGTGTATCAATATTATACTCATAAAATATAAATAAATATATGATTTTATGGTGTATCAGTTTTAAAATTAATGTCGTATGAAAATGTTATAAACATTCAACATATGTCAAAATTTTATTGTTTCCTACTCTTTTCAGAGAAAAATGATTATTTATTTGAACCTTCCAAATGTGAAACTTTTATTGCTTCCTAATTTAGTAAAAAGATTTTAATTGTAGAAGGGTAAGAAAGATTTTAGGTTGATATTTGATATTTTTTTTAAACTTTTAATAATAGCATTTTTGTCATAATGTTTTATCTATTAGGTTCTTGTGTTTTATACTTGAGCTCATTTTATATTATTTTATCATTTATTTTATGTTTATATAAGTTTATAATATTGTCAGTTTATTTTTTATATACATCCTTAATTTTATAAATAGAACATTTTGATTATTGTATTTTATGTTTAGGTCATTGTTCAATATGTATTTATCATTGTATTTTATAATTAGATCATTATGTTATATGTATTTATCAATTGTTAAAGTTGAAGTTATAAAGTAATGCTACCTTTGTATGCATACCAGTTTATCTAGTGATTAAAAGTTAAGAGTACAACTTGACATAAATCAAATGTCTACCTTCCATTACCTAAAGATTGGCACCATGTTTAAAGTTGTTATTGAATTAATTTAAAGTATAATGGTTATGTTAAGAAATATGTTATGTATTTATAGTTTTGACTTTTGAGTTTATGAGTTGTTATGTGATGTGTAAATCTAAATGTGATATCTCTTAGTTTAAGTCCTTCCAATGTTAAATTTTACATGAATGATGATTGATATTAAATGTTAAAAGGATGATGATTATGTTAAGTGATTGATGACTAGCATTTGTTTCTAGATATATTCATGGAACCTGTAAGCATGACAACATGTTAGGTAATTGTGGAATCTTACACTGGTATAAGACTACATGTCTATATGATATGTACGTAGCTGATGATGAAAATATCTTCACAAATTAATGTTTAAACGGTTGATTGAAATTGATGTGTATGGTCGATGTTCTATATGTTTTATGCTACTTATTAAAATAGTTTATTTAAAGCGATAACTTTGATGATATTTTCTCCTACAATAAAATTAGAGTTCACTCATCGTAACTAATTTTATAGCATGCATGTCAAGTTGAATAAATATAAGAATTGATCAGAAGTAAAGTGGCATGATTTGAAGAGCACCCTACTTTAAAGACATGCATCATATCCAGTGGCGGATCCTGGAAATTTTTCCAGTGAGTTCACTATTTACGGGTAGGTTTGAATGTTTGAGTCTTGTAAGTTTCATCAGGTAACAACAACGTGATATATTAAGTCACTAATTAAAAAAAACATTATCACTAAAAAGTTCAGAGGCGCGGAGTGGACGCTCGTTTAAGATTTCTGAGCTTCAGACTAAGCGGGAGTAAGGGGGGTCGTGCCCCTTTGCAGGGTCCTAGGGGAAGTGCCCTTTTCAGGATCCAAGAAGTCGTGCCTTCATGGTCAAGGAGGCAATGCCCCTTGTGAGATTCAGGGCAACGTTCAGAAACCTAAACGAAATTTGCTAAGTTCAAATGAACAAAATCAACTTAACCAGTGAATTAAACCGCCTATAACTACCATTTCTCTTAGCAAATTGATGAGAAAATTATATTAAGGATTTATCCTTAAAAATATTAATAGGTTTACCTTATATTTTAAGCCTTTCGGGAAAAAAATTTCCTACTAAACCTTCGAAAAACGGTGGGTTTCCGTGAACCCATTCCCATAAGTCTACATCCGTCCCTGATCCTATCGACCTTTATTAGAAGGAGTTGTTATGTTTTATCTTGAATGAATAACTTCGTGTAATGGGATTTGATGTTTATTTCGGCCATTTTATTTTATTTCTGGTTTAAAAAACATGTTGCATGTTTAATTAAACCAAGCAGTGAAAGTTCAGGTTTAAGGGTCTTATAGAAATAATGGAATAGCATATCTTTTGATGTGTCATTTACTTATTTGTATAACTAGTGTGAACAATGATTTGAGATGGTTGGCATTACACCATGATAAAATAGAGAAAAATAAAAAAATAAAATAAAACTTGATTAGAGTTCTAACGTTATTAAATACAATAAACCACCCTTTTTTTATCAACAAAAGTGAAAGATTACAATAAACTGACAGGTAAACGGGCAACTACCGCAACCCTCTTTTGAATTGCAAAGTCAATCCTACTAAATACAACGTTTTGGGTCATAGGAGCCGTGATGTTACTATTCATAAATCTATGAACTCGGTTCGGAAAATTCACAGCCTCCGGGACCAGGAACCCAAATGTATCAAAAGCAAAGAGAGTAAACACATGTTGGTTCTCCAAGCAAGTTTTCTCGTGTTTAGCAACTTTGTCTGACCCTGCCTTTAACGCAGCATACCCGCCACGAAGGATATGATAGATAAAAGATTATAAAAGAGAGAAATATTTAGGCAACAACAAATAATTATGGATCCGTAACTAAAAAAAGATAAAGAAATGATTTTCAAGTTAACCCATGATGTTATATTATTATAGATAAATTTTGTAAAGAATAGTATGAGGTGGTATAAATCGAGTTACCTACGTGCAAGCCTAGAGTCAAGTACAATTATTGTGTTGTCGATATAAGATTAACCTACTTAATATATGTTTTTTAAAGAAGTTCTGAGTTTAAATCTAGACAAAAGGAAATTAAATTAAAGTAATTTAGTAAGAATATGATAAAACTATTCAAAAAATAAATAAAAACTAAAAATAGCATGTAACACACTGAGAGCAACAAGCGGCATACCGTACATTTAATACATATCTCGATTGACATAAATGGAGTCAACGTAATGGATGATGGTGGACTACAATTGTGGTTTTTCACATAAACGGTGTAGTAGGCATGACCGGCTCTTATTACTAAAATTTTATGCAATTGCTTCGAACCCTCAAATTTTCAGGGCCCCTGACGTTAGGTTTATTTTCAGCTGTTCAGGTGATTTGTTTTATCATTTTGTGTCTGGAAGAACAAAGAAAATACATATTCTTAAAAGATAAAGTGTGTTTAGGTTCTTTTTTCCAACTAATCACAACTCCATTTATTTTTTTGATTATCATGAGAATCCGTTTACATGGTAAACCCCGGGTTCCCTGACCTCAATGCCCGTCTAACCAGTAGTAATATATTTACAAAAAAGGTTTTAACTTTTGCATTTGCCTTGATCATTCGAAAAACTTGAGTCGGCCCGGTTAGTAGGCCTTGCCCTAAAACGGTTTGCGTGTGAATGTGAAATGAAAATGTGGTCTTCGGCCGACTAACTAACAAACCCCACATGATTTAGAGAAAAATCGAACAAAAAATATCAAGAGATCATGATGGCATGTGTATATTGGTATTAAGCTACGAGATCCTGACAAGTAAAATCCTATTAAAAATGTGTATCTATATTAAATTAATAATCTAATGACTTCTACATTGATACAGCATGAAAAAAACTCTCAGAGGTCCGAAAGTCATATGCCCAAATTTTTTTTTTGTGTCGCTATATTTCGGATTGTATATTCGGGTCAGGAAATCATGTCGGGTCAATCATCATTTAAAAAATATTAATATTTAATTTAAATTACACTAGAAAAACTAAATTAATTTGTTTTAACAAACAAGACATAAAATATTTTAAAATGAAAGAGTGAGTAAAAATTATATTTTTAAAGATGTAGAAATATTGAGTGAGAGAGAAACTTAGGTTTTAGGTGAAATTGTTATTTTTTTCAGGCGTTTTTAAATACACATGACCGCTTTAAAAAAATTGAAAAATAAAAATAGCTGCTAAAAAAGTCAAAAAAATTACCCTAGCAAAGTACATAAACTGCCCAAAAAATTCAATAACTAACTAGAAAATACCCTTTAAATTCGCCCCAAAAATTATAATAACCGCCTAAAATATAACCCTTTAAAACTATCCCAAAAATTAAAATAAAAAATCCTCAAAAAATGTTCTTTTTAAAACTGTCCAAAATAATATAAAGAAACCGTCCAGAAGACCTTTGTAAAACCGCCTCTAAAACATTAAAAATAAATTCTCCAAAAATGAGCATCTCAAAGCTGCCTTAAAAAATATAAATAAGCCGCTTAAATTAACAATTTAAACATTTTTTTGCAGCTATTTTTTGGTATACCGCCCAAATTTGCTAATAGTTGTAATAAAACCGTCTTAAATAATTGACACCTTAAAGAACAATATTTGTACTAGTGTATATTACCTTTTACAAACTAAACATTTTTTAAACTAAACTTTATTATTTCACTAATATACTTATTTGAATTTTATAAATAAGTCTAAACCATCAAAACGCATTGTTAAAAACTACTTCAACTTTATTATATTTTTTAAAAAACCAATGGGGCCCAAGGATTTTTTGTAACATCCAGCCCCGTCTACCATCAATATTATCCGCATTGCTCACTCGGAGCTCACGGTTTTGCCTTTGGTTGTCCGGGTGAAAACTTTCTAGTGAGGTCACGCATCCCTGGATTACTGCAACCTAAGGAATAACTGTGAAGTTTTCTTGTGCTCCACATCCAGCTAAGCTCAAAACGCATTGATGATAATAAGTGGATCGTTACTTATGAGCCAGTAATCTCTCATGTTCACGGTTGATGTGAGATTTGACTAGGATGTTGAAAACACCCCCCTTAGGGACTCATCTCCTCGATGAGGTTTGCCCCACCATCTCGTAGGGAACAAGAGTGGCTCAGACACCATTATGTAACATCCGGCCCCGTCTACCACCAATATTGTCCGTTTTGCCCATTCGAAGCTCACGGTTTTGCCTTTGTTTGCCCAGGTGAAAACTTACCAACAAGGTAACCCACCTGGATTGCTGCAACTCGAGCACACTTAACTGTGTAATTTTCTTGTGCTCCACAGCCAGCTAAGCCCAAAACGTGTTGGTGATATAAGAGGCAAATCGTTATTTATGAGCCATGAACTCTCTTGTTCATGGCCGATGTGGGATTTGCCTAGGATGTTAAATTTTTAAGAAGCAAAACGGATGAGATCGGACTCAACACCTATAAAATTTTTCGACGAAATACTATTAAATCAACTATTTTAAGCGGAAAAACGGCAGGGGTTGGGGCATCCCCGGCCCCTGAAAATGTATGTCCTTAGACTTTTAGACTAACAATACCATTTTGACTTCTGTTATGAGAAGTATTGGTTTCGAGTATCTTTGGAAACAATTGATTTTAGATTAGCATAGATTTTTTCCAAAGTGAGTTTCCTTTGAGATCGGTGGGATCAAGTTGCATGTTCGTCAAAAGATACTTGATTTAGAAGTTAAAATGTGTTAAATTAATATTTTGGGCAAGTGGAGATATCAATGCTACACTTATCAATGCCCCTCAAATGGCTTCTAGCTTATCGGTTACCTCATTGACTTCCGTATCGGAGGTCTTGGGTTCAAATGGCTAAAACATATTTGTTGATGTAATGTCAGAGGATTTACTTAATTGTAAGGTTCTTCTGTGGTGTGCTAAAGCATATGCTATAATTCCTAGGGTTTTTGTTTCAAGCTCGAAATTATAATTGTACTCAATATTAACAAGATAAAATGTTTGGGGCATTCTTTGAATAATTATATTAAATGCATACATACACACATGTATGTCTGTATGTAAGTACGTAAAATACAACAACAAACAATTTTAAGATTTTATAAACTGATAGAATAAAACATTTAATAACAATATTATAAGGCTTAATATGTGTAGGTATATATATATATATATAAATACATATGCATAATAATAATAATAGGTTAAAATATTTTATAAAATTATAATACTTGACAATTTATAAAACTTATAGAAAGTTTGAGTTAATAAAACAAAACAAAAGTTTTATAAATCAATAATAAACCAAAGAAATTGTAGGGACCGAAAGTGTAACTTTCAAAAACTAAATCTTGGTGTTAGAAAGTTAAAGGCTGATTAATAAAGACCCAACAATGAGGAACTAAAAGTGACAATCATCGAAAGTCCCTTTCTTGTTTACCTGATCTCCCAACCGGCCAACCCATGGGTTCCTTAGTGACACGACTGTCTACAACTCACATATGTGAGTTAACAAATCGATCCTAAGACCTTTTTGGCAAAGATTTGATCGTAATAATCCTTCTCAATCACGAATTAATGAGATTCAATCTCCTAAACGCGTTAACAAGTTTCCAAATATGTTGCTTGAACCAAAAATTCAAAATCAACTTACATCTATATAAAAATTAAATCAAGCTATTAAACTACGTTCCTTTGAGACCTACGAATCTCTCTGAACATCAAACGCACTCAAACGCACGCTCCTAAGATGTAATTTGTTTCAACTTCGGTCGCTCTCTCTACTCGTACTTGAACCTACGATCAAACCGGGAAAATCTTTATGGCATTTTACTCATTAACATTCATATATCAAAAGCCCTTACCCTTCCAGGGATCATGATCTTCATCTCTTGAAAATTGGATTCGATTTGAAGCTATGTTTTATAAAGATTTTGGGTTTGGTATTAGATTCAAAATAGTTACAATTAGATTGAAAGCCTCTCAGCGATTCCACCCGGTGCCTAGTGGTAAGAAGTCTAGGCCTCCCAGGACCAGGCTCAAAACCCGGTCTTTGTGTCGGTTTTTGAACTTGTTAACCCATTCTAGTCATTTCTTTTTAATAAAATATTGTGCAAAATTCTAAAAATTTCTAAAAACTTTTTTTTGTTAAACTGTAAGACCTAAACATTTTTTTTTCTATTTATTTGATTTGTTTTCTTATTTAAACCAATTATACGTATATTAAACAAAGTATAATATGATTCAATAAGCATGTAATTATATATTTATGTACGTATGTATGTACTGTAATAAGAATATTTATTTATATATTTAAAAAATAAATAAACATTTCCAATGATACCATTCAAACTTAGATAAACTCTATAGGACTTCTATAGTATGTCATAGTTGCTAGGAAATCAAACTTGAACTCTAAGGAATACTAAGATTATTGCATTTAGATTAAGGTGTATACTCACAACTTCTTTCAAACTCATAAGAAATAATTTGGAAAAGCTAAACAATCCAAGTGAGTTTCACTCATACCCCCTCTTTTATATTTTTGTACTTTAAAACATATGTCAATATTCAATACAATGTTGTTCTAGAGTCAAAATCAAAATTAGATGAAAATTATTAGTCTAATTTGTTTGACTTAAGTGATATTCTATGCATACTTATTTATGTGTTATGTATTATCTTGCTATGCCATGTATATCTAGTAATTAGTAGCACTTGCAGTATAACTTAGGTTATTATATATATTACAAAAGTAAAAGAGCTAAAATCAATGTAAATAGTAATCTTTGCGCAACAACTTTGGTTATTGAATAATGTTGAGGTGAAAAGGCTAATAATCATTTATTGTAATAGTAGCCTTTGTCAATAACTTAGGTTATTGAATTACAAAGGTGAAATCACCGAAACTAGTAGTTTTTCAATAATGGCATATGTTATTAAGTTAGTAAAGGTGAAAGAGCAAAAAAAAACATGTTGAACTTGTAGTTGTACTTGTTTTAGGTCATATCTATTTGGACTATGTTTACATTTCAATTTTAAATCATATATGTATACAACTTGTATGAATAACTCGCCAACTATTCATATAGTTGACCCATAATTATTTTACATATGTAATAGGTTAAGATGAAGACATATGATAAAACTTAGTAAACCTTGTTAACTTCTTAAACAATGTTTAGTATTTCAATTGTGATACTTTGTATAATTGATTCATGTAATGTTTTGTTATGATAATGTATACTTGGTTTGTGCTGATTAATATAGATGCTTTAAACAGTGCGGAGCTTGAGAGTTAGGGAAGAGGGCGGAAATTTATGAGACTTAGAATACATGTTAATTTTTTTAAACGAGGGGACGAAACCAGTATTTTTAACTAAAAATAACCTTCGGCTCGAAAATTAACACTACATAGCTTCGCCCCTGGCTTTAAATATTGCAACATTATAATAGCAAAATGAGTAAATGAACAATCAAACTCGCGTCTCAAGGTATTTCACCGTCGGTTGGTGTGTGACATATGCCGTAGAGCGTCAAATCCAAAAGAACATTTGAAATCTTGTCTTAAGTATATGTGTTCCAGCCATTCAAAAAAAATGAAATAATTCACTCATTGAACCTTCTACCCATTTGCCATTTTGGTTCGGTGATCAATATATCATTGACTACAATAATGCAATTATAAGTGTTTCTGGCTTTCTGCTTCAATCATTTGCTTCATGTAATCCGTGCCTCTTCTTCAAGATCTATTTTGTTGAATATGTCATGATTATCAATTAAGTGATTACACCTCCTTCAATCTTTTTCCCCCTTTTTTCCTTCTATTTTGCTTATTGATTAAACAAAATTGTTATGTCGCTTACTGATAATGGATTTTGTTAGTAAGATTTGTTAGCTAAAAAATAAAAAAATATATATATATAATAAAATAAATTTATTTGTTGAAATCAAAACTAAATGAAAAAATTTGTTTACACATTTCTGAGGGAAAACAAACCAAAGTATACATTCATCCATGGACAAAGGTTACCCAGTCTTTTTTCCATCCTTAGTGCTACTTTTTTGAGCGAAAGGTTATTTTTTATTTTAAGTATTGGTTTTGTTTCCTCGTTTCAAAAAAATTAACATGTATTGTGGTTCATCATCGCTGCATACATCACTTATAGTAGCCGACTAAACCAAGGGGTTGTTTGGTGGAATCTGAATGTGTCTGAATCGTTCACGAAAAAAATCACATCTGAATGGTAGTAAATGTCTAAATAGAGATCTAAACCATTCAGACTTGAGGAGGAGTCTGAATTATTTAGACGTGAGGAAAATGTTCACCGCCGCTCGCTCGACCACACCGCCGCACAGAACCCGTCGCGATCTTCCCGATGCCCACTTTTCTCGTCACGATCTTCTCGATCGGCCAATGTTCCCGTCGCGATTGGCCACTGTTCCCGTCGCGCATGACCGAGGCCTGAATCGATGACTGAGGTTGTGGTTTTAGGGTTGTTCACTCGCTCCATCATCGAATCAACGATCGATGGTTGTGGTTTTAGGGTACGAAGGGGCTGCGACCTTGGCCTACGATGGCGATGTAGGCAGTGGTAGTGAGGTCGATGACGGGAGACGGAGGCGGAGGCCCCTTCGGGGGGCGGTGGTGAGGCCCGACTGGGCTGAATGCACAACTGGGTGAGGGTGGGTGGTTGCGGTTTTGAACAAAAAAAGGGTATTTTTTATTTTTATACAAACATTAAACCAAACAGTATTAACCAGTTCAGCACTTAATGATTCAGACTCAACCAAACGGCCCCCAACTCTTTTAGTCAACCATGAAAACAAATATGAAGGTATGACATATTAAAACGCAGGCTCTGCATTTTTGGAGGGTTAAGCTCCGCTTTCAAAGACCTAGTTGGCACTTTAAAACATCACACCTACATATTAGAATGAAAGTTAGTTCCACATGTCTTTTATGGCCTGCTAAAGAAGCCAACTTAGACGGTGATTATATTTTCTTGACCTGTGTGTTTATCAGTGTATGTATTATTGTGTTAGTGTTTCGCATCGTATTATATGGACACCCTTGTATTGTTATAAATGAAAACAAGACTATTTTACTGGAAAAAAAACCATGAATTTGAAATATTAAATTTCTATAATGAGAATTACTTAGTAGATTACAAATATGAAGATACATTTTATGATAAAAACATCTACATTAAAAACAACATTTAATGTTCACAATATATTAAAAGTGCTAGAAAATAAAAGTATGGTTTTGGCCTAATATATTAAGCTAAACCGGTTTGAAAATTAGCTATTTTTTTACCAAAAAATAGGTGATTAAAAGTAATATATGCATATTATTATCAATTTAAGGACATTAAAATTAAGGCTGGCAAAACGGGTCTTAACGGGTTTTAACAGGTTTCGGACGACGCGATTAACGCAAATAAATTCATGATAACGACTTGTTTAACACTTGGTTTGATGATTTAAGCATGACAGTTATATATTTTATGTAACAAAAAAGAAAAACGATGAAGTCTAGCCTCTTAATTTTTGTTATTTTTTAAAAAGTAAAAAATCAAATAGTAAATTTTTTGCTAAACAGGTCTATTCGTGTCTTAACAGGTACCCATTTTGCCAACCCTAATTAAAATGTTGTCTGTGAATAGATTATAGCATCTTAATAGTTAAGAGGTAATATTAAGTCTGAATGGTAATTTATTAACTTTTTAATGGTCTTTAAGTGGTTACCTTAAGTCTAAATGGCTACATCTTAACTATTCAGACTAAAGGTTACCTCTTAACTATTAAAAGACTCTGATCCACTAAAAAGTAGTCGTTTAATGACTATTAAGAAACTGTCAAACATCCCCTAACATGGTGAATATATCTATTATTTATATATAATAGATCAAAATCTTTGGGGGGACACTTGACGTCATTATAGGGCATCTCTATTTTTGTTTTCCACCCTAAAAATTTAACCCGCAAATCTAAACACGCGGATTCTTTTCGGATTTTTTTATTTAATTTTTTAAACGGTTTTATTTCTTGTTGTAACTTTCTATAATTAAAATTAATAATTAATTATGACATATTTATTAAATTACGTATAAAAATACTTTCCAATTTCCAGTCGTTTAATGACATCTAAATCAATTCCAACTAACATTAAATTGATTGTCCCTTTCCATTTCTAAAACTTAACTAGCTTAATATATAGATGAAACCTTCAAGTATTATTTTTACATCAACATTCTCTTAATTGTTAATATTACATTCGTGAATCTTTCAAGTAAACGTATTGACAACACCATCATACTCATCTTGAATGTTTCGAATATATATCGTCGACATATAGTACTTCTCTAACCAACTAAAATAATATTAGTTGTATATTCGGTGAGTAAAATACAATTAGACAATTGTAAGTAACAATTTTTTTTACTACAATCATCTTTTTCGTTAGATATATTATAATTTTATCAATGACGTTATCACTTTTTATTATTCAAGAACATTGTTAAACAACACATGTTAGAAAACTAAACTATAACACATCAAATGTTTGAATTTTGCACACATTCATGTTTCCAACCCATGTAATGTTTTAATTCAAAAATTCGTAATAAGTTAATATTTTTTGATCTTTTATAGAATTCAACTTTCAGACTTATATTTTAATAAATAATTGTTTTTTATTACATACATATTTTTTAGACATTTTCGTTTATAGGAAAGATAACTGAAATTGTAACTTCTAAACTGGATATTACGTATAAAATAATTTAAATTTTTTTGGATCAATTTGTTTAAATTTATTTGTATCAGCTATTTTAATTAATTGATTACTAATTTATTTTGTTATATTTTTTTCTAAAATAGCTGAATTTTTAATGTGCATTTAAATCGTCAATGGTTTGAAAATCTCATATTTTAATTAATTAGTTTTTATTTAACTTTCAACTTATTTACTTAACTTTATTTAATTAAATGTTTTCTTAATAAAAATTATTTAGATAAACAAATGTTTGAAATACGTAATTCTTTTCAATGGCTACCAAAAAAATAAAATTAATACCATTTAATCTTTTAATTTCATTATTTAAAAACTTAACCGATTAACATAAATATCAACATATTCATATTTCTTTTTTAAATCACATTATATGGTGTATGAATATTATATATTCGATCGTTTAAATATAATTCTTACACATCATGACGATTTTAGTATCTCATATTTGTTATCCGTTTTATCGACACATACAACTTTTGTAAACAATTAGAATAATATTACTTACAAATTTGGTAAGAAACATACTATTATACAAACAAAACTATAAATGTTATATAATTCAATTATGTTTGTTCAAATGTAGACAAATATAGTGCCATCAAAGACAATTATGAGATGACCTTGTATCATTTAAACATTTTATTTTAATCATGGGTAACAGATTTTATAAATCATTTTGTTTAAAAAACATGAATTTAACTTATGAACAAATGTTTTGATCATACTCTACTGGAATTTTTTTAATATTATATCATACTTTTTAATATTACAATTACATACCAAAAATTCCAAAAATCCTAATAAACTTAAAAATGGTATGTCAACTTTTTAATACAATAGCCTAGCGGTAATGCAATTAACGGGAGAAGCTGCACCTAATTGATGCCAGAGGTTCAAGCCTAAGCAGGGGAGAGGGTTTATGGATTTACCCGGTTCCCCCTTATCTAGTGGGTAAACGGGTGACGACTGCGCCTGCCCTTAGATGTGTGCACATTTGGGCTTAAATTAGTCGTTAAGCCTTAAACCGTTCAAAAAAAAAACCACATCTCATTATAAGCTATAAAAATAAACGATTCATTATTTAATTTAATTTAATTTATTTTATACTTTAATTATAGTATACATAATACACTATACAATCATCATGTTATTTATTTGAAAATTTATCATCATTTCTTTGATTAATTATATATCATGTGAATGTTTAAGGATACGTCGAAAAGATCAAATGCTCAATGTTTATTTTTCAAAGTGTCCATCATGAATGCTAACTCGAATTGTAAGCATAATAGTAAATATTATTTTAAGTTTAAATTGTATCTTTGTTATATATGAAAATTAAATTATAGTTAAAATATTTATTGTTCTATTTTTAGCCACATATTGATTCTCGCGTATTTATTTCAAGAATTAATATGATAAGTTCAGAAAAGAAGATTTCATTTAAGTTTCAGAGAAGACAAGTTCCAATTTCAGTATGTTTTGTGATGACTATTAATAAAAGCCAAGGATAATCACTATCAAGAGTTGGATTGTATTTAAGACAACCAGTCTTCAACCATAGACAATTGTATGTGGCATTATCAAGAGTTAAGAGTAGGCATGTGTGATTAAATTACTAATATTAGATGCAGAAGAAAAACTTATGAATAAAACATTTAATGTGGTGTTTAAAGAAATATTTAGATATTTATGATTTACTTATCACTATTACATTATATGTTTAATTTGATGTTCTTATTTTGAAGTGGTATGGTTTTTTTTTCTAATTTCTTATTTCATGTATTTATGAATTATATCAGTGATTTTTACTCAACCCGTGTAACACACGGGTTATTAACCTAGTTCTATCAATATAAGCACGTTTGCATACGTAGCACAAAAACTCATTAATTTTTAACATGCATTAATTTAAGAACGTGTTTTTAATGTGTCCCCTACCCTTCTAATAAAGAAGATTTTTAATTCGCTTTTATTTAAATTTATTATATTTGGTTATTTGTTTGTGTTGATCAAAACCTAAATCTTTGTGGGTTGTGGGCCAGTGGTCATAATTGGAAAAAACATAGAAAGGTTCAAGCCTGCTTAGGGTAGTACCTAACAGTAACACTCTAATTGAAGCAATAAATAAATAGCTGAGAAACAGTATTAATGGGCTTTAATTTTCTTTAATGCTCACCCATATCATATTTTTAGGCCCAACCTACTGACCCAAAGAATCTTTTTAGGGCCAACCTATAATATAAAGGGAGCTTTATAGTTTATACACCAAATATCAAATAGCTCGGTCCACCAAAAAGCAGTGGCGGATCCAGGATTTTTTTCAGTAGGTTCACCATTTTCCGACTTTTTAATTAAATAGAACCGGATATAAACATTTCCGGGTCGGGTTGACGGTTTGAGTCTTGTAATGTTCTTTGCGTAATAACATTGCGATATATTAAGTCAAAGATTAAAATTACAAAACGTCGTTATTAAAGAGTTCGAAGGTACATAGTACATTTTCGTTTAAGATTTCTGAACTTCAGACCAAGCGGGAGTTAAGGGGGTCACGCGCCCTTGTGGGGTCCAAGGTGACGGTCCTGCTGGCCATTCAGTGACATGGGTTAAGGGGGCAACGCTTGTTGTAGGGTTCAGGGCAACGCCCCGAAACCTAAACTAAATTTGCTAAGTTTGTATAACCAACATTAACTTGATCCGAGGGTTTAACTATTAATATCTACCATTTTGCTTGCTAAAATTTTAACACGATCATATAGAAATTTAATAATCGATTATCAAGATTTCTCTAACAAAGATCACTTGTCTCAATTAAGTTGACAAATTTCTGTGAAAATTATAATAAGAATTCACTCTTAAAAATCTTAATGGGTTCATCTCAAGATTCACTCCGAAAATATTAATAGGTTCACCCTATTATTTAACTCTTTTAAAAAATTTTTTTCCTACTAACGAGTCGAAGCTCGGTGGGTTCCTGTGAACCCATTCTCATAGGCTACATCCGCCACTGCCAAAAAGCCTATGATTGAATGCTAGATTTCTAGTACATACTACATACATCATACGTATTACGTGGTAATTAGTGAATTTGAATCTCGTAATGAATAATGGTGTAATATTAAGGACATGTTTGGTAGGGTTTTAATGGGTTTTAATGGGTCTAGATAAGGTCATGTCACACCCCAGGCCGGCGGGAACGGATCGTGTTTTCCCGTCGGGCGGAAGGTACGCGGGGCGCGATATCATGAGTGATAATCAAATGATCAGATTGTTTACATAGCACATGATAAATAAATGAGAAATTACCAACACATCCATGATATAGAATTACAAGATTAAATTACACAGTATCGTTCATAATTTAATCAAGTAAATCTACCAAAAAGAATCAATGTAACTATATCTTGTATCTGTACAAGATATACAAAAGATGATTCATGTTCTTGTTCCCAAAAGCATGCAACACAAAATAAAGCTAGGTCTTCTAAAAGTCCACTAGCTTAATCCTTGCATGTATGTATCTACACATGTTCATCACCTGAGAAACATGTATTTAAACAAAGTCAACACTAGGTTGGTGAGTTCATAAGTAAGTTAATGTAAAACCTTGATTCATTCACATGCACATTCACAATGATAATATGTTACTTGTATGATTGCCTGTTTCACTTGTTCACCCAATGGCTCCTTCCTAGTTGTATATACAAGTGTTGTGACACCCGATCAAGCATGCTTATATATAGGGCATACGAAAGGGTCAAGCCCAGACGCCATCCCACCACATGCTCAAATAAGTTTCACACTACTTGCAATACAACTATGGATTCCCATTCTCAATTCCCATGTGTACCTCATCTTTGATCACCTGTGTTCTCATGTATAGAATAATATAATGATAACGTTGTAGTTATCAAACCGAAGTATTGATAACCAATATATGTGTTAAGGATATTAGATTTATTAAATCTGTTCCTTGAATTATTCTATAGTTTGTGGGGTTAACTGTTATTTCACTTTTAAATATTAAAAGTGTTAGTTAACTGTTTGTAATGTAATCTCAATGCAACGTATAGAGCCCAAATGAAATCCATTGTAATCCTCACATAATCAGATTACAATGCATTCCATTCACCTCTATTCCGCCGTGTGATCCCAAAGCCTCCATGTGGGATTGTTCTCATGTGATTCACAAAGTTGAATAAGAACTTGTCTTATTACATCATGTTAATTTTGTGTAAATGATAAGAATCCTCATGAAGTTACGTTATCATGATCATCATTTACTGTAATCCATATGATCCCAAAGCCTCAATGTGGGATTGTTCTCGTGTGATTAACAAAGTTGAATAAGAACTTGTCTTATTACATCATGTTAATTATGTGTAAATGATAAGAATCCTCATGAAGTTACGTTATCATGATCATCATTTACTGTAATCCATGTGATCCCAAAGCCTCAATGTGGGATTGTTCTCGTGTGATTAACAAAGTCGAATAAGAACTTGTCTTATTACATCACGTTAATTATGTGTAAATGATAAGAATCCCATGAAGTTACGTTATCATGATCATCATTTACTGTAGTCCATATGTTCACCATGTAATCCTTAAGCCGTAGTAAGAACATGTCTTAGTACCCTTAAGTGACGCAGGTGGTGGATACCCAATGCGATCATACTATCACATAGTATGTTTTTAAGGTATAGATTAAGTGTTATAAGTGACTTCCTTATCACACTTAATCACTTATATTGTGGAATGATATTAAGAAGATATTTTATCTTCTAATCATTCATGTGTTGTGAAGTGTCAACATGTTTCACTGTAATAGTTCTCATTGTATGTTTATGTATAAATCTCAATGTTTGCTCATGTGGAAATAACTAAGTGTTATAAGATACAATCTTATAACTATGTTATTCTAATGTGTTGATGATTAAGAAATTACATTATCATAATCATCTGAGTTTCCCTGTTATCTCATGATCATACAAGCATGCATACAATGATAAGCGATAATAAACGATTTAATATTATCTAAATCAAAGTATAAATAACATGTTAAGCAAAACTTTTAAATAATTAGAAGTAAACATGTTTCTCAGCGCTGAGTGTTAAAATCAGTAAAGATTAAAGTAAAAGGGGCATATGAACTCACCTTATGATTGTAGGGTCGACTTAGCTTAAAAGAATGAAGACACGCGCTCTTGATTGACCTTGAGTTTGCTTTCACGATCCTGTATTGATTTCCCATTGTGTTTATCATAAGATTATTGATTGTAATTATTTATGTGCATGTGTGTGTGTGTTAACCCTAAGGTTGGTTAACACACGCGTGTCTAGGTCGTCGTTCTTCATTCGACCCATTTTGATTGTTATAAGCTTACACGATCCTTGATTCCTTTGAATTACACTTGAAACCACTTGAACGTTTAATAAAACTATTTAGTTTTTAATTGTTGGGAGCTTAAGCCCACAATTTTGTTAACTTGTAGTAATTTAATTGAATAATCTCATGCCTATTATTAAAAACTTAGTTTAAATGTTTTGACTTTTCTCCTTAGTTATTGGGCCGAATGTGGGCTGCCCCAATGGGCTGAATAATTGTATTCGGGCCAGCCAATCGTGTTGGGCCAGCTATTATTGGGCCTAAAACTGGTTGGGCCGTTGTGTGTGTTTAGACTGAAATCCCATTGGTTTCTGTTGGGCCTAAGCGAATGTGGCCATTGTTGGGCCTAGGGTGATTCTATGGGTCGACTATTTGTTATTGGGCTGAATAGTGAGTGGCCTTGGGCTTAGCCGAAGCAGCATGTTGGGCCTGATTAATGGGCTGATTTAAGTGTGGGCCTAAAGTGTATCATATGGACTCATCTTTTAAATAGGGTGGGCCTGACATAGGCATTGGGCCGTATTAGACCTTGGCTAAACCACACGAACAGAACTTCTCATGGCAGCGAACCCTTAGTTGGTTTTAAGCACAAGGTTCGGTTCCCTTCATCAGCTAGGGTATGTAGCAGCTCAAGGGTTCGTACATGGCTGCCATAGGTTCGGTTGTAGATACTCGAGGGTTCGTGAACAGCCAGAAAGATTCGGGTGGGGGGGTAGTAGGGTTCGTGAGTCTTGATCGCAGCAAGGTTCGTTGGTTACAAAGTATGGTTCGCCTAGGGTTCGCTCAGAGATGAAAGGTTCGCGAGTCCTTAGATGCCCAGTAAGGTTCGTTGAAGCCAAGGTTCGGCTTGGACGTGCAGCAGCTCGAAGGTTCGCGATTCAGATGGAGGGTTCGGCCACTTAACCTAACCTTCAACAGGTTCGGCCAATAGAACTCCCAGCTAAACGAACCTGTTTCCCATCTCAATCACACTTCCGAGCCGTTGCAAGTCTGATTCACCATGACAAGACTGAGTGTAGGTAGTGTACTGGTAGCCGTGTGGTTCGAAATAACAAGTGGGTAGCCGGTTTTCGAGAGGGTGCCGAACCAACCCATGAAAACCCTAATTTTCGCAGATCTTTACATCCTAATACCTTGTTTTTCAGTGAGTTTGGCTTTAGATTTGTTGTACTTTCATGTAGAGCTTGTCAAGGGCTTCGCGTGGGCGCAAGAATCACTCAAATCGGTTAAGAATTGAGGAAGTTATGAGAGATTGAAGGTTGAAAATGGTGGTGTTTTGTGTTAGCCGGAAATGAGAGAGAAAGAAGGAGTGGTGGGGTGTAAAATGAAAGAAACTCTTTCATTTAGGGTTTTTATACCCTATGTGGTGTTCGGGTTTATTTCGGTTGCTCGGTTCGTTAATTCGTCGCGTAACCTGATTTTTACGCGTAAATTATAATAAATAAATATAAAGGTTATTCTAATTAATTTGATGAGTTTCAAAATTGTAAAAATGTTAATTAATTTCTTTTATTATACTTACTATTGTTCGTGACGTTTTTCGTTTTTGTTTCGTCGAATCGCGTCACCATCGCGCGTATTCGTTCGAATCGTCATTCGAACGAACACGACGATGGTTTTGCTTTCCGACTTTTGTTTTCTACTTTCCAGTCATCATTTCAGAACGTTAAACTCACAGATATGTTTGTGTGAATCGTCACCCACGCAAACACACTGTCAGTTCGTTATTCTGAAACGACACTGCAGTTTATGTTTGAATCGTGTTTCCTCACTGTCGGACTCAACTACACATCCTGATTTCACATAGTTTTCACATCGAATTGTCGGCCATCCGATTCCTGTCATCTATGGATATCATATCGCAACCGATTTGTTTCTGTTGTTTACTTGAACACTGTTGTTTCTCATGATCTGTTGTGTTAATTATACTTAAGTTTTCACTTAAATACACACAACTAAAGTTTCAAATGTACGTTGTACTTAATGTATCTAAGTTTACACAAAAATACGTACAACGATTTCTTCTATTTAAGAATCTGTTAATACAAACACTGTTTACACACATGTACGTACACATAGTTACTGTAGAAAGTACACGCACCGTACGGACTTGCCGGCCGGTCAGGTACTAGTTGTCACAGGTCATATCTGAATCGGTCAGATTCATACCGTTAGTTTCAAACATTTTAATGAAAAAAATGTTTGAATGAGCATATGAATGGTTCAGGCATGAGCATATATCTGAATAGATCTGAATGAAAGTGGTTGGCTCCTCTCTACTCTCCAATCCTCTCGACGAAGCCCTCTCCTCTCCGATGACGACGAAGACCTCTCCTTTCTGACCAATTTTGAATCCAGTATTAAAACTAGTTTTTGATCATTGGAAGTGACTAGCTGATAACAACTCACTAGTTACAATTTAAAAAATTACCATTTTCCCTCCCCAGGTGTTAGTATAAATAAGAATGGGATGTATTGGTTGAATCAAAACAATAAAAAGAAAATGTTTTCTACTTTTCTAAAATTAAAAGGAAACTTTTTTTCTGTTTTTTGTTGTAATGACTTGAATAATACGTCATATGCAAAAAAAACAGTCGTATTACTAAGTAATAAATATTTAAGTCATTAATGCCTTCGAGAAATTTTCGAAATTCCATCAGCGATCATAAATAAGGTTTAAAAATAACTTATAGATAACAAGTCAAGAACCGGTTCAGGTTAAGTTCGAGTTTTTGACCGGTTCTGGTGCTGGCATGGTTTCGGTAATTCTTGTTCCGTTTTATCTGAGAACCAAAACCATATGTACCCGTCGATTTGGGCAGGTTCGGTTCTAGCTTGGTAATCGGTTTTTGGTTTGATTTTTTTATTGGTCAAAATTAAACCTCCAATCAATATTTTTGTATTTGGTTGGGTTATTGGTCAAAATCAAACCTTCAATCAATGTTTTCTTATGGGTATGGATATTGGCACATGATAACAACACATTTTATATTTTTTAATATTAAAAAATACTAAAAAACATGTATAAATAAAAATTATGTGAGTATGATGTTATTGATTTGATTTGAGTTTGGTGTACAAAAGATGGGGATTGTGTATGAATATTAGGACCATTTCTTATTTGGTTTGGTTATTGGTCCAAATCAAACCTACAATCAATGTTTTCGTATTTAGATTTTCACTGATATGTTAAGGTTATAAAAAACTAGTTTAGTATCCCGTGTATGACACGGACTACACATAGAAATATGACGAATAATTATCAATGAAAATTTGGAAAAAAAATAAGATGATTTTTAATATAAAATATGATTACAATTTCGTATGATTTAATATTTTAAGTATTAAAATAATAATATTATTTCTTTAAACACTAACTTTTTTTTATAGTTTGATTTTTTAAATATTGTGTTTCAAATAATTGTTTTTGAAAATTTTACAATCTATAATAATTTTTTTTAAAAAAAAGTGTGTCTAATTAATATATTTTAATGTATTAAAAAATCTTTTTTATTTTAAAAATGTATTAAAAATATGTTTAATATTAGATATTTAATAAGAGAGAAAGAAGGAAATGAAAGTTGAGAAGCTCTAAAAACATGCCATGTGTCACAAAAAACCTTTATTTATTAGGATAGGTAGATTAGTTTTTTTTTTTTTTTTTTTTTTTTTTTTTTTTTTTTGTATAAATAATTTGTATCTTAGAAATATCTAATTCTATATTTGTAAGAATTTTAATTTTCTTTATTTTTGTGAGAGCAATCGCTACGCAACTACCCTACAAAAATACCATAATTTGTGTATTTTGTTAATTAGCTTTTTGATGCTTTGTAATAATACATCACTTTTGTGAGAGCAATCACACACCTTCTGTGCATGTCTTCTAGTGTTTGATTTGTTCATTTGGTTTGCCCATCTATTTGTAGATGATAAGCTGTGCTCATATTGATTTGTGTGCCCAGAGCACTCTCAAGAGTTTGCCAAAATCGTGACATAAATCGACTATCTCTATCTGAAATGATGGAGATAGGTACTCCATGTCGAGATACAATTTCATTAACATAGAGTTTAGCCAGTCGATCCATTGAGTAATCTTCTCGGATTGGTAAGAAATGCGCAGATTTAGTAAGGCGATCAACGATAACCCATATAGAGTCATGATTACGTGATGTTCTGGTTATTTTAGTAATGAAAGCCATAGAGATCTAATCACATTTCCACATGGGAATCTCAGGTTGTTGTAGAAACCCAGAAGGTCGTTGATGTTCTGCCTTCACTTTAAGACATATTAAACATCTATCCACGTATTCAGCTATGTGTTTCTTCATTCCAGACCACTCGTAAAAGTCTCTAAGATCTTTATACATTTTATCGGCACCTGGATGAACGGAATACCTGGATTTGTGCGCCTCATCCAAGATGATTGTTCTAATGTTACCGAATAGAGGAACCCAAATTCTGCTTTTGAAATACAATACACAGTCAACTATAGTTTCTAATTGCTTGTCCAACCCTCTTAGTTCCTCAGCTGAATAGTTGGTTACTTATAAAGCTTGTTTCTGAGCTTCTCTAATCTGAGGAATTAGACTGGTTTGAATAGTCATACCTGTCACACCCCCAAATTCCGACTTGCGGTGTCAGACCGCTGGGTGTGACGTGGCCAGAATCACAGCTCTCAATCATATAGAACGACTCTACATGCGTTTGAAAAGTATGTTTGAAATACAATATTAACCAGATCGATTAATTAATATGCAGCGGAATATCACAAGTTGTTAAGTAGCGGAAAGTAAAAGTGACAGACACTACATTGTTTAATACATATCATAAAATGAAAAGTGTTTGCTCAAAAGACACGATATGAATGCAAGCTTAGTCTTGTGCTCGTTTTCCCTAAGTGCATCCTTATCCATAAGCAGCTAGTTACTAGAAAAATACATGTTAAGAAAAAGTGTCAACACATAGGTTGGTGAGTTCACTAGTTTTGATATCTATACATAAGTATATAAAAATGTTTGTCACGCGTCATGCTGTTTATTATATGTTTGTTCCGATCCCTAGGCTCTAAGTGTCAGTTTCATCTCTACCGAACTAGACTTGTTTGCTCTAGCCTCTGCACGTGCGTCCTGACATCCAGTCAGATTTGGCGTCGCGTGGGGTTCGTCACGCCCAATAGTACTATCTAAACTCACCTCGTTGTGAATACATTAATGATAAGACTGTGCGAGGACTTTGTTACGATACAATACTTAATGTTTGTCCAATAAATCAGCATACACAATATGTTCGTACAAATAAAGTTTGACTCAACAACAAATATTTTCCCCTAGTTTGAAAGCTTGTAAAACAGTTTGAAAGAGGGGTCGTAAACTCACTTGAGTAATAATAATAACGCGTAAGCTCCTAACTTGTCCGGCACATCTGAAATAGGTTACCTATATCACGTAGGATTTATAAGTCCGTGTTTGTGTGCATGTTCATGCTAAACAACCCATGGTTGTTATGTTTGTCCATGTTCGTGTTTATTCGTGTTTGACCGTGTCAAAGTCAACGACCCGTTGCTGAACCGTGTGTTAGTTATAGTTCGTGTGATGTTCGTTATCGTTCACATATTGCATGAAAACGTATAAATCACATTAATGGACAACTTACTATTTATAGTAAGTTTCCATTTTTAGTAAGTTTGCATAAAAATCCATTTTAATAGTTCTAGCATGCTCATAAATCTTAAGTGATCATGTTAACACTTAGCATGTTGTCACATACGATCAAATAAACACATAATCCGTTTTTAGTCATTAAAGTTACTAAAATAGAAAGTTTCTATATTTGTCATGTTTAACATGGGTAATCACTCAACACTTCACATAGCATCATATTATAATGTTTTAAGCTATTTGTCATCAATCAATCAAGAGCTAAGATTCTATTTCATGAAATCACCCGAATAAAGTTTCTACAAATAGAAAGTTTCATATAGATCACCATTTTAATCAAATTAATTCATGACATTTGCTAATAATCTCCTTATTAACCATAACCCATTATTTTAATCTATCTATTTCAACAAAATCATCGTTTAGCATGATTATGTACAAATAAAGCTACTAAAAATAATAACCAACCCAAATAGTCACCATAACAACATTTCTAATATATTTTCTTGCATTTCTTTGGTATAATAATATCAAATCATCATCTAAACAAGTTCATATTGTTCATAATGCAATCAAATGCATTTTCATGAACATAAAGTTACTATATTTAGTAACCATGCATAAATCATCTCCAAATGGTCACAAATCTCATTGATCTTTAACATGAACATTCCCAACATCATAATAATCACACATTGCTATTCAAAATTAACCAAATCATCTTAGATAGCATATGCATGTGACTTAAAGTCACCATTTCATAGGAATATGACCATAACCACACAAATATCAACAAAACTCATTGTAGATCTTCTTAAATCGTTCTAACAACTATAAATCAGCCTTTATAACATCAAATCACATATTTATGTCAACAAAAATTCGTGCATGTGAAGCTTGAGTGCTTGCATGTGGATTTTGAGCTTTGCATGTGGGTTTTTAAGTGTGAAAAGTGCAAAATAGCCATGAGATTACCTTCTAAAGCTCCAAGGATACCGAGGTGATGATCAAACAACTCCTAAAGCTTTTGGGAATGATCTTCTAACATGTGTAGGTGATGAGATGGTGGTGACAAGTTTCCAAACCCTTCCTTTCTTGCTTCCTTCAAGGTTCCAAAGCTTCAAGGTCTCAACAATGGTGGTTTCTTGGATTTCCAGGGGCTGTAGAGATGGTGTAGGGGTGATTTAATCGAGCTGGTTGCATGTGAGGTTGATGTTAATGAGTAAGTTGTGCCAGCAATGATTTTGAGTGTTTTAAGAAGATTTTATGCGATTTGACGGCCTCGCGTACCGCCAAGACTGCCCCCCATGGGCTCTTGGTGTACCGCGACGAGTTTCGGAATTTAAATTACCCGCCCAGGATTCGCATACAGCCAAGGCTCCATCCAGGTCCCTCGGCGTACCGCGAAGCCGGCCGGTTGAGTCCAAATTGCCCAAATTTCGATCGTTTGATTCGATTTTCGTTCGTTTCTCGATTGTAGTTCATCGTTCATCGATGTTTGAGCTATATTTGTTCAATGTTGGATAAATTTTGTACTAATTTGTGTCTAATTATTTGTTTTGTTCAACGTTCACCAACGTTCGTAAGTTATTCGACATGAGTGTGTTGATCACGTGGTAAATAGTTGCGTAAATCAATGTGTAAATACGTGATATTAGTGAATTTTGGCCCGAAACACGTTTACTTTGAGTATGTTTGTGAATTTCAAGTATGAAGAGTTTAAGGACGTGTTCGGGAGCAAATTGGAGGACTAGAAGAGGCATCAAGTGCTAAAAAGTGCAAAAACATGGTTTTCAGGAAGCCAAAACTTTGGGGGCGCATAACTGGAGCTAGGAGAAGAGTTACGGGGCACATAATATATGAAAACTGAGTTTCTCGACGAGACGAAGCCGTTGGTGAGGTCATTCTGGGCGTATGACACGCCCAGCGTACCATATGCCCAGTTTTGAGCGTTGGCAGAATCTGGCATGCGTAGGGTATCACTTTGGGCGTACCATACGCCCAGGCCCGGCGTATGGTACGCCGGAGACCGGAAAAGTTGATTTTTTGGCAGATTTTTGCCATATTTAAGCCATGATTCTTTGGTTTTGTGGGGGACTCTTTCCTGGACGAATTGGGGGCGAAAAAGTGACGAATTTGGGCATCAAAACTCTTCCGAATCCATCCGTAATCGTGGAATCATAACCCGAATCAAGAATCAACAAGCGCTAATGTAGATGCGTGGCTGATTTCCCTTTGTAATTGCTTCCGGGCAATTAGGTTAGTGGATGAACTTTGATTGAATGTTTAAACTTAGGTTTTTGGATTGTTTTCGTTTTGATAACTCGAATTCAATTGTGGTTTGATTGATGTAAACGATTTATTTGTGTTTAAGCATTACGTTTTGCCATCAATGATTCGGTTTTTTTGCATCGTTTACTCATTGGTATTTGGGGAGTTGCTTTACATATCTAAATTGATAATTGTGTGAATGAGAAAATCTTAAACGTTTGTTCCATTGTTGTCACATTGATCAAACCAATTAACAAGATCATGTCTATGTGGTTTCCAACTAAGTTTAACCTAAAATTATTGTGAATCTACTAACCTAAAACCGGAAGTGATTACCTTTTTCTCAATTGTTTTCAAACTCATTAATCATAATTGTTGCTTTGAACATTTCGTTAATTCAAGTTTACATTTTTCTTTGTTTAATCAAGTAATAACTTAAAGCTTGGCACTTTCCACTGATTCCCTGTGGAGACGACCTTACTTACCCTTGCTATAGTCAAAGGTAGCTAAGTTCTTAATTATAAATTGTTTTTGATTGACCTACGACACATCGATCAAAATGGCGCTGCTGCCGGGGAATCAACGCGCAAAGTGCTAGTTTTTAGGTTAGTTTTAGCTTTAGTTTAATTTTAGTTGCATTTGGTTTTCAAAAACATAAAGACACAAAAAGATTTGATTTTTCTTTCATTTTTGTTTTGTTTTGTTTATTGTTCGGAATTACGCGTGGGTTTTCTTTGTTGTGTTGTGCAGGTAATCTTACAATTGCATGCATACCCGTTATTCAAGGAAGACATCACCGTTGATCTTCGATCCTGAAATTGAGAGAACCGCAAGGCATAACCGAGTGTTGCATAGATCCGGTTTGTTAGTACCTCCAATCCAACAACAAATTGATCAAGAAGCATCAACCATGAGTCATCATAGTGATCATGGAGCACCACCAAACTACCCAATTCCACCACCACCACCACCTAACTACCAAGAGGATGATGACTTTCAACCTTATCCCAAACCACCTCAACCGCCGCCTCAAGCACCACCTCAAGGATTATATAGAGGGGGCAATTTCCAACCTTTTGGACCTCAACCAAATCCTATTTTTGGGCCACCACCAAATCCACCACCTCCACATAACCCACCAAGGACTCCACAAAGATGTAATCAGGGGTCGTCTGACACACAATCCACCCATTTGAATCGTCATGATGCACCTTCCCGTCGAGCAAATAGTTTGTATCAAGAAGGCAACATAAGAGGAAGAGTTAATGATTGGGATGATGGGGTGGAAAATGAAGGAGATCAACGTTATCAAGGAGGTTGGGATAATGACAACCATGATGAGGGATATGGATATCAGGGCCATCAACATTATGATCATCCTAATCCAATATATCAAGGTCAACCAAGATTTCCAAGAAGGCCTAATGTCAATCAATATCCCGGTGGAGATTATGAACATTTTCATGATGGTGTGCCAAGAGCACCCAATCGAGGCCAAGTTCAAGGTGTCGAAAGTCATTTTAGACCACACATAGCCGTGAATGCTTCACCTATTGTTTGGCCTGAAGTAAGAGGAAGATCATTTGAAGTAAGGCCACAATTTTTGAATGTGCTACCCAACTTTTATGGCAAAGCATCAGAAGAACCATATCTTCATTTATCAGAATTTGAAGCTGTTTGTGGTACAATAGGAGGGCAAGGTTTCACACCTGATCAAGTAAAGCTAGTTTTGTTCCAATTCACCTTGAAGGATGCAGCTAAGTTGTGGTTTCTAGCATTTCCATCTGCTAGCATTTTCACTTGGGAGGATCTGCAGCAACAATTTCTCGATGAGTACTTTACTCCACAAAGAACAAGCGATGCTAGGCATGCTATAAGGACATTTCAGCAACAATCGGGAGAGTTATTTTATGAAGCCTTCAAAAGATTCAAGCAGTTGCTAAGAACTTGTCCACATCACGGGATTTCCAAATGGGAATTAATAACTGCTTTTCATGATGGTTTATCTACTGATGACATAAGGGATGTGAATTCCACTATAGGTGGAACATTTTTGTCCAACCCGGTAGATGTGGATTGGGATTATTTGGAGAAGATGGCGGTAAATTCAAAGAGACAAGCACAATCGAGTAGAAGGAAGAAGTTTGCTACAGTAAAAGCCTCGGGAAGCTCTTATGATAAAGTGGAGAAATTGGAAAGAGCAAATCAAGCATTGGAGCGAGAGTTGGCAAACTTAAAGATGGGTGGAAGCAAAGGTGCTACAAGGGAGAATCAAGTGTTCCATGTGTCTGATGGATGTGGAGAATTGGGCCACGCTACCTTGGAGTGTCCTGGTCAAAGTGGAAGGGAAGAAGAAGTTAACCAAGTTTATGGAGACCGCAAGCCATATGATATGAATTCTAATACATATCATCCATGTTTAAGGAATCACCCAAATTTTTGTTATGGTAACTCTTCTAAACAGTCTAATCCTAATTTTCAGGGATCAAGTCAAGGAAGCCAACCATAGCAGAATAGGCAGTCCAACTACAACAACCAAGGGTACAATCAAGGTGGAAACAGAGGCTATCAAAGGAACTATCAAGCCAATCAGGATCAAGGACCATCATCAGGTAATTCTGACACTTCCAACAAGGAGATTATGGACTTCCTGAAGGAGATGAGAAAGGAAAATGTAGTGAGGGACAAAACTGTTAAAGCTTTGACAAAGCAAGTGGGTTAATTGGCTGAAGAGGTAGCAATTTTTAGGAAGAATCCAGGCAAGCTACCGAGTGACACAAAGGTAAATCCACAACATCAGTCAAGCAGTACTAAGCCTCAGAAATCAGCTCAACTTCATCAGGTAAGTATTCTTAGAAGTGGGAAGGTGTATGACAACAAGGTTGTCCCTCCACCACAATTTGTTGATGGTGTGGTGGAGGATGTGAATGAGAGTGATGAGAGTGAATGTGACACTGAGAATGCACCAACCAAATCAAATAAGAAAGTCACTTTCAAAATGCCACCACAAAATGATTTTGAAAAAGAAACCACTAAGGTTATGGAAAAGGAGATGGAGGGTAATACCATTCCTTTCCCAAAAGCCTTGGTCGATCCATCTAAGGTTTCAAGTGTGAACAAGAGGGGCCCACAACATGAGGAAATGTGGGAGGTTTTAAAACAAGTGAAAATTAATCTTCCTCATATTTGCAATCAAACAAATTCCCTCATATGCTAAGTACTTAAAAGAGATGTGCACTCTGAAAAGAAACCACAAGGTCCCTAAAAAGGTTGATTTGACTGAAAACGTGAGTGCGGTTGTGATGGGTATCCTTCCACCCAAACTTCAAGATCCGGGAACGCCCTTGATGCCAATTCAAGTGGGTGACTTTAAAATACAAAGGGCGTTATTGGATCTTGGAGCGAGTGTAAGTATTCTCCCGGGTAGCTTGTACGACCAATATGATTTTGGTCCATTACAACGAGCCGACACCACCGTGGTGTTGGCCGATTTGACTTCCAAGCTCCCGAGGGGAATTGTTTCATATGTAATTGTGATGGTGGAGGGTTTTTACTACCCGGTTGATTTCTTGGTTTTGGATTATGCAATTACCGATCCGTTAAGGCAACCCACCGTGATTTTGGGTCGTCCATTTTTGGCCACTTCTAATGCTTTGATTAATTGTAGTACGGGAACAGTGGACATGACTTTTGGCAATCGGAAGCTTCAATTGAATGTTTTTTCTAATATTGCTAACTCTCGAGTCAACGATGAATGCTTTATGGCAAACATTGTTGACGGGTGTCTATCCCACGAAAGTGGAGGAAACACCATAGAGATATGTTTTGCTTGTGACAGGGATGAGTTATGCATGGTAAAGGACATGGAGGAAGAAGATCGGCGAATGGAAGTGTTAGTGGCGAGTGATGGTCGCCCACCATGGACAATTCAAGTGGAAAGTCTCCCGGATAGCATAGACTCCAAACTCAAGCCCTCTTTGGAAGAACCACCAAAATCTGAACTTAAGGAGTTACCTAAACACCTTAAGTATGCTTTCTTGGGTGAAAATAACACTTTACCTGTTATCATTGCAGCAAATTTGGATGAAGCACAAGAGGAGGCTTTGATGGAAGTATTGGTGACACATAAATCTGAAATTGGGTGGACCATAGCTGACTTGAGGGGAATTAGCCCCTCCATTGTGGTGCACAAGATAATCACGGATGAGAAGATCAAGCCTTCACGAGACGCTTAAAGAAGATTGAACCCGAACATGCGTGAAGTGGTGAAGAAGGAGGTTCTAAAGTGGTTAGATGCTGGAATCATTTACCTAATCTCAGATAGTACATGGGTAAGTCCTACACAAACGGTTCCAAAGAAAGTCGGGATTCAAGTAGTCAAAGATGATAAAAGTGAGGAGATTGCAACCCGGCCGGTAACCAGGTGGCGGATTTGAATTGATTACCGTAAGTTAAATGTAGCCACTTCAAAGGACCATTTTCCTTTGCCTTTCATTGATCAAATTGTGGAAAAGCTCGCAGGTCAGAAATTTTATTATTTTCTGGATGGGTATTCGGGGTATAATCAAATTGCTATTCATCCCGACGATCAACAAAAGACTACATTTACATGTCCATATGGTACTTTCGCATTTAGGTGAATGCCATTTGGATTGTGTAATGCCCCAGCCACCTTTCAAAGGTGCATGATGAGTATCTTTTCAGATATGGTTGGGGAGTCTTTGGAGATTTTCATGGATGATTTTTCCATTTTTGGTCCTTCGTTTGAAACATGTCTTGAACAATTAACAAAAGTGTTAAAAAGATGTGTTGAAACCAATTTAGTCTTAAGTTGGGAGAAAAGTCATTTCATGGTTCAAGAAGGCATTGTGTTGGGTCATGTGATTTCAAGTTGTGGGATTGAGGTTGATCATGCCAAAGTTCAAGTCATTTCAACTTTACCTCCTCCCACGAATGTTAAGGGCATTAGGTCGTTTTTGGGACATGCGGGGTTTTATAGAAGATTCATAAAAAAATTTTAGTGTCATTACAAAACCCTTGTGTAATTTGCTATTGAAAGATGTTCCATTTATTTTTGATAATGATTGTGTCACTGCTTTTAATGCTCTTAAAGAAAAGTTGGTTGAAGCCCCAATTTTGCAATCACCGGATTGGTCAAAACCTTTTGAAATAATGTGTGATGCAGGTGATTATGCAGTTGGGGTTGTTTTGGGTCAACGGGTGGACAAGAAACCCGTTGCCATTTACTATGCAAGCAAAACTTTGTCAGATGCTCAGTTGAATTACACGACAACAGAGAAGGAATTGCTTGCAATAGTGTTTGCATTGGATAAGTTTCGGTCATATTTGTGGGGTAGCAAGGTCATTATCTACTCTGATCATACTACTGTTAGGTACCTCATGGATAAGAAGGATGCAAAACCAAGATTGATTAGATGGATTCTTTTGCTTCAAGAATTCGATTTGGAGATTCGCGACAAGAAAGGGAGTGAGAATGTGGTGGCGGATCATTTGTCTCGTGTCATTCACAATGACAATGAGCAGGGAGTTGATATTAAAGAAACATAACATGATGAACAATTGTTACATGTTTCTACTGAGCCATGGTATGCTAGCTTTGCAAATTATTTGGCTGCAGGTACACTTCCGGAGCATTGGACAAAGAGAAGGAAGCAACAATTCTTGGCTCAAGCAAAACACTACATATGGGACGAACCGGACTTGTTCAAAGTGGGAGCTGATCAATTGATTAGAAGATGCATCCCGGACTCAGAGATTCCCTCGGTTTTACAACACTTGCATGCATCTGCATGTGGTGGTCGTTTCAGTGGCCAGAAAACATGACATAAAGTGTTGTCTTGTGGGCTTTATTGGCCTACAATTTTTAAGGATGATTTTGAATTTGCTAAGAACTGTTTAAATTGTCAAAAGATGGGGAGTATTTCAAAGCGAAATGAGATGCCCATGCATCCCATTCTTGTTGTGGACATTTTTGATGTATGGGGCATCGATTTCATGGGGCCATTCCCTAATTCTTTTGGGAATTTGTATATCTTAGTAGTGGTGGATTACGTTTCAAAGTGGGTTGAAGCAATCGCTACTAAGACAAATGACCATACCGTTGTGTGCAAGTTTGTCCAGTCAAATATCTTTTCAAGGTTTGGGCTCCCTCGAGTGATTATAAGCGATGAGGGATCCCATTTCAAAAATTTTCACTTTGGCAAACTTCTCAAACGGTATGGCATAGACCATCGGATTGCCACTCCGTATCATCCTCAAAAAAGTGGCCAAGTGGAAGTGTCCAATAGGCAAATTAAAGAAATTTTACAAAAAACCGTGCGAGCCGACCGTAAGGATTGGTCAACGAAGTTGAACGATGCTTTATGGGCGTACCGCACGACATACAAAACTCCTATTGGCACTACACCATACCGGTTGGTCTATGGGAAAGGATGTCATCTACCGGTTGAACTTGCACATCAAGCATTGTGGGCAATTAAAAATGTTAACTTGGATTATGACAATGCAGGAAAGGAGAGGAAGCTCAATTTGTGTGAGTTAGAAGAATTGAGGGATGAGGCGTATGAATGTGCAGCAGCTTACAAAGCCAAAACCAAAGCCGTTCATGATGCGAAACTTCGTTTGACTAAGTTTGAAGTAGGACATAAGGTTTGGCTTTACAATTCTCGGTTAAAGCCCTTTCCCAGAAAACTCAAAAGCAAGTGGACTGGACCATATTCCATTATCCGAGTGGGGAACTTTGGAGATGTCGAGATCGAGGACTTTGAGGATCATTTAAGGCAAGTGGTAAATGGACATCGATTGAAGCCGTACATGGAAGCGAGTGACGTAAACGGGTTTGCAAAGCAATCGGAAAGTGCTTGTTGCATTTTTCTGATTAACATAGCCGAGTAACAAGGGCCAGGTATTGTCGAGCTAACGACATTAAACTAAGCGATATGGGAGGCAACCCATTGGTTTAGTTGGTTAATTGTGTTTCTTAGTTACGTTTTGTTTTAATTTTCTTTCTTTTTGTTTTTCTTTAAATTTTCCGTGTTTTTGTTTTCTTAGAAGAATTTGTGAGTCGCGATTCCAAGTAATAAGTTTGGGGAAGGCGTGGATGGTGATAACGACCGTCTTGGTGCACTTGAGGGCAAGGCACGGGTGTTTGGGGGTATGGATGGTTCGAGGCCAAGAAACAAATAAAAACGATTTTTTTAAGTAAAAGTATGTTTTTGCAAAAAAAAATGCTTTGGCGATATGATACGCCCAACACCAGCGTATCATACGCCGGTCTCATATCATACGCCCATGAGTTTCTGTCTACGCCCAATCGAACGCCGCTCACCATACGCCGAGCGTATGGTACACCCCAACCCTGCGTATCATACGCCGACCGTAGGCCAGACCCAATTTTTTCCATTTTTCGCGTAAAAAAGCCAATTTTTACCCATTTTCAACAATTTTTTCTCAAAATTCGACCCACAAACATCATTTTCGGCCTACACACATCATCTAACACCATTCAATTCCTCCAAACACGTTTTCACCCAAAATTTTCTTCTAGAACCCTAGAATTTCATCCATCTCAAAATCCATCAATCCTTGGCCAAATCGGGCAAAATTTATATCAATCTTGGGTAGAATTCAAAGGGGATAACATATCGACTCTCTGTTTCTTGGGATTTCAACGGGTGTGGCCGTATTTGAAGGTTTAAGTTCCGAAAATTTTGACTTTTGTGGGTTTCTAGTGCAAGCTTCATTTGTCTCTTTTCTCTAGCTTTCAATCAACAACAAGGTATGTTTCCTCTTGTACATTGAGTGTTTTACATGGTACTTATGTGATTAAAGGTGATTTTGGTGGATAGCTTGCAAGATGGATAGTTCTTTTGTACTTAGAATGTTGTTCAATTGTTTATGGGTTAATGTTATATGGGTATCATGAGGGATTACAAGGAAATGATGGATTTGTGGTTTAGGTGTGTTTGACTACACATACAGTGACCTTTGTGGGGTAATAAATGGGTAACAAACTTCATGGTTTACATAATAATCATCCAATGTGAAGTTTTGCTCACATAACATGTTGTGTTGAATACTTGAATTGAGGGGGTTATGTTATATGACCACAAGGGGATAGCATGTAGTGCTTTGATTATTACATGTGCTGATTATGATGTCTTTGGTCATTGTACATTGTTTTGAAATGGTATTGTTTTGCAGGAAACATGTGGAACCGTCTCAGAAAAGACAAAGGAAAGCAACCGGAACAGGGCTCAAGTTCAAGACAAAAATTAATTGCAAAGAAGAGAAGGACATTATTGGTGGATGAAGAAGAGAGTGATGAGGAGCAAGCTCCTCAAATGAGTGCTAGTGAACGAAGACAGATGGAAGTAAAGGTTGGAAATATCCCAAAGCCCACATGGCAAAGGGATGAGCATTTGTCCACATTACCCGAAGTTTGGCAAGAAGATCTTTACCATGAAAAGATGAACAAGTTGAAACGTAAAGAGGATGCAATGGTCACCGAGAGAGCTATATTAATGCCAGAATGTACTGCTTTAGGTATAGTTGAATGTTTTCAAAGGTTGGGTTGGGAAGCGGCCTTAACATTTCGTGATGAAGAAGGTCAAGATAGAATTCCCATGAAAGCCATCATTGGTTGGATGGCCACACTGAGAAAAGAATTGGGATCATATCTTCCATCAACAATGAAACTCATAGGAATGGTTGGAGGAGTGGAAGTGGTGATGTCATTTGCAACTATTCGCCGGGTTGTGCCATTTGATTCCTTACACGCTGGGAGCTATGTTTATCCACCCGATAAACAAATGTTTGACAACAAACCGAGTGGTCCAGAACATATTGCTCTCCTTCAACAGTTGTTTTGACATGGGTCAACCGGTGACATGCTTCGTAGAGATCTGAATATCTTGCCTAAATTACTGGCCATCATTGCGGGTTCGAGTGTTATTCCTAGGATGGGCAACAAAATGAAGGTGCGTCACTATGAGCTAAGGGTCCTCCGTGCATTACTCACAGGGCAGGAAATACTTTCATTAAGACATTTGGTTATGTTAAATGTTTGGGCCAGCAGAGAAAGTAGGGTAAGAAAGATGGTACCACATTGCAGATTGATCACTGCATTGATGCGACAACAGGGGGCACTCCACGAGGAAACTCCTTATTTTCGAAAAATTCATAAGACGTTTACCCTGAGCAAGTTGGATAAGAACGAGTGGGAATACACCACCACCGATCGATATTACATTCTGAGAGATAAAGCCACAAACCAACATTGAAAGGGCTACGAACAGGAGCGGTGGATGGTTCGGATGATGAGGACCAATGTGATGAGTCGGATCATGAAGAAGAGGGAGAAGATGATGATGATGATGGGGATATGGGAACAGGAGGAGGTAGACATGGCAGCCATAGTGGGCAGATGGATCATGATCTATTGGAGGCTATTGTGCGTTCTATGCAACCTAAGGAATTCCATCAATGGCCCCCGATTGCACAATTGAACTGGGATCAAAATTCTCGGGAATATGAGCTTAACCGGAGACATCGAGAAAGGCAAGAATCGATTGCCCGAAGCAATGCTTACTTTGCTCAACAAGAGATCAATGCCAGGTATATGGATAATGAACAGATTCGAAATTATGAGGATTTCTATGCAGGTCGTCCTTATCGAGCACATCCACAACCAGTTTATTGGAGCACCACTTGGTAGGTAGATCGATCCGTGGCACAATACCCATACCCACAGACACATTCATCATCGTGGGTACCGGTGCCACCACCAGCAGGACAGAGTGGATCATCTGACCCTTTCAACCTTGAGTCATTACAGAGTGAAGCGGAGGCATTGTATCAGCAATGGTTTGGAGATCCGGTCCCGAGACCTAACTATGACCCGGATGACTATCACACTCATTGATCCTGCATAAGATCAGGTCCATGTGCTCTTTTAATGTATTTGTATTGTGCATTCTTCGTGTCTTTGTTGTGTTGTTTGTGTTGGTCTTAAACTTATCTTGGTTGGACATGTTAATTGGTAATGTTAAGTTTGTGCTTAGTTTGGATGTCTCTTAACATTGAGGGCAATGTTAAATTAAGTGTGGGGATGATGGGTGTAAAAAAATTGAAAATTTTGATTTTTTGTGAAACCTTCAACTGAGCTCAAATGGCTTGAAAATCAGAATTTTCAATGTAAATCATCAACTTTTGACCCGTTAATGTATTGGATTTTGGGTTCTTTGTCATAACTTGTTCTTTAAGTTGCATGATAGTGGTTGTGGCAAGTTTTTCTTAGAAATCATCAAGGGAACAATGACTAGTTAGGGGTGACATGTTGGATTGTAAGTAACATGAATGTTGTGTGTCGTTAACCTTTTATCCACCGTTTTTGTGAGAGTTGAGCCTTAATTGTAATATTTTCATATAGTTGGTTGTTGTGAGTGATACCAAAGTGGTTGTCAAAGTTAGAACTTGTGTTGCAATGCATGTTGAGATCGTATGCGAATACTTGCACAAAATGAGAGAGGCATTAGGATAAGCCCCTGTTTTAGCCTTGTTCCCTTGTTTGTTTGTGTCACTAAACCTTGAAAACCTCCCTAGTTTCCCTGTTGAGCCAATTGCCTATTCATTTGTTAACCCCATTGCACTAACCAAAATGTCTTGCAAGCTGTGTTAGTGTGAACCATATGGGAAATCCAAGTTGGGCTGAAAAAAAAATAATAAAAAAAATGCTGAATATTAGGTCAAAATGACCTTAGTATAAAGCAAGAAAAAGAGTCTTTATAGTTTGATGTCGAATTATGTTTGCTTGTTTGGGTTAATAAGTTTGGATTACCCTTATTCTTTCGTCACTATCAAATCTCTTTACCTACCCGTAACCATTGCCTGTCATTACAACCCGTCAAGTCCTCTTGATTTGTGCATAGTTTTCAGCAAGTCGATGGAAATTTGATTGCAACACAAGCCTATGATGATGATTAATCACTTTCGGTTTGAGAGTACATATATACACTAGTGCATCATGAATAGTTCATAAATAAACTGAGTGGAGAGAACCTTGTGAGTGGTACATGGCATTTATGTGAAATACTTGAAGCATGTTAGGTTTAATTAGAAGTTGTTCCATGTTTTACTTGAAAAATCCACTTTACTTGTCACGATGTAAAACTATGTATTGTTGTAAGTCTGGTGAATGGGTTATGACTTGGAACCGAATTTGAGAAGTGGTGGGGAAATTGGGAAATGTATTTGATCATGATGATTGGATAGTTTTGATGAGCTTTGCTTGTGGGCAAGCAAAGAACAAGTGTGGGGATGTGATCACGTGGTAAATAGTTGCGTAAATCAATGTGTAAATACGTGATATTAGTGAATTTTGGCCCGAAACACGTTTACTTTGATTATGTTTGTAAATTTCAGGTGTGAAGAGTTTAAGGACGTGTTCGGGAGCAAATTGGAGGACTAGAAGAGGCGTCGAGTGCTAAAAAGTGCAAATACATGGTTTTCGGGAAACCAAAACTTCGGGGGTGCATAACTGGAGCTAAGAGAAGAGTTACGGGGCCCATAATATATGATACGCCCAGCCTGGCGTATCATATGGCCAACGTACATTACGCCCAGTTTTAAGGTCGGCAGAATCTGGCATGCGTAGGGTATCACTTTGGACGTACCATACGCCCAGGCCCGGCGTATGGTACACCGGAGACCGGAAAAGTTGATTTTTTGGCAGATTTTTGCCATATTTAAGCCATGATTCTAGGGTTTTGTGGGGGACTCTTTCCTGGACGAATTGGGGGTGAAAAAGTGACGAATTTGGGCATCAAAACTCTTCCGAATTTATCCGTAATCGTGGAATCATCACCCGAATCAAGAATCAACAAGCGCTAATGAAGATGCGTGGCTAATTTCTCTTTGTAATTGCTTCCGGGCAATTAGGTTAGTGGATGAACTTTGATTGAATGTTTAAACTTAGGTTTTTGGATTGTTTTCGTTTTGATAACTCGAATTCAATTGTGGTTTGATTGATGTAAACGATTTATTTGTGTTTAAGCATTACGTTTTGCCATCTGTGATTCGGTTTTCTTGCATCGTTTACTCATTGGTATGTGGGTGTTGCTTTACATATCTAAATTGATAATTGTGTGAATGAGCAAATCTTAAACGTTTGTTCCATTGTTATCACCTTGATTAAACCAATTAACAAGATCATGTCTATGTGGTTTCCAACTAAGTTTAACCTAAAATCATTGTGAATCTACTAACCTAAAACCGGAAGTGATTACTATTTTCTCAATTGTTTTCAAACTCATTAATCATAATTGTTGCTTTGAACATTTCGTTAATTCAAGTTTACATTTTTCTTTGCTTAATCAAGTAATAACTTAAAGCTTGGCACTTTCCACTGATTCCCTGTGGAGACGACCTTACTTAACCTTGCTATAGTCAAAGGTAGCTAGGTTCTTAATTATAAATTGTTTTTGATTGACCTACGACACATCGATCATGTGTGTTTCTCGATAATTCACCGAATTATCATGTCTGTGACTGTGTTTGTACTATCGTGTCATGTATGTAAATGTTAATTAAATAAACATTTGATTAATTTTAAAAGCTGACCTGGAAATTACGGGGTGTCACAATACCTAAAGCTTTCACACGTAAAGATTTAGCTCGTTCCTTACGACTCAAGGCATCGGCTATGACATTCGCTTTACTAGGGCAATAACGAATTTCACAATCATAGTCGTTCAGAAGTTCTACCCATCGTTTTTGTCGCGGTTCCATATAAATAATGTCTCCAAATTTTAAGTGCAAACACCACAACACCAAGTTCTAGATCATGAGTGGTATAGTTCTTCTCATGTATTTTCAACTGTCGAGAAGCATAAGCACTTACCTTGTCGTTCTGCATTAACACACACCCAAGACCCTGACGAGAAGCATAACAGTATACTGTGAAGTTATCAGTACCTTCCGGTAATGCAAGTATAGGTGCGTTGCAGAGTTTGTGTTTCAGCAGTTGGAATGCCTCCTCCTGTTGGGAACCCTTTATAAACGATTGATTTTTCTGTGTCAATGTTGTTAGCGGCAAGGCTGTTTTTGAAAAGTTCTTAATGAATCAGTGAAAATAACCTGCCAGTCCTAAGATTTGACGTATTTCAGTTGGGGTTCGTGTTGTCCCCCATTGTTTCACAGCCTTAATCTTGCTGGGACCCACTTGTATACCATTCTCATTCACAACGTGTCCAAGAAATTAAACTTATCGTAACCAAAATTCACACTTGGAAAATTTGGCATAAAGTTTCTCACGTGCTAAAATTTCTAAGATTAGTTTCAAGTGTTGAGCATGTTCCTGTTGGTTTCGGGAGTAAATGAGAATATAATCAATAAACACAATCACAAACTTATCCAGATAAGGTCTACACACTCGATTCATCAGATCCATGAAAACTGCAGGTGCATTTTTCAATCCAAATGGCATTACTAAAAACTCGTAATGTCTGTAACGGGTTCTGAAAGCAATTTAGGAACATCATCATCATGAATTCGTAACTGATGATATCCAGATCTTAAATCGATTTTTGAAAAATAAGTAGCACTTTGCAATTGATCGAATAGATCATCAATACGTGGTAATGGATAACGATTTTTGATTGTTAATTTATTGAGCTCCTTGTAGTCAATACACATCCTGAAAGACCCGTCTTTCTTTTTCCCAAAAAAATTGGTGCTCCCCATGTTGAGAAACTAAGTCTGATAAAACCTTTGTCTAATAATTCATGTAGTTGACCTGAAAGCTCTTGCATCTCTAAGGGTGGTAAACGATAAGGAGCTTTAGCTACAGATGCTGCACCTGAAATCAAGTCAATACGAAATTCAACTTGTCTCACTAGGGGTAATCCTGATATATCCTTAGGAAAAACTTCAGGAAAATCTTTGACTGCCAGAATATCTTCGATATGTTTTTGTAAAGAACAGTTCTCCGTCACATGTGCTAAAAAGGTCTGGCACCCTTTTCTTAAGCATTTCTAAGTTTGTATACAAAATATGATACCAAGTTTTCTACAATATCATTCTCCTTAAATTATCAGCGTATTACCACCAGGTAATGGAATACGAATCACCTTGTTTTGATGCACAACTTCCGCTTGGTTCTCAGAAAGCCAATACATACCGATTACAATATCAAAACTTCCAAGTTCAATAGTGATGAGAGGGGTTTGGTAATGATTCTAAAATGCTTAATGAGATGTTTTTATGTGTTTTGACATGATTATTTATTCGAAATAGAAGTTACCTTGTGTGTTTGTGTGTTTGTAGGTTGAATGAGGCAAGAAAGTGATTTTAGGTGGAAACCGAGCACCGGAAAGAAAGATCGAGCACATCCGAACATCCGAGTATGCGAAATGGAAGCCATGAACTTTGAAGAGGCATATATTGGGCTAGGAGACGAGTTACGTGATGTATAATATATGAAAATTGTGTTTCTCGACGAGACGGAGCTGAATATGATGTCAGATCAAGCGTAAGTTATGCCTAAGGGGCCGTAACTTAAGCCGGGATGTTGTTCCGTAACTAGAACCGTAAGACAGAGCTTCTAGGGCGTAAAGTGCAGTTTCAGCATGCATGTGGGCGTAAGTTACGCCTATGGGGGCGTAACTTACGCCGGGGGTCGACAGAAAACACCAAATTTCGCGTTTTTTGGGTATTTAAGGCCCAAATCAACCTTAGTCGACCATCACACCTTTGGGGCAAGTTCTTGGGCGATTTTGGAGTATTTTGGAGCGTTCTAAAGCCTCAATTCATCAATCCAAACATTAAGATCAAGATTCCATCATGCAATTTCACATGAAGATTGAAGATTCAAGTGTCGAGATGTCCGGCTAAGCTTCTCGTGATCGTCTCCGGGTGAATGGTTAGGTTTAATAACTAGGTTTTATTTTGATTTGTTAAACATTGGTATTGAATTTGTTTTCATAGATTTACAAGTTCAATATTGTTTGATTGTGAGACGATAAACGATTTTTGGTTTATTTTACAACTTTGAATTCAATCTCATTGCTTGATTTTAACTATTGTCAAGTTTAGTGCTATTGGTTTAATTTTAAAAGTATTCTATAAATCCTACATTTTGTGAACAAGTAATTAACTGAGTCAACAACATCGGTCTAGTTATCGGTTGTCAACAAAGTCATTAACTTGGTTCCAAATCATAATTGTTTAATAATCTAAGCATGAATCATGTCTATGTGATTTCCAGTTAATAAGTCAATATATACCTAGTTATTTTACTAAATTGAAACCTGAAGAGGTCACATTTTTCATACATTGTTACAATTCGTAGATTTATGGTTAAGTTTGCATAAGTTTGTTTTACATAATACCTAAACTCCAACATTCAAGTTTATTTTCTTAAATGCATTTAATTAGTTAAACAAAATTATATAACACTAACCACATGTTCCTCATGCATACGATACCTGACTTACCCTAGCTATCTAGGTTAATTAGGTTTTTGCATGACCCCAACGACAGGTCATCAAAATGGCGTCGTCAACACTTACCACTGAAACAGTGGTGTCCTTTGAAGAACAAGATCGCGAGAATATCCTGGATCCTCACCACGATGGGTTAGTCATTACATTATATGTTGCTAACCACTATGTACGCATGATACTCATAAATGGAGGAAGCTCAGTCAATATCATCCAATTGGAAACACTCAAGAGGATGAATATCCCTGAATCAGAGATAACTACCAAATCTCTAATCCTGGTTGGATTCAGTGGTGAAGCTAAAGCCACTATTGGAGAAATCAAGCTACCGGTATATATTTAGGGGGTAAACTCTATGCAACGCTTCTGTATTATAGATTCCCTATCTTGTTATAATATTATACTAGGTAGACCTTGGATACATGACATGAAAGCAGTCCCCTCGACCTATCATCAGTGTGTCAAGCTGCCAACATCATGGGGAGTAGTGAAGATCAACAGTGATCAGCAAGAAGCCAAGGAGTGCTATTCATCTTCAATGAAGGGAACAACTAGACCTTCATCAGCATAGTAATCAAAGTGCGACCTTGGGGATACTCAGGAATATAGGGAGAAGGAAGTAAAGGAAGTACCTCTAAACCCCGATGATCCTGAAATCAAGGTCTTTATAGGGACAAATATCCCTGAAGATATTGAAGGGAAACTGATTTCTTTTCTGAAATCAAGAGTTTCCACATTCGCATGGAAACATGAGGATATGACAGGAATATCCTCATATGTGATTACACATAAGTTAGGGATAGATAGGAATATTAAGCCTGCCCACCAAAAAAGAAGGAAGTTTGCACTGGAAAGAAATCTAATCATACAAGATGAAGTAGAGAAACTCCTCAAAGAGAAAATGATTAGAGAGGTGAAATTTCCAAAGTGGCTAGCCAATGTAGTCGTGGTTCAAAAGAAGAATGGAAAGTGGAGAGTATGTGTGGATTACACATACCTCAACAAGGCTTGTCCTAAAGACCCCTTTCCATTACCACATATAGACTTTATGGTAGATGCAACAGTAGGACATGAAATGTTAACTTTCATGGATGCATCAGCAGGCTTTCAACAAATTCAAATGGAACCTTCAGACCAAGAAAATACAACCTTCATGATGCCAACAGGGATATATTGCTATACAGCAAATGCCAATTGGCTTGAAGAATGCTGGAGCCACATACCAGAGACTTGTCAACATGATGTTCAAAGAGAAACTGGGGGACACTATGGAAGTGTATATCGATGATATGGTGGTCAAGTCGAAGAAAACTGAGAATCACCTTAAAGGATCTTCAGGAATCCTTCGACATCCTAGACCACTACAATATGAAACTTAATCCATCTAAGTGTCATTTTGGGGTGAGATCAGGAATGTTCTTGGGATATATGGTCACTAAAAGAGGAATAGAGGCCAGCCCGGAACAAATTCAAGCAATCCTAAACCTTAAATCCCCAAAGAACATAAAAGAAGTGCAAAGACTAACAGGAAGGATAGCTGCACTCGACATATTAATATCAAGATCTTCTGAAAAATTTAAAGGATTCTACGATATCCTTAAAAATAATAAGAAGTTCCAGTGGGATGAAGAGCATGAGAAGGCACTTCAGGATCTAAAGCAATATTTATCCTCACTGACGTTGCTCATGAGACCAGAAGATGGTGAACCGCTATCATTGTACTTAGCAGTATCCCGAACTACTGTAAGTGTTGTGTTAGTTAAGGATCATCAGGGATCACAACATCATGTGTACTATGTAAGTAAAAGCCTAGTAGATTCTGAGACTAGATATTCTCACTTAGAAAAGCTAATTTTGGCTTTGGTTATGGCATCAACCAAGCTTAGGCATTACTTTGAGACACATAGAATACACATTAAAACCAATTATCCGATAAATCTGTTTGAGAAAACCTGAGCTATCAGGAAGGATGGCAAAATGGTCTGTCAAACTCAGTACTTATGATTTAATCTATGAACCTAGGACAGCAATTAAGTCACAAGCATTAGCAGACTTTGTGGCCGATTTTAGTAGCGATCTACAACCAGAAGTGGATCTAGAAATCAAACTCTTAGATGAAGATACTGGTGAGTGGACTTTATTCAAAGATGGATCTTCAAATGTAAGAGGAACAGGACTAGGCATCATACTAAAATCGCCACATGGGACATAATACCCCAATCGATTAGTTGTGAATTTCAAGCAACTAATAATGAAGCAGAAAATGAATCCCTAGTAGCAGGACTTCAATTAGCTAGAGATATGAACATCAGAAACCTACATGTTTTTGTTGATTCCCTACTGATAGCCAATCAATTTAACGGTTCTTACACGACTAAAGGAGATAAATTGGCGAAATACTTAGAAATAGTTAAGGATATTTTTCAGGATATTTTTACAACTTTGATATCACTCAAGTGCCGAGGGATGAGAATGCCGAAGCATATGCACTAGCAAACTGAGCACCATCCCTAAGGATCCCTGAGGATATTAATATCCCTATCCTTCATATTTTAAGACCAGCAATAGATATGCAGGATATAGATCAGGATAGTGAACCCGAGAATACCGAGGTTCATCACTCAGAAGCACATGAAATATCCTGGACTATACCTATTAAGAACTACCTTCAAACAGGAAAAATACATGGTGAAGAAACAAATCCTGGAGCTTTTACAGCAAAAGTATCTAGGTACACAATCATACGAGATATCTTATATAGAAAATCAGTATCAGGCCCATACTTAATGTGTTTGAAGAAACCCAAAAGTTTGGAAGTAATGAAAGATATCCACGAAGGAGATTGTGGAAATCACACTGGGGGTAGAGCATTATTCTCAAAGATCCTGAGAACATGATACTTTTGGCCAACCATGAGAAGAGATGCAATGTCTTATTCCCAAAAGTGTGATGCTTGTCAAAGACATAGCAATATACTTCATCAACCAGCTGAACCTCTACATCCAATAGTCTCATCTTGGCCATTCATGAAATGGGGAATGGATATAGTAGGAAAGTTACCCAAAGCACCTGGAGGAAAGGTGTTTATGCTTGCTATGACAGATTACTTTTCTAAATGGATTGAGGCTGAAGCCTTTGTGCAAGTTAGAGAAAAAGAAGTAATCTCATTCATAAAGAGAAATATCTTGACTAGATTTGGGATACCCGCAGAAATCACTTGTGACAATGGATCTCAGTTCATAGGCAAAAGGACTACAAACTTTTGTGAAAGCTGGGGCATAAAGATGATAACCTCTACATCTGTTCATCCTCAAGCTAATGGTCAGTCAGAATCAAGCAACAAGATCATTATCAACAACCTTAAGAAAAAGTTGGGATCCAAGAAAGGAAAATGGGCCGAAGAAACTTCCATTTGTTCTATGGGCTGATAGAACAACCGTAAAGAATGCAACTGGTCAAACACCATTCTCTTTAGTGTATGGTTCTGAAGCTGTTCTCCCAACTGAAATGGTTGTCCCTACTGCAAGGTCAAGTTTACAAAATCTAGAATCCAACAAGGAAATACTATCTGAGGATTTAGATTCTATTGATGAACTTAGAGATATTGCAAGAATAAGGATGGCAACATATCAACAAAAGATAGCCAAATCCTATAATAAGAATATTAGGATACGGAGATTTCAAGTAGGAGATCTGGTTTTAAGAAAGGCATTTCAAAATACCATCAATCCAGCTGATGGAAAGCTTGCTCCAAAATGAGAAGGACCTTATAAGATTGAATCCGAAGCTGGAAAAGGAGCATATAAGTTGACCAACATGGAAGGAGAACCTCTTCCAAGATCTTGGAATGCCATTCATCTAAAGCTATACTTTATTTGAAACTTATTGTATCAAACTATAAAAGATTATCACATTATAATATGCACTTATATTTTCAAATATTTCTATATATTCTAACATATTCCTATATATTCTTGTATATTCCTAATTGCCATGCTACTAACCAAGCATCTGAGGGGCATCAGGATTCCTGATTCCCAGCAATGCAAAAATATTATTGTTTTGTAGGTATAACAAGAGAAAGATGAGACTTTATGTCTTAACCCAAGTTCTGACCTGAAATCAGAACTTGATGAAAACCCCGCACTGACTTTATGTCTAGTTGCAAAGTTTTGACCTGAAATCAAAACTGTAGAAGACCCTGCACTGACTTTATGTCTAGCTGCAAATTTTTGACTTGAAATCAAAACTCAAGAGACTTTTGTCTCTCATGAAGACTTAAGGTTCATACCCTCGCCAGTTGCGCACGTTTATCCTATTATAGTCTGAGATAATGGGACCAGTACACGCATGAGTGGCTGACAATTTCATTATCGAGTGCTATAACTAAGGATCCTCCGAAATATCCCGGTATAGTTGGAGATTTTGGGACCAGTACATGCGTGAGTGGCTGACAATTTCATTTTCAAAAACTATTACCAGGGATCCTCCAAATTATAGCATTCATATGCTATACAACTAGGCCTTAGTCGCCAGAATTCCGGCCTAGTCGCCAGTATCCCGGCCTTAGTCGCCAGCATCCCTGCCTTAGTCTCCAGCATTCCTGCCTTAGTCGCCAGTATCTTTCGGCCTTGTCGCCAGTATTCCGGCCTTAGTCGCCAGTATTTCGGCCATAGTCGCTAGTATTTTCGGCCTTAGTCGCTAGTATTTCGGCCTTGTCGCCAGTATTTCAGCCTTGTCGCCAATACCTTGGGCTTGTCCCAAGTTTTCTTGTTTTTCTATTTATGCAGGACTGATTTTCAAGGATACTTAGGAATATCGCAAAATACTTGGGGATATTCAGGTATGGAATTCTTATAATGTTTTGACAGGAACAAAGATGACTTTGAACTAAACCTGTTATCTCTGGAAATTGTTATTTGTTTCTCAACCATTCTTTATTCCTAAATTATTTTCTATATATATGCATTGTGCTTAATTTTACTTAGGAATATGTTGAACACTTCTATGTTAAACCAAATTATTAGTGCTAATATAACTTTAGACTAATGATAATATTTAGCCATATGTCTAAGTTATATATATATAAGAATTCAAATAATTAAGACCTTTGTCGAATTAGGATAAGTCCAGCTTGAACTATTCCTAATGATTCCTAAGTATGTCTGATATATATTAAACTTAAGAAAAAGTATTCTAAAAGTGCCTCAATAGAAATATTGAGAATGTTTGAATATATTAAGGCCTGTATAATTAGTTTAGACATATTCGAAGTCTAATGAAAATTGTACAAGGATTAATCACATATATAACCTGCGAAATATTCAAAATATTATGGAGAATACTTAAGGACATGGTTGTAGAAGTCGCTAGGCACTAGTCGGGCGGCGAGGTACCGCCTAGGGATTAATCGGGATTAATCGGCGCTAGGCAGATTGGAATTTTTATATGTAATTTTACATATATATATATATTATATACACACATCAATATCAATAATTTAATATAATACTTCAAATAATTTTAAAAAATATACTTAAATATACTAAAAAAAGTACTTTAAAGTGCACACTTAAACACTGAGTTCAAAGTTTAGAGATAAATTTCGATGTTAACTGCCTAGATTCAATGTTTCAGAGACATATTAAAGATTTTTGGTTGAGAAATGTCTAAATAATCATGAAATTGGTCCCTTTTAACCATAAAAAGTCAAAAAAGTGAAAAAAAAATCTGATTGGGCCGCCTAGGCCCCGCCTAGGCCACCTAGCACCGCATAGGTCAAAAATTAGACAGTAGATGGGTGCCTAGCGCCTAGGCGCCACCTAGGCCGATTTTTACAACATTGCTTAAGGATACTTAAAAACTCGTAAGAACAATTAAAAAATTAAGTTCATAAGTATTCTACATATTATTAATACATGCATCAAACCTTATAATATTATTCAATCCCTTACGAAAATACCAAAAATATTTTGAAATATATAAGGATATTTCAACAGATAAACAACTAAATATCCAAAACGTCCTCAGAAACATTTATACTTGATAAATATTAAATAATATTTAAGAAATTAAAAACCTTGAAATAAATGACATCTCCAAAACTGAATACAATATTTGATATTCAGGATGAATCTAATTCAGAATACCTTAAGAATATACCAGATTATTCTCAAGTATTCCTAAATATGCCTGAGAAAACATATACGTGAATAGTCTAAGCAAGAAGTCACTTGAAAAAGTTAAGTATTTAATATAATATATCAAGTGAAATACATCAAACATTAGTATTAATATTTTTACCTAAGTACAAGTTGTCTAGTATAATTAAGAATGTCTGGGGATATTCAGGAATACCTTTCAGTAACAAAATAACAATATTCAAAATACTTCAGGATAGCTAAGGATATCTAAAAGCTGAATAACTATGTAAAACACAGAAATACTAAAAGTCATATTAACAACCCAAAAACAGTTAAAAGATTAACATATCAAGCTTCGCCATGAAACTCATGGTCCCTCCACTTGATATGTTAACAAAATTTAAAGAAGAATCACGGCTTCGCCATGAAACTCATGGTCGCTTCACCTTGATTCTTATATTGTCTGCCCCAAAACCAGGGGACTTTCCTATAAATACTATTGTTTAAGAGAGTTACATCATCAAGAACCACAAACATTAAGATGGGCTCAGACCTTAGCATCGTTGTCATCATCGCCCATCATCACCTCCTGCTCACCAACTCCGGCCTCCATACCTGCTGCCTCACCTTCTCCAGCTTTACTGCTCACCAACTCTGGCCCCAAAACCAGGGGACTTTCCTTCAATGTGTTCTTTAAACTAGAGCTTATGAGTGGCTTCCATTTCTTTCATCTGTTTCTTAACCTTGGCGAGCTCCTTCTCATAATGTCCAGCTTTGGTAGTGAAGATTTTCTTTTGATCTTCAAGGTCCTCCACCTGCTTATCAATCTGCTCTTTCTCAGAAGCATACTTGGCGGAAAACCTGCAAAATAGAGATAATTCAGAATATGTAGGGATATTATACTAAAATAATTAATATACCTTCTTCAAGAGGTCAGGAATAGACAGGTCAGATGGCTCTTCGAGGTCAACAGTATCTACCCCTTTGCGTTTCTTGGACGTCTTGGAAGAACGGGTAGTAATGGCACGTGACTTGAGGGCAACAGGACTTGTTTTTTCTTTTTCAACAGCAAAGAAGGCATTGAGGTCTTCGAGGTCAAAAGTTGATTCTGCAAAATAAATCAGAATACTTAGTAATAATTCAGAATATTTCAGAATAATAAACAAAAAAAATTTTATATGCCTGAGGCCATTAGAGTAGTTGCTTCAAGATTAGCACCAAATTTCCTGTACTGTTCGTCTATTTGCAACAAGGAACGAATTTTGTTCCTGCTTTCTTCTTCTTCTGCTACGATTGACTCAAACTTGGAAGCTGTAAATAACAAAAACATAATGAGTAAAATAATACATCAACAAATATTAATTAACATAGAAAATCCTAAGAATCCTACCCTTTTCCACCCATTTGAGAGGAAGAACTTCCCCATGAGGAACAGAGCTTCTTTTCACAAAAAAGAACCTATTTATCCATTCATCCTCATTCAGAGTGATTCCTGGAACTAAAATAGGAGCCCCACTTCTTCTTTGAAGAACAAAACGGGATGACCTGTGGGTTCTGAGTTGGTAAATCAGGGATATTTCAGGAATACCGATCTCTAAACCAAAATGATGGTTTAGTTGGTTAAGGGTGTAAAGAAGGCGCCATCCCATAGGCATAAGTTGAGGAAAACAGGGCTTGGTAGTCAAGAAAAAATCAAAGATGAGATCGGGGAAAGGAAATTTTAAACCCAAGGTAAAAGGATATTCTGGAAAACATATCCAAGTGGGTGAGACATGATCAGCTTTGAGTTTTTCAGAAAAATGATGAAAAATAGTTTCATCAGGGAAGTTTTTTGAAAGACGAAGCAGTTCAATTCGATCGTCATTAAAAACATTTTTGTTTTGACGATTGAAGGTTAAAATGTTTTGATCGGTGAAATCATCAGAGTTGAAATCAGAAGAAGAAGACGATCTAGACATTTTCGATGAAGATATATTAAAACTTGAAAGAAAGAAAAATAAAGACTTACCGCAAAATCCGGTTGAAGATGATGGCATCTAAAGAAGGCAAAATGATCATTATATTCTGCGCAAACGGCTGGGAATATGTGGGAAACCGCCACAATCAGTAACTGTCTTGTCAACGTTCACATCACAATTTAAAATTCAAAATTTGAATCAAGAGCCAAAACAAACGATTAATTTCAAATTCTTATTACAAATTGGAATGGTAATAAGAATTTGGGGGCAATTGTTATATCTGAAAAAATTTAGTCTTATATTTCGGAATAATTCAGGATACAGAATATTTCGAGATAAGTAGGAATATTTGGGATTATAATTTACCATTGACTGATAATATAATAAATAAATAATGATGTTATGTTAATTATTATTATTTATTTACTTTAACATGTGTTTCTAAAGTTTAAATTCAGTCAACAGAATAGTTAAAACCACTCCTCCTATTTTGCCGGAATAAAGAGAAAAACGTGGACAATGTGAAGAACTTATCAACGGTCATGTGGAATATGGACGCATGATCTGGAAGTGGAGCGCAGAATGTGGAACAACATTTGTACTACCGTTGTAATCTTTTATGTTATAAATTGAGGCAATTATCGATCTAGGAACACACACAACTCACTCAGCTTACTACTGCTTATTTCTTGATTATATTTGCGAGATTGAAAGTGCTCAACACTTAGTGATCGATTGATTGTGCTCTTGTATTGTAATTTCATTTATTGTTTTAATATAAACTAGGCAGAGTGACAATTGTCACCTCCCGAGGTTTTTATGCCGGCAATCCTAAGGGATTAAGGGTTTTTCCTCGTATAAATCTCGTGTGTTTAGTTGTTTTTCTGTTTTATATTCCCAAATATCCTTAGGGATCCTTAGGGATATCTTTATTGAATTTTACTTGCAAACTGTTTTCTTGATTGTAAAACACAATACCCCACTAAACTAATTCTGTTTTGCAAAAAATTATACTTGTTAATTTTTACCCGAAACAATAATAATGTGACATTAGAATAGGTTTAATAACCATGCTCAATGTACTAATTTGACTGTTATCATAAACATCAGATCGTTATTCCAATAATTATCTTAATGATTGTGATTAGTTTGAAACACTTGTATTTAACCTTGCATTTCAATGAATGATCAAAACAATCACAAGCATTGTTACAATCAAATGGATTAAACCATTATATTATATGATGTAGTTTCATGATAATCGGTCATTACAACGGATTAAAACAAGAATTTAACCGTTAACATACTGTGTTCTTCGTTTCTAACCATTCATAGCCATCATCTAGGCAATAATTAACAATCCTAACTATCGCATTACGTTCAAAAATAATATCTAATTAAACCATTATCAAACTAGTAGGATGAAACAAATCATTACCTAATCGAACGGATTTCTCTGACAGAATTGATGATCCGACGTTGTAGAATCGTTTACTAGCTTCAAATCTATGATCAGATGGCTTCAGAATCAAGATTTTGATGTTGAAAGTTCGTATGTTTCGTCTGGAGGGTGCTGGAGTTTGAGAAAGTATAATATTTGAAGTTTTTGCATGAAATCTGATTCCTTAATTTGATCTCCAAACCGCCACAAGCCTCGCGTACCGTCTAGCAGGACAGTTTGGGGCTAGGCATACCGCGAGGGACTACGGAGGCCTCAAATATTTTGCTTCCGCGCTGTTGTGGGTCAATTTTTATGGTCTGAGATTCGGGATAGCCGAGGATAATCTGGAATATGGGATTCTTAAGTATTCTTAAATATTCTTAAGTATCCTCAAATATCCTCAAATATCCTGAATACTAACGTCACTAATGATCTTTTCTCTGTATAGCTCGACTTAGTCTTGCAGGTAACTTATTGTGGACGTGTTTTACCCTAAAAGTCGGGATAAAGTCAAAGAAAGCGTGGTAAACATGCTAAATAACGGCTACAAGTGGAGAACAAGTCACCAACGGTCATATTGACTAGATTTGACCTAAAGATCCGGGGTTTAGTTGACAGAAGCACTTCCACACGTTTGATGGACGTGGTAGCTGCCACAATTGAAGACATGGTCATGATTCCGAGATCCTCGCCGGAATATTCGGGAATATTGTTAATTGTATTTTACTATAAATTGAGGCATCTGATCGATTTAGGAGGACACTTTTTTGACTTCTTTCACATATATTCGCAGCATTACATCAATCTACACACACTAGAAGCTCTGTAACACTTAGTATCGATCGTTTGCGCTCTTTCTTTGTACTATTTACTTTGTTAGTTTAATATAAACAAGGCAGAGTGACGATTGTCACCTCCCGAGGTTTTTATGCCGGCAATCCTAAGGGATTAAGGGTTTTTCCTCGTATAAATCTCGTGTGTTTGGCTGTTTTTCCTATTTTATATTCTGAAATATCCCTAGGGATCCTTAGGGATATTCTTGTCAAACATTACTGTTAAACTATTTTATTAATTGTTAAGCACGATACCCCACTAAACTAATTCGGTTTTGCTAAAAGTTATACTTGTTAATTTTTACCCGAAACAATTTGGCGCCCACCGTGGGGCAAACTTATGTTTTTCAAAATTAAAACCTTGTTTAAAGGCGTTTTTCCGAAAGATACAGTGAAAAATGGCTTCACAACCGAGATCAACTTCTTCATTACCTATTATTTCTGCTACTACTACTAACATATCCTCGCAGATTCCTGTTTTTTCCAAGAAGTCAGATAATCCTAGCAATCCTGGGAAGAAAACCACATTTGTGGCTGAAAGTGCTCCATCAACAAAGATGACCACTTCTGTTCCTATACTTGTTTCTAACAATGAAATTTTGAGTATGTTTCAACAGGTTCAGCAGCAAATGTTGGATCAACAGAAAATGAATCAGAGGCTTCTTAGAGAAATGGAGAATTTGAAGGCTGAAAAGAATAAACGACCAGAGACTACTACTCCAATAATTCCAAAAATCCTTGATTTTGGGACATCAGGGATATCTGAAAACCACTCTGGAGACTTTATTCCTATGCAGACTAGTCTGGGAGATCCGTCGGGATCTCAAGGGTTAAGGATATCTCGGGATAATACGAATATCCCGGGAACTTCTTATCTAACTCCCATTACTAGCAACACTTATAATTATTCTCCATTTGAAACTACTAATCTTGCTTCTTCGCAGGATTCAGGGATATCTCCTCAAGTGGCCAAGGAAATACAAAAACTCCGGGATATGATCTCAACTGTACCAGGAATAGTCAAACCTATCCCGGAAGTACCAACAACCACTCACAGGATATCCAGATTTGCTCCACCCATATGTGATGCTGAAATCCCGAAAAGATTTCAAACTCCAACGATGAAGTTGTATGATGGAACCACTGATCCTGAAGAACATGTGGCGCAATATAGGGAAAGAATGGAAACTAACCCTATACCCCCGCATCTGAAGGAAGCATGCTTATGTAAAAGATTTGGTTCAACACTAACAGGGGCAGCCCTGAAATGGCTGCTTAACGTTCCTCCCTACTCTATTACTTCATTTGCTCACCTAATTAATCTGTTTAACAATCAGTTTTCTTGTAGCAGGACATTTGAAAGGCTGACTAGTGATCTCTATAGGGTAACCCAGGGATCCGACGAATCCCTCAGAAGTTATGTCAACAAATTTGGCAAAGAATCCCTGGATATCCCTAATCTCGATATCACTACGGCTGTTCAAGCATTTAAGATGGGTTTACAAAGGGACTCACCATTTTATGATGATTTGGTTATGAACCCCTGTAGAAACATGGACGAAGTTTGAAACCGTGCCTTGAGGTTTATAAGATTGGAGGATGATAAGGAAATCCAGAAAAGGATCACTACGACGCCTCCCAATGATCAAGGAAAGAGAAAATTGGATTCACATAACAGCAAATCATTCAAATCTAAGCCATACTACAAGACCGATAGCCACAAGATCAACTCTGTGGAAGAAGATGAGGATGACGAAGAATATCCCAGGATATCAGAATATTGTTTTTCTGTTGATATCCCTGAATTAATGTGTGCCATGCAGGATTTAGGTGAAAAAGCCAGGTGGCCACCAAAGGAAAAGAAGTTTGCGACAAGGGATAAATCCAAGTGGTGCGCCTTTCATGAGGACTTCGGCCACATAACGGAAGACTGCATTGCATTAAGGAAGGAAATAAGCTACCTACTAAGCAAAGGTCATCTTAAAGAACTACTGGGAAAGAAGAAAGAAAGAAGACAGGATCCCAACGGATTCCCAAAAAGAGCAACATCTCCACCTAAAGATGCAAAGGTAATCAACTTTATTTCTAGTGGTTCTGATATTTGTGGTACCTCTTATTCTGCAGCTAGAAGACATGCTAAAGAAGCCAAGATGGAAAACGGAGAGAGACCCACAAAGACATCAACACTCACCACTGAAACAGTGGTGTCTTTTGAAGAACAAGACCGCAAGGATATCCTGGATCCTCACCATGATGGGTTAGTCATTACTTTATATGTCGCTAACCACTATGCACGCAGGATACTGATAGATGGAGGAAGCTCGGTCAACATCATCCAATTAGAAACACTAAAAAGGATGAACATTCCTGAATCAGAGATAACGACTAAATCTCTGATCCTAGTCGGGTTCAGTGGCGAAACTAAAGCCACTGTTGGAGAAATCAAACTACCGGTATACATCGAGGGGGTAAACTCTATGCAACGCTTTTGTATTATAGATTCCCTTTCCTGTTACAATATTATACTAGGTAGACCTTGGATACATGACATGAAAGCAGTCCCTTCGACCTACCATCAATGTGTCAAGCTACCGACACCGTGGGGAGTGGTGAAGATCAACAGTGACCAGCAGGAAGCCAAGGAGTGCTACTCGTCTTCAATGAAGGGAACAACTAGGCCCTCACCTGCGTAGCAATCAAAGTGCGACCTTGGGGATACTCAGGAATATAGGGAAAAAGAAGTAAAGGAAATACCTTTAAATCCCGATGATCCTGAGGTAAAAGTCCTTATAGGAACTAGTATCCCTGAGGATATTGAAAAGAAACTGATTTCTTTTCTGAAATCAAGAGTTTCCACATTCGCATGGAAACATGAGGATATGACAGGAATATCCTCAGATGTGATTACACATAAATTAGGAATAGATAGGAATATTAAGTCTATCCACCAGAAGAGAAGGAAGTTTGCACCCGAAAGAAATCTAATCATTCAAGAGGAAGTAGAGAAACTCCTAAAAGCAAAAATGATTAGAGAGGTGAAATTTCCAAAGTGGCTAGCCAACGTAGTCGTGGTTCAAAAGAAGAATGGAAAATGGAGAGTTTGTGTAGATTACACAGACCTCAACAAGGCTTGTCCTAAAGACCCATTTCCATTACCACATATAGATTCCATGGTAAATGCAACAGCAGGACATGAAATGTTAACTTTCATGGACGCATCAGCAGGCTTTCAACAAATTCAAATGGAACCTTCGGACCAAGAAGACACAGCTTTCATGACGCCAACAGGAATATATTGCTATACAGTAATGCCATTTGGCTTGAAGAATGCTGGAGCCACATACCAGAGACTCGTTAACATGATGTTCAAAGAGAAACTGGGGGACACTATGGAAGTATATATAGATGATATGGTGGTCAAATCGAAAATAACTGAGAATCACCTTAAGGATCTTCAGGAATCCTTCGATATCCTGGACCACTATAATATGAAACTTAACCCATCTAAGTGTCATTTTGGGGTAAGATCAGGAAAGTTTTTGGGATATATGGTCACTAAAAGAGGGATAGAGGCTAGCCCGGAACAAATTCAAGCAATCTTAAACCTCAAATCCCCAAAGAACATAAAAGAAGTACAAAAATTAACGGGAAGAATAGCTGCACTTAATAGATTCATCTCAAGGTCTTCCGAAAAATTTAAAGGATTCTACGATATCCTTAAAAAGAATAAGAAGTTCCAATGGGATGCAGAGCATGAGAAGGCACTTCAGGATCTAAAAGAATATTTATCCTCACCACCGTTGCTCATGAGACCAGAAAATGGTGAACCACTATCACTATACTTAGCAGTATCCCGAACTACTGTAAGTGCTGTGTTAGTTAAGGATCATCAGGGATCACAGCACCCTGTATACTATGTAAGTAAGAGCTTAGTAGATGCTGAGACTAGATATTCTCATTTAGAAAAGCTAATTTTAGCTTTGGTTATGGCATCAACTAAGCTAAGACATTACTTTGTAACACATAGAATACACATTAAAACAAATTATCCTGTCAAATCTGTGCTGAGAAAACCGGAGCTACCAGGAAGGATGGCAAAATGGTCAGTTAAACTCAGCACCTACGATTTGATCTATGAACCAAGGACAGCAATCAAGTCACAAGCTTTAGCAGACTTTGTGGCTGATTTTAGTAGTGATCTACAACCAGAAGTGGATCTAGAAGTAAAACTCTTAGATGAGGATACTGGTGAGTGGACTTTATTCACAGATGGATCTTCGAATATAAGAGGAACAGGACTAGGCATTATACTAAAATCGCCACAGGGGGACATAATACCCCAATCGATTAGTTGCGAATTTCAAGCAACTAACAATGAAGCAGAATACGAAGCCCTAATAGCAGGACTTCAATTAGCTAGGGATATGAACATTAGAAACTTACATGTTTTTGTCGATTCCCTACTAATAGCCAATCAATTTAATGGATCTTATATGACTAAAGGAGATAAATTGGCAAAATACTTAGAAATAGTTAAGGATATTTCAGGATATTTTTACTACTTTGATATCGCTCAAGTACCAAGAGATGAGAATGCTGAGGCGGATGCATTGGCAAACTTAGCATCATCCCTAAGAATTCCTGAAGATATTAATATTCCTATCCTACATATTTTAAGACCAGCGATAGATTTGCAGGATATAAATCAGGATAGTGAACCCGAGAATACCGAAGTTCTTCACTCAGAAGCACATGAAATATCCTGGACTACCCCTATCAAGAACTATCTTCAAACAGGAAAAATACCTGATGAAGAAACAAATCCTAGAGCTTTTAAAGCAAAAGTATCTAGATACACAATCATACGAGATATCTTATATACGAAATCAATATCAGGCCCATACTTAAGGTTTTGGAGAAACCCGAAAGTTTGGAAGTAATGAAAGATATCCATGAAGGAGATTGTGGAAACCACACTGGGGGTAGAGCATTATTCTCAAAGATCCTGAGAACAGGATACTTTTGGCCAACTATGAGAAGAGACGCAATTTCTTATTCCCAGAAATGTGATGCTTGTCAGAGACATAGCAATATACCTCATCAACCAGCTGAACCTCTACATCCAATAGTCTCATCATGGCCATTCATGAAATGGGGAATGGATATAGTAGGAAAGCTACCTAAAGCACCTGGAGGAAAGGTGTTTATGCTTGCTATGACAGATTATTTCTCAAAATGGATTGAGGCAGAAGCCTTCGTACAAGTTAGAGAAAAAGAAGTAATCTCATTCATAAAGAGGAATATCCTGACCAGATTTGGAATACCCGCAGAAATCACTTGTGACAATGGGTCTCAATTTATAGGCAAAAGAACCACAAACTTTTGTGAAAGCTGGGGCATAAAGATGATCACCTCTACACCTGTTCATCCTCAAGCTAATGGTCAAGCAGAATCAAGCAACAAGATTATAATCAACAACCTTAAGAAAAAGTTGGGATCCAAGAAAGGAAAGTGGGCTGAAGAACTTCCATTTGTCCTATGGGCTGATAGAACAACCACAAAGAATGCAACTGGTCAAACGCCATTCTCCTTAGTGTATGGTTCTGAAGCCGTTCTCCCAACTGAAATGGTTATCCCTACCGCAAGGTTAAGCCTGCAAAATCTAGAATCCAATAAGGAAACACTCTCTGAGGATCTAGATACTATTGATGAACTTAGGGATATTGCAAGGATAAGGATGGCAACATATCAACAAAAGACAGCCAAATCATATAACAAGAATATTAGGATACGAAGATTTCAAGTTGGTGACTTGGTTCTAAGAAAGGCATTTCAGAATACCACCAACCCAGCTAATGGAAAACTTGCTCCGAAATGGGAAGGACCCTATAGGATAGATTCCGAAGCTGGAAAAGGTGCATACAAGTTAACCAACATGGAAGGAGAACCACTTCCAAGATCTTGGAATGCCATTCATCTTAAGTGGTACTTTATTTAAAACTTATTAAGTTACACTCTGCATTCGTATTTCTGAATATTTATAATTATTCTTATATATGCCTATATATTCTTGTATATTCCTAATTACCATGCTACTAATCAAGCATACGAGGGGCATCAGGATTCCTGGTTCCCAGCAATGCAAAAATCTTATTGTTTTGTAGGTATAGCAGGAGAAGAGATGAGACTTTATGTCTTAACCCAAGTTCTGACCTGAAATCAGAACTTGATCAAGACCCGCACTGACTTTATGTCCAGCTGCGAAGTTTTGACCTGAAATCAAAACTGGATGCTGAGAAGAGATGAGACTTTATGTCTTAACCCAAGATCTGACCTGAAATCAGAACTTGATGAAGACCCCGCACTGACTTTATGTCCAGCTGCAAAGTTTTGACCTGAAATCAAAACTCAAGAGACTCTTGTCTCTCATGAAGACTTAGGGCTCATGCCCTCGCCAGTTGCGCACGTTTATCCTATTATAGTTTGAGATGATGGGACCAGTACACGCATGAGTGGCTGACAATTTCATTATCAAGGGCTATAAATAAGGATCCTTCGAAATATCCCGGTATAGTTGGAGATTTTGGGACCAGTACACGCATGAGTGGCTGACAATTTCATTTTCAAAAACTATTACCAGGGATCCTCCGAATTCCGGCCTAGTCGCCAGTATCCCAGCCTTAGTCGCCAGTATTCCGGCCTTAGTCGCCAGTGGCCTTGTCGCCAGTATTCCGGCCTTAGTCGCCAGTGGCCTCAGTCGCCAGTATCTCGGCCTTTTTGCCAGTATTCCGGCCTTAGTCGCCAGTATTCCGGCCTTAGTCGCCAGTGGCCTTGTCGCCAGTATCTCGGCCTTGTCGTCAGTATTCCGGCCTTAGTCGCCAGTATTCCGGCCTTAGTCGCCAGCTTAATCGGCCTTGTCGCCAGTATCTTGGGCTTGTCCCAAGTTTTCTTGTTTTTCTATTTATGCATGATTGAATTTCAAGGATACTTGGGAATACCACGAGATACTTGGGGATATTCAGGTATGAAATCTTTTTGATGTTTTGACAGAAACAAAGAAGACTTCAAACTAAACCTACTATCTCTGGAAATTGGTACCTGTTTCTTAACTCTTTACCATGATGCTTTTCATTTCTGATTATTTCTATTTAGAGATATATTTTCATGACTGATAGTATGCACTATATTTATCTTTATACGGGGCATGTTAAATTAACAAATTTTAAGCCTATATCTAAATTATTTTCAACCATATATACAATTAAGACAAATCCTCACAAATGTTTAAGTCTGAAAAATTTTAAAGCTGTATATATTAAAAACAACTTACAAAATTTTTGGGGCAATTGTTGTGGGTCAATTTTTATGGTCTGAGATTCGGGATAGCCGAGGATAATCTGGAATATGGGATTCTTAAGTATTCTTAAATATTCTTAAGTATCCTCAAATATCCTCAAATATCCTGAATACTAACGTCACTAATGATCTTTTCTCTGTATAGCTCGACTTAGTCTTGCAGGTAACTTATTGTGGACGTGTTTTACCCTAAAAGTCGGGATAAAGTCAAAGAAAGCGTGGTAAACATGCTAAATAACGGCTACAAGTGGAGAACAAGTCACCAACGGTCATATTGACTAGATTTGACCTAAAGATCCGGGGTTTAGTTGACAGAAGCACTTCCACACGTTTGATGGACGTGGTAGCTGCCACAATTGAAGACATGGTCATGATTCCGAGATCCTCGCCGGAATATTCGGGAATATTGTTAATTGTATTTTACTATAAATTGAGGCATCTGATCGATTTAGGAGGACACTTTTTTGACTTCTTTCACATATATTCGCAGCATTACATCAATCTACACACACTAGAAGCTCTGTAACACTTAGTATCGATCGTTTGCGCTCTTTCTTTGTACTATTTACTTTGTTAGTTTAATATAAACAAGGCAGAGTGACGATTGTCACCTCCCGAGGTTTTTATGCCGGCAATCCTAAGGGATTAAGGGCTTTTCCTCGTATAAATCTCGTGTGTTTGGCTGTTTTTCCTATTTTATATTCTGAAATATCCCTAGGGATCCTTAGGGATATTCTTGTCAAACATTATTGTTAAACTATTTTATTAATTGTTAAGCACGATACCCCACTAAACTAATTCGGTTTTGCTAAAAGTTATACTTGTTAATTTTTACCCGAAACACGCGCGTACCGCCTAGAGTGGTAAATTTTTGAATTTTTCTTCGTTTTACAATTCCGGAGAATCTGGAACTCAGTTTCGCGCACGGTTTTCGCCCACATTCATGATTTCTCGCATACTTTCAACTCGTAATAATCACCATTGCTAAATCAACGTGGATTTTAAGCACGACAATATGTGTTTTCAGTCGATAATGACATAATCTTCAAACGCAATTGTCACAGGTGTGGGTGGGTGGTTATGTTTTTGAACAAAAAAAGGGTATTTTTTATTTTTATTCAAACATAGAACCAAACGGTATTAACCGGTTCAGCACTTAATGATTCAGAATCAACCAAACGGCCCCCAACTCTTTTAGTCAACCATGAAAACAAATTTGAAGGTATGACGTATTAAAACGTAGGCTCTGCATTTTTTGGAGGGTTAAGCTCCGCTTTCAAAGACCTAGTTGACACTTTAAAACATAACACCTACATATTAGAATAAAAGTTAGATCCACGTCTATTATGGCCTGCTAAAGAAGCCAACTTAGACGGTGATTATATTTTCATGACCCATGTGTTTTATCAGTGTGTATTATTGTGTTTGTGCTTCGCATCGTATCATATGAACACCCTTCTATTGTTATAAATGAAAACAAGAGTATTTTACTGGGAAAAAACATGAATTTGAAATATTAAGTTTCTATTATGAGAATTACTTAATAGATTACAAATATGAAGATACATTGTATGATAAAAACATCTACATAAAAAACAACATTTAATGTTCACAATATACTAAAAGTGCTAGAAAATAAAAGTATGGTTTTAGGCCTAATGTATTAAACTAAACTGGTTTGAAAATTATCTATTTTTTATTAAAAAAATATGTGATAAAAAGTTATATATGCATATTATTGTCAATTTAAGGTCATTAAAATGTTATCTTTTAATAGATTATAGCATCTTAATAGTTAAGAGGTAATATTAAGTCTGAATGGTAATTTATTAACTTCTTAATGGTCTTTAAGATGCTATCTTAAGTCTAAATGACTACATCTTAGCTATTCAGACTGAAGGTTACCTCTTAACCATTAAAAAACTATAATTCACTAAAAAGTAGTATTTTAATGACTATTAAGAGACTACCAAACATCTCCTAACAAATATAACATGGTGAATATATTCTATCAATATAAGCACGTTTACTAACGTAGCACAAAAACTCATTAATTTTTAACATGCATTTATTTAAGAACGTGTTTGTAATGTGTCCCCTACCCTTCTAATATAGGATTTTTAATTCGCATTTACTTAAATTTACTACATTCGATTACTGATTGTGTTTATCAAAACCTAAATCTTTGTGGGTTGTGGGCCAGTGGTCATAATAGGAGAAAAAAATAGAGAGGTTCAAGCTGCATACGGTAGTACGTAACAGTAACAATCTAATTGAAGCAATAAATAAATAGCTGAGAAGCAGTATTAATGGGCTTTAATTTTCTTTAATGCTCACCCATACCATATTTTTAGGCCCAACCTACTAACCCAAAGAATCTTTTTAGGGCCAACCTATATTATAAAGGGAGCTTTATTTATACACCAAATATCAACTACCTCGGTCACCAAAGAGCCTATGATTGAATGCTAGATTCCTAGCACATACGTCATACGTAGTAAGTAGTGAATTTGAATCTCGTAATGAATATTGGTGTAATATTAAGGACCTGTTTGGTACGGTTTTAATGGCTATGAATGGTCTAAATAGGGTCATATCTGAATCGGTCAGATTCATACCGTTTGTTTCAAACATCTTAATATAAAAAATGTTTGAATGGGCATCCGAATGGTTCAAGCATGCGAATATACTGAATGGATCTGAATGAAAGGAGTTGGCTATCTCCACCTCTCCAACGAGTAGGGGTGTTCAAAATATCCGAAACTCTAAAAATTCGAAATCCGAAACCCGAAAAAACCGTATCCGAAATCCATTTCGGGTTTTTTGGGTCGGATAATATGATTTTAGATTTGGGTCGGGTAGGGTTTCGATATCCGAAAAACAGGGTTATTCGGGTTGTTCGGATTATTAGGATGAATGAATTTGGGTTTTTCAGGTCGGATAATATATTTTGAATTTCGGGTTGGGTCGGATAGACCAAAAAAATTCCAACATGAAAACCCGATTCGAAAATCCCAAATAACTCGTTATCCGACCCGATGAACACCCCTACCAACGACCAACTTTCATCTCCGACGAAGCCATCTCCTCTCCGACGATGACGAAGACCTTTCCTCTCTGACGGCATCTCTCCTCTGCATAGTAGTTGAAATTTTCAACCAAACAGTCTAAAATTGTTTCAGCACTTACTGATTCAGAGCCTCTTAACCATTCCGATATCTTACTAATTCAACATTTAATACTTCAAATGTTACCAAACGACCACTCTAAGAGTATAGATAGACAAAATAACAGTTTTGGATCCGAGATAACCTAGCCTGACGGCAAAATTTGGTTTTAGTTGAAATTGTGAGTGGTGTTAAACTTACACACTAAAAATTTGCCTGCACACCCACTAAACACCTCATAGTGGTCACTATCGGGCGTATTGGTACGATGTGTATGGTACTGGTCAAACGAATAGGACAATGATTAGACCTAAACGCCTTGTAGTGGTTACTACGGGGCGTATTGGTACGATGTTCTGAGAAAGTACCGACAGTGTTAGTTGATGGTGATCCAAACACCACGTATTGCTCGACGAGTGGATCGGTTTGAGGATCTGATCTCGTGGCAGATGCATATCGATATTACTGATGCTCGTGCTCAGGGTATCCAGTTCTCTCATGTTCCACAGCCACGACAGTATCCTCATCCCTCTCCACCCCCACCTTACGATGATTAGTTAAAATTTTCAGTTATATATGTATTTGTTATGCGTAAACAGACACTTGTATTCATGTTTATGTTTTGTATATATTTGGTTGTTTTGGTTAGTGATGAGTGTTTTATTTTTTATATATGTTTGTATTAGTTATATCACGTTAAAACAAAATATGCATCATTTATCATGTTATTCTGTAACATCACAAATAACATCATTTATATATCAATTACTAATTATATTTAAATTATTATTAAAAATAATTAAAAACATTTTTAAATTTCAAAACTTAGCTTAACATATGTAATTTTAAAAGAATTGACTCTTAAAAAAAGTTTTAAACAAGTTTTAAAAACGATTAAAAATAAACGTACCGAGAGACCGAAAAATATTAAAAACAAGTTTTAAACAAAACTATTAGATTTTTACAACCCAAAAAATATGCGCTTAAAAACAATTAAAAATAACCTACCGAGAAACCGTAATATATAAAAAACAAGTTTTAAACAAAACTGTTAGATTTTTACAGCCCATTTTTACTTGGGCTTAAAAACAATTAAAAATAAACGTACCGAGAGACTGCAAAATATAAAAAACAAGTTTTAAACAAACTATTAGATTTTTACACCCCAAAAAACATCTTCGCACACCCTAAAATAGCAAAATTAACTTTTTTATAACCCTAAGCGTCCCGTAGTGATCACTACGTGACGTATAGGGCTTATCTGATATTAGAATGTCTAACTCGTTTAAGGTTGTTGGGCAAAACGCCCCGTAGTGACCGCTACGGGGCGTATGAGTGACGGCGGGTGTTGAAATATGCTTTTGGGACGTGCAGATAACCCCTCTCGAAATTGTTCTGAACCTAACTTAACATGTTTTTTACCAGTTTGAGTATTTTTGGACTAGACTTGACCTAAATTGGTTTTCCTGACCAATTTTGAGTCAAATATTAAAACTAGTTTTTGACCATTGGAAAATTGACTGCCTGATAACAACTCGCTAGTTACTCTTTAGGAAATTACCATTTTCCCTCCCATCTATAAGTTTAAATAAGAATGGCCCGAATGGGATGTGTATTGGTTGAATCAAAACAATAAAAAAAAATGTTTTCTACTTTCTAAAATTGAAAGTTTTTTTTTCTGTTTTTGTTGATAATTTTTTTTGAACAGCTAAACAAGTCCTCGGACCCAACAACCCACGCGATGTGACCACAGACCGATACCATTATACCAACCCCCAGAAACAGTTAAAGTCGGGCGTTGGCGAGTGCCGATTCAAGGAACCGTCACACCCTCTAGGAGGAAACTCACACTGAGAAAACCTCTAGCTCACCCAGAACATTTTTTGCTCCAGACGAGACTCGAACCCAATATGACTTCAATACTACCTTGTATGGAAAAAAACAGTCGCATTCCTAAGTAATAAATATTTCAGTCATTAATGCCATCGAGAAAATTCCTTAAATTCCATCAGCGGTCACAAATAAGGTTTAAAAATAGTTATAGATTATAAATAACAAGTCAAGCCTGTTCAGGTTAAATTCGGGTTTTTGACTGGTTCTGGTGTTGGCATGGTTTCATTCATTGTGGTTACGCTTTATCTGAGAACCAAAACCATCTGTACCCGTCGGTTCGGGCAGGTTCGGTTCTAGGGCTGGCAATTTCAAACACGAACACGTTAACACAACACGACACGACACGGTTTTAACATGTTTCGTGTTTACCCTTAACATGTTTCGTGTCTAAAACAGGTTGACACATTAAGACCTGTTTATTTTTCGTGTTTAAACCGGTAAAACCCTTTAAGACCCGCTAAGACCTGTTAAAACCAGTTAAGATATGTTAATACTTGTTAAGACCTATTTAAAATTTAAAATAAATAATATAATAAAATATGTGGTTAACCGATTAGCTTCAAAAAAATTCTAATTGTCTAACCGTTGTTCCTTAACGGGTTCCATAGTATGTTTTTAACATGTTTTTAACAGAATCTTTAACAGGTCATTTATAGTGTTAGTTGTTAACAAGTTCCTTAACTGATCATTTCGTGTTTACGTGTTTTTAACAGATCGTGTTCGTGTTTGGAAAATCATGCACGTTAAGAATTCATGTCGTGTTCGTGTCTACACAGTTCATGTTTCGTGTCTTAACGTGTCGTGTCTGACCTGTTATAACAGCCCTATTCGGTTCTAGCTTGTTAATCGGTTCCAGTTCTAGAACCGGTTTTTGGTTTGATTTGGTTATTGGTCAAAATTAAACCTCCAATCAATATTTTTGTTTTCGGTTAGGTTATTGGTCAAAATCAAACGTTCAATCAATGTTTTCTTATTTGGTTTGGTTATTGGTCCAAATCAAACCTACATTTAATGTTTTCTATTTAGATTTTCATTGATATGTTAAGGTTATAAACAATTAGTTTTTTTTTTTGTATCGGTATTTTGTATCTTAGAAATATCTAATTTTATATTTGTAAGAATTTTAATTTTCTTTATTTTTGTGAGAACAATCACTACGCAGCTATACCCTACAATACCATAATTTGTTTATTTTGTTGATTAGGCTTTTTGATGCTTTGTAATAATATATCAGTTTTGTAAACAACTAGCGAGTTCTTCCGCGCATTGCCGCAGGAATCCCGTCATGATTTCGAATATCAAAATGCATATATGATCATGTGTATCAAAACGTGTATTTAAAACACATCAGTTGTTACTTTTCGTAAAACCCTAAAGTATAGTCGATGTAAACACGCATAAATTAGACATAAATAACAAATGTTTTGGTAGAATGACTAAGTTTATAAAACAGGAAAACAGATTTAACATATATTAATAAAATAAACTTAAAAACAAAGTATGAAAAGAACTTGCGCGTTGCGACGGGAATCATGTCACAATTTCAAATATCAAAACGTAAACAAGATACAATATATCAAAACTCATAGATGCATGCATGTATGTATGTGACTATGCCACATTAGTTGTTGTTTCGGGTAAAAATTAACAAGTATATTTTTTAGCAAAACCGAATTAGTTTAGTGGGGTATTGTGCTTTGCAATCAAGTAAACAGTTTATAAGCAAAATGAAATAAAAATATCACTGAGGATCCCTAGGGATATTTCAAAATATATAACGAAATAAACATCTTACACACGAGATTTATACGAGGAAAAACCCTTAATCCCTTAGGATTGCCGACATAAAAACCTCGGGAGGTGACAATTGTCGCTCTGCCTATTTTATATTAAAACAACAAAATAAAGTTACAATACAAGAGCACAATCAATCGATCACTAAGTGTTGAAAGCTCTGAATCTTGTGAATATTAGCAAGAAATAAGCAGAAGTCAGCTAGGTGAGTCATGTGTGTGTTCCTAGATCGATGTTGCCTCAATTTTTAATAAAAACGATACAATGATGGTCAAAGGTTGTTCCTTGTTATTCGGTCCAGTCACCAATCATGCGCCAACTAATCATTAGTGAACGTTATCAGTTTCTTCATGTAATCCACGTTCTTCTCCACATTCCGGGTAAATAGGCATATTTGTTGCTTATAATCTGTTGACTTATTTCAAACGTTAATAGCATGTGTTGAATAACAAAATAATAATAATAAATTATAAACTATCATTATTTATTATTCAAGTCATCAGATCATATATATTCATATACGCAAATATTCCCAATTATCCCTAAATATCCCGTATCTCGAATTATTCCGAATTATAAGGATAAATTTTTACAGGTATAACAGTTGTCACTCCGACATAAAATCATATATTTTATTATCGTAAACGTGTATAGATTAAAGATGAATCGTAAAAATTTAGTGGGGATAGTGAGTTTTCATAAAAGAAAAAATATATAATCAAACTATTTTAGTAAAACAACTTAAAAGAAAACAAAATAAAAAAAAGTTTTGAGAATCAAAAATAATAATAAATTGTAGGTCCTAAGCATATATCATGAAAAGTTAGAAAAAAAATAAATAAAATAGAAAGATAGAATTACTTAATTATAATTAAGAATAAATAGAATAAATAAATAAAGGTTTTTTTTAAATGGTGCACATGAAAATCCATGGGTCGGATCGGGTGACAAAATGGGTCAAATTGACCCATTACTATTCCTTATTTCCATTTTGTGTGTGTATGTATATATACTAGCGTAGAAAAGCTGTGTAATACACAGGTTATATAATTGAAAAAATAGAATTCAATAATCTCAAATAATAATAAATATTTAATAATTATAAACTTATATTTTTAGATAAGATATAATTGAAAATATTTTTATGAGTTTATCAACTTTTACTATATTTAAAAATTATTAGTATAAGAAGATTTATATATTTTATTATTTTAGTTATATAATTTAATTATTAAATTTATTAATATTTATTAGGAGAGAAGCGGGAAATTTGTTTTTATATATCACCACAACGTGACACGTGTCTTCTAATAATACTCATTTATTAGAATAAGTATATAGTATAGGGTTAGGTTAAAAAGGGTTAAAACCTTAAAAAGTGTAGGAAGAAATCTTAGCCATTGATTTTTAAGATGAATGGTTGTAAGGGTGCCACTTTATTTGAGAGAATTAAGGGGGAATTTAAGTAGTTGTAGAGGTATAATGGGTATTGTAGCCATTGTTGACTATTTAACAACTTCCCCTACTTTTTTTAAACATTTATAACTTTTTTGTACGTAATTATTTTTTAAAAAAAAATTACACCATAAAATAAAGCGTTTTTTAATCTTTTCAACGAGTATAATATTGCTATATAAAAAAAACGACCTAAATTGGTGTATATGAATGTAGCGTTTTATGGTGTTTTGGTGTTTTTGAGATGTTCATATCACTGAACACGAAAAACATCATAAAATATTTAGCTTCGATCTCATGAATATTTGAACAACATAAACACCACAAAATGTTAACGCTATAAACATTTTGGTGTTCAAAAAAACTATAAGACGCCTTGTTTTAGTTCGTTAACTTCTGAACATCATAAACACCATAAATAAGTTGAAAGACACCATAAAACATTAACACCATAAAATATAGACATGCGTTACAAAAAAAACGCAATATAATTTTGTTTAAATAACATTTGAAAAACACCATAAAATGAACAGTTAGTAAGACTCGGTATAAGTCATTATTTTTATTTTTTAAAAAATATATTAATATTATACTCTTTAGAAAGTCAAAAAAACGCTTGATTTTATTGTGTAATTTTTTTTTAAAAAATATTAATGTACAAAAAAGTTACGAGCGTTTAAAGAAATGAGAGAAATTTGCATGTGACTTGTATGTGTAATTTATTTTTTGTTTTGACATTTTTACCCTTATGCTTCTAATCCACATGTCATTCTTTTGTGGCTTCTTAGACTTTTTAAGGTTTCAAGCCTTTTTAGAATATCCTTACCCTAAGTATATATATAATGAAAAGTTAGAAAACAAATAAATAAAATAGAAAGATAGAATTACTAAGTTATAATTAAGAAAAAGTACAATAAATAAATAAAGTTTTTTTTTAAAGTGTGCACATGAAAATCCATGGCCGGATCTGGTGACGAAATGGGTCATATCATATATACCCATTACTATTCCATACTTCCATTTGTTGGGTTATTTTAGAAAACAATATATTTGTCATTCTGTATGTTAACAGGTTATTTGCTTTTAAGCGGTTTTTCTAAAGGAAAATTACCAGGTGAGTCATAGTTGACCTCTTTTTTACTAAAATAATCAATCAAATTCCTCACGTCTAAGACGCCGTTTTAAACGGCACTTTAGACGCCATTTTTTCTGTATTTTTTTAAACATACAGGCCACATGTCAGCGTCTTTGTCGGGGTATAAATGTTTTTATACCGACATATTAGACGCCGCCTTAGACGGCACTTTAGACGCCATGTGGGCCCGTATATTAACAAAAAGTACAGAAAAAGAGCATCTAAAGCGGCGTCTAAGACGCCGGTAAAAAAGGGGTTTTAGACACCCATTTAGACCCCAAAAAAGCCACCAACATGTGGGCCCGCATGTTTACAAAAAGTACAGAAAAAGGCATCTAAAGGGGTGTCTAAAGCGGCATTTTAGACGTCGGAATTTAAGTGATTAGTTTGGTAAAAGGGTGGTCAACAATGACTAGTTTGGTAATTTTCCCGTTTTGTAATAGGTTTAAAAGATTTAGTAAAGTTTTGTTAATCATAAAAAAATGGTGAACGTCATCATTATGCGTCCCTCACCGACCGGTCACACGGTCAAAATGAATTAGGTAAATTGCGTAACCTAGGGAAAATTAGGTATGTCGGGCTATAAACCCTAAACCTTTATTATATATTCTTATTCACTTACCACTAAGCCACCATCACACGGACTTATACAAACAATTATAAATAATTATAAAGTACATATAATGAATTGAAAACATTATACAAACAACAATAGAGAAAGATGCTCAGCATAAAAGACAAGTTGCATGTTATATTTGAAGTAATTGTCAATTGTAAAATACACCGTTTATCCAACATTGTTTTAAAATTGTTTCATATATAGATATTTTAGAAAAGAGTAAATTACATAAATCGTCGTTATTCATTTATTTTATGCATTACATCCTTTATTAACAATAGTTACAGAAATTATTCTTAAATTGAAAATTTATAATGAATTTCATTTTTAAAATTGCATAAGTCATCCTTTAATAAAATATGTAAATCGTCATTAATATTATGAAAAATGATGCAATTCATTATTAATTTCGTTTTTAAGGACAATTTATATATTTATTTATGATAAAAGACGTCATTAATAAAATGAGTGAATTTAAAGGACGAATTATATAATTTACTTTTTAAAAATGAACATTTACATATTTTTCTTTTTTAATTTGCAAAATTACATATTTTCTCAAATAATACTTTAAAACCATTGTATATCATGCATTGAAAATTTGTAACTTGAGAAATATTTCATTTTACAAGTTAGTAGTGAGAAATATGTAATTCTCCTTTTAAAAAAATTATGATATCACTTTTTATCACTGAAATAGGCCCTAAAAACAGAAAGAAATATATATTATAAGCAAAATCATAAACTAAAGATTATATCATTTACATATCACACATTTATGTGTTTCCTTCATAACAAAATGGTATGTTTATGTAAGGGCGTTAATTTTTGACATGACCCTAGAACACGACACGAAACTAACATGAATTTTTTGGGTTTGGGTTTGGGTTTTAGCTAAAAAGGTTCAAGTACATTTTATGTCAAATCCGCCAACCTAATTATATATTGTGTTATCAAGGTATTTAATGTTGAATTCTATATATTTATATTTTGATTATAAGACTAACAACAAAATAAAAAAAAAAATGAATGATATCATAAAAGATGTTATTTCTTAATACGATAAAATTGCTGAAGATGAAATGCATTATGAACGAGATAGGAAAAATAACATATTTTGATTGGATAATGTTTTTGTTTATTTTAGAAACTAATGTTTTTATACAACCTTATGTATTTTGGCTACTATTTTTTGATTATATAACATTTTGATTATTATTTATGATTTTAGAGTACAATATGAAAAGTAAATATATTTATTTCAAATCAAATGAGTCAAGTTCGGATCAGCTCATAAAAAACAAGTCGAGTTCGTGTTTGTAACTTTTGACCTGATTGTCAGGTTCAGGTTGATATAACTTTTTTTTGTTCGGGTTAGGTTGAACCCACAACCTGCCTACCCAACCCATAGGGCACCCCTAGTTTATGCATGTCTTCACATACTCGATCTCATGCATATTTAACTAAAACTAGGCATTCCTGGCAACGTGTTACGTTGGGGATTGTGTTACGATCCTAAATATAAAAAATACAAAAAACATGATGTAAGGACACTTCAACATAAAATCCTATAGCGTAAACCTAGTTGGTTGCATGTTTTGGCGTCAATCAACACGATCTCGAAATTATAAACAAAGACCTAAAAACCATTCCAACAACTGTCTCTTTCATATAACCTAGTTGAAAAACATAAAAAAATTATTAAAAAAAAACTTCAAGGACCATCATGCAAATAGCAACATTTACGTGGCTAAAGTCAAGCAACCTAAAACTTTATACAATGAAACTAATCAAACTATCATGCATATAACTAAATTTTGTACTCTAACGTCATACAACCTAAAACTTAGTTCCAAAATTTTAATTATAGATTTAACTTATATATATGTATATATATATATATATATGTATATATATATATATGTATATATATGTATATATATGTATATATATACCTATATATATACATATATATACATATATAGACATATATATACATATATAGACATATATATACATATATATATACATATATATATACATATATATATATATATATATATATGACATGGTTCAAATAAGAACCCATCATAATTGTGTTAACCTAATAACTCAAATCCAATAGTTTTAAATTTCTAGATTTAATAAGATGTTGTCATGTGTCACCTAACCTTTTAAAATTAAAAAGGGTATTTCAGTCATTTCTGTTGATATAAAAAAATCATATTTAATAAAAGAGTGACAAGTGTCACACTCTTAAAAACCCATCCATTTTCCGTTTTTTAAATCCTAGTTTCTTCCTTGATTTTTATACACTTATAACTTTTTTATACTATGTTATTTTTTTATAAAAATTACACCATTAAAATCGTTATATTTTTCTCGTTAATTCCATTATAGTCATGCCAATTTTTTTTTGAATTTTTTTCAAGCGTTCGTAATTACACCAACGTAACGAGTAATAAATACAATAATTTTCTCTTATTTTTTCAAAATATTTCCATTTTTAAAATGTTTTACAAATTATTTTTGAGCGTTCGTAATTTTCTCATTTTTTCGAGCGTTCGTAATTACACCAACGTAAAATCTTTTCGTCTCGTTACAAATTATTTTTTATTATAAAAATTAGTTCATTAATATTTTTAAAAATTAAGAACACTTTGAAAAAACACAGCTCCTTACATCAGTGTTATTACGAAAACTTTGTAAAAAATCAACTCGTTATATCAATGTAATTATGAACACTTTGAAAAATTTCAGCTCGTTACGTCAGCGCAAAACGCCGTTGCATCAGTGTAATAGCTCATTATGTCAATGCAAATTACGAACATTTTAAAAAAAAATTGACAAAACTATACTTGAATTAAAAATAAAAAAGTGACAAATTTAATTGTGGAATTTTTATAAAAAAAATAATAATGTATATAAAAGTTATGAAGGTTTAAAAAATTGGGGGGTAAACTTTTTTAAAAAAAGAAATCAAGTACACCCACCAAATGTCAAAAATACCCTTAAACAAATCTCATCCACTTTTTTTTTTAGATTTAATATAGACCACTCATTTTAAAACACATTATTTAAACAGCCAATAAAAATTGGTTAATAGGTTACCACACTTGGAGTGGGTTACCAATGGAACCATCCCTTATATATACACACAGGGAAGTGATCTATTTATAACCTTAAGATTAAGCAATAACCCAATAACCTCACCATATTTGAGGATCAAATTTTAAGATTCTAATCTTATGGTTCATATTAAATTATAACAAAATAATATATTTGATTTGAAATAAATGAAATAAAGATATTAACGTAATTTGCTATATTATTAAAGTTACCCCCTCTTTTTTTATACGTCCATAACTTTTTTATACTATAATATTTTTTTATAAAAATTGCACCATTTTACTCGTCTTGTTTTTCTCTTTAATTCCGTTATAGTCTTGACTAGGTTTTTTTTATTTTTTTCGGATGTTCGTATTTACACCAATGTAACAAGTATAAAAATAACAAATTATTTGTAATGAGTTTTAACAAATTTGGGTTAATATTGTTGTAGAATAAATAGGCGTTACGTTTAAGAGTGTAAACGAGCCAAGCCGATCCTGAGCTCGTTAATTACGTTATGTTCTTGACTGGTTTTTTTTTTATTTTTTTCGGATGCTCATTAATTACGTTATATTTTTTATTTTGTAACGAATTTTGGTTTTTAAAGTATTAAAATGTGTTTACAATCTTGTAGATGTAACTAATTTTGGTTTTTATCAACAAAATGTTATAGTATTTTTTTTAAAGTATTAAAATGTATTTACAATTTTATAGATATATTTTTTTCTAAAGTATTAAGATGTATTTACAATGACGAATTTTAATTTTTATCAACAAAATGTTATACTATTTTTTATAAAGTATTAAAATGTATTTACAATCTTGTAAATATAACGAATTTTAGAGCATCCGGAAAAAATAAAAAACCCAGTCAAGAATATAACGTAATTAACGACCTCGGGATATGCTTGTCTCGTTTACACTCTTAAACATAACCCGTATTTATTCTACAACAATGTAAACCCAAATTCGTTACAACTCGTTACAAATAATTTGTTATTTTTATACTTGTTACATTGGTGTAAATACGAACATCCGAAAAAAATAAAAAAAACCTAGTCAAGACTATAACGGGGTAATAATTAGATCACAATCCTACACACACACACACACACACACACATATATATATATATAGGATTTGGTTCAAATAAGAACTGTAACATCAGTGCCGGAACCGTCACCGGAACAGTGATCGTAACAGTGCGTGAACAGTAATCAGGTACAAATCTTGTGTAATTCAGTGTATTTCATGTTCATATCAAACCTCAGTATCATTTCATGCTAACAAAACAGTGAATTCACAGACATTTCAGAGAAATCAATTCAGAACAATAATTCTTGAGTCAGATAATTATCTGGCAACACAGAATCATCATGTGATTTATTTGTTAGGATTTTATTATGTATAAACGTATGTGAGGCCTTACAGGACAAAACAACACGAATATCGTTAGGTGAATGCTAAACCGACAGATTATTCGTATAGGTGACGATCTGTACGAATAAATCTAAGAGTTTAACGTTCTGAATGATATTCGATAATTAGAAAACAATATCGAAAAGTGTAGTTATCGTCGTATTTGATTCGAACAAATACGCGCGATGACCGCGCGATTCGATTTAAACGTTAAATAAATATTTTTGTAAATTAAATAATTAAAAGATATTTAGTTAATTTATTAGGAATCACAACCTAAAATAAATCTTATGATTCTATTTTAAAACCGAGTCGTTTCGTAACGAAAACGACGCGAAAACGGCGTTTCTACGCGAAACCACGCGGAACCGAACGAACCCGAACGAAACCCGGTATTTCCCCACATTTAATGTGGTCATTAAGACCACAACAACCACCACCAACCAGCCTCTCTCTCTCTAAAATCGGAGCTTTCTCTCTCTAAACCTTTCTTCATCTTCTCTCTTCAAGAACTCACCCTAATCTTCACCATTTCATGTGTTTTTGGTGTCAAAATCACCACCATTACTTGTAGAACCCAAAAGTACAGAGGATCTGAGCTTCCAACCGATAGATTCGAGGTGAGATTCATGTTTTAGTTCGGTTTTGAGGGTTGAAAACCCTAGAATCGGTTCCCTTTAGAAACCGGTTAAAACTATGTCAAACCTTAGGGAAAACACATCAACTACACTTAGAATAGCGTAGGATCAAGCTTTGCTGCAAACTTTGGTCGATTAACTAGAAGGCTCATGTGTTGTCACCATCAGGCCGCACGTCCGAATGGGCCTCAACAGATGGTCGAATGGCCATTGGCCGAATAGCTCTTGGCCGAAGCAGCCCATTCGCCAGCCTGCTTCATTCGATCAGGCCATCATTCGACACCCCTTCGGCAGGCATCATTCGTCCATTTCTCTTTCGCCGAATGACCAGCACTCATACGATCGGAATATCTCATTCGGACTAGCCCATTCGAACCTAACCTATTCGCCGAATCAAGCTTTCATTCGACCATCACCTATTCGACCATCACTCATTCGATCATCACCCATTCGATCGACTTAACCCTATTCGGCAGCTTCATTCGACTAACTCTTATTCGACCAAGCATACATTCGACCCAAGCCATTCGCTCAAACATCTCTTTCGGCCAATCCACATACCCATTCGAATGAGATGACCTTTAGGCCTAACACATGAACATGGATACATGCGATGTGTGTGTGGGTGCATGTGGTGTTTTGCGTGGACCCATGCATGGAGAAACATATTAGGGTTTCTATTTCATGCAAACAACTAAAGAGGGATCGTGGAGATTCATTACTCAAGTCTAACACATCGGGCCTTCATTGTAAAGTTATATGGATAAAAACAATAACTTGAGGTTCAAGTGTTTATTCAAATATTAATATTCCAACCCTAGGAGAATCTATAGAAATCTTATAACTAACCTAAACGATGTACATGGATTATCTAGGTATAGTTAATCACCATGACTGATAAAGGATCATTGAACACACGAAGTCTAATGAATGGGCCTGAGATTGGCCCAATGGGCTTATTTTAAGCCCATCATGAGTTAAACATTCTTTTATTTAAAATTTAAACATGTTTTAATAAAAGTAAAGGATTCATAAGCTTTATTAAATTATACTAAGTAATGTTTTCTAAATAATTTACTTGGAATGAAATGATTAGAACATGATATGATTTAAATCTTTAAAGGATTAATTGGGAATATGGGTTACTAACGGGTAATGATTTAGACTAAGTTAGATGAAGTCTTAGAAACACAGTAGTAATCTAGGACACTTAGTTGCACACCGAGACCAAACCCTAGTTACGACAACTACCGTATGTACTTATCGTATTCGAATTCTTTTAAAACAACTCAGGTGCTAAAGATACATAGGCAACAATCAAAGAGCGCGCATATCTTTTGTGGTAATTCATTTCAAGAGCAGCACAGGTGAGTTCATTGCCCCTTTTCTAAACATTTTTGTTTTAAAACGCGGGGCTGAGAAGCATGCGTAAACTGTTTTTATTTAAACTGTTTACTTAAATGCTTTTACTTATTATATGTTTTACATATATATGTTTTGTTGATACTCCTAGACTCCTGTCTAGGAAATTATTAAACAAGATCAAGTTATCAATTAAATTTAAGTACTCTTATGAGTAATACCTTAAATTTGAATTCTAAATCAACCCTTAGTCCATCAAGTTCAACTTCAAGAATCTAAACTCAAAGTGAAATCAAAAGAACAAAATCAAAAGATCATATTCAAGGGAATCATAACTCAGTGTGTGATCTGAGACCCAAGAATCATAATCAAATCAATTATCATTGGAAATCATGGGAACTCAAAGAATCAAGAATCAAGAGATTCAGGAGATCAGAAATCATAAATGTGTGTGAATCATTGTAATAATGAAATCATTATGATCTAATGAACTCATTAATACTCACGTCAAGGTGGATGTCAGTTGTATATGGAATCAAGACCACGTGTAACACACATATAAAGTCCCTTCAGGTATAGAAGACTCTTGTAGTCAGGCTATACGGGCAACAACGTGAACAATCATTGAAATCAATATCAAAGTCTAGAGAATCAAGAGATCAAGAAACAAAGGATATCCTTAAAGTCCCCGCATGTACAGAAGACCTTTGGGTCAAGCTGTAAGGGCAAAACATTAAAGTCCCCGCATGTACAGAAGATCTTTGGGTCAAGCTGTAAGGGCAAATCATTAAAATCCCGTCACGCCCAGGTATACTCCTTGTGAGTTATGCCTGGTATGGGTCACGTGTGAGAGGTTACAACTTGGACAACCACCAACAACTAAGTCTAACTGATTGAGTAAAATCATACCCAATCATCATGTCTTAGTTGTATTTAAATGTTTTATTTAATTATTTAATTAAATATTTGACATTTTACTATTATCACTGACTTTTGGAAAATCTTTTGTCTATGATCAAAATCAAGAGAATCAAAGGTAAATCAAGTTTTGGAGATCAAAATCTATTTCAGAGGTGTTAGGTAAAAATGCTTAATTATCATTAATATCAATGTCCTATGCGGATTAGTATGTGGTGGGATGGCGTCTGGGCGGGGTTGTAGCCTTGACCCAGGGGTATGCCCTATACATAAGCATACCGATCTGGATGATACAGTTGATGTTAATGAGGTTAGGGTCTTTACCGAAGGAGGTTATCAAATCATTTTCAAATCATAAAACTATATGAACTCACCAACCATGTGTTGACTTGATTTTGCATGACTTCTCAGGTGACGAACAGGTCAACTAAGGAGTTATTCCTTTTGGACTAGGACTTCAGATAGAAGACTTAGCTTTTTGGACCTGCATATATTTTGAAGACATCATTACACAAATTGTTTTGTATATCTTGAGTAAATACAAGATAGAAATATATGATGTTTATGGTAGATTTACATTGTTAAATTATAAACAATACTGATGTAATTTAACTTTGTAATTCTATTATATTTAGCATTTTTCATTAGTATCATGTGCAATGTAAACAATCTGATCATCACGATTATCACTCACGATATCGCGCCCCGGGAACTTTCCGCCCGACGGGACAACCGATCCTATCCCGCCGGCTCGGGGTGTGACAGATTGGTATCAGAGCCATGGTTATAGAGAAATATAGGTCATTTGTTTAAACGGTTTGGCCTAGACTATAACCTAGGGACCCTGCATGTAGAGAACTTAGGATTTAAGACCTATTGCATTGCGTCTTCTGCATTCGATCATTGCACTAACCAATACTCGTTTGGTTATGATCAGAATGCCGCCGCGAAGACAACCTCCTCTGTTGACATCAACACAAGACCAAGCTCCACACTCCTCGACGCCATCACCAAACGACTCACCACCGCCACCTCCTCCACCGCCTCCACCTCCTCCTCCACTGATCACCGAGGCATCAGGTTCAGGAACAACACCTATACTGGATCCTACTACTATAGCGTTGGTGACTCTACTGAGCAGTCAGATGACCAGCCAAATGAAGGAAGCGATACCGGAGATGTTCAACCTTCTCCGTAATGAGATGAACAACACTGGCAACTCATCTGGAGAAGCCAGTGGGAATACTGGTGGTACCTCACACTACTCCTACAAGTCATTCGTAGGATGTAAGCCGCCTAGCTTTAGCGGATCTGAAGGAGCCGTTGGATTAATCCAATGGATTGAAAAGATTGAAGCTACTCTGGACCTCTGCAGCTGTCCAGAGCACCATAAAGTCCGCTACTCTGCTGGAACATTCAACAAGCGGGCTCTGACCTGGTGGAATGGTCAGATCAACTCCCGAGGAAGAGAAGAAGCCATGGCCATGCCATGGGAGGATTTCAAGACACTGCTACGAACAGAGTTCTGCCCCAAGAATGAGTTGCAGAAACTGGAGGTTGAATTATCCAACCATGTGATGAAAGGGGCAGATCATATGGGGTATACTACTCGTTACCACGAGTTAGTTGCTTTGGTGCCTGACATGGTACCTACTTTGGAGAAGAGGATTGATAGATATGTGGGTGGACTTCCTGCCTGCATTCAGGGAATGGTTATTTCAGCCAACCCTACTACTGTTGAGTCTGCAGTGAGACTGTCTGGAAAACTCACTGATTTGATGGTTGCCTCTGGAGTTCTGAAGAAAGAGGCTGACACCGGGAAGCGCAAGGAAGAGTCTTCAAAGAAACCACAACATCAGCAACACCCAAAGAAGAAGCAGAAATTTATCAAGAATTACACTATGGCTACTCCCCTGAATCAAGTAGCAGCGGCACAACAAAATGTGCCCAAAAGGCAGTATACTGGCCCACATCCTTTGTGTACTAAGTGCCAGTATCATCACAATGCTAACACTCCCTGCAGGCAATGCACGGGATGTGGAAGGAAGGGCCATTGGGTTCAGCAATGCCGGATGACACCTAATCCAGCAGTTAACAATGCTACTCTAGCACTTCCTCCACCAGCTAATCAGAACAATGGTGGATGCTTCAACTGTGGCGAACAAGGCCACTTTGCAAAGAACTGCCCGAAGAAAGCACAACAAGCAGTTCAAGCTCCTCGTGGAAGAGCTTTTGTTATTGGAGCACCAGCTGCACGCCAGGACCCGAATGTGGTCACTGGTACGTTTCTCTTACATGACTTTTATGCATCTGTTCTATTTGACACTGGTGCGGATCAGAGTTTTATCTCTGCCGATTTTGCATGCCAACTAGATTCTATAGAGGAACAGTTAGACTCCCCCTATATTATAGAAGTAGCTAACGGAAAACAGATCACAGTTAGTACAGTTTACAGAAATTGCCCGTTGACACTTAACGGTCATACATTCTCTATCGACTTGATACCGATGGAGTTGGGTAGTTTCGACATCATTGTTGGAATGGATTGGCTTTCCTCTAACCGAGTGGAAGTTGTCTGTTCGGAGAAGCTGCTTCGAGTTCCATTGCCCGATGATCGTGTATTGGAAGTCAGAGGGGACCAAGCAAAACGAAGTGTCAAAATCATTTCTTGCATAAAGGCGCGTAAGTGTTTACAGAAGAAGTGTGTAGCTTTCTTGGCTCATGTAGTGGAAAAAGAGAAAGACAAGAAGAAGATACAAGACGTACCAGTAGTGAAAGAGTATCCAGAAGTATTTCCTGAAGACCTACCAGGTTTGCCACCTGTGCGACCGGTAGAGTTCCGAATCGATTTAGTTCCTGGAGCAACTCCTGTTGCTAAATCTCCTTATCGGTTAGCACCTTCGGAGATGCAGGAATTGTCGAACCAGTTGCAGGAATTATTGGACAAAGGATTCATTAGACCGAGCTACTCGCCTTGGGGAGCTCCGGTCTTATTTGTGAAGAAGAAAGACGGATCGTTCAGAATGTGCATAGATTACACGGAGCTAAACAAACTAACCATCAAGAATCGGTATCCATTGCCGAGGATCGATGATTTGTTTGACCAACTGCAAGGAGCTCAGTACTTCTCGAAGATTGATTTGCGGTCTGGTTATCATCAGCTCAGAGTTCAAGACGAAGATATACCGAAGACGGCTTTCCGAACCAGATACGGGCATTACGAATTTTTAGTGATGCCTTTCGGACTGACAAATGCACCAGCGGTTTTCATGGATCTCATGAACCGAGTGTGCAAGCCGTATTTAGATCAGTTCGTTATCGTCTTCATCGATGACATACTGATTTATTCCAAGAGCAAAGCAGAACATGAACAACATCTCAGGAAAATCTTGGAACTGTTGATGGAACAGAAACTTTATGCCAAGTTCTCTAAGTGTGAATTTTGGTTAAGGGAAGTTCAGTTTCTTGGTCACGTAGTCAACAGTGAGGGAATACACGTAGATCCCGCCAAGATTGAAGCAATAAAGAACTGGGACACTCCGAAGACACCAACGGAGATACGGTCTTTTCTGGGATTGGCAGGTTATTATAGAAGGTTTATCTCAAACTTTTCTAAGATAGCTTTGCCACTCACTAAATTAACTCAGAAAAGTGAACCGTTTGTTTGGGAACAGAAACAAGAAGATGCTTTTCAGACACTGAAGCAGAAGTTATGTAATGCTCCAATTCTATCACTCCCGGAAGGATGTGATGACTTTGTTGTTTATTGTGATGCATCCCATCAGGGACTTGGGTGCGTACTGATGCAACGGGACAAAGTTATCGCTTATGCATCGAGACAGTTAAAAGTTCATGAGAAGAATTACACTACTCATGATCTTGAACTGGGAGCAGTGATTTTTGCACTAAAAATCTGGAGACATTACTTATATGGCACTAAGTGTACCATATTTACTGATCACAAGAGTCTGCAGCACATCTTTGATCAGAAGGAGCTCAACATGCGACAACGCCGTTGGGTTGAACTTCTGAATGATTATGATTGTGTGATCAAGTACCATCCGGGAAAGGCAAACGTTGTAGCTGATGCCTTGAGTCGGAAGGAACGGGTCAAACCCTTACGCGTTAGAGCTATGGGGATGACTGTGCAGACCAGTTTACAAGACAGGATCATTCAAGCTCAACAGGAATCAGTTGATAGAGGAAACTTGAAGAAAGAACTTGATTGCGGAGCAGAGAAACATTTAGAGACAAAGTCGGATGGAATGATCTACTACCAGGATCGTATATGGATTCCGGCAGTAGATGAATTGAGAAGACTTATCTTCGATGAGGCACACAAGACAAAATACTCTGTTCATCCAGGCGCTGATAAAATGTACCAAGACTTGCGTGGATTTTATTGGTGGCCGGGAATGAAGAAAGACATAGCCGAGTATGTCGGTCGATGTCTAACGTGTGCGAAGGTAAAGGCGGAACACCAGAGACCGTCTGGTTTACTGGAACAGCCTGAGATTCCGCTCTGGAAGTGGGAACAAATAGCTATGGATTTCATTACCAAGCTACCCCGCACTTCCAGTGGTCACGATACGATTTGGGTGATCATTGATCGTTTAACAAAATCTGCTCACTTTTTGCCGATGCGTGAGACTTTCACGATGGATAAACTGGCGAAATTGTACATCAATGAGATAGTGGTACGCCATGGTGTGCCATTGTCAATTATTTCTGATAGAGACAGCAGATTTACATCAAGGTTCTGGCAATCACTACAGAAATCTCTAGGAACACAGTTAAATCTGAGTACAGCTTACCATCCACAAACTGACGGCCAAAGCGAACGTACGATTCAGACCCTAGAGGATATGTTAAGGACCTGTATTTTAGATTTCGGTGGGAATTGGGATTCTCATTTGCCACTGATTGAGTTCTCCTACAACAACAGTTACCACAGCAGTATCGGATGTGCACCATTCGAGGCTCTTTATGGTCGGAAATGTAGATCACCGATCTGTTGGACTGAAGTTGGAGATAATCGCATAACTGGGCCAGAGCTTATTCAGGAAACCACTGACAAGATAGCTCAGATTCAGAGAAGGTTGCAAGCTACAAGAAGCAGACAAAAGAGCTACGCTGACAAACGGCGTAAGCCGTTGGAATTCCAAGTGGGAGACCGTGTCATGTTGAAGGTATCCCCGTGGAAAGGCGTTGTACGTTTTGGAACAAAAGGCAAGCTAGCACCACGATACGTAGGACCGTTCGAAATCATCGAACGTATTGGTCCTGTGGCGTATAGACTGAGATTACCAGATGAACTCAGTGGTGTGCATGATGTGTTTCACGTCTCGAATTTAAAGAAATGCCTTGCTGACGAATCACTCGTCATTCCACTCGAAGAGATTCAAGTTGATGATCAGTTACACTTTATTGAGGAACCTTTAGAGATTATGGATCGCAAGGTTAAGCAACTGAGACGAAGCCGTATTCCGATAGTAAAGGTTCGTTGGAATTCAAGACGCGGACCCGAGTTTACTTGGGAACGTGAAGATCACATGAAGTTAAAGTATCCCCAGCTGTTTGAAGAGGAAGCCGTACCCGATAACAATTCTTAAATTTCGGGACGAAATTTCTCTAACAAGGGGAGACTGTAACATCAGTGCCGGAACCGTCACCGGAACAGTGATCGTAACAGTGCGTGAACAGTAATCAGGTACAAATCTTGTGTAATTCAGTGTATTTCATGTTCATATCAAACCTCAGTATCATTTCATGCTAACAAAACAGTGAATTCACAGACATTTCAGAGAAATCAATTCAGAACAATAATTCTTGAGTCAGATAATTATCTGGCAACACAGAATCATCATGTGATTTATTTGTTAGGATTTTATTATGTATAAACGTATGTGAGGCCTTACAGGACAAAACAACACGAATATCGTTAGGTGAATGCTAAACCGACAGATTATTCGTATAGGTGACGATCTGTACGAATAAATCTAAGAGTTTAACGTTCTGAATGATATTCGATAATTAGAAAACAATATCGAAAAGTGTAGTTATCGTCGTATTTGATTCGAACAAATACGCGCGATGACCGCGCGATTCGATTTAAACGTTAAATAAATATTTTTGTAAATTAAATAATTAAAAGATATTTAGTTAATTTATTAGGAATCACAACCTAAAATAAATCTTATGATTCTATTTTAAAACCGAGTCGTTTCGTAACGAAAACGACGCGAAAACGGCGTTTCTACGCGAAACCACGCGGAACCGAACGAACCCGAACGAAACCCGGTATTTCCCCACATTTAATGTGGTCATTAAGACCACAACAACCACCACCAACCAGCCTCTCTCTCTCTAAAATCGGAGCTTTCTCTCTCTAAACCTTTCTTCATCTTCTCTCTTCAAGAACTCACCCTAATCTTCACCATTTCATGTGTTTTTGGTGTCAAAATCACCACCATTACTTGTAGAACCCAAAAGTACAGAGGATCTGAGCTTCCAACCGATAGATTCGAGGTGAGATTCATGTTTTAGTTCGGTTTTGAGGGTTGAAAACCCTAGAATCGGTTCCCTTTAGAAACCGGTTAAAACTATGTCAAACCTTAGGGAAAACACATCAACTACACTTAGAATAGCGTAGGATCAAGCTTTGCTGCAAACTTTGGTCGATTAACTAGAAGGCTCATGTGTTGTCACCATCAGGCCGCACGTCCGAATGGGCCTCAACAGATGGTCGAATGGCCATTGGCCGAATAGCTCTTGGCCGAAGCAGCCCATTCGCCAGCCTGCTTCATTCGATCAGGCCATCATTCGACACCCCTTCGGCAGGCATCATTCGTCCATTTCTCTTTCGCCGAATGACCAGCACTCATACGATCGGAATATCTCATTCGGACTAGCCCATTCGAACCTAACCTATTCGCCGAATCAAGCTTTCATTCGACCATCACCTATTCGACCATCACTCATTCGATCATCACCCATTCGATCGACTTAACCCTATTCGGCAGCTTCATTCGACTAACTCTTATTCGACCAAGCATACATTCGACCCAAGCCATTCGCTCAAACATCTCTTTCGGCCAATCCACATACCCATTCGAATGAGATGACCTTTAGGCCTAACACATGAACATGGATACATGCGATGTGTGTGTGGGTGTGTAACATCACTGTACTTTCAGTTGTCCGTACGTCCGTACATCCGTACGATTGTACTGTTACGACTGGAGATTTATTTATTATGAATGATTATGAAATTATTGATTGGCATTACTGATATTATCACTGTTACTGGTATACATGATTATAATTTATTATACGCGTAAACCACGGGAAGTTTAGTTGTAATTCAACTAAACAGACCCGTAGTGTTTATCGCGGTTACTTATCACTGATAATGATGGATTATGGGTTTGAGAACGGTTTTGGGATGGAACTGGGAGTTTGTTATGGTCTGGTTGCTAAACGTAGTCAAGGACACATGGTCATGGTTTATCGAAATAGCGGTGGGACGGTGTAGGGGAGGTTGCGATCTACCTCTGCATATGCCCTATACATATGCATATTTCGGTCTATCATGGATGTGTCAGTGACTAGGGTTTAGTGGGTTTTGGTTTGGGAAAATGATAACGGTAAAGTTAATAAATAATGAGAATTGATTACGCGATGGTGAGGTTACGGGCATTATCTAAGCGCGAATATTAATTCAGAAATAATAACTTAATAAATGTATTCGCGTGGGTGACGATTCACACGAATATAATTATTAAGAATAATATACTGAAACGATATTCCATAAATCATAAATCAAATCGAAATACGGTACGAGCATCGGATTCGCAAAGGTGACGATCTTTACGAATACGTACGCGAGTAACGCATTTCGACGAGATATTTAAATATTATCAAACGTTATTAATCTAATAAATCTTAAAAATATTTATTAGGAATCACAACCTAAATTAAATTGGAATAATTTAATTTATTAAATAATTATTTAACGATAATGAAACGAAATCGATTTGCGAAACAATTTATTTAAACTTATTCTATTTAAACGATTTAAATTGAAAAGTTATTTATTTAAAACGAAAATTTCATAATTAAATGTTTTGAGGTTAAAAATGTTTCATGATGAAAACCGAGTACCTTAATTATTTTGGTTATCGCGATAAAAACGAGATCGGGCAGTGGGGTACTACACGCGATAAAAGGAAGACTTCTCTTCCTTTTTCTCTCATTATCTCTACACACTCTCTCTCTCTATTTTCACCTAAAAACACACACATAATCTTCTCTCTACGATTACGAGTTCGATTCTTGACGGATCTTCGAGATCTCGGAGCCCACGCGTTCGTGACATCGAGAGGAACACGAAGATACCAAGAGAGTCATCATTTACTCACGATTGAAGGTAAAAGATCCATTTTGTTTTCGGTTTTGGGGGAAGAAAACCCTATTTGGTTGTGAAAACTTGCTTAAACCGAGATTATAGGTTGGTATGGTGTAGATCGAAATGTTGTCAAACCTTGGTTAGTTATTGATGACCTTAACACTGCAAAAGTTCGAGGATGTAGGTGATGATGGGCTGGGTTGCGACGCAGCTGAGTGCCGAACCCTTTCGGTTCTGGCCGAACCTGTGTGGCGGCTGTGAGGGTGGCATTGCAAAGCCCTAAAGGCCGAACCCCCCTTCACCGAACCCCGTCTAACGAACCTTAGAGGGTTAGTTCAACGAACCCTCGTCACCCAGCGAACCCTAGCTGGAGCCGGCGAACTCACTGGCTGCGAACCTAGGCTGGCCGAACCCTGGCCAGCCGAAGCTTGCCATTGTCGAACCTCTGTCACAGCAGCCGAACCATGCATGGGTCACGAACCCTCTTAGACGAAGCTTTAGTGGCCGAACCATGCATGCACACCACAGCGAACCCTACTCCCTTAGCCACGAACCCTCCTTGCTTCTTTACTGAATCCATTAGTCGGCGAACCTTCAGTTCATCTTTGGGCCGAACCCTAAACCCATTGAGTCGAACTTATTGCAGTTGGGCTAGAGGGTTCGCTGCCCTTGGGGGATACCGAACCAAAAATCCAATGTGGGGATCGGTTAAGGGTAATAAGGGAACATAATCATAAACATATATATTCATATATATGAATACTCATGCATGCATGCAATAAAATTCTAGTTGCCACCTTTAATTTAATAAAAGTAAATTATAAATTTAGAAATTTCATACCTTGAATATAATTGATGAACAAGTTAATTTGGTTCTTAAATCTAAATTAAATATTGTTAACTTGGATATCATGATGATTAGAATTATCTAAAGCATGCATGCGAGTACACATACACATATATATATACATTTGTATATGAATGTGTGTGGGTAACATAAGGGTTTATCATGGAATTATCTTCATTAGGTAATTAAGCTATCATGTATGAATCCATAATCAATAATGAAATCATGTGTTACCAACTTAACTTTGATAATAGAAACTAAGTTAAGGAGGCATTAGAAATTTTAAGAAAACACTTAAGATCGCCTAATTAAATGATGACACGTATACTTATAAACATGAAACACAATAATCACAGATTGTTGAGTGACTTGAGTTACGCACGCGAGCGCGCATTATTAGAGAACACTGATTCTAAGGACTTCAGGTGAGTTCTCATAACCTCCCTTTCTTTAAACTGTTTTTGGTTTTAAAACCCGGAGGTGAAACATGTATACCAAATTAAATATTATTTTGATAACACAAGGTTAATACCTGTTTATCAATATGATATTCACATTTGAAATTATCATTATTATGGGATTACCTCTTATTATCTTATATCCATGTAAACATTGTTATTGATCTAGGTCAATAACAAAGTTTACAAGTATTGTCACAAATCCCGAGAATCTTCACTCTTAACTTCGGTTAATTGCTTTGATATCGTGTATTGTCACGTGGATGGTTTCCACATCTGTGAAGCATTGCCTTTGACTTCGGTTATTTGCTTTGGCTTCATGTATTGTCACGTGGTTAGCGACCACTCCATGAATCATGTATTTAACTTATGTTAATTACAAGATGATCATGTATAGTCACGAACATTGATTGAGAATATGATTGATTGAGTTTGGTTGATTTGTTGTGGATTGATTGCCTATATTTGAATATGATTATTTGTGATTGGCTATGATTGATTTGGTTATGTGGTTATGTGATTGTGTATGTGTTTGGTTGTTGAGTTGATGGATGTGTGTTGGATTATCTCATACAGGTATTCATATGGATTTTCTCGAGAAGATCATAAGTTTTATACTCGTTTTAAAACAAAGCATTTTATAAAACCCTTTTAAGTATAAACTTTCAAACTCATTTTTACTAAAACATTTTTAAATATAAAAACTTATGATTACTCACCAACTACTTTTGTAGTTGACACTTGATTTCTTACATGTTTCAGGTGATGGAGACAAGTAGGATGAAGAGGATGATCTCTTCTATTTTGGACATCATCATCATATAGGATTCTTGGACTTAGTTAATTAACTAAATTTCTGGCGATTAGAGTTTAGTTACTTTAACTAAATCTTTTGTGTATTTGATGTATTTGATTCATGATGAACATGATTTTTGTGTAATTATTGTGGTTGATTAAATGATATATGATGACATGATTTAGATGCCCATGAGCTTGTGAACAATCTACACATCCCTCGTGGCATCCCGATGATTCCGCCGTCGGTCGGGGTGTTACAGATTGGTATCAGAGCCTGGGTTATAGGGAATTAGGTTACTAGAAATGGTTGACCTAGTCTATAACCATAGGATACCCTAGTATGAATTAATTTCATACACTAGTTAGTATATTCAGGATTTCATGCTTATGTGTTTATTACATGTTAACTGAACTCCTGTTATACATTTGATTATATATGCTGTTACTAATTAATTGCTTACTTGTGCCCTAATGACCCGGTAAGGACATACTCGTGGTGTATTGTAAAGGTGGTGGGACGGTGGTTTGGGCGGTTGCGACCTACCCTTATCATATGCCCTATACATATACCATTTACAATACATCGGGTGGATGTCAGTATTGAGGAATAAGGGAACTACCCGTTTGGGACACTTATCTGTTTAGGAACTTAACTGCTTAGAAATTTATTTGCTTTAGGAATTATCTGTTAGATCTTGTGATCACCAGACAAGGACACACTCGTGGTATACTACAAAGGTGGTGGGACGGTGTAAGGGAGGTTGCGACCTACTCTTGCATATGCCCTATACATATACCATTTGAAGTATATCGGGGGTCTGTCAGTGTCAGGAACTTAGGATACTATTAGGACCCTACTAGGAGGGTTTGAGAGGATATGATTGTGGACTGTTGATGATATGTTTGATGGATTGACTGGGATTGACTCATGGATGATTATACTTGATAAATATTTATAAACTCACTTATGAAACACACAGATTGGACACGTAGGGTGCATAGGATCAACGAACAATACGAATACTTAGTGATAAATTGAGGATTTGGATGATGATATAGACACCTGATGATAATATAAACGCATAGTGATGATACTAACACTTAGTGGTGGTATGGACACTTGATTAGAATAAAACTATAGGGAGGATATAAACACTTAGTGACAGTAAGAACACTTTGTGATGATATGAACCCTTAATGATGATTATTGACATTGGAATTAATATGGATTTTAGTGAACTTAGACAATTGGGGGAAATTTAATGTCAGGTGAACTTAGACATTAGGTGAACTTAGAAATAGGCAAGCCTACATGTCAGGTGAACTTAGACATTAGGCAAACCTAATTGTCCAAGGGAACTAAAGATCACTTCGCTCAAAATTATCCTACCAAGGATAAGGTTTGTGAAGTGAGATTTATGGTGAACTGCATGACACACTCTACACACTAACAAGGGCATAATCGTGGTGCAATGGAACGGTGGTGGGACGGTGTAGGGGAGATTGCGATCTACCTCTGCATATGCCCTATATATAAGCTTGTTGCATTGCATTGGGAGGTTGTCAGTGTTAGTATAGAGTGAGGAATGTATAGGACCTAGGAATAGTTAGCTAACACTAGTTATGACCAACTAGGACACTTAGAATAACACTAGGCAAATTTATAGACATTATGAGTTTAATTAACAGATAGGAAATAAATATAGTTCCTATATGTAATCCTAACTGTTTAAAATAAACTCAATTGACCATTGGTGTATGACTTACGTTGTAAACGGTAGTAACATGTTTCTAATTTCTCAGAAACATGCCGCCTCGCCGTCACAACGAAGATGACTCGAACAATGGGGAAGCTAACAACAGTAATGCCAACTCAGGCATACAAGAGTTAGCCACACTTATTTCTGGATTGGTGAGCCAACTGACTCAGGCTAACCAGAATGCTAACCAGAACAGAGGTGGTGCAAACCAGACAAATTGCACATTCAAACACTTCAATTCCTGTAATCCTCTGAAATTCACGGGTGCTGAATCAGCCACTGGTCTGCTGCAGTGGTTCGAGAGTATGGAGAACACCTTCATCAACAGCGAATGTCCCGAGAATCTGAAAGTTCGCTATGCCACCAGTGTTTTCCAAAAGAGAGCACTGACTTGGTGGAATGGGGAAAAGCGAACTAGGGGAGTGGATGCTGCCTTAGCACTGACATGGACAGAGGTCAAGACTCTGATGACCACTGAGTTCTGTCCTAGAAGCGAGATGAGGAAACTGGAGGCTGAGTTCTGGGAACTCAAGCAGGATAGCGGAGAGAATGTCATCTACAATACTCAGTTTCATGAGTATAGCTTGCTGGTACCTCACTTGGTGACACCCTTGGAAAGGGCGATTGAGAAGTATATCGGCGGGCTGCCGGTGCAGATTCAGGATACAGTCTATGGGAGCAATCCCAAAACACTTGAAGCTGCAATCCGGTTATCTGCAACTCTTACTGACAATCACGTGAAGAATGGAACTCTTACTCGAAAGGGATATAAGAAGACTGACACCAAGACTGCTGCAAAGGAAGTCAAAACTGAAGTCAAGTCTGAAGCTGCTAGCTCGTCCAAAAGCAGCAACAAGAAGAGAAAGAATAGGAATTTCATGGTAACAGTACCTGCTGCGAAGTTTGCGCAGCAATCATCAAACAATTCTGCTGCAAGAAGTTACACTGGGAACACTCCCCAATGTAACACTTGCAGATATCATCATGCCCCTAACTTGCCGTGTCGCGTTTGCAACAACTGTGGCAAGTTCGGGCACTATGCAAACGTTTGTCGGAGTGCACCGCAAGCACAAAGGATACAACAAGCACCGCTTGCACTACCAGCTCCTCAAACTCAACCTATTCCGGCTGTACCCATTCGCCAGGTACCTCAAGCACAGGCAAGAGCCTGTTATGAATGTGGTGAAGTGGGTCACTTCAGAAATCAATGCCCAAAGTTGACTGGAAATAATCAGAGGGTGGCAAGAGGCCGGGCTTTTCAACTGAATGCCCCAGCTGCTCAAGCCAACCAGGATGTGGTCAACGGTACATTTCTAATCAACAACTCTTATGCATCTGTCTTATTTGATTCTGGTGCCGATAGGAGTTTCGTTTCATATGATTTTGAATGCTTGCTTGGTAGAACACGTACATATTTAGATAAACCGTTTAACGTGGAAGTGGCTGACGGAAACACTATTGATATTGACACTATTATCATTGGATGTACTGTGAACTTAAATGATCACGTTTTCCCGATTGATCTTATACCTATGCATCTTGGTAGCTTTGATGTTATCATTGGCATGGATTGGTTAGCCACCCACAAAGCGGAGATTGTATGCCATGAAAAGTATATTCGTATTCCCTTACCTTCGGGTGAAACTTTGAGAATATTTGGAGAAACTGTTAGTAAAGGTCTTAAGCTTATGTCATGCACTAAAGCACACAAGTACCTTAGGAAGAAATGTATAGCATTTTTAGCTCATATTGTGGAGAAAAAGGATAAAGGAAAGAGAGTTGAAGATGTTCCTGTGATCAGAGACTTTCCAGAGGTATTTCCAGATGATTTGCCGGGTCTTCCACCAGAACGTCAAGTTGAGTTCCGGATCGACTTAGTACCTGGTGCGAACCCAGTCGCCAAAGCTCCCTACAGACTTGCGCCTTCGGAGTTGCAAGAATTGGCGAGCCAGCTGCAAGAACTTACCGATAAAGGATTTATTCGCCCGAGCCATTCGCCATGGGGTGCACCGGTCCTGTTCGTCAAGAAAAAGGACGGGTCATTCCGAATGTGCATCGATTACCGCGAATTGAACAAACTCACAATTAAGAATCGATATCCACTGCCGCGCATCGATGATCTCTTCGATCAGCTTCAAGGCTCGGCATGGTTTTCAAAAATCGATCTTAGGTCTGGGTATCATCAGCTTCGCGTACATGATGATGATATTCCCAAGACTGCTTTCAGAACGAGATATGGCCATTATGAATTTTTGGTAATGCCTTTCGGCCTTACCAATGCACCTGCGGTTTTCATGGACCTCATGAACCGTGTTTGCAGGCCATACTTGGATAAATTTGTGATTGTATTCATTGATGATATTCTGATATACTCAAAGACTAAGGAAGAACACGAGAAACACCTTAAGTTGGTTTTGGAGATCCTAAGAGAGGAGCGGCTGTATGCCAAATTCTCTAAATGTGAATTTTGGCTTAAAGAAGTTCAATTCTTGGGACACATAGTCAACGAATACGGTGTTCACGTGGATCCTGCAAAGATTGATGCTGTGAAGAATTGGAGTACACCGAAGACACCGACGGAGATTCGATCGTTCCTTGGACTTGCCGGTTACTATCGGCGGTTCATATCGAACTTCTCCAGAATTGCTGTCCCTCTCACTACTTTGACTCAGAAAAATAGGCCATACGAGTGGGGACCAAAGCAAGAAGAGGCATTTCAGACTCTGAAGCAGAAACTTTGTGATGCTCCTGTCTTGACACTGCCTGATGGAAATGATGATTTTGTAGTCTATTGTGATGCATCCAACTTAGGTCTCGGTTGTGTTCTCATGCAACGGGGAAAGGTTGTGGCTTATGCATCAAGACAATTGAAGATTCACGAAAAGAACTACACCACACACGACTTGGAACTTGGTGCAGTCGTGTTTGCCTTGAAGATATGGAGACACTATCTTTATGGCACTAAGTGTGTAGTGTTCACTGATCATAAAAGCTTGCAACATATTCTCAATCAGAAAGAACTCAATATGAGACAACGAAGATGGGTTGAACTGTTGAATGATTATGACTGCGAAATTCGCTACCATCCTGGTAAAGCGAATGTAGTAGCAGATGCGCTTAGTCGCAAAAGTCAAGTTCAGATTCATAGTGTCCGAGTGCACACTAACCTCCGTAATGATGTTCTCACAGCCCAACAACACTCATTAGCTCAAGATAACTTGAAAAATGAGATGTCTTGCGGGGCTGAAATCTTATTGGAAACTAAGGATGACGGTTTGATGTATTACTTGAATCGGTTGTGGATACCGAACAGGGGTGATCTTAGGATGCTGATTATGGATGAAGCTCATAAGTCTCGTTATTCAATCCATCCAGGTGCTGATAAGATGTATCAAGACCTTAGGGGCTTGTACTGGTGGCCTGGAATGAAGAAGGACATTGCCGAGTATGTGTCTAAGTGCCTTAACTGTGCTAAAGTCAAGGCAGAACACCAGCGACCTTCGGGATTGTTATTACAACCAGAGATACCGATGTGGAAGTGGGAGAATATTTCCATGGATTTCATTACTAAACTCCCACGGACCGCGAACGGTAAAGATAGTATATGGGTTATTGTTGATAGATTGACTAAGTCGGCTCATTTCTTACCGATACGCGAAACTTACCCTGTGCGGAAGTTGGCTCGTATTTACATTGATGAGATAGTTAGCCGACATGGTATTCCCTTAAGCATAATATCGGACCGTGATGCTCGTTTCACGGCGCGATTTTGGGAATCACTACATGAAGCTTTTGGAACAAGACTGGATCTTAGCACTGCTTATCATCCTCAAACGGATGGTCAAACGGAGCGAACGATTCAGACATTGGAAGACATGTTGAGAGCTTGTGTCATCGATTTCGGTGGCAATTGGGATAGCCATCTACCATTGGTTGAGTTCTCGTATAACAACAGTTATCACGCGAGCATTGGTATGGCACCGTTTGAAGCTCTTTATGGCAGGAAATGTCGGTCACCTATTTGTTGGACCGAAGTCGGCGATTCGCAGATTACTGGTCCTGAGATTATTCAGGAAACGACTGACAAGATCCGCCAGATCCGTGACAATCTGTTAGCTGCTCGCAGTCGACAGAAGAGCTACGCGGATAAAAGAAGAAAACCTTTAGAGTTTGATGTGGGAGATATGGTATTACTCAGAGTGTCGCCTTGGAAAGGCGTTGTGCGATTCGGGAAGAAAGGAAAGCTTGCTCCGCGATATGTAGGCCCTTTTAAGATCCTCGAACGGATTGGGAAGGTTGCTTACAAGTTAGAACTTCCTGATGAACTTAGTAACGTGCATCCGACATTTCACGTGTCCAATCTAAGAAAGTGCTTAGCTGATCAAGATCTTCAGGTACCACTCGATGACATCCGCATCGATGATACCATGCACTTTGTTGAAAAACCAGTGGAGATAATGGATCGTGAGGTTAAACAACTCAAACGCAGTAGAATTCCAATTGTCAAAGTACGTTGGGAATCGAAGCGGGGTCCAGAATTCACATGGGAGCGGGAAGATCAGATGAAGCTTAAGTACCCACATTTATTTACTACGGTCACTCCAAGTTGAATTTCGGGACGAAATTCCTTTAACTAGGGGAGACTGTAACATCACTGTACTTTCAGTTGTCCGTACGTCCGTACATCCGTACGATTGTACTGTTACGACTGGAGATTTATTTATTATGAATGATTATGAAATTATTGATTGGCATTACTGATATTATCACTGTTACTGGTATACATGATTATAATTTATTATACGCGTAAACCACGGGAAGTTTAGTTGTAATTCAACTAAACAGACCCGTAGTGTTTATCGCGGTTACTTATCACTGATAATGATGGATTATGGGTTTGAGAACGGTTTTGGGATGGAACTGGGAGTTTGTTATGGTCTGGTTGCTAAACGTAGTCAAGGACACATGGTCATGGTTTATCGAAATAGCGGTGGGACGGTGTAGGGGAGGTTGCGATCTACCTCTGCATATGCCCTATACATATGCATATTTCGGTCTATCATGGATGTGTCAGTGACTAGGGTTTAGTGGGTTTTGGTTTGGGAAAATGATAACGGTAAAGTTAATAAATAATGAGAATTGATTACGCGATGGTGAGGTTACGGGCATTATCTAAGCGCGAATATTAATTCAGAAATAATAACTTAATAAATGTATTCGCGTGGGTGACGATTCACACGAATATAATTATTAAGAATAATATACTGAAACGATATTCCATAAATCATAAATCAAATCGAAATACGGTACGAGCATCGGATTCGCAAAGGTGACGATCTTTACGAATACGTACGCGAGTAACGCATTTCGACGAGATATTTAAATATTATCAAACGTTATTAATCTAATAAATCTTAAAAATATTTATTAGGAATCACAACCTAAATTAAATTGGAATAATTTAATTTATTAAATAATTATTTAACGATAATGAAACGAAATCGATTTGCGAAACAATTTATTTAAACTTATTCTATTTAAACGATTTAAATTGAAAAGTTATTTATTTAAAACGAAAATTTCATAATTAAATGTTTTGAGGTTAAAAATGTTTCATGATGAAAACCGAGTACCTTAATTATTTTGGTTATCGCGATAAAAACGAGATCGGGCAGTGGGGTACTACACGCGATAAAAGGAAGACTTCTCTTCCTTTTTCTCTCATTATCTCTACACACTCTCTCTCTCTATTTTCACCTAAAAACACACACATAATCTTCTCTCTACGATTACGAGTTCGATTCTTGACGGATCTTCGAGATCTCGGAGCCCACGCGTTCGTGACATCGAGAGGAACACGAAGATACCAAGAGAGTCATCATTTACTCACGATTGAAGGTAAAAGATCCATTTTGTTTTCGGTTTTGGGGGAAGAAAACCCTATTTGGTTGTGAAAACTTGCTTAAACCGAGATTATAGGTTGGTATGGTGTAGATCGAAATGTTGTCAAACCTTGGTTAGTTATTGATGACCTTAACACTGCAAAAGTTCGAGGATGTAGGTGATGATGGGCTGGGTTGCGACGCAGCTGAGTGCCGAACCCTTTCGGTTCTGGCCGAACCTGTGTGGCGGCTGTGAGGGTGGCATTGCAAAGCCCTAAAGGCCGAACCCCCCTTCACCGAACCCCGTCTAACGAACCTTAGAGGGTTAGTTCAACGAACCCTCGTCACCCAGCGAACCCTAGCTGGAGCCGGCGAACTCACTGGCTGCGAACCTAGGCTGGCCGAACCCTGGCCAGCCGAAGCTTGCCATTGTCGAACCTCTGTCACAGCAGCCGAACCATGCATGGGTCACGAACCCTCTTAGACGAAGCTTTAGTGGCCGAACCATGCATGCACACCACAGCGAACCCTACTCCCTTAGCCACGAACCCTCCTTGCTTCTTTACTGAATCCATTAGTCGGCGAACCTTCAGTTCATCTTTGGGCCGAACCCTAAACCCATTGAGTCGAACTTATTGCAGTTGGGCTAGAGGGTTCGCTGCCCTTGGGGGATACCGAACCAAAAATCCAATGTGGGGATCGGTTAAGGGTAATAAGGGAACATAATCATAAACATATATATTCATATATATGAATACTCATGCATGCATGCAATAAAATTCTAGTTGCCACCTTTAATTTAATAAAAGTAAATTATAAATTTAGAAATTTCATACCTTGAATATAATTGATGAACAAGTTAATTTGGTTCTTAAATCTAAATTAAATATTGTTAACTTGGATATCATGATGATTAGAATTATCTAAAGCATGCATGCGAGTACACATACACATATATATATACATTTGTATATGAATGTGTGTGGGTAACATAAGGGTTTATCATGGAATTATCTTCATTAGGTAATTAAGCTATCATGTATGAATCCATAATCAATAATGAAATCATGTGTTACCAACTTAACTTTGATAATAGAAACTAAGTTAAGGAGGCATTAGAAATTTTAAGAAAACACTTAAGATCGCCTAATTAAATGATGACACGTATACTTATAAACATGAAACACAATAATCACAGATTGTTGAGTGACTTGAGTTACGCACGCGAGCGCGCATTATTAGAGAACACTGATTCTAAGGACTTCAGGTGAGTTCTCATAACCTCCCTTTCTTTAAACTGTTTTTGGTTTTAAAACCCGGAGGTGAAACATGTATACCAAATTAAATATTATTTTGATAACACAAGGTTAATACCTGTTTATCAATATGATATTCACATTTGAAATTATCATTATTATGGGATTACCTCTTATTATCTTATATCCATGTAAACATTGTTATTGATCTAGGTCAATAACAAAGTTTACAAGTATTGTCACAAATCCCGAGAATCTTCACTCTTAACTTCGGTTAATTGCTTTGATATCGTGTATTGTCACGTGGATGGTTTCCACATCTGTGAAGCATTGCCTTTGACTTCGGTTATTTGCTTTGGCTTCATGTATTGTCACGTGGTTAGCGACCACTCCATGAATCATGTATTTAACTTATGTTAATTACAAGATGATCATGTATAGTCACGAACATTGATTGAGAATATGATTGATTGAGTTTGGTTGATTTGTTGTGGATTGATTGCCTATATTTGAATATGATTATTTGTGATTGGCTATGATTGATTTGGTTATGTGGTTATGTGATTGTGTATGTGTTTGGTTGTTGAGTTGATGGATGTGTGTTGGATTATCTCATACAGGTATTCATATGGATTTTCTCGAGAAGATCATAAGTTTTATACTCGTTTTAAAACAAAGCATTTTATAAAACCCTTTTAAGTATAAACTTTCAAACTCATTTTTACTAAAACATTTTTAAATATAAAAACTTATGATTACTCACCAACTACTTTTGTAGTTGACACTTGATTTCTTACATGTTTCAGGTGATGGAGACAAGTAGGATGAAGAGGATGATCTCTTCTATTTTGGACATCATCATCATATAGGATTCTTGGACTTAGTTAATTAACTAAATTTCTGGCGATTAGAGTTTAGTTACTTTAACTAAATCTTTTGTGTATTTGATGTATTTGATTCATGATGAACATGATTTTTGTGTAATTATTGTGGTTGATTAAATGATATATGATGACATGATTTAGATGCCCATGAGCTTGTGAACAATCTACACATCCCTCGTGGCATCCCGATGATTCCGCCGTCGGTCGGGGTGTTACAGATTGGTATCAGAGCCTGGGTTATAGGGAATTAGGTTACTAGAAATGGTTGACCTAGTCTATAACCATAGGATACCCTAGTATGAATTAATTTCATACACTAGTTAGTATATTCAGGATTTCATGCTTATGTGTTTATTACATGTTAACTGAACTCCTGTTATACATTTGATTATATATGCTGTTACTAATTAATTGCTTACTTGTGCCCTAATGACCCGGTAAGGACATACTCGTGGTGTATTGTAAAGGTGGTGGGACGGTGGTTTGGGCGGTTGCGACCTACCCTTATCATATGCCCTATACATATACCATTTACAATACATCGGGTGGATGTCAGTATTGAGGAATAAGGGAACTACCCGTTTGGGACACTTATCTGTTTAGGAACTTAACTGCTTAGAAATTTATTTGCTTTAGGAATTATCTGTTAGATCTTGTGATCACCAGACAAGGACACACTCGTGGTATACTACAAAGGTGGTGGGACGGTGTAAGGGAGGTTGCGACCTACTCTTGCATATGCCCTATACATATACCATTTGAAGTATATCGGGGGTCTGTCAGTGTCAGGAACTTAGGATACTATTAGGACCCTACTAGGAGGGTTTGAGAGGATATGATTGTGGACTGTTGATGATATGTTTGATGGATTGACTGGGATTGACTCATGGATGATTATACTTGATAAATATTTATAAACTCACTTATGAAACACACAGATTGGACACGTAGGGTGCATAGGATCAACGAACAATACGAATACTTAGTGATAAATTGAGGATTTGGATGATGATATAGACACCTGATGATAATATAAACGCATAGTGATGATACTAACACTTAGTGGTGGTATGGACACTTGATTAGAATAAAACTATAGGGAGGATATAAACACTTAGTGACAGTAAGAACACTTTGTGATGATATGAACCCTTAATGATGATTATTGACATTGGAATTAATATGGATTTTAGTGAACTTAGACAATTGGGGGAAATTTAATGTCAGGTGAACTTAGACATTAGGTGAACTTAGAAATAGGCAAGCCTACATGTCAGGTGAACTTAGACATTAGGCAAACCTAATTGTCCAAGGGAACTAAAGATCACTTCGCTCAAAATTATCCTACCAAGGATAAGGTTTGTGAAGTGAGATTTATGGTGAACTGCATGACACACTCTACACACTAACAAGGGCATAATCGTGGTGCAATGGAACGGTGGTGGGACGGTGTAGGGGAGATTGCGATCTACCTCTGCATATGCCCTATATATAAGCTTGTTGCATTGCATTGGGAGGTTGTCAGTGTTAGTATAGAGTGAGGAATGTATAGGACCTAGGAATAGTTAGCTAACACTAGTTATGACCAACTAGGACACTTAGAATAACACTAGGCAAATTTATAGACATTATGAGTTTAATTAACAGATAGGAAATAAATATAGTTCCTATATGTAATCCTAACTGTTTAAAATAAACTCAATTGACCATTGGTGTATGACTTACGTTGTAAACGGTAGTAACATGTTTCTAATTTCTCAGAAACATGCCGCCTCGCCGTCACAACGAAGATGACTCGAACAATGGGGAAGCTAACAACAGTAATGCCAACTCAGGCATACAAGAGTTAGCCACACTTATTTCTGGATTGGTGAGCCAACTGACTCAGGCTAACCAGAATGCTAACCAGAACAGAGGTGGTGCAAACCAGACAAATTGCACATTCAAACACTTCAATTCCTGTAATCCTCTGAAATTCACGGGTGCTGAATCAGCCACTGGTCTGCTGCAGTGGTTCGAGAGTATGGAGAACACCTTCATCAACAGCGAATGTCCCGAGAATCTGAAAGTTCGCTATGCCACCAGTGTTTTCCAAAAGAGAGCACTGACTTGGTGGAATGGGGAAAAGCGAACTAGGGGAGTGGATGCTGCCTTAGCACTGACATGGACAGAGGTCAAGACTCTGATGACCACTGAGTTCTGTCCTAGAAGCGAGATGAGGAAACTGGAGGCTGAGTTCTGGGAACTCAAGCAGGATAGCGGAGAGAATGTCATCTACAATACTCAGTTTCATGAGTATAGCTTGCTGGTACCTCACTTGGTGACACCCTTGGAAAGGGCGATTGAGAAGTATATCGGCGGGCTGCCGGTGCAGATTCAGGATACAGTCTATGGGAGCAATCCCAAAACACTTGAAGCTGCAATCCGGTTATCTGCAACTCTTACTGACAATCACGTGAAGAATGGAACTCTTACTCGAAAGGGATATAAGAAGACTGACACCAAGACTGCTGCAAAGGAAGTCAAAACTGAAGTCAAGTCTGAAGCTGCTAGCTCGTCCAAAAGCAGCAACAAGAAGAGAAAGAATAGGAATTTCATGGTAACAGTACCTGCTGCGAAGTTTGCGCAGCAATCATCAAACAATTCTGCTGCAAGAAGTTACACTGGGAACACTCCCCAATGTAACACTTGCAGATATCATCATGCCCCTAACTTGCCGTGTCGCGTTTGCAACAACTGTGGCAAGTTCGGGCACTATGCAAACGTTTGTCGGAGTGCACCGCAAGCACAAAGGATACAACAAGCACCGCTTGCACTACCAGCTCCTCAAACTCAACCTATTCCGGCTGTACCCATTCGCCAGGTACCTCAAGCACAGGCAAGAGCCTGTTATGAATGTGGTGAAGTGGGTCACTTCAGAAATCAATGCCCAAAGTTGACTGGAAATAATCAGAGGGTGGCAAGAGGCCGGGCTTTTCAACTGAATGCCCCAGCTGCTCAAGCCAACCAGGATGTGGTCAACGGTACATTTCTAATCAACAACTCTTATGCATCTGTCTTATTTGATTCTGGTGCCGATAGGAGTTTCGTTTCATATGATTTTGAATGCTTGCTTGGTAGAACACGTACATATTTAGATAAACCGTTTAACGTGGAAGTGGCTGACGGAAACACTATTGATATTGACACTATTATCATTGGATGTACTGTGAACTTAAATGATCACGTTTTCCCGATTGATCTTATACCTATGCATCTTGGTAGCTTTGATGTTATCATTGGCATGGATTGGTTAGCCACCCACAAAGCGGAGATTGTATGCCATGAAAAGTATATTCGTATTCCCTTACCTTCGGGTGAAACTTTGAGAATATTTGGAGAAACTGTTAGTAAAGGTCTTAAGCTTATGTCATGCACTAAAGCACACAAGTACCTTAGGAAGAAATGTATAGCATTTTTAGCTCATATTGTGGAGAAAAAGGATAAAGGAAAGAGAGTTGAAGATGTTCCTGTGATCAGAGACTTTCCAGAGGTATTTCCAGATGATTTGCCGGGTCTTCCACCAGAACGTCAAGTTGAGTTCCGGATCGACTTAGTACCTGGTGCGAACCCAGTCGCCAAAGCTCCCTACAGACTTGCGCCTTCGGAGTTGCAAGAATTGGCGAGCCAGCTGCAAGAACTTACCGATAAAGGATTTATTCGCCCGAGCCATTCGCCATGGGGTGCACCGGTCCTGTTCGTCAAGAAAAAGGACGGGTCATTCCGAATGTGCATCGATTACCGCGAATTGAACAAACTCACAATTAAGAATCGATATCCACTGCCGCGCATCGATGATCTCTTCGATCAGCTTCAAGGCTCGGCATGGTTTTCAAAAATCGATCTTAGGTCTGGGTATCATCAGCTTCGCGTACATGATGATGATATTCCCAAGACTGCTTTCAGAACGAGATATGGCCATTATGAATTTTTGGTAATGCCTTTCGGCCTTACCAATGCACCTGCGGTTTTCATGGACCTCATGAACCGTGTTTGCAGGCCATACTTGGATAAATTTGTGATTGTATTCATTGATGATATTCTGATATACTCAAAGACTAAGGAAGAACACGAGAAACACCTTAAGTTGGTTTTGGAGATCCTAAGAGAGGAGCGGCTGTATGCCAAATTCTCTAAATGTGAATTTTGGCTTAAAGAAGTTCAATTCTTGGGACACATAGTCAACGAATACGGTGTTCACGTGGATCCTGCAAAGATTGATGCTGTGAAGAATTGGAGTACACCGAAGACACCGACGGAGATTCGATCGTTCCTTGGACTTGCCGGTTACTATCGGCGGTTCATATCGAACTTCTCCAGAATTGCTGTCCCTCTCACTACTTTGACTCAGAAAAATAGGCCATACGAGTGGGGACCAAAGCAAGAAGAGGCATTTCAGACTCTGAAGCAGAAACTTTGTGATGCTCCTGTCTTGACACTGCCTGATGGAAATGATGATTTTGTAGTCTATTGTGATGCATCCAACTTAGGTCTCGGTTGTGTTCTCATGCAACGGGGAAAGGTTGTGGCTTATGCATCAAGACAATTGAAGATTCACGAAAAGAACTACACCACACACGACTTGGAACTTGGTGCAGTCGTGTTTGCCTTGAAGATATGGAGACACTATCTTTATGGCACTAAGTGTGTAGTGTTCACTGATCATAAAAGCTTGCAACATATTCTCAATCAGAAAGAACTCAATATGAGACAACGAAGATGGGTTGAACTGTTGAATGATTATGACTGCGAAATTCGCTACCATCCTGGTAAAGCGAATGTAGTAGCAGATGCGCTTAGTCGCAAAAGTCAAGTTCAGATTCATAGTGTCCGAGTGCACACTAACCTCCGTAATGATGTTCTCACAGCCCAACAACACTCATTAGCTCAAGATAACTTGAAAAATGAGATGTCTTGCGGGGCTGAAATCTTATTGGAAACTAAGGATGACGGTTTGATGTATTACTTGAATCGGTTGTGGATACCGAACAGGGGTGATCTTAGGATGCTGATTATGGATGAAGCTCATAAGTCTCGTTATTCAATCCATCCAGGTGCTGATAAGATGTATCAAGACCTTAGGGGCTTGTACTGGTGGCCTGGAATGAAGAAGGACATTGCCGAGTATGTGTCTAAGTGCCTTAACTGTGCTAAAGTCAAGGCAGAACACCAGCGACCTTCGGGATTGTTATTACAACCAGAGATACCGATGTGGAAGTGGGAGAATATTTCCATGGATTTCATTACTAAACTCCCACGGACCGCGAACGGTAAAGATAGTATATGGGTTATTGTTGATAGATTGACTAAGTCGGCTCATTTCTTACCGATACGCGAAACTTACCCTGTGCGGAAGTTGGCTCGTATTTACATTGATGAGATAGTTAGCCGACATGGTATTCCCTTAAGCATAATATCGGACCGTGATGCTCGTTTCACGGCGCGATTTTGGGAATCACTACATGAAGCTTTTGGAACAAGACTGGATCTTAGCACTGCTTATCATCCTCAAACGGATGGTCAAACGGAGCGAACGATTCAGACATTGGAAGACATGTTGAGAGCTTGTGTCATCGATTTCGGTGGCAATTGGGATAGCCATCTACCATTGGTTGAGTTCTCGTATAACAACAGTTATCACGCGAGCATTGGTATGGCACCGTTTGAAGCTCTTTATGGCAGGAAATGTCGGTCACCTATTTGTTGGACCGAAGTCGGCGATTCGCAGATTACTGGTCCTGAGATTATTCAGGAAACGACTGACAAGATCCGCCAGATCCGTGACAATCTGTTAGCTGCTCGCAGTCGACAGAAGAGCTACGCGGATAAAAGAAGAAAACCTTTAGAGTTTGATGTGGGAGATATGGTATTACTCAGAGTGTCGCCTTGGAAAGGCGTTGTGCGATTCGGGAAGAAAGGAAAGCTTGCTCCGCGATATGTAGGCCCTTTTAAGATCCTCGAACGGATTGGGAAGGTTGCTTACAAGTTAGAACTTCCTGATGAACTTAGTAACGTGCATCCGACATTTCACGTGTCCAATCTAAGAAAGTGCTTAGCTGATCAAGATCTTCAGGTACCACTCGATGACATCCGCATCGATGATACCATGCACTTTGTTGAAAAACCAGTGGAGATAATGGATCGTGAGGTTAAACAACTCAAACGCAGTAGAATTCCAATTGTCAAAGTACGTTGGGAATCGAAGCGGGGTCCAGAATTCACATGGGAGCGGGAAGATCAGATGAAGCTTAAGTACCCACATTTATTTACTACGGTCACTCCAAGTTGAATTTCGGGACGAAATTCCTTTAACTAGGGGAGACTGTAACATCACTGTACTTTCAGTTGTCCGTACGTCCGTACATCCGTACGATTGTACTGTTACGACTGGAGATTTATTTATTATGAATGATTATGAAATTATTGATTGGCATTACTGATATTATCACTGTTACTGGTATACATGATTATAATTTATTATACGCGTAAACCACGGGAAGTTTAGTTGTAATTCAACTAAACAGACCCGTAGTGTTTATCGCGGTTACTTATCACTGATAATGATGGATTATGGGTTTGAGAACGGTTTTGGGATGGAACTGGGAGTTTGTTATGGTCTGGTTGCTAAACGTAGTCAAGGACACATGGTCATGGTTTATCGAAATAGCGGTGGGACGGTGTAGGGGAGGTTGCGATCTACCTCTGCATATGCCCTATACATATGCATATTTCGGTCTATCATGGATGTGTCAGTGACTAGGGTTTAGTGGGTTTTGGTTTGGGAAAATGATAACGGTAAAGTTAATAAATAATGAGAATTGATTACGCGATGGTGAGGTTACGGGCATTATCTAAGCGCGAATATTAATTCAGAAATAATAACTTAATAAATGTATTCGCGTGGGTGACGATTCACACGAATATAATTATTAAGAATAATATACTGAAACGATATTCCATAAATCATAAATCAAATCGAAATACGGTACGAGCATCGGATTCGCAAAGGTGACGATCTTTACGAATACGTACGCGAGTAACGCATTTCGACGAGATATTTAAATATTATCAAACGTTATTAATCTAATAAATCTTAAAAATATTTATTAGGAATCACAACCTAAATTAAATTGGAATAATTTAATTTATTAAATAATTATTTAACGATAATGAAACGAAATCGATTTGCGAAACAATTTATTTAAACTTATTCTATTTAAACGATTTAAATTGAAAAGTTATTTATTTAAAACGAAAATTTCATAATTAAATGTTTTGAGGTTAAAAATGTTTCATGATGAAAACCGAGTACCTTAATTATTTTGGTTATCGCGATAAAAACGAGATCGGGCAGTGGGGTACTACACGCGATAAAAGGAAGACTTCTCTTCCTTTTTCTCTCATTATCTCTACACACTCTCTCTCTCTATTTTCACCTAAAAACACACACATAATCTTCTCTCTACGATTACGAGTTCGATTCTTGACGGATCTTCGAGATCTCGGAGCCCACGCGTTCGTGACATCGAGAGGAACACGAAGATACCAAGAGAGTCATCATTTACTCACGATTGAAGGTAAAAGATCCATTTTGTTTTCGGTTTTGGGGGAAGAAAACCCTATTTGGTTGTGAAAACTTGCTTAAACCGAGATTATAGGTTGGTATGGTGTAGATCGAAATGTTGTCAAACCTTGGTTAGTTATTGATGACCTTAACACTGCAAAAGTTCGAGGATGTAGGTGATGATGGGCTGGGCTGGGTTGCGACGCAGCTGAGTGCCGAACCCTTTCGGTTCTGGCCGAACCTGTGTGGCGGCTGTGAGGGTGGCATTGCAAAGCCCTAAAGGCCGAACCCCCCTTCACCGAACCCCGTCTAACGAACCTTAGAGGGTTAGTTCAACGAACCCTCGTCACCCAGCGAACCCTAGCTGGAGCCGGCGAACTCACTGGCTGCGAACCTAGGCTGGCCGAACCCTGGCCAGCCGAAGCTTGCCATTGTCGAACCTCTGTCACAGCAGCCGAACCATGCATGGGTCACGAACCCTCTTAGACGAAGCTTTAGTGGCCGAACCATGCATGCACACCACAGCGAACCCTACTCCCTTAGCCACGAACCCTCCTTGCTTCTTTACTGAATCCATTAGTCGGCGAACCTTCAGTTCATCTTTGGGCCGAACCCTAAACCCATTGAGTCGAACTTATTGCAATTGGGCTAGAGGGTTCGCTGCCCTTGGGGGATACCGAACCAAAAATCCAATGTGGGGATCGGTTAAGGGTAATAAGGGAACATAATCATAAACATATATATTCATATATATGAATACTCATGCATGCATGCAATAAAATTCTAGTTGCCACCTTTAATTTAATAAAAGTAAATTATAAATTTAGAAATTTCATACCTTGAATATAATTGATGAACAAGTTAATTTGGTTCTTAAATCTAAATTAAATATTGTTAACTTGGATATCATGATGATTAGAATTATCTAAAGCATGCATGCGAGTACACATACATATATATATATACATTTGTATATGAATGTGTGTGGGTAACATAAGGGTTTATCATGGAATTATCTTCATTAGGTAATTAAGCTATCATGTATGAATCCATAATCAATAATGAAATCATGTGTTACCAACTTAACTTTGATAATAGAAACTAAGTTAAGGAGGCATTAGAAATTTTAAGAAAACACTTAAGATCGCCTAATTAAATGATGACACGTATACTTATAAACATGAAACACAATAATCACAGATTGTTGAGTGACTTGAGTTACGCACGCGAGCGCGCATTATTAGAGAACACTGATTCTAAGGACTTCAGGTGAGTTCTCATAACCTCCCTTTCTTTAAACTGTTTTTGGTTTTAAAACCCGGAGGTGAAACATGTATACCAAATTAAATATTATTTTGATAACACAAGGTTAATACCTGTTTATCAATATGATATTCACATTTGAAATTATCATTATTATGGGATTACCTCTTATTATCTTATATCCATGTAAACATTGTTATTGATCTAGGTCAATAACAAAGTTTACAAGTATTGTCACAAATCCCGAGAATCTTCACTCTTAACTTCGGTTAATTGCTTTGATATCGTGTATTGTCACGTGGATGGTTTCCACATCTGTGAAGCATTGCCTTTGACTTCGGTTATTTGCTTTGGCTTCATGTATTGTCACGTGGTTAGCGACCACTCCATGAATCATGTATTTAACTTATGTTAATTACAAGATGATCATGTATAGTCACGAACATTGATTGAGAATATGATTGATTGAGTTTGGTTGATTTGTTGTGGATTGATTGCCTATATTTGATTATGATTATTTGTGATTGGCTATGATTGATTTGGTTATGTGGTTATGTGATTGTGTATGTGTTTGGTTGTTGAGTTGATGGATGTGTGTTGGATTATCTCATACAGGTATTCATATGGATTTTCTCGAGAAGATCATAAGTTTTATACTCGTTTTAAAACAAAGCATTTTATAAAACCCTTTTAAGTATAAACTTTCAAACTCATTTTTACTAAAACATTTTTAAATATAAAAACTTATGATTACTCACCAACTACTTTTGTAGTTGACACTTGATTTCTTACATGTTTCAGGTGATGGAGACAAGTAGGATGAAGAGGATGATCTCTTCTATTTTGGACATCATCATCATATAGGATTCTTGGACTTAGTTAATTAACTAAATTTCTGGCGATTAGAGTTTAGTTACTTTAACTAAATCTTTTGTGTATTTGATGTATTTGATTCATGATGAACATGATTTTTGTGTAATTATTGTGGTTGATTAAATGATATATGATGACATGATTTAGATGCCCATGAGCTTGTGAACAATCTACACATCCCTCGTGGCATCCCGATGATTCCGCCGTCGGTCGGGGTGTTACAGGGTGCATGTGGTGTTTTGCGTGGACCCATGCATGGAGAAACATATTAGGGTTTCTATTTCATGCAAACAACTAAAGAGGGATCGTGGAGATTCATTACTCAAGTCTAACACATCGGGCCTTCATTGTAAAGTTATATGGATAAAAACAATAACTTGAGGTTCAAGTGTTTATTCAAATATTAATATTCCAACCCTAGGAGAATCTATAGAAATCTTATAACTAACCTAAACGATGTACATGGATTATCTAGGTATAGTTAATCACCATGACTGATAAAGGATCATTGAACACACGAAGTCTAATGAATGGGCCTGAGATTGGCCCAATGGGCTTATTTTAAGCCCATCATGAGTTAAACATTCTTTTATTTAAAATTTAAACATGTTTTAATAAAAGTAAAGGATTCATAAGCTTTATTAAATTATACTAAGTAATGTTTTCTAAATAATTTACTTGGAATGAAATGATTAGAACATGATATGATTTAAATCTTTAAAGGATTAATTGGGAATATGGGTTACTAACGGGTAATGATTTAGACTAAGTTAGATGAAGTCTTAGAAACACAGTAGTAATCTAGGACACTTAGTTGCACACCGAGACCAAACCCTAGTTACGACAACTACCGTATGTACTTATCGTATTCGAATTCTTTTAAAACAACTCAGGTGCTAAAGATACATAGGCAACAATCAAAGAGCGCGCATATCTTTTGTGGTAATTCATTTCAAGAGCAGCACAGGTGAGTTCATTGCCCCTTTTCTAAACATTTTTGTTTTAAAACGCGGGGCTGAGAAGCATGCGTAAACTGTTTTTATTTAAACTGTTTATTTAAATGCTTTTACTTATTATATGTTTTACATATATATGTTTTGTTGATACTCCTAGACTCCTGTCTAGGAAATTATTAAACAAGATCAAGTTATCAATTAAATTTAAGTACTCTTATGAGTAATACCTTAAATTTGAATTCTAAATCAACCCTTAGTCCATCAAGTTCAACTTCAAGAATCTAAACTCAAAGTGAAATCAAAAGAACAAAATCAAAAGATCATATTCAAGGGAATCATAACTCAGTGTGTGATCTGAGACCCAAGAATCATAATCAAATCAATTATCATTGGAAATCATGGGAACTCAAAGAATCAAGAATCAAGAGATTCAGGAGATCAGAAATCATAAATGTGTGTGAATCATTGTAATAATGAAATCATTATGATCTAATGAACTCATTAATACTCACGTCAAGGTGGATGTCAGTTGTATATGGAATCAAGACCACGTGTAACACACATATAAAGTCCCTTCAGGTATAGAAGACTCTTGTAGTCAGGCTATACGGGCAACAACGTGAACAATCATTGAAATCAATATCAAAGTCTAGAGAATCAAGAGATCAAGAAACAAAGGATATCCTTAAAGTCCCCGCATGTACAGAAGACCTTTGGGTCAAGCTGTAAGGGCAAAACATTAAAGTCCCCGCATGTACAGAAGATCTTTGGGTCAAGCTGTAAGGGCAAATCATTAAAATCCCGTCACGCCCAGGTATACTCCTTGTGAGTTATGCCTGGTATGGGTCACGTGTGAGAGGTTACAACTTGGACAACCACCAACAACTAAGTCTAACTGATTGAGTAAAATCATACCCAATCATCATGTCTTAGTTGTATTTAAATGTTTTATTTAATTATTTAATTAAATATTTGACATTTTACTATTATCACTGACTTTTGGAAAATCTTTTGTCTATGATCAAAATCAAGAGAATCAAAGGTAAATCAAGTTTTGGAGATCAAAATCTATTTCAGAGGTGTTAGGTAAAAATGCTTAATTATCATTAATATCAATGTCCTATGCGGATTAGTATGTGGTGGGATGGCGTCTGGGCGGGGTTGTAGCCTTGACCCAGGGGTATGCCCTATACATAAGCATACCGATCTGGATGATACAGTTGATGTTAATGAGGTTAGGGTCTTTACCGAAGGAGGTTATCAAATCATTTTCAAATCATAAAACTATATGAACTCACCAACCATGTGTTGACTTGATTTTGCATGACTTCTCAGGTGACGAACAGGTCAACTAAGGAGTTATTCCTTTTGGACTAGGACTTCAGATAGAAGACTTAGCTTTTTGGACCTGCATATATTTTGAAGACATCATTACACAAATTGTTTTGTATATCTTGAGTAAATACAAGATAGAAATATATGATGTTTATGGTAGATTTACATTGTTAAATTATAAACAATACTGATGTAATTTAACTTTGTAATTCTATTATATTTAGCATTTTTCATTAGTATCATGTGCAATGTAAACAATCTGATCATCACGATTATCACTCACGATATCGCGCCCCGGGAACTTTCCGCCCGACGGGACAACCGATCCTATCCCGCCGGCTCGGGGTGTGACAAGAACCCTGCTTAATTGTGGTAACCCAAATAACCTTGCAAAAAATGGCTGAATTTTTGATTTTTTTCATGGTCTTTATTATACGTATTTAGGGGTTTCTTTTTTGTGTTTTGGCTAATTCGCAAGGCAAATCGAATTTGCATCGGTGTAAAAGTTTTGCACTTTTCTAAATGTTGCGAAATACACATCGAATTTACACCGATGCAAATTCGATTTGCCTTGCGAATTAGCCAAAACATAAAAAAGAACCCCCCTCTAAATATGTATAATGAAGACCATGAAAAAAAAAATCAAAGATTCGGTCATTTTTTGCAGAGTTATTTGGGTTACCACAATTACAGTGAGTTAACAACGGAACATTCCCCTATATATATATATATATATATATATATATATATATATATAGCAATCTTCTAATAATAACTTATTCTTAAAGCATTAACCTAAATATCTCCGCCAAAATGAAGTCAAATATTGGATTATTTTTTTAAACATCATTGTAACACATTTGGAACACTTTATTCTTTTATAACTTTATGTAAATTTATCACCGTTGAAGACATAACATCGTTGTATGTTTTTGACTTACATCACTATAACTGTTTTAGACGTTAAACATACAACGATTTTACGTCTTAAACGGTGATAAATTTACGCAAACTTATAAAAGAAGAAAATGTTTTAAATGTGTTACAATTTTGTTAAAAAATTCAAGATTTGGCTTCATTTTGACAGAGTTATTTGGGTTAATGCTTTAATAGTTATTTATTATATGATTCTAATCCTATATATAGAGAGAGGAAGATTAATGAGAAGCTCTTTATTTTGGAGAAAAACCAAGAAAACTCATAATAACCAATAAAATTTTTGAAATTTTTTTCATATTTTTTTATTATAAGGTTAGAAATGTAAAAATAAAAAAGAAATTTTCGAAAAATATATGTAGATCACAAAGTTACGTATAAGTAACTAAAAAAGTTTCGTATGCAACTTCTAAAGTTACATATATGTAATCAGTATGTGTAGCATACAAGTTATATATATGTAATAACCTAACACACCTATATTTTTTTCTTTTTTTACATTTTTTATCTTATAATAAAAGAAAATAAAAATGAAAAACAAAATTAATTTGTAATGATTATGATTAATTTCTTAATTTTCTACAAAATGATGGTTTTTTTAAGAACCCTCCCCTATATATATACACACTAGGTTAGTAACCCGTGTAACACACGGGTTTATATAAAGTTATGATGCAATTCACAAAAAAAAATAATAAAAAAAATGATATAATCAAAATCGACATAAAGCATTATGAATTCAATTATTTTACCTATTTTTTTTCATAATCGCTATCATATATCTATAATTTTGCATTACATAATAAAAGAGAATTAATAATCAATGAAGATAAATTCAAGAAAATCAACCGTTATTTTTTAATTATTTCTATATTTACGTATATATCATTGTATTTTTTATATGTATTTAAAATATTGCGAAATTATTGGATAAATTAAAGTACACGAAAATGTTGAAGATCGATTTGAAATTAAAACAACAGAATTTATTCATTTATTAAATAATTTCTCTTATACTTTAAGTAATGAATATTGAAAGAAGATTGATATAATCATATATTTATACAAATTCTTATCCATTTTAATTGTTTTAATCATTTCTATTAATAACTAAATAATCAGTTAAAGTTTTAACACGTTAATTTAAAATATTAATTTATTACAAAATAAATGACACTATTTGAATATTTTTTTACTTTATTAAATTATTAAATAAGAAATAAGTTGATTATATTAAAATTTTAATAAATTTGAAACGTAAAAAACTTATTATGTTTGTTGATTTTTTAAATTGCTAAAATGTATTATACGTAGTTTTTAATATTGAAGATGTTAAAAAATATTTATATGAAAATATAGTATTATATGTACAATTGATATCATATGTAATTTTACAAAGTGCAAGATATTAGTTTCAATATTAAATTTAAATATAATAATTGCCAATATGAGGACATTTTATCAAGAATATATGTCAACAATTTTTTAAATATCATAAAAAACAAAAAACATAACAGTTGGATTTATTAACAAAGTTTGTTTTATATTTTAAATAATATAAATTTGAAAAAAAATTGTTTAATAAAACAATAATAAACTTTCCATCATTTATTTATTTTATTTATTTACTTTAATAAATCAATAATGTGTTATTGTTTAATTTTTAAATTCAACATAATAGTAAATTATGGGATAATTAAGGCTGATAAAATTATGTTTTGTGTTACCGTAAATTATTGAATACAAAATAAGTTGCTTATTATAGTTTTCTAGATTTAAATTTTAAGAACTTTAAAAGCTTTTTAATTTATCGTGCATGTTAATTTTTAAATTGCAAAAATGTTTTATACATAATTTAAATAATACAAAATCTTAAAAAATAATTATATGTGAAGATAACATGATATGTAAACTTAATATTATATGTAATTTTATTAATTGCAAATATGAGGTCATTTTACTAAAAAAATACGTTAATTTTTTAATTATTATAAAAAAACATAAAATAGATGAATTTATTATCAAAGTTTGTTTTATATATTAAATAATAAAAAATTGAAGGAAATTGTTTAATAATAAATTAATACAACTTTGAATAATTTGGTTGTTGTACTTATTTTTTAATGAATCAATACTATGTTATTGTTTAATTTTTAAATTTAAAATAATACTAAATTAGGAGATAATTAATGTTAATAAATTTATGTTTAATTATACTTGAAAATTTCAACTTTTATTGTGATGATGACGTGTTTACAATAGTCCCATGTGACAATAATTTTAGATTGACTTGTGTTATGTAAATGAGGTGTGCATGCTATTAAAAGGACATGTGACATTAAATTTATTCTTTTATTAGTAGTAAAAGATATAGTGAAAACCCGGTCTAAGAGTAATAGCCCTTAAACCATATATGGGACGTTCATTTGAATTTTGAAAATAAATATGTAATATACATTAAATTGAATAAAAAAATTGAAATTTGAATAAAAAAACATGGTTTCATGTGGATCCTATATTTATGCTCAAGATTTCAAATGGACGACCTAGATACAGTTGAATGGTTTTCTCTCAAAGATTGAGTTTTCACATAATACAATCCTTACACACAATTTACGATCTTTGAGTTAGTTGGTGAAAAGAATTCTGCTTATAGGTTACAAGTTTTTAGCTTTGGTTTTAATGACCCTAGAACACGCTACTGTGTTGGAATGCAACTCAAATCATATGGTTAATGAGAAGGGTGTCTTTTTTTTAATGTAATTTTGTATTATAACTTGTTTTTATACTTTCTTTATTCATTTTTTTCATGTAGTTTACAAGATCGTCTCTAAGAGATTAGGTGTCCTATGCGAATACTAAAAATGGGCCCTTATGTGTGTGTGTGTGGTAATTCGTTTCTAACTAAATATGAAGTGAGTTAATTTGTTTTTTTACCTAAATTTTAAATTGTAATGAGTTATTGTGTTAAATGTTTAAGGAACATGTTTTTCTTTTATGTTTATAAAATTCGTAACTGGGTTAAACATATTTAAAAAATCGGAAGGTAAATTATATGTGTTTGTTGTAATATATAGGATTTAGTTCAAATAATAACCATCCTTAATTGCGGTAACCTAATAACTTTGACAAAAAATACTCGAATCTTTTGGGGTTTTTTTTCATGGTCTTTATTATACATATTTAGGTTTTTTTTTGTGTTTTTGCTAATTCACAAGGCAAATCGAACGTGCAATAGTGTAAAAGTTTGGTCGGTTTCTAAATGTTACGAAAATTGCCAAACTTTTACACTAGTGCAAATTCGATTTGCCTTGTAAATTAGCAAAAACACAAAAAAGAAAGCCTACCTAAATATGTATAATAAAGACCATGAAAAAACCCAAAAGATTGGGACATTTTTTATCAAAGTTATTGGGTTACCGCAATTAAGGTGGGTTAACAATGAAACCATCCCATGTATATATATATATATATATATATACAAATTTTTTACAAAAATTAGAGCCTCCTAAAAATAGGAGCCATGTGTTGTCCCCTGTGGTTTACATAAGAGAACTCGAATATACTTTCAATTAATATTACAGTTTACGATTATGGGAATTAGCGAGCATGCAGTAACACAAATATCAACCAAAACGTGATTTTCTTCATGATTGATTTCCAAATTATTATGGTTTTGAGTCTCCGAAACAGGTCACGAACACAACATCATATTTGAATAATTTAACCACCTACGCTCTATTTACTGGGCACACTACGTTCTATTTATGCGGCACACATATAATATATATGTGTGCCTCAAGAGAAAAAAGAAAATTGCAATAATTAACAAGATTTTATTTATTTTGTAAAAATAGCGTTAAAAGCGTTGGGATAATTAACTTCAAACGATAACTTTAAGATGGGGTCTCCTTTGGAGCACTCACTATATTACACCAGAGATAGAAGTAAGGTTTGTGTTCATCTTTCTTCTTGAGACCCTATTAAAGAGTGAGAATTATTTGATAAGTTTATGTTTTAACCACCTACATAACTCAACAAAGGAACCCATTGTTACCTTATCTTACAAAAATGAAACCAATCAAAAACGTGATAAGCTCATCGGGTAATCGCAACATTAAACTGTTGCATTACCACAACAATTACACGTACCCAATGTAATCTCACTTCGTGGAGTCTGAAGGGAGAGATGAATATATACCTTACGCCTACCACAATATGGTAGAAACAGTGACAGATCCAGGATTTTTATCTAATGATGTCACTGAATATGTATGCTTTAGTTACATAGTATTGAACTTAATTTTTTTGATTGGGTTTTAACGTTCAGTTCAGATAATGCTCGTCACATAACAAAAACCGTTTAAATAACAATTGTGAATAGAATTAAAAAAACACATAGTATAAATTCAATAGTTTTACAAATTAAAAAAATTACTTAGATGTTTCTCCTACAAGTTTTCATCTTTTGAAAATATTGCATTACCTTTTCGACCTAAACTTGTGGAATAAATCTTTTTCAATATAATCTATCATTCTCTTACGCAATTCCGTCTTCACATGCTTCATTGAAAAGAAACTTTTTTCAACACTAACCATTGAAACCAATGATGTCAGTAGCCTAAAACCGATGTTGTCACTTGAAAAAACACCGTTCATAAATGTCAATATACGCTGAAAAATCGATGATGTCCGGGGACATCAGTCTCTTTTTAATACATCCGCCTATAGGTAGAGAGGCTGCTTCTTGAGAGGTTACTAGAAAACCATCGATAAGTTCAAATCCATAGCTACATATAGCATGAATTATAGGAGGAGGACTCGATTCTAACAACCTATTCGCAAATAGAGAACAAATAAAGAGTTCAGGTGGGTCACATTCGATATTATTGGGAAATCGTTTGAGGCGATAAAAATGTTTGTGCGTGCGTTTTAAGTTGGGGTAAAAATGTCCTGGTCTCTTGGTCAATATTTCAATTAATTGCTGAAATTGTTTGTTTTGTTTTTAATAGATATTAATATATGTTTTCCAGAATTTTAGATATTTATTTACATGTATGTGTGTATGTATGTATATTTTGCATCTATTATAAATCATTTACAAAAACATAAGTTATATAGCAAAATCAAATCTTTTATCATGAAATTTATATTAATTTTTTATAAAAACATAAAATCATACAAAATCTACACAAGTATTTTACAAAAATAAAAGAAAAAATTACTTACAAAATATTTCTCACCAGCAACCAATCAGTTGAATTAAAACAAAAGCTTAAATTTCTAAACAAATATCTTAAATTCAATTAAATATCAAATATTTAAGCAAATCTTTCAAATATATACTATTCAATTTTATAAAACCATGTTTTTTTATTATGTATATATATATATAATATTTACTATTCAATACAATAATATACGTATTTACTATTCATTTTTACTATTCAATATAATATATATATATATATATATATATATATATTACTATTGATTTTCATGCATTTTAATTATATACATATAATATAAACATAATCTGGTATAACAAGAAGAAGAGTAAGATTGTTGTACAAAATAGAACTTTTATAAAAAAGATTAGAAACCAATGAGATGTTGATACATGTAAACGATATTAATTGCCAAAGGGAAACATTAAGAACTAGTTTATATTCGTCCGGTGTCCGGGTACAAAGTTATAATTGAATTAATTTAGTAAAATTCATTTTACAAAAAATAATAATTGTTTCAATGGGATAGTGGGAAAGTGAGGATAAAATGTTTTCATAATTACCTCCTAAATTAAATTTACATGGCTGAGATTTATTCTCAGTCATTTTAAACGGTTCAGATCTTCTGTCAATGCAGTTGAATTGACCGGAAACCATATATATATACAATTTGCACAATTAGTTGATTTTTCATTAAGTATTAGTTTCATTAATTTTTAAACTCAAATAACTATTAGACTCTATTATTTTTTTTAAACTGCAACAATAAATTAAAAAGTTTAATTTTTCAATTCAAGTATACTATTTTTATATTTATTGTTTATATACATATATATATATATATTTAAAATTATAATAAGCTAAGCAATACAAGGTATTAGCACCCTCTAGAATGTTTTGTTATTTTATTTTACATTATACCGCTGTATTTTTTTGTTATTTTTATTATGTCATTTACACTAAGTTTATATTAAAAGCTATAGAAAATTATTTTGTTTTTACTACTGTGACAACTAGTACCTGACCGTCGGACATCTGTACGGTACATGTACGTATATGACTAGTAATTGTGATTATTTTTGTGAATAACTAATTATGTAGTAACTATTCTGTGTATACTATGTAAATATTGATTACAACAAAACAGAAAGGTACATGAAAAGACAAATAACAATGGATGTAAATGACAAATACAGTACGATTGTGCTACGAATCCTCCGAAAATAAGGATCAGACAACCGACAACACAATGAGAAATCAATGAGAACAAGTACAAAGGTGATACAATTGGTGATCGCCTATGAGAATATTAAATTCAAAACAATGATATCATTTGTGAATATTAAACTGACAATATATTTGTTTGAATGACGATTCACACAAATATATATGTGGGTTTAACGTTCTGAATGATATCTTATAATTAGAAAACCATATCCGAAAGTGAAGCTGTCGTCGTGTTCGTGCGAGTGACGATACGCGCGAAGGCGATACGATATGACGAAAACAATTAAAACAAACTTTTTCAAAATCTTAAAATAAAAAGGAATTTAAAATGGTTATTATGAATTATCACCTAAAAAGATTCAATATAAACTATTTTACAAAAAGTGTAATATTATAACGTTTTGTTTCGAAAACAACACGTTAACACGAAACCGAACAAACCCGAACTCACGTATAAACAAATCGGACTATAAAAGCTCTAAAACACCCTCCTACCCCTCATTTATTTCAGAACTCTACCCCCTCTCTCTTATTTACGGCTCTTTCTCTCTCTAGAAACTCCACACGCCTTGTGTCAAAACGATCCTTATAACATCTAGAACTCAGATATACAACAGATCGAGACTTGAAACCATCAAAAACAAGGTTAAAATAAGATTGAAGCTTTAGTTTCAATACCCGATAAATACCCAATCGGTTTTGGGACGGCTATCGGACATACTTTTATAAATGGGTATCAGACTTGGATTAATTAAACACGTCCCAAACCCGGCTCATTGCCATCCTTAGTGTTTCGGGTAAAAATTAACAAGCTTAACTTTTATCAAAACCGAATTAGAAAAGTGGGGTATTGTGTTTTACAAGCAAATATACTGAATATACCAAATATATGTTTTGGGGATATCCCCAAATATCCCTGGGGATATTTGAATATATCAAACAGAAAAATAGCAATACACACGAGATTTATACGTGGAAAAGCCCTTAATCCTTTAGGATTGCCGGCATAAAAACCTCGGGAGGTGACAATTGTCACTCTGCCTAGTTTTATTAGTAATCAAACGAGTAAGTACAAACAAAGAGCGCAAGTTGATCGATTCTAAGCTGCCAAACAAGCTTAAGTGAGTTTGTGTGTGTTTGTATTTCAATAATCAGTGTTCTATATCGATCAACCACCTCGGTATTTATATAAAAAATCTACAAAAAGACATTCAATAACGTTCACATGGTAGCTCCGATTATTCAGGCACTTTCCAAACGTGGGAGACTCATTCCAATCCTCCGCATAAATCTTCCTTAGATTGCGCATCCAAGTTTGGTTAGTTGATAATGCTTCCATGATATGAGGGCCAGCTGTAGGACGACCTGTCAATCCCTGAAATCTCGCAATAGATGTTAAGCAATAGAGATAATTGTTAGTGATATGACATATTCTAAAAATATCACTGATCCCGAAATATCCCTGATCCTGGATCCTGAAATATCCTGAGTGAGAATATTTTGCACCTAACAATTGTCCCCAATTTTACAGTTGGTTGTTTACAGCTGTAAAATTAAAAAATCTAAAGTTTAAAATTTGAAATTTTGAATTTTAAATCGACGGTTTCACGATTAAATGAACGGTTAGATGGGGATAGCAATCACTGATTTTTTGTCCGAATACTGCGCATATAATGATCACGCGTCTTTCCTTTCTAATCACTTATCTTCTTCGATCATCTCTTCCGGTAAGTTTTCTTCTTCAAATCCTCTGTTTTTTCTAAATTTTACTTAAGTAAAAATGTCGCATTCTTCTTCTCCGTCCAAGGCTAGCGACTTCTTTGATCAGAATATTCTTCCCTATACTGATCAAAATGCATGTACTTTCGATGACGACCATATTGAGGTCATGCAACTCTCCCAAGCATTTCCTAAGGAAACCGTCTTTCGCAGATATGATCCTGCCCTAAAAGCCGATCATAGTTCCACTAAATGGGTTTGTTTTCCTGAATATCCATTTTCTTTAGGTTTATCTTTCCCTTTTCCTACTCTGATTTCTGAGTTTTTTCGAATCACTCGCCTCTGTTATCCTCAACTTATGCCAATGGGTTGGCGGTTGCTCGTTACTCTTCACAAACTGAATCATAAGTATGGTCTTAAGATTGGTGTTCCTGAAATTTCTTCTGCTTATCAACTTCGTACCCATGGGTAATCCAGTTTTTTCCTTCAAAGGCGAACTGGTGCCCCTGTTTTGGTTCATGGGGTTACTATGAATGAGGATGAGTGGAGAGACAAGTTTTTCTTCGTTAGAAGGAGGTCTATCCCTGGGGGAATTTCTCTTCAAGTTAGTTGGTTTTTGAAGGGTAGGATATTTTTATTTATTATTATTATTATTTGAGTTTTTACTAACCAATCTCTGTTTATTGTTATGTTTCAGCACCGAAGTTTGAGTCACTTGTTGCCGAGAATTAGGATACCGAACAGAGGATACAATCTCTGTTGGTGATCAGGGAAAGAGAGCGAAAGTTTGTAGCATCCTCCAAAGAAGATACCCCTGTTTCTTCTTCATCTCACAGTGCTTCTTCACAACAATCCCACGCTCAAATGACATCAGGTATTTTTGAAGTTAATTTGATTTTTATTGATTTTAGGTTTTAATGTTTTGTATGATTTTCAGAATCAGCTTTTGATCTTGAAGACCTTACTGATTTCTTGACCATCAAGAAAGAAAAGGTTAGTCCTGTTGCCCCCAAGGCGATGATCATGCATACCCGTTCAACCAAAACTTCAAAGAAACGTAAAGGTGCTGATATCGTCAATGTGGATGACATTCCTGATTTCCCTTCTGTTGATCTTTTACAAAAGGTAAACTCCTTTACTATCTCAGTTTGTTTATTCTGATGTAATTATATCCTCAAAATATCCTCATTTTATAGGCTATCCTGAAAATTTCTGGTGACAAGGAGGCCTATGAAAAGCAGATTGAAGATCTTGAGGATCAAAGGAAGATCGCTATTGCTAAAGCTGGACACTACGAGAAAGAGGCTCAGAAGTTTAAGAAGTTGGCTAAGGATAATGATGCTGCCCACAAGCTAAAGATAAAGATGATCATTAAGGGGACAAAAAAGTCTGCTGCTGCTATCCTCAAGGCAAAGATCCAAATGGCTGAAAAGTCAAAACAGGAAGGTTCAGACTTGTGGGACAAGGACCTTGCCGACTGGGTTAAGGTTTTGGCTAAGCTGACTGGGGATATGGCAGAGACTTCTAATGCAACGGCGAAGACGGCGAGCGTAGTGGAAACCAGCAAAGCGGCAGAGGGTGAGGATATTGGTGCAGGTGGATGAGCAGGTGATGCGGTGATGGGCGATGAAGTTAAAATTAATAAGGTCTGATCCCATTATGTTTGTGGTTCTGTTATGGTGTCATGTAGTTTTTAAACAATATTATTATGTTAAGTCCCTAGATGGGCAGACAATTTATGTAATTTTAGGTGGAGGGACCATGTGTTTACATGGCGAAGCCTAAAATATCCTTGTTTCTTTTGTTTTGACATTTCCAGTATGTTGGGTGGAGGGACCATGTGTTTTCATGGCGAAGCCCAATATACTGATCTTAGTACAGTTGGTCTTTTGACTTAGTACTTGACGTCTCATTATGTTTTTTCTTGTGCGGTTGGAATATTCTAGATTTATTCTCAACGTATATTAGATTTCCAACTTATTAGATAATTATATCGTAATGGATTTGTTATATGAAGTATTCATGTTAAATAAACATTCTTATTATTTCCCCTGATGTTCTTCAGAATATTATTGTTAACTGGAAATAAATAACTAGGAGGAGTTTCGGCCGTTAGTATGCTGATTAAGGGTATCCACGTATAGTTTATATTTTTTCAAAAACGTTTGTGTAAGGCCTTATTTCAGGTGCCGATATTTCCAAAAGGTAATCGTATGATTATAAATAAATATGTTTAATAAGTTAAGAAATAAATACCAATTCCTTGAAAGGATAGACTTATTTTCAAAGCTTTTCTTATCCCTGTTAGGATAATGTGTAAATTACATAACTTTGTATCCTTGGACATAATATGAATATAGAAGTATGATATCCTGAAATAGTCTTGAGAGTTAATTTTGTCTCTATAATATCCTTAGGCATGTTTCGAGTAGGAGTTATATCCTTAAGTATCCTTGAGAGTTAGTACCTGCACACATTTAAGAAACAAGAAAAACTGGGACAAGCCCAACATACTGGCGACCAAGGCCGGTTAGACTGGCGACAAGGCCGATTATACTGGCGGCAAGGCTGAAAATACTGGCGACTATGGCCGGAATATTGGCGACAAGGCCGATTATACTGGCGACAAGGCCGAAAGATACTGGCGACAAGGCCGAAAGATACTGGCGACTAAGGCCGGAATGCTAGCGACTAAGGCCGGGATACTGGCGACTAGGCCGGAATTCGGTGGATCCCTGGTTATAGTCTTTGAAAATAAAATTGTCAGCCACTTATGCGTGTACTGGTCCCAAAATCTCCAACTATACCGGGATATTACGGAGGATCCATAGTTATAACCCTTGATAATGAAATTGTCAGCCACTCATGCGTGTACTGGTCCCATTATCTTGGATTATAGCAGGATATACGTGCGCTAGTGGAAAGGGTATGAACCCTAAGTCTTCATGAGAGACAAAGGTCTCTTGAGTTTTGATTTCAAGTCAAAACTTTGCATCTAGACATAAACTCAGTGCAGGGTCTTTCACAAGTTTTGATTTCAGGTCAAAACTTGGGCTGAGACATTTAGCCTCGTATCTTCTCCAGCTATTCCTGCAAAAACATAAAATATTTTTGCAAAGGTAGGCATTAGGGATCCCTAAGCCTCTCCAATGTTGGAGTTAGTATCAGTATATAAATGTAGGGATATTTAAAGAATATGAGCATATTTATAAGATAATCATGCGGATAAAGATAAATATCAAATAAAATAGATTTTAAGATGAATGGCGTTCCATGCCCTTGGGATAGGTTCACCGTTCATAGTAACTAATCTATATGCCCCCTTTCTAGCTTCGGATTCGATTTTATAAGGTCCTTCTCATTTTAGGGCAAGCTTACCATCTGTTGGGTTAGTAGTATTCTGGAATGCTTTTCTTAGAACTAAATCTCCTACTTGGAATCTTCTAATCCTTATATTCTTATTGTAGGATTTAGCTAACTTTTGCTGATAGGCAGCCATTCTAATCTTTGCAATATCCCTAGATTCGTCAATAGTGTCTATATCCTGAGATAATACTTCGTTATTATCTTCTATAGTTTGTAGACTTGTTCTTGTAGTAGGGATAATCATTTCAGTTGGGAGTACAGCTTCAGAACCAAATACTAATGAGAATGGGGTTTGACTAGTCGCATTTTTTGTAGTTGTTTTGTCTGCCCATAGGACAAATGGAAGTTCTTCAGCCCATTTTCCTTTCTTAGATCCCAACTTCTTTTTGAGATTGTTTATGATAATTTTATTTTTTGATTCTGCTTGGCCATTAGCCTGAGGATGTACTGGTATGGAAGTAATCATTTTTATCCCCCATGCTTCACAAAAGTTGGTAGTTCTTTTGCCAATGAATTGAGATCCATTGTCACAAGTAATCTCAGCAGGTATCCCGAATCTCGTCAGGATATTTCGTTTTATGAAGGATATTACTTCCTTTTCTCTAACCTATACAAAGGCTTCAGCTTCTATCCATTTTGAAACGTAATCAGTCATGGAAAGCATGAATACTTTTCCTCCTGGTGCTTTTGGTAGTTTTCCTACTATATCCATTCCCCATTTCATGAATAGCCGTGATGAGACTATTGGATATAAAGGTTTAGCTGGTTGGTGAAGGATATTGGTGTGTCTTTGACAAGCATCACATCTTTGGGAATAGGACATTGCATCTTTCCTCATAGTAGGCCAGAAATATCCTGTTCTAAGGATTTTCGAAAGCAATGCTCTGCCCCCAGTGTGATTTCCACAATCTCCTTCGTGGATATCCTTCATCACTTCTAAGGTCTCTGGTTTTTCTAAACACTTTAAGTATGGACCGGCTACCGATTTCCTATACAGGATATCCTTAACGATTATGTACCTGGATATCATGGTTTTAAGGGCTCTACGGTTTGTTTCTGCATCGGGTATTTTTTCTGTTTGGAGATACTCCTTAATAGGTGTAATCCAGGATATCTAATGTTCATCAATAGGTTTTGTTTTCAATAGAGTTGAAGTCATCTGTTCTGAAAAGCTACTTCGGATTCCAGTTGCGAATGATCGTGTATTGGAAGTTCGTGGGGATCAAGCAAAGCGAAGTGTCAAAATCATATCTTGCATAGAAGCGCGTAAGTGTCTGCAAAAGAAGTGCATAGCTTTCTTGGCTCACGTGGTGGAGAAAGAGAAAGACAAGAAAACAATACAAGACGTGCCGGTAGTGAAGGAATACCCTGAAGGACCTACCCCGTTTGCCACCTGTGCGACCGGTAGAGTTTCGTATCGACCTGATTCCTGGAGCAACACCTGTTGCTAAATCCCCATAAAGGTTAGCACCTTCGGAGATGCAGGAATTGTCAAACCAACTACAGGAGCTACTTGATAAAGGTCTCATCCGACCGAGCTACTCACCTTGGGGAGCTCCGGTTTTGTTCGTGAAGAAGAATGATGGATCTTTTCTCATGTGCATAGACTACATGGAGCTAAACAGACTAACCATCAAGAATCGGTATCCACTACCGAGGATTGATGATTTGTTTGATCAATTGCAAGGAGCTCAGTATTTTTTGAAGATCGATTTGCATTCCGGATACCATTAGCTCAGAGTACAAGACGAAGACATACCAAAGACGGCGTTTCTTACCAGATACGGGCATTATGAGTTTATGGTGATGCCTTTTGGGTTGACGAATGCACCCGCGGTTTTCATGGATCTCATGAACCGAGTGTGTATGCCGTATTTAGATCAATTTGTTATTGTTTTCATTGATGACATATTGATCTATTCTAAAAGCAAAGCAGATTATGAGCAACATCTTAGACTGATCTTGGAACTGTTAAAGGAAGAGAAACTCTATGCCAAATTCTCTAAGTGTGAATTTTGGTTAAAAGAGGTTCAATTCCTGGGTCACGTAGTTAATAGTGAGGGAATACATGTTGATCCTGCCAAGATTGAAGCAATAAAGGACTGGGACACTCCAAAGACACCGACGGAGATACGTTCCTTTCTAGGCTTAGCAGGCTATTACAGAAGGTTTATCTTGAACTTTTCAAAAATAGCACTGCCACTCACAAAGCTAACACAGAAAAGCGAGCCGTTTGTTTGGGAACAGAAGCAAGAAGAAGCTTTTTAGGCTTTGAAGCAAAAGCTATGTGATGCTCTGATCTTATCTCTCCCAGATGGTTGTGATGACTTTGTTGTGTACTGTGATGCATCCCATCAAGGACTCGGCTGTGTACTGATGCACTAGACAAAGTTATCGCGTATGCCTCGAGACAACTGAAGATTCATGAGAAGAACTACATTACTCATGATCTGGAACTGGGAGCTGTGATATTCGCTTTAAAGATCTGGAGACATTACTTATATGGCACCAAGTGTACCATATTTATAGATCACAAGAGTCTGCAACACATATTCGATCAGAAGGAACTCAACATGCGACAACGACGTTGGGTTGAGCTTCTGAATGATTACGACTGTGTAATCAAGTATCATCCGGGCAAGGCAAACGTTGTAGCTGATGCCTTGAGTCGGAAGGACCGAATCAAACCCTTGCGCGTCTGGGCAATGGGAATGACTGTGCAGACAAGCTTACGCGACAACATTATTCAAGCACAACAAGAGGTTGTTGAACGTGAAAACCTGAAGAAAGAATTAGATTTTGGAGTAGAAAAACAATTGGAAACAAATCCTGACGAACTTGTTTACTACAAGGATCGTGCATGGATCCCTGCAGTAGATGAGTTGAGGAAGCTTATTTTTGATGAAGCACACAAGACCAAGTACTCTGTGCATCCTGGTGCTGGTAAAATGTACCAAGACTTACGGGCGTATTATTGGTGGCCAGGCATGAAGAAAGACATAGCCGAGTACGATGGTCGATGCCTTACGTGTGCCAAAGTGAAGGCGGAACACCAGAAACCGTCAGGTTTACTGGAACAACCTGAAATTCCACTTTGGAAATGGGAACAGATAGCTATGGACTTTGTCACCAAGCTACCCCGCACTTCCAGTGGACATGACACTATTTGGGTTATTATTGACCGATTAACCAAATCTGCTCACTTCTTGCCGATGCGAGAAACTTACACGATGGATAAACTAGCAAAGCTCTACATCAATGAGATGGTGGTACGCCATGGTGTGTCATTGTCTATCATCTCAGATCGTGATAGCAGATTCACATCAAGGTTATGGCAATCATTGCAGAAATCTCTGGGAACGCACTTAAACTTGAGTACAGCATATCATCCACAAACCAGATGGTCAAAGTGAGCATACTATACAGACCCTAGAGGACATGATGAGAACTTGTGTTCTAGACTTTGGTGGGAATTGGGATTCTCATTTGCCACTGATTGAATTCTCCTACAACAACAGCTATCACAGTAGCATCGGATGTGCACCGTTCGAGGCTCTCTATGGTCGCAAGTGTAGATCACCGATTTGCTGGTCGGAAGTGGGAGATAATCGAATAACCGGGCCAGAACTCATTCAAGAAACTACAGACAAAATTGCTCAGATACAACAAAGGCTACAAGCAACACAAAGCAGACAAAAGAGTTATGCTGATAAGCGGCGCAAGCCGTTGGAATTCCAAGTGGGAGACCGCGTTATGCTAAAAGTATCCCCATGGAAAGGTGCAGTTCGTTTTGCATAGAAAGGAAAACTAACACCACAGTACGTGGGATTGTTCGAGATCATCGAGCGCATTGGTCCTGTGGCGTACAAACTAAGATTACCAGATGAACTTAGTGGTGTACACGACGTGTTTCATGTCTCAAACTTGAAGAAATGCCTTGCTGAGGAAACTCTTATCATACCGGTTGAAGAAATTCAATTGGATGAACACTTACGCTTTGTTGAAGAACCTTTGGAGATTATGGATCGCAAGGTTAAACAACTAAGGCGAAGCCGTATCCCGATTGTCAAGGTTCGATGGAACTCAAAACGCGGACCCGAGTTTACTTGGGAACGTGAGGATCACATGAAGCACAAATATCCCCAACTGTTCACGGAGGAAGTCGTACCTGATAACGATTCTTAAATTTCAAGACGAAATTTCTCTAACAAGGGAAGACTGTAACATCAGTGCCGGAAGCATTGCCGAACAGTGATCGCTACAGTAACTTACACAGTAACTCAGGTACACATTTCGTGAAACTATGTTTATGCTATTTACACTTGAGGCTTGACATGAAACTATTATGCGATTGTCTGAAATCTGATTAAAACCTTAGGGTTTAACAGTCTGAAACATATCAGACAACACAGAACTGACACACAGATACTTGATTTGATGCTATTATGTATAAACGTATGTGAGGTTAAACAAAACGAAACCATAACGGTTGTTGTTACAGAATGATAAACCGATGAATTATTCGTATAGGTGACGATCTGTACGAATAAATCTGAAACTTTAAAGTTCTGAAATAATGACTGGAAAGTAGAAAACAAGAATCAGAAAGCCAAACCATCGTCGTGTTCGTTCGAATGACGATTCGAACGAATACGCGCGATGGCGACGCGTTCTGACGAAACGAAAACGAAACAAACGACAATAAATTTAAGGAAATATAATATTTCTTGTTTTACAATTTTGAAACTCATCAGAAATAAAATTAAAAGAAACTATTTTAATTAAAATACGAAAATACACGAACGATTAACGAAATGCGTAAAAATAATAAATTACGATAAATAATCCAAGAAAATAATATTTAAAATATTTACTAGTAATAACCACCTTCCAAATGTTTAAAATAAAATCTTTTATTTACATTACAAAAACACGCGCGTAATTATCCGGAAAAGCGATGAAAGCACGAACCGAGCAACCGAAACGAACCCGAACACCCCCGAAGAATTTAAACCCTAAGTGAGGCATTTATTTCATTTTTACATGTCCACTCTCTCTCTCTCTCTAAACTCCATAGCCGTTCACCTCCTTCTCTCTAGAAATTTTCATCTTCAAAACTCCATAACTTGCTCAAATCTTGGTAAAATCACACGTTCTTGGTGTCCACGCAAAGATCTCGAGCTCCTCTACATAGAAGTACAACAGATCTGAGAATCCATCCGTTTAAACTCGAGGTATTTAATCTTTCATGTTCAAAAATATAGGGTTTCCCTTTATTTTGTTACAAGCAACACTAACCGGCTCTAGACCGATTTAAGTTGGATTTCGCACCTAAAAAACACCACATTCGAGCAACTACACCATAGGATTAGCCACGTAACAGGTCAAGCTTGATGAGGATGAATCAGGTTCGTGTACCTTGGCCGAACCTGTGAGTTGCAGGGGCTAGCCGAACCCTGTGCTGGGTGCCGAACCTGCCTGGGTCCTTGGAAGAACCTTTCTGCAAACTCACGAACCCAGCCTTGACAAACCAGCACTCATGCTCACGAACCTCTCGACCACCGAACCTGGGTCAGGAAGGTGGCTACCCGAACCTGTGTGAGGTGGACTAAGGGATATTTAAAGAATATGAGCATATTTATAAGATAATTATGCGGATAAAGATAAATGTTAAATAAAATAGATTTTAAGATGAATGGCATTCCATGCCCTTGGGATAGGTTGACCGTTCATAGTAACTAATTTATATGCCCCCTTTCCAACTTCGGAGTCAATTTTATAGGGCCCTTCCCATTTTGGGGCAAGCTTTCCATCTGTTGGGTTAGTAGTATTCTGGAATGCTTTTCTTAAAACTAAATCTCCTACTTGGAATCTTCTGATCCTTATGTTTTTATTGTAAGATTTAGCTATCTTTTGTTGATATGCAGCCATTCTAATCTTCTCAATATCCCTGGATTCGTCAATAGTGTCTATATCCTGAGATAACACTTCGTTCTTAGCTTCTATAGTCTGTAAACTTGTTCTTGCAGTAGGGATAATCATCTAAGTTGGGAGTACAGCTTCTGAGCCAAATACTAATGAGAATGGGGTTAGACCAGTCGCATTTTTTGTAGTTGTTCTATCTGCCCATTGGACAAATGGAAGTTCTTCAGCCCATTTTCCTTTCTTAGATCCCAACTTCTTTTTGAGATTGTTTATGATTATCTTATTGCTGGATTCTGCTTGGCCATTAGCTTGAGGATGTACAGGTGTGGAAGTAATCATTTTTATCCCCCATGTTTCGCAAAAGTTGGTAGTTCTTTTGCCAATGAATTGGGATCCATTATCGCAGGTAATCTCAGCAGGTATCCCGAATCTGGTCAGGATATTTCTTTTTATGAAGGATATTACTTCCTTTTCTCTAACCTGTACAAAGGCTTCGGGTTCAATCCATTTTGAAAAGTAATCAGTCGTAGCAAGCATGAATACTTTTCCTCCTGGTGCTTTTGGCAGTTTTCCTACTATATCCATTCCCCATTTCATGAATGGCCATGATGAGACTATTGGATATAAAGGTTCAGCTGGTTGGTGAAGGATATTATTGTGTCTTTGACAAGCATCACATCTGTGGGAATAGGACATTGCATCTTTCCTCATAGTAGGCTAGAAATATCATGTTCTAAGGATTTTCGAAAGCAATGTTCTGCCCCCAGTGTGATTTCCACAGTCTCCTTTGTGGATATCCTTCATTACTTCCAAGGCCTCTGATTTCTCTAAGCATTTTATGTATAGCAACCGATTTCCTATATAGAATATCCCTAATGATTATATATCTAGATATTCTGATTTTGAAGGCTCTATGGTTTGTTTATCCATCGGGTATTTTTCTTGTTTGGAGATATTCTTTGATGGGTGTAGTCCATGATATCTCATGTGCATCAATAGTTTTTGGTTTAGTGATTTGATTAGAACTTTCTATATCTATGGCTGGATTCAGGATATGTAGGATAGGAATATTGATATCATCACAAATTTTTAGAGATGATGTGAGGTTTGCTAATGCATCTGCTTCATCATTCTCTTCTCTAGGAACCTGTGTGATATCAAAAGTGTGGAAAAATCCTACTATTTCTTTAACTATCTCTAAGTATTTTGTTAATTTATCTCCTTTAACCATATAGGAACCATTGAATTGGTTTGCTATTAGTAAGGAATCAACAAATACATGGAGATTTCTTATGTTCATATGCCTAGCTAATTGTAGTCCTGCTATCAAAGCTTCATATTCAGCTTCTTTATTAGTTGCTTGGAATTCACAACTGATCGATTGGGGTATTATGTCCCACTGTGGCGATTTTAGTATTATCCCTAAACCTGTCCCTCTTACATTCGAGGCTCCATCAGTGTGTAGGGTCCATTCATCGGTATCCTCATCCAGGAGTTTAACTTCTGAATCTGCTTCTGGCTGAATATCACTACTAAAATCCGCCATAAAGTCTGCTAGTGCTTGAGACTTTATTGTTGTCCTTGGTTCATAGATTAAATCGTAAGTGCTATGTGTCTCAAAATAGTGCCTAAGTTTTGTCAATGCCATAATCAAAGCTAAGATTAATTTTTCTAGGTGGGAATACCTAGTTTCAGCATCTAATTGGCTTTTACTTACATAGTATACTGTGTGTTGTGATCCTTTGTAATCTTTAACTAACACAACACTTACAGTAGTTCGGGATACTGCTAAGTACAGTGATAGTGGTTCACCATCTTATTGTTTCATTAGCAATGGTGCTGAGGATAAGAACTCTTTCAAATCCTGTAGTGCTTTCTCATGCTCTTCGTCCCATTGAAACTTCTTATTCTTTTTAAGGATATCATAGAATCCTTTGAATTTTTCAGAAGATCTTGAGATAAACCTATTAAGAGCGGCTATCCTTCCAGTTAATCTATGTACTTCTTTTACGTTTATCGGGGATTTTAGGTTCAGGATAGCTTGGATTTGTTCTGGACTGGCCTCTATTCCTCTTTTAGTGACCATATATCCCGAGAATTTTCCTGATCTTACTCCAAAATGACACTTAGAAGGGTTAAGTTTCATATTGTATCGATACAGGATATCGAATGATTCTTCGAGATCCCAAAGATGATCTTTGGTAATCTTAGATTTGACTACCATATCATCAATGTATACTTCCATAGTGTCCCCCAGCTTATCCTTAAACATCATGTTTACAAGCCTTTGATATGTAGCTCCCGCGTTCTTCAAACCAAACGGCATTGCTGTATAGCAACATATCCCTGTTGGCGTCATGAAAGCAGTATCTTCTTGGTCCGAAGGCTCCATCTGGATTTGCTGGAATCCCGCCGATGCATCCATGAAGGTTAACATCTCATGTCCTGCTGTAGCATCTACCATTGAATCTAAATGTGGTAATGGAAAGGGGTCTTTGGGACAAGCTTTGTTTAGATCTGTGTAATCTACACAAACTCTCCACTTTCCATTCTTCTTTTGAACCACAACTACATTAGCCAGCCACCTTGGAAATTTCACTTCTCAAATCATCTTGGCTTTAAGAAGTTTTTCCACTTCTTCCTGGATGATTACGTTCCTTTCGGGAGCAAATTTTCTTCTTTTTGGTGGATGGGTTTGTAGCTTCTATCTATTCCTAACTTATGTGTGATTACATCTGAGAATATCCCTGTCATATCCTCGTGCTTCCAAGCAAAGGTAGAAATTCTTGATTTCAGAAATGAAATCAGATTCTCCTCGATATCCTTGGGAATATCAGTTCTTGTGAGAACTTTAGTTTTGGGATCCTCGGGATTCAGTAGTACTTCTTTTACTTCTTTTTCCCGGGATTCCTGATTATTCCCAAGGTTGTTCTTTGATTGCTATGTCGATGGTGGTTTCGTTGTTGCTTTCATCGAAGATGAATAGCATTCCTTAGCTTCCTGCTGATCGCTATCAATCCTCACAACTCCCCATGGTGTAGGTAGTTTGACGCATTGATGATATGTGGAGGGAACCGCCTTCATATCGTGTATCCATGGTCTACCTAATATGATATTATAACAAGATATGAATCTATAATACAAAAACGTTGCGTAGAGTTTACCCCTTCGATATATACTGGTAATTTAATTTCACCTATGGTAGCTTTGGCTTCTCCGCTGAATCCAACTAATACCAAAGACTAGGTCATTATTTCGGATTCAGGAATATTCATTCTCTTGAGTGTTTCCAATTGGATGATGTTTACAGAACTGCCTCCATCAATGAGTATCCTGCGCACACAATGGTTAGCAACATATAAAGTAATTACTAACCCATCGTGATGAGGATATATGATATTTTCCCGATCTTGTTCTTCAAAGGATATCACAGTATCCTTAGTTATTGTTGAAGTTTTTGTGGGTCTTTCTCTATTTTACATCTTAGCCTCTTTAGCATGTCTTCTGGCTGCAGAGTAAGAAGTACCACATATGTCAGATCCACCAAAGATAAAGTTTATTACCTTGGCATCCTTTGGTGGGGATGCAGCTCTTTTTGGGAATCCGTCAGGATCCTGTCTCCTTTCTTTCATTTTACCAAGCAGTTCCTTGAGATGGCCTTTGCTAAGTAAGCAGCTTATTTCTTTCCTCAAGGCAATGCAATCTTCGGTCATATGTCCAAAATCTTCATGGAATGCACACCATTTGTATTTATCTTTCGTAGCAAACTTCTTGTCCTTAAGAGGCCATCTTGCCTTTTCACCTAAATCCTGCATGGCACACATTAGTTCAGGAATATCTACAGAAAAACAGTAATCAGATATCCTAGGATAGTCATCATCATCCTTGTCATCATCCACTGAATTGATCTTGTGGTTGTCAGACTTGTAGTATGGCTTGGGTTTGAATAACTTGTTGGTGGGTGAATCGAACTTCCTTTTGCCTTGGTCATTGGGAGGAGTCGTAGTAATCCTCTTCTGGATTTCTTTATCATCTTCTAATCTTATGAACCTCAGTGCTCGATTCCGGACCTCGTCCATGTTCCTACAAGGTTTCTTAACCAAATCATCATAAAAAGGTGAGTTTTTCAGTAATCCCATCTTGAAAGCTTGAACAGCCGTAGTGATATCAAGATTAGGGATATCCAAGGATTCTCTGCCAAACTTGTTCACATAACTCCTTAGAGTTTCATCCGATCCCTGTGTTATCCTGTAGAGATCACTAGTTAATCTTTCAAATGTCCTGCTACATGAAAATTGATTATTAAATAAGTTAATCAAATGAGCAAAAGAAGTAATCGAGTAAGGAGGAACATTGAGTAGCCATTTTAAAGCTGCTCCTGTCAAAGTTGAGCCGAATCCCTTGCATAAGCAAGCTTCCTTCAAATGTGGAGGAATATGATTTGTCTCCATTCTTTCCCGATATTGGGCTACATGCTCTTCGGGGTCAGTGGTCCCATCATACAACTTCATGGTGGGAGTTTGGAATCTCTTTGGGATTTCGGCATCGCACATCGGTGGAGCGAATCTGGATATTCTGTGGGTGATTACTGGTACTTCTAGGATAGGCTTGACTACTCCTGGTACACTTGAGATCATATCCCGAAGTTTCTGGATTTCCTTGGCCACTTGAGGAGATATTCTTGTTTCCTGTGATGAGCCAATATTAGTAGTGTCTAATGGAGAATAACTGTAAGTGTTACCGGTAAATGGTGTAGGGAGTGACGTTCTAGGTATAAGGATATCATCCCGAGATATTCCCAGATCTTGGGATCCTGAGGAGGTTCCGATAGTGGTTTGCATAGGGATAAATCTCCAGAATGATTCCCGGATATCCCTGACGTCCCAAAATCAAGGATCCTTGGAGCTATTGGTGTAGTAACTTCAACTTGCTTGTTCTTCTCGGCCTTCAAGTTTTCCATTTCCCTGAGAAGTCTTTGATTCATTCGTTGTTGATCCATCATTTGTTCCTGTACCTGTTGAAACATACTCAAAATATCATTGTTAGAAACAAGTATAGGAGCAGTAGTTGTCATCTTCGTCGATGGAACACTTTCAGCCACAAAGGTAGTCTTATTTCCAGAATTGTCGAGCTTTTGGTGAAAACAGGAATCTGCGAAGGCATATTAGTAGTAGCAGCAGAAATAGTAGGTAATGAAGAAGTTGATCTCGGTTGTGAAGCCATTTTTCGATATAATTCTTTTTCAAAACACCTTTAAACAAGGTTTTAATTATAAAAAACACAAACTTGCCCCACAGTGGGCGCCAAATTTTTTCGGGTAAAAATTAACAAGATTAACTTTTAGCAAAACCGAATTAGAAAAGTGGGGTATTGTGTTTTACAAGCAAATATATCGGATACGCTGTATATATAACCAGAATATCCCCGAATATCCCTGGGGATATTTGAATATATCAAACAGAAAAATAGCAATACACACGAGATTTATACGAGGAAAAACCCTTAATCCCTTAGGATTGCCGGCATAAAAACCTCGGGAGGTGACAATCGTCACTCTACCTTGTTCTATTAATAATCAAATAAGTAAGTACAAACAAAGAGCGCAATATGATCGATTCTAGAATGCCAAACAAGCTATCGTGAGTTTTGTGTGTGTTATTCGAGTAACCAGTGTCCTATATCGATCAATCACCTCAGTATTTATATAAAGAAAATACAATTGAACGTTTAGCAACGTTCATAAGGTAGTTCCTATTATTCCAGCACTTTCCAATCATGGAAGACTTATTCAAGCTGATTGCGCAAATCTCTCTTAGATTTCTTCATTCGAATTGAAGTGGTTGACGCGTGCTTCCGTGATATCAGGTCCAGCTATAAGACAACTTGTCATTCCCTGAAATCTCGCAATAGATGTTAAGCAACAGAGATAATTGTAAGTCAGAATACATATCCTTAAAATATCCCTGATCCCGAAATATCCCGGATCCTGAAATATCCCGAGTGGGAATATTTTACGCCTAACAATTGGCCCCTATTTTACAGTTAGTTGTTTACAGCTGTAAAATTAAAAAGTTAAAGTTTAAAATTTGAATTTTGAATTTTAAATTGACGGTTTCACGATTTTAAACGGACGGTTAGATGAGGATAGCGGTTACTGATTTTGTCAGAATACTGCGAATATAATGATCACGCCTCTCTTCTTTCAAATCACTTGTCTTCTTCGATCATCTTCTCTGATAAGTTTTTTTATTCCGAATCCTTTGTTTTTCTGTTTTTTTTTGCTAAGTGAAAATGACAAACTCCCCTTCTTCATCCGAGGCTAGCGACTTTTTTGATCAGAACATTCTTCCATATACCGACCAGAATGCTTGCACTTTCGATGATGATCACATTGAAGCCATGCAGCTTTCTCAAGTGTTCCCCGAGGAAACTGTCTTCCGTAGATATGATCCCGCTCTTAAAGCTGAACATAGTTCTACCAAATGGGTTTGCTTTCCTGAATACCCATTTTCTTTGGGTCTATCTTTCCCCTTTCCTACTCTGATTTCAGAATTTTTCGAATCACTCGTCTCTGCTACCTTCAACTGATGCCCATGGGTTGGCAATTGCTTGTTACCCTTCATAGGTTGAACCATAAGTATGGTCTTAAGATCGGTATTCCCGAAATATCTTTTGCTTACCAACTTCGAACCCATGGATATTCTCGTTTTTTGCTTCAAAGACGACCTCGTGCCCCCGTTTTGGTTCATGGGGTGACCATGAATGAAGAAGAATGGAGAGAAAAGTTTTTCTTTGTTGAGCGAAGTTCTATTTCTAGGGGAATTTCTTTATCCGTTAGTTGGTTGTTAAAGGGTAGGATTTTTTTTATTTATTATCTTTATGTTTTGAATTTTTGCTAATCAATTTTCATTTATACTTATTTTTCAGCACCAAAATTCGAGTCATTGATAAGTGGGAATCAAGATACTGAACAGAGGGTACAATCCCTGTTGTCGATTGGAGAGAGAGAGCGAAAATTTGTGGCGACCTCCAAAGAAGATATTCCTATTTCTTCTTCATCTCACAGCGCTTCATCACAACATTCTCACGCTCAGATGACATCAGGTATCCTGAGATTGTTTTAATTTTAATTGATTTTAGGTTTTAATGTTCTTGTTCGTGATTTCTTTTAAAATCAGCCTTTGATCTGGAAGACCTTACTGATTTCTTGACTATCAAGAAAGAAAAAGTCAGTCCTGTCGCTCCTAAGGCAAGAATTATGCATACTCGCTCGACTAAGACTTCAAAGAAGCGTAAGGGTGCTGATGTTGCCACTGTGGATGATGTTCCTGACCTCCCAGCTATTGATCTTCTACAAAAGGTAGATTTTATTACTATCTTAACTCATTTATTCTGGCATAATCATATCCTCAGAATATCCTTATTTTGTAGGCTATCCTGAAAATTTCCAGTGACAAGGAGGCCTTTGAGAAGCAAATCGAAGATCTTGAAGATCAGAGGAAGATTGCTGTTGCCAAGGCTGGTCACTATGAGAACGAGGCTGATGCTGCTCATAAGCTGAAGGTGAAAGAGATCATCGAAGGAACCAAGAAGTCTGCTGCTGCCATCCTTAAAGCAAAAATACAAATGGCAGAAAAGTCAAAACAAGAGGGCTCGGACTTGTGGGACAAGGACCTTGCCGACTGGGTTAAGGTTTTGGCTAAATTGAGCGGGGATATGGCAGAGACTTCTGATGCGGCGGCGAAGACGGCGAGCGTGGTGGAGACAAGTAAGGTAGCAGGAGGTGAACATGCTGGAGCTCGTGGACGTGAAGGAGGTGCGGTGATGGGCGATGAAGATAGAGTTGATAAGGTCTGAGCCATTATGTTTGTGGTTCTTATTATGATGACATGTAGTTTTTTAAACAATATCCTGATGTTAAGTCCCTAGATGGGCAGACAATTTATGGGATTTTAGGTGGAGGGACCATGTGTTTACATGGCGAAGCCTAAAATTTCCTTGTTTCCTTTGTTTTGACATTTTCAGTATATTGGGTGGAGGGACCATGTATTTTCATGGCGAAGCCCGATATACTGATTTTATTTTGTTAATCTTAACGAATGCTTTAGGATATTATGTTTACTTGTGCCTTAAGAATATGTTTGATTAGATTATTCCCATTGCAGTTTATAATTTTTCCTTAATTATACGGGGTGGTAAATATTATGTAAACTTTTTTCAAAGTATTTTCTGCAACAAGTACTTTATACTTAGGATATATTTAAAAAATGTATCTTGATCGGAATAGTGATTGTGAGGATATTGCTATAGTTTTCATAAAGTCATATTTAAGTTTTGAAAATTTTCATTTAAGGTTTTATTTCAGGATCGGATAATTTTTATAATTAATCAGAAATAAAGATTATTGTATAGTTAAGAAATAAATACCAACTCCTAGAAAGAGCAGATTCATTTTCGAAGCTTGTCTTATCCCTGTCAGGATAATGTGTAAAATACATACCTTAGTATCCTTAGGCATATTATGAATATACTTGTGATATCCTGAAATAGTCTTGAAACTTGAGTCCATCTCTTCAATATCCTTAGGCATGTTCCAAGTAGAAGTTATATCCCTAAGTATCCTTGAGAGTTTGTTCTCGCACATGTTCAAAAATAAAAAAGATTGGGATGATCCCAATATACTAGCGACTAAGGCCGGTTAGACTGGCGACAAGGCCGAAAATACTGGCGACAAGGCCGAAAATACTGGCGACTATGGCCAGAATACTGGCGACTATGGCCGGAATACTGGCGACAAGGTCGATTATACTGGCGACTAAGGCCGGAATGCTAGCGACTAAGGCCGGGATACTGGCTACTAGGCCGGAATTCGGTAGATCCCTGGTTATAGTCTTTGAAAATGAAATTGTCAGCCACTCATGTGTGTACTGGTCCCAAAATCTCCAACTATATCGGGATATTACGGAGGATCCATAGTTATAACCCTCGATAATGATATTGTCAGCCACTCATGCATGTAAAGGTCCCATTATCTTGGATTATAGCAGGATATACGTGCGCTAGTGGCGAGGGTATGAACCCTAAGTCTTCATGAGAGACAAATGTTTCTTGAGTTTTGATTTCAGGTCAAAACTTTGCAGCTAGACATAAAGTCAGTGCGGGGTCTTCAACAAGTTTTGATTTCAAGTCAAAACTTGGGCCGAGACATTTAACCTCGTATCTTCTCCAGCTATTCCTGCAAAAACATAAAATATTTTTGCAAAGGTAGGCATTAGGGATCCCTAAGCCTCTCCAATGCTCGAGTTAGTATCAGGATATAAATGTAGGGATATTTAAAGAATATGATCATATTTATAAGATAATTATGCGGATAAAGATAAATGTTAAATAAAATAGATTTTAATATGAATGGCATTCCATGCCCTTGGGATAGGTTCACCGTTCATAGTAACTAATCTATATGCCCCTTTTCCAACTTCGGAGTCAATTTTATAGGGCCCTTCCCATTTTGGGGCAAGCTTTCCATCTGTTGGGTTAGTAGTATTCTGGAATGCTTTTCTTAAAACTAAATCTCCTACTTGGAATCTTCTGATCCTTATGTTTTTATTGTAAGATTTAGCTATCTTTTGCTGATATGCAGCCATTCTAATCTTCTCAATATCCCTGGATTCGTCAATAGTGTCTATATCCTGAGATAACACTTCGTTCTTAGCTTCTATAGTCTGTAAACTTGTTCTTGCAGTAGGGATAATCATCTCAGTTGGGAGTACAACTTCTGAGCCAAATACTAATGAGAATGGGGTTTGACCAGTCGCATTTTTTGTAGTTGTTCTATCTGCCCATTGGACAAATGGAAGTTCTTCAGCCCATTTTCCTTTCTTAGATCCCAACTTCTTTTTGAGATTGTTTATGATTATCTTATTGCTTGATTCAGCTTGGCCATTATCTTATTGCTTGATTCCTGTTACACATGTAAAATAATTTTTTGTCAACTATTTGCATAGTTGGTGAATACACATACAAAGTTTATATAATACATAAGAAATAGATGCAAGTTCAAAGTCTAAAGTATCAACCTAAAGCATATGTTCTCACAAGTTTCTAAAGCATCATGTATAGCACAAAAGTTCATGTAATACATCAATAGTTATACAAGTCATACAAAACAAATAATCATTGTTCTCAATAGTCCTCAAATAGTCATCAATAGTTCTCAATAGTCCTCAATAGTCCTCAAACAGTGTCAAACCATACTTGTACATTAAAGGCTTGCAAGGCCTTAATGTAAGTATGTGAACATGTGCTTGCAATTGTTTAGAATAATGCATATAGAATTTAACATGAAATCACATACAACCAAAGGAAATATCTAAAGACTAAGTCATTGTATCATTTGTGTTTTGACTCTAAGAATAACATGATTTGTATAGGACATGTGTAACATCCCTAAAACATTACAAAATGTAAAAAAGGGAGTATGAATGTACTCACAAGTTTGAATGCTTAGCTAGTTTCAAGTCCTTGATTAATGAATGAGGAAGCAGAGAATTCTACTCACCTAAAGTTTTATGTAATCAAATCTTAGCATCCTAAAGTTCAATGTTAAAGAATACTTCTAAGTTTGAATGAGTAAATATTTTATAAAATTTGAAATATTTTAAAGTAAGCTTTGAGCCTTTTGTTTGAATAATTAAAGGATTTATTTTAATAGAGATAGAAATTATTTGTTTAAAACAAACTTGTTGATGACTGTAGATTCTATTTATAAAACTTGGTCTTAAAAAGAATTTAGTTAATTTGTTTAAAAGAAAAATATTTCACATCTTTTGACATAGAATGAATTTGTGTTTTAAACACAAAATAATTTATTTTAACATTTATATACAATTAGATATATATAAATATATATATTATTTGTTTGAATAAATTGTTTGTAAACAACATATATTTTATAAACTTAAATAAGTAATGAAAGACCTTATACGAACTTATCGTTTATTTTTTATATTTAATAATAAAAATACTAGTTTAAAGATTTAAATAAATAATTTTTATTTTTTTTCTTGAAATAAAGTATTTCTTAACAAATTACATGAATTAAATTTTGAATTTATTTATTTTTGGTTTGTAAAATGAATGAAAATAATAGTTATATTGTTTTAAAAGTAATAATTTCTTTTTAACCATTTGTTTGATATTATAATTATCAAAAAAGATTTTAAATTAATAAGAAACTGTTAAAGATGAAGTTTTAGTTTTATAAATTTTTGTATATATAAAAAAATCATTAAAACACCTCAAAATGGGCAAAAACCGGGCCGGGTTCGAACCCGGGTGGATTCCCCCTAACCCCACCGATTTACCATTGAGCTGGGCATTAAGCCTTGCTAGATCTCGAATTAGTTTGATGTTATACAAGTTTGTACAATAGCCCCAATTTCCAGATTATACTCAAACGAAACCCTATATTTCTCACGATCAAATTGTTTCGTTTTGAATATGAATCGAGAGGGAAATCATGGGGTTAATGTTCGTAGATTAAAAACACATAAATTGGTGTAAAAATTACTAACCTTAACGTGCGTTTGAGTGGATTTCGAGTAGAGGGTCCAAGGGTTCGAACAACCAAGTTTGTGAGCCTTGATTCGTATCTTAGAATGATTATGTGCGCATTTTGATTTTACAGAAAGTTCCGAAGGATCAAAAAGGTGGTATCTGTTGATTTAATTGTGTTTTTATACTCGTCTAAGCCGGTTTGGTTGAACACGTTTTTGATCGTATTTTTGGTTATAGATTTTGAATCATTATTCATTAATTGGTTTAATTGAGGATTGAAAGAAGATCTCGTGATTGAATCCTTGCCAAAACAAGTTCGATCCGGCTGTTCACGCGTCAAAAACGAGTTGGAAGAAAACAGGTTGATATATGGTTGTGGGAAGGGAAAAAGGAAATAAACTTTTCCTTTTTGTCACTTTTAGTCCTCCATGTCCCTTCCTCCTTTCATTTTCCGATTAATTCTTTTCCCCTCACATACTATGTTTATTTCTTATAAACTCAAGTCCCTCAAGTTTATGTATCTTATGATTTTATGTCTAAACTTGATATAGATTTTTATAACCTTTTACAAGTGATTATACTAATTATGTATGTAAAGCTTTATAAGTTTAAGTATGAAATAAAGTCTAGATTAAATTTATATTACATAAAAATTGTTTATTATGAAACAAATTTTCATATAATTGAATTAAGTTTTAGTATTTTTTTTCAACATATTCTTATTATGTAGTAATAATAATAATTAATGTAAATTTAAGATTTTTTTACTTACGAATAAATTTCAAATTTTACACAACTTTATATTATATATTTATATATATATATATATATATATATATATATATGTATGTATGTATTTTAAACATCGAGTTTGTTTATTAACTATAATGCAACGTTTTTGTTTGTATTTATGTATATGTTTTATAATATGTATTTGTTTATGAATACAATGATCAAATGAGACCTCACGGAATTTTATTTAATCATAATTCATTGATGTTAAAGTTTGAGTTCGAACTTGAAAAATCATAGGGATTACATCACTTGACTGGAAGGAGCACTATCGGTATTGAAGTCTAAGGTAAGAGCACCGGTGGAAATATGTCTTGAGAAAACTGAATTAAACATTTTCAAACTATAACATCATAAGAACTCACCAACCTCGTGTTGACTTGATTTACTTGCATGTTTTCTCAGGTGATGAACAAGCTTAGTCACCAGGATTCAAAACTATAGCTAGTGGGTTTTGTTAGTGGACCTAGCTACTTTTGTATTGCATATATTTGGAAGACATCATGTGAATCACTTTTGTATATCTTGTGCAAATACAAGATACATTAATATACGATTCTTTTTGGTAAATTTACATTATTAAATTATGGAACATGACTAATGTAATTTAATTTTATAATTCTAGTTCAATTTAATATTTCTCATTATATGTCATTTACTGTAACTACAATCTGATCATTACGATTATCACACGATATCGCATCCTGAGACTATTCCGTCTAACGGAAAAGTCGATTCAACCCGTCGGCTCGGGGTGTAACAACTACATTAAAAGTTATAAAACAAAATCATGCATTAAGTGTGTTTTATAGTAAAAAGATAAATTATATGTTAGTTATTAATATTATAATTATTTAATAAGAGGAACAATTTATTAATAAGAGAGAATATAGTTATTTATATGAGAGAGAATTAAGTTTAATAATAAGAATTTGACAAGTGGCAATAGTGATGTAAAAAAATGACAAGTGGCAATAGTGGTGTAGGAAATTGACATGTGGCAAAACTGTTACTCTTTTATTATAGAGTATAGATAGATATAGATATAGATATAGATTAGTATGTTGAAAATGTGATGAAAACATGTTAAAAAAATATAATTCAAAATTTCAAACCTTTAAGCCCATTAAAATTCGTCAAACAAGCCCTAACATAGCCTGATAGCCCAAAGAAAGAAAGAAACTCAAAAAAAAAATCATAATAAATAATCAAATAAATAAAAATTATCTCCTCTGATCTCCATTCACCGCTTTTGCATTACTAAACCCTTCGTCGTCATATGTAAAACCCTAGAAAATTAGTTAACAGAAAATGGCAGTTTAACACATAGCTGAACTTCGTATCCGAATGGCGATCGGTCTAGTTTTCGGATCCTCATGCCAGCCCCATTATCGTCTCAATTCGTCTCTCCTCCGTCGCGTTTCTAATGTACGTTTTTTTTATAAACTCTGCGTTTGTTCTCTTTTTGTCCCACTGAATTGTCTATAAATTAGAGCGTTTCATGTGTTTGAAGGTTCGTCTGAGATGTGTTGCGTCCATTGAATCAATTGACGGACCAGATGGTTGCTCCATCGATTCTGTTACCTATAATGAAGGAGGTATGCTCGATCTCTAATAGTGTGTTTTCGCATTGTCGATATTTGTAGATATGATCGTGATATCGACTGATTGGTTTTGTTTGGAGTCGAAGGTGTGGAAGGCAGAAAGATGGCGTCGGAATGGAAAAAGTTTGACTCAGAGGAGCTTGGGATTAGGAATTCGATGATCGCAAAACCTACAAGGATAGTTCTAAATGGTCTGAAAAGAAAAGGTAGACTTATGCGTGTAATGGTTTTATCCTAGTAGAAGAATTTACATGTGGCTTTTGAGAATTATAATGATTTGTTTTTATAAATCAAATTAAAATTATGACATATTTGATTTTGAGCTCATGCCGATTAACATTGTCTGATTTGTACCGGAAACTCATTTTGAGGACATAGAGGAGGTAATTATACCACTATCTTCAAGCATGTTTAAACTTGGGATCTTTCATTGTAAGCAACCAAAATGCCTAATATTGGAGGTCTGCTAACATCTCTAGTTTGTGGTGCGAAGCCCACAGAGAATTTGAAAAAACGGATGTCTATGGCGGCACTTATTGTAGATATGGATCAGACATAGGATCTAGAGGAGGCTGATATGTATAATAGGTGAGAGAGATTCATTTTTTGTTGTACATAGAGCAACATCTTGCATGCGTGATTCGTGAAACTCCTCTCATGCTTTGAATTTTGGGCTATACACTTGAGAGGGACTCATGCTTGTTGAAACCAAAATCTCTGGTACCCATCATGGCATATTGGGATTTGTGAAGCCTCAACATAGAAAACCAAATTGATGGCGTCAGCTTCAATAGGACAAATCAATATTAGTTGCTATGAGGGTCATGTGTCAGCCATTTTTCTATGCTATCATACAAAAAGCACTACAAAATTGCACATATTTATGTTTTTTACAGTTCTGGAAATATGTTTTTTACAATTTTGGAATTAATTTTTGTTTTCCTATGTAATGCTTGAGCATTGATGAATGTTTATACTTGATTTTCACAGGATTTGATGTTTATCTTGTTGGTGGTTGTGTACGTGATCTAATATTAAAGCGCACACCAAAAGACTTTGATGTATTAACTACAGCAGAATTGAAAGAGGTTAGTTAGTGACTTAATACTTGTATTTGTGCGTTGTAAAATAACATGTAATGGACAATGCAGTTGCTTTAAGAACCCTTTTCATTTGGTTTTGGCTTTGTTTTTATTTTTAATTTTATTTATTTACTTTTAGCATATTTCATTGTGAGAGTAGCAGAATGACAAAAGATATTGTCGGGTGTGGAGGCTTGTAAGGGATTTGGCCCTAGCCTCTACATAGTTGTGATTATGGAATGATTTCCCTAATTACGTTATCTTGTTTAGCAAGGTCAACAACACTATTAGTTTTTAAATATAGATCAATGTACCTGTACTTCCTTTATAACACTCGAATAATATAAACGCTAGTGGCATTGTGTGAACATTGATCAATCTTTAACGAACCATGCTAATTTCTTGTGTCTTTGTTGTTTCCTGTTTACGATTTATTATGTGTTTGGGGTGAATTGCCTCGTTTGTGGTGCATGCATATAATGTATATATGTGTCAGCCCTCGAGTGGCAAAAGTAAAATTACGCTAATTTTAAAATCATTTTACTTAATTTTTGTTAAAATAATGTTAAAAGTATTGGGTTGGTTGGTTAATCAGGCGTCATGAGCTAAGGGTCTCTTTGGAAGCAAACTCTCTATTCCTACAGGATAGAGTTAAGGATGTCTGCATCTTACCCTCCTTAGATAATACCTTTTTTTTGATACCTGTGGGAACCCACTTGCGTGGTAAACCCCTGATTTCCCTCAATACCCGACTAAGCCAGAGGAACAAGTATAGCACGGCCGTAAGCAACCGGGTTAGTAACCTCCAAGTAAAATCGTTCAAAGTGGGAATTGAACTTGAGACCTCTAGGTCTACACCACTTTCTTGGAGGTTCCTCAGACACTATCTTAGTTTGGATGATGGGATATATTGAGTACGACTGTACGAGTACGATGATGATACGTGTTTGGAGTGAGACACTAACAACTAGTATCAAAGCTTCAGGCTCCTGATTACCGTGCGATCTTTTGTTTATTTTTTGCGTGTGTGGTGATACCCTAACAATTGTTTGATGACGGTTTAAGATTATAGTGCCAGGCTCTTGATCTAACCACAAAAATAATTGTTTGGGGATCGAACTTTGTTGATCAATAGTTTGAAAAATTGTTTAGCCAAAGTTTCAAATATTTGCATGTAGGGTTTTGCCACATGTTCTCGAAATTGTCGTTGACTTAGAGGAATTAGGGTTCCACCATCACTGCAGGATTCTGGTCACAACAAAACCACCGACTGTTGTTGCCTGGGTACTTTACTATTCTAGGGTTCAGTCGTACAACAACTAAGAGTTCTTTTTGTCACCAATTAGCTTCTGTCGGAGACAATTGACGCTGTTTTAGTAAGGCATTGACATGGCACATGAAGGAAAAGTTAAGATCAAAATGTTTGATTGACTAGACATTGGTTTTAAATTGCACGCATATTTCGTGATGTGTTTGTTAAGTTGTGTTTCAAACTACATAATAACACACTAATATACTGCATATTGCGTTTTGTTGCAAAATGAGCTAATGAAGTGCAACTTGCACTTGGACACTTGGTTGAACATATTAGGCTGTAAAGGCGTTAGGTTGAAACCTTACCTTGAGATGAAGAAGAAAGAAACCTTGTAATAGATGATGAAGAAGAAGGGAAACTTGTAATTGTTGACAAAGAAGGCTGGGGGAACTTGAAGGAATTGATGGACTCTTTTATTTATATGGGTTTAATCTTTTCACTTATTTTGTTTGAATGGTGCCTTTTTTTTTCAACAAAGCCCACTCCATCACCAAATAGAATTATATTGACTTTTTAAATTTTAGGATGCTTATTTGTCTGAAATTATTTGGTTGTACATAAGCTTTTTTGGTTATTATTTATTTTAATTTCTTTTTTTTAGTTTTTATTAGTAAAAAAGTAAATATATTATCCAAAAATCATTTTTCAGGACGCATCACATACATCACGCTTCGAATTTCACGACCGAATGCATTGGTGCATTTTGAAATTTAAAACCAAGGACAAGACGTTGGTTTCTAGGAAATGCAGATAGAGAATTTAATTAATTAAACATCACATACGATGTGATGCGCTCACCTCCTGCATCACTCTTTGGATTTTGTGACCAAAGCATTCATGCACGTTTAGCAATTTAAAAACTAGAACATGACTTTAGTTTCTAGAAAACACAGATAAAGGATGTGCTATGCCAATCTATACCAGGCATTGACTAGAAAGAAACGGGGTAAGATGTTAGGTTTTAATTTGTCAAAAGCGTGGCATTTAACATTGTGAACAAAACAACTACGCGTGGATTGATTGAAGCTTTTGCCAATAATGTTTGAAAAGTTGTCAGCTATGAATAAAGTGTTTTTAACTTAACAGTTGGCTGACACTAGGGCAAGAGAGGGAGCTTTTGTTGTTCACATCAATGAATTTAATTTGATCATAACACAGTTATGTTCAATTAGGATTAAGTTTGATGATGAATTTTAGATGTTGCGAGACAAGAAATGAAAGAGGGAACAAGCATGGCAGAAAAAGAACCAAATTTAAGAATTTGAAGAATGTTGTTCGTAGGGATTGCAAACACATAGGGCATTTTAGAAAATAGTGCCTAGGTGATAAGAAAGAAATGCAAATGAACAATGTTGAACATTACGATTTGTAGCATAGCATTTGCTTTTGATCTATGAGTTGTGGATTCTGGTACATTATTTCATGCCATTTATAACATAGAGACAAGGAAGAATGTGAGGATTGGGAACTTTGGTAAGGCACGACTTTCGAATGATGATGTTCTAAATTTTGCTTTGGATTAGGGGATATTGACTTGAAAACTTATATGGGAACCACATGAACTTTTAAAGACATCAGGGTGACAGGGTCATCCCATGCTTGAAAGGGATGCTTATCTCAGTTGGGAAGTTGGATAAAAATGAACATGATGTTAAGCTGTTAAGCTTGGTGGTGGACTGTGGAAGGTATTTCAAAGGAAACCTAGTTTGTACCTCATGGAAAGAAGAATAGTTAGCATATATGGTCAAGATACCTCCAGAAGGAATAAGTCTAGTTTTATTGAAAGAAAAAGTTTGGTTAAGTGAATCCTTGTTTGTAGAAGAAGGTTACCTCTGGCATGGAGGTACCTAGAGCAAGAATGAAGATTCAAAATCAATGGTTAGTACGGAAAGGTTTAGTTAAACCAATCAATGTTGAGAATGTTAGGAGCACAGCCGCACAGGAACAAATTGTGTTTAAGTTGCTATTTCACTTCAACAGTGGGTTACAAGAACCAACATGTTTGTGAAAGTCTCATGATTATTGTCTAATTGGATTGGAGAGTGTGGGTTCTCAGTTTGTCACTGGCAGGCTTGGTCATGATTATTGAGTTGAAGGTTAGGGTAGCTTCGACAGGCCTTTAGGTTTATTGCGAGTCCGAAACTAGCGGTGAAGGAAGACTTGTAGAAGTATAGGTGAAGACGGAGCACAATTTTATGATCATCAAAGCCTCCATCTAGGAGATTAGCTGGTGTGGAGGCTTGTGAAGAGAGTTGGTTCTAGTATCTACGCAATTGTGATTTTGGAATGGTTTTCCTTATTTACATTTTCTTGTTTAGCAAGATTGACAACCCTTGTATTGGTTTATAGATTCAAATCAATGTACTGTAATTTCTATGTAGCACTTGAATAATATAAACGCTAATTGCATTATATAGACGTAGGTCACCTCAATCGAACCATGTTAAATTTCTTCTGTCCATTCTCATTTACTATTTACTGTTTATTGTGTGTATGGTGGTACCCCAACAAGTTATTTCCAAAATTTTGAATCTTTTCATAATCAACTATAATTTCATGATTTTTACAGGGAAGTTTGAATCATAGTTTAGCCTTAAGTAATTAATTTCTGTTGGTATAAAAAAATTTGTGTTTGTGGTAAAATAGGAGCAGCTGAAGGTTTTTTCTATGATTTTAAAAGTGATGAAAGTCTCGATTTATGAAGGGAAAATGAGTTTTCCAGATATTTATTTAGTACTTGTAGTCCAGCAATCTATGAATTGACATTTTCAATGTATGTGAATATAAGAGTCGAAAGTAAATTAGGTAACATTTACATGTGTCATTGCTTCTTACTGTATGGTGGTTGTATTGTTTCTTATTGCACAGGTGATGAAAGTTTTTTCTTGGTGTGAGATTGTTGGGAAAAGGTTTCCTATTTGCCATGTGCATGTTGGTGATGATGTTGTAGAGGTTTGTTTATATAATGATAAAAATACTGTTGTTGAAATCTTATATTATGTGTTATTTATTCAAATAAAAAATGGTCTCCGTGTCTCCTCAACACAACCCATACTAACCTGTTATGAACGGTACCTATTTTGTTCATGGTAAAACTTGAAGTTGATTGATGAATAGGTTTCAAGTTTTAGCACTTCAGCAAGAAATCACCCAGTGGGACCCAGATTGACTTTTCAACGACATGATGGCTCTGATGAAAAAGATCATAATCGTTGGACGAACTGTATGCAACGGGATTTAACAATAAACGGGTCTCTGCTTTGGCCCTGGGATCCTAAATCTTCAATGGCTTTGTTTCCAATATTATCTGGAATTGGTTTATTTTCCTGAATCTTTTTGTTCTCGTTTTTTTAACATATCATTCTTGCAAAAATAGCAATCATGTTTTGGTTTTATTTTGCAGATTGATGTTTGATCCTTATGCAAAGACAATTTATGACTATATAGGAGGAATTGAGGATATTAAAAAAGCTAAAGTACGCCTGTATCATTTGATCAGTATATTCTTCAAAGGATAACATTCATGTTGATATGATTTTGGTGTAGGTGCGAACTATTCATCCCGCCAGCTTCTCTTTGGTTGAGGATTGTGGCAAGTTTTTTTAATTTTAACTTATTCTTTTTTGTTTAAAATTTCTACCTATTCTGCGTCATTAAATTTTCATCCTGTTGCAGCTCGCATACTACGTGCGATTAGAATTGCTGCTCGTTTAGGGTTTGGTTTCTCCAGAGAAACTGCACGTGCTATAAAACACCTTGCGCACTCGGTTCTTCTGCTTGATAAGGTATATAAGTAGTTATTTACTAATTCTTATTGCCCTTTCTAATTGTTTGCTTGAATTTTAAAAGCAATGACTGGTCATTCAACCAACTGCTTCACAGGTCATTTGGTGACCGGTTTCAAAAACCAGATGACGTAATAAATAATTCAACTTTTGATATATATAACTAATTTAAAACAAATATAAAACCCCTTGATGAACAAGTAAATGAGCTTTACAGAAAAACTAAAAATAAAATTATTTAAAAACTTTGGTCCAACCATGAACCATATGTCCGGTTGACAGATCCAATATGTTTAAAAACCAAATCACTCCATATCTAATTTAATATTTATATGTATGTGTTTACTTGATCTAAAACAAGATATGGAACTACTTACTAAATCAGTAAAAGATAATATTGAAATGCAAAAGTGAAATTAATTTAAAAATCCAGTCTAAGCACTGGACTTATTGGCTGTTTCAACTGGTCTGACTCATAACTAGTTGGGTCAAAATGAAGGCGGATTAAAAGTACTCTACTGGACCGGTTATGTAGCCGATTCCCTGTTCGATTTTTGGGAGAAGTGTTTAAAAGAACAAGTTGAATATAATTCTTGTTAATCTTTTGACCATATGTTTCAAGGGGAGGCACCTTTTGGAAATGAATTACATGCTAGCATATGGTTCTGCAGAACCTTCATTGAGGTTATTATGGAGATTCGGTCTCTTGGAATTACTCTTACCAATTCAGGTTAAAAAAAAAATTCACCAGCTTTAGGCGTCCCTTTATGCGTATTTTGACTCGTTTTCATTTCTTAGGCGGCATATTTTGTTCGTGATGGTTTCAGGAGACGAGATAAGAAGACTAACATGCTTTTGGTAACCTTAACTAGGAACAACTTATATTTTTTTTTATATTTGCAAATTTACTTCTGTTTATTGTTGTCATTGAGCTATAACAATAATTTGGATCATAATGCTTAAACTGCAGTCATTGTTTTCAAACTTGGATAAGCTTCTAGCACCAGACAGACCATGTGATGGTAGTTTATGGTAAGTATTTGACAGTATGCATTTCTTACATATAGGCCTTACAGTTTGGAGTTTGGACTGAATTGCTAACTAGAGTAAAGTAGTAAACCAAAGCAGCTGGTTTAAATCAAGTCTACCAAACCACCCGGTTCTGGAGATTTGGCATATGGGTTTGACGGTTTAGCAAATTATTTTTTTTTTTGAATCAATTGTGTGTTTAAAACATTTTAAATAAAAAAGATGACTCGTGAATATAATTGTATATAATAAGCAAACAAACTTACCCAATATATTCTACTTTTCAGTTGGGTTTGGAGGGAAAGGATAGACACAAACCTTACCCCTATCCCAATTGGGATAGAGCGGCTGCTCAGAAGGAATCCCGGCTCAAAGTTATCGTTTGAAGTTAATCATCCCAACACTTCTAAATTTTAATGTTATTTTCACAAAATAAGGAAAATAACGTTCATATATATAATTGCATCTTCTGTAAATAAGAAAAAATAATATTTGAACTGGTTCATGTGACCAGCTTCAATATCCAAACCTTTAACTGAAATCTTAAACCACCATAATTGTAAATCAAATCGTATAAATCTCAAATTAACTGAAAAGGGCTGACTTGTTTTTGTTTGGCCAAATGATTTAATGATTTTTGAAAAACCCTGGTACCTTGGTTTTAAAAAGCTCAAGGCGCTCGAAGGCGTTTAGGCCGTGATGTGAGCCTCACGTACGCGAGGCGTTGCTCTATATACAACAAAACAAGTTTGATCTACGACTAAAAGATGTATTTGGCTCATCTTTTTAGTGTTCCAACTTGTATATTATTGTTCCAGGGTGGCAATTTTAGCGTTCCACGTGGCGATGTTAGATCAACCAAGGGATCCTTTAGTGGTTGCTGCATTTAGCCTAGCTGTCCATAATGGTGGAGATATTGAGGAAGCTATTAGCATAGCTAGAAAGATATCCACACCAAATGCTACCATCTACCATGAGTTGTCAAAGCTTAAAAACCTTCAACATAAGGCACTTATTAAAGAGGTTTTGAATCTTGGATCATCAGTTAATAGGGCACTATCCAATATGACCGACACATATTACGTGTCACGGGCAATGAGTAGTTACCCTAAAGCACCTTATTCTGATCTGGTATGTGGCTATGTGCTCAATCAAACTTGTTTTTTGACATAGGTGGAAATTTCAATATTGTAAAGGTTGATCTGGGTTATATGTATATATTTGTTGGATTTTACTACTAAAAGTGTATTGTTAAAGCACTCACTCCACTCAAAATGCAGTTTAAGATGTATAGTTGAGTTCTGATTTTAATTAACAGAGTGTGACAAATAAAATCAGCAATGTAAACCGTATTTTTCAAAACAAAACGAATGCTAAAGTGCTTTTATTCAAAAGGTGACTATTGAAATAATTTGTTTTCTGCGAGTAAATATTTTTTTTAAATGCAACATGTTTTGACCATTTGCTTGTGCAGGTGTTCATTTCTCTACACTTGTATTTAAAGGCTGTGAAAATATTTGAATGTGTAAATCAAGGCAAGGAAGCTAGGTTTTTGCCAAAGCAAGGTGGCAAGATTAATTATGAGTTGCTGGCAATGGGAAGTGTACAGGAAGTGCGACATGTGTTTGCTAGAATTGTCTTTGATACCATATATCCTCTAGACCTTGGTCAAGATCAGTCGTGAATTATTATTTTTTATTTTTTGTATTTTTTTTAACAAAAAAAAAAACTCTGCCAACTTGTATTATTGTGAAACTATAATATAATACTATTTAAAATTATAATAAGCTTATTTTATAGATAAACATTTCATTGATTTAGAGAATGTTTTAAGCTTTGCATATGGTGGTACTTTTAGCAGCAATTGTTTTGAAAACTCAGTTGCTACCATATGAGTTTAACAAGGCGGTTTTTATTCTGTTGATGGATGAAAATGAGTAGTTTCATATGCAAAGACAAACGCAGCTAACATTAGTGGTGTTTATGGTTTGGTTTCAAACCGAGAAACTGTCCAAACCGATCATCGTTTCAGTTTTGGGGTTGTTTTTTTTCCCAAACATTTGTCTGATTAGTTTCAAAAGTTTAAAACCAGTTGTTAAAAATCGAATCAGGCTCTCAGACTTGGCCTATCCAGCCGTCCCAAACTTAGGCGACTTTCGTATTTCTATCGTTTAGTCAATAGCTTAAATCTCAAAACCATAGCATCCATCTTCTCTAGGTATTGAGTTTTCTTTCGATAAGAGCATCAATCGGTGATAATAACATGGTTTGATTATTTGTTCATGTTTCTTCGTATCCCTGTTTTGATCAGACCTAAATAGGAGCATCAATCGGAGATTTTTTTATTCTATTTATCTTACTTCTCAATCTTTTGTTTTTATTTCACTTGATATATACTCTTTTAGACTAGATCTGTAAATTATTATGCGATTCAGATTAACCAAATCTGGGAAAAAAATCAAAGAAATTGGAACTAATGATACGTAATGTTCTACACAAACATTTGATCAAATGAAATTTAAAATACATGGGTATTGAAAGAATTTATACAATGGATAATGCAAGATCTAATGACACAATCATTTCTTTTTTAAAAAGAAAATAAAAAATTGAGGGAATGCAGTTTTAGAGGGTTATTATTTTGCATATTTGTTGTTACGCTCATGTGTTAAACTCAACTATGTGCGAGGGGTTAAAAGATTATGATCCTACAATTCAAGTTATTAGAAATGTGAAATATGTTAGGTTGTCATATGTAAGGTTGACTAAGTTCAAGAAATGTATGAAGACAAAAAAGCTAGATGTTGCAAGCGAAGTTAATATTTGCACGGATTATATTAATTGATTAGTAACTTTTTTAAAGACCTTAAAACCTTTTTAATGCACAACTTCAATTTATTTTATATTGTTTAAGTGTTTGAAGCTTGAAGTTTGGAACCTTAATTAGCATTTGAAGTTTGGACAGAAGCTACTAGTTTCTTCATTTTTAGGCCTTGTTTAAAATTGCTTATTTAACATTTTAACCTCAAAATGACTTATAACAATTAATTAGCATTTGAAGTTTGGAAAGAAGCTACTAGTTCCTTCATTTTTAAGCCATGTTTGGAATTGTTTATTTAACCTCAAAATGACTTTTTTTAAAAATGTTTATTAAATTATAACGTTTTGAAATGAAATTTTTAAAAATGTGTTTAGATTAGCTTTTTCAAAATGAATTTTTAAAATGACCAAAAAATACATTTTTTTATTGACATCATTTTAAGGTTATTAGGTAAAGGGTAAAGAGGGATAGATTTGTAATTTTATGTTAATAAGTCATAAGTCATTTTGAAAATCTAGAATTTTTAGATTTTGAAAAACAACTTATTATTCTTTTACATAAAAAGTCATTTTCAAAAGTCTTTTTAAGTTTGACAAACAACTTATTAACTTATTGGCTTTTTGAAAAGCCAATAAGTCATTTTTAGATAAAATCACAAACAAGGCCTTAGTAAGTATTTTTTTAACATGTTTTAAGATCTTTATTTGCAGCATGTTTTCGACAGGACTTGTAATAGTTTTTACATTTTACGCACTTGTATTTTTGCCTTTTTGGGCAGATTTGTTTTTTGATAGCCAAACCATTGATAATCGTTAAACTTTTATTTTTAATGGTTCGGTTTTGGTTTTGGTTTTCGATATTCAAACACCGTCATTAATAATTTGATTTACGGTTTAATCTAAAAACCGTAAAAACTGGAACACGAACACCCCTAGCTAGCATTCAAGGGTATAGTGAGCGTTTAAAGATCTTCTAATCAAGTTTGATTCCAGCTTACATTGATTTCTTATCTTAAAAAGTCCACTTCAAGGTCACCTGTGTAAGGTGTTTGTCGGATCCTATGGAGTTCTAATTTTTAATGAAGAAATGCTTTAAAAATTTTGTTTAGCACAGATAAATTTAAAAAAAATGCAGTAAATCTCATTAAATGGTGCCTGCTGGCCAAGATGAAGGGATATGGATCCTGTACAAAATGTTTCAAGCAACAAAAACGGAAAAATTTTGTTAACCAAAACCCAGAGCCAAAGAAACCAAATCCCTATGTTACCCAAATGCTATTTACTCATCAAAAAGAAAAATTAAATAAAATAAAGCCCTTATTCATGTCATCTAAAATCACTTAACTTTGTCATAATTTTCCCGGCTAATCCCTTTTGAAGACAAAGCACCACCACCGCCACCACCAGTAGTCGGCCTACAAAGAAAATTATACTGTTTACCATCCTCTTTGGAGATAAGATCATAGAATAAATACATTTATCATTATTTTAAGAAAGATACAAGGAAAAGAAATTTACAGCCCAACAGCTACTTTAAAGGCATCATAAATTCCCCACTGTGCTCCAGTAAGTGTTCCAATCATTAAAATTCGAAGAGGAAGACCACGAGTGAATAAACCCAACAAACCTAGCTTATGAACGGCCTGCACGAAAAAGAATAAATGTACTGCTATAATTGTACATATTAAGGTTAAAAAAAGCCGATTAAAGGATATGCATATGGATGTGACTTACACTGCTGACAGTAGCACCTTGAGAATTATTAAGGAAAGAAACTAAATTATCAGCTGGGTGAGAAACAACAGCACATAGTACACCAGCTACATACCCACCAGCAAAACTCACTCCAAGCTGCAGACTTTTGCTGCATTCGTCCTTTGGTATGGGGATGATGTGCTTATAAATCATCTCTACTATTGTCTCAAAACATGCAAACTTCATCATTGTATCTGAAGATATACAGATAATAATAAACAATTAATATAAATGACGATATGGAAAGTGTAATACAAAACTTTTGATGTGGTATAACCTACTAACATGGAATCTGTCGCCCCCAAAGTGGCCCTAGCCCCTTGTACAGCCTGTAGGATAATGCGTGCATTTAAAAAATAAAAAATAAGTATAACTGTGAAATGAATATACAAGTGATCTGAAAGTAATTGTACCCAGCAGTGCCTTCAGCATTAACAAACTTTAGGAAGCTATCTGATAAACCTGTGGCAAACCCAGGATTTGTTTGGACACGAACCTTAACAGCCTCAAAAGGACAAAGGGCGATCCCAGCAATAAGTTCTGCAGATGCAGAACCTGCAAGGTAGATTAGTGTTTTATACTTGGCAGCATTATCTGGACCAACAACGTCGGCATAGGCTTTTTTGAAAAATTCGTAAAACCCAAATTTGCAAGCACCCTGTACACTGTAACCTAGCAATGTTGGTACCCAGCCTGTAAAAAATCCTTTAATTCCATGCTCTTTCAGTAATGTTCCAAAACCAGAAGAAATGTTCTTGTATTTTGCAGGGTTAATCTGAAGATTTGGATATACATGAAATATTTGTTAAGCTGTGTGACTAAATCAACATGGATTTATATTTAAAGAGACATGGCTAAACATATAGTTTTTGCACAGTGCACAGTTCTAGATGTATTTGAATAATATCCTATATGAATATGAGCATCAAAAAGGAGGCATGCAGATTAAAATATTAAATTAAGTTAGATAGGGGCCAACTACATTGACTATTTGGCTCCTTTCTTTTATCCCTGTAATACAAGTTTGGTGACTTTTAGGTGTTCAAAGTTGATTCATAAGAGATCATTTTGTATTTTCCACCCATTCGTTTGTGGATTACGTCTCAAGTCTCAACTAAATTCTTGATTGAAGTTATCCAGAATTTTCTTTAAAATTTAAATACTTCAAGTTCCTGTAGGTTTTTCATAGCGCCATTACTTTTTGGTAGGTTGAGATCATCATAAACTTTGATTAATTCTTGAAAATTTTGGGCAAGATATTTTGAGGTAATTCTCCATCAAAATTTCGGTTGAAAATGACAATGCGATGAATCAAGCCACAATACACAGAACCACATAACAAAAATCTACATCCCGAGTGCTGATCAGAGTTTTATATAACCAATTCAATCAAAATCTAATAACGATCTACAAAAACCACAATAGATTAGCCAAACTGAAGCGTATCATGTTTCTTCGGTATGCATGCATTGCATACCTAATCAGTAATCACCATATTTAACTATAGTAAGAAGAGCGTCGAATGATTTTGAAATCATCATGTCCATAAATAAAACCAATAAATCAACGAACAATTTAATCCATAGCTTCACTCATAACGCAAGCATTCATACGGAATTGAGATAGAAACGAACCTGCATATTGCATTTGACGATATCCAGTGGAGTGACCGCCATATGAGTAAGTCCACAACTGAAAATGCCACCTATGCTACACTTTGCATAATAAGCAGGCGAAAAAGCCTCCATCATACCTGGATCGCTCGTAGACAGCGAAGAGGACATAAACTTCCGTGATTTGGCGATCAAATGCTCAAACTCGATGAGATGATTCGATGAAGACGAAGACGAGTAGAGGAACATCGGTATCACCGATTGCCGCGAATTATCCATCAACAATTTACACACTACCTCGATTGTGCCTTTTGATTCTTGCTGCAAAAGCTAATTTACACTCGATTTGTAACGGAGACGAAGCGATTTTAGAAGGTGTGCGTATTTGAAGGGATTGTTTCCGATTATAGCGTTGGTTTCCCTCGCAGGGTATGGATTTGGGGTTTTCATATTACGATTTTAAATTTACAAATGAGCCATAGGTCAGCTTAAACCGGCTCAAGAGTTTTGTGCGTATTTTGACTATATTCTTTGTTTAATTTATTAAGTTCGTCAAAATAGATTCTAACATTAACATTTCTGTGTGTTAGAAAGTTGAAAAGAAAACTCACTTTAAAAAAAACTAAGAAAATTATTACTAATCAATCAATTTAAAAAAAAAAAAAATTAATGATTTTTTATTATTAATAAAAATACGTAGATCACGAAGTTGCTTATATATAACTTATAAAGTTACATATATGTAACTCATATATGTAGTGTATAAGTTATATATATGTAATAAATGAGTTACATATATGTAATAATATAAGTTACGTATATTTTTTTATTTGTTTTCTTTTTGTTAACAAATCTAATATTATAATAAAACAAAATATAAAGTAAAAAACGAAAAACGAAATTGATTAATAACAATTGTGATTAGTTTTCTAAGTTTTCTAAAAAATAAAGGTTTTCATTGGAACCCTCCCCTTTGTCTCCTTGTATAAATTGAGAAATTATTTAAAAACCAGACTGAACCGGGAACCAAAGAGGGCCGACCTAAAATATTCATATGTCTCCCTCAAATGAACTGGCCAATTGAGTTGGCAACTGATGCCAGGAGAGGATCGGACCATATTTATTTATTTTTTCGCTAAAAAGTAAAATCTAAAGACTAAACACTGTTTTTTAATATAATTATGTTTGTTTAAACTTTTTTTATATTTGTTTATGTGTGTTTATAATTCTATAATTTTTGATTTTTTTAGTTATTTATTATGTCATTTGGTTCTTGAATCCAGTCTGATTAGTGACTAGTAAAACGTCCGATTCAACGTTTAGTCCGGTTATTTGAGATACGGCGATATTCTCTTCTAAGTTCTTTTTTACACAAATCTCATTGAACTTTGGATAAAATACATATAAGTTATTGAAATAAATGTGACCGGTTGTGACTTGTGAGCAACAAAAACAAGTTTTTTATGTAAAACGTGCATTTTAGTAATCAGAAACAAATTATTAGGTCTCTGTCTTGTTGAAAAAATAATATATTGATTGATGTTAAAGGCTATAATTTATAAGAAGTTTTTCTATGTTATGAACTAGCAACTTTTGACTAAGGTCATACACAAATATTTATTTTAAGACAGTATGGATCGTTGATAGTATTAAAAATGTAGCATGAAAATAAGGAAAAGAGTGTGAATCTATTTTGACTTTCATTAGAGTATGCATAGTAGGGCTTGGAGGGTGCATGGGATAGATTTCACTGACCAAAACATTATTACAGGGTGTTAATTAGTGAGTATTTGTGTTTTTTTATATTCTATTAATCAAAGAAATTCAAAACTTACGCGATGTTCCCGAGTTTTATTAAACAAGAGAACATAAAAAAAGTAAGAAAAATAAATGAGAGAAAAGGAAAGGAAAATAAAAGAATATAATTCTTTCCTTCCAAATCGGAAGGAAATGAGAACTCAATAATTTTGTCTAATTTTCCTTCTATTTTCCTCCTTAAATGAAACTCAGAAACACAATATGTGTTATTTTCCTGTCCCTTTCTTTTTAAAATGAAACTCATGAATACAATCATATTTATACTTTCTTTCAATTTCCTTTCTTTTTTCTACTTAAATAAACTTGAGAACAGAGCAGTAACACTATAAGTTTATAAAATTTGCTACTGTGACATTAATGTGATGAAATGAAAGAAAAAATAGAATCATTATGATTACTATATATATTATTTTTTTTTCTTTCGTGTTTATGACATTGTATCACTACGTTATTATATTAAGTTTTTGATTAAAGAAATAGATACTCAAATGCATTAAAATTAAATTTGAAAGAAAACTCTTTGAGAGGCTCTTGTGATTAAGAAAAAACTATTCCAATTGTTATTAGATCTAAATTCGAGTTAAAGTTTCATTTGTAGGCATTGTTGTCGGGTATTGTCCCCAGAACAAAGAGAAACCCAATAAAGTCCTTTTTATATTATTGATATATTATAGTATGTTTTACTAAGAAATTCTAAATGCATACCAAAGTACATCTAAAAAGATATATAGAATTTTTTTTTCAAATAATCCTAAAAAAAACTTTATTTTATTATTATTATTTTACTCTTGTTAATCGATTCACCTTCTAGTGTCATTTTTTTACGTTAAAATGTTAGAATCCAAATGCACTCAAGTTAATATTATAATAATCAATTTTTTGTTTTAATGATTATTTATTGATCATTTAAAAACAATAACGGCAACGTTCCTTCCTTTCCATTTAAACTTACAATTTTAATGTCTTGCGTCTTTGTAAATTACGTCGAGGACAGATTGGTGCTCCAAGAATACTTGATCGACAGTGGCGGATCCAGGAAAAAGTTTCAGTGGGTTCATTAGTTTTAGACACTTCAATTAGATATAACCGGACAAAAAAAAATTCCGGGTTGGTTTGACGGTTCAGGTCTTGTAATGTTTATCACATGATAACAGTGCGATAAATTAAGTCAATAATTAAAAATATAGTCATTAAAGAGTTCGAAGGTGTGAAGTGTACGCTCGTTTAAGATTTCTGAGGCCCGGACCAAACGGGAGTCAAGGGGCCGCGCCCCCTTTCGAGGTCCAAGGGGCGGGGGTCCAAGGGGTAGAGCCCTTGGTGGTGGTTCGGACAAGGGTCAAAGAGGGAACGCCCCGAAACCTAAACGAAATTTGGGAAGAAATATTAATTTCGGAGAGTGATTTTAACACAATTCTATAGAAAATTCATGCATTGATTATCGAGAATTCTCTAACAAAGATCACTTAATCCATTCAAGTCAGCAAACTGTTGGAGAAAATTACATTAAGGATTCATTTCTAAAATATCAATGGGTTCACCTTACCTTTTCGGGCTTTCGAAAACAAAAAAAATCCTACTAAATCGTCAAAACGCGGTGGGTTCCGGTGAACCACCCCCACATATGTAGATCCGCCCTTGTTGATCGAGTCTAAGAAACTTTTCGTATAACTAAATTAAAATGGTTTTATAAAAGGGAAAATGTTATAAAACATAATCAACTTTTAATTTTGTTTCAATTAAATCATTGAAATTTTTTTTCTTTGATTTATGTTATAATGTTAGATAAAAAAAACCTGGATAACAGGTAATTTTGGTCCGTTTAGGCTTTATAAGTGATAAAGTGAACTTTTATATGAGTTTAGGATCCGTTTGAAGGTTTTAGACGTATTTTAGACCCATTTGGGCAATTTGTTTTTTTTTTTTTGTAATCAACTAAATATTTTTACAATTTTTTAAAAATTTTCGCAAATTTTTAAGATTTTTAAGATTTTTTTTCAAAATCCATGTTATTTTCATGCTATCATACGATAGAAATAAAAAATTTATGTGTAGATTACATATCTAAGATATAAACATAAACATAAACATAAGTTACCAAATTAGAAAAAAACAAATTTTGAGCGAATTGATTGATGAATATTACCACTTAAAAAAAAATTACATAGATACTATATATATAGATAAGATTTCATTGTAGTAAGCAAACAAATTTTCGATATTAAATATAAAACCAAAAACACACCAATATGGTTTCGTGGTGTAGTTGGTTATCACGTCAGTCTAACACACTGAAGGTCTCCGGTTCGAACCCGGGCGAAGCCATTTTTTTTTTTCAATTTTCTTATTCTAAAAGAGCACTTGAGTCATCCATCAATAAGTGGCATGCCCCACCTGAGTGGTCCGCCACGTAAGCCACGTTGGTTAACCGATAAGCTTCACAGAGTGTGAGCTACCGCACACCACTCATCCCTCAAAATACCTTTTAAGTTCAAACAACCGAACTCAGCCTAATCTCATCGCAAAAAAACGAACCATCATTCTTCACCCACACTCGTTAGCTTTCCCCATGGCTGCTGTTCCAGTGACTTGTGTTCGGTTAACCACTTCAATGCATGCTAATCAGGTCAATTCTTTGACTTCCATCTATTTTGACTTTCTTGAATAAGGATAAGTTTTGTTTTAATCATTTTATTATGAAATTTAATTTCTAATCATAAATGCCTCAAAGTATATAAAATTATAAATGCATACACCAAACGTGCATATTTTGACTTGCATTCGTATTTTTTTTAATAACTATATCACATAAAAAAATTAAAATTTTGACCGTTCATTATAGCTTTTAGGCTTTAGCACATGAATTTTGACTATCCATCAGTGCATGAATTTTGACTTCTGGGCATCCATTTGTGCCTGAATTTTGACAAATTTAGAAAACGATAATAAAAAGTGATTAAAAACTATCAACTCTTTTTTGTAAGGTGTGTGGTTTAAAGGCTCGGAGTTTGTATCCCATATCGAAATTGTACCCCTGGATGTGGTTTTATGACCGGAGGGGCCGTCGCAGTCCTGATAATTTAAGGGCCCTGTACGAGCAAAAAAAACCCCTAACGATATATAATTTTGTGTTTTTTTTGGTTTTATATCTTTACATAAAATAAATATATATAATAAAAATAATGATTAAAATTTTTACGCCCTTGAAAAAATGGGCTTTGTCCGGAGGTCCGGAGGTCGTGTTTGCCCCTACATACCAATGTTTTCAAACCCGGACTGGACCGGGATTCGGTACCAAGGGCGGGCCGGTTTAGTGCTCAAAACCGTTTTTGAAGGAATTGGTCAGTCGAACCGGTTTTTTTTAAATATTATTTATATTATATATATATATATCATATATTATATCCATTTATATAATATTTATGATGTCATCCGAATCTTAAATCCGGCCCGACCACTGTCCAGTGAAGAGACCGGTCTGACATCCGGTCCGGTTTTAAAAACATTACTCCAGAGCCTCCCATATTATGAGTTTATCATGTTCATCTTTTTCAGGTTAAATTGTAAACTGCAGCAGATCTTTATTAGTTTAAAGTGAATCAAAATAAAACTCGCATTTGACCTAAAAATCTGAATTTAACGTTTAATATTCTTGGGAATAACAATCTAAATTTAAGAAATGAGTAAAACTAGTATATAGGACCCGCGCGTTGCGGCGGGGTCTGATATACTGACGTAAAAACAACCAACAGAACATGAGGTTAAAATCGCGTATAATAAAATGCATGAAGAAGGAAACCTCTAAATCACAGTAGCTTTGCAAAAATTAACCCTCTACCAATTGTATGAAATTTCAAAACCATTAAGCAACTTATCTCAATTTATTATAAACTGAAAGTTATAGTCCCATTACAGATTGTCAGATTGAAATCACTAAAAACACAAAACCCTATACAACATTTATAACGTAAGCTTTGAAACTAAGGGTTGAAGATTAAGAACTCATTTAATAGTAAAGAATGTGATTACAGAAGACTTAAAAAAAAAGGCCGGATTAACAGAGCCGATGGTGAATTACCACGGCTCGGTAGAGGATGGTTGTCGGCCAAACCGAAAACCGTTTATCATGAAAACTGAGGTTTATGTTTCTTACTTTGCAGATGGTAGGGAAAACCTCAACAATGAAGTTGGTTCCCATGGGTGCGATCAGAAGGGGTTTTGGTACTTCGCGCATTCGAATGTGTTGCTCAGTAATTCTCTTCTTTATTTCATATACCAACCCATTTGCGGTTCAGACATATAATGTATATATGTGTGGGCCTTTAAGGGGCAAAAGTAAAATTGAACTAATTTTAACGTTATTTTACTTATTTTGTGAAAATAACGTTAAAAATGTCGGAATGGTTAACTTCAAACGATTACTTTGAGCCGGGGACTCCTTCGGAGCAGCCTCTCTATCTCAACTGGGATAGGGGTAAGGTTTGTATCTATCCTTCCCCTCCAGACCCTACTGTAAAGTGAGAATATACTGAGTAAGTTTGTTTGTTTGTTTATATCGGACTGATTATTGATGGATACCAGTAAATACTTAAATTTGGTAGGCAAAACCCGAGACTGTGGACAGAGTTTGTGAAATTGTGAAGACTCAGTTGGCATTGTCTTCTGACTCAGTGGTGACACCTGACTCTAAATTTACAACCCTTGGTGCTGATTCTCTTGACACGGTAAGTTGTGATCATTTAATATATATAGTAACTATTGAATTTATCATCAGTTTCCTAACATGCCATGCAAATCACAGGCGAAGATTTCGCTATTGATTTCGTTCCTGCTTCAGAATTTTCGTCCCTCGTCCAAAATTATTTAACCTCTGACACTGATGCAAATATATGTGACGTTTGAATAAAGTTATACGAACAATCTGACCCATTAGTTACTTGGGTATAGGCTAAGCCTGACAAATGAACGGGTTGGGTCAGGTTAGGATGAATTAGAATGGGCTTGGGTCAGAATGAGTTTTAAGTAAAATCAATTTGGTGTAAATTGGTAGTTTTAAAAAAAATCAATTTGGTTCAAGTTAAAATGAGTTCTAACTAAACAAATAGTATATTTGAATAATCTTTAATGATTTTCTGATCAAATATATTATTGGTTATTTTTCTCATAAAATATTATTAATTGTTCTTACCTGGTTGAATCCATTCTATTTACATAGTTTTTAGGTTACCCATATTGTGTTAAAATGTTAAACAAAATAACCAGTTTTTTGTTACGATGGTACATATTCCAATCTATAATACAATAATTGTTCAAACAAACCAACCATTTATCATGCTTAGATCAGGATTTCCAGGTCTAGTACAGACTCACCAATCCTATATTTTCTTTTACGTTTAAACTAAAAGATGATTTTCATTTCTGTTTCATCTTTATCTTTTAATGGCATAATGTACTTAATCAGTTTAAGTTATAAAATAAAACAAAATTTAAAATCAATGGGTCAAGCTGCGAACCCACTAGGCTGATACAAAATCAACCTATATTTTTCTAAATGCATGTGTTCTTGGGTTGAACCCTAAACTATCCCGATCTCATTTAGTCTAAACTCAAGTCTATGAATTTCGTGTCGTGTCGTGTCATAAATCCAGACTTGCATAGGATTATGAATATTTGGATGAATGCAGGTCGAAATCGTGATGACATTAGAGGAAGAGTTCGGCATCAGCGTCGAAGAAGAGAACTCTCAAAACATAACTACGGTTCAAGAAGCAGCTGATCTTATTGAAAAACTTGTTGAAAAGAAAAACGCAACCGCCTAAATTCTCTACCATTTTTTATGTTGTTGTTTTAAGTTTCAACAGACCATTGATTAGAAGATTCGTTTGAACCAAATTAAACATTTTCAAGATTTTTGGATTAATTATGAGTTTTTGATCTATAAAAATGTTTTAATAATTATTCATAATAACAAACAAACTTACTCGGTATATTCCCACTATTCAATAGGGTGTAAGGGAAAGGATAGACACAAACTATACCCATATCCCAATTGTGATAGAAAGGCTGCTCCGAATAAATACTCGGCTTAAAGTTATCATTTGAAGTTAATCATCTCAACGCTTTTAACATTGTTCTCACAAAATAAGTAAAATAACGTTAAAATTAGTGCAATTTTACTTTTGTCCATTGATTGTCCACACATATATATATTATATGCACACATATGTTGATAATTTATGCATGTTTATTGTCGTGTGTGTGTTAGTGTGTACAACAATTGCTGCAACAATGAACAATATGGCAATGTTATTGATGGTGATGGACAATTCTCTTCGAGGCTCTAATCAAGCACCATAACTTATTTAATGTAGACATGACTATCAATCTTTAGGAAAATTTCACATATATATTTCATAAAATTAACCAACTTTTGGTGAAATTGTGGATTTCTTTTAATTTATAAAATAATTTAGTTTTAAAAGTTATACGTAACGTGTTTATACTATAAATAAAAGAAAAGTTCTCTTCTTCCCATCAAATCTACATATTAGAAAAAGTGTTCTTGTGAGAATTTCCTTAGGAGATATTTGATCAGGGTCAGGTCAACTATTTTGAAGGCCCTAAGCAGCAAAAAAAATGTTTAGGACCCTTTACAAACGATTACGTTAAAACCCTTCTCCTTTTATACAGGCTTGGTGTAACATCCTAGGCAATCCCACATTGGTCGTGAACAGGAGAGATTCCTGTTTCATAAGTAACGAACAGTCTCTTATATCAGCAACGCGTTTTCGGCTTAGCTAGCTGTGGGGCACATGAAAACTCCACAGTTAAGCGTGCTCAGCAATCCAGGGATGGGTGACCTCCCTGAGAAGTATTCACCCAGGCAACCGAAAGCAAAACAGTGAGCTCCAAGTAGGCAAAGCATACAATATTTATGGTAGACGGGGCGGATGTTACACTTGGGACTAACAATAATAAACTAAAAGTTTTTTCATGGATTTATAAACTACAAAGTTACAAGTTTCTAACTAAATCAAGTTATACAAGTTTTTTCATTGATTTATAATTTTATCCCTTCCCTCAAACCCTCCGTAAATATTAGAAAAGAGGGGGTTTTATTTTGACATTTCTTGTATTTTTATTATCTTCAGAGCACAAAAAAAGAAAAAAAAACACAAATAAAAAAAAACTACGTATAAAAATTTTCTAAAAAATTGAAGGCCCTATTTTTTTGGGTCCCTAACCCTTTACTTGGGTTGTTTGACCCATTAGGTCGGCTCTACATTTGATTTACTGCTTTCCTTATGGCAAACAAAAAAGAATGTTCTTGTTTTGAAGATTACAATTAGAGTAAATAGATGGTCAATGTTGTTTGTTAGCTCATTTTTAGTCCCTGAGTTTAATAAATTATTTATATGCATCCAAACCTTTAAATATTTTTAACACGTATAGTTATTCACATGCTTGACAAATTGTAACATAAAAAATATATGTGTTACAAATATTTAAAGGTCTGATAACATATAAATACTTTATATAACATAAAAAACAAAAGTAAATTACGAGCAAAACACATGTACTATATCGACAATTTACTCTTACAATTAAACAAACTACTTAAACAACTAGGTTCAAAGGTTGAACCATAAGTTTTCTTAGAAAAGACTACCATTGAATAAAAATAAATAAAAAAGTAAAAAAAAACGCCGTTGCCGGGGATCGAACCCGGGTCACCCGCGTGACAGGCGGGAATACTTACCACTATACTACAACGACATATTTGTTTATAACTTTTTTTTATTATTATTTAACAAAAAAATTGAATGATTAGTTCTGCATAGGGTCCCACCATTGAAGTCTGAAATCGTCCTATACGGTGATTAACCGACAACAACTGTTTCCGGCGTTCCTGTATCTCTTCCCGGAGATCCGAAAGCGAGACGTAAAAAGGTTTCATTTCAAACAACTTTTAACCAAATCAATGATGGCGCCCAGTGATGATGGCCTTTACGATCTCTCTCTTCAGGTTCTCTTAATCATTTCAATATCTTTTCCTCATTCACTTTTCTTTATCAATTAAAAAACAAAAAAAATGCTCGATCTAGGGTTCTACATTGCATCGTACCTCTAATTTTTCATTAAATTTGCACATTTGTATGCATAAATATGCAGAAGGAAGAAGAAGATAAGTTTAAGGAGTATGATTTCGGATCTGACGATGCTGATGCTCCTCTGCCCCTTACTGTCGCCTCTCGTGTTCGTTCCATTACTCCTATTTTGTTACCGTTATTGTTTTTTCAAGTCACGAGTCCATGCCTTAATTGTCGTCACTCAATAATTGGTAGAATTAATATGAACAGCTGAATAACATATTTGGTGTTTAATTACTAAAAACTCTGATTATAGAGACTACTATGAAAGAGATAATGATAACACTCAAATAAAGATGATGATAATGATAACGATAATAACACATCAATAAATATCTTAATATTCAAACTAGAGGTTAAAAGTAATGTATATCCTAATTTTTCCAAATTGTGGGGTGGTTTCTGTTCTTTCAAATTATGGGAGTGTTGCAGTGATGTGTTTGTGTGAATGATGCACTGACTAACTAAAGTGATTCGATGATCTTGATTGGTGTAGGTATTGTACATGTTAGGTGATATTGCTGCAGGACCTGCTTTTCGGTTCTCTCAATGGTTGGAATTAGTTAGAAAACGAAGTGGCAAGTATAAGTCCTCCGGATTCCCTCACCGCCCTCCAAGACTTGAGAGCATGCTCTTGAGGTCATTTTGCATTCACCCTACTAATCTGTTTTCTTATATATGATTTGGTTAGTGTTTTTCCACGATCATACAAATGGGGAGGCTGAGATTTCTTGTCTACTGTAATTGGAATCTTAATTGCTTAATTTTATAAATGTGGTCATTGCTATTCAGTGCAGGGAATTTAAGATTGGAATTGAACAATTCTTCTCCTTTCGAGCAAGTTACAGAAATCAGTCTTTGGGAAAGACTTGGTAAGGCTTCTATGTTGAATATTGGGTCAAGCACCTTCTCTTGGAACATGCTTTCTTCACTTCACCACACTGAACATAGCAGCAACAATGAACATTCTGAGGATGATATGAATAAAGCATTAGAGGTGTGTGAATTTAAGGTGCTACTTTTTTTTTTTACGTCTGGTTCTAAAGGTTTGGTATTTATGTCAAAAGTACAGGTAACAGTGAATTCTGGTGGAGTTGTATTCTTTGCACTGTTTAATCATACTGAAAGTGGTGAGTTTGTTCCTAAAGAAGCAGCGGCTGTTATCAAAATAGCATCTTCTAGAATGGCTACACAATCAGAACGACTCGGCTATGAATTTGCAAGATGGCTGGGTGTTAGAAGTCCCCAAGTTATTACACCTACTTTCTTTTTACCAGGTTTGCCATCTCTGCAAACATCCTAGATTCTTACTTTTTACAACTTGTGCAGGCTAGAGTCATTCACAATTGTAGTCCCGAGTGGTTAAAAATCAAAGAAGCTGCAGAAAAAGCGAAAGAGGCTGCAATTTCTGATGGAGATGAAATTGGTGAAGTTACTTGTTCAGAACTTCTAGAAGCCCTTGAGCTCAGCCGATGCCTTTATCTCATGAAGTACATTTTACTTGCTGCATAATGTTATCTTTCTTTCTGTTTATCTATTATATCTAAGGTGATGGGTTAATAATGGCGTAATGTGTACATAGCCCTCTGCTACAGTCCAAGATTTGTGATCTAGTTAAATGACGCTTAATTGTGAAATTCGTGTCTCTACAGAGAGGGCTCTACCTGACGCTTAGTAATGTCAGACCAATGACCTACTTTATAAACTATAGAGAGAGCTCTACAGAGAGAATGATAGCATCATCTTCCCCACATTACTTTCTTCCCTCTTAAATTAGAATGTTCTACCAGTGTGCTGTTGTAACTCCAAGGGCTGTTCCATTTGTCCAGTTCTATTGGTAGTTAAATCTTCAATCCCAAACACCTGTTTATCATAAACTGTGAATCCAGGTCATTTGGATGCTCAAACCGCATCGGATGCCAGTTGCTGGATGATGTTCTTGCTGCTTACAATTAAAAGATGAAATAATAAGAACTTTTACTCTACATAACTAATACACTTATCAGCATCATAGTCCACTGCTCCTAAAACATGAAAACGTGTTACCCTTAATGAAATGAAAAGAAGATAAAAATCAGAAACTAAAATAAAAAACAATAAATATAAGATAATGATTGCAGGACTTTTAAAGGCTATCCAAGTATCAATCCAGTCTCATTTCTGCGGATTCTAGAAAAATAACTGCCAGAAAATTGTCAATGCAAGATGCCTCTAGACTTGAAGATTTTGTTTCATTTAGAGTTGTAAAAAGGCATAAATGCCCCGTAATCTACTCGAATAAGTTTTCACAATTCATTTTAAGATGGATTTATTGAGTAGATTGACAAAAGCTTTAATTTAAGGATATTTTGTCATTGACATTTCCTCCGCACTACTTATTTGAAATTGGAATTAACAAAACCAAATTGATAATTTGGTAGCCTCTAACGTAGTTTAAAATGCAAGTGGTTTTAGTGAGAGCATTTAAATACACTATCCCTTAATTAAATTTATAAGAATACACCTTTTGTGCAGTTATGTGCATGGATCTCCTCTGTTGGAAAACTCAATTGCATTTAAGACACAAGAAGCTGCAGAAAAGACAGCGGCTGCCCTTGGCAGAATCTTAATGTTGGATCTTGTAATCAGAAATGAAGACCGGCTACCATGTCGCCACCTTAGATGGCGAGGTAATTCTGCAAATTTATTATTAGCAGACAAAATGGCAACCGCAAATAGGGATGCATTAGAAGAGGCTTTTGATTCTGCTATTAATAGATATAGACCAAGAGTAATTCGGGCACTTCAGAAAGATAGAAGATCAACTTCAGTAGATAGCAGAATGAGCATTGATGATTCAAATATATTATCAAAAAGCTCTAATATTTCTGACACTACATTTTCTCCTATATCTGGCGAAAAAACCCTTAAAAGACAAGTTACAATTGATCCAATAATAACTGATTTTGATATTGTTGCTATTGACTCTGGTGTCCCTCGCCGACCACCAGCTGGAAAACGTGCACACGATCAAGAAAGCTACCCTAAACTTGTGGAACTTCTTATCAACAGTCCTGAGTACGCAGCACAATTATTACATGAAATAACTGTTGGGAAGTTAGGATTTCTTCCAGAAGCTTCTGAAACCTTTGTTGATAATTCGCCATTTATTAAAGATATGGCATCAGTCGTTCATGAATTCAGAAGCGGCTTTCGTGCAGCACTGATGGATTTACAGGGTTTTCATATATTTTTGCTCACACTTCACCAAAAGTTGGATAATTTGTTAAGGAGTTTTATGAATATTATAGATAAAACTTTGAGTGGGGATTTTGATAAAGAAGATGTGATAGCACTTGAGTCACATTCACGTTCCGCTCCTTGTGTTTCCCCACAAGGTCATGAGAGCCAATCAGATGCACATGATACCGAGTTGCAGAAAACAGCTCAGAAATCATCAACTTCAGGATGCAAAGAGAATTTGGATTCAATTTCTCCAATATCTTCTTCTTCACATGGAAAGTCCAATAAGGCATATTCAGAACCATTAGGTACCATGAGTATCAGCTCAAAACTGCGTGATTTCCACAAATATGCTAAGGTTTAACTCTTTTTTCATCAATAAGTTAAGAATTCATGTTTGTTCATCAGTCTTGTTTGCCTTTTAATGGCTTAATGGGTCAAACATGTAATACAATTTCTTTAATATTAATTATTTATATGTTGATCTTTCTCAGGTGGATGCTGAACTAAACAAAGAACTAGAGCAATGGAACGAGTTGCTAAAGAATGAAGCAGTAAAGCTATGTCAAGAGAATAATTTTAATTCAGGGTTTTTTGAAGGCAACGAGAGCAATTCAGTTGTTGATGCTTATGAATTAAAGGTAATTTGTCTAAACTACCAAAACATCAACTTGTTATTAGCAAGCTGTCAGCTTATTTGATTATGTTTGTTTCTTCAACTTACAGCTTAGACTTGAGCATATCCTAGAGAGGATATCATTGATATCTGATGCTGGAAATACAGAAAAACCATCATTAATTGCAGGTAACTTATTCATTGGTGGGGCATTAGCTGCAAGATCTGTTTACACACTACAACATATAGGAATTACACATATATTGTGCTTGTGCTCTAATGAAATTGGACAGTCTGATTCTCAACGGCCGGATTTGTTTGAATATCGGAACTTTTGTGTAAGTGATAAATCCTTTTCTTTTGTTTATAACTTTTCACATGTGGCAAAATGAGCAGGGTTGGTGCTTGGTAACTAGGTAAAATGAGTCTCTTTTTATTTTTTGCAGGAGCGGGCTTGGTTGAACCAAACACCTTTTATCTAAAAGTTTTTTTGCATGATTAGTGTCACGTATGATTACTAAAGGTATATGATGGTATATGATTTTGATAATAATCAAATTTTTTGAATAAAATGATTTAGGAAGTTTTAGGCAATAAAAATTACACCACAGGCTTCTTTCACACGTTGTAGATTAAACTTATCCTGATTGAGGCCAATTTTTTTTTTTTTGGTATTGTTCACCCATTAATTGTTATAATGAACAGATTGGTGATGAAGAAGATTCAAACATCAGTGAGATTTTTGAAGAAGCACATCAATTTATCGATGCTGTTGAACAAAAAGGCGGCAAAGTTCTTGTTCATTGCTTTGAAGGTAGAAGTAGGAGTGCGACAGTTGTTCTTGGTTACTTAATGATGAGGAAGTAAGTAATTACAAGTTCCATTAATGCTACATATTGTTAAGATTTGCTTAAATTCCTGTAGCACAATTGAGCATCTTATGGTGAAGTAAAACTGCTACTTTAGTATTAATCTATAGTTTTTTCACAAACATGTCCATTTTGGTTATTATTTCGAACTCGAATAAGAAGAACACATCCAAGAACATTATCTTCTGCAACCTGTTTTATTATAGCTGATTATTAATTCAAATTATTCAACATCACACGGTCACATCCAAAACGCTGATCCAAATGCTCCTTGTTTTTTTTGTGAAGGAACTACACGTTACTGAAAGCATGGAACAGCCTAAGAAAGGTTCACAGGCGAGCACAACCAAATGACGGTTTTGCAAGGGTACTTTTGGAATTAGACAAAAAGTTGCACGGAAAGGTTTCGATGGAATGGCAACAAAAAAAGCCATCAATGAAGGTGTGCCCAGTATGTGGGAAGAATGCAGGCTTAAGCAGCAATTCGTTAAAGCTTCACTTACAAAAAGCACACAAGAAATTGTCATCAGGGAGTGTGGACAGTGCCATGACTATGGAGATACAAAAGGTTTTAGAGGCTCTCAATATTACCCAGAGACAATCTCATTCCAGTGATTGATTGATCAGAAGTTTAGAACGAAATGTTGCATTAACCCATGCGTTTCGTAATCAGAATAATGAAAAAAATGAAATTTCTTTTTTTTTTCTCCTACCATTTTGTAATGAAACCATATTTATCTCAAAAAGTTTAAAACAAAAGTGTCAAGAAAATTTGTTAATCGGCAAACTCACTGTATAAACCTACATAATTTATACATAATGAGACTTAACCCACAACCACTTGAGGAGTTGAGGATGGAAACATTTTAGTACTATCAAGTTACATAACTTTTGTTAATCATCATAATACTCGATATATTTCACCATTAGCAAAGCTAAAGTAGAGTCTGAGAAGAATAAGATGTAAAAAGTCGTACCTCTATCATGTAGAAATAGAGAGGTTGCTTCCAATGAAACCCTCGATTCATGATGCCTGATTAATCAACCAATCAAACGTTTTTAACGTTATTTTTTCAAAAATAAAGTAAAATTATATTAAAATTAGTGCAATTTTACTTTAATCCCTTGAAAGCTAACACATATATGCATTATATGCACGCAAAATTTTGAAGCATCATGTACACCAGCAACCGACAATTACTAGGGCAGTTCAACAAAAGAAACAAAAAAGTGTTAAGACATACAATGTATTCCAAACTTACAAAATCTTGCACATTAACTGGTCCTGTATGTACAAGCCTTGAATGTAAATCTAATTCACCGCTTCAACCAAAACATAAAATCCCAAGAAGAAAAAAATGAAGCACCGTCACAAGACTACTTGAAAAAAATTTAAAAAAATAAATAAAAAGGACTAACAAAACTCTTGGAATCGAAAACCCCTACAAGATACACAAATCTTGTTCTACTACACTGCAATCGGTTCGGGTAACAAATCCTCTGTCGGAGCTCCACCACCACCATTGAGAACCGTCACATTACCATCTGAATCAACATCCACAATAACCGAATCACCCTCCTTAATCTCACGTGCAAGCATCTTCTCAGCCATACTATCCTCCAAAAGCCTCATTATAGCTCTTCTTAATGGCCTTGCACCATAACTAGGGTTATAACCTTCTTCAACCACCCTATCCCTGAACCTTTCTGTCACCTGCAGTTCTATTTCTTTATCCTTTAGCCTCGCAAATACTTCCTTCAACATTATGTCAGCTATTTCTTTGACTTCCAGTTTAGTCAACTGTCTAAACACAATCATTTCATCTAATCTGTTTAAAAATTCTGGCCGGAAATATTGTTTAAGTTCTTCGGTAACTAAGCTTTTGATTCTGTTGTAGCTGCTGTCTTTCTCATCATAATCAAGATCAAATCCTATTCTTCTTCCGCCTTTTTCAATCACATTACTTCCTACATTCGACGTCATGATTAGAAGTGTGTTCTTAAAGTCAACAGTCCGTCCTTTGCTGTCGGTCAACCGTCCGTCTTCAAGAATCTGAAGCATCATGTTGAACACATCAGGGTGAGCCTTTTCGATTTCATCAAAAAGGACCAGGGTGTAAGGGCGTCGACGCACTGCCTCAGTCAGCTGACCACCTTCGGTGTAGCCGACGTACCCAGGCGGTGAACCGATGAGTTTTGAGACAGTGTGTCGTTCCATGAATTCACTCATGTCGAGCCTGATCATGGCGTCTTCTGAACCAAAGTAGTAGGCGGCTAATGATTTTGCAAGCTCGGATTTCCCGACACCTGTGGGTCCTGAAAAGATGAAGCTAGCAATGGGACGGTTTGGGTTCTTGAGACCGACACGGGCTCGGCGGATGGCTCGGCTAATAGCTTTTACTGCTTCATCTTGACCGATGATTCGTGTGTGGAGAGTGTCTTCCATTTTGAGAAGACGGTCTGACTCATCACTGCTGACTTTCTCTACGGGTATTCCCGTCCAAGTGGAAACAATATGTTGAATATCAGCTTCTGTCACAGTGGGACCCTCGTCACCCGCTTCACTCTCGGCCTTACTCATCTCCTTGTTTTTATCAATTAGAGCTGATATTTGAGTCTTGAGATCCATTTCTCTATCTCTTAACTCACCTGCCTGTTCAAAAGTCAAAAGCCAAGTCAAACCTAAACCAACATCATCCCAAGGAAATTGAAGTTATACTGTGACTTTAGTATTTCTTCTTCCATGATGTAACATCGTCATGCAGGGTTCATATTTTTAAAATAAAAAAAAAATAAATCAATGAAGAAACAATTACCTTTTCAAAGTCCTGACCGCGAACAGCTTCATTTTTCTCTTTAGTAATCTGTCTAAGCTCTTTCTCAAGCTCTCTAGCTTCCTCAGGTAACTAGCAAAATTTTTCTGGTTAGCTGAAGGAATATCAATTACAGATAGAGGTAGCAATTTTGAAACCTTGTAATTATAAAAGGGTAAATTTTTAGTCATGTTATATAACTTGTATGTATACCTTTAACAGGTCAAACGAGGAAGATAAACAAAGGAAACTCAAAATGAAATGGATCGAAAGGTTAAAAGTCACCCAGCTTATTCTTATGAAACATAAAAACATCCTAAATCATCTTATTTGGATTATCAATAACAAAACTAGTCTGTAATCATGTTTGGTACATTAAACTTTTATGGTTAATCAAAATCTGGCCCAACTGTTTCTGTACATAATCACTTTTTTTACAAGGGTCAAGAATTCCTGACATGGCATGAAAGACAACACAAGACAAATGGACCACTTACGGTCAGGCTAAACAGGGGTGTTCAGAATAACTGAAAACCGTTATCCGAACCGTATTCGTAACCGGAAAAACCAAACCGAATTCTGAATTCGGTTTTCGGTTACACCTTTTTTTTGAATTCGGTCCGAGTATGTAACTAAATATATATATATTATATCTTAAAATTAAAACCCAAGTTAGATATTCCTCTTCCTCATTCCTACGCTCAAGTGCTCAACGTTGCTTCAGCCTCACAGAGCCAGTGGCGACCAGCTCTCTCTCAGCCGATCTCTCGGCCAACACTCCGGCAACATAGTTATTGATAGCGAATAGCGGTAAATAGCGATAAGGTACCTATATGCTATGTAGCGAATAGCGGTAAATAGCGACCGCTATTTCGTGTTTAGCGATTAAATAATATAAAACTGAATAAATAATTATAGTCATCTAAAATAGCCAACAAAATAAACATTCATAGTTTTACACCACTAAATAATTATAGTCATTAAATAATCAAGTTTCAACAAATATCAATGGCTAATTTTTAAAGGGAAAAAACGTAATTAAAAAAAAAAGAAGTTATGAACTGTTCATAAATTGAACTGATTAATATATGGAGTCTATAGTTCACACTTCACACCCTTCACACTTCACACTTCACACTTCACACTGGTTCAAACTTCAATCGATCGATCAATATTTGGTAATTGATACTGTCGGCTGAAATCAGAACTCCTCAGTGGGTCGTCGTCTTCTGTCTTCCGTCTTCCTCACTTGTCGGCTGAAATCAGAATCAAATTCAAGTCCTTCTTCCTCGGCCGTCGTCTTCCTCAGTCGTCGGCAACCAGGTGTCCAGCAATTAGCCCCGTCGGCGGCGGCTGAAGCTTCCTCGCTACTCGCACCAGTCGGTATCCTCCTCAATTCGACTTTTTAGGGTGTAATTCCGGCGGACATATCAGGTATTTAAAAAGAAACAAAAAAACAGACGCTCGCTACTTACGCTTTCTTCCCGCTAAACCCTAATAGCGGGTCATTGCCGCTTCGCCACATAGCGCGCTATAGCGGTCGCTATAGCCGCTATCGATAAGCTTGTCCGGCAATCCGTCGTCCGGCCTCTCTCTCAGCCTCTCTCGTGCCTCCGATGGTTGACTCCGGTTTCTCTCCTTCTCCCTCTCACGGCTCAAGTCCTCCTCTCCGGTCTCCCACTCCGACAGACGACCTCCATTTTGGCTTCTCCGGTTAGTAATTTATATGACATTCATTTTGCCCTAACAAATTTAGATCTACAGTTGATTTTTGTGTATAATTGTTGTTGATTTGGGTGATAATTGTTTGAGTGCCCTTTGTTCTTGGTTTAGATTGCAGTTAGTTCTCGTTTGGAAAGCAAGCAGAAATTTTGAGGAAAAAAAAAGGAAGAATTTGGTTGAATTTGGTTAAAACGGTTGAATTCGGTTTGTTCGGTTTTAACTGAAACCAAACCGGATTGAATTAACCATTTAACGAGTTCGGTTCGGTTAACAGATAGGATTTGTTTTTGAAAACCGAACAAACTGTTAACCGAACCGATGAACACCCCTGGGGCTAAAGTCTAAATGGGTTTAATTGTAACAGGATCAAGTGATCAACACAGCTAACTTGTTTATTAATCAATTGGATTTGGGTTAACATGGCCAACCCATTTACAACACTTCTATACTCTTACAAATGCAAAACTAAGAAGAAACTGTTAGGAATCAAAGAGACGCAGCGGAAACCGATTAACTCATACACGCACACGAATGCAAAGAAAATAAACAACACAAGATATAACGTGGTTCGGTCGATGTGACCTACGTCCACGGGTTGCAACTAGGGATTCTTTATTGATTAGGTGTTAAAGATTACAATTACATGACAATGCTTAAATAGAAAAAACAATTAGGTTTAACCCTAATGGGCCAGGATTAGGGCCGGCTGCCCTAAACCTCCCAAAGGCCTACGAAACCTAACAATCTCCCACTCGGAGGCCTTGCGATAGAATCAAGCCCGGCATCCAACATAAGCAATCCAGTCATCCAGTAAATCCAGTAATCTTCAATAACAAGTCTTCCAAGCCTCAATTCCCAAGAATAAGCTAAGACTTCATCATATCCAGACATATCCCCCTAGTTGCAAACCACCCCTCAATCATCAAGTACATGAAGGGCCGGTTGAAGCTCCCCCGAGCTCCAACTCAGTCGTGACAAATCCCGTCAACGACTCATCCTCAATCTCAACTGGTATGGACACTCCACCAGATCCAGAGATACACCGAGGACCACCAACACTCTCCAAGCACAGCAAACTACCCACAGGAGAGAATTCTTCAGTTCTAGTCTTCAAAACCCAACGGCTCTTCGTAACTGTACCCGGAGCACAACCCTTGCTCCCACTGTCACCGAATCCCCTGAATGGTTTAGACTTCTGAACACGTTCAGCTGACATCTCCTTGGCTCCAGACTTCACGTTTGCAAAATGAACTCTCTTAGCACGAGATTTAGCGAACCAGATTTTGTTTCGCTTAACCGGGACGGTCATACATCCCTCAGCAGGTTCATCAACCAAATACAACGACCCATGCTTCGTACCACGAGCAATCACGAGATTTCCCTTGACCACCTTCCATTCATTGCTACCAAACCTTACTTCCATGCCCTGTTTATCCAGCTGACCCACAGAAATCAATTTCCTATTCAGCCCCGGAATAACCCTGACATTCTTCAGGTTCCATGTAGTTCCCAATGAAGTAACCAGATCAACATCCCCCATGCCCGTGACTTCAAGCAACTCGTCATTAGCAAGTCGAACCTTCCCAAAATCACCTTTCTTCAGATTTAGCATCGTTTCCCCGCTGTCCATGGCATGAAACGAAGCCCCTGAATCCATGACCCAAGAGTCTACACAGCTTTCAATGCTGCAAACCAAAGCATCATCATCATAAACGCCCTCAGTAGCGTTTACTTGCTTCGAAGTACCCGGGCATTGACTCTTAACATGCCCTACTTCATTACAGCTCCAACACTTCACAGTTTTCCGAGTCTTAGACGGACTCCTTCCCCGTCTCCCACTGCTTCTGTTATTCCCTCTTCCCCTACCAACATGTAACATCTCAGAAGATGATCCTGCACTAGTACTTTTCCGGCGAACATCTTCACCTAGCACAATATCACGGATCCCCTCAAATGTCATATCAGTGGTCCCAACAGAACTTGTAACAGCAGTCACTGTCCCAGACCAACTGTCAGGTAGTGAAGACAACAACAACACAGCTTTCGTCTCATCATCAAACTTGATTCCCACAGATGACAATCTGGACAGAATCGAGTTCAGATTATTGATGTGAACTATAACCGAGCTTCCTTCGTTCATCCTTGTCATGAACAACTCCCTCATCAAGAACACCTTGTTAGCAGCAGAAGGCTTCTCATACATATTTGACAGAGCTGACATCATTCCCCGAGCAGTAGTCTCGTGCATGATGTTAAATGCAACGCTCCTCGTCAAAGCCAATGTAATAGCTCCTCTCGCTTTCTTGTCCTTTGAGTTCCATGCAGACTCAGCAGCTGCATCCATCTTCTCTGGTTTATCCTCCAGCACCATATCCAAATCCTTCTGACTGAGCAATGCTTCCATTTGCATTTTCCACCAGACGAAATCAGTTCCATTGAACTTCTCAATCTGAATCTTCCCCTCGTCAGCCATTTGAACCCGGTAACAAGATAAAACCAACAAAAGACACGAACACCTTTCTAATCAATCCAATCCCAAACAAATCCCAACCGTAATCACAGCAACAATCCAAGGCTCAATTGAACCCTAATCAGCCTCTAATCATGAAATTCGAACCCAACTTGTGTCAAAAAAAACAGGTTCAATCGACGAATCCAAGGGTTTAGAACCCCAATCGCGAACCAGAACCACAAAGACAGATGAAATCAGCAATTTCGAACCAATTTTACTTCAAATCAGGCTTTAATCGACGAATCCAAGGGTTATACACCCTAATCGCAAGCCAAAACCACAAAATCGGCCTAAAACAGGCGACGACGGCCGGAGCAGGAGGCGGCGGCGGTCAAAACAGATGGCGGCGGCGGCGGCGAACTCAAGGGTGGAACCCTAATCGCGGCGACGGCGGCGACTCAAGGGTGGAACCCTAATCGCGACGACGGCTCAGATCTGCAGTGACGAACTCCAAGGGTTTTCCAAACCCTAATTCGAACAACAGAACTCTCCTCTTCTCCTCTTTCTGATTTTCTTCTTTTTTTCTTTTCTTTTTTCTTTATCAGCAATCGTCCAATGCGTTCCGTATATTAATCTTCAACGAACCAGCTCTGATGCCACTTGTTAGGAATCAAAGAGACGCAGCGGAAACCGATTAACTCATACACGCACACGAATGCAAAGAAAATAAACAACACAAGATATAACGTGGTTCGGTCGATGTGACCTACGTCCACGGGTTGCAACTAGGGATTCTTTATTGATTAGGTGTTAAAGATTACAATTACATGACAATGCTTAAATAGAAAAAACAATTAGGTTTAACCCTAATGGGCCAGGATTAGGGCCGGCTGCCCTAAACCTCCCAAAGGCCTACGAAACCTAACAGAAACTATAAAATAGAAGCACCTGTTTTTATCTTACATTAATTTCCTTTATCTATGTGTAGTTGATTTTGATCTTATGTTAGTTTCCTATTTTTTTCGCAGCTGAATTATAGGCATTAATGACACTAGCCATACAAACAGTTTGTAAACGGGTCCACAAAGCTAAACCATCAAACCAGGTTAGGGTTCACCTTTTTTTTGACACAGTAAAATAATTAGATAAGAGAATAGTTTGGGTTTAGGACCAACCCAAACCCAACACAATTACCAGTCTTAGTTTTGAGATGTTACCCAACCCGCCAATTTAACCGCCTGTAACTATAAGCAAAGAAAGAAAACAGAGTTAAAAAAGAACAAATAAACATACTTGTGCATGGCGAAGTCTAACACGAGATCCAGCTTCATCAATCAAATCAATTGCTTTATCAGGAAGAAAACGATCACTGCATCATATACTAGAAACAATCAAGCATTGAACAAAAAAATGGCATGAAAAAGACTCCAATTCCAAAAACAATCAACATCAGTAATAAAGTTTTCTGATAACTCTTTAATAGAGTTGCAAGATACAAATGCATGAATACGAGTAATCTTCTAATACAGATATAAGTACCTTATATATTGGTGTGACAACTCAGCAGCAGCAACTACAGCATCATCAGTGTACCGAAGCTTATGATGAATTTCATATCGTTCTCTAAGTCCCCTCAAAATTTGAATTGTTTCACCAACAGTAGGCTCTGGAACCTTAACTGGCTGAAACCTTCTCTCTAATGCTGGATCCTTTTCAATATGTTTTCGGTATTCATCAAGTGTTGTAGCACCAATACACTGCCACATAAGATGCATCAATTAAAAGATATAGACTAAATAACTTTTCTAAAAAAAAATTAAATCTATACATGATAAATAAGCATATAATGGCGCCACATGTCAACAATTCTGTGAACCAAAAATTGTTTTTTATGCTTTTCTTGTTTCACCCTTTCATATTCCATGTCTTCCCCCATCTAATATTTAATATTTCCTTTATTTAACCTCTATTTTTCTTATTTCACCTTTCGCTATTTAACATTTTCTTTATTCAATCCGTGTAATACACGGGTTTCTTACCTAGTATATGTAATGATATAAACCAATGGATTGTTACAAAAAGAAAAAAAAAAGTAAAAAATAAAAAATATTGCTTGCCTGCAATTCACCTCTGGCAAGGGCCGGTTTTAATATATTAGCAGCATCTATAGCACCTTCTGCTGCTCCAGCTCCTATTAGAGTGTGAACCTCATCAATAAACAGAATAATATCATCACTTTGTTTTATTTCTTCCATTAACTTCTTTAATCTTTCTTCAAATTCCCCACGGTATTTTGTGCCAGCCACAAGAAGACCCATATCTAGGGTTATCACCTGAATACATTAACATAGAAAATAATTTTAGTGCCATTTTATTTGGAAAATACAGGATTGAAATTAAAGGACAAGAGAGAAAGGAACGAATGTTATAAGATATATGTTTGTTCAATAAATAGAATTAATATTTATTTAATGAAAGAAAAAAAGAGAGAGAAAGAGAGACAGAATAACTAGCCCGTTTTGAAAAAGTTAAATTTTCAAACTAGCTTGTTTTAAAAAAGTTCCATTATTAAACATTCAAACTAGCCCATTTCAGAAAATATATACATAAACATGCATGCATGCATACGTATGTATGTATAATACTATCATATTAGTCAACTGTATAGGTTGCCTTTTTGCTACAAGCCCATATCAAAAAAGTATAGTTACCAGACCAAGATATCATCGATTATATATATGAAAATGTGCCACCAACCTAAGTATGTTGTCAATTTAAGGTATTAGCCATTAGAAACAAAATGAGCAACTAAGTGTTTGTGGGTTGACCCAGACCAATCTGATTTATTTCGATGCATGCTAGAACGGATTCAACCTGAACTTGTATAGATCCATTACCCAGCCCAATCCAAATTGACCTAAAATGTTTCTTGAATGCCAATAACTTAGACTCACCTTCTTCCCCTCAATGGTTTCAGGTACATCACCATTTGCAATTCTTTGAGCAAGACCTTCTGCAATAGCAGTCTTTCCTACACCAGGCTCTCCAATAAGGCATGGGTTATTCTTAGTTCGACGTCCCAAAATCTGGGTGACCCGTTCAATTTGTGCCTGCCTTCCAACAACTGGATCTAACTTACCCTAAAAAATAATGGCTTTAATAAATTATTTTAATAAAAAGCAAAATACACCTGGAAGAAACTAAAAAAGTCATAATGCAAACTACCTCTTCAGCTAGCTTTGTTAAGTTTGTTCCGTATTCCTCCAGTGTTGGCATCTTGCTGCCAGAGGTCCCACCTCCAACACCTGCACCCACAGCTTCTGCACTCTCACCAACCATCCGAATTACCTGCTCATAAATTAAAAAAGATGAGCAAAACTGAAGAAACTTTAACAAAAAGGAATAAACATAAGCCAAGACTTGCCTGAGTGCGAATGTTACTAGTGTCAACTCCTAAATTCTCCAAAACGCGGGCTGCAACACCATCACCCTCTCGAAGCAAGCCAAGTAGCAAATGCTCTGATCCAATATAGTTATGACCTGCATATATTTCCATAATGGAACTAAATAGCTGTTGACCGATTACCTGAAGATAAATCTGCCAAAGAATAAATATAAAAAATACCAAGTTGGCGGGCTTCCTCCAATGACAATTCCAAAACACGTTTAGCTCGAGGGGTAAACGGGATCTCAACAGCAACAAAACCACTACCCCTACCTATAATTTTCTCTACTTCCACACGCGCATCCTTTAAACTAATTCCCATTGACTTTAAAACCTTAGCTGCGATCCCAGTTCCCTCACCAATGAGCCCTAATAAAATTTGTTCTGTGCCAACAAAATTGTGACCTAATCGGCGAGCTTCCTCTTGTGCAAGCATAATTACTTTTATTGCCTTCTCTGTAAACCGCTCAAACATAGCTTTTGGTACTATCCGTGTAGCCCGTCTTGATCTAACAGATGTTGCTAAAGAAACTTTAGAATGAAAATCTTGGCCTGTTTTCATAATGTTATCTAATGCATTGGACCCACGTAGCCCTGAAAAGGTCCTCATTCTCATGGGAGGTGCATAAGAATGTGACATCATTTTAACTGTTCTTTTAGCCTTCCCGGTTTTATAAGTATGAATTTTCTTTTCATGGTCAACCGAAGGGAAGTAAGCAGCTTGAATAAGTGACCCAGCCATGGCTGCAGCCAAACAAAATAAAAGGTGATGTGAGTACGTGATTTTCATAATGTATCTTGCATCATGTGGTTAAAAAGAACAAAAAAGGCATGTTAATTGCATGTATTTCGATGAGTGACAAAGATCCACTAATATTTTAAATAGTCAGAAAAGAGAGTTATTTTATATTGATTAAAAGTAGGGCACCATTAAGCCAAAAGAAATATCAAGAAAAACAGTTTATTTTTTGAGTATAAATTACTAGCTTAACTTCTTTTTTGTATTAACCACGACGCTGGTATGTGTCAGTTGATACAGAGTTTGGCATGCTTCAAACCTAAAGAACCATATGATTCAAAAACATGGGCATAATTTGATGTAAACCTCTAGGCAACAATCTGAATGCACGGTTACACCCAGATAGTAAAATTGAACTACAGCTGCCTACAGGTTCTTGAGTAACTCTATATCACCGAAATCTTGTGCGATAAGCCAATTCAACATTACATGGAACAACAAGGTGCAACCAATCTTCCATCTAAATTAGGTTGATTGAATGACAATCTATAATTATTGATCGTGTAATATTAAGCTGTAATATTAACTGCAAAACAAAAGTCCTTATTGCACATGTATATGAATTACAACTGAACATTCCTTCAAAAACTTCACAACCATAGCATGGTTACCGATAAAAGTGCCATGTTTTATTCTTCAAACATGAAGAACAAAAAGGTACAACTGTCGATCGTTAGTTTACTTTACAAGGCCATCATCACTAAACAACAGCTAATCACACAAAACAAATAAGAAATCAAACCACAAGCGGAAGCATGAGTAAGAAATTACTTTCTTCTTTTACAAGAAAACAGCGAAATTAACCATCTCGTCTACAGAAAACAAAAACTTGAATCGTAAGTCAAAGATTAAGCCTGGGATATCCAAATTATACTGTGAATAACAACAAATGCATATGCAAATCAACAATGAATCACTGTCTGGTCAAACGACTCCATTTCAAATCATTCAAGCAATAATACGATTCAGAATAACAATGAAGCAAATCAGGTGGTGAATATTTTACCAGAGAATCAGAAACAACAAATTGAGGGCCCGATTTGAAGGGAAACTGGCGCTTTGAGAAGGTTTTGTCAAAGTTAGGATGCAGGTGATAATATAGGCAGCCGCCGGTCTATCGGATGATGTTGTGCACCTTCATTAATCAATGTGGAAACGCACCGCCCACTTTACCCTTGTTGCAGTTTTTATTTTATTTTTATTTTAATTTGATTTGATAACCCTAGCCTTGTTATCTCCCCCTTTTGTCTTTTCTAATTATGTTAAAAATATATTTTTAAAAGAACAGGTGGATCAAATGTCTGTAGTTTACAAGAAGAAAAGTATTTGTTTTTTAACGTTTATTAGCTGTTAAAAAAATAGCGGTGGTGGCCGCCGATGGTGGGGGTGACCGACGATGGTGTTGGTGATGGGGGTGACCATTGGTGGTGATGGTGGTGGTGGTGGCCGCCAGTGGTGGCCAATGGTGGTGGTTATCGGTGGTGTTGTCTGGCAGTGGTTGCTAACAGTGGTTGCTAACGGTGGTGGCCGGTAGGTGGTCTTCGTATACCGTAAAAGATCCTAAAGTGGTTGGTCATATTTGCATCAAGAAGAGCACACACAGATGTTTTTTGATGAAACATCTTCGAAAAAACAAATGAAAACTAAGTAGGAATCACGTGTAAATTAATGATACTAAGAGTTGATCATGTTATCATGCTAAATAAGATGTTGCAGGATAAGCACAAAGCTTATGAGTGTCCTTTAGCTTTAGAGCCATGTGGATTGAATATAAACACACTATACATACCTAAGAGATGAATGAGAGAGTTACAAAAAGGGGGGAAATATTTTATGAAGACAGAAGGTGAGAAATGAAGGGTTTTATCAAGGTTTTAAAATGATGACATGAGATCGGTAAAAGTGTTCAAAAATGGGAAAACATCAGTCATTTAAAAATGAGTGAGAGACATTTGAAACAACTAATGAAGTAAATAAATGATTATGAATCTGGAGAAAAACAATTGAGAGGCTTGGTTATTTTAAAGAGCGAAAGTTTCTCGTCAATATTTTTTGAAAAAAATATTAGTTATTTCAATTACAACTGATATTGACAACACATTTTAGAGTTTCCAATATTTTCAAAGAATTTTAAATTTGTATTAAGTGGCAATTAAAGGAGTTATAAAGTACCCCAAAGGTTTATCGAAAATGGGATATTTTATAAGCCCAAGTTATTTGGATACCATGATGTTGATTATGATGGTGATTTGGATGAAAGAAGGTCTACAACACGATATACATTTTTATACGGTTAATTTTAATATATCGGGGGGTAACAAATGACATCTGTTGTACCTTTATGCACTATTGAGGCTGAGTGTTGAGCTATACATATTGTATCCCAATAATGTATATGGCACTATGGCTTGTTGAACTTTTGAAGAATTTTATTAAAAGTGGAATATCCTATTTGGTTGTGGTGTGGTAACATTTGTGATCAATTAAATTAGCTTAGAATTCCAGTACTTTCATGCTATGACAAAACACTTTAAGATTCAAGTCACTTTATACGAAGGAAAGTTTTAAATAATGAAGTTAAGTAGGAACCAATTGATTTATAAAAACAGGTAACAAATGACATAACAAATGAATAGTATGATTTTAAAGCAACATAATGCATACAAAAGAATGATTGAGTATGATATCGAAGCTAGTTTTAAGCATTGTTTTACAGTAGTAGTTGAATGCTATTTTGTTTCCCTTTATATGTATATTGGTTCTTATCAGTTTAAGATATAAAAGACAAACAAGAATTTTGATCGCTTAATAGCGTGCTTATTGTAAAATCTAGTGTTCTATACCCATTTAACCAAGGCAAACAATTTTATGACATGTTTACGTTACGATTAAACATACTTCATAAAAAGTATGATATGTAATTTTATACTTTTACAAGAATAATTAAAATTAAGAGGATATGCTCTATTATTTTTCTCTCTTGTCACATAAAAAAATATATAAAAAAATATAAACATCAAATTTAAAATAGCTAAACAAGTTGTTTCCGCATTTGAACCTTGTGTCAATCGTGCCATTTCAAACTTGGGATCGAATCTATAAAAAGCTCGAACGAGTCGAGCCTAAACAAGCCCAAGCCCGAGCCCATTAATATGGCTCATTTAGTTAGCGAGCCCGATGCTGAGCTTTACACATCAAGCTCGAGCCCGAGCTTTACACATCAAGTTCGAGCCAGCTCACGAGACTAAACAGGCTTTTATTTATATAATTTTTATTTATTATATCAAGTGTGTGTGTGTATATATAATTAATCATATATTTTATGTTAAATTTATAAAGTATAATTATAAATATATATTAAATAATTAAAAAATAAACAAACCTAACCAACTCGATCTAAAATATTTTCAAACGATTCGAGCTCGAGTTTTGAAAATAAAATTGTTAACAAGCCAAACTTGAGCCTTATTTAGTTAAAACAAGCCAAGCTTGATTTTTGAAAATAAAGTTTTTAACCAGCCAAACTCAAACCTATTTAATTATAACAATTCAAGCTCAAATCTAAGCTTGAGTTAGAGTCCTGCTTAAACCCCTTCTTGTTAAGCACGTGTGTATTACCAATGATTCTCAGCTCAAACGGGAGTGGAGGTACCATGTGGCTTCAATACTGGGAATGTCACGTGTTCAAGTCCTGGCATGGACAAAATAGAGGTTCCATGCTAGGCTAAGGGTTTTCTCTCACATACAGTAGGTTTCCTCATATTTGGTGTTGAGATGATCAGATGACCTTATGACCCGTCAGTGATCCACGGGTACATTTGTTTTATGAGCCCTAAATTTAACAACTTTATAGGTTTGTGAAATAGGGCATTTTTGTCCATGACAGAGTTTTGGTGTCATATATATCATGATTCCCCACAATATATCTATTATAATAAATCAAGGTTTTCTTCTGCCACATGTCATTCAATAAGATATGTTTTTTGATTCTTTTCCCGCTCATTTTATTAAAAAAATCTTAAATCTTTTATCTTTTACATATAATAAATGACTAACTTTGGGTGCCACATGGCATTTTTTAAAAATCTATATATAATAGAGTATTTAAATATTTATTTTTGGTAACAGCTAATATGGCAACCTTTTAAAACATTTTATTTATTTTTTTAAATACAAATTAAACAATCACTTAATCATTTTGAATTTTTTCTTTAAAAATTTTAATCAAAATAATTAAAATAATAATAGTATGTGTTATACCCTTGAAAATTGATATTACTATCCATTTCATCTTTACCAATTTTAAATTAAAATGGTATTAAAATTACTTTTAAATACTTGGTATTCAAATTTTCATCATTACCATCTCAATTAAAATTAAAAATATCCCCAAGGCTCATAATATTAATATTATTATTATTATTATTATTATTATTATTATTATTATTACTATTATTGTTTTTTATAATTATCAACAAAAATATTAATTATTAGTATCGGGTAGAATTTAATTAATGCTGCAAATTTGGTATTTTTTTAATGTAATTTTAGAATAAAATTAGATGTTTTTTTGCTAACTTTTTCAAATTGCTAATTTTTAGGAATTTATTTACAGAGTTTCTTATTTGTCAATTAATTTTTATTTAATATACCTAAATATGGAAGTTTTCAAATTTTAATTAACAAATAAATATAAATTAGACACAAGTCACATTTCTAAAGTCTCAACTAACGTTACTTTTCTGTTTTTCTCTCATATTAATATATATCTTACTTATTAAATAACAATTTTTAATACTAATTATATTATTTATGTTTCTTTTATATAAAAAAATTAATAAAAACCACACATTAAAAAACTAAATTACCATAAAATATATTTTTCTAAAAGTAGAAAATAAAAATAATTACAAACCGAAGTGTTTAAACAATTAGAAATTTATAATAAAATGTCAATTTTACAAAAATAGCTTGAAAACGAAATGGTGAAAAAGACAACTCTTTAAAACACGAAAGTTGAAAAACTGATACTCTTTTACTACTTAAGTTATTTACTTAAACATATTTTCAATCATCTTTATCTTAAAAATATTGTGTTTAAAATTCTGAAATTTCATTAAGAAATATCTAATATTTTTAGTTCAATTCATGTAATAATAGCACTAGCCTATGTTTCTGTAAAAAAGAATGAATTTTTTTCTAAACGAATTTTTTAAATCAAAATATTAAATTGCAAACTTAAAAAATTTTAAAAATAAAATTATTATTTTAATATATTAAATATTAGCTCATAGTTAATTTGTATCATACATTGTATAAAAAAATATTTCATGGTTTAAAAATATTTATTATTAACTATTTAATATTTTTTGTTCAACCCGTATAATATACGGGTATTAGCCTAGTATTTAATATAAGAATTAAATGTTTAACAAATTTTATGATATTAACAATATTACCATTATTAAAATACATTAACTTGAATCAGTTTTTAACATTAAATTTACCATATATAATAGTAAACACATGATCATTAATATAACAATAAATTTTTCAATTTATTAATTAATTAATTAAATCCTACGTGTTAATATCATAAAACTATTAATAACATTAAATTTAAATAAATGTATTAAAGATAACTTAATATTTTTATATGTTAGTACTTTAATTTCTGCCACTTATATAATTTTAAGAAATTTAGGTAATAAAAAATATAATAAAAAATGGTGGATCATTTTGCTCTTTTTAAAACCAAGTCTTATAATAAAATGTAGCAGAAACTATATGTAAAATCATATTCAAAAGTCGCATATATAAATAAAAAGAAACTCATACAGTGAAACAAGTACGACTATAATAAAAGTAAGTAGTATTAATTATTATTTTTTAAATATAAAACTATATATATTTTGTACAAAACAATATTTACTTACATAAATTTATTCTATTTATTATTATAATAAAATCATTATATTATAGAAATTAATCATACTTATAAGATACAATCTTGTTTTTTTAATCGAAATTTTGGTAACCTATATGCTTATTTTTTTTCATTGAAAGTAGATTTAAGTCCATATTTAATATTAAAATTAAATGTTTGAGACAAATCTTAAGATATTAACGAAATTACCATTGTTAAAATCTTATAATTTAATTCAATTTATTAACATAATTTATACATATATAATCGTAAATCTTTATAACATATATATGAAACAAATAGCCGACAATTAACTGTTGAAACTTAATGCTAAGTGTTATGTAGTGTATTTTACTCATTTTTTGAAGATAAGTACTTTGTATTTCATTTTACATTTATTATTACATTTATTTTTAAAATTCAAAATTAAAATAAGTAACATTTCAATAACTATTGTTTCTTTAAATGTTTTTCATATTCACTAACATTAATCCTTTAGGAATTTATTTTACATAATTCTAAAACATGTTTACAATAACTATAATTATAAAAAAAAGCTAATTTTTTATTCTATAATTTGTAGGTAGAATTAAATGTTTTATTAAATTAAAAAATAAAAATACTTCAAACTTTGGTATATATTATTTGTTTTAATTTGTATTATTATTCTTTAACATTCATTTCGTTGAAAACTAGGATTTAAGACCCACATTTATTTTTTTATTTGGTTATTGTTAAATTAAATGTGGCTTTTTGTTTCATATATTAAACCTAAGTAATTTTTATTATAAAAATATTCAATTTAACATAATTGATTAAAATAATTAATACTAATTATCAAACGAATTTTTGTTGAAAACTATATAACTTTCATTTTTCTTTCACATTAAGTTGCACATTTCATTACTTAATTTAAGAAATAAATTATACGTTTCTTAAATAACATCATAATTTTTATATACATATTGATAAATATGCTTCATGTTGAGTAAAAAAAATACTTTAAATATTTAATAATGTAATATAATCAAGAATCTACTTAATTACCTAATATCATATGAATATTATAAAATAATGGTATATTAGATGTATTTTTTTATGATTACATTTTTTATTGTTTTCATTGTATTATATCATTTTGTTAATATATATTATTTATATTATATTGTTCAGTTTTTTTATTTCAAAAAATCAAAACTATAGGAGAAAAAAATAATAAAATCAACAATAGTATGACTATAAGATTAAACGGTTAATCTTCATATATGGATGACATTTTCAATAAAATTAATTATTTAAAAATTAAGCTTTATCATATATTAAATATCTTCTATTTGTTCTTAAAATAACTTATGTAGAAAATAATCATAAATACATACATTTATAAATGCTTTAGTATTTCATTTTAAATCATAGTCATATCAATTTTAATATTTTATATATGTTAACTTATAAAAATTTATGTACCTCACATTTGAAAATATATTCCGTTACTTTTATGTTTTTTACCGGAGATTATAATTCAAAAATTGTATGTAACACTCCTCATGATGCTTGGAATGCTATGAAAATGTATTTGGATATCAAAAGATCTAATTTAACACAAATATCTTTCAATCCATGTTATTTAAATATTTTTATTATTATTTAAACTAAAAAATTAAAAGTAATAACTCTTAATTTCTTCTACTTCAGTATAAAATATAATAAATTACATGTTTTTATGACTATACCCGTACCCGTGATATAAACGAGTTTATAAACTAGGATTCTATGAAAGCAGGTTCTTCTTCTTGGAAGCCATATATGATATCAGGGAGAATCGAATACTTCACCCCACGTCCATAAAACGAAGAAATCGAACACCATCATTCTCTTCTTCTCTGTATTTCAAGCTGATCTGCAAATGCTATTATAGGGTAACATCAAGAATGATGAGATTATTTACACACAGGAATTTATCTGCTATCAACAGCAGATTCATCTCAACTGTTCAATCAAGGAAATCCTCTTCAAACACCTCGCGTATTAACGATGAAACAGTCGGAGAAATCACATCCATTCTCAGAAATCGCAACTGGCCTCACCTCCTCAATTCATCACCCAATATTCTCAAAAACCTAAATCCAGATGTTATTCAATCGGTTCTTCAGCAAAACCAACGAACTGACCCTAATCGTCTTCTCCATTTCTTCAATTGGTCGATTCATCAAATGGGTATGCCTCAAAACCTAAAATCTTTCTTGATTCTTTATATGGTTCTCTGTAAATCAGATCAATCAAGACATGCTAGTGTTGTATTAGGGCAGATGATTGACACCCGGAAGCCGGTTTCAATTATTATGGAATCAATCGATAGTTTTTGTGTAGAGGGTGAGGGTTTAAAATCCAAGTCTGTAATATGCAGCATGGTTGTTGATGCTTATAAGAACAAAGGAATGTTGAATGAAGCCGTTTGTGTTGTATTAGGAATCAACAGCCGGGAACAGTTTCCTGACTCAGCTTGTATTAATTCTCTGTTGGCAATCTCATTGAAATATAATAAAAAAGATTTATTCTGGAAGGTGTATGACAAAATGCTTGAGTTAAAGATTGTTCCTGATGTGTATGTATACACTAATTTGATTAGTGCGCTATGTAAAGAAGGAAAGGTTATTGAGGCGAAAAGGGTTTTTGTTGAAATGGGAGAAAATGGCTGTAATCCAAGTTTGGTAACATACAATGTACTCATTGGAGGATTATGCAAAGTTGGGCTTACAGATGAAGCTTTTGAGCTTAAGAAATCAATGGCTGAAAAAGGTTTTGTTCCGGATCGGTACACTTATGCAACACTCATAGATGGGCTATGCAAAACGAAGAAACTTGAAGAGGCAAAGATTGTTCTAGAGGATATGTCAAAGGTTGGTGTTTTTCCTGACCATGTTGCTTATAGTGCATTGATTGATGGGTTCATGAAACAAGGGTGTGTTGATGAGGCTTTAAGGTTGAAAGAAGAGATGTTTGTTAATGGTGTAAGACTAAATGCTGTGACATATAATTCTATAATATCCGGGCTATGCAAAGCACGTCGCTTTGAAGAAGCAATTGGGATTTTAACTAGTATGAAAGAGAAAGGCACTTACCCTGATGTTTATTGCTATAATTCACTTATAATCGGTCTTTGTAATGATAAAAGAATGGAAGAAATGCAGTTAATTTTAGGTCAAATGGGGAATAATGGTGTAAAACCGAATGCTTTCACTTATGGAGCTGTGATAAATGGATATAGTAAGGTACCAGATATGGAGGTTGCAGGTAAATATTTTAAGGAAATGGTTAACTGTAATATAATGCCAGATCGTGTTATATTTACATCTATGATTGATGGTCACTGCAAACAAGGAAACACAAACGAAGCCTTCTTGATATTTAAAAGCATGTTAGGAAAAAATATTCTTCCTGATATGCACATGTACAGTGTACTCATCAATGGTCTTGCTAGAAATGGTTTAATGGATAAAGCTCTTGAAGTTCTGTCTGAACTCATGGAACAAGGCATGAATCCTGACGTGATCACTTATACCTCTATTATTTCTGGGTTCTGTAAAAAAGGCAATATTCTAGAAGCTTTCAATATGGTTGATAAAATGATTAGTAAAGGGATTAATCCAAATATTGTTACTTACAATGTTTTGATTGGGGGATTATGCAAGTTAGGTGATATCAAAAAAGCTCGTGAATTGTTTGATGAAATTTCTTCCAAGGGTTTGATACCCGATGGTGTGACTTATGCTACAATGATAGATGGATACTGTAAATCTGGGAATTTGTCTGATGGTTTTGGCTTATTTGACCGGTTGGACAAAAATGGAATTCAACCTGATTATGTTGTATATAACGCCCTTCTCAATGGGTGCTGCAAAGAACTGGAGATTGAAAAGGCGTTGACTTTATTCCACAAAATGATGGAAAAAGGGTTTGTTTCTGCACATACTTACAACACTTTGATTGATGTGTACTGTAAGTTAGGGAAGATACTGGAAGCTGATGAATTACTGAAAGATATGATTGATAATAAGAAAATAAAACCAAATCATGTAACATTTACAATCTTAATAGGTTGTTACTGTAAAGCTGAGATGATGGGCGAAGCAGAAGATCTTTTCATTGAAATGCAAAATCGGGATTTAAGGCCAACGATTGTAACATACACTTGCTTAGCTCATGGTTACATGAGATCAGGGAATAAACAAAAAATGATTTCTATCTTTGAAGAAATGGTGGCAAAAGGTATTAGTTTAGATAATGTGGTACACCATATGTTGGATGAAGATCAAGGAAATTTGGAGAAATGTTTTATGCTTTTAGACGAGTTGTTACAAAAGGGTTTATCGGGTCGTGATGTTTATGATAAATTGGTTGATGGGTTTTGTCAAAATGGTAAATTTAAAGAAGCAGTGGCTTCAATTGATGAAATAGGGAAACGTGGGGTTATGCTTAGTTTTGCTACATGTAACACTTTAATACACAGTTTGCATAGTGCCGGGTACCAGAACAAGTTGGCTGAAGTTTTGAAAAGCATGGAAGGTTTTGGATGGGTCCCACAAGCGTCTAGTTTAACTGATTTTATGAAGCAGCATAAAGTAGATGGTGATTGGAAGAAAGATGAACTCAGTCTACTGAACTAAGTTGTTTGAAAGTTGGGTTCTTGGAGCAATCATGGCTCCACAAAGCTGGTGCTGCTTCTGTTGGAACCTTGAACCATGGTTTGCGTACTTGATGAAATGCTATTATTGACCGTACCTCCAAAAGTTTTTTGTTATTCTTGCCTTCTCAGGCGCGCGAATAAAACAGGTAAATATGGGTGCTTTAGGAGTAAGGATTTCATTTCAATTTCTGGTTGATTGATTCTCTATTCTGGTTTTTTTTTTTTTTTTTCCTTTCTAGACCATATAGTGGTTCAGAAATGAAAATGAAAATTGGAGGTGGCAAAATGGTTTGGGATGTACATGGTTGGTTCAGGTCAAACCTTGACCTTCCATAATTTTTTAGGACAGAAAAGAACAGTAAACACTTTTCTATATTTTTTAAAATAATTAACGTTTACATGATTACTAAATACTATATTATTACAATAGTGATCTCCATTTTTAAATAAAGTGATTTAAAACGTTGTGAGCATTTAACTATTGGGCAACTTTCAGTTCATTTGACCTAGTTTCATTCTTTCGAATTTGATCCATTTGAGTCATTTGGAATAAACCATAATTCAAATTGATTTGATTATAAGAAAATGTGTTAAAATTGCAAACTCTGCAAACAACATTATAAGAAAGACCGTACACCCACTTCTTATGTAATCAATCAGAGAATTGGCTTTATATCTTGTGCTGATAGTATGTTCTGATATACGCAGGTCATGAACTCATGATACCGTGTTTCTTGAAGATGTGACAATTTTCTTGATTTCTCCTTGGCTAGAAGGAAATGTAATTAAGGTATGATTGTACAAATGACTTCATGCTTCTAATACTCGACCATATGTTGAATCACGTGCTAGCACTCCGGGAAGGCAAAGCCCCCGAAATACATCTCAAGTTAAGTTTAACAACCACAGTCGGTAGTGAAAGTAGTTAACTTGGATGAGTTTTTCATCATGTTTTAGTTGTTTTCATAATCTTTGTATTAAACTACTTTTTATGGAGCTGCAATGCTTGCTTCTATATTTAATGAAAGGTTTGGTAGTTATGTTGTCGCTTAGAGTATCCTTAGCAGCAGGGCATTCATAAGTTTATTCTCTTAATTTTTAGAGTTTTATAACCATCAAGATACCAAATGCAAAATTCAATATTTATTATTATCAATTTGGATTGTGGTATGTATCGTCATCTTTGTCGTCATCGTACTCTATGTATTCTACTATTAGCAAAACTAAAATAGGGTCAGAGGAGGGTAAGATGAAGGCAGCTTTATCTCTACCTTGTAGGAATAGAAAGATTGATTCTAATGAACCCCCGGCTCATGATGGCTGATTAACAAACCAACCCACTGCTTTTAATGTTATTTTGATAACTTTACAAAAATTAAGAAAAATGATGTTAAAATTAGTGCAACACAGATGACCCTGTGTCCAAGGCTCCAAGTTGGTTTCAAATTTTGTCCATTTGGACTTTGTTAAGTTAATGGTGCCCCCCGAACAGCCCAAAGTGCAAGAAATTATGTATAACTGTAGTTATTACAAAGTTGTGAAAATTTAATCAAAATATATTAGCCATCATTTGTCTCAGTGGATTTATATCATGAATAAATTATGTATAACTGTAGTTATTACAAAGTTGTAACTTCAGGAATCAGCTTCAATCTATATGACACAAAGTAAATAGAATGACTGACTGATAATGTACACCATACTAAAGCTCCTACTATCATGATTTGCTGAAATTGTGCAAATGTATATGCTACTATGTTATCTCTTTGGTGCTCTTAAGAGGGCAAGGATTTCAATATCATCAATTCCCAATTCTGTAACAAGCTGATGCGGCGTTTTACCTTTTGTGTCTGCTGCTAGTGGATTTGCTCCCCTACAAATAACACAGAGAATCAACATTACTTTTCTGCTTTTAAGCTCATGCAAATAACTCAACTTCACAGCTGAACACTGTTGAAAGATCTTTATGAGAAGGAAAAAAACAAACAAATTTACTCAGAATATTCTCACTTTTCAGTAAGGTCTGGGAATTATATCTTTAATTCTTTATGAGAAGGAAGTGGATGCAATTTTTTTATATTTTTTACAAATATGCACTGATAAGTATTCATTTGTGAGACTGAGTGAGAGGCAAGTTGGATAACGAGTTAATATGGGATCAGGTCAAATTGGCCCAATTGGGTGATTTATAAGTATGGGTCAGAATGAGGCTTGGCTGACCTGCAAAAACATTCTTTCTCCAATTTTTGAAGTTTTTAAATAATGTGCTAAGCATGATTATAGAAACCATAATACAACGAAGTAATCAAATCTTTTTCAATAAAGAGAACATAATGAGGTTTTAGACAATTAATACACTTGGGATAACTTTCAACCTGTTTTCTTATAGTTAAAAGATGTAGCTTAAGCTGTTTAATTCTAATGAGATAAAACAAAACCTGCATGGACTGATTATTAAATGGGCCAAAATCACAATTAATTAGAAAGACGATACGTAACTTACAAACATTGCACAAGATTTTCCAATTCTTCATGAAAGGAATGCTAGCAAACTAAAGCAATACCTGCTAAGAAGTAAACGTGCAATTGCAAGCTTTCCTTTAATTATACTATAATGCAGTGGCGTCTGACCGTTTGAATCAGTAGCATTAATGCTTGCACCATGCTGTAAAAGCAGTTCCACCATGGTACAGTCAGCAGTTTGGCATGCCAGGTGGAGCAGCGAACACCCATTAAGAGATTCATTAGTCAAAGGATCATCAATCTCTCTTATTGAGGTAAACAATGATCTCAAAGAATTATCTGTAGAATAATCTTTTAAGTAGTCAAACTCATCGTCAGCATTACTTTGGTCTTCAAAGTGCATGATTCGAGCTACAGACGAAGATATATACGAGGCATGGCCATGAGCCGCATTCACATTTGCATCACATATTATAATTAGGAGGTAAACTGCTTTTTTGTCATTAGCGCGCACATTTTCCCATAACTGTTGTTCAAGTAAAATAAGGTGACGCGGGTCCTTCACTTTTTGAATAAAACGCCTTTCTGCATACTACACAATGAAATTTCCTCTTTAACTTGTATTTGTTGGATAAAAGCAACTGAATAAAGGTTAATACCTCAAATAACCAATACGCTTATTTTACATAAAAAGAACCTAATTTGGTATATTGAAGTACATCAACTTGAAAAACAAACATGAAAAAGCCAATAAACTAAGTATCAATCAAAGTCTAATTTTGTCTAAAATGCACGTGCACCTGAACTTTATCGGTTAAAAAATAGTATAATTTTTTTTTTTACGAAAGTTTTGAATGCCACTTTATGAGTTTTCAACTAATTTAAGAGCTAAAAAGTAACATAAAAAAATACCTTTGCATGAATGAACTTTTCCTTTGTGGATATATGTTCATCACAACCGGGCTTCCCAATGGACTCTCTTGTTAAATCAGACTCCATTGACCTACATCATAAACATCCAATACCTGAGGGTCAAAAACGACATTCTACTCACATCAATCTTACCATCTGGAGATGAGAGAGTTATGATGACCTGGAAAAATAGGTTGTCTAGAAAGCCTGAGCCTTTTAGCAACAGGTCAAAGCAAATGACTTTTTTTATGGATTGAAACAGGCTATGCTAGTTTCCGATTACCTGAATCACTTCTTGTCAAAAAAAGCGAACTTTTCAAGAAAAATTGATGTGTAATTACGATTACCAAAAACATTGTTTTAATTATACTAAGATATTTTTTTTCAGAAAAAGACTTGAGACGTTTTATGAGTAAGCCCATTGAGAAACTTATAACACGCTTGACTCGATCCATTTATAATTAAATGGGTTGAAATTTACAAGTCTATTGACCACTATGAAATTTCCTCACTTGATTGCTCATATACTATCCGACCCCAAGAAGAAGACATTGTTTATATTTATAACAAATCAAAGTAAAATTACCTTCCAGGTAATTCATCGGCCCCACAAGTGTTTGTGACAGACAATAATTTCTCCCATATTGAATTCACAAATACATTACCCAGTGACTGGAACAAAGTGATGACAGAAGGTTCCCATACCTTCACATCAAGTTCCAAAGATCTTACCTACAGTCCCAAGAACCAAACATAAGCTATGGCAACTTGGTTAAGTCCTATGAAATTTAAGGTAAAATATACATAACTAACCTTGGATATATGGCAACCAAGATTACGGTGAACACCAGAACATTCGATGCAGATAAGAACACCAAGATTTAAGGAAGCCCAATCAGGTTCAGGTGAACCGCAATCAGCACATTTGTCATTGCCAGGCACGTTTTTTAAAACATCAACAGGCCTCTCATTTCTCACACCGTATTGTAACTGTTGTGAACTTTTACAAACACGCATCATGTTTCTAGAATCATGATCCTTCTCAGTACATTTTTCATATGTCTTTTTTTCTTGACCCAATTGTTTTTCTCCTGTAACACTAGTTTTACTTGTGGGACTGTTGCATAGATGCTGGGAGAAGAAAATGGAAATTTTAAAATCTTAAAAATAAACTGAATATTAGAATGTAGAACTGTACTATACCTACCATCTCATGGGAATGGGAAGTTAATAATGAAGCAATCACTCCATTTATTTTGTCAATCCAATCCGTTTGTTCCAGCAAACTCTCTGCCTGCTTACCAAATTTCAAAAGATGGAGTAACAGGCTAAAACAGGTTCAGGAAAAAACAGGTTATTGTTTGGCATGGGTGGAGACCGAATGGGCTGGGATGGATTGACCCTAGAAGCTTTCTTTCCAAAAATTTAAAATCTTTTAGTAACTAATGTGGAAAATATGATTGTAAATTGTATTATTTCAATAATAATTTAGTTTTTTGATGGAATATAGAGGTTGTATGTATCATACATGACAGGTAATTTGTTAATCATCTTTTTACTAACACACAAGAACACACACCACCAAAAAAATGATGTTGGCCATTTTCTCTTGCATCCATTTAAAACATTTTTATTTTACTTTTTACTTTTTCATACTGTAAGGCCAAAGTGGTCAAGCCCACCTTTTGATAGTGTAACAACTAAAACAGTTGTTGTACAAATCACCTCCCAATTTGATCATCCCCACTTGACCCATTGTTAATAAATTTATTTAATTTTACTCATTTAAGCACAAAGAGATGAAACATCATTATCAACCCATCATAATCAAAATACAGCAAACTCACCTGTAAAGTGTATATCTTAGTTGGTGAAATTATCCTAAAACAGAATCTGAGATCTGACTGCTCTGCATCAGCCTTAATTGTTGATGTAAGCAGGTTGACCGTGTGGCGTGCCACATCATGAACACCACCATGATAATGAGAAGATAGCCACCGACTCAGCAATCCAGGGCCAGGTTCAGTGGTATTACTTCTCTGAGCACCAGATCCCTAAAATTTTACTAAAATATTCAAAAACTATAACATAAAAGTATATAAATTTTATGTTTAACATGTGACTTCAATAGACTTACAGAGGGTCTGTTTACTTGTTTGCGATAATAATACAATGTCCCTCGATTATCAAGAACAAAAAATCTTCTTTTCCAATCCCCCCTTAAATTTGAAGAACGTTTAGAGAGATATCCTTGTTTGATGTTTTGAACCTAAACTATTGAAGAATTAGCAATTAAAAAAATGCAGAGAAAAATAAAATTTCAAAATGTTATGAATGGATCTACCAGGTTATGGGTTTATCTCTAATTATAAGAAAGGGAAAAAATCTTAGCTTAGAAGGAAACAAACATGCAAAAGTAGCTTCAATAAGTTTGATGATTTCAGATGGAAATTGTTTTGGTCAACCCAGCCTGTTTTGACTCATTACCCAACCCACCCATGATATACAAACGAGTACCTTCCCCTCTGCAGCAGACTGCATAACCGCTTGTACTAATTTTTGGGAGTTTCTAGAAGGTTGGTGTGTTAAATCTCGATTACCAACTGAAAGATTATTTGGAATCTTATTTCCAAAATCAATGTGCCTTTTGTACTCTTGGATCCTTTCACTTAATGCTTGCTGCTCAGAATGGTAGTTTTCTCTAGATTTTTGTGCATTTAATAATACCTGTAAAATAAAGAAAGATGGTAATTCATATCTTTGATAAAGATATATAAATAATAAAACCTGGTGGATATAAGGCTCCATTTGATGTAATAATTCATATCCCTGCTTGAAATATTGAAGATGGGCATCCATTGCTTCACCCACAGATTCCAGAAACTCAAATCTCTTTTTAGCCTCAACATTTGAAAGAGCACAAATCTGAGGTTTTATTGTAAAATATATTATTTTCCTTTATAGTTTAAAGTTATAACAAGCTCATATAACAGGTAGCATATATATTGAAGTACCAGACTGAAGCGAGCTTGCTCAAATGTCATTCTGGCACTGTAAAGTTCCTAAAATGCCTCTACCATGTTAGGATTATAAATAGAGATGGTTACCCATGCATAAATATCACCAAAATATTTCATTAATATTTAATACATATTTTAATATTTATAAATTATGTGAGAACACGTATACCTCTTCTGTGGCAGAAGCTATTTCTGTCCTTGTACTTTTCCTTAACGATAAATATTTGTCGCGTATCTGCACCAAATTGCGCAAATATAATAAGAAGTCAATTTCTCAAAACTAATAACCACATATACAATTAAACTACCAAGTAAAATTACCTGGCTATAAACAATATCAGCTTTGTCAAATCGCTTCCTAGCTTCCTTCATCATATAAAATTCACAAAATATAAAATATTTAGATCTACTTTGCAAAACACAAAGCCCAATGAACCTTTTCATTTGATAGAAATAGAAATATAAAATATGAAACCTTGATATCTTGCAATTCGACATTGGTAAATCGCATCAATCTATCACTTAGTATCTGCTCAATCTAGAAAAAACAAACACAAATATTTTTCATGTTTAGTGGTGGTTGCATTGTACAGCTGAGTTAAAATGAATGATAATTATGTAAATTGGGACCTGAGATTGAAGATTTTCTTTGTATGTTCCCACTTCTCTCAGAACAACCGCAAATTTGATCATATCAGGGCCTGTGAACATAAGAAAAACATATGGTATCACCATTAACAGTTAATACACAATTAAAAAGTTTTTAAAAGAAGACAAAGTAATTATACCTCCAAATGCCATAGAAATAGGATCAGATCCTCCACCAAAATTTTCAATGGAGTTTGAAAAGGCAATATCTCTATCATAGGCTTCTCCAAGGCCTTCTCTGTACAATTCAGACAAAAAAAAATTAACAATTTTCGACAACCTGATAAAATAACTGTGAAAATGCAGAAAAAGAAAGATAAAATCCTCACGTATATTTTCGACAGCCTTTAAAAAACTTTGCACCTCTGTCCCTCAACGTATCTGCAATTTCTTCCAAACATTGGAGCTGCATTACAGTAAATTATACAATCACATGTTACATAGTTGAAAACGTGAAGATTTTATCGGTATTACTATTATGTGTAAAACATATATACTCTTTACAAGCCTTCCACTGTGTTATGGTTAATGCTTCACATTTATTAACTCTGGTTAATATATAATGTAACGGACTAACCATTTACCATCATTCTGTAATCTCATCATCACCAACAATAACACAAGCCACATACTAATACTCAGTTATCATCTTGAAATCTACTTCCAGTAATCTTAAATCCGTTTCATTTTTCACTTTCCTCCTACAACATTTTACTAGGCTTCTTGATTTTTGAAGACAAATTATCCTTATAAGGCAGAAATTGTCACACATTGTAAAATGCACTGATTTTTTTGATGATAAGAAAAATATGAACATGTGATAGAAATTATAAATATAAATACTCATATGTTCACATCCTACATTTTAGACACCAACAAAATTTTCCTAAGCAAATCCTCGTTCAAACAGTGTATCGATTGTGCAAAGTATGAGCAATCAAACGAGCACGTGGTTTAACTGATAGAAATGTAGGTACAGTGCCCCTATCCACCGTCAACAAGCACGTGGTTTAACTGATGTTTGACGTCTTTTGTTTTGGATGTTTAATCATGTTTTCTAAAAGTTTTGCATGATCACAATCTCAGGGAATATAAGTTGTGGTTTAATTAATCGAAATACAATCAGACTTGGTTGAATCAAACCAATATGTGGCGAAATTAAATTTGATAACCCTTGATTTTAATTTTCACAAGAGCATACCATATTTGCATGCTATAATGAACCACAAAAAAACAGAAACATCATATTTTCAGAAAGGTAAATCGAAATGATGCAAAAAGTAACACAGACCTGTTGCCGAAACATTGGAGAATCTTCGAGTTTGGAGAAATACATGGTTGCGTCCTGCTGCATCGATCCAAACCTTCAGCATCAGATGAACACACGACCTATTTTGAAATAATACAATCCTTCTTTTAGGTCATGAAATCAATCAAAACGAAATCGGATACCGACTAATCAATGCAGATTGAAATCGAATTACAGAGAAGAAAGGTGAATTTGAGATGAAAATATTCGTCTATGAATAATGAAGACGATAGAAGATCAATTTTGGGGGTACCGAATGATTGGGGAAAATATGAGAGGAGAGAAGAACGAGTTTTCATGACTGCCATTGAAGCCTCCGTCGTTTCCTGGATTGCTCCAACACACATGAAATTTAAGCCAAAGGGTTTATAAAGGGTATGGGTGTCCGTGCGCGCGCCAAAAACCACACAAGTCTAAATCACGTTAAATGTTGTTTTTCTTTTTTTAAACGGCGAACTAATCAACTGCCGAGTACTCCGTACGCGGCCCCCAATGGCTAAAGGATGCCCAAGACGGCCACTAGTCCAGACGGATAGCCCACCAGCCACCAATTCCCGAGAAAAACCCGACCCAAGCACCTGCCCAAAGGCACGACGGTGGAAGGTAAGGTTAACCGGGTGAGATCAAGAATCGAACCCAGGACCTGAGTATTTTATCACTTCCCTCATACCTTCATCTTACCAATAGAACAAGACATCATTGGTCACGTTAAATGTTGTTGATTCGCCATTTTATAGTAAAATATGATCAATCAATGTGATTGTAAGTTTGTAGCTTGTGAGGATTGTTGACCGGATAATTACACCATGATTTAAGAATTTTATCGAATACAACCCAGAATTTAACTTCAATAATTCATAAAGGGCTTGGACACCTTACTTTTATACAATATGGCTCCCTCTGACACTTATTGATTCGACAATCTTTGATTTCGTATACGAATCGTATGAGACCTATACGAGGCGTATAACATGCCAATCATTAAAACTAAGAAATTCTAACAAATAATGATTGTCTTCATATACACCGAAGCCCATAAATTTACAACCTACTATTCGAGAGATGTTATTTAGTAGTCATATTACATTACGATACATTAAAAAAAATGACAGGTAATATAATAGTCTCTTTTATTATGTAATTATACATTTTATCTTCTGCACTCTAAATTATATTATTAACCTAAAATTTTAATGAATTTACGGAAAGTCCCTTAAATTTAATAAAGTTACCTTTTGTGTGCATTTTTACTCTTAGGGACTGTTTGGTAGCATTTGAATGGATCTGAATATGAACCATTCAGATTCAGACCGTTTGTTTGAGACATCTGAACGAAAAAAAACATCTGAATGGTTCAGATACGAAGACAAGTCTGAATGAAAGTGAAAGGAGAAAAAAAAAGGGTGTTCCATTTTACCCTCATTTTATTTTTCAACTCAAACCCTATTCTCCAACCCCATTCCCATAAGCCCAGTAGGTATATTTTAGGAGGCCCTATAAAATTTGGGGCCCTAGGCGAAGGCCTAGGTTCTCAGGCCCATTGGGCCGGCCCTGGTCTTCCTCTCCACCACCGGTACCTATCGTCGCTCAACATTCTTTACTGCTTCCGGCAACTGCGGATCGTGCTTTGATAAGGTATTTCTATCCCCTCATTTTTCGTCGAATGTTTCTTGTTCTCTATCGGAATTGAATATTCTTGCTTCAGTTGATATTATGATGCGATCTTTTATATGATTTCTTTCAAAGTTTTGTTGCTTCGGAATTATTTCGTGTTCTTTCGATTTGGTCTGATTAATCTCTATAATCATATTCAATCTGTTAATTTTTTAGAGTTGTTTACCAAGCCATTTATTCATTATAAGTGTTGTTTATGCAATCTGGTGATTGGTGGTATTTAGGTATCAAAAAATCTATGTAGGAATAGACAGCTTGATCCTCACTTCATCGAAGTCCCTCTCAGTTCATCAGAAGGCCTGAGAGCCTTTTTTGAGAGGTATGAATATGGTTGAAAAGTTTGATGAATATGGTCTTTTTATGCTTGCTGATGCAGGAACATAAACAGGTTACAAGTCTGATTTAATATGCGATAATCATGGACTAATTGCTTACTGAAATAGCGTATCAGGGTTGGTGTTGCTATTGTGGTGATTGAGATTTGTTGATGCTGTTGTGGTGATTTTTGTACCAAACAGAGCAGTATGCTCCTTTGGAGATCAAGGTGATCCCAAATTGATTATGTGGTGATTTGTTTATGCTTGTTTCATTTGATTATGTTTGTGATGAATATAGCTAGTCAACTTGAATAACAATGTTCGTCAAGTTTTAATTTATGTTTGAATTTTAGAATTTTTCTTAAGGATTTTAAAGAACTATTATGTAATTTGGATGTCTGGATTTTATCATGATTGGATTTTATTTTGTATTTATTATTTATATTATCACTAAAAAAAAGACTTCAGAAGGGTAAAATAGTCATTTTGCTCCCTGTGGTTTGACAAAAGTAACCATTTTCATCCAAATTTTGAAATTTTGCAATTTTCCTCCATTAGTTTCAGAAAATTAACCATTTTCATCCAAAGTCCATTTAAACTTTGGATGAAAATGGTTACTTTTGTCAAACCACAGGGACTAAAATGGTTAATTTTCTGAAACTAATGGAGGAAAATTGCAAAATTTGGATGAAAATGGTTACTTTTGTCAAACCATAGGGAGCAAAAGAGAAGTTTACTCTCTGTATATTAAACCTGTTGCACATTTGGAGCCAATTGGAGGGCGGGTACTCATCACTAGTATCAATAAGCAAATTATATTTTATAAATACACTTTTTTTTTTGCTACTTTATCTCTACATACATCTTTAGCCAAAGATGAATGCCTAAAACACAGAAACAATAAACGAGTGCAATGAAAGGATTTTCCCATGTCAAACTGTCAATACATAAGATAATAAATGTTATTTAGGTATTTCTAGAAGTACTCTTATTTTCACCCCAACCCTCAAACCTCACAATCTCTGTACGTCTCGTATAATCTTATACGAGACGCACAAGGGATTAATAATTATTTGTCTCAATGGTACCAATGTGTGTTAAGGTGTTCGTCCTTAAAATAGGTTGAAGGTTCTAGTCTCATTGTGGACAATGGTGGAAAATTTTGTTGAAAAAAAATAAATAATTGTTCTCATATGAGTCCTATATGAGACGCATACGAGACCAATCATTGTTTAAACAATATGTATCAGAGGGGGCATACACCTCGTATAAAAGTATACGAGACCTATAGTGTCAATAAGGTGGATAAGGTGTTAAATTTAAAAAAAAAAAAAACATAAATAATTAGTTGGCTAGAGCAATTAGAGCTTTTGTTAAATAAGGAAAAGTGCAGGTAAAAGTTCACCTATACAGGACGTATAGCACTGTAGTGTCATAATTCAGTCAGAAAAATGTCAGCCCTATACGGATGTATAAATGACAGCCAGATAGTGTCTCGTATGGGGGGCTGGTGTACGTATATTAGGACCCTAACCACCATCAATGATGTTGTGTAGATTAACATTACAAGAATAATATACCAGTTAGAATAGATTAAAAAAAGTCTCTCTCATTTAAAGCCAATGATCAAAGTTGACATTCTCATCAGATACTGCTTCAAAAGCAACACTTAGTAAGCAACCAGGTGATAACCGATATTACAATTACAAAATTGTTCAAAATCTAAAATACCTGAAAAATCAACCTCAATTGTGATTGTATAATTTATTATCCCCAGAGCCTACTAATGAAACCCTTTTTGTCTTTCTTCATCCTGTTCTCAATTGACGGAAAATCAATTAAATTGTAGGCAAGATCAAGAACTATGGGATTGCGAGCAATTGCTTGGAAGGATGGCTGGTATGCTGCAATACGAGGAGCCACTTTTGTGCTTGAATCACCAACAGCAGACTCATAAGAATCCAATTTCTCCGCAAGAAACTTTTCCGGCTGAAAATCAGTATTGTCACATGTGAGCTTGATGCATGTAAAATGAAGGTTATGTGACACGTCAAAACAGGTCAAACAAACATACCCATTAAAGTCTCACTAATCAGTATAGTAACTCAAAAACACCAACTTTTAAAATTGATCATCAGTGTAATAGTTAGTGATACACTCGTACAATTACAAATAATTTATTTCAGCTGTATTCTACATTATGAATAACTTGATTGAGGTTTTATGGATTTAAAACACACTTGGATGACTTCTGAACCATTAGAGCTACTCATTTTAAGTTAATTATGTTGATAAATAAACAAACATGCCTAATAAATTTTCACTTTTGAGCGGGGTCTAGGGGAAAAGATGAAGACAAGCCTTACCCCTATCCTAAACTGGGATAGAGAGGCTGCTTCGGAGGAGACCCCCGGCTCTTAGTTCCGCCTTATGTGCTTAGATAGTGTGTATGTGTGTGTTTCTGTGGGGATGTGTTTACTTTTCTTGATAAAGAATGATGCAGTCTTCATAGTGTGTTTTGGAAAGCATTTTCATATATATATATATATATATATATATATATATATATATATATATATATATATATATATATATATATATATATATTTAACGGAACTATGAGTCAGGGGTCTCCTTCGAAGCATCTATCCCATCTTTTAGGGTAGGGCTAAGGTTTGGCTTCATCTCTCCCTCCCCAAACTCTACTCATAAGTAGGAAGTTGTTAAGTATTGTATTGTTGTATATATATAGATATATTTTCAAAAAGACACTACCAGCACTGTATCATTTTTAATCAAACACATAACCGCATAACACGTACATATAAACACGTATACTAAACGGGCACATAAAGCCAAAAAGCTAAAACAGAATGCCAAAATACCATGAAAGAGCAATAGTCAGATACAACCTATATCCTACATCTCACTCCATGCAAATATATCATCAGGTCATCCCATTCATAAGTAAATGTGTGGCTTCTAATAGTAAATAGAGTGTTATCTTATTATGTAACAAGCATATGATGGTTTAATGAAGTACTTCGACTACGAGTCTGCATCTGAAGTGAAAAAATCGGTTGTTAGTTTTCTCAACAGATGGGTTTTCGGTTTTTCTAGTGGTTTTGGTTCGGGTTTTTGGTCTTTTTAACAAATATGCTTAACTAATAAACAATTAATGAATATATCAACTCAGTGATTGTTAACATGTATTCTCCAAACCGGATGATTAATCCCATAACAAAAAGCAACAAATTTCATAAACAGATATGTTAAAAAACTAACATCCAATCACATATAAAAGAACAAAAAAGAAAAAGGAAGGCCAAGAACTATACTTATTCAACAGTTAAAATTTTTAGGTTAAATAACTACTGAAATCAAAAAAGTCTTAAATTACTAATCGGCCTGCTTAAATAAAATTATGTTGGGCTATGATAAACTTGGTAATTAAAGATATTTTATTATCGTGTGTTGTGTTTTACATGATCAGCGATAGGACTTATAGGAGACGTAGGATAAAGGTTGGAGATTAACAGAGTTTTGAGGATAACGTTTATGTAGAGACCCCAACTTATATATGCCACATTTTATTTTATTTAATATATATATTCTTTTTCACAAACACCTAAGCACAAGCATTAACATAAACATGAACAAACAAACAGTTTAATAGAATCCCATTAATCAACATGAGGGTAAGGTATAGACATGTAGTTTAATAGAATCCCACTAATCAACATGAGGGTAAGGTTTAGAGACCTGTAGTTTAATAGAATCCCACTAATCAGCATGAGGGTAAGGTTTGTCTTTATCCAACATTCCAAGCCTCTCCAAACCCTGTTACCTCCCTAGATCATGTTGATTAGTGGGATTCTACTGAGTATGTTTGTTTGTTGCTATATTTTACTTAGTGAATATAAATACAAAACAAGAGACCTTTTGTTGTTATAGTTTACTTAGTGAATATAATAAATACAAAACAAGATTCCTTTCATATGATCTATCAAAAATGAGAGTTTTCATATGATCCAACATAAAACATCTTGTATGACCTAACATTGATTGTGTAAGAGGATAAAACTTATAATATTCAAGTGGGCCATGAAGCTACTTGGTTTGGTTTGGTTTGGTTATATATATCAATTCGGTTATATAAATCAGTTTGATTCAATTATAAATATACGATTAACAAAAACCAAACAAAAAAATCAATTTTTCAAAAAATTAAAAACCAAAATTGCTTTGGTTCGCCTTTTTCGGGTTCAGTTGTTTTGGTTTAGGTTCAGGTTCGGTTAATTTAGTATTCTGCACACCCCTATCCCCAACCATATTTTGTAATAAATTCAAATGGACAAGATGTAATATTAAACTGTGTGAAGTAGGCGTGTTTGTGGTAGATTAAGTTTCTTTCTAATTGATACCTTTTTATCACTCCCAGATATTGATACATTAGAAATCTTTTTTGAAAGATCCTCGGGAGCCTTCTCGTGTTCCATAATCCCCATTGCATGTTCAATACAACTGTTGGTTCTGCAATTATTACGCAATGTCTCCAATTCTTTGATCATCACCTGTTACCAAATAATCAATGGTAAATATAAACCTGAATTTATTGCTTGCTAAAGCTTGGAATTAATTTGAATAGCAGAATAAAAACCTGATCTTGGTTAGTCACACTCCTAAGTTTCTTCAATGCACTTTCAGCCAGAGAGCGAGAAAGAGAAAACAAAGAGTATGCTTCTGTCCTTTTCCCAGCTGAGCTATAAGACTTGGCCAAGAAAAAACACCTGCAAAAATATGACAAATAAGACTAGCTTTATTTATGTATCAGGAATACAGTTTTTAATCTTTTAAATATTTTTCAAAAACCTATGTAAGTCAGACTATCTCACATATGCTTTAATCAAACATTGCTTTTCATATATTTTTATTATTTACTGATGATAGCATAACTCTAGTGTGCAAGCAACTTGATGCATAGCATTTATTGCTTTAACATGTAGTTTATTTTCTACCAGCATTATCTGATAGTATAGTCGACAATACTTTAATAACAGAAATAAGACATTGTCCTTTATATATTTCCAGTTATTTTTCCATTTCAATGTGTTTCAACCAAAGCAAAGCAAGATTCTATACTGATCCGAACAGTCATACACGGCATCTTGTTTGAATAGATTAATCACTAAACACACCAAACGATATTTTTAAGTGGAAAAAAAGAATCACGCATGTCCATAGTGAGTAATAATGGAGAAATGGTGATATACAAACCTTTCGGCTCGAAAAATGAGGCTTTTAATTTCACATTCTTCAGATAATGCCACTTCTTCCTCTTTTCTGTCTCTTCCAGAACTCAACAAGTCAGAAAGATCTGATGTATTCTACAAATCAATATTAATAAGTGTTTGTCAGCAGCCCAGAAGTGACAATCTGCTATAGGTGGTTCATTTATTAATTCAGGTTATATTTCATCTCTAGCGGGCAATATAAAATAAAAATAGCCAGAAGGAAGCAGGTCAAATGGGCTAAAAAAGTCAAACATATCAAAAATCACCCAAAATGTAGTTCTGTTACATAAAACCTCGTAAATCGTTTTATTCAAAATTTTAGCTTATTACTGAAATAATATTGGCTAATTAATTATATCTAACACTTCAAATGTTGCAAGAAATCAAGCAAAAAGTGTTTCGGGTCAACCATGCCCATACATAAAATTACCCATTTGACCCAACCGTGTTTTGACATGTTACCCAAGTCACCCATCTCTTCAGCCCCTAATTTTAAATTTAACATTGACGAACAAAGCGTCTTCAATGACCCAAGACATTATAGCCTCATACCTGTAGAAGAAGATCAAATAACCTCACAAGTTCTTCAGGTTTGGTAACTTTCTCATTCCTATCATCACGAGCCTTGCTAAGTTTACTCTTAGCTATGCTAACCAACAGTTGGTTACGTTCAATGGTCCGTTGCCCTAGTACAACACCTATAGCTTTGTCAAGCCCACTCAAATCATCCTTTATGTTTTCAGAGCTACCTGCCGTAGCCTAAAAACAAATAGAAACCAAGTAATTTTATCAAAAGAAATATAAAAATCACGCTTTTGTAACTAACATTATATCCATTTCATAGGGATCCCTTAGGGAAAGGGATGGGAGGAAAATATTTTGAAGAGTAAAAGGTATGTTAGGTTGGCTAGAATATATAGGGGTTGAATCCGCTAAAAACAACTTTTGCCTAAAAAGGCCTATATTTTGTATTATGTTTTTATTTTTTGTGTTGTATATTTTAATATATTACAAATAATATATGGTACAAAAAGCATTAATCTAGCACAAGAAAAGACAAATCCGGTACAAAAAAATAGGTGTTTTAAACTTTTAATCAAAAAGTTATTTCATTTGCGTCAGTGCCTATATATATATAAGGGAAGGTTACTGTACAAAGTCTACTTTCAGTATAAAGTGGGTGGAATTAAGAAGCAAGAAGGATTTTGCCTCAAAGATAGAATTATCATGCATAACCACCTGCGTGATAATTTCCATCTTTGCATGATCAATCCTCCTTGTGTGATAATTCCACCCCCACTTTGTAAACTTTTGTTGTAACTTTTCACTATACACGCACACGCACGCGCGCGCGCACGCACACACACATATATTAATTCTTTTAATATTGTCTTTTGAAAAATTGAGTATATCAAAATTGTATCTACAGGTCAATTAAAAAATTAATAAAGAAAAGCACATTTTCCGATCATTTTTTAAGATGAAAAGGTAATCTAGTTAATCTTTTAAAGTTCATATAATGATATATGCTATTGAAGATTACACTAATTAAACCAAGTGAAAATGCAATATTCATTTTGTTCATGATGGAATATCGGAATAGGAAAAAGGCCACCCCCTACATATGGGGGGAAAAACTACAGGTAAATAAGCACCTTCCATCAGGAATGGTACATTCCGTTCCAATAAACAAAACACCAATTTTTTTTCCATTCTATTATAACGGTTTATTCCAGACTTTCTCCGATTCCAGCATACTAAACGCCTAACCTTTAACTAAATAGTTTACCATTGCATACCAAGTCATTGCGAATGGATCCCCGGGCTTCATGATATGCAGCAAAAATTTTGTCAAAAACTGCTAGTCTTTTCTCTGCAGGCAGAGCACCTTCCATTCGATCATGAAGTTCTTTCTCCAATTCCTGAGCTGAAAGAACAAGTCATGTATATGATACAAAGCATCAGATAAATTCAGTAAATGAATAACTATACACACAAAGCGTCAGATGAATTCAGTAAATATACACAATAAAGCACACAAATGTATCAGCATGTAGTTTTCACATTAATATGCACGCCATTTTGATGTGATAATAACATAGATCGATTTCCAACCAAAGTAAACCAGTATCATACCACAAAATTAAAGCTGCCAATGCAGCCAATATTCACAAGCGAATGCTGTAAATCCATGCAAATTAACATAAACTCTTGTTTAATTAAGAAAGTAGGCATATTACCAAACAGTGGCGGAGCTTCACTGTTATGGAAGGGGGGCGGAAATTTATGTGACTCTAAATACATGTTAAAATTTTTGAAACGAGGGGGGGCGAAACCCATATTTTTAACTAAAAATAACCTTTCGGCCCGAAAATTTACACTACTGACGAAAAAAACATGTTACCAAATCTTTCAAAAGGAGCCACTAAAAGTGATCCAACTCTAAAAAAATATAAACATGAATGGAAAAAAGGGGTTAAGACAAAAACAAATATGTTCAAACTAATAATCATGTAAGTACATGCTTACTCCCAAAAAAAATACTTCTTTCGTATAGAAGAAACTCATTCACATCATTGCTTCTAACACTAGCGCATTATGCATGCCATTTCTAGTCAAGTCCAAATAGAACAAAACACAAACATTGATAACTTGGCAACTGCGGCATTGATAAATTTGACACACCCCTAAATCTCTATAGATTGATGACTAACCTTTCAATATGGAAACCCGAGTCTTTGCATTTGATATGGGAAATCTATGACCAAGCCAATGAAATTCGCACACCCCTAAATCTCTATAGATTGATGACTAACCTTTCAATATGGAAACCCGAGTCTTTGCATTTGATATGGGAAATCTATGACCAAGCCAATGAAATTCGGTCATGGATGCAGCCTGCTGAGATCTAGCTTCAGCCATAACAGCCTGAAATAGATACAAGATAATAAAATAAACATAGTTTGTGTGAGTTTCATCATGATAATATATAAAGAATCAAGTCTAGATATGTAATTTTGTAATGTTGTGTGAGTTGGTAAGGTATGCCTACATCTCACCCTTCCTAGATCTTACAAAAAACCATGCTATGAGTGCGATTTACTAGGCATGGTTGTTGTTGCTATTGTTTAATGTTTGAGTTGGACAAGCCAGTTGTTTTGATATTAACCTACCTCTAGCTTAGCTTTAAAAAGGTCCAGTGCAGGTCCTTCAGTTTCCCCTATGTGTACAAGTTCAGAAGCTTGCAAATTTGATTCACCAATTTTGTGCAAACAGTAGCGTATACTTGGTTCTAGTTCCTCAACACGCTCACGGCACAAAACTTGATTATCCAAATCTCCATATTTTCCAAGTTCCTCGTAAACAACTCTGTTTATATTTAGAGAGAAAAAAAAAAGAAAATGAAAAGAAAAGTGAGGGGGCAAAGACCACACATAAGCAAAGAACCTCCTTAAAAAATGACTTGCCTCGCACTCTTGAAACTCTTCAAGGCAATGTCCCAATTATGGTCTTGTTCAAACAATAAATTACCTTTCATAAATGAGGCATAGGCCTGCAAATTGAAATCAATTTGTGCTTCAGAAAGGGAAAGATGACACGCTTACAAATACATCTTATAATTCATAATTCTAAAGAACCAGCAAATAAACATGCCTCAGCTTCTAATGATGTTCTAGAATCTCCCTTAATAGCACATAGTTCTGCAAAAAGCGTAGCCCATTTTACTGCTTTACGCAACCGGCCAATCAGATAGCTTCGTTGACGTGCATTTGGACCATCTGGCAGCTGTCTCTTTTCCATGGCATGGCTCCATGCTCTTTCTGATGTGTAGAGAACCAAATGGAGAAACCTATTGAAGGCTCAAAATGTTGTGATCTCATAATTAGACACCTTAGTTAATAGAAGCCTTTCCAATGATAATATTGCCTGTTTAAAATTTTAATTGTTGATTTGGTGCATCTTAAATAGACACAGGATGCTGAAACCTTTCTTAAATTCACCAAAGTTTATAAGGTCATTCACAAAGGATGCAAGAGCATATGATGAAGGACAAAAGTCATGAAACATGAATATTAACAATTTAACAAGCTGTTAAAAACAGACAAGATAAATCAACATCCAACTAGATAATCGACACCAGCTTACTTACTGACTGACACAGCAGCTGCCTTGAAAGCATATAGTTTACTTATAACAGATTAACAGAGCATAATATAGCTGTATTATGTTGAATATCTTTTAACTGCTAGATTTCACTTTTTCATCATCTTGGATTCATGCATCACTCTCTAAGTTACTTTGAAAAACAAAAAAAAACTAGATGCAATTAATTATCAAGTGAGGAACTTATCAGCAAATCATGATTCGTTAATGCTCAACAAATACTTAAAGAATCATCAAGGAATGAATATGGTCAGGGAACATAAAAGCATGTCCTAATGCATGACTTTAGACCTCTAGAGATTCCTAATCTTTTCTTTCAATCTAAATATAATTTTTTAGTGATAAAGAGGGGAATAGGTACCAAACTGCAACTTTCAAGGCCCCATCACATGTGAACATTTGGTGCCAGTTGGGTATTATTCAACTTATACCATCCAACTTACAATGACAAGCAAAAAAAATTAGTCTGCAGTAGCGCTCCAATTACTCAGTCCTCATAACAGTTCACAATCATCACACAGAAACTAAATAAGGTTCCATTTTATAACTCCAAAATATAATTTCAGGCGATAACACAGGCTGCAGATTTACATACCTAACTTCAGTAACAGTAGATGCTGTTATTGGCTTCTTGGTATACTTCCCACGCCCATGAGTGAACTTCAACGATTTGTACAATCTCCTTAACCGAGCAGTGCAATATCTCCTGTAATCCCAAATTCAGATCAAAATTCACAAAAACTTCGTATAAACATGCAACATAGTACAAACAAAACCTAAAATCGAGACAAAAGTCCGACATTACCGATAGCGTGTGTAGTCCCCAAAACGTAACCCGTGCTGCATCTGCGAGGATTTTAAAAGCTGCAATACTGCAAAGACACCAACTCTTGGAAATCACATAAAAATCTACTTCAATCAATTCATCAACACAAGTACAAAAGTTTCATGATAATTAATGTAGTGTGAATACATCAATAGGTACAGACCGTTGATTGAGAACTTCGGATCGGTACTGATCTGATCGTCGACTTCCATGGAGGATGCATCGGTCTTCTCCGTCGCCATCGGAAAATCTTGGCAGATTGATTTCGAAGTGTCCGGCGGCGGCTTCCGAATTTTGTGACGGGTTGTTGTAGTCGCTCTCTAAAATGCGCCTGCCGTGCACATGGTAGATGTGAATGGATCGGAGTCGGACTACCCGGAAAGATAAACATGTAACATCTTGAATTTCATCAAGCCAATAATTTGTTACATTCAAATTATGTATTTTAATTAAGACCGCCAATAAATTGTTTATGACATAATATATTTAGTAAAAAGTATGCTGTATAGATTTATGTTTTAAAAAATAGTTAAAATTAAATAAAGGACTCTATTATTCTCCATTTTTTGCGGTCTAAAACATATAAAAAATTATAGATGTGAGATATAAAATTGTTGAACGAATCCTTTTCGTGTTTTAGTGCTTGTAATGGTCATGTCATTTTTAATATGTTAAACACTATCAGACATAGTTTGTTAGCCATAATTTTAATAAAAGTATAACCTGTTTTTATATAATAGAGTTTGGTTAAATTATAATCTAAACACTCTCTTTTGTTACATTTGAAACAATTTAAAGAGGTATTGTTATTGTGAGTAGATAGTTTTTGTTTTTAATTTATTAACAAATACAAACCTCCTAAGTCCTAAAATGCTGTAAGATTTATATTTGTAAGTGGTTAATTGTTGTAATGCTTTTGTGCCCTTGCTTTTACAAAAACTATTACATAAGAAAAATATAAAAATATAATTCTTTGTAATGTTTTTATACATAAGCAAGTGAATTCGTCTCTTTAATATCCTAAACGATATGTAAAATAGATCAACAGAATACACATTTGAACAAATAAATAAGAACTGTTTGATTCAAGCGAAATTAAATTTTATATGAATTCTAATTAAGTTTTAGTTTTGAGTTAGGTTTTATTTTTCAACCTATAAAAACCCAACATAAAATCTCCTTGTAATACAGGACATGGTTGTCCCAAACTACTCCCAATGGCCCATGTTATCTAAACAAGGGCTTAGTGTCTCACATTTATAAAAACTTGTTACATCTAACGTTATTTTTTGGTTTGTGGTTTTTTTTTTGACACGTGTGCTTTCCGTTTTAGACTATGGATACAACTAAGTCCCAAGAATTAGTGTTCTAATATTCACGCTATCAAGCCGAGGCCAAGGAAAACACAGAAAGCCAGAGTCATAGCAAGATAAGGAGGGTTAGAGGGATTTGTATAGATGGTCGAATGGTCGGCCTTTGGCCTTTTGCTTTCCACTTCCCAATCCCCAATCGGGCAATCAGACGATGAAGAGTCAAAACTCAAGTGTTTCCAAGTTCCAATTATCAATTTACAGCTCTCAATTCTCTTGATTCACGAGTCCTGACATCCCGTATCACTCATCCTCCATCGATCCGTCCTCCAGTCCGCTGCACTAGCGCACTGCTGCCCGGCTGACATGCGACCATATTCAGTTATCGATTTTTGAAAGCTAAAACTTTGTTTATTTGGTAGAATTAGAAGTAGAAGTTGTTTATGTAATTATGTGAACTTTGTTTATGTGATTTTTTTAATTTTCTGACTATGGTATAAGTTGTTTATGCTATTATGTGAACTTCCTTAACTTTGATATAAGTTGTTTTTGTTATTCTTTGAACTTCGTTAATCTGGTAGGAGTGTAGATTGTATTTAGCTAGTTACCTAGAATTTGGTTCATGTGTCTAGTAGAAATCATAAAAAACAAGTGTGTATGCATATGTATTATGGCAAAGACATCTTGCAACAATATCATTAAACCCAAAAAATATTAGACGTAAAAACAATGAACAATGCATCGTAACATGTTAATTAGCAGCTCAATTGACTTTGAATTAATGTAATATAGTATATAATAATAATAGTTAAGTAATTTTAGAAAGTATAGGGTTTACTAAAATAAAAAATAAGCCATAATGTTTATTTGGTACTAAATATAGGATACTAAAAAGGGAATAATGATACTGATTCCTTCAAACAAACAAACTTTGCAAATTAAAAAAAAAGATGAGCGTCACCATTAGACGCTTAATATGAAACACACAATAATAAATTAAAAATCATATTTTACTTATAAATAAATATATATATTTAAAAATAAAACAATACACAATATCAATTATCAAATAAATTAGTTGGACCAGCTTAACTTGCTTTTATTTCTATCTAAAACTTATATTTTACCAGGAGGATTCATCTTCAAAAAATTAAATAAAACCAAAAAACCCAAAATAAAAGGAAAAAAAAAAGTGAAAATTCAACCAAAAACCGTTAATGATATTCTGAATAATAAGTGAAACGACTCACTCAATTATTAGTTCCTGATAACCAAGAGTTCAAAAACATCAAAGACAACTTATTACTAAATAGAAAATAAAATTAACATCTCTAACAGATGGTCTTATTGAATTTAAGGAGTCCAACCACTTGATCAACTTGAACCATATTATTGCAGCGAACGATCTGAACTGACCAACCTCCTAGAGATCGTCTTACCAAGAGTGACGATAAAGGTTCGAATTTCCATAGGGGCCAGTTCCACAACTAGCTTTTGCGGGTCAACAGGTCCACCTCTCTGAACAGTAGGTTCATCATTCTTTGACCCTTCTACTTTCCACACCAATCTTTTCTTTTCCATTTCTTCTCTTCCTTGGTTAGCAGACAAGCTCATTTCCGATATGTTGATTATCTTAAATAATTTAAAAATAAAAAATTTATATATTGTTAATAAGTCAAAACAAAAGAAAACTAATGAACTGTATGTTAGCTTTTACCTTCCTCTTTGCAAACAATTTCTTCAAATTGACACTTGTCATGACTGAGAGATCCTTGTCTTCTCCTATCTGAATCACATGACATTATGAAGCTTAAAAACTAGAGGTTATAATGTTGACCCATTTGCTTATAAATGGGTCGATTTGGGCATCTTTAACGTGCCAAATGGGTTAAACAGAAAACATAGATAAGCAGATTACAGGTCAACGGGACGAAAGTCACCCAAAGTGTGTTTTTATTACATTGTCTTTCTAAATTGTTTTAATTAAAAAGTTAAGTACTATTGTTATAATACAGTTTCTTTTTTAATCATAATGATCACATCAGTTATTTTACCAAAAAGGACAAAAAGTTTTTTAAGACAACTCAACCGACCCTCACAAAAAGATTACTCGTTTTGACCTGTTACCCAGCCCACCCGAGTCCCGGCCTGTCCATTTTTCCAATTATGTGAAGGAAAGAGCAAGAACCTCATATAGGTGTGCCAAACGGATAAGAACGTTCCCGTCCTCAAGCTCTTGAAGTGTTAGCAACACTACATTTTCAGGGAGACTGTAGGTGGAATCTATTCCTGAAAATTTTGACACCTGGAAATTGGATGTTGTATTTCCATCCTATAAAACATGATATTAATGGTTAGTAACTATTTATTAATCTAAAATCAACACTAAAAATTGCACTTTTATTTCACCTGTTCAGTGAAGGCCAAAAGAAGCGGAGAATAGATTTCTTGACCATATGACCGTCGCCACTTGGCACCCTCTCCAAGCGGGTCGATTCTAATATAGTATTTCCCTTGAATCTGTACATACAAATTCATTAACATAAGAATTAGCAATGCTAAATCCCTAACTTGTATCATTAACATGATTAATTATAACACTGCTTACAGCTAATCCTCTACAATCGGTACCAACACAAACTGTTTCATTTAGAGCCTCTGCAACACCTTTTCCATCATCATACAGCAGTCTCCTACAAAAACAATGATCCGTGAATACATATATATGTGTTTATATATACATAATGTGTGGCTGATTTAAACTTTGTTTAACTGTTAACTGTTAGAACTTAATGACATCATCAAGGAAAAACCTACCTATGGAGCATCAACTCCAATTGTCCATCAACAATGCTTGATCCACCAACAGATCTATCTACCAAAACTGAAAGCTCACTTTTTTCATCTTTTAGGTAAATTCCAAGATTTATCTACAAGATAATCCAACTTGAGTTAAATACATGAATTCCAACATTGAGCTATATATGCAAATGAAAGAAAAACATACGGGATAATAATTTCCCGCAATAGGTTGATTCACTTCAAGATCCCAGTCAGTTCTGTAGTCTCGAATCTGCCACAGAAAGTTAATTTTAAGTATTATCTATGTGTAATGGTGTTAAATAACATGTGGAGTGATATGATAAAAGAACGAAAAAACAGTTATGTATTGAATCTATGACATGAAACTGCAACATACCCGTTCAATGAAATCGCGACCGTTAGAATCAGAGTAAAATGTTTTATTGCTCTTCATGGTGGTTGTGATCTGAGTTACAATCTCTTTCCCAACTCCATCATTAATAGGTATGGGGCCCACCTGAAGTTCAGATTATTATGATAAATATATCCATAAAATAAGAAAAAAAAAAGGAAAAATGAACTTACATTGAATTCAACTTCAGCATGTTCCTTATTTTTGTAGACTCTAGTGATCTATCCAAGCATTAAAAAAAAGAAAAAAACTTAGTACATATAATAATCCATGATTTATTCATAAACTAATCAATAAAGGATGATGATAACATAATCTGTTACCTGGTAAATCCATGGATTTATTTTCTGATGTACCTCGTCATATATTGTCCCCTTTAAAACTGTTATATTCTGAAATTTCATGGAGCATTAGTAAATTTGTAAGTGGTTAATCAACGTGCACATGTATCAGATAAATTGTATACCTGCTCTTGAGAACCAATAGGATATGTACCATTTGGACGAAATACATATGCTCCAGATGCCTAGACAAGAAAAATATTAAACTCTTATGAGGACTCATTTGTTGACACTTGAAAATAACAATAACAATACCAAAAACAATAACAATAACAATAACAATAACAATAACAATAACAATAAAAATAACAATAACAATAACAATAACAATAACAATAACAATAACAATAACAATAACAATAACAATAACAATAACAATAACAATAACAATAACAATAACAATAACAATAACAATAACAATACTAATAGTAGTAGTGGTGGTGGTGGTGGTGGTTATGGTAAATGAAAAAAATAATAAAATTACCTGCAGCCCTGTAGTACCATCAAATCCAGCATAAAAGCTATATGATTGCTTCAGAGAGGCGTCAATCTTTCACAACCAAACACGAGACACGTTAGATAGTAGATACACATAAGCAATATAAATGATGATGATATACAGGTTGACCGAAAAACAAACAATCATATTACATTATTACATATTGCAGGTCTTAAGAAATATATAAAAAAAATAATGATAGTGCACTTACAGAGCTTTTAGTATTAACATACTGAGAAAGCTTTCCATCACCTCCAGAATATATTAACTTCAAATTTCCTGTCCCTATTTCTATAACATCTTTTCCTGTTCCAGTGGGCTTGTAGAACACTTCTTTTACTAAATTTGAAGCTGCATAGTAATTTTAATCAATATATAAAAAAAATATTGTTCAAAATTTAAAAATTAATGTAGTTTATATAAAATATTGGACAATTTACCTGGATTTTTTGTGCTAGAGATGGTGTATGTGCTAAATCCCAAAGGCGGTACAGATGCTGTAAATGCAAGCCAATATTTAGGAGTAGAACCTGGTGATTTACCCGTGTATGCAGTGGCGTAGTAATCTCTATCAGATATAGATTCTTTTACTATTGGGAGAAGCTGAGAATCAACCTGTTTCCCACTGGAATCATAGACTGCAATATTCTCATTCACAACCTGTTAATTATAACATATGCATTCTATATAAGATTTATACTTAAGCAGTTGTTTGATATGCATAGTACTAAAAAAACAAGAATATTGCATGGAACCTAATGTAATACTTACTGGAAGTCTTATAACATCAGATCTCTTCCACCCCAAGGGATTATAGATTACAACCGCCTACAGTAAATGTGACGAAAATCCATTTAATTTCACGCGTAAAAGCAGAGCGTAACACAAAGTTTTATGCAATTTCCTTGTGCATTGGAAAATATCAGGTATTAAGTGTTTCACTTACCAACTTTTTGTCAGATGACAGATCAGCTTCGGTTGAAGGGCAGTAGCTTATATTAAGAAGTGGACACTGGATATTTAATGAAGAAATCCAGAAGAAAACATCATTAAATATAGAAAGATATATGTATATTATATTGCTATATATGCTTGTACATATATATATTGCATAGAAACCTGATGAAACTTGGTTGCTGAACTTGAACATCCATGTTTTGGTGATACCATGCAAGCTATTGATTCTGCAACCACTACTTCAGCCTGCAAGAAACGAATATTTCCAACCAATTTTATGCAGGGGAAACATAAATAAAATAACAGTTAAACTTGCAATAAATTATTATTAATTAGCACCTCCTTTTGACCAATCGAGAGTCGTTTTGCATAATCATTAGCCACATGTTGTTGAGAAGTACCACTAACAGCATCATGATGCTGAGCAATCCCCAAAGCATCACCCAAATAGTCTGTAGTGGGTCCTATTTTATTCCTCCCCTTCATTACCTCCAATTGCCTTGCTGCCTGATATTTATTGTAATTAAATGAGCATTAAGATCAGGAATTTTCATGAGTATTGCAAAATAATTAGAAAAACATGTCACCCACCAGATAATAGCCACTCAACATTCTGACATAGCCTTTAAGAGCTGCCCTGCTAGTAAAGTATCCTGTCCAATATGCATCTATATCGCTTGCATATCTATCAAACAAATTTAGAGCATAAATTATTAGCAAAATGGAGACTGCAATATGTGATTATGTATTATAAAGTTTCTATTATATACTTACGGGAAATAATCGTTTTCTTTGAGAGGCCATGAATTAGTCTCAGCATATTTAGCATCTGTGTATATAGATGGTGTTGAATAGAGAGCATTGACCCGGCCATCCTGGATGCATAAGCGGTCAAAATACAAAAACTAAATAATCAAAGGTGGCAAGATGGGTGGGGTAACCCACGGCCATTGTAAGATCCATTTCAAAATTTATGTAACACCAATGTGTTAAACAATGATTAGAAAACCTATATTGTTAGAACTTTCTATGAAAAATTGCACACTTTGGACAACCTTTGACCTATTTCAATCAATTAAACCCTTAGATACATTACTCATTTAGTTGAACTTTATTATTCAAACCATTTTAGATAAAACATAAAATCTGCCTCAAGAAGACACTATTGACGCCAGAAAATAATGTTGAAGAATAACAGCAAAGAATTATGAAGTTCAGAAAGGATCGATAGAGTTACTAACTTTATTGACATAATGAATAAACTTGTCCATATTTCGAAACCATGACTCTGCATACTGGTATTTGAAGTCTGTCCCCATTGTCCACATTACATGATTTGTGCGAGTAATGTTTGCCTGAGAGTAGAAGAGAAAGTTTAATAAATCTTTTGTTAATATTTCCTCTTAAGCTCTTTTATGAATAATTAAAGAGGCAGCCATTAAAAGTTTAAACCATAAACATGTAGCTCACCTGTGACAAGGCTGCAGCCACGAAATCATTAACTCGTTCTTCAACATTGTAGTCAAACAAGTTGATGTCATCCTTCAGTATTAAAGATGCAATTATGTCACATGTCTCCATAAACATTCATAAACCTTAAATAAATTTTAAGAAGTTACCTGAACGATTGGGGAATCATCGTTAACTTCAAAGTAGAAACCACCAGGTGGAGGTTCATAATTCTCGGGGAAAGCACCAGCAAAAATCTGTAAAGAATGATAATCATGTTAGATAGTTATTCTTCTGAATAAATCAAATATGAAAATCGAGTACTAACTTTCTGTCTGGTTTCACTAAGATTAGATGATAATAAAAGGTAAAGCACACCTGTGAAGATGAACCAAGACTCTTGGAGCCCCGCCAGATGACTTCAAGATGTTTATCCCCTTTTCGTTTAGCTCTATCTTGGTAATCAATTCGCCCAAAGAAAACAGAATCAAATCCAACCTAGATCATCATAAAAGACCCAAATTTATATGAGTTAAAAATACATAGTGATTATTATTCAAGACGCGTCAACAACAGTTACAAAATGAATATGCAATCTTGAAACTCAAACTTAGTTAAAAGAGCCAATAGAACATATAACTGACCTCTGCCCCCAATAGGTAAGCCTGCACAGCTGAATGACCAAAAGGGTCTATTTGCCAACCAATTCTTGGTGTTACATTGAATTGTTCCTTAATAAACTTATGCCCAAATGTTGTTTGATCAATCATATCAATGTAATGAGGTGCTGCCTCATCATGCATACACCAACCCCCATTACTGATCAATAAAAAGAAATAACATATAACCTAAGATAAATCAATCCAAACAATGCAATATACAACCATATTAAACACATTTATACAAAAGCATTAACAAATGAATTAACTTTATCAACTTACATCAATTCAAGTTGACCTGCATTGACAAGGAGCTTTACAATAGCTTGGGTTGTCTCACTCTGGTCCCTCCACCAACGTTGGAAAAACGCCTGCAACATTCATAGCATCAACATTAATCAACCAGACAAACTGTCATGATTCACATGAGCCCTAATTCAGTTTAATTTTCAAGAAACCTGAGATAGACTGATACAAAATCAAGAAAGTGAACAACTTTTTCAACAAAAAATCTATCTGAAATTAACTGAAATCCGAGAATCGCAATGAAATCAAAGGGTTCAAGATTATAACCTGTTCAACATAAATAAACTTCCGATTCTTATCAGCCAATAATGCTTGAATAGTAGAATCAAGCACGTTTTGAACGCAGGCTCCCTGTACAATTGATGCACAAAATAATCAAGATATCAAACAATTAATCAAAATAGATACTAATGGTTTAAGATTAGATTAATGGATACCTGAATGGAATTATTGGATCCAACATAGTACTGATCAACAGTCTTAAGCCAACCAACATCATCGTGTGTATGAGCCACCAGATGAACATTAAGTTTCCCCTCCACAACCCCTTGTGCAGTATCATAGATCATATACTTCGATTCAACACACACAGTTACAGCAAACAGTAATAACAGCAAGAACACTCGAAAATCCGCCATTGTCAACAGTCAAACTTCACAAGAAGTTGAATGTTTTGATTAAGAACTCCACTCAAACGACACAAAATCCCCTTGTTTGACACTTGTTCAACAAACAAGAAGTCGTTTTCCACGAGTAATTGATTCCAAGAATGGGTTTATGCGATCGATTTTTATAATGAATGCATATAGCATCATAAACGCAAGTGGGTTTTGGATAATTTGCGAAGAAAAAGACGAGGAAGACGACGAAGATGTTGCGATTGACTTCGCGGATAATTTTTTCTTATCCAGTAATGGATCCATGGAACATGACGACATTTTATAATTTACAAAACCTCGGATGATCTGTAAATTTCCCACGTTTAACGGGCGGATAAACTCTACATTTATAATAATTGCGGTTCTTCAATCTTGAATTTATCAAATCTTGAATTCTTGATCGATGATGTTTTTGAAATCCTATGTGTTGTTAACCAATTAATGGGAGATCTAATGATATATGATTATGCAGTCCAAATATTTATTCGTATAGATAAACTTGATCCAACAAATGTATCCGGATTAATATATATATTTTATTATTTTTTAAGACATCATCAAAGATGGGATTTTTAATCGTTTCTTTGGATTCTATACTATGGGACGGACACCCGAGCCCACCCCATGCACCAATCTGGTCATCCGGATTTGAACCAAAACCTTAGAAAAATAAATGGAGTAACTATTAGCAATCCGAATAATATATAAATATCAGAATATGAGTAATGATTTGTTATTTATCGATTATCTATTTATTCGGAATTAGGTATGTGCAATGTTTTTCTTCTTTTTTTATAATACGTTTTTTGTTTTGTTAATTTTTTAAAAATAAAGTATATCACCTATTTTCCTTTTTTTTTTGCTCCATTTTTTTTGAAAAGTATATCATATTTTCTTTTGAAAAAGGGTCATTTTTTTTTCTTTTGACAAAGTATATCAGCATATACTTGGAATGAGGTGTATAGTTATTAATTAGAGGAAGTTTTTATGGTAATGTTTTAAAATTATTAATTGCATAAACTATTCGACTGTTTTGTTGGTATATCGATGCGTATCGTTATGATAAATGCAACAGTTTTGAAATTTATAAGATACAAACAAAATGTAATAAACAATTTCTGATAATTAAATAAAAAAGGGAAAAGGTTCGTAAAAGAAAAACGTGACATGGTGGGATATAAAGCTGATATTAGCAGCGAAGGAATCTCATGTGATGTATTAAATCACAAAAGATGATAAAAGCATTCGTACCGAATCCCGGTTCGATTGCTAGATTAGTTAAAAAACGGTTCCGAGCATATAACCGGGCCAACTTTGGTACCAAATCTTGGTCCGGTCTGATGGTCTGATCCGGTTTGAAAACATCTCACGAGATATACAAGTAAAAGTAAATTTTCATTAATTAAAAAAACAAGATATAATAAAAAAACCAAGAAAGCTAAAGAAAATAAAACTAAAATATGATTAAAGCTAAAATTAGGGTGGATTCTTGATGATGCTTTGGAGCTCGGCAATTCTCAAGTTTGACTTGTTTTGACTTAAAATAGTTTGAGTTTGGTTTGTACCAACCTCGACTTGTTTATTATTAACTAGGTTATTAACCCGTGTTAGGAATGGCAGAAAAACCCATACCCTGTGGGAAAACCCGAAGCCCGAAACTTTAGGGCCGGGTATTGGCCCGAATATTAGGGTATGGGACCGGGTATGGGATCAAAAAATATATTTTTTTCGGGTTCGGGTACGGGTATGGGATTAAGGAATACCCGGCCCGATACCCGGCCCACTTACCCGAAGTAATACCCGTAATATTTTGTTAATATTTTTTAATTTTCTTTTCTAAAACATAAGTCTTTTAATGAAACATCATAACAAATTATAACTTTTATCTTATTATTTTATATTTAAAAATTAATCTTGTTGTTTTCGATATGTAATTTCAGTTTAAATATTAAATTAATAGTCCATGGTAGCATATTTTAATAGTTATATGTCATGATATTTATATTTAATTTGTTTATATTTTACGGTGTTGGTTTTAAATGTATGTTTCTAATTTATTTTTGTAATTAAACAATAACATGACACAAAATTAATACTATACAAATGTACTCGGAAAATCACAAAATTATTTTTAATAAACTAATGGGTATACCCGATACCCGTGGGTATGCCCGATACCCGATGGGTAATTACCCGATAGATACCCGATGGGTAATGGGCCGGGTATGGGATACATTTTTACAATCGGGTATGGGACTGGGATTAGTAAAACCCTACCCGAACCCGGCCCATTGCCATTCCTAACCCGTGTACAACGCGGAGTTGTATAAAAAAATAAGCATTTATTAAATTGATCACTTATAAAAAATTAGATATAAAACATCAAATATTTTTAACAATTTCTAAAAAGAAATTAATAACATCTTGACATTTTTGGCATATTTGGCCTTTTATGTTAGAAATTAAAGTCATTTTTAATTAACTATTAAGTTAAAAAAATTGTTTTTATTGTGGTTATTACTCAAAAACGAACAATGCAAACCTTTAAAATCACCAACTTAAGTGTTATGTTTCCCGCCGCATCGCGCGGACATCTCACTAGTTACATATATAATAATAAAAGATAACACATTAAAGTTTCCTTTATAATGGTTGATTAATTTCATCTAAGAAAAAATAAATAAAAAATCACTAACACTTTTATTGTTTAATTTTATTGCACCATGATACCTTTCAATAACCGTGTTATATATCGTGTATTATATGTAGTAATTTGAAAAAAAAAATGTCAAATAAAAAGAATTAGTAATTCAAATTTACAAATTATGAAATGATTTTGTAAAATAAATTTTCGTGGTTAAGTTGAACAATGAAGTAAATGGAAAAGTAAGATTGAAAAAAGAAAATTAATAAATAAGATGCAAATAACCAAGTAATTATTTTTGTGTGAAATTGAAAATATTTATAGGCACATTAAGTCTTTTGAATATATGGATGTTAAGATAAAGATAAAGAAATTAAGATTTGAAAGTAACTAATAATTTCAAATAAGTGACTAGACTAAAAATGAAATGAGATAAATCAAACAACCTCTTCTTTATTATTTGACATATTACATTTTTACAATCTAACGACGTTAAATTATTAAAAATTATTAAAATCTACAAATAATAATTATTATCATTCTTCTTTCTTTTTTTAGTTAGATTTTAAAACATTTGAATTATGTATATTGGTAATTAAATTTAGTTAAATTGTTATTCATTTATTTAAATTAAATGAATATTTTAACATGAGATTTCAAAATTTTGAATTTCAAAATTATTAATCATAAAATAGGTTTTGACATGATTGTATTTTTATTAACATTAAAAGATAAATTGACTTAATAATTTACCTCATTTAAAGAATGAATTAATTAAATTTATTAAATGAAATTAATTTTTAAAATGTCTAGAATTAATATAGTGTTAACATGTGGCACACATATGATGTAAATAACCTAAAATGATGACATGTTGCACCCATATGATGTGGATAGCCTAAAATGATGACATGTGACCAAATTGTTACCCTTTTATTAGGTAGTATAGATATAGATATATATATAGATATATATTTCTTTCTATTATCAATTTTATTTATATTTATAACTATACTTTTTGACTTTTCATGTATACAAAATATATATAATTTCATGTAAATAAAGCTTGTTTATACTCGCAAGTACAACCAATTCTGGTCACTTCTCCCACCACATGGAAACCACATAGATTAAACTCTGCCTGGACCTGGCTCTCTCTAAAGATAATGGCTATGATCAGTAGCGGACATAGGATTTTTTTTTCATGAGAAGAAGAAAATTTTTTTTGATCACTTTTGTTCAAGTCGGTTCGAGACGGACAGTGTTAAAAAAAATAAGGAAATTTTCCTAAATAAATCTTTATATAAAAAACAAATATATTATCGCTTAAATTCATATTACCAATCTCGTTGCACAAACATGACTTCGATTATTATGTTAATGGATTATTAAAATTTATAATGAAATTGTTTAAAATGGGCTACCGGTGGTTTGACTTATCATAATTAATACGAAACTTGATTTTAAATTGGGATTAAATTAATAGTTGGGTCTTTTTCAACTTGGTTTTATTAACTGACATTTAGAATTTATAAGTTTAAGGGGGACGACTACAGAAAATTACAGGGAGTCGATCGAGATTTTAACATATATATAATACTAAAAATAAAAATTCAAGGTGGGCGGTTGCCCCACCTAAGTTATATGTGGGTACACCACTAACTATGACGACTTATTCACGGGTTGACATAAACACGAACTGTTTAACTTGAAAATTTTTATTTTTGTTATTTTGTAGAATATATATACTTTTAAAAATACAATTTTATAATAAAAAATACACATATATATAAAAAAACTATGTTTTATTACAAAATTTCATGTTAACTTCTTCGCTTTAAACTTTTATTATTTAATAACTAATCAGGTTAATATAATAAACAATTAAAATTATCAAATACATATAAATTGGTTAAATGGGTCAACTTGTAAACCTGTCTGATATTACCGAAACCCAATCTGCTAAGCTAAATGAGTTTGCATGTTCAACCCAAACTAGTTGAAACTCATTCATACCAAATTCAAACTAGTTAATTTTGTGTTAGGTACATGTCGTTTTAGAAATTCACACCCTTAATCACATCTTATGTTACAGGGCTAGTCGCGAGAATTTAAGCGTCAGAGACAATAAGAAAATATAATGCTCTAGGTTCAAATGAATTATCAATTATATAAACTTTATTTTCCAAACGATGATTAACATTGTAGCAATAAACATACAAAATTTACGGGCATAGGAAAAAATGCCCTTATGCTCTAAGGATAAATGAATCATCAATTTATGGGTCTGCGTTTGATTTCATAAATATTAGTACTCAAATGATAGGCTACATTTTTTTAGCTTACATACTAGACTTTAAGTTAATAGATATAAATTTATTTTATATAAAATATAAAAACAATTAAAAATTCTGGGTCTTTCAAAAAACTTGACCATGAACAGTGACCTGATTTAACCTTGCTTTAAGCCGGCTCTAATATGTTAATAGGAGGGACATGCGTCGTATTATGTAGAAGCGTGCTTTTTCTTTCAGTACACGATTTCTTTGTTGACGGGTGCCCTTTTCTTGCTCAAGAATCAAGATTGTGTTTCTATAACTATGTACATATTTTGTAACATGTTTACAGCGAGATTAGATGATCGTTTTGAAATGAAAATTGCAAAAAATAAACAAATAAATACTAAAAAATATCGACTTTTTCTACATTATAAATCATGAAAGGCAGTATTATGATTAAGCTCCCTAAACATGAAATAAAATTGATGCAATGAAGCACACAATGGATGCATGAACGATGAATTCGAATAACGAACTACAGTTGCTTACGGTAGGATGAAATTCTCAAGCGTTCACACGATAACTTTGAGTCGTGGACTCCTTTGGAACACCATCTCTATCTCAACTGAAATAGGGGTAAGGTTTGTCTTAATCTGTCCCTCCAGACCCTACTAAAATGTAAGAATATACCGGGTAAGTTTGTTAGGAATTGAGATGCGTTTACACGATTGGGTCATCTACACAAGATATGCAACTCATGATTACTTCTTATATTTACAAAAATTGATACTGAAGCAGTGTAGTAAAGCTCAATTATTATAGAACAGCTTTATAAAATATTGTTAGCAGAGGATTCAATGGAAGATCGAATAGATGATGCATGGGCCGCATGGCAGTGGCCCCACAACACGGGACCCCTTTTCTTTTTAACGGATAATGAATACTTTTTAGTTTGTAAGCCTCGCCATCCGAATAAATCTATCTGCGAAAGATTACTCACACTCACGAACACATAAACCCTAGCATGGTCGTAAAAATTGCCAGACGCTAGTCGAACAGTAAGACATCAACTAAGGATTAATCAGATCAAAATTTTTATATGTAAATTTTCAAAATTATATAATATAACCAATTTTTTTAAAATGTTTAGTTTTATAAATTTATATATAAAAAACTTGCCGGAAAAATCACTAGAATTTCAAAGGTCGTTGGATTTTTACAAGAATTTGAAAAGTAATCGGAATATTAGCCAGTGCCAAATCGGCCGCCTAGGCCCGGTTTTTAGTCCGGTTGATTATTTGGCCGATCAGCCAAAATCGAAGCGGCCGACTACTTCCTAGTGCCTGGGCCGATTTTTACAACACATAACCTTGATGAACCGGCCAACCTACCATTTCAAAGTAAACCCACCACCCAAAAACCTACATCCTGTTGTAATAAAATACATGGGGTATCTAGAATATATCAAACTAAATAATACTTAAACTCATGCCATTTAGAAAAATAATAGGGTTGGTTCCTACCCCAAATACACCTACATCTTTAGGGACAAAAAGACGATTCTTTCAACAACCATTAAAAATTTCTTTTGAGTTTAGCCAACTTATCAAGGAATTATAACCATTCCCCAAAGAATATGCCACCAGCGAACAAGTGACCTAGAAGGGTGTGCACAGTTCGATTCGGTTCGGCTTTTGGCTAAAACCGAAACCGACATAGTCGGTTTTTAATTATTACAAACCGTTCGTGTGACACTCAAACTTTTCACACGTTTACACGTGTCAAATTTTGGTCCCGGTTTAAACTTTAACACAAAATCATGTTCGGAAGCGTGAAATCACAATTTTATAAGTTAAACACACTTAATTACACATCATTTACATCTATGATTAACAAAATATAGTGTGTTTAAGTTTACAACCACCAAAAGTTAACATAACGTTCGAATCATTTCAACATGTGCCCGATCATGGTTCCCGAACCATATCTGTTACTGACTTGTAAACATCACACATAATTTTCACCATTAGTTCGTAAGAACTAAGTAAGATCATTCACATATCATACTCCAACATGTATTTGCACACAAAACACGATTATGCATTAATTTCCCTTAAACGGGTCATTTTCACCATTATGATCATATGATCTAATCCAACTCTACCACCAGCATCTCTGGTTAATTTAAAACATCATAATCAATATATATTCTATATTGGCTCATCCAATTACCCACACTCTAGTGGTTTCATCAATTTAGTTCATGGATTAACCGGTTATCCATACTCTAGTGGTTTAATTTATTGACAATCGACTCATTCGATTTATCCACACTTTAGTGGTTTATCATATTACCTACCGACTCGTTCGGTTATCCACCCTCTAGTGGTTTAATTGATCAATTCTACCGGCTTATCCGGCTATCCACACACCTGTGATAATATTACTCAATCTCCGGCTCATCCGGTTATTATAATGCAAATATATTGCATATATGTTTCCTCTTGAAACTTAATACACCCAATTAATGGATTTCTCATCCAATAGTTTCAATCACTTGTTTAAACATCATTCACATAATTCAAACACTCAGGTAGACTATTTTTACTACATATATGTGATGTTTAGTAAGTCGAATGACTTACTTTATTAAAGCTATTGGTCTGCACATATTACCTCCTTTTCAGCTCTTTGACTTTGCTCTTAACTTTCACCACTAGTTTCTAGTTGCATTTTCACACATATACAACTATATTCAATACACATAATGCAATTTCACATATAATACATTGATTCAAACTCGTTTGAATCTCATTATTCATTATGTGGTGTTCATAAGTCAAGTTACCATTTTACCCATTATATTTATATCAAAATCATTGACTTTCAAATCTCAAACATTTAATTAAATACTTGACGCACATTTATTAATTTAACTAATCTTGGTGATGTTTAAAACAACAAACAACCTCCTTTTAAACTCCAAACTCACCAATTCATTATTTTTATACAAGATTAGTCAAAATTTGATGCATATCTCATTCAAACTATATTTTAATCACCCTACTAGTTATCAAACACAATGATATGGATTTCATGATAACTGGACATTATAACAGCTCAAAACCAAAATTTCACCGTTAAAATACCGAGTTATTCGTTTCTAATTATTCCTAGCCGTCATTTAGGCAAAAATCAACATCCATAACTATTATAATACCATATATAATCCATATACTATCAAATTAGTAAGAGATATCGAATCGTTGCCATTTTGAACATAATTTTCGGATGAAAACGATAATTAGGAGTTGTAGAAACGATCCCTAGCTCGATCTGTATGTTTGGATGACTTCAAAACACTGATTAGAGGGTTAAAAAAATCGCCCTAAATCGAGTAAATTTGACCCAGAATGAGTTTTGATCGAGCAGATCAGATTTTTATGTCAGCTGGGTCCGTCGTGTACCGCCAAGGAGGGCAAAAGGGTCCTTGGCGTACCTCCACCGTCTTAGTCAGATTTCGATTTACCTGGTTAAAGGACTTGTTCCTCAAATGTTTGACCTTTCGGTCTAATATAGCTAACGGTTTTTCCACATAGTTGAAATTGTCCTCAATTTTCAAGTCTTCTAGTGACACATAAGCCGATTCATCAGCTAAACACTTTCTTAAATAAGAGACGTGAAATGTGTTATGAATTCCACTCAACTCGTCTGGTAGCTCAAGACGATAAGCAACATTACCAATTCGAGCTATAATCTTGAATGACCCAACGAACCGTGGGCTTAACTTTCCTCGCTTTCTGAAACATATAACACCTTTAGAAGGAGAAACCTTTAACAATACAGAATCTCACAGCGATTGAAATAAGAATTTAATTGTATCTCTATTCACGAAACGATAAAGACAGTTTGTCAAAATACCGGACTTTAAATTCATGAATCATAATTTCATGGTAATAATTTATTAATTTAACATAAATACGATACCAATGCATGATATCCACCTGGATTTATTAGTGGCCAGTGGGTCACAAATGCCACGTAACCGCCAATCCTATCCTTTGTTGTGGATTGCCGATTGCGTTATCAACTCACACACACACACATCTATTCCTCTTCAGTCTTCACGTCGGCTCAATTCTCCCGCCGGTTAACCGGAGTTACAAAAATGGCGTTTTCATCCGCACTATTCTCTCATCACGTTTGTTTCACCACCCCCAAACACTCCAATCCTAACCCTAAGATCATCAGCAAACTAAGCAATCGAAGAGCACTAACTTTATCTGCACTAGGTGCTGACACACTCGACGGAACAACAATCGCGGTCATAGGCGGCAGTTCAGTCGCAGCGATTGCTGCCGCGATTTCACTAACGGATCCGGAGAAACGCCGACAATTGCAGGCGGAGGAGGTTGGTGGTGGTGATAAGGAGGTCGTGAGGGAGTATTTTACGAACGACGGGTTTCAGAGGTGGAAGAAGATTTACGGAGATACGGATGACGTTAACAAGGTGCAATTGGACATACGAATCGGACATGCGAAGACGGTGGAGAATGTGATGCAGATGTTGACCGATGAAGGTTCGCTTCGAGGCGTTACGGTCTGCGATGCAGGATGCGGCACCGGATTGCTGTCTATTCCGTTGGCGAAGGAAGGTGCCATTGTTTCAGCCAGTGATATTTCAGCTTCCATGGTTTCTGAAGCTCAAAATCAGGTTAAGAAATCAATTAAGCGTTAATTGTCCGTTCAAGTTACTTGCAGAATGAACTAATCTCTAACTTTCTATGCGACAATCAACAATTGATAATTTGATACCAAAATCATTTCAATCTTTGTAGAACTAGAAAAACCGGTGGTAGTCTGGATCAATTCAGAATTGATTATTCAATCGTGCTTATTCTCTGTTGATTTCATCAATGAAATTTGATGCTCAATCGTTTCAATTTTCGTAAATAGATAGATGCTAGCGATGACACTAATTTTCAGCTGATCTACTGCTTCAAATCAAACTAAAACACACCAAGCAAATTTGAACATGTTTTGAAATTCCTGCAGGCAAAAGAAGCACTACAGGGCATAGATGATGCGCAGATCCCAAAATTTGAAGTGAGTGATTTAGAAAGCTTAACTGGGAAGTATGATACAGTGGTGTGTTTGGATGTTCTGATACACTACCCACAAAGTAAAGCTGATGGCATGATTGCACATCTTGCATCTCTTGCCGAAAATCGTTTGATTCTCAGTTTTGCACCCAAGACATTTTATTATGATCTGCTGAAGAGAATTGGAGAACTGTTTCCAGGACCTTCAAAGGCAACAAGAGCATATCTTCACTCGGAAGCCGATATAGAACGCGCATTACAAAAAGTTGGCTGGAAAATAAGAAAGAGGGGTCTCACTACCACACAATTTTACTTTTCAAGGATTGTTGAAGCCGTTCCTGCTTAGTTTGAAAAGAGGTCAGATTTATTCAAGTTATTTCATAGTATCATGTTTTGTAATATGTTGTTTGTGTATTCTGTAACACAATGTAGATTAGCCTAGATGATCAAGATTCAAGTATATCATTATTGTTGTTTATTGATTTGTCATTGGTTCTTTGATAGTATGATTGACTAGCAAATAGCTTGGCATCAAGCGTAAAAGAACCAGGCTTTGTGCACGTGTTTTTGTTTATGTTTGGTCTTGATTTTGAATCCTTCTTGAAAAATATCCATGCCTGGAACGATTGTAAACATAAGTAAAATGTGAAAATTGTATAATAGGATTAATATAAGTTTATCTAGTTAAGTTGAATAGTGGCGGTTACATGACCTCCTGCCTCACGTAGATGGGTGCCCGCCATATCCTACATCTATAAATTTTGCAAGGTTAAACCTAGAGGTGACAATTTTTACCCATGCCAAATGAAATGTGTTGGTTTGAGTAACAATTGTAGTACAATGGGTTGAAATGGGTAACATCGAATGGATTGAGATGAATAGCACTTAAACACAACACGTGTCAAGACGGGTAACTAAAAAATTATGTAAATGCAATGAATTCAAACATTTAAGAATGATTAATGACATATTTGATGAGAAAATCACTAAAAATGATCCAAATGGACTATTTGTTTACCTATAACACATCTTAAGTTAAACTATATTGATGTTTTTTAAGAACAATCCATTTAGACCCAAACTGATTTTGCTTAAAACCAGTTCTGATCCTATTAGACTATATAGCTTATATCCGATTGAGACAAATATTGTATAGTCTAGGGTAGTCAATTGTAACTTGTTTAATATTTATATGATACGTAATGAGAAAGGAAGGGCAAGGGATTCTGCCATAATTTACATTCTATCATGGTATCAGAGCCGATCCTCTAAGCCGGCCCTACCATCTCATTTTTTTTCCGTCGCTCATCTTCGCTCCTCCCATCACCACCGATCCTCTCTTCATCTCCGATCAAAACCCGTCAAATCTTCTCTTCATCTCCGCTCAACACCCATGGCTCACCTTCACCCTGCGGTTACTGTCACAAACATTCGGAATTTCATCCCTATCACGTTGGAGATGGAGAATGCTCAATACACATCGTGGTCAGAACTGTTTAAGATCCACTGCACCGCTTTTCAAGTTCTTGATCATATTATCCCTGCTGCTGCCAAGCCTACCCCATCAACCGGTGATGCAAACTCGGATCAGGCCCTATGGTTACGACTGGATGCCATTGTATTACAATGGATTTATGGTACTATCTCCAATGACCTCTTACATACCATCCTTAAACCTAGAGTTCGCTGATAGTACCATAAATCCATTGTAATACAATGGCATCCAGTCGTAACCATAGGGCCTGATCCGAGTTTGCATCACCGGTTGATGGGGTAGGCTTGGCAGCAGCAGGGATAATATGATCAAGAACTTGAAAAGCGGTGCAGTGGATCTTAAACAGTTCTGACCACGATGTGTATTGAGCATTCTCCATCTCCAACGTGATAGGGATGAAATTCCGAATGTTTGTGACAGTAACCGCAGGGTGAAGGTGAGCCATGGGTGTTGAGCGGAGATGAAGAGAAGATTTGACGGGTTTTGATCGGAGATGAAGAGAGGATCGGTGGTGATGGGAGGAGCGAAGATGAGCGACGGAAAAAAAATGAGATGGTAGGGCCGGCTTAGAGGATCGGCTCTGATACCATGATAGAATGTAAATTATGGCAGAATCCCTTGCCCTTCCTTTCTCATTACGTATCATATAAATATTAAACAAGTTACAATTGCCTACCCTAGACTATACAATATTTGTCTTAATCGGATATAAGCTATATAGTCTAATAGATCCGTTACCCGACCCGCCAATTTTGCCGGGCATAGTTAAACCCGTAGTTGTTAAAACCCTCAAGCGCTCACCTAGGTGCAAAAAAAAAAAAAAGTCAAGCGCATGAAAGGTGCCTCATGGCAGCCTATAGGGGTGTTCGCGGTCCGGTTTTTAGGTAGAACCGCAAACCAAACTATTAACAACGGTTTTTGAATAATTAAAACCAAAACCGAACCGTTCAAAATAAAAATCAAACCAAACCAAACCGCTATCAACGGTTTGGTTGCGGTTTGGGCTTTTGATCCTGTTGAAAATAAAATCGAATCAAATCAAACCTTTTATAGTTTAAGACGAACTAATTACACCAAGTCCAAATGTATTTTTTTGAATGACGGATAAATCATGAACTCAATCTATGCACACACATATATATAGGCATGTATATATATGAATAGGGGAAGGTTTATAAGAAAACTCTTCATTTTGGAGAAACCAAGAAAACTCATACTTATCAATAAATTTTTAAAAAAAATTTTCATAATTTTCTTATCATAAGGTTCAAAATGTTATAATGAGAAAAAAAAAGTTTAATATACATATGTAAATCACGAAGTTACGTATCTGTAACTCAAAAAATTGCGCAACAAGTTACACATATGTAATAACATGAAATACATATTTTTTTTTAATTTTTTCTTTTTTTGTACATTTCTTACCTTATAATAATAGGTAAAAAAAAGAAAAAAATGAAAAGAAAAATATTGGTAATAATTGTGATTAATTTTATTCAAAAGGATGGTTTTCAATGAGAACCCTCCCCTATTTGAATACACACAAACACACACGGTCCGGTTTTTTACGACCGGTTTTTGACGAAAACCGTAAACCAAACCATTTATTACGGTTTTAAACTCTTGAAACCGACCGACCAAATCTTTGGGAAAAAACCGACTGTGAAATCAAACCGAAAACCGGTTTGGGCGGTTTCGCTATTTGGAACCGGGCCATGAACATCTCTAGCAGCCTAGACGCACTCCGGTGACTTTCCAGTGAGATTCTGTCGAAGTTCAAAAAAAATTAACTATAAATCAATCTAAAACAACCATAAAAAGGTTTTTATATTTTAAAAAACTCCACAATCCACAGTTTAAAAAAGCCCTTGCTTTTTTTGCGCCTTGCTCCTAGGCTCAGGTCGTGGCTTATGCGCCTTAAGTATGGTGGTTAAACCTCTTATTTGTAAGTTGATATATGTAAAGCATGTATACATTTCATTGGAACTATATAAAAAAAGTTTGAGTGACTTAATTGAAACAAGATTTAAAGTTTGTTACATTTTTATAAAGCTATCCCTTTATGAAATTTTGAATTATGACATTCTCTGCATGTTTTCATATTTTACTTCTTTATCATATCAAGTTTATTCTCATAAACCTATGATAAACAAGCAAGAACACACCCATAAATCCAACAATTGGTATCAGAACACTCTTGGGCTGTGAAGAATAAAGTATTTGAAATCAAAAGAAAGAGCAAGTTTTAAGCAAGACTAAAATAGGAAAATTTTCACTGTGTTTGGAAAATCCAATAAAGAACAATAGCAAGAATCAAACACTGAATTTGCCCAATTGAAATCCTCCTAAGCAAGAAGTTACTGAACAATTAAATCAAATTTTGTTTTGAAAACAAATGAGGGTATCAATCCTGTTTTCAAATCGCAGATCTTCAACATCAAAATGTGGTATTGAATTCAAGTTTAATCAATTTGCTCATTTGAGATATGCAAAACCGAGACCAAGAACATCAATATTGATCATCGGTTAAATCAAAACAACCAATTTCAAAATTTCTGACTAAGACATCAAAGGCGGCAAATTACTGTGGGGGAATAGAGGCGGCTCGACAGTTTTGATGTCACACAACAAATCAAAAACTCGAGACTCTATCCAAATGTCATATTATAAACCATCGTCCTTTAAATGAGCTTGAATTTGACAATAATAAACTACAAGGTTTTGATGGAGTAAGAAAAATATATACTTATTTATGGTATTGTATAAATTATGTTTAGAATTTTAGATAAAGGTTTATTCTTCTAGCTTTATTAAATGCAAAGTGTTTGATAAAATTTTTGAAATTAATTTCCTTCATGGAATCTTCTTCAATTAACAAAATAACTAATTCATTTATAAAAAATTACATAACAAATCTTAAATAATTTTTAATTTTGAAAAAGTTATGTGAAGGCAATCGTTATAGAAATAATGTTTTAAGATCTATGACCTATCTCACAATTTTTACAAATTTTTAAGGACTATCACACAAATACACAATGAGTAAATCAACAAATGAACAGATTATATAAACAAGGGATAATCAAATGAGGAGCAAATTAACAAAAAAAACAAAAGAATAATTACACAATTAAAGAATAGGTTCATTTGTTCATTACATTATTGCATCAATTGACCAAATTAGATTGAATGATCCCGAACCCTAACTTCAAATCAGAATGAACCTGCTTACCCTCAATATATATGGGAAATCAAAATATATATTTGAAAATAATAAATCAGTTTGGACCCTTACCCAGCCAATCTCAAAACTGCAATACGAATTGATTGAAAATTTGAAGAATGAAGGCATAGAATTAGCGATTGAAGATTTGAAGCAAAATCGATCGAGTATTGAAGCATATAAACTAACCGATTAACTGAAACAGCTACCTCCCAAATAGTCCCCATTACGTGACGTTTGATGTTCTTCCATCATGATTTTTCCTATTTACAAAATCACCATCAGCGTCTAGCGATTCTCAAGAGCCAGAGAAATCAATTTAGTTAGTTTTTGATCCCGCTTTTCTCCCTGGCGTTAGTTTCAGAGATTATCAGGCCCAAAATCAAGTTGAGTCGGTCAGATAAACTCATAAACATATAATTTATTTTCCCCAAAAATTTAAGAAATATTTTTCACGGCTATAATTTTGGCTTCTCCCGCAAAAGTTTTATTAGACCATCGGTAAATCTCAACTTACCGAAATTTTCTGTCACGTCATCATCTCACTGAAAACTATAATGATCATCCTACTGAAAATATGAGAGAGGAGGAGAAACGGGAAGCAGGGGCCGTTGGCTGCTCCAATTTGATCCCACCAGGAGAGGGGGCGGTGTTCCCGCCTGGCCCTGTGACACCGCCGGATCCCGCCCTTCACGCGGGGTCGGTCTTATATGCGGGCTCTAAACACAAAAAAATTACACAGACACTACATTGTTTAAATAATAACTCATTTAAAGCATTAACCTAAATAAATCCGTTAAGATGAAGTCAAATTTTGAATTTTTTTTAACATTGTAATACATTTAGAACGCTTTCTTTTTTTATGATTTTACGTAAATTCATCACTGTTTAAGACGTAACTTTGTTGTAGGTTTTTGGCTTACAACACTGTAATTGTTTTATACCCAAAACTTACAATGATTTTACATATAAAACGATGATGAATTTACACAAACTCATAAAAGAATAAAGTGTTGTCAATGTGTTAATCGATATACGAAAGAAAATTTTAAGATTTGTTTCATCTTGGCGGAGTTATTACTCTAAAAGTGTATTATTACAAGATCGCAATTCTATGTGTGCACACACATAAAGTTAAATTTTTGTCATTTAAAAAAAAAGTTCATTTTATAAATTTTTAAACATTTTTTTTAAACAATACATATACAAATGAGATTTGAAAATTTTGATTTTTTTAGAATTTTTAATTGAAATATGACAATTTTGAAATGGTTGGATTTTTATTAAAATTTAATGAATTTGATTTTTAGTTTTTATTTAAATTTGGAAGTTTGACTTTATTTTATTATATAGAATTAATCTTTATAAATTTCAAGTATGACATGTAGATAGTCTAAAAAACGACATGTCACAAATATGATGTGTATGTGTTATAAGGCTGACGACATACAACATATTGTTATTTTCTTTTATCATTTAGTTTAGGTTAAAAAACTTGTAAACTTAAGTGTTTTTTTGTTTGTTTATTTTGCTACAAAACTTTGACAGTTTTAATAGGATAACAATTAGATTTTTTTTCCTTTTGTTGTTTTTAATTAAAACTTTTAATTGTATTTTAGATACAAAAGTTTAAATAGTAAACTTTTTTTCGTTTTCGCTACAACAATCGATTATTCTAGCATATGAATAGTAAATTTTTGTTTTCACAACAAAAGTTTTATGAATTGTTAAACTTACGTTTATTTTATTTTAGTAACGTATATAATGGTTATTCTTACATCAATTGTTTTAGATAATTCTTTTTTCCTATCGACTAGTTTTGAAACATGACCTTTACATATATTTACATTTTATCCATCAAACGGAACATTATAATTTAAAAGACCATTTCTTCTATTATACTTTTATAATCATATTTTTATTATAATCTAAACTATTTTATGTATATAAAGATAACTAAATATTACAAATCACACATTTTAGGCATAATTGGCATAGACGTATTCGGCAGCTCTCTATTTAGTGTTATGCATGATTCATTGGTAATCTCAAGTTGTTAATAAAAAGAAATCTATAATATTGTAGCTTCTAGTGATTATTTTAGTTGATTAGTCTTCCAATATTCTAGTTTTAACAATGCAAGGTGTAAGCAATAGAAGAATACCTGAGAATGAAGATATGAAGAATCTAGGAAAACAAAATCTAAGTTAAGGGGGGCTAAAAATTGTGAACCTAGCAAAGTTAAAGGTAACAATTGTATAATCAAATTAATATAAGTTTAATTAGTTAAGTCAATATACGATAGGTGCCGTGACAATTACATGCCCCGCCTTATAGATGTTGGTACCCACCTTTAATTGCTATCTCCTATGCCTATAAATAGGGTTAAGCCTCTCTTTTATAAAGTGATATGTGTAAAACAGACTGCTCTTTGATAAATAGTTTGTTCTCATAAAGATGTGACAATCAAGCAAGAACACACCCTAAAATCTAACAAAATGACACACAAAAATCAAACTTCAACGGCTTATGTAAAATTATGTAGAATGAATTATGAAATTATATTCAATGACTTGTCAAGTTAACCTGTCTATATAATATCGAGTTATAAACTGTGAAATGGAGATATTTAAGCACATGATACAATTTTCTAATGTGTTTTTTTATTATTTTTTTTATTAACACTTTATTGTGTTTATATTTGTTTTGAACTGAAAAACTATACGAAAGTCCTGTCAGTGCCGTTATGGCAAGCGAAACCTTGGGCTCTTATTTCCCCTCAAGGTTGCAGCCTGCACGCACAAGTCTCTGTAACAACTTTTTTTTTTTTTTTTTATCTTTTGTTTCTAAACATTTCAAAAGGTATGCAATAGATAACACACACACACTTTTCTGAGAGAAATTATTTGTGTTTTAGGTTTTTTATGTTAATTAATTTTGTTTGGTTTAAGGTTAAAATTGGGGTGTTATTTAGGTTTTTAAAAATCAAATCATCTATGTAGTAGAGCATTGTTAAACGACCACACAAACACAACATCATACAACGATGCGACAATGTGTGCCCTGCACCATATGTAGCTTCATTACAAAGAAAGAATAATTTAATAACGCTCTATTGGCAAAGTCTACATATAATGAAGAAAAAATTGAAGGCCTTATTTGAATACATTTGTGAAATAAAAAGAAATATATATATATATATATATATATATATATATATATATATATAGTAAGCTTTAAAGGAATGTTACACTTCATCAAATAATTCGAAAGTGCTATATGATTGTTGGTTGAAAGCCTATTTGATGTCGTATCAACCATTACATAGCATATACTTAACCTATACGATACATGTAACACTGTACGGAGAACTTTGTTGGTCAATAGGATTGTTTTGATGATTTTTGTATTTTTTGACTTTTCATTAATTATTAGTAGTAAGTGTAAAACTTCATATAAAGATAACAAGCTTTTACAACTATTTTTATTAAATTGCATAAACTCTTTTTATTTCATTTTAGTTGTTCAACCTATAGCCTTACAGGTAATGTACTAATCTTAGGATTCGATTAGTCAAGTGATTAAAATTAAATTAAAAATTTAACTCAAAAAATTGTGAAAAGTTAACACACACATATATGTGCGCGTTTGTATGTATGAATATATATATACACACACACACATATGTAGGTGTATATGGATACCTATATATATATACATACATACATGCATACATATAACGAGATGTATATGTATAGTCATTGTTGTAAAAATCGGTATTTGCTACTTGAGTGGTAGGGTACATAGTACCGACTAGGGATTGGTCGGATTAATCTAATTAGAATTTAATATCTATTTTTTCAAAATTACACGCACACATCGATTTTATATGTGGTTTTTATAAAAATGTTTAATTATGTATATACAAAAGTTGGTCAGATCATTAGGGTTTGGCTGAAAGTTACGGGGTTTGTTGGGATTTTGCCGATTATTGGCCACATAGGTCCACTTTATGTTTGATTTAACCGATGTTGACGATCAAAGATTAACTGGTTGATTAGGATAGATCAAAGCGAATGACGATTAATCGACTGTCTAGGTCGGCATTTAGAAAACCGTATACAGGTATACATATAGAGACATATGTATGTATTTACACATGTTTATACACATAAATGTAGACGTGTGTACACATATAAATTAAAAAAAACGTTAGCACTTTCATTCGTTAGAAATATTAAAAGTATATAATTAACACATTAACTATGAATTAAGTGAATAAAATTAATTAAAAAAGGGTCTGAACTATTAATTGAAATGATTGTGAAAAAGTTCGTTATATTTTATAAACTTTTTCTCTTTTACTGTTTACAAATTATAATTGATAAAATGCCTACATCCATTAGTAGTATCTGAAAAACGAAATTTCAGCCCTCATCAGATTTGATGTTCTGGGGCGTATGTTAAACCCAAGAGGAACTTCACAACTGGACAAATCTTCTGACTTTGTATCAGCCATGATTCTAACCAAAGACCTTTCATAGGAAAGTAAATAGGGTAACCATTAGGCTACACATCCATTTGTAGCATAATCAGTAAATAAAGATAGAGTTAGAATTCAAACTTGTTAGTAAATAAAATCATATAATCTAAATATATAACTTGCAAATCCTGGACCAAAACTACATGACTAGCGTTTAACTTTGGACCCTTTTTGTGTAACTAATCCAAAAGCGAAAGGTTTTAACTACCATTATTATCAAGAATAATTAAAATAAAAATATATAATAAATTATCTGAATTTAAAGTATACAAATACAGGGATTTTAGGAGGAAAGGTGTGGGTGAGGGTTAGGTTGTAGATTTTTTTAGTTGTTCGGCAACACCGTCATGTACAATTGACGCGTGTTGCCGGAGTGGGTAAATGTAGTTAAAGATTACAAAGAAAGTCGTTGAAATGTTGGTGGCTTGGGGGATTTGTGTTTAGAGCGGTTTACAGTTACATCACAAGTAATTAATAAGAGTAGTTTAAGCAAAAACTAAAGAAAAAAATATAATATAACTAAGATATATATTTTTTTAAGAATTCAACCATTTCTCATTTACATACCCTAGAGTTAGAGATGTAAAGGAATACAAAGAGTAACATTTTTATTTTTTAGCATGACATTAGCTACTTTTAACATTTAGCTAATCAAATTATATTTTATATTTGATAGCTTTCATTTTAATTTAGTTTCATTTTTTGACGGAAATCTAATTTAGTTGATCACATGCCTGGTCTAGGTAGGTGTCAAAGCGTAACAGGTAGCATTTATTATTTATAAAATAAAATATACAATATTTTGCAATACACCCAACGCCAGCAACTTTTGTAACTTTGTTGGATAATAAAAAATATTCAAAAATGCTTTATGTTCGGACGAATCCACTTTATAATAAGGATGAAAATACAAACAAAATAATTAATTTTAAAAGTTTATCTTGTTATACTAGAGTTAAATCTATTGCCTATTTATGCTAAAAATCATAAATTATACAACACAAAACTAAATGCAAGACTAGCTATAGGAATTAAGTTGTTATTTTTTGTTTTCTAGATTACCCTCTTAACTTTATTATAAAAAGTCTTAGGTTTGAATCATGACTTAGACATATTTATTAAAGGTTAATATATTTATCTAGTTCACCAATGCCAGTTTGCAAGGTTCCTTCTCTGGTTGGCTTAAACATACAGTGACAGAACTTGACTCGATATACAGGAAAACGAGGGGTAGAGAAATCATAAATCTAGGGGGTGAACTCAAAACATATTAAATTTTTGAACAAAAAACACATAAAACTACACTATGGAGCGAAAAAACAGGGGGTGACGCCCCTTGGTCCTAACTATCTTTCGCCAATGTAAATATGCCTTAAATTGTCAAATTCGAAAGACACTTGAAATCTCATATTGAATATCGTTGTATTAAATATTTAAATCCTTAAAAAATCATTTTCACTAAAAATTATAAAGTATTTTCTTTAGTAAAATGCATCCCTGGCATCATAAAAGTACCAACACAAAAAGTTTTGATAGTAACCTGATTTCAAATCTGTTATAAATAACATTAAACTAAAAATTAATTGAACACATTAACGTGTTTTTAATGAAGAACTATTTTTTCTGATTTTTTACGTATATATAAAGACAATATTTAAAAGACCCTAATAATAATGATATAAATATTAGGGGTGTCAATCGTGTCGGGTTGGTGGGTTAACAGGTTACAGGTTGGCGGGTTGAATTTTGCAACCCTAACCTGACCCATATATTTATTCGTGTCAAAGTTTTCAACCCTAACCCGGATTGATATAAATTCGGGTCAACCCGAACCTGACCCGTTTAACCTGTTTATATAAATAAATCAAACTTATTTACATATCGTAAGTTGGTTGTTGCTTGAAAACACATCAATAAAAACGTGATTAGTAGTTGTGTATGAGTAACAAGTAGTTAATATAATATTTTAACAAAAAAATAATATTATTATAACTAAAAATATAATTATGTAATCATAATTATAAAGTATGGAATTTAAACTAAACAAGTTTGTATAGTTAACTGGAAAAAAAATAAAATCATTTATTGGATGAAAAAATATAAATTTTGTTACTTAATCCATTAAAGTATGGTAAATAATCAAAAGAAAAACAACTAAATATATTTTAGTAAACTTCTCTTTTGCTCCCTGTGGTTTGACAAAAGTAACCATTTTCATCCAAATTTTGAAATTTTGCAATTTTCCTCCATTAGTTTCAGAAAATTAACCATTTTCATCCAAAGTCCATTTAAACTTTGGATGAAAATGGTTACTTTTGTCAAACCACATGGACTAAAATGGTTAATTTTTCTGAAACTAATGGAGGAAAATTGCAAAATTTCAAAATTTGGATGAAAATGGTTACTTTTGTCAAACCACAGGGAGCAAAAGAGAAGTTTACTCTATATGTTATAGGAAAGAAAAATATAAAAATTAATAATTTTGGAAACCTTAAACGGGTCAACCCGAACACGACCCGTTTTTTTAAACGGGTTATACTTGCCAACTCTAATCTTGATTATTTTCGTGTCGTGTTCAGGTCGTGTTTCAGGTCGTGTCGGGAATTGCCACCCCTAGATATAATAAGTACATGTACCATTAAGCTTATTGTCTAGTGGTACTCCTTGACCACCAACAATGGGAACTCTTGGGTTCGAATCTCGTCTGGAGCAAAAAAAATGTTATGAGAGAGCTAAAGGGTTTTCTTAGTGTAAGTTTCCTCCTAGATGGGGTGACGGTTCTTCGATTTGGCGCTCGCCAACGCCCGGCTTTAAATGTTTCCGAGAGTTAGCAGCGGTATGTAGTCGCAGTGCGTGGGTTGTTGGATCCGATGACTCGTTTACCTGTTAAAAAAATAGGACATGTAGAGAAGTGTGCGTATAAATTGACAATTACGTAATTCGTAATTTAACTGCCTCACGCAAACACACATATCGCGCCCATTTCTTTTTCACCTTTTGTCATTTTCTCATTCATAGCCATACACATATAGCTCACCGGAATACATCTACTCTCCGGTCAAATTTCATCTTTCTCTCACATCGTAATTTTCACTCTCCGGCGAACATGTAAGTAGCCGATTATCAGAGAAAAGTCCTTAAACAGAGGTTCAATCAGTTGCTTCAGGTTTTGCAAAAAGAAGAAATTCGGTCGCTGGTTAGTTATGGTTTACCTAATTTTTATAATTTTTTCGAAACCTAACTATTTTCCTTCGTTTGTGTCAAATTACGTCTGAAATCGGTGGTGATAGATTGTTGCGTGAGTGCGATTTGTTTGATTGTTAGGTGCTATCGTGTATGGTTGATTTTCATGGAATTTTGTGAATGTTTGGTATTTGATCGTGCATTTCGGTGATTTAAGTTGTTTCCGATGAGCTTTGTGAAATTAGGTTTGTATCTTAATTTTGGAGTTTTAGTGTAGTTTCTATAGAAATAAAGCGGTACAGAATAATGTTTATTGCTAAGGAAGAACTGTTGGATTGCTGAAACTTAAGATAGCTGTAAGAAGTCAGATTAAACTACGTAGAAAGACTGAAAGCTCATTACGCTGTTCTGAAAATGAAATAGATGTTTTTGAAGATTCTGTGTAATCTCTGCCGTGTTTCCATGTTTGAAATTGTAATTTGCAACAAGTTGTCCTTGTTATGGGAAATCGGTTATATGTTGTGAGCTGTCAAACCATTATGATCAAGTGTGTGTTTATATCTTTATATAAGAAGAATTGTTTAAAGTTCAATTATACTATATTGAAATAGTGCTTATTATTGTCTCATTTGTCAAGTGGTCCGCGTAAACTTACAATTGGGATCAAATTATACTAAGTTGGTGTTTGTAGACCTTGATCATCCTATTTGGTATGCTTCCCTACTGCCATCATGCCAGTTGCTGTTAAGGATCATCAGGTACCTTTTTTTAACTTTTGCATTTTAGTATATGTGCTTGTTTTATTCTGTCATGTTATATATGTGGGCTCATGGTGTCTTTATTATTATTTTTTTCTCAAGGGATCTTTGTTGTTGAATTTCTGAAACTTTATGTTCTTACTTTGCAAGGAACATGTTACAAAATCAACTTCCAAAGCTGATAAGCAAGGTGAATTATTCATCCCTAGCACACACACACACACATATATATATATAGAATTTGTTCAAATTTCCTGTTAACTTCAAGAGAATGACTAGGCTAGACTACAAAAGAATCAAAGTTTAGTTAGTTTTGCCGGTTCTCTGTTTAAAACCTGGTATATATAGCTATATACATGTTGCATGTCTTTCGGAAATCTTGCTTTTTAACTAAAGAGCTTCCTTGAGGTTTGCATGCAGTCATGTACTACTTTCATATGAGGATAGAAAAAAAGGAGAAGGGGTGATTGGGTTGGTTTATGATACATATGTAGCAAGTTCAGAAAGAGTAGGCATAAAGGAAGGACACTAAATACCACTTTATTTTCTTCTATTGCTTGTAGAAACTACTTGGGTCTTTAGTTGTAATTTAGGTTTAAAGCATTAAAAGCACACGTGGGCCCTTTATAGTTATATTATTTGTTCTTCTTTCTGACTTCAAGCATTCATCACTTTCTACTGTTTTAGAAAGATTATTTTAGATTACCAACTCTCCTCTTAATCTGTCGGCAATACAATGACCGATACCTATGTCCAATCAATTCCATGTTGCTTGTGACGAAAACTTTATATTAATATTAATATAGTTGTTGCAGTCATATGCCTTGAAGAAAAAGGCTCACTAATTTGTAACAAACAGTCACAGACTATTGAAAGTCTTCTTCCTGATGAGGAAGATCTCTTCTCTGGTGTACCTGATGAATTGGGATGTACAGCTACTACCAATAGTGATGATGAAGATTTCGATCTGTTCAGCAGTAATGGAGGCATAGAATTAGAAGGAAATTCTAAATTATATTTAAGTCAACAAAAGTTTTTGACGGCTAAAGGGTTTAATAGTGATCAGAGCAGTTCAGACCATTTAGTTTCACAAGAACACCCTTCCAGAACACTCCTTGTGAAAAATGTGGATGGCAGAGTTGAGGATTCAAAACTTAGGGCTCTTTTTGAGGTGTATAACAGCTTGTCACTGTTACCCCTTTGTTTACTATATATTTTTTCCTTAATTTCTTTCTATTTTCCGTCCTCCTTTGATGTTCAATTTATCCTTATAATGGCTACTTTCCTCTACCAGCAACACGGATGCATACAAACTTTTGACACATTATGTAGAAGTCAAGGTTTTGTGATAGTCTCATATTATGACCTAAGGGCTGCTACTATTGCGTTTAGCAAACTTCAGAACATACCATTGGAAAATGAGAAGCTTTACATACGTTATTTGAATCAAAAGGTACATGACCAACTTGTTAATAGTTTATTTAGCTGTTTTTGCTGGCTAGCAATTTTTTTGGCATTTTTATGTGCTAAATGTTAATTTGTTGTTGGATTTGTTTTAATTTTTACAACTTTGACTCATAAATAGGAGGATACCTCAAGACAGTACCTAGATCAGGCCAGCCTTGATGTATTAAATTGTGATTCCTCGATATCAAATGACAAACTTCACCAAATATTTGGGAATTTTGGAGAAATTGAAGAAGTAAGTTATAGGCCGAGATTTCTATCGTTAAATCGACATGATAAATCATCCTCCTTATGTGTTTTCTACTTTTCTTGTTACTGACAGATAAGTGGAACCATAAATCGCAGACATATCAAATTTTATGACATTCGAGCTACAGAGGCTGCTATTAATGAATTAAATAGTAACAATATATTGCAAGGGATCAAACTTGAAGTAAACTATCCAGAATGCGCAAAAAGGTAATATTTGATTATTTTTCAAATCATCACTATCATTTACCTTATTTTTCCAAGCTAAGATAAAGATAAATTTTGATATTTAGTTTCTTCTGCTAAAACCAGATTTCATTTGTCAATGATTGATGATTTGTTAAATGCTATAATTATCTTTAATTATGTTGGAGATTTTGGACTATAATTTTCTATTTATTTTTGTCAATTTTTTTTAACTAAACAAGCCTTCATTTTATAGTCTAATTCTTTTTTCTTTCTTGAGCTTCTGGCTCTATTGCACTTCATTTTACATCAGGTGTTCATTCTTGATATAAGTGGATAATGTGCTGTCAATAGTCAATACCTTGTTTAATTCTTAGCATGTGCCCAAAGTATCACACTGCCTTTATTTTCAGGCTTCTATCAGAACTTGAATCAGAAAAAACTAATTCTCTATGCAGCTTGATGCAAGGGCTAATGCAAGATCAACTTAGTTCATGCCAAATCCCTAGCAACTCACTACCACATGGTATGTATATCGTTCTCACGAAATAGATTTTTGATTGGTTTGTTTAATGTAGAGGTTGAAATTCTTTCCCATCTACTTATGAATGGGTCTATATGGGTCATGTTTAATCTTCAACAAGTCAAATCAAAAGTTTAACTTTAAAGGGGAATGTGTCAAACAGGTCAAAGTCATCCAAAATCCATTTGTAATATTAATAAAGTTTTAAAAATGGGCCAAGAGTGTGTGGTTTATTGACTTTATTCTGACTGGCTGTGGCCTGTTACCTGGCCCGCTCACCCACTCATATTTCTGCCTCTGGTTCTAAGAAGAGAGTGTGCTATTCCTCTATAATTTTGACCCATCTCACCACAGGTATATCTTCTGGTGTAGTGGCAACTAGCTGCATGAAGGACGAAAATATCTATGGTGCACCCTCACCACTCCAGGCCAATTGCTTTTTTACAAATAGCTTTCCATCTACTGTTGGTATGCCATCTATTTATAATCAGTTTGGCAACATGACTCATTATTCTACTGGTCAAGCTTTCCATTCCCAATCATTACACATCAACTGCAAAGGTGTTGCCCCTTATGACTCTTTAAACTTGGAAACTGTTGGTTTTACACCAGAAATGAACGACAAGCATCTTCATATGTTCGGTTCATATGACCCACCAATGGAACACATGTTTGGGGGTCAGTATCCTCTATTTCTGTCCAGAAAGTTATCTCCCTTTTAATTTTCCTTTGGAATTTAAATGTGATAAATGTTCATTATAAAATGATTATAAAAATAACCAGATGAGTTAATTTGTATGTAACTATAGGCGTCTGTGTAATGCTGTAATATGCTTATCTCAATTGAAAAATGCAATCATATTATGGCAAATTGCTTAGAAAGGTTTTCGGTCTCAATTTTGTTACGGTTAACCATCTTTATTCACTTGCCAAAATAGTTTAAACTTTCAAAAAGTTTTCATGTAAGGTTATCATGAACCTGTTATTATCAGACACCATGTCGGGAGAATTAACAGGGTCAAAGGTTACTAAACATGTCATCATTTTGAACAGGTAGCCTGGCGGAATAATTTCAAATCAATTTTATTTAAGAAAAAAAGGTTACCTTTTTAAGGTGAAAACAAATATATCTCTTAAACGAGACAAGAAGTCTTTACCTTTTTGCATATATTGCCCTCCAATTATCCCAACTATTTAGGACTATAGCCACAAGTGATTCAGTTCTACACAAATTATTTATCATGGTCATGACAGGCTCTTCAAGTATTTCTAGGTCAGCACTCGGGGGACATCATGTGTTGAACTGCTCTTATTCTTACCAGAATCATCTAAATCCTGTAATCTGGTCATACTCACCGCCATTTAACAATGATGCTTTTTGTGCTCATACAACTTCCAATCACAAGAAGTGCTCTTTTAGTAGGCCAAAGGGACGAGTGAGAAGAACATCCCATGGAAGACATGAAACTGTTTCTTGTCACACAGACGAGAAAAAGTTTGAACTTGATATTGAGCGCGTCTTGCGTGGGGAAGACTCACGAACAACATTGATGATTAAAAATATTCCAAACAAGTACGTGTTTTTCGTCTTGAAACTAGTTTGAATTATCCTCAAGAATCACTTCTAGTTTGGCAGCAACTAAATCCAGTGTTATTACCACAGGTACAGTTCAGCAATGCTATTGGCTGCAATCAATGAACATAATCAAGGGACCTATGATTTCTTATACCTGCCTCTTGACTTCAAGGTGACTATTATTTGACATTTTCTTCCTGTTTTATAAAATTTACCATATGTAATTATATTATTGAATTCCTGTTTAACAGAATAAGTGCAATATGGGGTATGCATTTATAAACATGATTGATCCACTTCAGATAGCGTCGTTTTACAAGGTAAGCTTCATTCCTTGTGTGACCTGAGCCATTCAATTTGCTAAATTCTTAATACGATTCAACTAAATGAAAAGAAATGTAACAAATGGCTAATACTTTTGCAGTCATTAAATGGCAAAAAATGGGAAAAGTTCCATAGTGGAAAAGTGGCATGTCTTGCATATGCCAGAATCCAGGGAAAAGCTGCTCTAATCGCACACTTCCAGGAATCAAGCTTGTTGAATGAAGATAAGTGTTGTCATCCTATTCTCTTTACTACTGATGGCCCGAATGCTGGAAATCAGGTACCTTATCACATTTTACACAATTTTTAACATGCCAAATTCAAAAACTTGCTTAACATGAAGCGGTTTGAAACGGATTGGAAGAATTAAATGTGTTGGTAGTTGCCAAAATGCTAATCAAATATCTTTCTACTCCTTAATTGATATGTTCAAACAAATTCGTAAAGCTTGTATCTGTATTCAGTATATAAACTATTTGAAATATTCAAAATGGACAAAATGTATTGTCATTACAACTTAGCTTGACCCATTTGACCTGTTACCAAGGCCGGCTGACCCACATCACTTGTCATCCTTGCGTGGTATACATCAAAAGTCCACTTTTAGGGCATTTGAATCTATAAAAGTTGTCTTTGGATGCATATCAAATGACAAAATTGGTAGGCTAGACAGCTATAATAAAAGGTCAAACATGTCAGGATCAGGTTGAATTGGCAACAAATATTTTCTCCCAATAATATATAAATTTTTTTAAATACAATAGAAGCTATATAAAATTGTTTTAAAACATTAGAATAGCAATTTGGTGATTTTAAATCAATTTGGCCCGTCGGAAATAAAAAAAATAAATTCATCTTAATGTTGATGGAAGAAAATGCCGCACATAGTCAACTTTATAGTCAATGATTGTCAAGTGTATAGTTTATTTTTATTAATAATGTATACTTAAAGTCAATTCGTTTATGTGTATTTGTAGGAGCCTTTTCCCTTGGGTCCAAACATCCAATCAAGACGACACAAAAACCGGTCCAACACCCACAAAGTGAATGCTGCAAACCAAGAGATGTTGTCAACTTCCTTAACAGGGGACTCTTATTATCACATAAAAAACAACTGAAATCTAAATTTCGAATGTGACTAATAATTCTTAAAACATCAACCACATCATTACCCTTTGCATATCTTGACATTTAAAACTTTGAGTTTATAAGAAGGCATTTTGACTTTATTTCTTGTTTTGTCACTAAACTTTGAAAATTGTTATAAAAATAAACAAAGTTTCAAAAATTCCAACAAAAAAATCATCAGTTTTGAATCTGTTGATAAAAATCGTTATTAAACCATTTTACCTCGTCAACAAGTTACATGTTTTGGTTAAATTAAGTAAAATAGTAATTTTTGAAAAACACATTGGTTTTAACGATCTTTTTAAAAAAGTATCAATATGTTCCGAAATTTATTTTTATTTAATTAAAAAATTTAAGTTGGATTGACACTTACATATTTTTATCAAGTTACAACCATTTTTTTTATATATCATTGAATTTTGAACAAACATGTATTTTTTTTATTTAAAAACTTCTCAATGGTTTTTTTTTTTTTTTATATAATACGTTTCTCCAATATTTTTTTTTGAACAAGCAGATTTTTTCTTCAACAATAAGAGCAATTTCTATTTTTCTAATAAGACAAAATTGTTACAAAGAATCAATTCTATACAAAACGTGAGCTTCATGGTTATCGAGACAATTCTCAAACCTCCCCATAGTTTTGGTTACTCAAGTGCGTACAACATTTAGTTGATGTAAATGACTAAATGTTACGATGGATGTTAGCCGTTGATTTAATTAATTAGAGCCGTTTATTGAGAGGACGCACAAGGCTGTAAAATAGGTTAAGTTGTAATAGATCTCAAGTTATCATCTTTTTTCAGAAAAATATACACACAGCCCCTTTTCTATACATTAAAAACCACGACATACAACATATATATCTTTATATATAACTTTTTATATTCTCATACCATTAAAACAACTTTTTTTCTTATAAAATGGATTTATTCATTCTTATAACAAATTTTCCTAACATTTTGCTTACTACAAGACACTCAAAACCTATTTTTTTAAGAAAAGAAATATCTTAATAACCACTTTTAATCATCGAGACGTTGGATTTGTGGTTGCATTTATGCAATTGCATTGCAAAAACTTTTCAACCATAGTTCCAGAATAAATAGCTTACCCATGAGATTACCCAAAAATGTAGAAGAAATGGGTTCAAAGAGTGAACAATTGTTGATTATATCTTTTTATTTTTGAATGGCGACGACATACCACTTATGTTGTCTTAACAGGGCCCACCGGGCAGAGGTGAGACGCGGCCACACCAGATGCGTGAGAACCCCTGGAATGGGTAAACAATCACATCTCATTGGTCCAGAACTCGAGATTAAACTCAAAATTTCTTCCCTCATCTGTATGTCCTTTAAATTGCCTTTGGTAGGGCTTAAACCCATGACCTCTCGGTCACAAGGTGAAACCCCAACCAGTAAGATGAATTTGCAGGACAATTGTTGATTATATCTGATTTATTTACTTTAGAAGCAAAATATTTTTCTATTGAGGGAAAAAATGTTGCATTTATGCAATTGTGCTACAAAAGCTTTTCAACCATAGTTTATGAATAAATAGCTTACCCATGAGATTACCCAAAAATGTAGAAGAAATGGGTTTAAAGAGGACAAGTTTGAACAATTGTCGATTATGTCTAATTTATTTACTTCTTTTTCTATTGAGGAAAAAAAAAAGATTACAAAATAATTGGAAAGTATTACATCTTCTTTAATTAAATTTGGGTAAGGCTTTAATTGAAATTTTAATGCTAGATCAAGTTTAAATACAATCTTATTAGCGTTACATTTGGTTTGTAAATAATATGCCTGGAAAAATAGACATGTTGGATTGGGGTAATAGGTCAAAACATGTGTGTATTAGGACAAGTGTGGGTCAAGATAAGTTTAAATAAAATCAGTTTGAATCTAAATAGATCATATTTAAAAAATAACAATTTAGTTATAATCATCATGAGGGAATGGACAAAAACATTGAACCCACTAATTATACATTCATAATTCATGATCCTAACTCCCAACTCCCAACTCCCAAGTTCTTCATCATGTGCAAGTGGGCTTGTAAAGAAGACTATTGGTCTTGTAAATGGTAAATTTGTGAACATCATGAAGAAGACGGATTGTCTGCCAAATGTGCAGATCTAAACGACTACACGGCTCTTATAAGTGGACTGTTCCGTACCGGACTAGCCCAATTAGCAATTGGATTTTTCCATAGACGATAAAAGATTAAAAGATGGTTTGATTCCAAACATGCCTAGCCTTTTAAATCGCGGAAAAGGCCTCGTATTTCATGGAATCCACAAAATAAGCACAACGGTGAAGCCCATCATTAATCAGGCTTTTTGTGCAATTTGCAAATACCCCATCTGAAGTCTTTCTCCCTGATTTGAAATTTTGAATTATCCCATCGTCGTCTCCAGCTTTATAATCGTCTTATGGTTTGGTGAAGAAACTTACCAGTCACCACTCGTTGATAATTAATCGGTGGAGCTGTTGATTGCGGGTGCTAATGAAGATCCTGTTGTTGAAAGCAATCAGGATGATGACCCAGCAAAAACGTTTGTAACCAAACCTACATGATATCAAGTAAGACCAATTGAAATTAAATCTTATACATAAAATAAATTTTAAAGGAAGAACTCAATTTGAATACAAAATTTAGTGAGTTATGACTATTTAAAGTTGAATTAGTAACTATGATAGGATTATTGTTTGAAATTTTGTGTGAATCTTATTGGTATTTTTTAACGCCCCATTTGCGGTACACGTATAATGTATATATGTGTGGGCCCTTAAGGGGCAAAACTAAAAGTGGACTAATTTTAACGTTATTTTAATTATTTTGTGAAAATAACGTTAAAATCATTGCGATGATCAACTTCAAACGATAACTTTGAGCCGATGACTCTTTCGGAGTAGCCTCACTATCCCAATTGGGATAGGGGTAATGTTTGTATCTATCCTCCTCCAGATCCTACTGAAAAGTGGGAATATACTGGGTATGGTTGTTATTGGTTATTGGTATTTTTTATGATATTATTTATAACATATTTCATGTAAATCATAGTTTGATGATTGTTAAATATGTGTTACAGAATTTTTATCATGATGACTTTATATAGAAATTAAAGAAGATTTTTCTTGTTTTGACAAAATTTTACCATGAAATCATAATCATCATGCATGCACACAACACTCTTGATTGGATGCATGGAAATGACAAGAAACTTCAAGAAAAATAATTATAAGAACTTAACAAAATGCAAGAACAATGATAATGGATCTTGAGATTATGACACATTATGATAGAGTTCATACTTATATTAATATGTTAGTATTAATTAGTAGTTATGATAGGTTTTAGATAAGGGTAAGTTGGTAATATTAATATTTAGGGTGTTTGTTTGTGGGTTATAAATAGTGGTGAGATTTATGAGTTTGTAGGAAGAGTTTTTGTTAAATGTATTGGCTCCTGCTTTGAGCAGAGAGAAGGGTGTAACCCTGGAATTGATTTCCTTGTAATCAGTCGTTTGTTAATATCATCTTCTTCCATTTCAATTGTTCTTCCTATTTCCATTGTGTGTTTGATTTGGATTCCTATCACATCACATATCACATGACATGTAACATGCTACTTTTTTCTTATGTAACATTTTGTTACTAACTTGTTATTTCATTTACTTTTAGACAACATTTATATTGCAAAAATTTATCAATGTTAATACTAATATTTTGCTAATAATGTTTTTCTTTAGAATACAAAGAAAAATAGTTATGGCAGATTGGCAGTATAACATTAAAATACTCACTCATTAATGGATACAAAACAAGTTAACTATGGTTTGCCTAAGCCTTTCTAATAAAAAGTTAAACAAATATTCAACTAATTCTACATTTACCAAAGGACATTTTTTTCATGGCATCAAAAGGTGCCACCAAAATGGCTCCTAAACTGAAGTGTCCCTCTCTAAAAAAAATTGAGGATTAAAATCGACCAACCTAAAATGGTGAACAATTGTTACTAGAAAATAAAAATATATATACAGTTCCACATAGCATGTGAAAATGGACAATTTTTAATATAAATTAACAGTAAATTACAAGATTAAAAATAACAAAGATTACAATTTGTTCAAGAGATGAAGCTATTGACACCCTCCAACAAGGAAAGTCAAACTCTAGTCAACTCTCAAGCACAAGTTTCTACAGGTAGATGGTCATACAGCTTCACTTAAAAACTATCATATATGTGATGTGCAAATCAACTATATAACATACAACAAGATGATTCTGTGTTTCTATCTATCTCTTCACAAGGAAATGACAGATGCAAAGTCATTTCTCCTTTTGCTTGCCTGCAATCTGGATAGATCTGATGTCTCATGTTTGATGGGTCTCGCAAGTTGACATGTGACATTGAGCCACCATATCTATCCAAATCATGAGGATAAAAAAAGGATGAAAATAACAAAATCGAAAATTGCACACGAAATATGATGGATCGCAGCAGCGATGTGTATTTACAATTTTGTAGAAAATCATGGGTTTGGGCGAATATCTCTGTTCCGCATGAAAGTTAAGAATTGTGAAGGTAGTTCTTCCAAAAGTGACTGAACAACAGACATTTCTCCACCTGCATGTGAGTAACATAGATTGAAGGTTCTATCAATGAAAGCATTTTACTAGAATCAAAGAAAAAATAAACTTTCAAAACATTTTACTCTGAATCGAAGAAAAAGTCAACTTTTATGTGTGACTTGTGTTCAAGGGCTCTTAGACACAAAATTCGAGAATTATTTGCAGAAGAAGAGATTTCAAAGGGGATTTTTTACTTCTCAAATAAATCCTCCTACAAATCTAGATATATGCTGATTTATCAAGAAGATGCAAGAAATACACTTCGAATTGTTGATTAATTGCTAGAGATGGCTTCAAACCAATCGTTCATTATATAGTGGATCTTTCCGTTCTAATACAAGGGGGTAAAGGAACTATATGTTCATTGTCCTCTAACTTGAAACTTCTTTGGTATGTAAAAAGAGAATCAATAAATCAATCAAATTCTAGGAGGCTTAGTGAAATGCTTCTTTAGGAGTTGAACTTTTCTTTGTTCATATTTCGAGAAATAGTAACTCTTTGTTACCATTTTCATAAGATGATAAGAATGAATACTATGCTGAGTAATAGTGATGTTAGCATTTGTTATAGTTACAGATATATCATATATCCATATGGTGTTACGCATATTATATATTCATGTATGTAGGCAACTACAAAACAAAATGGATTACCTTGAACATCTCTTAATGGAACAAATTGGACTATATCACGTGTTGCAACACGTCCAGTTGTACTTTCAAGCCTCTCTCCTTTGTCAGCATCTAAAACCTGTCAATATTTAAAACGGTGATCCCTTTGAATTAACCCACAATAGCGAAAACTAAACAAGACGAAATGAGTAATTTTAGTACCTCCATCTCCTTAAAGTCGGCCCCACCAACCCCAACAATAAGGATAGATAGTGGCAGATCAGATGCATTCACAAGGGCGTCTTTTGTTTCTTGTAGATCTGTTATCACTCCATCCTGTCATGTTACCGTTGAATTAATTACAATAAAACAACAATGAAATAACTTTTTATTATTTAAAGATAATATTTTTAACAGTTTGACAAATGATGGTGTATACCGTGATGATTAACAAAACAAAGTATTTCTTTTCATTAGCTGCTAAAGACTGACTGGCTATCCTTGCTGCAGCAGTAATCACAGGTCCAAATAGGGTTGGCCCTGCAAGTGTGACATTAAAAAGGGCACTTGTGTACGCCATCATGATTCCATTGATCCCTTCAACCTAGAAAGACAACAAATAACAAAAAGAAATTGCTTTTGAATATCAAGAATTCCAACAAATTTGCAAAATTATTGTGCAGTATAAGTTCCACCTTTGAGTGGCCACTGCTTCCGTTTAGGTTAAAACAATGAGAGACAGGACCATCAATTGGCCTTGCTCCAAAGCCCCATGCGTTAAATTTTCTGTCAGAATCATAACACTGCAGTACCTCTCCAACGTCTTGTATCGCCTAAAATATATATAATACCATAATTGTATTTTATACATGTGTATATATTGTTCTAAAATTATGCAAAAATAACTGGTTTCTGCTTTTGACCCCTTGAAGGCCACCTGCCCACGTACGTTGCATTTCCTGGTACTGCTGGTTTAGTAGGTTATTGGTGGGCCCATGAGTTTAGTGATGGGTTCTCATGGTTAAAAAAAAAGTAAGCAAAATTTCAATTCTCACCTTCTGGTATGCATTTGGACGCCCAGAATGGTCAATATAATGTAACGAATCTGGTAAACGGGGATTACCATTTGATGCTGAAAACAGAACATAAAAGTTAAAAGTATACATTTCTATCCTAGTGCAAATAACAAAACAAGATAGCTTCATTCTCTATGAAAACCATGAACTTGCCATAATTGTTTTTTAGAATAAAACTGTAAGCAAATGCACAATCTCTCCTATTAACTAAATTCTTATCATAGAAGAAATATTGGTGGGTTTGTGGTAATGTTGGCAGTTCATGAGTTATCAATTTAAAAATGCACTAAAAATTCAACCAAATGATCCCAAGTTCTTCAATAAACTTCTGATCAGTTGACTAATGTAAAAATTCAACTAAATAAAGAAAAAAGAAGTTGATAGACTCATAGACAACTTATCAAGAGCTCTATTGAAAATCTTCATCATCCTCATATTCTTTCTTCTTCATTAACATCTTTTTTATTCACCACTAACAGTGCAGTAAAACTCAAAACAGAGAACAAATGCAAATTCACCCAAGCCCAAAATATTTTAAGCATTAACTTTTAGATTTGTCAATTCAACAAGAAACTTATTAGACGAGACGTGATACATCTCTAGTTTAGTGGTAAATCTTTATGTTCACAAGTCACTGATCAAAGGTCAAGGTTCCAACAGTAAGTATCTTTCTTTTTCCATTTTCACATTTCAGATATTCTTGTGCACAGTGGTATTTACAATAGTATTTTTTCTTTTTCATTTTAATGAAGTATTGATGTAAAAGATTGAACTTGTTTAGTAAAAGTTAGGGTCAATTACATATATCCCCTTGCTAAAATCATTTATTACATATTTACCCAATCATAAAACTAAATTACATATTTCCCCTTTCTAAACCAAATATATTACATATTTATCCATTTCATTGAAAAACAAATTATGCATTTCCTATTTTACCCTTAATGAACTAACTAAAAACAACTTACATATTTCTCTTTACTAAGGGGTAATTTTGGAACATGGGGGTATTTGTAATTTTAGTTTAACATTGGGGATATATGTAATTTTGATGTTTAATAAGGGGATATATGATATTATCCCTTTAACGTTTTTTACAACTTTTCTTGGGTTTTCAGAATAATTTAGTTAACTCTAATGTTTTTCTAAGGATTTGTATCAATTTTTCTATTTTCATATTAAAAGTACACATTTCCTTGAAATTTTCAATTTGAGTTTCGAAATTTGAGTTAGCACTTATCATACATAGCATCCACGTAAATTTATTGCTATTATATTCATTATCTCCATGTTTAACTACAGCCGATAGCATTTTCTAATAAAAATACTTTAATTACATCTTGGTTTTAAAAAGCTCGAGGCGCTCTGAGGCGTTTAGACCTCAAATGCCAAGGCATAAGGCATGATCCATGAGGCGAGAGCCTCACGTACATGAGGCGTTGCTCTGTATATAACAAAATAAGTTTTATCTACAACTAAAGGATGCATTTGTCTTGTCTTTTAACATATTGGGGTTTTTGTATCATGCAAACCATAATGAATCTCTAATCCCATTGGTTGTTTATACATATCCCCTCCTACATACCCAAGTGCTGATCAAATTTACCCATAAGTTCATAAAGCACTGCCTCAAGGCCATGAATCGTTAACCCGCTTGCGCCTCACGCCTCAGGCGCGCCTCAGGCCCTATTTTTAAAACCAAGAATTACATGGTGGCACCTAAAATTTAATTTTGTTTTAAATGTTAAGACAACATACAACTTTTTGATCATTGTATACTTCAAAAACCTTGTGCCAAACATAAATTTCACAACTGTCCTACTTGTGTGTACTATGTTGTGTGTGGAAGTTGTGTACGATCAAGGGTCAATAACATATATCCCATGGCACCACAAATTACTTGATCACATCAAACAATAATCACTTGATAAAAGCCTCCAATTAAAACATTTAATCACTTACTAATGGTTGCACCAATTTACTTTAAGAAAATAAGATGTTCATTATTTTTATTATTCCTTTTTAAGAAAATTGTGCATCTGTCACCTATAAAAAAGTTTTAAAACGTTAAAAGAAGGGCTTTCATCCCTAACAGGTCCAGTTTGTGGTTTGGTTCAAATTTAGACACATTGAAAAAGATTGAGTTGAAACAGGAAGAAAATCCAACCAAAAACCAAGGATTCAGGCAACTGTTTGCTAATTTGCTTCATTGGCATAGACCAGAGGGGGCTGGTAAAGCTCGGCAAGACGGATGTGACGGCTTAAATCACCTCAATCGGAATTAGTTTGAGGTGATTTCAAGCTACTCGTACGTCATGTGGTAGTGGTAATGCAAGATCCAACAACTGTCTTGCAGTCATGCTTTCTGGCACCAGACAGACCGGCAAGGCTGGTGGAACAAGGCAAGATGGTTCTGTCTGAGTTCGTTTGGGTTAGTTTCAAGCTATTTGTAATTCAGGATTGAATTAGGCTGTTGGAGGTTGGTTCTGCATAACCCCAATCTTGTTGGTAGATAATGATAAAGAGCAGTACATGGAAATGAGTCAAACGTAATAGTTGAACTGGTAGGTTCTTTTTAAGTGGATTTGAGTAGTTGAACAAGCAATTAAGTTTTGTCAAGAATAGCCACATAGAAGTTCATTGCAATAAATTGAGTTCTAGACGCGAGACACCCCTTTTCTTACGATTTTGGGCTGATGTGCATGCTTATATGATTTTACATGCAAATGCGTTTCAAAGTAAACTCACGTGAAGTTTTATATTATTTGATAAACTTACATGTTTAAAGGATTGCTAATGTGTGTTATTTACTATTTCATTTAAGGAAGACTTAGGCAATAAATGATGTATGTGTATTTATGTTTGCCTAGACGTGGTTTACTGATTATTATGATGCAATGCATGCTTCAATGCTATGATAATGCAACTAATCACTAAGGCTAACTCTTAATCATTGAATTGGTTAAAAGGATTACGCGTAGGTAACATCATGATGAAATATTGACTTATTGAGTGTGGAGGCTTCTAAAGCCAGCTGGCTCTAATGGGCGTACTTGGGTTGGGTTTAACTTGTAGGTTAAGTTAGAATCCTTAGTATTCTCTCTCTCTCTCTCTCTCTCTCTCTCTATATATATATATATATATATATATATTTGTGTGTGTGTGTGTGTGTTTTATTGTACTTGTAATCTCTTGAGCACCTAATAATGATAATCTAGTTGCAACACAATGGACATAGGTCACATCAACTGAACCATTTTAAATCTCTTGTGTCATTTACTGCTTTCATGTGTGTTAGTGTGTGTGATACCCCAACAGATACCTTGTATGTCCAGCTGCTATTTGTTACATTCACTAATTATATTTATTTAAAGAAAAAAGGAATTTACAAGAACAAAGCCAAAGAAGCTTTCTAATAGGCTTGCAGTCCACAGCCCAATAGAGCGCAGCCCAAGTTCATTGAACCCAAGCCCAAGTCAAAAACAGTTCAGTTTGGTCCAACATGAGTATCTAATTTCTTAGCCGCCTGTTACCAGTACTCACGTTTTAGTTCCACAGCATGTTTTAATTTGTATTTCGTTTATTAGTATTTTCTTTTATGTTTGTTGAAGTTGTCAATGTTAGTTATTTAAAATTTCACAATGGAGGAGACGTGGGTAGTAGTGTTACGTTAGTTTATTTTCTTTCATGAAATATGTATTGGAAATGGAGGAAATGAGAAACAGTTTTGATTTTCCTTGAACAAAATTATTCTCTGTGTTGGAGAGTAATTCTTTCCTGCTATCCTAATTTTTAGCAGTGAGTTAGGAGGAGATCTTGGAATCTTAATTCAGGTTCTCCAAGTGTCTGTAATGAGTATTGTGAATTAGATTTCTGCTCAATAGGGCTATCAAGTGGTGTGATTGTAGCTTGATTGGTTCTGATGTTATTTGTAATCGTCTCTTTCGGGTATAACGTTCTGGTCCAGACTCAGATAGCCATCACTTTCATTAAACAAAGACTGAAAAGCTACCCCACATCCCAAGATTGGAATTCATTAATGACATAAGTTTATTTGATCTAGTTAACTGTTATGTTAAACAATTACGACTTGTTTTGGGCTTGAATGTTAAACTTGTGTTTCCTGCTGCTATATTTAATGAAATCTTTGTTTTAAGAACTATGTTTGCTTTGATTTACCAACCGTGAGGTCTCTAGGGTTTTTGCATTTCAGTTTTAGTGTAAAATTGTGACCTATTTAATATTCCCCCTTATAGGACACACATACATCACCTAATGCTTTAGCTGCTCCTTCGTAAATAAGGTGGCAATAACAGTTTCAACTTATTTGTTTTAGTTTGATTTCATTGTTGATGCTTCCATTGTTCATACAATTGTTGCTATGTTGATAATAATTTTCAATTCTTTGTTGCCTTGATGTGTTAAAGTAAATGGAGGAAATGGAGTTAAAATGGAAGAGAAAAAAAAACTTTGTGCAAGGAAACGCTTTATTAATTTTTTTTAAAGTTTGCTTACAACACCAAATTTCTTAAGTACATGCTTTAAGCAAGCCCATGTTAAAAGAGCAAACTCTATATAAAAGTTGAATAAGATAACAAATGAAGTCTACTGTGTAGGAGATGGGTAATCCAAATATTTTATTGGTTAATTTACAAAGATAATTGTTACATCGGCTAAAAAAAATATAGTTTCTACAATCAAATTACAAAAATTAGATTGGTTTTCATGGCAATTATAAGTAATTTTTGTTTTTTTTAGTAATTAATGAGTACGTCCTGTTTATCATTGTTATTTTTTAAAAATGTAGATTTGTTCATTGTGATAATATATAATTGCAGTCCTAGCAGATTTGGGCTATGACAAGAGAAGTAAATTGCAGATTTGTATCATTTGCCATCTATAGGACTCTTCTTGAAAAGTCGACAATTATAAGGTCAGAACGAAACATATACCTGTGAAATCTATGGCCACCATGAAGCTCAATTCAAAACCATTATCCAAGTAATCGAGAAATGTATGATGTATACTTTCAGAATACTTGTCTACAAATAGCCGACTCTTTAATACCTGCATTCAATGCTTTATACAATAAGATAAGAGGGTAGCATGATGATATATGTCTATTGGTACACATGCATTTAAAAGATCTTATACCTTAGTCTGCTGATCTTTCCCAATAGATATGGGTACAAACATATGCTCTCCCTGCCCACCAGAAGACAGCTTTTCCAAGTCAGCAAGTGACTTCTGAACTTTGCTGAATGCCCCACGTTAAATTTCTTAAAGAAGTCAGCATTTAGCTCTGTAAATAACTAATTTGGAAGCAAAAGAAATAGTTACTCACTTACCCTAGTAAATCATGCCTACCACTACTATTAAAGTTGAAACACTCAATAATGAGCGGTGTTTCCTTGCTTCCAGCTCGTGAGATGCTTATGGAGACAGGTTTCCACAATGGATTTAAATCATTTTTCAAAACCTCTGTTTTGCAAATTGGAATGGCATTCCCACTCTCCACACATTTAGAAACTACTAGAAAAGGATCCTGCAAAAAACCATATGACTAAAATCAATGCCAGTCACATTATGAATTTATGATTGGACATAGAGGTGGCAATTTCGACCCATGCACTTTAAAATTGGTTAACTTTTGGGTTATTCTTTTTATCCTAATGGGTCAACATGTAAAATGAAAATTAGCTTAAAAGGGAATGGGTCCAACAGATCAAAATTCACCCAAGTTTATTTTCGAATGCACTAAACTTAATCATTTTATAAAAAAATATATTATTGTCGAGGTAAAATTACTTGTTGCCATCTCATAATACAACCTGAGTGGCCCATTTTGGCCAATTACACAATCCACCCATATTGCCATCTCAAATTAAATTCCATGAGAGAAAGATTAACCAGAAGTTTTCATACACTTTTGGAGAAGAGTTCCTTGTTCTCTAAATCAGTGCACCTAAATACCAACTCAGCTGTAGTTTTTGAGACAACACATTCTTCTGCATGAACCTTGAGCTGCCCTAATTTCTTTAAATGTGTGGAGCTGGTAGATTTCTCTTTTCCCACAAGATCTATGGCCAAAGTGCGGTCTCGTTTGGTTACTATCTATGTACAAATAAAGTCAGTATCATACGGTTACCATAAACGCTCGACTTTACAGTTTACACACACATGTTAAGACTTTATACGACTTTCTCAACCACCAATAGCGAAATAAAGTTGTCATTACTTATGACTTACAATAAAGTTAAATAACAAAATCAATGAATAGCAGCTAGCTGATACCTCAGATAATAAACAAGTAGCCTCTCCAAGAAGTTGCTGCTCGTCCAACTTAAGCATCTGTATAACAACTATATAATGTCTTATCAAGTTCTTAAGGGACATAATTAGAACATAGAATCATTTAATATACCTTTTCTTCTACTCCATGAAATTGAGTGTCAATATCATACACACGGAACCTGTGATACAAGATAATAGTAAATCACATTCAAAACTTAAAAGCATACATACATGACAAGATGAAGGCTTGGTCAGAAAAACTTACAACAGTGTCTGAACCATCTCAAAATAATAAGTAATAATAACTTTCTTAATCCATTGGGGACTTAATGAATTTAGGACAACTTCAGTACGGCCAATCTCTTGCAATGAACCATCCCTTCCTTTTGTATGTACAACTACCATAGGATCACTCTATAAATGAAATATATACATGCGTGTGAGAAGCAGGCAAACTTTCATGTGTAGAGATGAAAACTTGTGTAGTTAAAAGCAAAATTTCATGCACAATATAAGCAAAAAAAAAAATGGAATTCGTTACGTGAATCCAATTATTTAAGGACCTATGGAAAGTGATATGTATACTTGCTGCATTATAAGGGATTAAAAAAATGACTCAGCTCTGTGAATAGCTTTGGATTCGAATTTTACTAATTATCATATTAAAAAGCGAAAGAAAAAAAAAAGATGTTATTCCTGTAGTTTTCTCATACTCTTAATCATAAAAATGCCACAAAAATTCAATAAATCACACTAAGCATTAAAAGAAACACCTAGTATAACAACAGCGACAATAAATCAACACTAAGAAAAAAATCATTGAGCAGGTTCTGAGACAAAATCAAGCAACCTACCTTGGATAGCACATCCCGGTCACGCAAATTTAGAGCAGATAAGGATAGCTGCAAGAATTTATTTAATGCATCAGAAACAGAAAATAAGTAATTAAGAACCATAACTGTATTACAGTGGATAACTCATTGTTATTCATGTGTCTGTTACTTTAAGACAAATTTATTTACTGAACATGATACTTCTCTAGAAAATATACACTGCTGATTTAATTGTAAGAACTAAAAAGAGAACAATTAAGTATAAGCCAGCAAATCATTTCTCCAAACATAGAATTACTAGACCATTAAGAATATAATTCTATGAAATGCAGAATCAACCGATGCTGTTACTGATAAATAATTTCATACCAGTTATTTTTCCAACTTGCACCACAGTGATCAAGTTAATAAGGGAAGTTTCAAAACCATGAGGTTTTTAATCCATGAACCAACCAATTTGACATCAAAAGACAGATGAATCTTATTCTTGAAGGAAATATACAACTACTTGTTCCTACATTTCACATTTCCTGCTATTTTGTTCAATTAGCTACATCAACATCAATGTGCATAAACTGCAATAACTTCCACACAACCAGTGGCAAACAGTTGGTATCACTCAATTAATTCATCAATTCAATATTAATTATAATTATTCTAACCATATAGCTACCTAGAGCTAACACCTTCTACCTTCGTCGGATTGTTCAATTACATCAACCGGGCAGTATGACAAAAGAGCATATTCCGGTGAAGTTACGACAAAAAATCCATACATACAGATTACAGAACCTATTATACGTATAGATATCTTGAAATACGTAAGATAAACAGTGGAATGAAAACCTCGATCTGAGTGTAAAGGCCATGGTAGCCGCGAGACTTGAGGAAACCTTCAACGGCGTCGTTTGGAACATTGGCATCTGGATGAGAAGAAGATCCGCCGACGGCAGATTGACCACCACCGTCGCCGGCGAGGCAGCAATTGCCCATAGTTACCGTCGCCGGAAGAAGATGAAAGCAGTTGGGACTTGTGTTGTGAGAGGAGTGAAAGAGAGGAGAAATAAGAAAGAGGGGAGAAATGTTGATAGCTTATTAGTAATGGCCCACTTGTAACGTAATCCCTAGAAAGCGCGTTTTTTTAATTTTATTTATTTAATTTTATTTTTTTTCATTACAAAAATTAAATTTCTGTTTTGACGAAAAAAAAAACATTAATATTCGAAAGACCATAATTTTAGATAAATATTTTTTTACAATCCTAATTTTTTTTTAACAGATAACACAAACAATTCATAAACTAGCCTTATATTCATTTTTATTGGTCTCGTTATTTGGTATCATAATAATAAATTCATATTTTTGTAAACTCTAAACAAAAACAACATTTGTTTCAGATAATAGTATAAATTCTAAGCTATGATTAGATAAAGTTTTTGAAAACAAGTTTTTAACGTCACATTTTCCTCAAAAGTTGGTATTGCCTACATCATTGCTCAATTTGGCTTCTCAATATCTAAAAGAAGCTTGATTTTCAATTATGTGACACCCCGTAATTTCCAGGTCAGCATCTTATTTATTTAAATGTTTATTTAAATGCATTATGTACACGTGGCACTAGAATTAGATTAATTTAGTGTGACACGTGGCACGACAGTACGAACACTGGTATACGACAAGATAATTCGTGGAATTATCGACAAACAGCACACACGTGTCAAAACACACGAACGTTGGTGAACGTCTAACACATTGTGTAGCACAACACTCGAAACTTCACGAAACACTGTCACAAGTCAATTATGGCTAATAATTGGCCAATAGAGTCCAAACGACGCTCGAATGATGTTTTACAGTCGAGAAACGGGCAAGAATGGACCAGGACAACAAAACAAGCTTATTGGGCTTGAAAAACAGGCCAGGCGGTACGCCTGACCCGGAGGGCCCTCGACAGGCGATACGCGCGGATGGGAAAATGAGCGCCCATCCGTTCCAATCCGCGCGTAACGACGCCACGTGCACACCCACGCCAGGCGATACGCCTGGGGCGTAGGGTGCGCAGACTTTCTTTTTAAACTTCCAAAATCCATCATTTCACCTATCCTAATGATTTTAAACACTCTTGCACGCCACCAATTCGGCTCATCTCGATCAGAACTCCCTACAATCACCATCTTCACCCAAAAACTCCATTGTTGAAGCCATAGCTTGAAGGTTGGAAGCTTGGAAGTGGAAGAAGAGTGTTGAGAACCCAAAGAACCGCCACCACCTCCCTTGTTCTTGTCAAAACCCACGAACCAGAGGGTCTCAGGAGCTGTTGAAGCATCATCCCAGGGGTTCAAGAGGCTTAGAAGGTAGTTCTCACATCTTTCATAGCTAAAAAGTCCATTTCTCACTTCTACACACACATGCAAGTGTTAGATCTCGCATGCAAGCACTTTGAATGCACATGCACGAGATTTACTTCTGGGTTTATTGATTTTAAGGTGTTTTATAATGATCTAAAGTGTTTAGATGATGATCTATGATGATCTATGATGATGTGTTTATGTGTATTTCATGATTTGGTCACGAATGGGTGATTTACCCACATGCATGTACAATCTATGATAGCTAGAATGATTTTCAGTAGTTAAGCATGTTTCTTGATGATATTGGATGATGATTACATGTTAGATGATGTTGGAAATGGTTAAAAACATGATTTGTAAGGACCTTACTATATTTAGAAACTTTTTAGTTACAAGTTGGTGATATGGTGTGTTTGATGATCATGCATGTATATAGAATTGTTGCTAGGATGATAACATGATGATTTGATGTGTTAGAAAGTAGACTTGATGTTGTCTATGATCACATTTAATGTTATTACTATTTTTAGTAACTTTTTGGGTAAGAATATAGATAGATAATGAATTGGGCTATGTCGACATGACTAAATGATAGTGAATAACTTATTATGACGAATGATGATGTGAAAATGGTTTAGGAATGATAGAATGGTCATTTTTATGCAAAAACCACAAAGTTACTATTTATAGTAACTTTATTTTTAGAAAAACCGACTTGTCAACGTGTTGTGTTATTTGAGCATGCTAAATGACTTATTATGTTATAATATGCGTATTAGAGGCTAAGTTAGATGATTTCCGATGTCACGTATGCTAAAAATGGAAACTTTCCATTTTAGGAAACTTTTGTGCACCAACATGCTATAAACGACGTATATGAACTTGTATGACAATGTGCTATGTGTTAACATGACCCCGTAGGACCATTGAGTATGTTAGAACTCTAACACCGATATGCTTTGTGAACTTTCCATAAATGGAAACTTACTATAAATAGTAAGTTGTCCATAGACGCGATTTGCGCGTTTTGCACACGACAAACACTTACACGATTGCTACACGATTCACAAACCGGCACACGGTTCACCAACGGGTCGTTGACTTGACACGGTCAACTTTGGTCAACTCTAGTCAAACACGGTCAATGTGGACCAACACGAGCAAACACGGTCAATGTGGACCGACACGGACAAACATGAACAACCAAGGGTTGTTGGACACAAACACGAGTACTAACACGAACACTAGCACGGTCACTTACACAAACTCACGTACGGTATACGCTATAGGTTGCCGGTGACCGACGTGCTACTTGACGATTCAGGAGCTTACGCTTACATACATTCATTTCACTAAGGTGAGTTTACGACCCCTCTTTACTCTTTTTCAAATGCTTTTAAATAGGGGGAGAATACTAGTTGCATCGAGTCAAACACTATTACTGTACAAACACTATTGTGTATGCTGGTTTATTGGACAAACATTAAGTGTTGAACTCGTTACAAGCCCTCACAAAGTCTTACCGTTAATGTACGAACAACGTGGTAGATTTGGATGGATCCATTAGGGAATGACTAACCCCACGGGGCACCATGTTGACTGAGTGTCATAACCCGTGCAAATTCTGACCTAACTTGCTATGTATACGAGGCATAGCGGATGCAAGAGCAAACAAGTCTAGTTCGGTAGTGACGCACTGACACTTTGGGCCTAGGGCTCGGTACTAACATTTGATAAACAGCATGACACACTTTCTTACTATATGTATATCAAAACCTGTGAACTCACCAACCATTGTGTTGACACTTGTTTTCAAACTTGTATTCTCAGGTAATTAGCAAGCTACGGATAGTAGGAATGTACACGTTAAGAGACGAGCATTAGGAACCGCATACATTCCTGTCATATTATTTGAAAACAATTTCATTCATGTTTTGTATTGATACAATGTTTTGATCTGACAATTTACTTTTCCGCTGCATGTATTCAAACATATTATTCCGCTGCTATGACATATTTTTCCGCTGCAAATTATTTTGTTATGTGTATGTGTCAAACTTGGATTTGTAAACGCATATAGTGTTGTTCTATATGACCTTGAGCTGTGATTCTGGCCACGTCACACCCACGTGGACTGACACCACGAGTGGGAAATTGGGGGTGTGACAAATTACTATTTGAAATATGTCAGATTGACCTTTTAACTTCTGGTAGCAGCTTGAAATATCTTGATTATTTGAAATTTTTAAAATACGGACTATCAACCATTGATCTAGCAGCCAAATGATATCATGCTTTCTTTATATATATATATATATATATGCATCTTTCTTAAATTGATAACCAAATTTTGATCATATATGATTTTTCTTGTGGTATAAAAATAGGGCGAAAAAAGCAAGTTTGGGTTGGGATGAATGGAAATTTTTTCGTATTAACTGAAACAACTGGTTAAACTCATGTATAGGGTTTTATTGCTAACAGCTTGCTTGTTTTGATTTTGGTGATTAATAAAATAAATTTTACCCCGCTGTTAAAAAAAATACCTGATTTTTGTTGCATTGACTCCTACTAGGGATGAGACGTTGGGACTTGGGGTTAGGTGGTGGTGTGCACGAGGAATTTGGAGGGGAAGGAGGGGTGCAATGTGAATGAAAGAGGAGGTGAAATAGATTAATAGGGAGAGACATGGGGTGATGTATTGGTGTAGAGTGAAGTAGTGAACAGTGGCAAATCCTAGTACGAAGGGGGGGGGGTCGAGGGGCCTTTTTTTTTGTCAGTAGTGTTCATTTTTGAGCCGAAAGGTTTTTTTAGTTAAAAATACGGATATCTCCCCCTTGTTTCAAGAATTTAACATGTATTTAGAGTCACATAAATTTCCGCATCCCCTTTCATAACAGTGAAGCTCCGTCACTGAGAATGAAAGGATGTTGGGCAAAAGCTACTACCACAACCGCTTGTAATCTCTAGAAAACCATTCTAATTATCTATTTTAAATGACTTAAATTGAGTTTTAGTTTGACTTGACAATGTGAATCGATCCAGATAGCGATTATCAAGACTGACATCGGTATATATAAATAAATCTTTAATAGATTTCAACCCGAGTCTCATTGGGCCACAAGCCTTACGTGCCATAGACTAGTAGTTACTAATTGAAAATTATAAATTGGTTCGACAATTGCATAATCATAGGCTATGAGTTTTGTATAAACTTCCATACATATATTTTTATTACCTTTTATGTTAATTTTATAAAGTTATTGGGTAAACATGTTTCTTTTTATGTTGAATATTTGATATATAAGATGTAGAAAAATAATTAATAGGAATGTAAACACTTACACGTCTTCAAATAGAAGATTTATTTAGTTAGCATCTAATATTTATTATAATACGTTATTAAATGATAGTTTATGAAAGATGGATTAATTTGTATCTAATATTTAACCGTGTGCCCCCCGTTTGTTTTTCTTTAATCAGAATTTTTTCGATATGGTTAAGATCTTGTATTCGTTTAGCTGAATCTCTCTGTACGCTTGCTGGATTGCCGTCTGCTGGAGTTTGCCCGCCTAGCTGCTTGCGCATGGGCCTGGTTGCCACAGCTTGCTGTCTTGCGAGCATTGGTGGATCTTGAACGGTTTGAAAAGGAGGGCGTAAATTTACCAGACCTATAATACATATTAATTTTTTGATGTGAGGGGGCGAAACAACTATGTTTCCAAAATATGATCATTCGGCCAAAAATTGAACACTACGGACGAAAAAAAGAGGCAGTCACCCCTCTCTCCCCCGGCCCATAAAAGCTTCGGCTCTGCTTGCGATTTGCGCCCCTGCTTTTGCTTCGTTGTGTCATGCCGCATGCGTGGAGCTGTTGAAGGAGCTTGGAGTTGTAAAGAAAGTGGATGGTGTCCTAAAGGGCAAGTGTCTAATGATATAATTCCTTGGCCCCACTTTAAGTTTTTTTTGATTTTTTATCTTAAAAGTGATTTAAAGTAATAATTTTAAATTTTTATAACACACCAACAAACCAACATAAACAAACTGACACAACCGAACGTAAACATAATACATAAAAATTTAATGAATATAACACAGACGGAACTAATATATAAAATGAAAAATAATATGTCGACTGGAAAATTCTGTTGACAAAAAACGAACACCTGTGCGGGCATATAGAAGCTTTGCCCTTGCTTGTAAGACCATTCGTAATGCATCCCTCGTTGGGCGGGCGGGGTTGCTTCCTTCAGCGGCACCCATCGGGCACACCGCCCCTCCCTCGGCGGGTCAAAAAGTGGAACCCGGCGGCCCCCGCTTCCAGTTCTCCTTCTCTCACATCCTGCTTTCTTGTCTCTCACAATAGGGAAGGTTTTTTCAATAGGGTGACAACTATGAGGTTTTAAGGTTTTCAGTAGAGTGATGGTGTGGTAGAAAATTTCGATAAGATGAGATTTCAGTAGGGTGGATATTGGTCTGAATGTCTTAGTCGCTTTGCACAAATTTTCATGTAACAGAAGATATATTTTCAACAAGTATGTCACGTGCTGGTCTTAATGTGCATTTTTTTCTTTTGCATGATTCGTAGGATGATGATTTTTACACTAATTACCATATTGACATGTTTATGATTGTATCATTTATTGTTATTAATTATATTATTGTGATCATGTATGTTGGGTTTAAAAATTTAAATGAAACGGACACCTAACTTTTGCAAGTTGAAAACAACAATCGCGGTCCTGAGAATTCAAGTGTTTATACTGACGAGCCAAGAAAAAATGTCCTTAACGAATTATGAATTTGTGATTTTTTGTTTTATATTTTTAAATATAAGTAAATAAATATATATAATATAGAAATCATTTTTTAAAATTTTTGTTCCATTAGAAGAAATGAGCCCTGGACAGATATCGGATATATATGCCTCTCCCGGCCTCCCATGAAATAGGAGAAAGCAAAGTTTCAGGTGAAATTTTAACGTTTTAGACAATATTGATTTTTATTTTTTAAAATAATATATGTTCGTAAGCAAAAGTTCAATCTATTATATACTAGGTTAGCACCCCGTGTATTACACGGGCTGAATGATAAAAATATAATAGACAATCATTAATGAAAATATATATAATATAAGATTTTTTTAATATAAAATATGGCTAAAATTTTGTATAATTTAATAATTTTAGTAATAAAATAATTATATTATTTTTTAAACAATAATTTTTTTGTTTCTTTATTTTTTTTAAAATACTATTTTTAAAAATTGTATATTTTATGATAAGTTGGATAGTTAAAATGTGTTTTCTTAATATTATTATATTTTTATGTATTATAAAATATGTTTCTTAGTTTAAAAATATAAAACAAACTATTTTATATTTAATATTATTATTTAATATGAGGTGTATTTAATAGGAGAAAGAGGCCGGAAAATCGAAGTTGAGGGACTCTGTAATCACGCCATGTGTCAATAGAAACTTCGATTTATTATAATATAATAGATAGATAATAAATTAAAATCTTAGGGGACACTTGGCATCATTTTAGGCAATTTCTATTTTGGTTTTCCCCCCAAAAAATTTCAACCCGAAAACTAAACACGCAGATTCTTTTCGGATTCTTTTATTTAATTTTTTAAACGGTTTTATTTCTTGCAGTAACTTTCTATAATTAAAATTAATAATTAATTATGACATATTTATTAAATTACGTATAAAAATCCTTTCCAATTTCCAGTTATTTAATGACATCTAAATCAATTCCAACTAACATTAAATTGATTGTTTCTTTCCATTTCTAAAGCGTAACTAGCTTAATATATATAGATGAAACCTTCAAGTATTATTTTTTACATCAACTTTCTCTTAATTGTTAATATTACCTTTCTGAATCTTTCAAGTAAACGTATCGAAAACACCGCCATACTCGTCTTGAATGTTTCGAATGTATATCGTCGACAGATAGTACTTCTATGAGAGGCCCCGAGCCCCAGGAGTCCCCTCGGTTGGCAAAACATCAAACACATAGTCCTTAATCCATAATTACATTACTATAGCAGTGGAATTTAAGGTAGTGTACAAATACTAAACAAACATTAACACATAACCTACATCTCTGACAGTTCTATAATATAGCCAGTCTATGCCAGGGTAGTACTCAACGTATGCCACTAGCCATCCTGTTATCCTTTCTCAAACTATTCAACCTAATATGCATGTAAAACAAGTCAGCTTTATGCTGGTGAGTTCTAAGTTAAATTTTTAATGAAATCTTTATTCATTTATATCATCACATAACGTAATTCAAATACATAACATACATGTCATCATAACATAAATACATAACATACATATCATCATAATATCAATCATACTGTGAAGAAAATTTTGCCATCAACTGCTGACTCGAAGTCAACAGGCTTGTGCAGCACAAGACTCTATAACTGACGACCGAAGTCGACATGCTTGTATAAATACAAGACTCTATAACTATCAACCCGAAGTTGACGGCTCATGCATGCATAAGACTTCCTCAACTGGCGACACACAGTCGACAGGCTTGTGTTTCCACAAGACTCTTTAACTATCAACCGAAGTTGACAACTCATACTGGTACAAGACTTCTTTACATACATCATTCATACATAACATGGTTTAAATCATTTAAACCGTCATTGTCACACCCCCAATTTCCCACTCGTGGTGTCAGTCCACGTGGATGTGACGTGTCCAGAATCACAGCTCAAGGTCATATAGAACACCTCTATATGTGTTTACAAATCCATTGTTTGACACATACATAATTAAAATAGTTTGCAGCGGAAAAAGTATTTCATCATATAGCAGCGGAATATTCAAATGTTTGACATATGCAGCGGAAATCAAAAGTTGTTAAACACTACGATGTTTGATAAAGATACATATTCATAATAAACAGTGTTTGTATGAAAACATAGATAAATGCATGCAGATCCTATGCTCGATCCCCTACGTGCATTCCTGGCATCCATAGCCTGCTAGTTACCTGAGAATACAAGTTTGAAAACAAGTGTCAACACAATGGTTGGTGAGTTCACAGGTTTTGATATACATATAGTAATGAAAAGTGTGTCATGCTGTTTATCAATGTTAGTACCGAGCCCTAGGCCCAAAGTGTCAGTGCGTCACTACCGAACTAGACTTGTTTGCTCTTGCCTCCGCTATGCCCCGTATACATAGCAAGTTAGGTCAGAATTTGCACGGGTTATGACACTCAGTCAACATGGTGCCCCGTGGGGTTAGTCATTCCCTAATGGATCCATCCAAACCTACCACGTTGTTCGTACATTAACGGTAAGACTTTGTGAGGGCTTGTAACGAGTTCAACACTTAATGTTTGTCCAATAAACCAGCATACACAATAGTGTTTGTACAGTAATAATGTTTGACTCGATGCAACTAGTATTCTCCCCCTATTTAAAAGCATTTGAAAAAGAGTAAAGAGGGGCCGTAAACTCACCTTAGTGATGAAGTAGTGTGTAAGCGTAAGCTCCTGAACGTCAAGTAGCACGTCTCGGTCACCGGCAACCTATATCGTATACCGTACGTGAGTTCGTGTAAGTGACCGTGCTAGTGTTCGTGTTAGTGCTCATGTTTGTGTCCAACAACCCTTGGTTGTTCATGTTTGCCCGTGTCGGTCCACGATGACCGTGTTTGCTCGTGTTGGTCCACATTGACCATGTTTGACCAAAGTTGACCGTGTTTGACCAAGGTTGACCGTGTCAAGTCAACGACCCGTTGGTGAACCGTGTGACGGTTTGTGAATCATGTAGCAACGTGTAAGTGTTCGTCGTGTGCAAAACGCGTAAGTCGCGTCTATGGACAACTTACTATTTATAGTAAGTTTCCATTTATGGAAAGTTCACAAAGCATAACGGTTTTAGAGTTCTAGCATGCTCAATAGTCCTACGTGATCATGTTAACACATAGCACATTATCATACAAGATCACATAAGTCGTTTATAACATGTTTGCACATAAAAGTTTCCTAAAATGGAAAGTTTCCATTTTTAGCATACGTGACATCGGGAACCATCTAGCTTAGCATCTAAACATCATATTAAAACATAATAAGTCATTTAGCATGCTCAAATAACACGACACGTTGACAATTCGGTTTTTCTAAAAATAAAGTTACTATAAATAGTAACTTTGTGGTTTTTGCATAAAAATGACCATTTAACATTTCTAAACAATTTTTCATATCATCATTCATCATAATATGTCATCTAACAACATTTAATCATGTCAACATATCCGATTTCATCATCTAACAATATTCTTACCTAAAAAGTTACTAAAAATAGTAATAACACTAAATATGATCATAGACATCATCAAGACTACCTTCTAACACATCAAATCATCATGTTATCATTCTAGCAACAAGTCTATGTACATGCATGTTCATCATATATTTCAAATCATCACTTGTAACTAAAAAGTTACTATAAATAGCAAGTTTGGCTCCAAATCACATTTTGACCATTATAATCACAATCTAATCTTGCAAGGACACTTATACATTATCAAGAATCATCTCAACATCAACAAAACTATCTAAAATGCCTTAGATCATACATGCATGTCCATATATCTTTACAAAACATCATTTTAAGCAACAAGACCCATACCCATCATCATAGATCATCATAGATCATCATCTAAACACCTTAGATCATCATAAAACATATCTAAATCAACAAACCCAGATCAAAATCTCGTGCATGTGCATTCAAAGTGCTTGCATGTGTGATTCAAGTCTTGCATGTGGGTTTTGTGGTGATTTTAAGCAATAAGGGATGCATAGATTACCTTCTAAGGTTCTAGGAAGCACTAAGATGATGATGAACAGCCTCTGGGTCTCCTAGACAGCAAGAAATCGCAGCAAGACGATGGTGATGGTGATGGTGTGGGCTCCAACTCCTCTCCTCAAGCTTTCTAAGCTTCAAGGTGGCTTCAATGGCTTCCAATGGTCTCCTACAGGTTGAAGAAGAGTGTGACAGAGCTCCTGGATCGGTTATGGTCGAATGGTGGCGTGTGTGGTCGAGAGAAATGATGATAGTAGAGGTTATGATGATCTTGGGGGCTTAAAAAGCTGTTTGGCGACTCTGGCGCCCCAGGCGTAACGCCTGGAGTGGGCGAACCTCGTCTGTCGTTACGCGCGGATGCAGCCGGATGAGGCGCCCATTTTTCACCCGCGCGCATCGCCTGTCGTGGGTGTGTCGGGTCAGGCGTACCGCCTGGCCTGAATTTCAAGCCCAATAAGCTTGTTTTGTTGTTCTGGCCCATTCTTGCCCGTTTCTCGACTGTAAAACATCATTCGAGCGTCGTTTAGACTCTATTGGTCAATTATCAGCCATAATCGACTTGTGACAGTGTTTCGTGAAGTTTCGAGTGTTGTGCTACACAATGTGTTAGACATTCACCAACGTTCGTGTGTTTTGACAAGTGTGTGCTGTTTGTCGATAATTCCACGAATTATCTAGTCATGTGTCAGTGTTCGTACTGTCGTGCCACGTGTCACACTAAATTAATCTAATTATAGTGCCACGTGTACATAATGTATTTAAATAAACATTTAAATGAATAAGATGCTGACCTGGAAATTACGGGGTGTCACAGTCATAAACATAAACATAAACACTTTTCTGCACCGCAGTGCTCAAATTCTGCCCAACCGCAGCCGGGACTTCAAAACCACATTTTTTACTCGACCTCGGTTGGGACTTTCAAAAATCATTTGTTTCTCAACCGCAGTTGAGACTTAAAACTTTTTTTACCTGAAAACATTATTTACCTTAAAACATTCTTTACCTTAACATATTCTTTTATCTAACCGCAGTCAGGTAAAACAATCATTTTCATAAAATAGCTTTATAACATGAATAACAGCCCAAAGTGATAAAACATTTAAAATAGGGTTACAAAGAACTCACCTGAACTTAGTAAGGCAAAATCTGCTACCTTTTTTTCCTTTCCTTACTTTCTCATGTTCAAAATGATATCCTATTAATATGGATATATTATCATGATTATAACCTTATCATGAAGATGCCCATATTTACGATGACCGCTCGGAACTTCGGCCTATCGTAACTTTCTTTCGGAGTTTTGTTTCGAAATTTTGCTTACACTCATTTTGATCATTTTTACCTCTACATTCTTGTCATACTTAAAGATTACTTATTTTCTCGGCTTAGATAATTGTGTTCTCTTATTTAATTAGTGCGTTTTAGGGTGTTGCTAAACTTACTGTATAATAACATTGGTTTAAGGCAAACAGAATCACATACATATTATATCCTCATAAAACTCAAGAAAATTTGATCATTATCTAGATGTGATCGGGCTCCAACCGAATCAAGTTCATGTTCACCATATAAAACCAAAAATCTATCTAAACATGATGGTCGTCTCTTTAATCAATCAAGACTAAACTAACACGATATGAGAATCATAAACGCATACCTAAACGATGTGTGTAGTTAGTATTAATCAGTCCGATCGATTCTTCTTGATTCTTCTTTGCTCGTAAAATATAGAAGTGAGTCAGAGAGAACTTTGAATGTTTTAGAAGATCTGGTACTTACCTTCACGAATTAATATCCATACTTTTAAGTCGGTTTCATTGCTTCCAGACACGTCACACTTGTTCAATTCAAATATGAATTAATTTGAAATTTACACTTAGGGCCCTTGAACTTTGAGGTTCTATTTTTAAAACCCTCTTGTACTTTGCTCACACATTTTTAATATTCACGAGCTTATATCGTGTTCATACTTTATCGTATAACGGTCCCGCTTATATTAATTTGATCGTAATTACTTCGGGAACGTTCATAAAAATTTCGAATTCAAATGGTCACAGAAATTTTGCACGTTATTAATAGGCTTTATAACGTGTTCGTACATTATCGAATATTTTTATCGTTTATATCATTTTGATCGTAATCACTTTACGAACGTTTATATAAATTTTGGACATAAACGGTTAACGAAATTTCGCACGTTTATTAAAAGGTTACAAAATTTTCGGTTGTTACATTCTAGCTCTAACCAACTAAAATAATATTAGTTGTATATCCGGTGAGTATACTATTAGACAAGTGTAACACATCAAATGTTTGAATTTTGCACATATTCATGTTTTCAACCCATGTAATATAATTCAAAAAATCGTAATAAGTTAATAGTTTTTGATCTTTTATAGAATTCAACTTTCAGAATAATTATTTAATAAATAACTGTTTTTAGACATATTTTAATTAATTGATTGCTAATTTATTTTCTTATGTTTTTTCCTAAAATAGCTGAATTTTTAATGCGCATTTTAATCGTCAATGGTTTAAAATTTTCATATTCTAATTAATTAGTTGTTATTTAACTTTCAACTTATTTAATTAACTTTATTTAATTAAAATAGGTTAAAATCCCGTGTATTACACGGGTTGAAAAAAATAATATGTTACATATACAAACTCATTGACAAAAAGTTATATAATTAAAAAGCATTTACATTGCAAAGTTTTACTAAAGTCATGTTTACAAAGATTGGATAAAATTGATATAATTTGTTAATGCATAAAGTCTTCAAAATATGCTTAAAATATTTGATGTAATAATTATAAATTATGTTTTAATTTTAATTTTTTTTAATAATGTGTTAATATTTTTATGTAATGTAATTTATAAATAATTTAATTAAAGTATATTTATTCTCCTTTTAACACATTAAATTAACTTTAACTAAAATTTATATTAATATATATAACTTGAATTTTTAAAAATTACTTACTTTTTATATTTCAATATAATATATATTTATCATTCAAATAATCCAGTCATATTAAATGTTTAAAAATTTTTAAAAGAAATTATTGAAAAAATTAGTAACATTATTGTTTTATTTATAAATATTTTAAGAAATATAATTTGAATTCGATTATATTTAAAGAACTAAAGTTGTTAAATAAAAAAATAAGTTCACTTAAAAACATCATAATTGATTTCATTTTAAATATAATTAATTCATAATATATTAATTATTATAATCCTTAATTCATAATTCCTAATTATTCTATTATATTTAATAAATCAAAATCTTTGATGGACACTTCGCATCATTTTAGGCCATCTCCATTTTGTTTCCCCCCTAAAAATTTAACCCGAAAAACTAAACATGCGGATTCTTTTATTTAACTGTTACATTATATGTTAATTTGATGTTCTTATTTTGAAGTGGTATGGTTTTTTTCTAATATTTTCTTTCATATATTTATGAATTATATCAGTGAGTTTTACTCAACTCGTGTAACACACGGGTTACTAACCTAGCTAAATAATAAATATAGATAATTAAATAGGAGAGAGAAGCGGGAAAACCAAAATATAGGTGATCTACAATTGTGTCAAATGTCCACAATTATTTTGATTTATTAGTATATATAGTGTCACACCCCAAATTCCCACGTGTGGTGTCAGTCCACATGGGTGTGACGTGGCCAGAATCACAGCTCATGGTCATATAGAACAACTCTATATGCGTTTGAAAATACAATGTTTGTAATCATAAAAGTTAACCAAAATAGTTTGCAGCGGAAAGTAATATGTTTATAATGTAGCGGAAAAATATAAATTTGTCAGACACTACATTGTTTTTATACATAACACAAATAAAATTGTTTGTTTCAAATGACATAATATGTATGCATGCAAGTCATGTGCCCTTCCCTAAGTGCACTCCTGGTCCATATGCCATTCAGCTAGATACCTGAGAATACATGTTTAAGAAAAAGTGTCAACACATATGTTGGTGAGTTCATAGGTTTTGATATACGTTATATAATAATCAAAATGTTTGTCACGTGTCATGCTGTTTATCAAATGTTAGTCCCGAGCCCTAGGCTCCAAGTGTCAGTGTGTCACTACCGAACTAGACTTGTTAGTCCTTGCCTCCACCATGTCTCGTAATAACAATGGCAAGATAGGTCGAGATTTCACATGTCCCGACCTCCAGTCAGTATTGTGCTACGTGGGGTTCGTTACACCCAAAAATATCTATTCAAACTCACCTCGTTGTTTGTACATTAACGGTAAGACTTTGCGAGGGCTTGTTACGATTACAACACTTATGTTTGTCTAATAAACTAGCATACACAATATATTTGTACAAGTAATAAATGTTTGACTCGAGTCAACAAGTATTCTCCCCCTATTTGAAAAGCTTGTAAAAGAGTTAAAGAGGGGACGTAAACTCACCTTAGTGAAATTCGGATAATGCGTAATCTCCTGCTTCGTAAACATGTCGGTCATCGGCTACTTATATCGTATAGCTTACGTGAGTTCGTGTAAGTGTCTGTGTTCGTGCTCGTATTTGTTGAGCAACAACCCTCGGTTGTTATGTTAGTCCGTGTCGGTCCACATTGACCGTGTTTTCCCGTGTTTGACCGTGTCTGCCCGTGTTTGACTGTGTCAAGTCAACGACCCGTTGGTGAACCATGTGTTGGTTGTAATTCGTGTAACATTCGTGATTGCGTTCATTGTGTGCAAAACACGCAAATCGCGTTTATGGACAACTTACTATTTATAGTAAGTTTCCATTTTTAGGAAGTTCCACAACACTTATCGTTTTAAAGGTTCTAGCATGCTCGTTGGTCCTACGTGATCATATTAACACTTAGCTTATTGTCATATGCGATCAAATAAACACATAGCTCGTTTTTAATTATAAAAGTTTCCTAAAATGGCAAGTTTCTAGTTTTGACATGTTTAACATCGAAATCACATATCTTTTGAACACAATCATCATATTTCATCATGTTTAGCCATGTAGCATATACAAATCATGCATTGCATTTCTATATCAAATTTTTACAAAATAAAGTTACTAAAAATAGTAACCATGACTAAATGTTCATCAAATGATCAAATCTAGCATTTCTAATCATTTCCTTATCATAATACCTCATAAATCATCATTTAAATATGACCATTTTACATTTCTAATCATGTAACAAGATTTGAATTTATAAAAGTTACTATATATAGTAACTAGGTCTAAAATGACCATAAATCTATATCTAAACCATTTTTATGCCACATATCATCATAATATTACACAAATGTTCATCTAATGTTGCCTATATGGCCATATTACACCAAGTCATCAATTTGTACAATAAAAGTTTCTAAAAATAACAAGATCTTCCAATAACCCATTTTAGTTTATAAACACCCTAATGAATCTTGCAAATATACTCAATCATCATCAATAATCACTTCTCAATACCCAAAATCATCTAAAACACCTTAGATCATGCATGCATGCAAGTATTTTAATACCTATGAACAAGTTAAGCATTATGGCACACCTACATCATCATGGATCATCATAGATCATCAAAATCCATCTTTAAATCATTATAGATCATCAATATCAGTTGTTTTATCATCAAACCCAGATTCAAAGTGTTGAAAATTCATGCATGTGGGGTTAGAGAGCTTGCATGCGGGTTTTATGCCTTGCATGTGTGTTTGTGTGTGTTAAGAGTGCACAATGGTCATGGGTTTACCTTCTATATCCAAGAATGCTGAGATAGTGATTGAGCAGCCCCTTGAATCCATGGACGGCAGTGTTTGACAAGAAAGAGGTGGTGGTGAAGATGATTAAGCTCCAACAACTCTTCTTCCAATCTTCCAAGCTTCAATGGTGTGCTCTAATGGCTTCCAAGAGACCAAATGTCACACCCCGAGCAGGCAGGCTGGATCGACTTTCCCGCCTGGCGGAAGGTTCCCGGGGCGCGATATCGTTGTGGTAATCGAAATGATCAGATTGTTTACATGGCACATGATATATAACTGAGAAATGGTAACATGACAATGAAATAGAATTACAAAGTTAAATTACATTGTTTCCTTATAATTTAACTAAGTAAATCTAATCAAAAGAATCAATGAGTTTATATCTTGTATCTGTACAAGATATACAAAAGATGATTCATTGTTTTGTCATCCCAAAAGTATGATCACACAAAATGTAGCTAGGTCTTCTAAAAGTCCACTAGCTATTCTTGAATATGGCAACTACACCTGTTCGTCACCTGAGAAAACATGCATTTAAACAAAGTCAACACTAGGTTGGTGAGTTCATAAGTTTGATAATTGAAAACCTTGAATGTTCGCATACACAATCACAATGTCATTTATGTTACTTGTATGTTATTTGATTCACCCGTTCACACAATGGCCTCTCCATAGTTATATTTACAAGTGATATCTCATCCTATTAGCTATGCTTATATATAGGGCATATGTAAGGGATCCAAGCCCTAGCCAACATCCCACCACATATCTAATAGAACTTAATGCCACTTGTAATACAACTATGGATATCCATTTCATTTCACCCGTCCGTCTGTGTTCATCACCCGTTGTATCATATGTAGAATAATATAATAAGAGGATTTTAGTTATCAAACCGAAGTATTGATAAACCCTCAATGTGTTAAGGAAATTAGATTAATTTAATCTGATCCTTGTTATTATTCTATTCTTGTGGGGTTAACTGTTAATCACTTTTAATAATAAGAGTGTTAGTTAACCATTTGATATTTGTTCTCAACTTGAAATGCATAGAGCCTAAAAGGAATCCATTGCAATCCTCACGTAATCAGATTACAATGCATCTGATTTACCTCTATCACTATGTGTAACCATAGACCTCATCGAAACGGTTACTAGTGTTATGACTTAAGAGAATAAATTCCTCAGTCTACTAGTCAACAGGTAACGATGGATTAATTACAATTATAACTGCAGATTAATATCACCATGTGTCGCTTTCCAGACCCTGACTTGAGTAGCTCTGTCACCGGTCATACGTTACCGGCCAATGAATCAATACGATCAACATACTAGCCCTACAAGCTAGAGGTTTGTCAAACCTATGGTACCACTATGCTATCGTCGGTTTAGTCACATCAAACTAAGTGGTCAGCGATTTTTGAAGGGACTTACAATGATCAAACTTGAGTACATGGCACATGATTGAAATGATATAATGCAGACAGTTCAATAGTAATCAATTGTATTGTGTTCATCAATGTTGTTTGTTCTCATTGTTGTATGTTCTCGTTCTTGTTAACAAAGTTAAATAAGAACTTGTCTTATTACATTATGTTATTTGTTGTGTGAATGATGTTGTTATCATGAAGTTACATTATCTTGATTATCATTCATTGTTATTCAATATAGTCACCATGTTGTCACTAAGATGTGGTAAAAACTAGTCTTACTACACTTAGTCGACTCAGGTGGTGGATGATTCTTGTTTCATGTTATCCTGTAATATGTGCTGAGTTGTAAGCTAAGTGTTATAAACACTTGTCTTATTACACTTAGTTAACTCTAGTATTGAATGATGTTATAAAGATGTGTTATCTTCATATCATTCATGTGTTTTGTTCTTTTCATCATGTTCACCTGTGGTTATCTCAATATTCGTTCTTGTAAGAATAACTAAATGTTATAAGATAAAATCTTACAACTGTGTTATTCTATTGTGTTGATGAATTATGAAAGTATATTATCATATTCATCTTAGTTGTTCCGGTCATATCATGATCATACAAGCATGCATACAATGATAAATGATAATAAGTCAAGCAATATTATCTAATCAAAGTATAGCAATATGTTAAACAAAACTTTTAAATAAATAAAAGTTAAGCATGTTTCTCAGTCCCGAGAGTTTAAAATCAGCTAATGATTAGAAAAGGGGCATATGAACTCACCTTGTGATTGAAGTGGTTGACTTAGCTTAAACAAGAATTGCACGCGCTCTTGATTGTACTTGTTGTTTTCACGATCCTGTATTGATTTCACATTGTATGTAATCTTATAAGTATAAATTCTAGGTGAATTGAGTGTGTGTTGGTATTACCCCTAAGGTTGGCTATCACTTGTGAGTCTTGGTCTGCATTCGGCCTTGGTTTATTTGTTATCGTTTTACTAGTACTTGATTTAGGTTAGCACCCCTGGTTCTTGATTTTATGCTCCACTTGATTAACTGTTATTAATTCCTAACATTTTGTAATATACCCTTGTAATGTCAATGGATCTCTTTATCTCCACAATTAAAACCATTTGTTACTAGTTTCAACTTACATCATTTTAGTTTCTATGAAATCCGTTGTGCTAAACCCACATCTTTGTATTAATTTATTACCAATCCCATATAGATTAGCCCTTTCAATATGGTTTCAAGCGTTTATCCCGAATTAAATCATATGGGCCAAATAAACCGAGTGGGCCGATTCTTTATAAGTCTTTGGGCCGGAAATAAGTGGGGGCCGTTTGTTATTATATGGGCAATGTTTGTATTTGGGCCGATTGATATTTAGCTTGGGCCGAGGGGATTTGGGCTGAAACAGCCACCGTGGGCCGCAGCAAAGGAGATGGGCGGCTATACTTGCTTGGTTCGTTGTGAGTGTTTACAAGTCACAGGTTCGTGATTAACACCTTCAGCCAAGCAAGGTTCGCTCCCCCCGGGTGGTTCGGCTCTTGAATGGGTTTGCAGACCAGGTATAGGTTCGGCTGATGGTGTTGGTTCATGAACATGCAGATTCGTCTAGGGTTTCGGGGATCCCAGGTTTGTAAAAGGGAAAAGGTTCGGCCATGAGTTCGGTGAGGGGCATGAAGGTTCATTGGTTGGGGTTGGCGAACCCTAGATTGAGTGATGATGATAGGTTCGCTGCTCAATAGCTTCGGCCATGGAAGGCTCGTAGCCCAAAGGTTCGGCTGGACGGATTAGCCACAACAGGTTCGCCGGCGTGGTGCTAGGTTCGTGACCCGTGCATGAGCATATGTGAGCTGTAGGTTCGGCTACACTGCATCCCACGAACCTGTGTGTTCGCCAACATTATCAAGCTTGAACCTTTGGTTTGATTCTTCCCATGGTGTTGTTATGCGCAGATCAGAACCTAGCGGTGTGAGGTATGGGTGTATTAGGGTTTTACACCGGTTGGGTGTGTGTGTGGCCGACGAGGTGCACAAAAACCCTATTTTCTTCGAACTTTCAAGCCCATTACCTCTAGTTTTGCCGGTTAACTTCCACGATCTGCTGTACTTCCTTGTAGGGAACGATTGATAGCTACGTGTGGACACCAAGAATGCCCAATTTCGTCCACAAACGAGTGAGATATCGCGATTTGAAGTTGGAATCTAGAGAGAGAGACAAAGGTTCGGGAATGGGATGTTTAGTGAGAGAGAATGATGAGAGAAATGAGAGGATTTGCCTCATTTAGGCTTTAAATACCCCAAGGGTATTCGGGTTCGTTTTGGTTGCTCGTTTTTCGTCTCCGTTGCGTTTCCGGAACGTAACGCGTTATTTACGCGTTTTAAATAAAAGAATTGTTTTAATTAATTTTTGATGAGTTTCAAAATTGTAAAATGTAAAATATTATATTTTCTTAAATTTACTATCGTTCGTGTCGTATTTCGTTTTCGTTTCGTCAGAACGCGTCACCATCGCGCGTATTTGTTCGAATCGTCATTCGAACGAACACGACGATGGCTTTGCTTTCTGATTCTTGTTTTCTACTTTCTAGTCATCATTTCAGAACGTTAAACTCACAGATATGTTTGTGTGAATCGTCACCCACACAAACACACTGTCAGTTCATTATTCTGAAACAACACTGCAATTATGTTTGAATTGTGTTTCCTCACTGATGGACTCAACTAAACGTCCTGTTTTCACATTGTTTTCGTACTGATTTGTCGGCCATCTGATTCCTGTCATCTATGGATATCAGATCGCAACCGACTTGTTCTTGTTATTTACTTGAACACCATTGTTTCTCTTGATTCGTTGTATTAACTGTACTTAGGTTTTCACCTAAACACAACAACTATTGTTTATCGTGAGTGTTGTACTTACAGTATTTAAGTTTTCACATAAATACGTACAACTGTTTCTTGTATTTTGAATTATGTTATCACAAACACTGTTCATATACTTGTATTTACACACAGTAAATATTGAAAGTACATGTACCGTACGGACTTGCCGGACGATTATGTACTGGATGTCATAGCAAATGAGGCTGTAGCAGGTTGGGGAAGAGAAATGGCCGAGTGGTTGCGTGTGAGGTCGGGTGTGATGAGTGGAATAGGTAGCATAGCCATGATTGTCTTGGTTTTATAAAGATTTGGCGTCTAGATGTCGTCGCGTACCGCCATGGAGGTCCCTATGGGCTTGGCGTACCGTAATGAATTTTGGGATTCAAAAATCCCCGCTCATCCATCGCGTACCGCCAAAGCTCTCTCCGAGGTCCTTAGCGTACCGCGAAGGATCCCGGTTGAGCACAATTTGACCATTTTTGATGGTTTGGCTAGTTTTCGACGTTTTTCACGCTTATGGAACAGTGTTTGGCATCGTTTGAACTCTCTAGTTCAATGTTTGGGTGTTTCGTGATGTTTCTAGTGTTTAGTTACACGATGTGTTAAACGTTCACCAACGTTCGTATTTTCTTAGACGCGTGTGTGCGTGTTGCGATAATTCACTGAATTATCGTGTTTGTGTCAGTGTTCGTACTGTCGTGTATGCAATTATCAATTAAATAAACATTTAATTAAAAACAGATGATGACTTGGATTTTGCGGGGTGTCACAGATAGATGTTTTCTTAATAAAAATTATTTATATAAACAAATGTTTGAAATACGTAATTCTTTTCAATGGCTTCCAAAAAAATAAAATTAATACCATTTAATATTTTAATTTCATTATTTAAAAACTTAACCGATTAACATAAATATCAACATATTCATATTTCTTTTTTAAATCACATTATATGGTGCATGAATATTACATATTCGATCGTTTAAATATAATTCTTATACATCATGACGATTTTAGTATCCCATATTTGTTACCCGTTTTATCAACACATACAACTTTTCTATACAATTAGAATAATATTACTTATAAATCTGGTATGAAACATACTATTATACAAACAAAACTATAAACGTTGTATAATTCAATTATGTTTGTTCAAATAAAGACAAATATAGTGTCATCAAAGACAATTATAACCTTGTATCATTGAAAATTGTATTTTAATCAAGGGTAACAGATTTTATAAATCATTTTGTTTAAAAAACATGAATTTAAACTTATGAACAAATGTTCTGATAATACTCTACTGGAAACTTTTTAATATTATATTATACTTTTCAATATTACAATTACATACCAAGAATTCCAAAAATCCTAATAAATTATAAAATGGTATGTCAACATTTTACATACAATTGCCTAGTGGTATTGCAATTAACGGGAGAAGCTGCACATAACTGATGTCAAGGTTCAAGCCTGAGCAGGGGAGAGAATTTACGGATTTATTCGGTTCCTGTTTATCTGGTGGGTAGAGGGGTGGCGACCGGGTCTGCGTTTGGATGTGTGCCCGTTTGGGATTAAATCAGTCATTCAGCCTTAAATCGTTCAAAAAAAATTACATCTCTTTATAAGCTATAAAAATAAACGATTCATTATTTAATTTAATTTATTTTATACTTTAATTATAGTATACATAATACACTATACAATCATCATGTTATTTATTTTGTTAATTTCATAATCATTTCTTTAATTAATTATCATGCGGATGTTTAAGGATATATCGAAAAGATCAAATGCTCAATGTTTATCTTCCAAAGTGTCCTTCATAAATGATAACTTGAATTGTAAGCATAACAGTAAATATTATTTTAAATTTAAATTGTATCTTAGTTATATATGAAAAATTAAATTATAATTATAATATTTATTGTTCTATTTTTAGCCACATATTGGTTCTCGCGTATTTATTTCAAGAATTAATATGATATGTTCAGACAAGGAAATTTCATTCAAGTTTCAAAGAAGACAAATTCCAATTTCAGTATATTTTGCGATGATTATTAAAAAGAGCCAACGACAATCACTAACAAGAGTTGGATTGTATTTAAGACAACCAGTCTTCAACTCTAGACAATTGTATGTGGCATTATCATGAGTAAAGAGTAGGGATGAGATTAAATTACTAATATTAGATGCAGAAGAAAAAGTTATGAATAAAACATTTAATGTGGTGTATAAAGAATTATTTAGATATTTATGATTTACTTGTAACTGTTACATTATATGTTTAATTTGATGTTCTTATTTTGAAGTGATATGTTTTTTTTCTAATTTCTTATTTCATATATTTATGAATTATATCGGTGATTTTTACTCAACCTGTGTAACACACGGGTATTAACCTAGTTTCTTAATAAACGAGCACGAATATGCATTTTCGTTTGGTTTGTGTTCGTGAGCAAATAGTAAATAAAAGTTAAATGAACAAACACGAATAAATTTTTGTGTCCATTTAGAGCACTACATGTAATGAAGTGCATGAAACTATTGCTACAACTGCGGCCGAAACTTTTAATGGTCGGCTAAAAGCATTTGAATGAGTGTGAAGATACTTTCAGACTTCAGATGCAACTTTTTCATAGGAAGCATTGTATTTCAAACCCCAAAACTGTTTGACGAGAGTTCATAATCTCAAAGGAAATTCTTTGATTTCTTTCAGGAATTTTAGGCGAAAGATTTTATTGTTTCAGTGGAATCTACCTATACTAATAAATAATGGTTTTTACTGGCACATGACATGATTTTAGAGCATCTCAACATTTATTTCGTGCTTCTCTATCCTATTAAATATACCTATAGTAATAAATAAAAGTTTTTAATACCACATGGCCGGTATGATTCTAAAACATCTCAACATTTATTTCTCGCTTCTCTCTCCTATTAAATACATCAAACATTAAATAATAATATTAAGTATTAAATATACTTTTTATGCAATTTTAAATAAAAAAGATTTTTTAATACATTAAAATATATTAATATTAAAAACACACTTTTTTTTAAAAAAATATTATATATTAAAAAGTTTTTAAAAACAATTATTTGAACACAATGTTTAAGGAAAAACAAATTATAAAAAAGTTTGTTTAAAGATATAATAATATTATTATAATACTTAAAATATTAAATAATACGAAATTGTAATCGTATTTTACTTTAAAAATCATCTTATATTTTCTAAATTTTCATTGATAATTATTTGTTATATATTTTTATTTAATCTGTGTAATACACGGGAACTAACCCAGTTAAAGTTATAAAAAAAATAATATTTAGAAAAAACATTAGGAAATTGCAAAGAGGGGGGTTTAAAAGCATGAAGACAAATTTTTTAAAGATGAGGTTTTATCGTATTTAGATTGTTAGAGATGACGTGATTAATGCAAATATAGAATATAAAAACGACTTTTTAATTAGCACTTGGCTTGTCAATTTAAGTATGACAATTTTATGTTTTATGGAACAAAAAAGAGAAACAATGAACATAGCCTCTTAATTTTTATCATTTTAAGAAGAGTAAATCATGTTTTTGACCCATTTAGATTAAATATTTTAACTATTTCAACTCAAAATATAATTTTCTATCAATACAGTCCATGTGGTTTAAACTCTTCACGTATACATATTTTCAATCATATTTTACTTAAAATATTGTTTAGATTTATTAAATTTTATTACTAAATAGTTAATATTTTATTTACGTAACTCGTGTAATACTTGTGTACTAGCTTATATTTTTGTAAAAGATCGATGTTTTTTCAAATAGATTTTCTAAAATAAAATGTAAAAAAAAAGCTTTTTAGAAAACAAACGTTTAAAAATGATATTATTATTATAATACTTAAGAATATTAACGTATACTTTACTTTATTATATTTTATTTTAAAATTCATTTTCTAGTTTCTAAGTTTTTATCACTGACTATTTAATAACATTTTTTACTTTAACTCGTGTATTAGTTTAATTATACATTTGTAAAAGATTGATGTTTTTTAAAATAGTTTTTTTATAATAAAAAGTAAAAAAAAGCTTTTTAAAATACAGAAACAAAATAAGAAACAAACATTAAATCTTGATAATTAATGGCATAATATTTCTTAGGATATTAATTTCAAATGGAACTTGTGATTGCAACTCCCATCTAGACATAAGATCGTGCTCTCCTATTCCCCATTTAACAAAAAACCCTATCTAAACCCATAGTTACTTATCAAAGTCAAGGAGGTCAACCAACAAATGACATGTAAACGACTAACTAGTGGAAAAATAATTGGAAGCATGATTAAATAATGTTAGAATATCTCCCCACAGATTATGGTGAGGTATAATTTATCTTTATGTTCATGTTTGTAAAACAATCACACTACAAGAAAGATGACTTTTAACGACAACTACGTACAGTCTTTGTTGAAGCTCATATTTATATATTTTTTCATTTTTCTTTTCTCTAGCCTTCAGTTATAAAGAAATAAAAAATAAAAAAATTTGGCCTATAACGACGACATGTGGGTGATATGGCTTTTTCCTAAAGCGGCAAAATTTTGGTCAAGCCCGCCTTTTCTCTTTTGCCTATAACGACGACATGTCGTTGCTATAGTCAAAAAAGTCAAAAAGCTGATTCCGGCCTACTATGTCCACCTGTCGCCGCTATAGCCTGATCGATATGAACGACTTTTCTCGTCCCTGTAGCTCTCGTATTTTTAGGGGCTTTTTCTTGTAGTGTCAATTTGAACCTTTGAAGTTGATATAAAGGTAAGGTTTGAACGTAACTAAGTATTAATATAATCTATAAGTTTGTTTTTTGTTTTGATATAATATACCCATGATGTATGTTTTTTTTAACTGGTAACGAAATGATATTTATTATTTATTTTTTAAGCTAAAAAGAGTGATTGAAAAGAAAAAAAAATACATATATATAAAGCTTTTAGCATGAAATTCCTTCATGATGTACATATATGAGTGGGGTGGGACAAGAGATCGAATTGCATCCCTATCTTTGTTTGTCACCCCATTTGGTATCGTGACTTCCAACTTTTTCCTATTTTAGTTACATTTGACGTTGACTTGACTTGCTTTTTGAAAAGATTTATGGGTGTTTCATTGTTTTGTGGCATAAGCCTGAGCCAAGTAGATATTAATAATTAAGAAAATTGTGAATGTTTTTAAGGGGTTGTTTGTTTGCATCTGAATGACATTAAGAGGTTACCTCTGAATGGTTCATAACCTCTTAACCATTCAGACTTAGGGTCACCTCTTAACCATTCAGAGGTTATGAACCATTACCAACCTCTTAACCATTCGGACTTAAGGATACTTTTTAACAATTCACATGCTATGAACCATTAAGAGGTAGCCTCTGAATGGGATTAAGAGGCTACCAAACATGGCCTAAGTGGATGGAAGATTGAATTATAATCAAAGTAAAACATTATTTTGATTTTAAGTATTTTAACACTTTCACTACAAGAATATGTTTTAACAAATTATACTCTTAAGTAATAAGTATAACCCATTTGGTTAATGTGAGACTGATTCATTTGATAACTCATTTGTTAGAGACATCGTGTCGATATTGGAGACCACCAATGGCCTTTGTTGAAACCTACAACCTGTGTAACACCCCGACCGATGGCGGAACCGTCGGGATGCCACGAGGGATGTGTAGATTGTTCATAAGCTCGTAGGCATCTAATTTAAATCATCACATATCAATTTAATCAACCAAATTAATTACACAAAAATCATGTTCGTCATGATTTAATTACAATCAATTACACAAAATATTAGCTAAATTAACTAAATACTAGTCTTCAGTAATCCAGTTAATTTTAGCTAAGTCCGAGACTCTACGTGATGATGTCCAAAAGAATGTAAAGCTATCCTGCCCTACCTACTTCTCCTCATTTCCTGAAACATGTAAAAATCAAGTATCAACTACGAAGTAGTTGGTGAGTAATCATAAGTTTTATATTTTAAAAGAAATGTTTTACAAAATGATTGTAAAGGTTTATAGTTTTATGAGAAATTCCACATGAGCACCTGCGAGATAATCCAACACATAACTCAACATACAATTACAAACACAATCAAATATTTCAAATAATCATAGATAATCAATCATATATATATTCAACCAATCTCATTCATCAATATTCTTAATTCATATATAATATAAGTGACAATACATGAAATCATTGTGAATGACCGAAGTCAAAGTCCACGATGCATGGAATTGTGGTAATCCACGTGACAATACATGGAATCATTGCAGATGACCGAAGTCATCAGTAACGACTCATGGAATAGTGACAATACATGCAATCATTGCGGATGACTGAAGTCAACAACAACGACTCATGGAATAGTGACAATACATGAAATCATTGTATATGACCGAAGACAACGACAACGTCAACGTCCCATGGAGTTGTGATAATCCGTTATAATCTATGAACAAAGATAATCCCATAATGTGAATATCATAATGATACACCAGGTGTCACCCATATGTTATCAACATGATATTTTAAATATTGGTATACATGTTCCACCTCCGAGTTTAAAACAAAAATAGTTTAAAAGGAGGTTATGAAAACTCACCTGAGTCCTTTAACTCGGTGTTCTTGTAGTATGCGCGCTCGCGTAAGATAAGTCACAAACAACTCAATCAACCTGTAATTATAATTGTGTTCGTGTTTATAATCATTTTCATTTCATTTCGATTTAGTGACCATTTAGGTTTACTTTAAATTCAGTAGTATTTTAATAGCTTAGTTTATTTTACCTAATTTAAAATAAACCGTTAAAGATTTTATAATTAATCATTATTAGCATGTAATTTAACTTGTCGGTTTAGATCATTTAACAATGATCACCCGTTGTGTTATCTTATGTGTGTTCCCATTGTTACATGTATATATTCCAAGGTGATGACCTTAATCCTATATATACATTAACTCATATATGCATGATCAATTTGTCGACCACCTTAACATAAATTATATATATGAAATCAAATTCGAGATTTAAGAGATTATGTTTATATCATTCTCATAAATGTTCACATTATACAAAATATTATTATAATTTAAAGTTGATATCATTAAAGGAAGGTGGTAACTCAAAAATTCTCATGCATGCATAACATATAATTTGATTTCACAATGGTCTTTGGCTACCCATTAACCCTAGTTAACTCTTATGTTTCATTAACCTTAAACCAGCGAACCTATTCTAGTTTCCCCTTTAGGTTCGGCTCATGGGTTCGGCTAGGTTAGTAGGGTTCGGCCATGCATGGTTTGCTGAAAAGGTTTGTAGCTCATTAGGTTCGTGAAAGCCTGAAGGTTTGGCCCAAGAGAGAGGTTCGTGGCTAACCGAATGGTTCGTTGGGACAAGGAGTTCTGTGGTTAGGGGTTCGCCTAGGCCCAAGGTTCGGCCATCCTACAAGGTTCGGCTACCATTGTTCCCGCCCATTAGGTTTGTTTCCCCTAGTTCGTGACTAGCTAGATGGTTCGGCTGTCTAGCTAAGGTTCGTAGGCCTTCACAGGTTCGTGGGGAGAGGGGTTCGTAGCTTAGGTCCTTGCCCAGCTAGGGTTCGGCCACCACCCAAGGTGTAGCTAACATAGGTTCGGCCAGATGCCGTCCCTTCCCAGCGAACCTGTTTTCCACAGCTGGTCATCACCATCCTCATCATGTTTGTGCCGATTCAAGACCATCCATGGCTTCTATACACTAACACGCATGCATGTTTAGGGTTTTCTAAGGCTTTGGACCGGTTATAACATCTATATCTTGTAAGGTTCGTGATTTGCAACAAAAACCGAAATTAAAACTTAGATTTACCTCAAAATGTCGATCAAAAGCTAGGTTTCTTCGTATCTTCTTGTCCCTCTCGATCACGCGGTCGTTTTGGCACCAAGATCTCGTGATTTTGTTGAGTAACGGAAGAGATAAGCTAGAGAGAAGTTTTAGAGAGAGAAGGTGGCGAAAATTATGGTGTAGAGAGAGAGTGTGTGTCTTGCAAATGAAGAAGAAGAAGAGAAAATGTCTTTTATAGCCCGGGTCCTCCTCGTGTGTTCGGTCTCGTTTAATACGCGATAATAATTATGAAATGCTCGGTTTTTAATTCGTAAACGGGTTTTGAAATATAAAGCATTTACATAATTAAGTTTCATTTTCATAAAAATGATTTTATTTAAATGTCATTGTTTCGTAAAATGATTTCATTTAATTTTCGTTAAATCGTTTATAAATTTCCATTCATTCATATCCGTCCTAGGTTGTGATTTCTAATAAACATTATTGGTTTTTTTATTTATTAATTTAATATCGTTAAATTTTCTTTAATTATCTCGTTGAAACACATTACTTGCGTATGTATTCGTAGAGATCGTCACCTTTACGAATCCAACGCTAGTAATGTATTTTCGATTTGATTTACTATTTGTGGAATACCGTTTCAGAATATTATTCTTAATAATTATATTCGAGTGAATCGTCACCCACGTGAATACATTATTAAGTTAATGTTTCTGAATTAATATTCGCGTTTAAGTTATGTTCGTAACCTCACCATCGCATACTTATCTTTAATAAGGCTTCCATTATTTTATTAACTTTAATATTATAAATCCCAATCCAAAACACATTAAACCATATCACTGACACATCCATGATAGACCGAAATATGCATATGTATAGGGCATATGCAGGGGTAGATCGCAACCTCCCCAACACCGTCCCACTGCTATTTCGATAAACAATGACCATGTGTCCTTGACTATGTTTAGCAACCAAACCATAATACACTTCCTAATTCCTTCCATTCCAAAACCACAATTCATATTATCTGAAATATAACTACAATAAATTCTCTTGTTCTGTTTAGTTATGTTTCAACTAAACTTCCTATGGTTTATGCATATAATAGCATGTTCTCAATATGTATACCAATTATCAATAATATCATCCAATAATTCATTATCATTAATAATTATCATATCAGGTCGTAATAGTACAGTCGTACACATGTACGGACGACCTGAAATACAGTGATGTCACAACCTGCATGCTTTGCGGTATTCGTTTGAAATAATGAGTTATTGATATTGGAGAATGAGGGTGTTTGGTGTTGATGGATCCTACGTATATGAATTTCAAATCTTAGATTAAGGATTCAAGGGTTAATGAGTTCATTAGATTTGAAATAATTAACCAAAATACTACGGATGGCAAAAAACCCGCGCTTGATGGGTTTACCCGAAACCCGTTCCTGCACCCGATGGGTATTGGACCGGTTATGAGGTTAATTTTAAAACTTTTGCGAGTATGGGACGAACATAGGGTTCGTTCATATTCTCGTTTACCCGACCCAATTGCCCAATTATATATATATATACCAGTTTATATGTCTCACTTATCCGCTCCATATACCCGATTATAATTACTAATTTACCCAATAAATATACCCAATTTTCTTTATTAGATATTTATTTTCTATTTAGTACATAAGTGATTTATATTTTTTGTATTTACCTTATAAGTATATTCAATATTTTCTTTTTTTGAACTATTTTGGTGATAGTTGTTCTTTTGTTTGTCTTAAACGATGCTAATTAACTAATGATATTTTAAATTTTCATTTTAATTGATATAACCAATACTCTATTCTTAGCATATTTAATATATAATTTTTTGGCTATTAAATATATAAATTTATTATTGTTTACCCAATAAATGCACGAGATGTTTTAAGCCAATCATTCGCAACGTGTAATTTAGCTAAACTAACGTCTAGGCGGGTATTCTCGATTAATACCCAATGGGTTTTTAGTCGGATATATGGCAAAATTTTATAATCGGGTATGGGGTTGAGATTACTCAAACCCGTCCCAAACCCAACGCATTGTCATCCCTATAAAATACCCTTATGTTAATATAAAAAAATTATTATAGGCTAGATTGTATTAACCTTAAATATTACTATTCGTGTATTATATGAATCAAATAAAAAATATCAAATAGTTATTAATTAATAAGGACCTATAAATTACAAAACGATATTTTGAGACAATGCATGATCGAAAATTAAGTATAACTAATAAATTAATTAGTAAAACATAAATATCATTTTTTTAACTTTATCTTTTTAAAATGTTTGTTTTGTAAACATTTTGTTTAAAAAATGTCATTTTTACAATATTCTAGGCTAGAACCTAATATATTACACAAGTTAATTAAAAAAACATATATTTTTCTTAAAAAAAGTTTGGTTTTTTGATATTTTTTAATAAAAGGTTTTTGAAAAATGTTATTCTATGGAAAATATACATGTTTTAAAAACTTTGCTTTAAATTATATATATTTTTTGAAAAATTTCTTTTTAAAAAATTTTACTTTATAAAAGATTTATGTTAGGAAATACCAATTTTATTTATTTTTTATTTTTAAGAAAGTTTGTTCTCCTAAAAATTTATTATTTTAATAAATTTTCATATTTTGTAATATTTTGTTTTTTTAAAGTGTGTTCTTAAATATTAATATTTTTTTTGATATATGAATAAATATTTTTTTAGTTAAAATGAATATAAATAACATAATTAGTATTTAATATTTTTGTTTAATATAATAGATCGCATTTAATATAAGAGAAAAGCATAAAAATTTGTTTGGATATGATTTAAAAAGTAGAATGCGTCCTTTTTTTATTTTATTAATATAAATATATCACTTCTTATTTGAAACACTCACTAGTTTTTTTTTTAAGTTTAAAATTTTAGTTATTGTTGGATCGGGTTGTTTACTCTAAACAATACTTCACAAGTATTTCTCTCTTACAATCTAACAAGATGCGGAATATCTGTTAGAAGGATTTCTCAAGCACTCAATGGTGAACAGATACTCTTTGAATAACAATAAGAACACAAGAATAAATTTTAAGCTCAAAGATATATTTCTCTCAAAGTTGTTCAAGTGTTACAATCAGTCAAACACAAGCACACATTTATACAAGTTTACAATGAGAGGTTATATAGCCAAGGCTACAACCGTATACTCTTAGGAATACAAGTTGGGTATACTAGACAATACATAAAGTAAAGCTTATTCTAGTATCTAAAGTGTCTTAACAGGCAAAGACACTTAATTAAAATCATTACTAATATAGACATTGACTTTACAAAGACTAGCTAAATACAAAAGGCATTTAATGTTATTGATCTTTAAGACTTCAGATGATCTTTTGCATTTAATGCAGCTGAGGAGAAGTAAGGTGTTGTGTCTAACTCTCGGTATGTTATCTTTGTTGTAGTAAGACCAGCATGTCTTTTGTCAGCTCCTTTTGTACCATAAAAGGTAATCAGCTACAGTCTTTGTCAGAGCATATTCTTTGGAAGTCTTTGTCTTTTGGAAAGATGCTATGGAGAATCTTCGGAAGCCTTTGTTCTTCAAAAGCTTTAATGTCTTCGGAAGCCCTGAAGCTTTAAACCTGTTAAGTGTTGGCCTTCCGAAGTGCTTTGTCTTGTACAACCTTCAGTAGGAGTGAGTTATCCTTCGGAAGCAATGATGCTTCCGAAGAGTAACTCCTTCCTTCCGAAGGCTGTTTATCTCTGTAGAGTCTGGTACTTAGACAAAATTGAAGTTTGGTGAGCATAAGCCTTTATTAGTCTTTACAGTCTCCCCCTAGGCTGATGCTACCAAAATTTCTTATTGGATTCTCCATGTTGGCCTTTCTCCCCTCAGAACCTGAGCTCTAGCCTTCACCCATTTGATTGCTATTCTCCCATCTGATCCATTATCTGGATTTTCAAGAGGGAGTTTCTCCAAATCAAATACAAAGGGCTCAACCAACATCATCAGTTGCATAATATCCAAATCCAAATCAAATACAAAGGGCTCAACCAACATCATCAGTTGCATAATATCCAAAACCTTTATCCCTCCATTGATCTGTGTGAGTGTGAACATCTTATGAAGTGCATCAAAGCTCCATTTCACTATAGGGATGTAGGTATGAGTATGCATCAGGCCACGGATGTCTCTTGGATGTTCCTCAGGCTGTGAAGGTTTTGATGTGGCTATTGGTTCTGAGGGTTCGGAATCTGGCTCAGAGTTAGAGGTGATGGCAGTAGTTCTCTTTTTCCTTCTAGCTATGCTCTTTCTTCTTCTCATTCTTGGTTTATCTTGGGCAATAGCTTGACTCCTCTGATCTCTGGCCTGTTGATTTTCTTCATTGGAGCCCATTGCTGCATCTGTTCTTGCAGTGGGCTCTGGATCAGATCTTTGATGCTCAGTTTCTCTCCTCTCATCTGCCTTGGATTGTCTCTTAGGATTAGGGTCTCTTGATTGATGTGTCTTTGCAGCCCTTTTACCCTTGTTGATCTTAATTACTGAAGAGATTGGCATGTTGTCCAAAGAAGGGCTTGATGGAGGAGAGGCTTGTTTTTCCTTAGGGTTTAGCGGGAATATGTTGGGGAACATGGCCTTTGTAGCCTCCCCACACATGACTTCTTCACCTTCTCTGATCCTAGATCCAGAGATGGGAATTTCAATTCTAGCTCCTCCCCCTAAACCTAATCCTAAATTTAGGCTTGCCCTTTGAGCCTGTATTTGCTTCATAGAAGGTAACTCACCTCTGGCAATCTTGGCTTTTACATCTCTAACATGCATATCCAAGGTTGAGGTCTTCATAGGGCCTAGCTGCCAAGCATGGAAGCCATAATGTAGTAGGAAATCCTTCAATTTGTCTTTGTAAGCTTTTTCCTTTTGTTTCTTTGTAAGTACCACCATGGCTTTTGAAGCAGCAGCTGCCTGTTCTTGCTGCTGCACCTTCTCCAGCTCTGCAGCCATTTCAGGTACCGACCAGAGTAAAACTTCATCTATATCATACCCTTCTCCTGTAGAAGAGCAGAAAGTCTGATTAGCTCATTATCCAGGGAAGTGTCTGGTCGGCCCTTCTTCTTCTTGGGCATCCTCTCCTCTAGTTCTGCTTCCTCCTCTAGGGTTAGTTTCCTTTTTTCCTTTGTCCATTAGTTTTGCCCCAGAGGAGATGGATCCCGTAGCCTCACCAGCTGGCTCATCGGCAACTAGCTCCTCTGTGGAGGAATCATCAAGAATGATTGGGCCTTCGGAAGCTGCTGCAGCTTTGGAGTTAACCTTAGCATTCACTGCCTCTTCCAGTTGACCAACCAACTTGGGTGATTCCTTAGCAGCATCCACAGAGTGCTTAGGAGTGGAGGAGAGGTCCCCTGCAGCCTTTGTCCCAGAAGGGGACACAGGTTCCATGGAGATAGGTTGTTCTTCTTAAGTGGTATCCTCCATGGCAACTGTGACACCCCGTAAAATCCAGGTCAGCATTTTATTTATTTAAATATTTATTCAAATGATTTTTGCACACATGGAACTAGAATTAGTTTAATTTAGTATGACACGTGGCACGACAGTACGAACACTGGCACACAATCAGATAATTCGAGGAATTATCAAGAAAACCGCACACACGTGTCAAAACACACGAACGTTGGTGAATGTTTAACACATCTCGTTACTCAACACTCGAAACCTCACGAAACACTTGAACATTGAGCTTGGAAGTTCAAACGAGGCCAAACGATAGTTCGTAAACGTGAAAACGATGACAAACGGATCAAACCATGAAAATTGGGCTCATTGGGCTCTTCAGGGCCCATCGCGGTACGTGATGGCCCATAAGAGTCCCTATAGCGGTACGCGACGAGATTTGGGAGGATTTGAATCTCGAATTCCTTCGCGTTTCGCGAAGCATCTTTTTGCCTCTCTTCGCGGTACGCGACGAGGCCAACACGCAAAAATCTTATAAAACCAAGACACCATCATTGCTAGCCACCTTATACCACCATTTTTCGAGTTCTGGCTACTTCTACTCGACATTATCATTTCCCACAGCCATCATCAACCTCTGGAACCTTCATTAACAGCCATTGAAGCTCAAGTTTGAACCTTGGAAGCTCAAGACTTGGAGATTTGGAGTCCATCACTCACAAGGAAGCTTGGAACCACCACCATCTCTCTCTTTCTGTCGAACCCAACAAATCCAGAAGGTTTAGGGGCTGTCTTTGACATCATCTCTACGATCTAGAAGCTTTAGAAGGTAGCACTTCAACCCTTGTAGCTTAAAACCAGCATTACACACACATGCATGTGTTCAATCACGCATGCAAGCTCATTAGACCCACATGCACGAATTTCTTGTGCTTTGAATCTGGGTTTGATGATTAATCTACTATTATTGATGATCTGTGGTGTTATTATGGTGTTTTATCAATGTTGTAAAAATTGGCCTAGGCGGCCGCCTAGGCGCTAGGCGCCCATCTACTGTCTAACTTTTGGCCTAGGCGCTAGGCAGTGCTAGGCGGCGCCTAGGCGCGAGGCAGTGCTAGGCAGCCTAGGCGGCCCAATCAGATTTTTATTTTTTTTCACTTTTTTTACTTTTTTTTACTTTTTTTGACTTTTTTATGGTAAAAAGGGACCAATTTCATGATTATTTAGACATTTCTCAACCAAAAATCTTTAATATGTCTCTGAAACATCGAATGCAGGCAGTTAACATCGAAATTTATCTCTAAACTTTGAACTCAGTGTTTAAGTTTGCACTTTAAAGTACTTTTTTTAATATATTTTAGTATATTTTTTAAAATTATTTGAAGTATTATATTAAATTATTGATATTGATGTGTGTATATAATATATATTTGTAAAATTACATATAAAAATTCCAATCCGCCTAGTGCTGATTAATCGCGATTAATCCCTAGGCGGTACCTCGCCGCCCGACTAGTGCCTAGCGACTTCTACAACCATGTGTTTTATGACGATCCAAGATATTGGGTATAAGTCTCTATGCTTAAAATGATGATTCATGACATTATATATGCATGCATGTACGATCCATGAATATTGGGATGATTTTGTTGATTCAACTATGTTTCTTGATGATATTGTAAGAATGTAGCATGATTAGACCTTATTGAAATAGTTAAAGATATGGTTTTTGACAAACTTTCTATTAATAGTAACTTTTTATTCCCAAAATGGTGATATGAATGATATGGTGAACATGCATGTATATAGATATGTTGTTTGAATGATAATAGGATGATGATGATGCTTAGAATATGATTTGGACATTGATTGTGGTCATTTGGGCATAGTTACTATATTTAGTAACTTTTATGGACCAAGTATTGCTAAATGGTGAATTTGGGCTATGTTAGTATGTTTAAATGATGTTAAATGACTTATTATGATGATTTGTGGTATAAAAATGGTTTAGAAATGTTTAGAGTGGTCATTTGTATGCAAAATTGCAAAGTTACTATTTATAGTAACTTTATTTTTACAAAAACCGACTTACGAATGTTTTGTATTGTTTGAGCATGCTAAGTGGTTTATTACGTTTTAATATGATGAATGAATACTAAGTTAGATGGTTTCCGATATCGCATATGCTAGAATTGGAAACTTTCCATTTTAGGAAACTTTTATGTGCAAACATGATATAAATGACTTATGTGATTTCGTATGATGATGTGCTATGTGTTAACATGATCACGTAGGACTAACAAGCATGCTAGAACTCTAAAATCGTTATGCTTTGTGAAACTTTCCATAAATGGAAACTTACTATAAATAGTAAGTTGTCCATAGACGCGAATTGCGCATTTTGCACACGACGGGCACTTACACGATTGCTACACGATTCACAACCGACACACGGTTCACCAACGGGTCGATGACTTGACACGGTCAACTTTGGTCAAACACGGTCAAACCCGGTCAATGTGGACCAACATGAGCTAACACGGTCATTGTGGACCAACACGGACAAACATGAACAACCGAGGGTTGTTGGGCACAAACACGAGCACTAACACGAACACGAACACGATCACTTACACAAACTCACGTATAGTATACGATATAGGTAGCCGATGACCGACTACACTACTTGACGCTTCAGGAGCTTACGTTTGCTTTATCACACGATCACTAAGGTGAGTTTACGGCCCCTCTTTACTCTTTTCAAACGTTTTAAATAGGGGGAGAATACTAGTTGCATCTAGTTAAACATCTATTACTGTACAAACATTTTTACGGCGTATGCTAGTTTATTAGACAAACATTAAGTGTTGAACTCGTAACAAGCCCTCACAAAGTCCTACCGTTAATGTATGAACAATGTGGTAGGTTTGAATGGATCCGTTTCGGTGTGACTAACCCCACGGGGCACAATGTTGACTGGATGTCATAACCCATGAAACTCTGACCTGACTTGCTGTGTTTACGAGACACAGCGGAGGCAAGGACAAACAAGTCTAGTTCGGTAGTGACGCACTGACACTTGGAGCCTAGGGCTCGGTACTAACATCACAATAAACAGCATGACACATGTTTTACTTACTATACGTATATATCAAAACCTGTGAACTCCCAACCATTGTGTTTACACTTTTTCTAAACTTGTATTTTTAGGTAACTGACTTGACTGTGGATATCAGGAAATGCACATTAAGGGACGAGCCTTTGGACCCTCATGCATTTCTGTTTTTCTTTTTGAAAACAATTTATTTTTGTTATGTATTAAACAATGTAGTGTTTGACATTTCAATTACCGCTGTTAAACAATTATGATTCCGCTGCATTTGTATCAAACTTATTTCTTTTCCGCTGCTATGATTTACTATTCCGCTGCAAACTATTTTGCTAAGTGTATGTCAAACATTGTATTTGAAAACGCATATAGAGTTGTTCTATATGACTTTAAGCTGTGATTCTGGCCACGTCACACCCACGTGGACTGACACAACGAGTGGGAATTTGGGGGTGTGACAGCAACCTGGGCTGTAGTCTCAGGAGGAGACTTAGTCTCAGAAGGGGACACAGGTTCCACGGAGATAGGTTGTTCTTCTTGAGTGATATCCTCCATGGCAACCTGGGATGTAGTCTCAGGAGGAGACTTAGTCCCAGAGGGGGACTGTTGAGTCCCAACAGGGGATTGAGGCTTCATAGAGAGATTTGTTGTGAGCTCTTGCTCAATCTCTACGGTAGCCTCACCATTAGCAGAAGAAGAGGAAGAGGAAGTAGTAGAGTGATGAAAGTAAGTGCTCAAGAATTCATCCCATTCATTAGTCAAGGTGACTATGGATGGGTTGGCATCTTGTGCAACTTCCTCTTCTCTTGCTTCTGATCCTAACCCTACAGATGTTACCTTCTCCCCCTTTTTGGTAGCATCAGGTGAGACAAAGTTAGTAGTAGCAGGATCAGGACAAAATGGAGTACAAACAATTGGTGGTCTGCTCCTGAGGTCCAGGATAGTAGCCTCTTTGGCCTGGACCGCAAGCCGCAGGGTAGCAACCTCAGCTTCCAGGTGAGCTACCCTGGCTTGGAGAGATGAGATGGTGGCCGTCAATTCCTGTGTTTTGGTGCCCTCATCCACTTGAGTGGAATCACTAGGCGATGGAGTCCTGAGCCTAGCTCCTGCACCTCCACCACCAGATGTGGGTTCTTGGCACCCTGGGTTCCCCTCATTGAGAAGGGCTTCAAAGAAGTCCTCCCCAGTGTGGGTTGCCGCAGATGAGGTCTTATTGCCTGTACCACTGTCCTGAAGAACCTAAGGAGGTTCAGCAGTAGTGGCAGCCTCATCTACATTGACCCCTTCTGAACTCTTGGGGTCAACCTCTGAAGTGGTAGGCTCTGGGTCGGGAAACCTTGCTTGTAGCTGTGTCACCACTCTCATTAGTGTTTGGGTAGTGGGAGAGAGTGGTTCCTCCACAACCATAGTAGAAGTTCCTTGAGCCTGGGTAAGAGAATGGGTGGGGGGCATTTCTGGGTGATATGAACCTGGAGACCTGGGAGACAGTCTCTGATCTAATGGAGTTGCTTCAAAAGAAGCAAACTCAAGCATTTGGGTATCCCTTTGGGTATTCTCAGGTATGTGTGGTGACATACTCTGAGGGCTTTCAGGTAGGTTGAGGGCAGCCATAGGTTCTAGAGGAAGAACCTGAGGAATGACAATAGGTGTGGCCTTCACCTTAGGTGGAACTGTGCCCTTAACAGTTCATTTCACCTTTTTCTTAATGGGTTCGGAAGAAGGGGCCTGAACAACTATAGAGAGCTGTTCAGGGGTTCGGCGGTGTTTTTAGGTGATCTTTATGGGGTGAGAAACAGAGGTGGAAGGTGTGGGTTCAGCATCTGTGGGTGCAACAGAGCTGTCACCTTGTGGAGTAGATATCTCCATAGAGAAAAGAAGAGGAGTGAAGTTCCCAGATAATTGGTTACTCTTCTTCTTTAACTGAACAAAAACCTTGGAAGAGACCAAGGGAACTTTGTATGTATTCCTAGTGAGTGAGAGGACAGAACCCAACTCACTATCAAAGATGTGCTGCAAAAATCTGGGATACATACAAAATTTCTTTGGAGACGAAATATTTTCGACCAAATTATTGAAAATGAAGGCAGAAAAGTTAAAAAGTTGGTTTGAGACCAAGCCATGAATATCCGAAGCTAAGTCAGATGGAACTTGATCCCAACCTCCTGTCTTATTAGATAGACAGTGCAAAAATATATGTATGAGATACTTGTAATTATAGGACACTCTACCCTTCAAATAAGTTTTTGAAGGGAGAGGACCTTCGTATCCCATTGACCTAAAGGTCAATGCTACCTCATCCTTTGTGAATGAGACCCTTCCCCCGACATCACTAAGTTGAAGATGCCGACAGATGGTCTCCACAGTAATAGATATAGGATGAGAATCAATGGTGGCATGCAAGATCCTACCATTGGGAGTGGTCGAAACGGAACATGAACCCCAAAATTGCTGGTGATGTGATTGATACACCAGGGGTTGAACTGTAAGAGCGAATGAATACCTGCTCCTTCGAAGGAAAGAGATGATCGGAGCAAAATCAGCATCATTGTCTGCTGATAACTCCGCAAGAAGATTGTGAGAGGGTCTGAAGGTAAGGAATTCCATGGCGATTGAGGAATTTTAGGTTTAGATTTGAGAGAATGTAACACCCAAACTTTTCACACGATTACACGTGTCCAATTTTTAGGTCCCAGATTAAACTTTATCATAAAATTATGTTCGGAAGCGTGAGATGACCATTCCATGAGTTAAACACACTTAATTTCATAACATTTACATTTATGATTAATAAAACTAGTGTGTTTAAGTTTAATAACACCATAAAGTTACATAACGTTCGATTCCACTTCAAAACGTGCCCGATCTGATCGCCCAATGCATATCTATTCATTACCTGTAACATCACATATAAGGTCACAATTAGTTCATATGAACTAAGTAACCCTTCCCAAAATTCCCCCAAAACTCATTTTACCACATCCACATACATATCATATGGATGTTTATCAAGTTTATATAATAATATATCATATTCAAACATCAAATTGCACACACCACACATTGTGCATTTATTCCCTTTAACGGGTCATTTTCCCAAATATGATTATATTATCTAATCCAACTCTACCACCAGCACCTCTGGCTAAATTTAAAACACCATATATATATATATATATATATATATATATATATTTATTTATTTATTGGCTTAACCAATTACCCACACACCTGTGGTTTCAACAATTTAGTTTCCGGATTAACGGGTTATCCACACATTTGTGGTATCACAACAAAATGTAAAAATACATTTTTCACAATCAATATTCAAACTGAGTCATTTATATTCGAGTTTACTCTCACAATGTAATAATATCATATTACCAATCATCAACTATTGCTCACAATAGTTTAATCAAAATTTCACTATAGTGTTCACATTCCTGTACTTCCACCATAGCTATTTGTCAGCACCTCTGACTATTCACACATTTGTGGTATCATAATTAGTTCAAGTCTTAAGATGTTTACCCACCGGTACTTCCATCTAAAACAATTGCCAGCACCTCTGGCTATCCACCATTGTGGAGTCATAAATAATTCATGTCTTAAGATGTTCACCCACTGGTACTTCCATCTAAAACAATTGCCAGCTCCTATGGCTATCCACCATTGTGGAGTCATAAATAATTCAAGTCTTAAGATGTTCACCCACCGGTACTTCCATCTAAGACAATTGCCAGCACCTCTGGCTATCCACCATTGTGGAGTCATAAATAATTCAAGTCTTAAGATGTTCACCCACCGGTACTTCCATCTAAGGTAATTGCCAACACTTCTGGCTATCCACCATTGTGGAATAATTCAAGTCTTAAGATGTTCACCCACCGGTACTTCCATCTAAGACAATTGCCAGCACCTCTGGCTATCCACCATTGTGGTGTCATAAATATTAAGTCTTAAAATGTTCACCCACCGGTACTTCCATCTAAGACAATTCCCACACTTTTATTCACCAAGGTATTGGATTTATCATAGGTTGTTGAACATTTATTATTCAACTTTCCCCTATCACCAATGCCATATTTATCATACAATTTATTCAACAACAAATTCAATGTTCATTATGTGATGTCATAGTCATGGGATTACTTACTCAAACACCGGCTCATCCGGCTATTCTTATGCAATCTATGTTGCATATTCAATTCAATTATGACATAAACACATTGGAACTTAACATATATACATTAGAGTCTATTAACTCAATTAGTTCCAATTTAGTTATGCCCATTCATTCAAATAAATCAATATATATATATCACAATCAAGTAGACTCTTTCTACTACTTATATGTAATGTTACAGTAAGTTGGGTAACTTACCTGGTTCAAACGGTTGTTCACTTCCTACAACCTCGTTTCCACTTCTGTGGCTTATCCCTTGACTTTCACCGTTAATACCTAGTTGTAATTCACATATATACAACTATATTCAATACATATAACGCATACAATCAAGTTCAACGCACTTGACTGGTTTGACTTTCTCATAGTCAACTTATCACATAATTGACTCTATCTTACTACGTTTAGTAAGTCTTAGTCAATTATCACAATTAGTCATATTTCATGCCTCCCTTAGGCATTTTATCACATAATTGATGTTCAATTATATTAGTTACGATCTTTAATCACTTCTTGTATTCAAAAATTCATTTATGATCATAACTATTAATAGTTTTAACATCAATTCCTCACAATCATCATTTAACCCATGGATTATAATCCATAATTCATTTCAAAATCATAATCCACCCATTCTTACTAGTTATCACACCATGATATGGGTTTTATAACAACCGGACATTACACCGGCTTCAAAACGAAGATTTCACCATCAAAACAGCAAGTTCTTCGTTTCTAACAATCCCTAGTTATCAACTAGGCACTAATCAATACCCATAATCATAGTAATACATTCAAAACTAGATTTAATCCACACAATATTAAACTAGTAGGATAAAACGAATCGTTACCCAATCGAACGGATGTTCGGTTGCAAAACAACGATCAGATGTTGCAGATACGTTCTCTGGTACGATCCATAGGCTTAGACGGCTTCAAATCCAAGTTTTGCAGCCCCAAATGATGTTTGTGGGTGTAAGAAACTCGAAAGAAAGGGTTTAAACCCTTCTGGAAGTGAAATCTGATCTTAAAACCCAATTTTGCCGACTTAACACGCCAGGCGCATTGCCCCAGCCCGAGGTTTGGCCCGGGGCGTACCGCCCCAGGTCTATTTCGTCAATTTTTGATCTTATCTTCTTTTCGCGATTCCGGACAATTCGTAACTTCGTTTCACGCACGGTTTTCGCCCACGTTCACCATTTTTCGCATACTATCAACCTATAATAATTACAATCATCAAATCAACATGGATTTCTAGAACGATCACATGTGCTCTTGCCATTGATGACGCAATTCTCACATATTTTCAAATTACAACAATCACAATCGTTCAATTAACGATTATGTACGTTACATTCATTATTAAAAACTGGTTGTTACAGAGAACAAGGAAAATCGATTTGAAAAGAAACGGTGAGAGAAGATGGACGAGCGGGAGATCCTTTTATACCTTCGGATGTCAGCATTTAATATATAGGCACATTAAATTTTGAGATCCGGATGTCAGAAAAAGGTCTTCCGAGAACAGCTATTTTAATGTTCAAAGTTCTCTAAGGACAGAGTTGCTTCCAAGGGGATTAGTCATCAGAAGTAGTTCATAGAACCAAAAATGTTCTTCGGAAGATACTTACTTCTGAAGCATATAAATATATCATCGGAAGTGTATCTTCTGAAGGTTTAGATAAATTCATCAGAAAAATTGTTCTTCGGAAGACATCTACTTCTGAAGAGTAAGTTCAGAGGATTGAGCTTCCGAAGGTATAACGTATCGGAAGAATAATACTTAAGAAGGGAATTTTATCTTCTGAAGTGTGACTTCTTCCGACATAAGGAAGGAAGAATGCTTCTGAAGACTTAAACTATCTTCTGATGAGTAATTACTCATCAGAAGATAATTTAAGTTTATCTTCCGAATAATTTTTCATTCCTTATCAATTCATTTATTCAAAGTTAATCATGCCAATGGCTGTTATTAAATACCTGAATCTTCCTTCATCAAATGCCTTGGAGAAAAGATCAGCTAGATTATGTTCTGTATCAACTTTGAGTAGATGAATTAACATTTTCTCTGCACAATCTCTGATGAAATGATACCTGATATCAATGTGCTTGGTCTTTGAATGCTTGACAGGATTGTTGGTGATGGAGATTGCACTATTGTCTATCTGTATAGGAGTGTTGAACAGCTCTACTCCATAATCCTTCATCTGATTTTGAATCCATATGACTTGAGCACAGCAACTAGAGGCAGCAATGTATTCTGCCTCTACAGTAGAGGTAGAAACACAAGACTGTTTCTTGCATTGCCAAGACACAATTCTGGATCCAAGAAATTGACATCCTCCTAATGTGGATTTCTTGCTAATGATGCAACCTCTATAATCACTATCAGTATAAGCCATGAACTGAAAGTCTTCATTTCTAGGATACCACAATCCTAGACCAGGTGCTCCTTTGAGGTATCTAAAGATTCTCTTCACAGCAAGCACTGAAATCTTGCACACAATCAAGTTGCAAACATTATATCAGGCCTGCTTGCTGTGAGATACATCAAGGAACCTATCAATGCTCTGTATTGATGTTGATCAACATCCTCCCCTCAAGGTCAGGGCTTAGAGATGTTGTCTTGGACATTGGAGTTCCTAGAGCTTTGCAATCAGTGAGTTTGAATCTTTCAAGAATGTCCTTGACATATTTTGATTGACTAATGAAAATTCCTGTAGGAGTTTGTTTCACCTGTAGTCCAAGAAAGAAGGTGAGTTCACCCATTGATCTCATCTCAAACTTAGACTTCATTAGAGAGTGAAAGTCCTTGCAGAGAGATTCATTAGTAGAACCAAAGATAATATTATCAACATAGACCTGTACTAGCATGATATGTTGATTGGACTTCATGAAGAAGAGGGTTTTTTCTATTGTTCCTCTCTTGAAATTGTTAACCAACAGAAAAGAAGATAAAGTTTCATACCACTTTCTGGAAGCTTGATGCAGCCCATAAAGAGCTTTATCAAGCTTACAGACATGGTCAGGAGACTTTGGATCTTCAAAACCAGGAGGCTGACACACATACACCTCCTCATCAATCCTTCCATACAAGGAGGCACTTTTTACATCAATTTGAAAAACCTTGAAGTTCTTGGCAGCTGCAAAGGCTAAAAATATTCTGATTGCCTCAATTCTTGGAACTGGAGCAAAAACTTCATCATAGTCAATACCTTCTTCCTGAGTGTATCCTTGAACAACCAACCTTGCCATGTTCTTGATGACTACACCTTTGTCATCCTTCTTATTCCTGAACACCCATTTTGTTCCAATAGCATACTTACCTTTAGGTAAATGGCAAATCTTCCATACTCCCTGCCTTTCAAACTGAAGAAGCTCCTCCTACGTGGCTTCTACCCAACTGTTGTCTTTCAGTGCTTCAGCAACTTTCTTTGGTTCTATTTGGGATAGAAAGAAATAGAACAAACAGATGTTTGCTTCATGCATAGAGCTTCTTGTTTTTACTCCTTCTTTAACATTACCAATAATGTTCTCAACTGGATGGGTGTTATGTATGCGAGTTCTGGGAATCACATCCAGCTGAGAAGCTAAATCCAGATTTCTTGACTCAAGGTTAGGAAGTACCACCTCAAGCTGGATTTCTGGCATATCTTGTGGTCTTTGGGATTGGATTGTTGTGGGATTACTTTCTCTGGGAGAAGAATTTCCCAAAGTGTTTGGAACTGATTGGACTATTGAGGGACTCACATCTTCTTCTTGACTCATTGGAACTGAAATGCAGTCATCTAAAGGGACAGCATGAGATGTGTTCACTGTCTCAGACTGAGAGACATCATTATGTGCTGAAGTGGATGCTGCCAAGATTTGTCTTGAAGCTATTGGCAGTTCAACACGAAAATCTTCTTCTCTTGTAGACTGGGAGAAGTCTATGGTAGTTGACTGTAAATCTGGAACAAACTCTTTCACAAGATTAAATGCAGATGTAAAGCTATCAAGATCAAATAGCCAATCAGGGCCAGTTCCAGGCTTATTGATAGTATGTTCATTGAACTGAACATTTGCAGATTCTTCAATAATTCTGGAAGCTCTGATGTATACTCTATATGCTTTAGCATGTGAAGAGTACCCAACAAAGTAGCCGTCTACTGATTTCTCAGCAAACTTGGCTAAGTGATCTTTAGTATTCAAGATGGTGCCCTCATATCCAAATGGTTTAAGAAATCCAATAAATGCCTTTCTCTTATTCCAAATTTCATAAGGAGTCATACCATGTGTCTTAACTACCAATACTCTATTTTGGACATAACAGGCAGTGTTGACTGCTTCTGCCCAAAAAGTTATTGGAAGTTTGGCATCAGACAACATGGTTCTTGCAACCTTAATTAGTGTCCTATTCCTTCTCTCAGCAACACCATTTTATTGTGGAGTCCTAGGAGCACTAAATTGTCTTTTGATACCTTTAGATTCACAAAAAGAAATTAAAACATGATTCTTGAATTCTGTTCCTTGATCTGATCTGATTATTTTTACATGGTGATCATTTTCATTCTCCACCCTAAGTATGAATGACTTTAGGGTCTTAGCAGTTTTATCCTTGCTATTTAAGAAAAATACCTAGGTGTACCGAGAGAAATCATTAGTGACTACCAAGCAATATGATTTTCTACCAAGACTTTTAACACTTGTGGGGCCAAACAAGTCCATGTGGAGTAAATGCAGGATTGTTGTGATTGAATTTATCTCTTTGGCATGATGAGATGTTTTGTGCTGCTTACCCTTTAAGCATGCAACATATTTATCCACATAGATGAATTCCTTTGTAGGTAAACCAGTTACTAAGTTATTTTTGACCAGTTTATTCATATTTTTAAGGTTTAAATGACACATTCTCCTATGCCAAAGGGAAGATTCATCAAGTGAAGCTTTTGAGACAAAGCAACTTATATTACTAAGTGGTGCAGCTGTGCTCATGTCTAGCATATACATGTTGTCTCTTCTTAGAGCCCTGAGCAGGATCTGATCATTTGGGACTACAAATCCTGTGATACACTCAGTAAATTGTAGTTTAGTTCTTTTACAAAGTGCACATTCTCAAAGCTTACCTTTTCATTTGTGATTGTGCCCCTACCTATAATGTACCCTCCCACTGGATCACTTCCAAATGCAACAGACCCTCCAAATATTTGTGAATGTGAGTCTTGTTGCCTGTCATGTTGTAACCCCCGGTTACTATACAACATTTTTGAATAATATCAGAGTTGGTCCCAGCAAATTTTTCAATTTTTAAAACCTTGTCCGACCCTCTTTATTTAATAATATTAAACAAAGTTTAACGTCAACGTAAACGTGTCACACATTTCACAATACTTATTTACATAAGTAAGTTTAAACCAAAATATCAAACGTTTGCAACAAGGTTTGTTTGTTCGATTCCTGCTCCACCTCGATCCTTACAGCCGTGTACGTCATTTTTGACCTACAAACATCACACAATAATTCCCATTAGTTCATAAGAACTAAGTAAGTAAACCCCAATGGTTTCTTAACAACAAAATGTAAAATACATTTTTCATAATCAATGTTTAAACTGAGTCATTTCTATTCGAATTGACTCTCACATTATAACAATATCATATTACCAACCATCAACTATTAATCACAATCGTTTAATCAATATAACACTATGGTGTTCACATTTCTGTGCTTCCACCATAGCTATTTGTCAGCATCTCTGACTATTCACACATTTATTGATATCAAAATTAATTCAAGTCTTAAGATGTTCACCCACCGGTACTTCCATCTAAGACAATTGACAGCACCTCTGTCTATCCACCATTGTGGAGTCATATATAATTTAAGTCTTAAGATGTTCACCCACCGGTACTTCCATCTAAGACAATTGCCAGCACCTCTGGCTATCCACCATTGTGGAGTCATATATAATTCAAGTCTTAAGATGTTCACCCACCGGTACTTCCATCTAAGACAATTGCCAGCACCTCTGGCTATCCACCATTGTGGAGTCATATAATTCATTCAACAACAAAATTCAATATTTATTATGTGATGTTATAGTTGTGGGATTACTTACCTTGATCAGATAAGAAATTAGCAACTGCAGGCTCCTTTCCTGCTCTATGACTAGTGGTTTGATTTCCACTACCACCACCTAGTTGCAAAATACATATATACAACTAGTTTCAACACGTATAGCACATACAATCAAGTTCAACACACTTGACTGATTTGACTTTCTCAAAGTCAATTCATCACATAACTGACTCTATCTTACTTCGTTTAGCAAGTTTTAGTCAATTATCATAATTAATCATATTTCATGCCTCCCCAGGCAATTTATCAAATAATTGATGCTCATTATATTAGTTACGATCTTTAAGTATTTTTATTATTCAATTTTTATTTTTAAGATCATAACTATTAATAATTTTAACATCAATTCATCAAAATCATCATTTAATCGAAGGATTATAATCCATAATTTATTTAAAATCGTATTCAACCCATCCTGCTAGTTATTACACCATGATATGGGTTTCATAATAACCGGACATTATCCCGGCTTCAAAACGAAGATTTCACCGTCAAAATCTCAAGTTCTTCGTTTCTAAAAATCTCTAGTTATCAACTAGGCAATAATCAATACCCATAATCATAGTATTACAATCAAAACTAAGTTTAATCCATACAATATTAAACTACTAGGATAAAACGAACCGTTACCTAATCTGACGAATAATCAGTCACAAAACAACGATCAAGGCTTGCAGATACGTTCTTGGGTGCGATCCGGATGATTAGAATCCTTCAAAATGAAGGTTTTAGGCTTAGAGTTATTGGATTTTTCGTCTGGAGCAAAAATGGATCGAAAATGATAAGAAAAACTGCTTCCCGATGCGTTCTGATCATTTAAAACACTTTTAACCGACTTAGCACATGGGGCGTACCGCCCCAGCCCAAAGCTTGGCGTGGGGCGTACCTCCCCAGGGTATTTTCGCCCATTGTCGACCAAAACTTCGTTTCGCGATTCCGGGAGCATACGAACTCCGTTTTGCGCACGGTTTTCGCCTATGTTCACGATTTTTCGAGCTCTTTCCAATGGTTATAATCTCAAGACCTAAAGAGTTCAAAATATTTGACCTCTTATCTATTGCTATATTCGATTCAGTGTATCTTGAAATCGGAGCCTTGTTTCGCGATTTCGTTTACACTCATTTTCTTCATCTCCGAGTTATGATTCTCGACATGAAATCGGTTGGTCATCTATTTGAATAAGCATTAGGTGATGGATGTTTCTTTGCGATCTACTAACGCCATTTTTCACATACTATCAACCTGTAATAATTAAAATTGCTAAATCATCATGGATCTCTAGAACGATCACATGTGCTCTTGCCATTAATGACGTAATTCTCAAATATTTTTAAATCACAACCACCACAATTGTTCAATTAACGATTATTTACAATACATTTCATTATTAAAAACCGGTTGTTACAAATCTCCCCTCCTTACAAAGGTTTCGTCCCCGAAACCGATTAAACCTCAAAAAGGAAACGATAATACTTTCTCATTTCATTTTCTGACTCCCACGTAATTTCAGAACCGGTTCTATTTTTCCACTGAACCTTCACCTGGCTCAATGATTTATTTCTAAGTTGCTTGACTTTTCGATCAAGTATTGCCACTGGCTTTTCTACATAATTCAACTTGTCATCAATTTCTATATCTTCCAGTGGTACGTATGCAGATTCATCTGCTAAACATTTTCTTAAGTAAGAAACGTGGAACGTGTTATGTATTCCACTTAACTCTTCAGGTAGCTCTAGGCGATAAGCAACTTCATCAACACGAGCTATGATTTTAAATGGTCCAATAAAGCGTGGACTTAACTTTCCTCGCTTACGAAAACGTATAACTGTAATCCCCAGGGTTTTCCGTTACGAATTCAAACATTGTAATCGTGTTTGATTCGAAATAAATAAAAGTCATGAATGTTCTTTGAAACATTTGTATTCATAAATCTATAGATCTGTATATATTTAAATTATATATATCAATAAGCTATAATCAAAACATAAATCAATCATAATAAATATAAAAAGAAAAGAGAGGTTAATAATAATACTAATAATAAATATAATATCATATTTCAATTTAAGATAAATAAATCAACTTTGATGAAATTAAAAAAAAAAACATTCATACGATAAAATTCTTATTTTCTGGAATTCTAATATAGTTGTGTAAATAACAAATTCATAAGAATTGGATTAAATAGTAAACTATATTACAAGAATAAATTACTAGGTGGTATTTGATCATACACAAAATATTTTAATGATAAATTACTTCATAAGAACGATATATGATTAAGATTTATAAAAGTTTACAAAGTTACAAATTCCTAACAAGGATTAAAACATGAAATAGTATAAACTTAAATAAAAGAAGATAAAAGAATAGAAAGATGAGGGGTTGAAAGTGCAAAACCTCAAAACCCATCCCATCTTCTTTCTCTTGCAACTGAATCACGTTTTTAGAACCATTACTCATTCGGTTCAAGCTCCAACTCGATCAACGCGGCTTTCCAAAATCAAAACTTTAATTACAACACGTTTTCCGTTTAAAACCGAATCAATCAGTGTAATAAAATCCAAAAATAGTGCTCAATCAACGCGTATTCAAAACCAAACAAGAAGTCGTAAAAATAGGAGCTGTAATCACAACACCGAATCGATCTGAGCCAAAATTAAACTATTATACACGATATCGACCTCATTCTGACTCCATAGAACTCAAAAACTCCCTTTAATTCGCTCTCAAACTCTGGGTCGCCCACGCGCCTTCGACTCGAACTGAACCGCAACCAATCAACTCGAATTCGAACATATCCGGGTAAGTTATGATACCATTCTGTTAGTTTTGATCAGTAGAACAATAGCCCTATGATATTAGGGGCTCACAATCATCATCCGATACGAATTGAATTCGAGATTGGATTAGGGTTCTTATGAGTTATGGCTTGATTTAAAAGTCGATATAACAATAAAGTGAAACTGGTTCCCTTGAACGAAATCCTTTACAGCCTACAGGTTACACATTGAGACTGTGAAGGGAATTGATCTAGGTTCAAGCCTCTCTAATGGTGCTATAACCGGTTTTTTTTGCATATCTCTTGATTCCATTCATATTTGTTTTATAAAAATAATACCAAAAAAAACCTAAATTTTATTTTTATACATTCTGAAAAGTTTAACTAAATTATGAATAAGATTTAAACAAATTCTTATTATAAACTTAATTTGAAACATTATAAATGGTTTAAAAATCTGTGTTTAAAACTATTTTCAAAAATTCATAAAAAAATATTACGTATTTAAATAAAAAAATTATTATTATTATTGATTTTTTTTTGAAACTAATATAAAGATTATTTTAAAAGAAAAATGATTGTTCTAAATAAAATAAAAGAGTTATTTATAAACTAATAATTATTTAAAAAAATAAATAAATAAATAAATAGTTATTTCAAAGGAACTATGTGTAATCGTTTATCATAAAAGTTTTAATAGAAATTCATGAAATATCTAAAAATAGCTATTTTAAAAAGATACTTATAAATTCATAATTTTACAATAACGTTGTATAAAAAAATGGATGGAATGATATGCAAATATTATTTTAGGATTTTCAACTACAAATAATAAATAAATAAATATAATATTCAATATTCTATTTTATTTATTATATAAGCTTATTGGAATATTAATAAATATTCCTAATATATCATTCTAGTTTATTCATACAATGAATAAGAGTTGATAATAAATAAAAAGAATATCCTATATTTTATTTATTATTCAATATTGTGAACATATTTATCAAGTATTCCAAGTTATATATTCAAACTTAGTTTCATTCATTTAGGCCCTACATTAGAATGCTATAGATTTGGACTTTGAACTTTAAACGTTAGGGTGCTAAGACTTTGTTTACTCAAACTTAGGTGAGTAAAGAGACTTTACTTCCCATTCATCTTCCAAAGTCATTTCGGCTTATTTAAGCATACAATTATGTGAGTTTTCTTCACACTCCCTTTTTACATTCTTTGTTTTTTTTGGGATGTTACACATGTCTTATTCAAACTTTATTCATTCTATTATTCAATTCAAACTTATGATGCAAGCCTTAGACCTAGTTAGCTTTATGTGTTAGAGGCTAGACTATACAATGTGTTGATTCTATATGTGATTCTATGGGTGTTGCCAGTCAAGCAATCTAGTACTTAGTAGCCTAAGATGGTTAGATACTATCTTCGCAAAGGCTTTTGCCTTTGTGTGAAAAAGGTGAAAAGTACACCTAGCAAACTGGTTGAATTATAACTGTTAATTTATAGTATGGCCATACTTGAATTAACATGTTGTAGGGATACTTGTTTGGACACAAGCAATTGTTATTCATTCATTCATTCAATTTATTCAAACTTGTATTCATGCTATGCTTATGATACATATCTAGTTAGGCTATAGTTTGCATCCTTTTTATACCTATTATTTAAACTTTGTGTGTGAACTCACCAACTATGCAAATAGTTGACAAACTCTATTTTACATGTGTAACAGGTTAAGGAAGCATATTGAAGACATAAGATAGGATTAGTGACCTAGTTAAACTTGAAACAATTTTATAGATTTTTCAATTGTAATACTTTGATTTTTGAATTCATGTAATGTTGTTGTGCTTCAATGAATGTTGTAATTAATCTGTAATAATGATGCTTTAAATATTGAAATGTTATAATAGCACCATGAGCTAATGAACAGTCAAACTCGCGCCCCGACGTATTCCGCCGTTGGTTGGGGTGTGACAGATTGGTATCAGAGCCATGGTTATAGGGATCTAGGTTATTAGAAAATGGTGGCCTAGACTATAACTAAGCTTTCCCAGATATGAGTTATCTCATATTGCACTTGTTTGTTTATTACTTGCTTTTGTGCTATATATTATATACTTATTCATTATGTGCTATATTTATTGATTATGTGTTATGTTATATTTGTTACCATAGAGGAAAGCCATAGTTGTTAATATGACTTGCTTGCACTAGTTAGGAATGCCTTAGACTAAGTTACTTTATATCATTGGATTACTTAGTTTAAGCAATTGCTTTAGTTTTCGTTTAGGAGAAATCTATTCCAAACTCAAATACATGTAAACAACTTTTAGTTGATATAAATTCAACAATCATTAGGCTTAATGCCTAATATTATTCCTTAGACAAAATAGGAATTCTGTTATTGATTTTAAGATCCCGTTAGAATTAAAGTTTGTGAGGTGGATATGTACTAACTGGAAGAGTGTAGTACCGGTAGTTAGAATTCTTGTCTAGAAAAGCTATTCGTATAAATCCCCGATGTACTGTGGGACCAGTCTAGCTTTCCTGGGGACTTCTGATGAGAGTACAATCACTTATAGGCCAAAGCATGTTACACCAAACATCTTACAAACTAAAATGATTCTAATATGTCACCCGGTACTCCATTGTGAATACCATTCCTTATGTTTTCAAACGAGTTCAAAATAATTATATCTGTTCAATTTTGATTTAAAACCTCGTTAGAATTAAGTTTGTAAAGTTGGGCATGTAGTAACTGGAAGGGTGAATACCGGTAGTTGAGACTCCTGTCTAGGAAAGCGATTCATAATCCCTGACGAGGGACCAGTCTAGCTTTCCTGGGGATTCTTAATGAGAGTATTTTACCTATAGGCCAAAGCATGACACATCTTGCAAACAACATTAATTCTAATAAGTCAAAAAGTGTCCAACTTGGATGATACTCCCTAAAATTTATAATCTGGTTCAAAATGATTTCAATACATTGCTTCTACAATTCCGAATCTTATGATATCATACTGGAGATAAGTGATGGTGATCTATCACTACATCTAAGAACTATGATGTTATCTTTCTTGGATTAGTAATGTATATGTTATGATTCAACAACTCCTTTATATCATACTCAAGATTTTATTTTTCTTTTGTTGAATAATATAATTGTTATGAACCAAGAAGTTAGTAACATTATATCTAAGAGTTGTGATGGTGATACATTACAATATCAAAGGTTATGGTGTTATTTTTCTTGGGTTGATAATGCCTATGTTTTAATTCTTAAACCTACATGATATCATACTTGAAGTTAGTGATGGTGATTCATTACTGTGTCTCACAAGATATGATGTCAATTCTCTTTGATTTATGTTACCTATGTTATGATTCAGGAATTAGTAATATTATACCTAAGATGTGTGATGGTGATTCATCACTACATTTAAATTTCATGGTGTTACTTTTCTTGGATTAATAATGTATATACTATTGTTTTTAGAACTTCATGATATCATACTTGAGATTAGTGATGGTGATTCATTACTATGTCTCACATAATATGATATCATCTCTCCTTGTTCTGTGTTAACTATATTATGATTTAACTAACATTAAACCTAAGATTAGTGATGGTAATACATCACTAAATCTAAAAGGTATGCCGTTATCTCTCTTTAATTAATGATGTATATTTTGATTCAAAACCAGTAATATTATACTTTAGAATTTTTGATGGTGATTCATCACTAAAACTGAGAGGTTATAATATTGTATATTTTAATATTTGAACTCATGATAGAAACTCAATGGTATTGTACTTATGATTAGTGACTTGTCACTATATCTAGAAGTTATAATATAATTTTTTTTTTATAATTCATGATGACTATGTTATAATACTTTGAACTCAATAAAGATTTTATGCCTAAAATCACTGATCAATAATTCTAACCGTCATTAAGTAATCAAACCTGAAAAAAAAAATTTCTTTCCTATGTTTTAAACAAGTCATGATGATTTATGATTTACGATTTATGATTTCTCGCTATGTTTTATATTTTGTTTAAATCTCAATAAGGTGACATGACTTGAACTCACGGGATTTTAATATGGGTGATTCCATATAAAATTCCCAGCAAGTTCACATTATTGATGTTTAGAAAAATCATTATATATTCATACCTTTAGACCAAGATTCAAAAGTTCCATGATATTATAGCTAAGATAAATGATAATTAGTTATCACAACAATCAAAGCTTATATAATATCAAAATCTATGTATTCTACATCATTCGTTTATCCAAAAATTGATCATCTATCAATTCATACGTTACAACCGAGGAATTTCATTGCAAAAAAAAAATTTTCATTGATGAAAATCTCTATACTCATGCAATTTTTAAAAGAAAGTCAAAGTCTCCCACACCTATTCAAGTCTGTCTAGAGTTCTTGTCACCCTTGGTAGGCGTTTGGTATGCTATCAAAGTATTAGTAGTGTGGTGGGTTGGCTGCGGTATACCCTATATATAAGCACTAGTAGTACATTGATAGTAGCACCAAAAGTTTGATTAAGGGTTAAAGTAGTCAATTCAATCTACAATTTTGAGTAAAATATTATAGTCAAAACAATTGTTACTCAATTACTAATACTTGGTGTGTATTCTTACACCAGGTTAAATCAAAGATATCAATAATCACACGAATTATGTTAATGATTCTTAAGTGAATTATTCTATATTCGTATGTTTAAACAATTACTCAAAGATTCAGTGACATCATATATAAGGTTAATGATAAGTAGTTATCATTACCATATAATAGCGCATAGTAGTGTATTTTATATCATTCGTCTATTCAAAAGCGATCATTTAGCAACCCATACAACTATGAGATTCTATTGCAAGATTGCAATTGTTAGTATCTCTAAACTCATATGATTTCTAAATTTAGTCAAGTAATCAAACGCCTGTTCAAATGTAGTTAGAGTTAGGTTAGTCTTGGTAGGTAATTGGAATGTTATCAAAGTATTAGTGATGTGGTGGGTTGGCTGCGGTATACCCTATATATAAACACTAGTAATACATTGATAGTAGCACCAAAAGCTTGACCAAGTATAGGATTAGTCAGTTTAATCCACAATTCGAGTAAACTATTCTTCAGTCAAGAATAATCAACAAATAAATTATTACTCATATAACAATATCTGGAGAGTATTCTTATCCCAAGCTATTCAAATACATTTGTAGTTAATCTCTCTATGAGTTTGAGTCAACTATCATTAATATCAAAACCCTCATAACAAGTAAACTAGGTGTATACAAATCCGGAAATCCGAGTGCGTTACTAATACTTATTATGATTAAAGTTCACTTTCATTTCAAAAGCTCTAAAGCAAATTGTGAGTTTAAACTCTCATAAACTATCAACGAGTGGTCTAAATATTGAAACACTATCCTATGACTTTAATAATTACAATTCTAATAACAGTAAATCAAGCACCAAGTTATTAATTTACTAAAAATCGATAACTAAGGTGATAAGGGAAAAAAAAGGTTGAAAGAAACAACAAAAAAAAAATAAAAGTAAAATAAAATATATATATATATACAAAATTACTACTAAATAAATTTCGGGACGAAATTTCTTAAAGTAGGGGAGACTGTAATCCCCAGGGTTTTCCGTTACGAATTCAAACATTGTAATCGTGTTTGATTCGAAATAAATAAAAGTCATGAATGTTCTTTGAAACATTTGTATTCATAAATCTATAGATCTGTATATATTTAAATTATATATATCAATAAGCTATAATCAAAACATAAATCAATCATAATAAATATAAAAAGAAAAGAGAGGTTAATAATAATACTAATAATAAATATAATATCATATTTCAATTTAAGATAAATAAATCAACTTTGATGAAATTAAAAAAAAAAACATTCATACGATAAAATTCTTATTTTCTGGAATTCTAATATAGTTGTGTAAATAACAAATTCATAAGAATTGGATTAAATAGTAAACTATATTACAAGAATAAATTACTAGGTGGTATTTGATCATACACAAAATATTTTAATGATAAATTACTTCATAAGAACGATATATGATTAAGATTTATAAAAGTTTACAAAGTTACAAATTCCTAACAAGGATTAAAACATGAAATAGTATAAACTTAAATAAAAGAAGATAAAAGAATAGAAAGATGAGGGGTTGAAAGTGCAAAACCTCAAAACCCATCCCATCTTCTTTCTCTTGCAACTGAATCACGTTTTTAGAACCATTACTCATTCGGTTCAAGCTCCAACTCGATCAACGCGGCTTTCCAAAATCAAAACTTTAATTACAACACGTTTTCCGTTTAAAACCGAATCAATCAGTGTAATAAAATCCAAAAATAGTGCTCAATCAACGCGTATTCAAAACCAAACAAGAAGTCGTAAAAATAGGAGCTGTAATCACAACACCGAATCGATCTGAGCCAAAATTAAACTATTATACACGATATCGACCTCATTCTGACTCCATAGAACTCAAAAACTCCCTTTAATTCGCTCTCAAACTCTGGGTCGCCCACGCGCCTTCGACTCGAACTGAACCGCAACCAATCAACTCGAATTCGAACATATCCGGGTAAGTTATGATACCATTCTGTTAGTTTTGATCAGTAGAACAATAGCCCTATGATATTAGGGGCTCACAATCATCATCCGATACGAATTGAATTCGAGATTGGATTAGGGTTCTTATGAGTTATGGCTTGATTTAAAAGTCGATATAACAATAAAGTGAAACTGGTTCCCTTGAACGAAATCCTTTACAGCCTACAGGTTACACATTGAGACTGTGAAGGGAATTGATCTAGGTTCAAGCCTCTCTAATGGTGCTATAACCGGTTTTTTTTGCATATCTCTTGATTCCATTCATATTTGTTTTATAAAAATAATACCAAAAAAAACCTAAATTTTATTTTTATACATTCTGAAAAGTCTAACTAAATTATGAATAAGATTTAAACAAATTCTTATTATAAACTTAATTTGAAACATTATAAATGGTTTAAAAATCTGTGTTTAAAACTATTTTCAAAAATTCATAAAAAAATATTACGTATTTAAATAAAAAAATTATTATTATTATTGATTTTTTTTTGAAACTAATATAAAGATTATTTTAAAAGAAAAATGATTGTTCTAAATAAAATAAAAGAGTTATTTATAAACTAATAATTATTTAAAAAAATAAATAAATAAATAAATAGTTATTTCAAAGGAACTATGTGTAATCGTTTATCATAAAAGTTTTAATAGAAATTCATGAAATATCTAAAAATAGCTATTTTAAAAAGATACTTATAAATTCATAATTTTACAATAACGTTGTATAAAAAAATGGATGGAATGATATGCAAATATTATTTTAGGATTTTCAACTACAAATAATAAATAAATAAATATAATATTCAATATTCTATTTTATTTATTATATAAGCTTATTGGAATATTAATAAATATTCCTAATATATCATTCTAGTTTATTCATACAATGAATAAGAGTTGATAATAAATAAAAAGAATATCCTATATTTTATTTATTATTCAATATTGTGAACATATTTATCAAGTATTCCAAGTTATATATTCAAACTTAGTTTCATTCATTTAGGCCCTACATTAGAATGCTATAGATTTGGACTTTGAACTTTAAACGTTAGGGTGCTAAGACTTTGTTTACTCAAACTTAGGTGAGTAAAGAGACTTTACTTCCCATTCATCTTCCAAAGTCATTTCGGCTTATTTAAGCATACAATTATGTGAGTTTTCTTCACACTCCCTTTTTACATTCTTTGTTTTTTTTGGGATGTTACACATGTCTTATTCAAACTTTATTCATTCTATTATTCAATTCAAACTTATGATGCAAGCCTTAGACCTAGTTAGCTTTATGTGTTAGAGGCTAGACTATACAATGTGTTGATTCTATATGTGATTCTATGGGTGTTGCCAGTCAAGCAATCTAGTACTTAGTAGCCTAAGATGGTTAGATACTATCTTCGCAAAGGCTTTTGCCTTTGTGTGAAAAAGGTGAAAAGTACACCTAGCAAACTGGTTGAATTATAACTGTTAATTTATAGTATGGCCATACTTGAATTAACATGTTGTAGGGATACTTGTTTGGACACAAGCAATTGTTATTCATTCATTCATTCAATTTATTCAAACTTGTATTCATGCTATGCTTATGATACATATCTAGTTAGGCTATAGTTTGCATCCTTTTTATACCTATTATTTAAACTTTGTGTGTGAACTCACCAACTATGCAAATAGTTGACAAACTCTATTTTACATGTGTAACAGGTTAAGGAAGCATATTGAAGACATAAGATAGGATTAGTGACCTAGTTAAACTTGAAACAATTTTATAGATTTTTCAATTGTAATACTTTGATTTTTGAATTCATGTAATGTTGTTGTGCTTCAATGAATGTTGTAATTAATCTGTAATAATGATGCTTTAAATATTGAAATGTTATAATAGCACCATGAGCTAATGAACAGTCAAACTCGCGCCCCGACGTATTCCGCCGTTGGTTGGGGTGTGACAATAACACCTTTCCACGGTGAGACTTTTAACAACACGAAATCTCCTACCTGGAATTCAATGGGCCTTCTACGCTTATCAGCGTATGATTTCTGACGGTCTTGAGCCGCCTTCAGATGGGCACGGATCTGATCTATCCGTTCATTAGTAGCTTTAACAACAGTTTTGTGTGCGAGTTCACGCTGCCCAACTTCTCCCCAACAAACGGGAGTTCGACATTTCCTCCCATATAGCATCTCATAAGGAGGCATTCCAATGCTGGAATGATAACTATTATTATACGAGAATTCTGCCAAAGGTAGGTAATCATCCCAACTACCCCCAAAGTCAATAATGCACGCCCGTAACATATCCTCCAAGGTCTGAATGGTTCTTTCACTTTGTCCATCAGTCTGAGGATGATACGCAGTGCTTAACAACAGTCTTGTTCCTAATTCTTCCTGAAAATTTCTCCAAAATCGAGAAGTAAATCGAGTATCCCGATCAGAGATAATGGTTACAGGCACACCATGACGAGACACAATTTCTCGTACATATATCTCTGCCATTTTATCAGAAGAATAGGTCTCACGAATGGGCAAGAAATGAGCACTCTTAGTCAACCTATCCACAATGACCCAAATCGTATCACATCCCTTCCTTGTTTTAGGAAGTTTAGTAATTAAGTCCATTGTGATATGTTCCCATTTCCACATTGGGATTTCCAATGGTTGCAACTTACCATAAGGTTTCTGGTGCTCTGCTTTTACCTGCATACAAGTCAAACATTTCGCTACATGTTTAACAATATCTCGTTTCATACCTGGCCACCAATAATTTACCCGAAGGTCACGATACATTTTAGTAGCCCCAGGATGAATTGAGTACTTTGACTTGCGCGCTTCTTCCAACAATGCAGACTTAAGTGGACAAGTGGGAGGTATCCACACTCGACCCCACCTAGTCTTTAAACCACGACTATCTTCATCAAGATTATGAGCTTGCCCTTTAATCCTGTCACGTTTCCAATTTTCTTCCTTCAAGGCTTCAGTCTGAGCTCCCTTGATCTGCTCAATTAGCCCTGAAGTAATCACAAGCTGCATAGCTTTCACTTTAATTGGTTCACATTCTTCTTTTCTACTCAAGGCATCCGCCACTACATTCGTTTTACCAGGATGATAAAGGATTTCACAATCATAGTCCTTGAGTAGTTCCAGCCATCGTCTTTGCCTCATATTTAATTCCTTCTGAGTGAAGAAATATTTCAAGCTCTTATGATCAGTGTAAATAGTACACTTCACACCGTACAAATAATGCCTCCAAATCTTTAAGGCAAACACGACTGCTGCCAGTTCTAAATCATGAATAGGATAATTGATTTCATGGGTTTTTAATTGCCTTGAGGCATAAGCAATTACTTTGCCTCGTTGCATAAGAACACAACCCAGACCAAGATAAGAAGCATCAGAATATACCACAAAATCATCAGGACCATCTGGTAATGTCAATACTGGTGCCTGAGTTAATTTGGACTTTAACTCTTGGAATGCTTTCTCTTGGTCATCACCCCACACAAACTTAACATCTTTTCTTGTAAGTTTGGTTAAAGATGAAGCAATCTTGGCAAAGTCTTGAATAAATCTACGGTAATAACCGGCTAAGCCAAGAAAACTTCTGACATCAGTTGGACTTTTGGGTAGACTCCAATTAGTCACCGCTTGAATTTTAGAAGGATCAACAAGAATGCCATCTGCATTTATCACATGCCCAAGAAATTGGACTTCATGCAACCAAAAGGCGCATTTAGAAAATTTGGCATATAACTTCTCCCTACGAAGAGTTTCAAGTACCTCCCGTAAATGACAAGCATGATCACCTTCATTTTTGGAATAAACCAGAATATCATCAATAAAAACGATAACAGATCGATCCAACATAGGACGACACACCCGATTCATCAAGTCCATGAATGCAGCCGGTGCATTAGTCAGCCCAAAAGACATGACAAGAAATTCATAATGACCGTATCGGGTTCGAAACGCTGTTTTAGGAATATCTTCTTCCCTAACTTTAATTTGATGATAACCCGACCGAAGGTCAATTTTAGAGAACCAAGAAGCCCCTTGTAACTGATCGAAAAGATCATCGATCCGAGGCAAAGGATATTTGTTTTTCACCGTCACTTTATTAAGTTCTCGATAATCAATACACATACGAAAACTTCCGTCCTTCTTTTTAACAAAAAGAACTGGAGCACCCCAAGGCGAGATGCTTGGACGAATAAAACCTTTATCGAGAAGATCCTGCAATTGAGTCATCAATTCTTGCAATTCAGACGGTGCTAAACGATAAGGAGCTTTTGCTATAGGCTTGGCCCCTGGAATAAGATCGATTCTAAACTCAACATCTCTATCAGAGGGGATTCCCGGTAAATCATCCGGAAAGACATCAGGAAAATCCCTAACAATCGGGACATCCTCCAAACACTTTACTGTTTTCTCAGCATCAATAACATAAGCTAAGAAAGATTGGCCCCCATGATTCATATATTTCATGGCTTTGACCAAAGAACACAAAACAACCCCCCTACGTTTTTCTCCTTGGATGGACAATTCATAACCACTCGGGGTTATCAATTGTATAACTTTGCGGCTACAAAGAATATTGGCTTTATAAGAAGATAGCCAATCCATTCCAATAACAACATCAAACTCCCCCAATACCATAGGTATTAAATCAACAACATAATCCTCGTTATCGATCGTAAGCTTACAGTTTCGATAAATATCAAACACACGAAAACCCTTAGAATCAGCAACCTCTACTTCTAACGGTACAGGCAACTTTTCTAAGACAAAAGATGGATGATGCACAAATTTTATAGATACAAAAGATCGATTGGCTCCAGAATCAAATAACATATAAGCAGGTATTGAATTAACAAAGAAGGTACCTGTCACCACATCAGATGTGACTTTAGCCTCCTCTGCTGATATCTGGAAAGCTCTCCCTTTTGGTTTGGGCGCTTCCGGTTTCTTTCCAGAGCTTTGAGATTTAAACGACCGGCCATCATCACTAATCGGTGCTGCCCTCTTAAGTTCAGGGCACTCACTCCTCCTATGTCCTGGCTTATAACAATGATAGCACAGACTAGGAGAGCTCATACACTGGGTTGCCAAATGTCCCGGCTTCCCACATTTGTAACAGACAACAGGCCTAGCACGACATTCCCCCGCGTGCATCCTCCCACAATTGGGACAAGGTTTAGTAAAAACAGGCTTTTTAAACAATTTGGCAAACTTTGCCTTTTTAGACGAACCTGTTTCTGTTTCAGCCTTTCGTTTGTCTCCTCTATCTTCCTGTCGTTTCAATTCCAATTCCCATTCTCGGGCACAATTGATCAACTCATTAAGTGTCTCACACTTAGAAGGCGTGAGAAACTCCCGGTACTTTGTGTTTAACATAGTATGATATCGGTTTATCCACATCCTTTCAGTCTGAAGAAGATCCAGGCAAAATTTAGCTTTATCGAAGAAAATAGCAGTGATGGTATCAACACTTTCATCTTTCTGCTGTAGATGCAGAAACTCCTCAGTAATACGATCAATAGCGGCTTGAGGACAAAACCGCTTCAAGAAAAGTTCTTTAAACTGGGCCCACGTCAGCCCTTTTATTCCATCTCTGCCTTTTTCCTTCCTCAACAATTCCCACCAATCTTTGGCACGATCTTTCAACTGATTTCCAGCAAACATGACCTCATCAGACGGGTCACAATGACTAGTTTCAAACGTACTTTCAATATCAGATATCCAACGCTGGCTAATCAAGGGATCTACCTCCCCTTTAAACTCAGCTGGCTTACAAGCCATAAATTCTTTAAAAGTAGTTGTCTTAGAAGATTGTTTCATCTCCACTCCAGTTTCAAATTCAGACAACTCTTGATGAAGGAACTCTTTTAAGGAAGACTTAATTTCATCAATATATGTGGGCAAAGCAGCTTCAAAAGCCTTTGCCACCTCTTCCTTCACCATTATTTGAATTTCAGTGAGTTCCACCTTCTCACTGCTATTTACACCAGATGTATGTTCCTCAGCCATTCGTGGCTGAAATCATATAATTAAACAATCAGTCTCATGTATTCACAATATTTAACAATCTTGTACTTATATAGTACATAATCACCTTACCTAATATTCAAAATCATGATACAATCTGGCTTAATTAAGGAAACGGTTATGTCCTAAACATCTTATTATACTGGCCAGGCATAATAACATGTTTATTCCACACTCATGCCCTTAATTTTATCATTTCATTTCATAATTAAGAAGTTCGGTTCACACAATTTATACACACAACAATGTGTACATATGCACAATTCAACACATAAATACTGACCTCATACCTCCGGCTTAATGATCGAGGCTAGAATCGAACGTTTAATCACATATCAAGAGCATAAGATTTGAGTCCAAGTGTGTTTCTAACACTTGAATCCCTCAAACCAATGCTCTGATACCAGCTTTGTAACCCCCGGTTACTATACAACATTTTTGAATAATATCAGAGTTGGTCCCAGCAAATTTTTCAATTTTTAAAACCTTGTCCGACCCTCTTTATTTAATAATATTAAACAAAGTTTAACGTCAACGTAAACGTGTCACACATTTCACAATACTTATTTACATAAGTAAGTTTAAACCAAAATATCAAACGTTTGCAACAAGGTTTGTTTGTTTGATTCCTGCTCCACCTCGATCCTTACAGCCGTGTACGTCATTTTTGACCTACAAACATCACACAATAATTCCCATTAGTTCATAAGAACTAAGTAAGTAAACCCCAATGGTTTCTTAACAACAAAATGTAAAATACATTTTTCATAATCAATGTTTAAACTGAGTCATTTCTATTCGAATTGACTCTCACATTATAACAATATCATATTACCAACCATCAACTATTAATCACAATCGTTTAATCAATATAACACTATGGTGTTCACATTTCTGTGCTTCCACCATAGCTATTTGTCAGCATCTCTGACTATTCACACATTTATTGATATCAAAATTAATTCAAGTCTTAAGATGTTCACCCACCGGTACTTCCATCTAAGACAATTGACAGCACCTCTGTCTATCCACCATTGTGGAGTCATATATAATTTAAGTCTTAAGATGTTCACCCACCGGTACTTCCATCTAAGACAATTGCCAGCACCTCTGGCTATCCACCATTGTGGAGTCATATATAATTCAAGTCTTAAGATGTTCACCCACCGGTACTTCCATCTAAGACAATTGCCAGCACCTCTGGCTATCCACCATTGTGGAGTCATATAATTCATTCAACAACAAAATTCAATATTTATTATGTGATGTTATAGTTGTGGGATTACTTACCTTGATCAGATAAGAAATTAGCAACTGCAGGCTCCTTTCCTGCTCTATGACTAGTGGTTTGATTTCCACTACCACCACCTAGTTGCAAAATACATATATACAACTAGTTTCAACACGTATAGCACATACAATCAAGTTCAACACACTTGACTGATTTGACTTTCTCAAAGTCAATTCATCACATAACTGACTCTATCTTACTTCGTTTAGCAAGTTTTAGTCAATTATCATAATTAATCATATTTCATGCCTCCCCAGGCAATTTATCAAATAATTGATGCTCATTATATTAGTTACGATCTTTAAGTATTTTTATTATTCAATTTTTATTTTTAAGATCATAACTATTAATAATTTTAACATCAATTCATCAAAATCATCATTTAATCGATGGATTATAATCCATAATTTATTTAAAATCGTATTCAACCCATCCTGCTAGTTATTACACCATGATATGGGTTTCATAATAACCGGACATTATCCCGGCTTCAAAACGAAGATTTCACCGTCAAAATCTCAAGTTCTTCGTTTCTAACAATCTCTAGTTATCAACTAGGCAATAATCAATACCCATAATCATAGTATTACAATCAAAACTAAGTTTAATCCATACAATATTAAACTAGTAGGATAAAACGAACCGTTACCTAATCTGACGAATAATCAGTCACAAAACAACGATCAAGGCTTGCAGATACGTTCTTGGGTGCGATCCGGATGATTAGAATCCTTCAAAATGAAGGTTTTAGGCTTAGAGTTATTGGATTTTTCGTCTGGAGCAAAAATGGATCGAAAATGATAAGAAAAACTGCTTCCCGATGCGTTCTGATCATTTAAAACACTTTTAACCGACTTAGCACATGGGGCGTACCGCCCCAGCCCAAAGCTTGGCGTGGGGCGTACCTCCCCAGGGTATTTTCGCCCATTTTCGACCAAAACTTCGTTTCGCGATTCCGGGAGCATACGAACTCCGTTTTGCGCACGGTTTTCGCCTATGTTCACGATTTTTCGAGCTCTTTCCAATGGTTATAATCTCAAGACCTAAAGAGTTCAAAATATTTGACCTCTTATCTATTGCTATATTCGATTCAGTGTATCTTGAAATCGGAGCCTTGTTTCGCGATTTCGCTTACACTCATTTTCTTCATCTCCGAGTTATGATTCTCGACATGAAATCGGTTGGTCATCTATTTGAATAAGCATTAGGTGATGGATGTTTCTTTGCGATCTACTAACGCCATTTTTCACATACTATCAACCTGTAATAATTAAAATTGCTAAATCATCATGGATCTCTAGAACGATCACATGTGCTCTTGCCATTAATGACGTAATTCTCAAATATTTTTAAATCACAACCACCACAATTGTTCAATTAACGATTATTTACAATACATTTCATTATTAAAAACCGGTTGTTACACATGTGCCTGGAACAACCACCGTCAACTATCCACAAGTTGCTCTTTGATTCCTGGTGTCCCTGCACATGAGCAGAAGTGAATTAGTTTCTGATGGGAACCCAAGCCCATGTGGTCTTGGGTTTTCCATTAGCATCATTGTAAGTAAATTTCTTTGACATCATCTTAGGTGAAACAGATGATGATGTTGGTGGGACAGGTGGTTGAACAGATGGTTCAACTATTTCATTCTTCTTCCATATCTGCTTGACCTTTGAAGTTGTCGGAAGAGCTTGCTTCTTTTGACAGCCATCGGAAGTAACTTTAGTCTTTCCTTCCGATGACTGCGTTTTTGATTGTAGGTGGGATCTTTCTTCTGATGGTTTTCTTCCGAAGGAATACGCTTTCTTGGCTTTGTAGGAAGACTTTCTTGCATTTGCTTCCGATGTTCTTTTTCCTTCGAAAACCTTCTTTTCCTTTGCTTCTGATGCTTTCTTTTCGGGAAGCCTTCTTGTCTTGTTTTTTTCGACTATCAGAAGTACTTGCTTCCGATACTTTCTTGACTGAGTTTCTTTCTTGTTCTTCCGAAGAAACAGATGACTTGCTCCAACTCTTCTTTCTTCCTCTTCCTTGTGTTTCAGAAAACATTCTGCTTCTTGGATTATAGAAGCAATCAGCAGCAAAGTGATTCTTTTCACCACACATCAGACACACAGTTTGATTGTGTATGAATTGTTGATGCTGATCTTTGTTGAAGAAGGTTGAGCTTTGGTTCACAGAAGACGATTATTTGGAAGTTTCAACAGACTTGTTGGATGGTTTATTTACCTCCTTTCCTGAAAAACTGGCTCTTCTCTACTTTGATCTTCCCCTTTTGGATTTATCAGATGGACAAGTAACATAGTCATCTGAGGAAGTACTCCCAGTTTGTATATTCTTAGCTTTGACAAAAACTGATGAATGTTTCTTAGTTTTCTTATTTCTTTTCTTAATTTTGAAAGCTGGTTTTTCTGTTTCTAGATTAATGGGAGTATCATCCTCATCTGAGCATGTTGAGTTACTTGGGTTCAGATCAGAGGAATCATCACTTTGAGCCACTTTGTGTATGTCCAACTCATCATCATACACAAGTTTAGTTACTGGTTTACACATAAGCTCCACCATAGGAGTATAGGCAGATGAAGGCTCCACCTAGTTGTAACCCAAATCAGCCCCCTTCTTATTTACCAGTTCAGCTGTGCTGCTCATTTTGAAAAGTTTTTCATACTTTTCACCTTGGCTTCAAAATTTGTCTCTATAAGACTCAGCCAATACAAGTTCAGTCTTGGCAGTGGTTAGTCTTTCTAAAAGATTGTTAATTTGACACTGTTTGTTAGTGTCTTCATGTTTTAAGCTTGAAATGGTCTTTTTCATTTCCTCAATCTTTTCTTTGTAATTTCTTTCAGATTCGAAGAAATTTGCCTTGACAACTTGTAAGGACTCAAGTTCATTACAGAGTTGAGAGTTTATTCTTTTAAAAACATTTAACTTCTCTAAACATTCAGGTGTGCTCATATCATCAGTTACCTTGAATGAATAAGTTGAGTCATTTGCCATCAGAGCACTGTTGGAGACGGAAGGATCTTCAGCTTGGAAGCTCCAATCTGCAAACTCTTGCTCTGTAATGTTAGCACTGTTTGATGAGCTTGATGGTCTTTGATGTGGTTGCCCGGAAGTTGATGGCTGAGTATTTGATGACTTGCACTCTCTAGCAAAATGCCCTAGCTGTTGGCAGTTGAAGCATTTGAGCTTTGATTTGTCAAGCCCAAACCCAGTCTTCATATTGTGCTTTTTGAACTGCCTGCCAGTTCTTTGGTAGAACTTCTTTGCTCTATAGGAGATCATGGCCATCTGATGTCCATCTCCTCAAGATCATCTACAGGAATGCCATCTAAGTCTTCCTGGCACAAGTGAAAGTAATTGGTTTCCTCAGCCATGAAAGCTCCTTGCTCAGCTGTTAAAAGTGGAGTTGAGTTGGAAAAAGGATTTGTGTGTGTGGTTGATGGAGTTGGTGTTTCATGAAAGGTGACATTGGGTGTGGAGGTAGGGTGGTAAATAGGTTGATAGCTTTGGTAAGGAGAATTGTTGATGGGTGCATAGAGTGCTGCTGAACCAGGGTTTACATGGGTGGGTTTAGGTTCCTGGGCATCTATTTCCATCTGGTAAGCACTGAGTATACCAACTTGTTCACTTAGCTTTAGAGTCCTTACATTTTATGTCCTCCGGATGGCCACAGAGTATATGTTCCAAGCATGAGGAAGTGATCTAAGAAACTTTCTGATCACATCATGGTTCTCCATTTTGACACCTGCAGCTACTAACTCATCAACAAGCTGAACATACCTGAGATATTGAGAAGTCATCTTCTCATTGTTTTGTTGACAGAAGTTTTCAAACTTCTGTTTCAGCATGTCCCTTTTATTTTCTTTGACATCTTCTGATCCTTCATACATTTGCTGTAGAGAGTTCCACACTTCTTGAGCAGATTTGCATTTCTTGAATGCATGTATGATTGAGTTAGGGAAGGCCATCTGGATGAGCCACAAAGCCTTTGAGTCCACCTCCATTCTCTTGTAGTCTTCATCTGAATAGAGAGCCGGATCTTTTGGCACAGGTACTCCACCGGCGCCAGCAGCAAGAACAGTTGGGATGAAAGGTCCTTCAAGAACCGACTTCCAAAGCTTGATGTCTTGATTCCTAATGAAACCCTCCATCCTAACTTCCCATGTGTCATAGTCTTCTGGAGTGAACATTGGTAGCTTGTTGAGAGTACCATTCTCTGTATCATGTTTGTTTAGAGCAGCCATTTGAACAAACACACAGAACATGAGTTTTGAAGTTTTGAGATTTTAGAAGAAATATAACTGGTAACTTAAGGATGATTAGTCGCTTAAGTTCAAGAGCCAAATCTGATACCACTTGTTGGATCGGGTTGTTTACTCTGAACAACACTTAACAAGTATTTCTCTCTTACAATCTAACAGATGCGGAATATCTGTTAGAAGGATCTCTCAAACACTCAATGGTGAACAAATAATCTTTGAATAACAATAAGAACACAAGAATAAATTTCAAGCTCAAAGATATATTTCTCTCAAAGTTGTTCAAGTGTTACAATCAGTCAAACACAAGCACACATTTATACAAGTTTACAATGAGAGGTTATATAGCCAAGGATACAACCGTATACTCTTAGGAATACAAGTTGGGTATACTAGACAATACATAAAGTAAAGCTTATTCTAGTATCTAAAGTGTCTTAACAGGCAAAGACACTTAATTACAATCATTACTAATATAGACTTTGACTTTACAAAGACTAGCTATATACAAAAGGCATTTAATGTTGTTGATCTTTAAGGCTTCAGATGATCTTTTGTATTTAATGCAGCTGAGGAGAAGTAAGGTGTTGTGTCTGACTCTTGGTATGTTATCTTTGTTGTAGTCAGACCAACATGTCTTTTGTCAGCTCCTTTTGTACCATAAAAGGTAATAAGCTACAGTCCTTGTCAGAGCATATTCTTAGGAAGTCTTTGTCATTTAGAAAGATGCTAAGGAGAATCTTCGGAAGCCTTTGTTCTTCAGAAGCTTTAATGTCTTCGGAAGCTCTGAAGCTTTAAACATGTTAAATGTTGGCCTTCTGAAGTGCTTTGTCTTGTACAGCCTTCAGTAGGAGTGAGTTACCCTTCGGAAGCAATGCTGCTTTCGAAAAGTAACTCCTTCCTTCCGAAGGCTGTTTATCTCTATAGAGTCTGGTACTTAGACAAAATTGAAGTTTGATGAGCATCAGCCTTTATTAGTCTTTACAGTTATTTTGACAGAAAATAGTATTTTTGAATATTTTCTATTTATTAATCTTAGTTAATATTTTGATTGCTAGATTTTCCTATATAAGAAAAAAAAAGGTTAGTTTGTACTGCTTGGGATAATTTTGATATCATAATAACTTTATTATATTTTTTTATCTAAAAATTTGCTAAAATGTATCCAAGCTTCTTTGCTTCAATTTGTGTTGAATAACAGAGCTCGTTAGTATGCTAATGAGGAATGACACATTGTGTTGGATCGGGTTGTTTACTCTAAACAACACTTAACAAGTATTTCTCTCTTTCAATCTAACAGATGCGGAATGTCTGTTAGAAGGATCTCTCAAACACTCAATGGTGAACAAATAATCTTTGAATAACAATAAGAACACAAGAACAAATTCAAGCTCAAAGATATATTTCTCTCAAAGTATTACAAATGTTGTGAACAGACAAGCACAAAACACATACAAGCACACCTAAACAGGTTTACAATGAGAGGTTATATAGCTAAGGCTACAACCTTATACACATAGGAATACAAGTTGGGTATACTAGACAATACATAAAGTAAAGCTTATTCTAGTATATGGAGTGTCTTAACAGGCTAAGACACTTACTTACAATCATTACAAATATAGACATTGACTTTACAAAGACTAGCTAAATACAAAAGGCATTTAATGTTGTTGATCTTCAAGGCTTCAGATAATCTTTTGCATTTAATGCAGCTGTGGAGAAGTAAGGTGTTGTATCTGACTTTTGGTTTGTAGGAAGCTTTCTTTGCATGTGTTTCCGATGTTCTTTTTCCTTCGGAAGCCTTTCTTTCCTGATCTTCCGAAACATTCTTTTCGGAAGCCTTCCTATTCTAATTATCAGAAGTGCTTGCTTCCGATTCTTTCTTTCTTGAGTTTCTTCCTGGTTCTTCAGAAGAACCAGATGACTTGCTCCAACTCTCCTTTCTTCCTTGTTTCTCAGAAAACATTCTGCTTCTTGGATTATAGAAGCAATCAGCAGCAAAGTGATTTTTATCACCACACATCAAACATACAGTTTGATTATTTGAGAATTGTTGATGCTGATGGTTGTTGAAGGAAGTTGAGCTTTGATTCACAGGAGGTAATGGTTTGGATGTTCCAACATACTTGTTGGCTGGAAGATTTACCTGTTTCCTTTTAACACTGGTCTTTCTCTCCTTTGACCTACCCCTTTTGAACTTGTCAGATGGACAAGTAACATAGTCATCTGAGGAGGTACTCCCAGTTTGTATGTTCTTAGCTTTGACAAAAACTGATGACTGTTTCTTGGTTTTCTTATTTACTTTATTTATTTTCAAAGCTGGTTTTTCAGTTTCTAAAGTACTGGGAGAAACATCCTCATCTGAGCATGATGAGTTACTTGGGTTTAGATCAGAGAGATTATCAGTTTGGGCCACCTTGTGTATGTCCAATTCATCATCATACACAAGGTCAACTACTGGTTTACACCTAATCTCCACTATAGGAGTGTAGGCAGATGGAGGCTCCACTTTGTTGTAACCCAAACCAGCCCCCTTCTTATTTACCAGTTCAGTTGTGCTGCTCATTCTGAAAAGTTTTTCATAATTTTCACCTAGACTCAAAAATTTGTCTCTATAAGACTCAGCCAATACAAGTTCAGTCTTGGCAATGGTTAGTCTTTCTAAAAGATTGTTAATTTGACACTGTTTGTTAGTGTCTTCATGTTTTAAGCTAGAAATGGTCTTTTCCTTTTCTTCAATTTTTTCTTTGTAATTTCTTTCACATTCAAAAAAATTTTCCTTGACTACTTGTAATGACTCAAGTTCATTACAGAGTTGAGAATTTATTCTTTTAAAAACATTTAACTTCTCTAAACATTCAGGTGTGCACATATCCTCAGTTATCTTGAATGAAGAAGTTGAATCATTTGCCATCAGAGCACTGTTGGAGATAGAAGGATCTTTAGCTTGGAAGCTCCAATCTGCAAAGTCTTGTTCTGCAATGTTTGCACTGTTTGAGCTTGATGGTCTTTGAGGTGGTTGCCCAGAAGTTGATGGCTGAGTGCCTGTGGACTTGCATTCCCTAGCAAAGTGCCCTAACTGTTGGCAATTAAAACATTTGAGCTTGGACTTATCAAGACCAAACCCAGTCTTCATATTGTGCTTTTTGAACTGCCTTCCAGTTCTTTGGTAGAACTTCTTTGCTCTATAGGAGATCATGGCCATCTGGTAGTTGATGTCCATCTCCTCAAGATCATCTGTAGGAATGCCATCTAAGTCTAGTAATTGGTTTCCTCAGCCATGAATGCTCCTTGCCCAGATGTTAAAAGTGGAGTTGGGTTGGAAAACGGGTTTGTGTGTGTGGGTGTTGGAGTTGGAGTTTCAGGAAAGTTGACAATGGGTGTGGAGGTAGGGTGGTAAATGGGTTGATAACTCTGGTAAGAAGGGTTGTTGATGGGTGCATAGAGTGCTGCTGAACCAGAAGTTACATGAGAGGACTTAGGTTCCTGGGCATCTATTTCCATCTGGTAAGCACTAAGTATACCAAACAGTTCACTCAGCTTTAGAGTCCTTAGATTTTCTGTCCTCCGAATGGCCACAGAGTATATGTTCCAAGCATGAGGAAGTGATCTAAGAAACTTTTTGATCACATCCTGGTTCTCCATTTTGACACCTGCAGCTACTAATTCATCAACCAGTTAAACATACCTGAGATATTGAGAAGTCATCTTCTCGTTGTTCTGTTGACAGAAGTTCTCAAACTTCTGTTTCAGCATATCTGTCTTGTTCTCTTTGACATCTTCAGAACCTTCATACATCTGCTATAGAGAATTCCACAGCTCTTGAGCAGATTTGCATTTCTTGAATGCATGTATGATTGAGTTAGGGATGGCCATCTGGATGAGCCACAAAGCCTTCGAGTCCACTTCCATTCTCTTGTAATCCTCATCAGAATAGAGAGCTGGATCCTTTGGCACAGGAGTTCCACCAGCACCAGCAGCAGGAACAGTAGGGATGAAAGGCCCTTAAAGAACTGACTTCCAGAGTTTGAAGTCTTGGTTCCTGATGAATCCCTCCATCCTAACTTTCCAAGTGTCATAGTCTTCTGGAGTGAACATTGGTGGCTTGTTGAGAGTACCATTTTCTGTATCATGTTTGTTAAGTGCAGCCATTTAAACAAACAAACAGAATATGAGTTTTGAAGTAGTGAGATTTTAGAAGAAATAGAACTGGTAACTTAAGGATGGTTAATCACTTAAGTTCAAGAGCCAAAGCTCTGATACCACTTGTTGGATCAGGTTGTTTACTCTAAACAACACTTCACAAGTATTTCTCTCTTTCAATCTAACAGATGCGGAATGTCTGTTAGAAGGATCTCTCAAACACTCAATGGTGAACAAATAATCTTTGAATAACAATAAGAACACAAGAACAAATTCAAGCTCAAAGATATATTTCTCTCAAAGTATTACAAGTGTTGTGAACAGACAAGCACAAAACACATACAAGCACAGTTAAACAGGTTTACAATGAGCGGTTATATAGCTAAGGCTACAACCGTATACACGTAGGACACTTACTTACAGTCATTACAAATATAGACATTGACTTTACAAAGACTAGCTAAATACAAAAGGCATTTAATGTTGTTGATCTTCAAGGCTTCAGATAATCTTTTGTATTTAATGCAGCTGCGAAGAAGTAAAGTGTTGTATCTGACTTTAGGTATGTTTATCCTTGTTGTTCTCAGACCAGCACATCTGTTGTCAGTACCTTTTGTACTACAAATGTGCTCAGCTACAGTCTTTGTCAGAGTATAAACCTCGGAAGTCTTTGTCTTTGGGTGCAGAAGAGAATCTTCGGAAGCTGTTAGTCTTCGGAAGCCTTTAGTTCTTCGGAAGCTTTATGTCTTCAGAAGCTTTGAAGTTTTAACTCTAAGTGTTGGCCTTTCGAAGTGTTTGTCTTGTACAGCCTTCAGCAGGAGTGAGTTGCTCTTCGGAAGCAATGTTGCTTCCGAAAAGGAGCTCCTTCCTTTCGAAGGCTGTTTGTCTGTGTAGTTTTTTATACTTAGACAAAATTGAAGTTTGGTGAGCATCAGCCTTTATTAGTCTTTACACATTGCTTTGAAATAATTACACCCCATTGATTATATGATATATATCATGGCCGGGTTGATGCTGTGTTGTGCGCTTAAGGGTCTCTTACCAAAAAAAAAAAAAAATCAACCTGATGCTTGAAGATGTACGTATGATCATGATCTTTTGTGGAATTGCTCACAAAAATCACAAGGTTACTTACTATGGTTTTACTAGACATTAATTGATCATCGTGTACGTGAGAAGTTCACAGAACTAGTCAATTCATTATATTATTATTATTTTTTTGAATAACACCTGAACCTAAGATATCACCGCTCGAGCCTGAAAACTCGGATCATATGACAACACTTAAACTCAGGGTGTCCCACCCCAGAAGAAACCTATGACAGCACGTCAGGGTGTCCCACCCCAAAAGAAACCCCCTGACCCCTTAGCCTTAATATGCCTTGGAGGATTTCGAACTCATGACTTTCCATTTTGAAAGTCCATTATCGCACGGCAAACCCCCTCTTTGTGTCAATCTATTGTATATGTTGACTTTTCAGTTAATGATAACATTAGCAAGAAAACGTTAGTAATTTTAGTCTCATTTTTCTATTTTGTATAAATATATTTAGTTAATGACCAAGTGAGAAGTAATAATAATCCTCAAACGCGTTAATAGTATAGGGTGACTAGGATCAACCTTGCTATGTTCCCGAGTTCATTCATGTAAAGAAAAAAAGAAATGAAATAAAAGGAGGAACATTTTGTGTTCCTGAGTTTCATTTAACAAGGAAAATAAAAGAAATAACACATGTTGTGTTCATGAGTTTTATTTAAGGATGGAAGTGAATGGAAGTGAAAGAAAAACTATGCAAAATTAGTTATGCTATGTTCCTAAGTTCATTAAATGAGAGAAAAGAAAGGAAATGGAAGGAAATGAGAAAAATTATGTGTTCCTGAGTTTCATTTAACGGGAGAAAAGATAGAAAAATAACACATGTCGTGTTCACGAGTTTCTTTTAAGGAGGGAAATGAAAGAAAAAATAGGCAAAATTACTTACTTTTTCTTTCCTTCTGATTTGAAAGGAAATTGAAGGAAAGAACTTCATTCATTTCTTTTCCTTTCCTCTACTCTCATTTTTTTCCTTTTTTTCCATTCTTTTCCTTCCAGTTCTCTCCTAACTCGGTAACGGAGCGTTAGTGTTTCTTTCCTTCCGATTTGGAAGGAAATGAAAAAGAAATAACTTTATTTTTTTGATTTTTTGTTTTCCTTTCCTCTCGTTTCTTTTTCCTTCTTTTCATTTATGCTCTCTCCTTTAATAAACTAAGGAACTGTGTATGAAAGACGGTGATTCGGGGGCAAAGCCCTAGTTTATTAGCAGGGTCCTAGGGACAACAAGCCTTAACGAGTCTATGGCAAAATGCCATTGCTTGGGTTAGCTATGTTACAGAACTAAATGTTTGTATTTTTAAAGTGAGAAATTATGCTTAAGAAGTTGCAGTATTTTTGAAGGTAATTACGCTATGCTTCACAGATTGTAATAGTGCTTCAAAAATAAAATTGCTCTTTGGACTTGTATTACTATTTGAAAAGTTGGTTTTCAGAACTATACTTTGAAGGCAAATTGTTTTTTCAAAGTAAAATGTTTAGTTTCGAAATAGTTATCCATTTAATGCATAATTGTATATATATATATTGTTTCCGGTCGATTCAACTGACTTGAGAGAAGATCTGGGCCGTTTAAAATGAGTGTGATAGAATAAATCTCAGTTGTGTAAATTCAAGTTAGGAGGTAGTTATAAAAACAATTTATTCCCACTTTTCCACTATCTCATTTATCCCAATTAAACAATTATTATCTTTTGTAGAATGAATTTTACTAGATTGATTCGATTATACCCTTGTATCCGGCCACCGAACGGGTATAAAACTAGTTCTTTATGATTGTCACTAGCTATTAGATTGTTTTTAACCGTTATTATAGTGTTTATGTTGTTAATTTTCTTGATATATAAAGTTGTCGATCATTAGTTAGAATACATGCACAACTTTTTTTTTTTTTTTGAATCTATGATTCTTATTTGATTGTATATCAAGTAGCACAAAATAATGAAAATTGAAAGGAAATTTCTGGTTGATTATTAGTGAAATCAGCGAATATATTAAAACACTCGTGAAAAAAAAATCTTTCACCATAAGCTCCCTACCATAATATTAGATGTGCCTGCATGCTGGTTACTTGGTTAACATTGTGGAAAACCATGAAATTAAATCAATAAATTATAAAGAGAACATTGACATGGAAATTCATGATATCAATCATAATATGTATAAGAGAAGCATTGAAACATCAGCAAAATTTATACTTTCATTTAAAAAAATCAAGATTTGGTGTTATGTATACGAGTGTCCTTAATATGAATCTATAAAAAAAAAATTCTTAATTTTCCTTGAAATTTTTTATATAATTTAGTATTAGTAGAAATTTATTTAAAAGCTTTTCTAAAAACATCAAGATTAATTAATAATTACTATAAATTAAAAACTTTTCTAGATACCATACAAAACAAAATCATATTTAATTGGAATCCTAAACCCAAATAACATAAACCAAACAACTTTTATAACTCTAATGCAATCACAAGCATTACTACAACAACCATTTAACCTAAAAATTCCACATACAACAAACCAAACCTTAAAACTTAATCCCACAAAACTATCACCTAAAACTGCATATGATCACCATCACCACCACCCGCAACTGATGACGATGCTGCAGCAGCCCTGCGTTCAGCATGACAGAGTTGGCGAAGTTTAGTTGGGACATACCATATCAACAAGCGCGGATGCGTGTTGAATATAGCATCAATGTCCCAACCTTGTCGGGCTGCAATTATCACCAACGGCTTGTAGCAAGCCTGCCTCCATGCCCCGACGTTCTCCCCTCTCTCCTTGAAATCCCTCCTAAGCGCGTTTGATCCCTCCTCATCAAGACAATGCAACGCGTAACAATGCACATAGTGTCTCATTTTTGGTTTGTTGATGTAGCTGGCACCAGCCTTCTTTGCAAACCTAAACACCTGGTTTGTCACCTAAATAAACCCAACACAATATTGTTACAAGTGTGACAATGAAACAAATATATATGTTCATTAATGTGACCTAACTTCTTTAAAAAATGATGTTGTATGGATATTGAAAGAGAGACAAGAAAATTTACCATAAATTTGGGGTAAAATCTTAATGAGAATATGAATGTATTTGAAGTAAATTTTTATTATTTATTTATTTATTTATTTTGTTTATGTGCAATAAAATCTTTCACACGTGATACAGCTAGGGTTTGGAAAAGCAAAAGGCGTGGCTGGGTGGAATCGCAGGTCGTACTACACGTGTCAAGTAGGGAACAGAGACAGGTGTAGGGTGTGAATCAGAACTGAGTGAATGATTCTGGGACTGCATCTTTCTCTTGTTATACACAACTTTCTCTAAATTTACATGACAACACAGATCTTTATCACTGCCAACACTCAAATCATCAATACTTTACCCTTTCCATTTTTTATCACTTATCTTCCTCTTTCTTTCTATAGAATAAATATAGTCATTATGTTTATTAAAATGTAATAAAAAATTGATAAAGTGACCCCAGTATTAAATTCTTTAATCTATTTAAAAAAAAACATTTGGTTTCCAACATTACTCAAATTAGTTTTCTTGTTACATGATTTCAACTGTCTCAATTGTTTAATGTTTCACGTCAAAATCGAACTAGAGACCACCATAAACCCAATAAAAAACACCTATCATGCTGTCTTGGATTGTAAACCTATTAATTAGCCTTTAACATTCTAAGATAATGTATGTTATGAGTAGATACAATGTTTAGTTTTTTAAGTGCACTATATTAATCACTCAAACTATTTACGATTTAATAATTAAGAAAATGATGGTTATTGGTTAAATATATATGATTTTATGATTTTGTGGCCAAGATAAACATTGCTAGAACCTATTCATGATTAATATGGAAATTAGTTAAGATAAAATTAAATAGAATTTATTGCTAAAGTTTTGCAGTATTTAGTTAATTAACAACCCAAAGATTAACACCAAATTAAACTTTTTAATATATCATCAACTTATAGAAAACACTTCAATTCAAGTATTAATTAACACATGCAATTTTCAATTATTTAAACAAGATTAATATTTATACACCATTTATGGTGCTTAACTAGTTTTCATTTGTTACTTGTAAAATATATTTTCAAGTTTTTTAAATCTTGTCCATATTAACAAAATAGAAAAATAAAACATCAAAAATCATAATACTTTGTTTTTTAAACTACTTTTAATTGAACTAATATATTAATAAAAATGATGATACCTTGGTGGGACATTTTTCGCCTCTTTCTTTGGCAATAGTCTGAACTTGGATCAAGAACTCACGACATTGTTCATATAGATGAAACAGGTAATCAAGCCCATTCTTTTTCCCACGCGCCACCTCACCCGGCTCCGTCACGATGAACGGATGCTCTCGCTGCCGCTCTACTCCGACACCACCACCGTTGTCAGGATCATCGTCACTTTCATTCTCGTAATTATCATCTCCCCTACCCAATTGTGAACACGATCCGATTCTACCCTTAACACCCAGTTTCTTGCTCCGCCGTTGGCCGCCGTGCTTTGTCTTTACTCCGGCACACATCCCCATCGCCGCCAACTCCCATGCCCCTCCACCACCACTCCCCACCGCTTCGATTTCTTGTTGCACTGGTTCCTCCGACAAACCTGTACTGGCCTCATCAGTTATTAGGTTTTAAAAAAAATGTTTTATGTATCCCTAAATAATTGTTAAAAGCAAAAACACTTGGTTTTAGTCTTAGGAGTTTACAATAATTGCAGATTTTAAGTCCCTTTTTTTTTCTTTTTTCTGTAAAACACAGTAATTTAAGAATGTATTGATGATGTATAAAAACTAATTATCTCCAACAAATTATTCCCACAAAGTTGGAATTTGTGAAAAATATGCTGTGTATGTTTGTTTATTAATAACAAATTATAATTAGAAAAACACACATTAAAAAATATACCCAAAATCTCAAACACTTGATAAACTCAATTATTTTTTTATTTTCAGAAAATGGGGTTTCATTTAATTATGTGTGTCAATCATAACCTATCTATATCATTAACATAGCCCAAAAGATTTTAAATCAAGTGTAATTCAAATATATACATTAGGCACTTGTACAGAAAAATTACAAAAACTTTAGTAAAAGTTGATAATCATCCTTTTAACATTTTACTAACAAATGTGTTAGTTTAAACCCTAATCTTTTAAATAAACATATATACATGAATAAAATAAATAAAAACCTTGAGCAAATTAATTTGAAGAAAATTTATGAGCGCAATAATTTTCAGATTAATTAGTGAGCAAAGCATAGAATATCATCAAGATCAAACGAATTAAGAAATCAAGAATTAACTGTTATATTGCTGTTAATTTTTGCATGAAAAAAAAATAAATACATACTAACCCTCTTGAGAGAGAGCGTCGAGGGTGTTGCCGGTGTCGGAAGCAAGAAGGTAACGTCGCCGTGAATCCTCCTCTTCCAAGCGGCGTCGCTCGGCCCTCACGGCGGCTTTGATGCCGTACCTCTCACCAACAAGTAAATCCCACCGGAAAATATGGCACAAGCTGTTCATCATTTCGTCAAGCTCTTCATCTTTCATGTCCAACAGCGTGTTCGCCGTGAACCCCAGCTCCGAAATCTTGGACGCCGTGTAGTACCGAACACCGTAAGCATGAAACACCTCTTCTAACCCACCAAGATCCCTGTTTTCTCGGACCAAATAGCCACCCATCGCCGCCGAAGTTGCCACCATGGACGGTGGTGGTTGCTGTGATTGCTGCGGTTGGTGTGGTTGTAGTGTTACAGGTTCGTAACCACGAGCCGGCGGAGGAGCCAAGGCGGCTCGTGTGTCCCACTTAAACAAGTTCGCAGAGAGCGAGTCTTGGTCCATCTTTATGTTCAATTCTCACACATGCAGTAGGTTTCGACTCGGTTTGCTTTTTGATTTGTCTTGTTTGGGGGTTTTAAAGAGCAATGTTTGATTTTTTAATGACGAAATTGCCCTTTGTCGCGAACTGAATATTTCTATTTTCAGGCTAGTTTTTTGTCATTAGTTATTTTATATATTCAGTTTTAGATGATAAAGGGGTTGGATTTAAATTTTAGGGTTCCAACTGTGTTGGATGCATGGTTGATGTGTAACTAGACGAAATGGAACTTTATTACTTTGAACGTTACAAGTCAGATAGCTCACTTTGGTTATGATTAGCATTTACTAGCCAAGGAAAGAAAATTTAACTAACTTTATGTTTCTTTAATTTTCTTTTATTAACATCTAAATTCTTTCTAATAAGATAATATTATTTTTCAGTGTTAGACTTCAAACTAATGTTCCTAAAATGAGAAAATGTCATATAAATGTAACCAACTTTCAGCTTTGTTTCACTTAGGTCACTCATACTTTTTTTTTTGTTCCGATTAAGTCACTCATAACTTTTTTGTTCCGATTAAGTCACTCATATTTTTTTTTGTTCCGATTAGGTCACTCATACATTTTTTTGTTCCGATTAGGTCACTCATACATTTTTTTGTTCCGATTAGGTCACTCATACTTTTTTTTGTTCCGATTAAGTCACTCATATGAGTGACCTAATTGAAACAAAATTAAAAGTACAGTGACCTAATCGGAACAAAAAAAAAAGTATGAGTAACGTAATCGGAACAAAAAAAGTATGAGTGACTTAATCGGAACAAAAAAAAGTATGAGTGACCTAATTGAAACAAAACTGAAAGTTGGTTACATTTATATAAAGTTACCCCTTTTAAAATCGAACTCCACGTCGAACTGATTTTTTTGTTGTAGGTTAACGGCAAGATAAAATTTAAGAAACGGACGATGTCATAGATAGCTAAAAAGCAACTATTTATTCATGAGTGTATCAAAGAAATTAACCCTATATAAGCCATACAAGAACCAGCGTTCAATTTCAATTATGTTAGAGAATTGGTTCAACCGCCTGGTTAATTTCGTGGTCGGACCGCCAGCCGTGGTCGAATGGGCTAGTTCTCATCAAAACGATTCTAAGCACATAACCAGACCACTTGAGTTGTCGAATCCCATCCGACTGACCTGATTTAAAAACAATGCTTTAAACATCAACCTTAGAAGTATAAAAAAATATATGATAGATCGAGTAGTATATTATACTGACCTATAGTTAACTTTTGTTTAATTTTTTTTGTATATGGTATTTAGTTATATTGTATCTTAAGTTATTATATTACTGAAATTAATTGATATCACAATACAAGAAAATTGTTTTGATACGTCGCCTTTCTCCATGACTTATAATCGATATAGGTTCTCGCTAATCCCGACAACTAAAGTACGCTAATATTTAAAGACCTATAACCCATTTTTAATTAAAGGATCACTTGGATATAATCGATCGTATACAAGACCAAATGAACCTTGAAAAAAAACAGTACTTGAAACAAAAGTACAAGATGAAGAGGTGAGTGACATACCATCTTTTAACGTTTCTGATTAAAAACAGCGTTCGATGAGTCGGATCATTAATACATGTGGATGACCTACTAACTAAAATGATGAAGTCCACTAGTAAAATAAGACTAAAAAAATATATTAGTTCATAATATTAAGTTTTGAAAATGTGTATTTTTTTTGTTTGTAACAATTAAATATAAATAAAAAATACATTTTATATTTATTAAAAAAAATTGGCTCTACTTGGATTTTACCCATCCCTAGCCAACCCGGTTGACATTCATTCTTTAATGCACACTCATTCTTATAATCCTATAGTGAAGTGGAGCTTTAATGCACAACAAAAGATGTTCACACTCACTAAAGTCAATGGAGGAATAAAGGTTCTGGATATTATGCAGCTAATGGTGTTAGCTCAGCCTTTTGTGTTTGATCTTGAGAAACTCCCACTTGATAATCCTGATAATGGATCAGATGGGAGAATAGCCTGCAAATGGGTAAAGGCTAGAGCTCAGGTTCTGAGGGGAGAGAAGAAGACCAGCAGAATAATATAGGAAGTTTTGGTAGCATCAGCCTAGGGGGAGACTGTAAAGACTAATAAAGGCTGATGCTCACCAAACTTCTAATTTGTCTAAGTACTGGACTCTACAAAGACAAACAGCCTTCGAAAGGAAGGAGTTACTCATTGCTTCCGAAGGGTAACTTACTCCTACCGAAGGCTGTACAAGACAAACTGCTTCGAAAGGCCAACACTTAGAAGATTTAAAGCTTCAGAGCTTCCGAAGACTTGAAGCTTCTGAAGAACAAAGGCTTCCGAAGACTCTCCTCTGCATCTTCCAAAGACAAAGACTTCCGAGGATAATCATCTGACAAAGACTGTAGCTGATTGCCTTTATGGTACAAAAGGTGCTGACAACAGACATGTTGGTCTGAGTAAAACAAAGATAACATACCGATAGTCAGACACATCACCTTACTTCTCCTCAGCAGCATTAAATGCAAAAGATCGACTGAAGCCTTTGAAGATCAATAACATTAAATGTCTTTTGTATTTAGCTAGTCTTTTGTAAAGTCAATGTCTATATTTGTAATCATTGTAATTGAGTGTCTTAGCCTGTTAAGACACTTTAGATACTAGAATAAGCTTTACTTTGTGTATTTTCTAGTATACCCAACTTGTATTCCTACGAGTATACGATTGTAGCCTTAGCAATATAACCTCTCATTGTAACTTGTATAAGTGTGCTTGCTTGTTGTAACACTTATATACTTTTGAGAGAAATATATCTTTGAGCTTGAAAATTATTCTTGTGTTCTTACTTGTGTTTGAAGATTATTTGTTTACCTTTGAGTGTTTGAGAGATCCTTCTAACAGAGATTCCGCATCTGTTAGATTGTAAGAAAGAAATACTTGTAAAGTGTTGTTTGAAGTTAACTACCCGATCCAACATAAACAATAAGGGCAAAAATTTAGCACATCAATAAACAGTGTAAAGACGTCGTGAACTAATCACTATGTCACAGACTGAAAACGTAATGAGTGTTACAGTTGATGTCCTATGTAGGCATAGGTGGATGTGGTCGGTTAAGTTATTGAAGTCAAATTAAAGATACAACCAGTAACAATGCAATATAAATTACCAAGTAATAATATATAACAACTAACCACTAGTTCATACAATTAATTGGAAACATATAATGATGAGTTCAACTATTTAAAAGTATATCGCATGTATATTAATGTCAACTGGTGCCGCGTCCGTTAGGGGTGTTCATAAACCGATCGAACCGCCTAAACCGGACCGAAACGAAGAGAATTGGTCGGTTTGGTTGGTTTTAGAACATGATGGTGCGGTTTATGGTTTAAGTAATATAAAAATCGAGTGATTTAGTGTGGTTTACGGTTTGTATTTTTTATAAACCGTATAAACCGCACCAACCGTTTATATACACACACACATACATATACATATACATATATATATATATATCTGTATATGTGTCTATATATATGTGTGTATATATCTAAAAATTATTGAAAAACCTAAGTTAGCTTCTTTTCATTTACATTCTTTTCAAAAACCTTGCTCTTTCGATGTCTATTCCATTTATTCACGGCTTACAGCTTGTATTAAAATGAAAAAGGATTATGATAATAATAATATAATATTATTGATTTAGAAGATGATCTTCAATTAAAGTTCATTCATCACTTTTTTAGGCTACTTTTGTTATTTTGATAATGGTTGGCTTTAAATTATGGTTTTTGGCTTTTGAAATTTGAATTCGAAATGGATTATGATCTTTTGCATCATTATATTTAATGATATCTATTATTTTTTTATAAAACCGTGAAAACGCAAAAACTGAACCGTGAAACCGTCAATATTGGTCGGTTTGGTTTATACAACTTAAATGGTCGGTTTGGTTTGTTATTTTTTGAAACAACAGTTAGTGGTTTGGTTTAGAAATTTCTTCAAAACCGACCGAACCGCACCACGAACATCCCTAGCGTCCGTTAAGGTGTAACAAACCGGGTAGGACTATACCATTTGTCGATCTATTTTTTATTATATTTAAGTAATTCATATTACATCATTTTATTTTTGTTTACGTTTCCAAAGTCATGTGTATATGAATCCGAATAACAAATTCGGATTTTTGATTTGGATTCGGATACAAGGTTAAAAATCAGGCTATTCGGATATTCGAATAAACTGAATAACCATTTTAGGTTTTAGGCTTTTAGGCTATTATTAAGTCCAAGATTGAGCTCGGCTCGTTAAGAGATATATTTCCGAAGATCGAGCTTGACTCGTTAGAAAATTTTCAAGCTCGAGTCCGGCTCGTATACTTTTTAAGTATTAAAATTATTATATTGATTATCAATTTAATATATTTGTATAATTATACTTTTCAAATATAATATAAAATATATTGTTAATTTTCTCCTATTTTTTCCTAAACTCGTGTTTTACACGAGTTTATAATCTATTGTCCCTATATAACAGACACACACACACACATATATATATTATATAGATATCTATACTCTATAATAAAAGAGTAACAATTTTGCCACTTGTCACTCTATCACATCACTAATGTCACATGTCATCTTTCTTATACTACTATTGCCACATGTCAACTCCTTATTATTCCACTTAATTCTCTCTCCTGTTAAATAATTATATTCTCTCTCTTATTAAATAAATTATTTATCTTTTTTTTATAAAGCACAATTAAATTCTAAAATCAAAATTTTTAAAGTAAAAATGTTATATTTTCAAAAAAAACATTGATGTAAAAAACAAGTTATCTTAAAAAATGTTTTTTTAAAATAAAATATATTATAAAAGGAGTTTTAAACAATGAGATTTTTATCATGTAATGACGTTTTTTAATTTATTTAAAACCTGAAGTAATTAAATGATAGAAAAATGTTACATTTTTGGTCCGTTATGTTTAACGATAATTTAAATTGGGTCGTTGAACTTTAATAATTACAAAAATTATATTTTATATTATTGATTTATAAAAGTTAGTTTTTAATATAATAGAAACTGAAGTTTTTAACGTTAGTTATTTCAAATATATCAATTATTACACATTAAAATGTCATATATCATTTGTATACTGATTAAAATTTTTAATTATTTTTTTATTACTTAAAATATTTATTAATATGTAAATTAATCATTTTATATAAAAATATCGTTTTATAATTGCTAAATTTTCATTACTAAGTATTTAATATTTTATATTAAATCCGTGTAATACACGGGTTAATAACCTAGTATTTAATATATATTTAATGATATCTCACTAAATACCAATTTTATTATTTAAACATGTATCATTTATTCATAATTATATGTCTTTCCTTAATAAACAAGCTATGATGTTCGAAACAAGATACAATATATTGGTGTAAAATTTTGACGTAATTATTTTGACGTACTTATTTTTTATTACCTGGAATTAAAAAAATCAATATAAATGGCTGGAAAAGATCGAGTTATTTAGACGAACAATAAGAAAATAGTTGTAATTAAAAACGAAAAAAATAAAAAAAAAATACACCAAGAAAATGAGATCAAAGGTTGAAATATGTTAAAAAATGATTGTGTGTACGTGTATGATATTTAGATTCATGTAGACTTTAGAAAGAGATATATGAGATTTAAAATGGTTTTTTGTATATAAATATGAAATTTGTTAAATTTTTCTAAGTATATATATATATATATATATATATATATATATATATATAATTTGTACTAATAAATAAGTAACTAAGAGAACAACAAGAATGATTTGGGCAATCTTGTATTTATTTTATTGTTTTTCTTATATTAAATTTGATAACATGTGTCACTAACTCGCTGGTACATACACTATGTGAAATCTCATGTGAATCAGTAAAGACTATCTTGCAAAGCTAAATACTCATGTGTTACTGTGTGACGGATGGCAAACTAGCACCGTGAGATAAGGGTGAAAAGAATCTCTACCAAGGAGTGAAATAAAACATGAAATCCTAACCTTCCTCCCATAAATTTATTTTCTTGTTATTTTTTCTTATCATAAAAGAACACATCAATTCTATGACATTTAAAATAACTTTGATTATAAAGAGTTATTATATTATTAAGCAAATAATTAGTATTATGATTACTTTTCCAACAACTAATTAATTATAGACATTTATTTAATTTTTGGATTTGAAACATGTAATATATCAGTTTTACGAGTTCTACAACATAGAAAAGGTATGAAAATGTTTGTTCATGGGTTGAGTTACTTTTTTATATCTTTTTTATTTTATTATTTATTCATTTATTATTTTTTAAATGATGAAAAAAAAATATATGAGATAAGATTAAAGGATGTGAACTGTTAAGATTAGGGTTGTACTTGGATGAATAGTGTAGGAGTAGAGAGTGCTACTATCAGATCAACAATTGAATTGATTTTGTATCCTGTCTTTCTTTCTGTCTGTCCACCAATCAAATCCCATCTTTTTCTTCAATCCAATTAAATTATATTAAATTCATATCTTTATTATGACACCATTCTGTACTTTTCCTGCTCCTACACTTCTTTCCATCATTCATTTCGCAACTAATCCTATGTTTAACGAACCACAATTCCCATCATTACAAACTTAATAATGGTACTAGGATAGATCATTTTTTTTTAACAGCTAAACAAGTCCTCGAACCCAACAACGCACGCGCTGCGAACACAGACCGCTACAAACCCTCGCAAACATTTAAAGCCGGGCGTTGGCGAGTGCCGAATCGAGGAACCGTCACACCATTTAGGATAAAACTCACACTGAGAAAACATCCTAGCTCACCCAGAGATAGATCATCTAAATAACATTTTTACCAAAGAGGTTTTATCTTAGCATTACCCCATGGCTTTCCGAATGGAGGTCATGGGTTCAAATGCCTTCCAAGGCGAAATAGGAATCCTTGAAAGGTCAGAGGATTTCCGGTGTGGTTTCCTCCTGAGGAGGTGGTGGGGTCTCAACGGAGATCATGGTACCTAGACTTTGATGACATGACCTGAAAATAAGTGGCTCACACGTTGAGATGAAATGTCGTTCAAAAAAAATCTAAATAACATGTTAAGGCTAATGTAATAGTTGTCTTTTTTTTTAAACATAGATCTGAATATGTGAACAATCGGTTATCAGGTCATGTCAACAAGATTAGGTTATCATTACTGTCATGAGATTATACCACCAGATAAACGAGAACCGTATAAATCCGTTAACTCTCACTGCTACTTAAGTTTGAACCCCTAATCTCCTTAATGTGCAACTTTTCCTTTTTATTGCAATATACTAGACTAAATTCATTTGGTGAAAGAAGTCTACTTAGTAAAGATTTTTCTTCTTATATAGAAGGCCTACAGTTTAAACTCAGATGATAAGTATATTTATTTGAGGGTGGTATAAAATTAAGGATGATACATTTTCCGTTTAAAAAAAATAACTCTGAATAGCATGTTGAATGTATATTTTATACAAAAATACACGTGTCTTAGTTTAGACCGTTTACACAATCACAAATGAATAAATGAACTTAATTTTTTAAGAAATTTTAAAAAAAAATCTTTTCTTTAGATACATTACTTTTTTAGTTTTAATTTTCCACCAAACTTCACTCCTTTTGTCTTGTGCTGGTGCTTAAGTTTATGATACGACGCTTTTCATAAATCGTGATGGTGGTGAAGCTGATTTACGAAGGTGTTATATCAATGAACTTAAATTGATTTTGTTTATAAACCAAACTGGTATTTAAACAAGCATATAACACGTCTCGTGTAATCGAAAGGAACGTATTTGACAGCGACTTTTACATCTCTCATTTTCTTCCATTATGAGTTATAGTTTTAACATTTATAGCCCAGCAACATATTGGTGGTGAGATAATACTCAGGAAACATATTGTCCCGGATTCAACTACCTCAACAGGTTTTTTTCAAAGTATTAAGTTTTTTTCTGAACTAATAATTAATTTGGTGGTACATATGATTGGGTGGTACCGTTTTTGACAAAATGATACTCTAGAGATCTGTTGATGATGCAAATTAGTTAAAATAACATAAATTTTTATAGATGAATTACCAGAAAGACATGAGAGATAAATAAGAAAACAAGGAAAGGCCAGTACGAGAAAGCAAATGTAGAAGAATAAATAAATAATAAACTAAATTTGTAAATAAATAAGGTAGTACAAACATGACAAATATATTATGAGTGGTTGGTACGTAAAATATCAAATCTTTATAACGTGCACATCTTATTGGAAGACGAAATCTTCGCAGTCACATGTTTGCTCTTGCGACTTTGCCTGGTAACTAATTTCTTTAGTTTAACACAAAATTCCAATCTAATTGAATTTAAATAATTATAGAATTTGAATTTAAAACAAAAAAAATCGAATCACATAATATATATTATACTAACATATAAACCCCGTGTATTACATGAGTTGAATAGTTAGAAAATACCAAAGTCTTAAATTTATACTCAGTTGTTACGATTTAAACAAATTAAATGCTAAATCAATTGAACTGAAATTTAATTTTATATCACAAATCTCTGAAATTCTCTTTGTATATAACATATATCACAGAGTTTGTAAATTTATTCTCCTTATCAATTCACAAACCATCTCTATTCACGACTCGAAATGTATAATCGAGAAAGAGGATTATTAGTTTTGAAGACATTGAATGATTTAATATGGTATTTGATAAATATGTTGACTAAATAATGACGGAGAAGACAATTAAATTTATTCCTTGTTAAGTTGTTATAAAAACAAGGATTTTAAAATTAAAAGTGGATTTTAAAATTTATACAAAGGCTTAAAAAATTAATGAATTAATTTTTTTAAATTTTTGTGGGAAAAATAAAAAAAAATTGAACCCCTCATATTTAAAGAGCCTATTATTAACATAGAGCAATAGTCGTTGATATTAATTAATTTAATTTATATTTATTAAATTACTTAGTATATGTAAAGACTAATAAAGGCTGATGCTCACCAAACTTCTTATATTGTCTAAGTATATGAGCTTCAATGACTAAAGGCCTTCGGAAGGAAGAAGGGACTCTTCGGAAGCAGCATTGCTTCCGAAGGATAACCCGAAGAACCTTTCCAGCTTCCGAGGAATCTTCCTTTGTAAAGACAAAGACAAAGACTTCCGAAAATATTCCTAAATCAAAGACTGTAGCTGAGCACTTTCAAAGTACAAAAAGGGACTGACACAAGACATGCTGGTCTGAGTAAAGACAAAGACAACATGTAATTAGTCAGACAAACACCTTACTTCTCCCATGCTGCATTAAATGTAAAAGATCATCTGAAGCCTTGAAGATCAACAACATTAAATGTCTTTTGTATTTATTAGTACTTTGTAAAGTCAATGTCTATTAATGTAATGATGATGACTGAGTGTCTTAGCCTGTTAAGACACTCAACATACTAGAATAAGCTTTACTTTATGTATTGTCTAGTATACCCAACTTGTATTCCTACGTGTATACGGTTGTAGCCTTGGCTATATAACCTCTCATTGTAAACCGACTAAGAGTGTGCTTGTTCGTTTACACTTGTAATACTTTGAAAGAAATATATCTTTGAGCTTGAATTTACTTTTGTGTTCTTACTGCTTATTCAAAGATTATTTGTTTATTTGTTAAGTGTTTGTAAGATCTTTCTAATAGATATTCCGCGTCTATTAGATTCATTGTAAGAAGAACTTGTTTGTGTGTTGTTTGAATTAAGCAACCCGATCCAACAGTATATTTTGTTGTTATTTTATATAAAAAATTAAAATGTCTATGCAAAAATAATATGCAATAGAAATTAATAATTTACCAAATATAAAATTAGAGATGGAAGCGGCCGATGAAACATGTATTTTGGGTATTTAAATTGGATGAAATGGGAAAAAAAAAAAGAAGTGATTGTGTATTTCAGGTACAGTGAGATCCATATAAGAAATTACATTGGGTCAAGTATTAGGCGGGAAATTAAAAATTATGAGGGTCTAAGATAATAACAAGTGTCTTCTAGTTATACTTATTTATTAGTTTAAGGAGATTGTATGAAAAATGGAAAAAATAAATGAAATTTCCTATTTGTTTTTATGTAACCGCAAATGGTTTTTGGAACTTTGTGGTGTAATATTTATCATGTAAATCAGCAAGAATAAAGCTCATGTAATAATCCGGAGAATTGCCTCAATTGGTAAAGTCTCACCCTCTCAATGTGGAGGTCATGAGTTCAAACCTTGTTGGGAGCAATTTAATGGATATCCAGGTGAAGGAACAAATCAGGGCTTTAATCCCTGGTTCGAACCTAATGGGGGGCAAGGGTTTACGGATTCCATCCGGTTTCCGCGCATCTGGGGGCACACGTGTGTCAAGGTCGGAGATCGAGGAATCGATCTTAGCTATCAATCGTCAGGATAACTGAAGGTAGCACGACGAGACAGTTTAACTGCCGCTCAAAAAAAACAATGAAAACAATAAACTCATAAAGATTGGAAAAAAATTTAAATAATTATTTGTTGAAATATATATAAAATATATAATAAATTTATGATATTTTTAATCATTAATATTCAGTTAGGTTTTTGTATTTTATATTATTAAATGTATTATGATATGTTTTAGATATTAATTTAAAGGAGTATATACATGACATTTCCAATCCAAAAACTAGTATATCATTAAATTAACATGACTATAGCGACCATGTAAAAGCTTAAAGTAAAATCTTGTTTAAGTCAGTGGATCTAGTTATTGCATTTATTTATATGGGCATTTATTTATATGCATTATAACAATAATTTTGTAAAATAATTTTAATCCACAGAAGATTTTTTTCTCAAAAAATTATTTTTGTTTTACTTGAAAAGTGAAATACTAAGAAATTTAGCCACATACATGTTTTTTTAGAAAGCTTGGCTAAATTCTAAAAGATTATTGATTTAGGATTATTTACATATAACCACCCCATATTTACAACTTTAATTACAATATACCTAAAACAAAATACTAAATCACATATATAACCTTCTTTTATAATTTTTCTTTTTAAGATAAGATAATATATATAATTAAAAACTTTAGGTAATGAAATATATGTAATTTACAAGAATTATGTAAGATGATATATATAATTTACTTTTTAATATGATATATATGTAATTTACAAAGTTTATAGAGGTATATGTAATTGCCCCGTGACTTAACCAGTGATTTTAAATGCGGATAAAACTCGAAAAGTACAAATTTGGAATAAACTAATTTGAAGGAGCAACCAGGCCCATATGGAAAATTAAGAATCATGTGTTGCAAGTGAGTCTCTGAGTGTGTATCATAGAAAAGGAAAGAGGAAGGAGATAACGGAGAGGTAAATGGACCGTTCATGTGATGAGTTGGAAACTTCAATTCATTTCTCTATTATTTTGCTCAATTTAGATAAATGGGGTGGATTAAAGTATATTTTAATGCAATACTTTTTTGCAATCACGAATTCGACGTACAAGAGGGTCACCAGTCTTTTTGACATGAATCATTCGGAAGATCGAATTGGAAGGAAGGGTTAAGGACTTAAGGATTTACCTGGTGTGAGATATCATATTGTTCAAAGAACCCTAGATGTTTTCAGAGTAAAGAATCACCAACAAAGGCCCGTACGCCTAAATTCAGAGAAAAGCACCTTTGTTTAGTAAGTGCTAAGGTGCTCCCAGTTAATTAGATCCTCGCATATTTTGACCATACCCTCCCCTCCATATTTCTCTTTGAAATTTCCAACAATTTTTCAGCCTGGAACCCCCCACACCGACGTCAAGTTTTTGGTGGAGGTTACAAATTAAGTTGGTATTTTGATTCTATAGTTGATTAATAAATGCTAATAGCTTGAAAATGTTGCAAATGTTGGTTAAAACTTGTTGAATATGTTTAATTTGATGATATGACAAGAAATGAAGGTGTGATATGGGTGATTTTGGTATAAACTTGTAAGGAACAACCTATTATAAATTTATTTGTAAGGTGTTTGTTTTAGAGATCAAACTATTACCAAAGATGCTTATTAACACTAATGGATGTTGTAGATCATTTAATTATCTCTTTGATATTAATGTCTATTAATATTTGGATGAAATTAGTGATTTTGATTAAAATAAAATCCGACACCTTGAGCCTTGAGGGTCATATGTTATAAAACGATTTGAAATAGGAGTGTGAATCTCTTGCATTAAACAAAAATACAACATGAATCTAACACAGAATTAGCAGGCATGTGTTTGGTATAAATGGATTCATGCTAGTATGGAATTACCTGCAAACCAGAGCCGGTCCCGAGAATCAAAAAATATTCTAGGGCCTGGGCGAGAAAAAAAATGGGCTCTTTCAAAAGCGGCCATAAGAATTAAGGTGTCCAAGGCAAGTCGGAAAAAAAGACCCTTTATCGAATTCAAATATTAAATTAGGGGTGTTCAACAAAAACGAAAACAAACCGTATTCGTAACTGAAAAAAACCGAGCTGCATTCCTAACTGAAAAAACCGAAACCGTGTTTGTAACTGAAAAAACCAAACCGAATTTGAATTTGGTTTTCGTTTTGGTTCCTCAATCCGAATTCCAAATTGGGTTTTTGGTTCGATTTCTAACTGTATCTGAATTTCAGCTTTTTGTTTGGCTATCGTTCCAATTTTTTTTGAATTCGGTCTGTTTGGTTAACTGATTAAACCAAATTCGGTTTTTAACCAATTTGTTTAGTTTTTAATCAGTTTATTCAATTAAATTCGGTTTATTCGGATCGGTTTATTTGATTTTAGCCGGCTTATTTGATTTTAATCGGTTTGTTCGGTTTTTGGATAGAGAAAAAATTGAAAACCAATTAAACTGAACCGAATAAACCATTAACCATTTTTCTATATATACATATATATCAAAATTTTGTGCCTCCTAAAATATTGGGCCCAAGACAGAGGTCGGGTTTGCCCATTTTCCGATCGCTCATGCACCCTTTTAAACATTGATATTAATATATTTCTTATATAAATTTTTTATATATAATATATAATTTTTTTAAAAAAAAACCGGGCCCCTAAATTGTCAGGCCCGGGGCGGTCGCCCACCCCGCCCCTCCCCATGGCCGGCCTTGCTGCAAACCTATTGGATAAACAGGTCGTATTCGTGTCAACCTAATTAAACAGTTTTACATGTTAATCCTTTTAACCTGTTTACATTTATTTATTTAATTATTTTTTTGACATGTTTATATCATATATTAACTTAATAGAATATTTTAACGCTAAAAGTTTAAATTTAAAAAAATTAACAAAATATTTGGTATTTGCAGTATCATATCTTTATGTATATTTGCATTTTTGGTTATAAATTGTATTTTAAAAGTATTAATAACTTAAATACTTTAAATATAACAAAAATAAAATATATTCAGGTCAAATGAGTCGTGTTCGGGTTTATTGTATGACACAATTATCATATTCTTGTGCCAACCCATTTAACACCTTTAATTACAAATAGTACAAAATACAATCTAATATTTTTCAGTGTCATTTAATGATGCAAAATTCATGGTTTGCTAAAATCCCATGGTCATATTGGAATGTCTTGTTTAAAATGCATCAAGATAAACAAACATTTTTTGTAAGACATCAACCACTTTAATTTATAACATAACAAAAACACCTAAAATGTGAAACTTGTTTAAAAACAAACACTATATACATCTTCAAAATGGACTTGCTAATTCAACAATGACTTGTTTTAGTAGCATTACAAAAAATTATGGTAAATGACCATGCTTTTCAACTTTCTTGACCTAGATAACAAAAAATAGATATTCTAAGATTACAATTACACAATACAAAAGTAAATTATGAATGAAACATGTGTAAAAGAAAGAATACAATATAAATCAGTAGGGTGGTTAGTTTGATGCAATGATTCTTCATAACGAACATCCAATTAATGATCAAATCTAAAGGATCAAATTCAAGAGAAGTTTAAATGTCATGCAAGGATAGTAAGATATAAATCACTTGGGTTGTTGGTGCAATGATTCTTAAACTTTTATTATATTTTCAATAACAATTTATTTTCTTTATGTGAAGAAATAGTTTTTGAATTGTGATATAAAGAAATAGTTTTTTAAACCATTTTACCAAAGCCAATTATAATATAACGTTATCTTGGTGGTGGGATAATGATCAAGAATCAAATGGTCTTGAATTCGAATCCACAAAAGGGTTTTCTCAAAGTATTGAGTTTCCTTTAGACCTAATGACTTGATGATAAATATAATTGGATGATATAGTTACAGTAATTTATCAGTGATCCAAAAATTACCTGTTAAAAAAACGACATAATAAAGAAGTGTTTGGATTACATAAAATAAAAAATAAACAAAGTTGTAGGGAAAAAAAGGAGTAGGGTGCAGACTGGGGAGACAAGATGGTGGATGAGGAGGGTGCAATACATGGTCAAGAGAGGGTAGGGAAGAATCAATGAGAGGATCGGAGGCCAATGACAGATTGACACCTCACTGACTCACTGAGTGAACAGTGTACGAGTGGTCGAAGTTTTTGGGTGTTGTGTACGGAGGGAGTAACCCACTTCTCCTCCTAACTAAGTCAAGCATTCACATTGGATATCAATGAATCTCATTTTCCCAGTGTTTCATCCATTTCATTTATTTTATTATTAGAGTAGATTACTAATATTTTCCCTCTCGTTTGCTATTATTTTACTTTTGGTACATACGTTTTAAAAATTATTTATATGGTTTTAAACTGTAAACATTTATAACCCATATAATCTTTATGGGACGGTTTGATCAATTATTTGACGGTAATTTATGACCTATGTAATATATATGTTACAAATGTCTAAAGTTTGGGACCATATGGATAATTTATGAAACCTAGGAGCCAAAAGTGAAACACTAGTAAACCACAGTAACCATATCGGTAATTTATAATCACATTACTAATTATTATAAAAGCCAATGAGCTTCCAGCTCAACTGACACCCCATGATTCTCATAATGCTTAGGCTTTGTGAGGTCGTGTGTTCAAATCCTGGCTAAAACGGGTAGTAAGGGTTTACCACATGGTGGGTTTCCTCATGAGGAGTAGGTGGATTTGCTCTATTCAATGCTCGCCAACATCTGGGCTTTAGCCTTTAGGTACCGGGGAGTTGATAGCAGAATATGGTCGTATCGTGTTGGTTGTTGGGTTCTAGGATCCATTTGGGCTATGAAAAAACATGTCGCTGAGCCCTCGTTAATTATCAGAAAAAATTATTATAATAATAATTTACTATCCCTTTTTATTATTATAAAAACTAACTAACAACCAACACCATAGCAAAATAACAATCGACCATATCTATCCTGTTCATAACAAAAAAAAAAAATAGATCAATTATCTACTATGCAACTTGAATATACAATAACTCTTTAATTATATAAACAAAACAAATCTTGAAAGCGGTCTCTCTAGAAATAAAAGTAAGGTCAGGCTCATTTTAAAATCCTATAAATAATCATGTAACAAGTGAGGTTAAGTATGAATGATATAAAAAAAAACAAATGTAAGTAAGTTGATGAGTTTTAAATGTTTACAACAAAATAAGAAAGGAATTGACCAATTTATTTTAGTACCATACAAACAAAAAATGCTTATTTAATTTGAGGTTATATTGTTATTATTGTGTACAATCTATCAAAATCTTATTTTATAATACTAATAAATTAAAATAACTTGGTCACTTGTTATTATCTTTAACTCGTATATTTTTTTAGTTTTCACGTATCTCTTGATTATTTAATTATCATTTAATTTTAAAAAAATAAAAAGAATATTTTAATAATTAATATTATCATTTTATAACAAATATAAACATTTAATAGGAGATAGATAGGAAACTTGTATGTTAAACATTTTTTTTACTTAAACAACGAACTGTTCAATAATATAAAATGTTTTAAAATGTTTTTAATTAAAGTTTTACAAAAAAAAACTTCATAAAAAGAAATTAAAAAAAAGTAAAAATAATCAAATGCAGATTTTTAAACAAAGAGATTTTTATAAAAAAATGATATTTTTTATTATTTACTATATATTTTTTTATTCAACTCGTACAATTCTTGAGATACTAACGTAATATATATAATATAATCGGTGTTTGTAAAAAAATCATGTTGTCTCTTTAAATGTAATCTCTTTATCTTATGGGAAGATATGTAAGGTTTGTTTTTGTTTCACCTCCAAATACTACTTATTAGTGAGAATTCAATAAGTATGTTTGTTGTTTGTAATTAAAATTTAACTTCAATTTTGAGATCGTTTAGTAAATGGGAATGCCATTTTGATATTTTGTTGGGTCTAGAAAAGTCAAGACCAACGGTTAATTTGGATAGATGGAATGTAAACAAGAAGTATTATGTATTTGTTGAATAGGGAGCAACGAGTCACCGCGAAAGCTACTGAAAAACTCAAGATTATGAAGACACTCGAGATGACCCGAAGACTTTATCAAATGATAATACGATTTATTTGTTTATTATTTATTATCATTTGTTGCACTTTATTTATTTTCTAGGGTTTGGGTCATGTGACATATAAATAGAGGATGTTCTCTATTTTGTCAAAATAACACAGATAAAAGAGTGTGTGAGGGTGTGCTTCAATGTAATCCTGAGAGAGCTCTCCCCCATGAACTCCATGGATTCTTTATCCATGGAGTTTGAGAGCATGTGAGGGGTAGGTAATGTAATCTTGTTGACTAATGAATCTTATTTCTATACATTGTTAGTCATTACATTACATCTCAGATTTGTTCTTGGTTGTGTTCTTCAACATCTTCACCCATCTTCAAGACTTTTCTCTGTTCAGAAATGGTTAATCTTCACAAATCGGGTAGGTCCTATTCCGCAACCGTTTTTACAATTGGTATCAGAGCCAAGTTCTCGAGATTATCATTCTAACCATTGATTCTCTCAAACTTGTGCTCAATACCCTGATTTTGTGAATTTTTGTGAAAGTTCTTTGAAGATGTTCTTGTTCTGGGTTCTCCGTTCTTCAATTTATTTGGGTTATATTTTTGTGTTTTGATATGGTAAACACAAGTGGGTTTTGACTCTCCCTAATATATGTCAAAACCCCACCCAAATGTGATCTTTATCGGACGAGTTATCAAATTTTTGTTCATTTGATAAAAATGGAGACGGATGAAAAATTTTAGGGCAGCTGGGTTTTGTTTCAAGAAAGAACATAATGATGATGACGGCGTTCTTGAATTTAGGGTTTTTCAGAAGGTTTTATTTGATTGGTTTTCGGAAGCTCACCATGGATATTCTTTAAAAATATAAGCTTCTGATGGCTATTGCTTCCTATGGCTATTGCTTCCTATGGCTACTGCTTCTGATTGGAAATTGCTTCCTAAGCACAAATTTGCTTCCTAAGTACAAATTTGCTTCCGAAGCATAAAAATTGCTTCCGAAGCACAATTTGCTTCCGAAGCACAATTTGCTTCCGATGCACAATTTGCTTCCGATGCACAATTTGCTTCCGATGCACAATTTGCTTCCGAAGCACAATTTGCTTCCGATGCACAATTTGCTTCCGATGCACAATTTGTTTCCTAAGCAAAAATTGCTTCCTAAGCATAAGTTGCTTCCTAAGCATAAAATGCTTCCTAAGCATAATTTGCTTCCGATTGGAAACTACTTCCGAAGCATCTTCTGAAGACATCTCCTTCTGATGAGTGAAGCTTTTTCTGAAGTTGAATTACTATTGCTTCCAAGAGTTACTTCCAAAGAGCAGAGGTATTATTGGTATGTAAGAAGTTAGTTTCTTAAGTGTTAATTTGTGATGTCCAAGTTCTAATGCATCTGCAAATTAATACTTCTGAAGCTAACTAAACTGTTTAAAGAACCAAAGTTTTTGGTATAAAAGGAGGTTAGCTTCTTAAGTGCAAATTTATGATGTCCAAGTGCTAATGCATCTATAAATCAGTACTTATGAAGTTAACCAAATATTTCTTAAGTAAAATCATCTCTTGATATGTAATGTCTTATTTCTAAGTGTTAATTTGGATGATGTCCAAGTGCTAATGCATATTCAAAACAACACTTTAAAATTTGACAACATATAATTTTACTTTTGAAACACATTAGCCTTTGGTTCGCTCATTCGATTTCATCATTGGAAGTACTTTACTCTTTGGCATGATAGAGCTGAAACTTATACATCATCAGAAAATCAAAATAAGTTAATGATGTCTATTCTATAAGTCCAATTGGTGTTCCAGATCTGCTGCATGGAACATATTGCCGGTTAGCAATGATTGCTTCCGAAGAACACTACTTGTTTTTGAAGACATGGTGGTTTTCACACATCGGTTTTCTATAGCATCAGCTTAGGGGGAGTTTGATGGATTGAAACTGATGGCAAGTGTGTTATCAGTGGTATATCAGTGAAGACTTTGGTTTCATTGATGTGAAGATTTCTTATTCTGCTTTGAAGACTCTTAACTTTCAGATTGTTGGGATATGGTTTTCTTTTATCTTTGAGCTTGCATTTGTCATATGTTCATTACAAGGATTGGTTGGAGTCCTACACTTGAACCGACATCCTATATTCTTACATCTTTTGGGTTGGGATGAAGATTAAGATTACACTCTATATGCTTCCATTCTTGGTGTTGGGGATGAAGATTGAGATTAGTTAATCGTAGGAGGAGCTTAATCGGAGGGGGAGAAGATAAATGAAGGCCATAGAAGTTCAAGATGTTTGTTTTGGGTTTGAGAAGCAGATAAAGGAAGATTCACTTTGTTTTGCGGTGAAAGAAACTTGAATTGCATCTACACAAGTTCAATCTTATTATTCATGTTTGTTTCATCATACTTCTACATTGGCTTACATTCATCTAACCAAATAGGGGGAGACTGTTGGGTCTAGAAAAGTCAAGACCAACGGTTAATTTGGATAGATGGAATGTAAACAAGAAGTATTATGTATTTGTTGAATAGGGAGCAACGAGTCACCGCGAAAGCTACTGAAAAACTCAAGATTATGAAGACACTCGAGATGACCCGAAGACTTTATCAAATGATAATACGATTTATTTGTTTATTATTTATTATCATTTGTTGCACTTTATTTATTTTCTAGGGTTTGGGTCATGTGACATATAAATAGAGGATGTTCTCTATTTTGTCAAAATAACACAGATAAAAGAGTGTGTGAGGGTGTGCTTCAATGTAATCCTGAGAGAGCTCTCCCCCATGAACTCCATGGATTCTTTATCCATGGAGTTTGAGAGCATGTGAGGGGTAGGTAATGTAATCTTGTTGACTAATGAATCTTATTTCTATACATTGTTAGTCATTACATTACATCTCAGATTTGTTCTTGGTTGTGTTCTTCAACATCTTCACCCATCTTCAAGACTTTTCTCTGTTCAGAAATGGTTAATCTTCACAAATCGGGTAGGTCCTATTCCGCAACCGTTTTTACATATTTGTATATGAATTTTGTTTTGTCAAAATTTATAGTACTATCTATTCTTTTGTATATACACGTCTGAATACTGCCAATATTTTTTAAAATTTTAGTGTTAAATATATAAATTATGTTAATAATACTCATATGAATATGTTATATGAAGACAATTAATAACCCCATGAATAGAAACGCAAGTGGTGAAAATGATGAAATGTTTGATGAAGAATAATAAATGTAGGATTTTTTTTTAATTTTTTAATTAGATAAAAATTATAAAAAGTTCGTTTATATTCAGAAACTGGCTTCAACTCAATATATAAAGCTCGAGTTTGATAACTAAACGAGGTACATTTTAAGGCTCGAACTCAAATTTAGGCTCTTTCAATATTTTAAGCGTGAGCATAAGCAAGTTTAAAGAGAAATACACAATACTTAATTTACAAGATTAAAAGTTTTTAAAAATCTAAATCTTCTTTCTCTCAACTAGAGATGAAAAAAGAAAAGAAAAATGATTAATTGAACCGTTAACGGTTCTTTGAATTGGATTCAAGTTTTTGGAGAAAACGCTTATTAATTAATCGGTTTTCAAACTAGTTGATGGGTTCATCTAAGGCAAAAATCGGTCATTTTTTTTTTGGTTTTAGAGTTTGAAGAATCGATTATTAGCCGAACTGGCTATGGTTAAAACCGTTTGAAATATTTCTAACAGGTAACTGATTTGGTTATTCTATAATCGTTTTCTACCGGCTAGTCTGAAAAGCCTTCAACATGCTATGCATAATTAGGCTATGTATAATTATAATCACAAATTATTCACTCCATGTACATATCACATAAATAACTACACTTATCATCCACAAGTTACATACATATGTACAATCATCACCATCACGCCCGGCTCACGCTGGGTGTGTAATCAACAGATGGGCGTGATCAAGATGTGACCTCTTTTCACTCGAATGCTCACGCCTAATAACACAAAACCTTAAAGATAAGCACGACTAAGTTTGGTGTACGGTGAGTAGATACACGAAATAACAATAATCGCTAAATATATATATATATATATAATCATCCATGAATCTCCAAATGCGAGGTATGATAATCACAAGAGTGAATGATGGTTCACAAATGTAAGAAACGTGTCATCTTCATGAAAATTTTCATGTTTAAGATAAATAGTTTATTAGTTGTAATGTTTCTGCTTCCTACTCTGAAAGGCCTACTATTACGTACAACGATAATCGTTATTAACAGCACCAGTTTCGGTGGCAGTTATAATGATTGAGGCTATTAGCCTTGGGCTTATTTTTATTTTATGATTATTTTTAGTGGTGAATCTAGGCTCCGCTTCTGCACCGCACCTATTTTCATTTTCATCTTATATCTTATTTTCACACGAATAAATAAAAATAAGAGTAAATTGCACTTTTGGTCCTTTATTTTTACACAAAATTTCAGAAATAGTCCTTAAAGTTTCAAAGTGTCAAAATCAGTCCTTTAAGTTTTCAAATGTTGCAAACTCGGTCATTTCTCCGTTAACGCCGTTAAGTATTAACGGAATAGGGCATAAATGTCAAAAAAAATAATCACTTTTGGTCCTTTATGTTTACATAAATTTTCATATATGGTCCTTTATTCTGTTAGTACTTAACGGCGTTAACGGAGAAAGAACCGAGTTTGCAACATTTGAAAACATAAAGGACTGATTTTGACACTTTGAAACTTTAAGGACTATCTCTGAAATTTTGTGTAAACATAAAGGACCAAAAGTGCAATTTACTCTAAAAATAAACTATACACAATTACACTTACTAACAAGGTTTTCAGAACCAGACCGAGAACTGGAGGGTTGGATGGTTCAAAGTGAGCATGTGAACTGGCTTCAAGCAAATCGGCTGGTTGAGCTGGTTCATCGGTCAAACTGGATTTCAGTTTTTGAAACTCAAATCAAGGCTGACCATGGGGAGGGGAGGGGCGGGTTGCGAAATCTTAAAAAAAATTATATATTATATATACAAAAAATTTATATAAGAAATATATAACATCAATGTTTAAAAGGGTGCATGACTGGTCGGGGAAGGGGGCAAATCCGACCTCTGTCTCGGGCTCAATTTTTTTAGAAGCCACAAAATTTTGATATATAATGTATATATAAAGAATCGGTTAATGGTTTATTTGGTTTGGTTTATTTGGTTTTCAATTTTTTCCCTATCCAAAAACGGAACGGTTCGGTTCGGTTTCGGTTAAAACCGAAAAAACCAATTAAAAATCTAATAAACTGGCTAAAATAAAATACACCAATCCGAATAAACCGAGATCAATCGAATATACCGGATAAAAATCATATAAGCCAGTTAATAACCAAATAAACCGATCTGAATAAACCGAATTCAGCTCATATATTATTAATAAGATAATAAATTTAAATATGAATTCGATTTAATCGTTTAACTAAACAAACCGAATTCAAAAAACATTTAGAACGGTAACCGAACAAAAAACCGAAATTCGGACACGGTTAAAAACCGAACCAAAAACCGAATTTGGAATGCGGAGTGAGGAGCAAAAAAAACCGAATATAAAATTCGGTTCGATTTTTTTAGTTACCAACACGGTTCGTTTTTTTTAATTACGAATGCAGTTCGGTGTTTTTCAGTTACAAATACGGTTCGGTTAAAAACAGATCTTAAATAAATCTTGGTAAGAAAATATACATTTTAGAAAAACCAAATTATTATTAATTATAAATTTTAGAAAATATGAAAAAAATTTAAAACAATATTAAATATTCTCTATTTATAAAAAAATATTTTTTAATAATTAAAATCAAAGCTTTTAAACTACAAGATATTTATAAAAAATATGTTTTTTTTTAAAACTAGTTTTTTGGAACAAAATGTTTAAAAAAGAATTTTTTTAAATAAAAGTTTAAAAAATATAATTATTTTTCTATTACTCAAATTAAAGTATTTTTAATAATATTTTATTTTCGATTATTTTTTTATACTTTCTAAATAACCAAATTAATTTTTTTAACTCATCTGAATAAATGTAATGCTAACTGAGTGTAAAATATATAGTCACTTTATTTGAGTAGTGTAATATATATATTCACTTTATTTTATAAATATATTGTTTTATAAAAAATTAGATTGTTAAATACCTTTGTTTCTTTAAAAAACCAAATGTTTCTTATTTTGAAAAAACAAACTCGTTATTATGGAAAAGTTTTCATATTTTATAACTATTTGGTCTTTTTAAAAAGTGAATGAAATAATAAATAGTTAATTTTATTGTATTTAATATGAGTGTGACAAGTAGTGTAAAAATATAGCATAAAAATGACAAGTATATAACTTATTTTTACTTATAAATATAAAGAATAATTTACTATTACATTCACACTCGCACCTAAATGCCTAAGATGTCCCATGTGTGCAGTTTTTTTTTTTGAACGGCGAAGTTCTCAATCGTGTGAATCCACTGTTTCCAGGTCATGTCATCAAGGTCTAGTTACAAGGACCTCTCATGAGCCATCACAACCACCCCAGGAGGAAACCTTACTGGGAAAACGCCTTGACCCCCCTAGACACCTTTTTCGCTACGGGAGGGATTTGAACCCAAGAACACCCATTTGTAAGAATCCCGAGGTACTATTGAGGCAGTCTCTCATTGGTCACATGGGCTATGTGTAGTGTTTTCTACTTTTCCAACTTTCCAAGAGTCGGATCTCTTCCCTTACTATGAGTAGAGGTGCTCAAACCGGTTCGGGTCCCAAACCGAACCGGTTTCTACAGTGGGTTGTGCAAACCGGTTTGGGTAATAAACCGCTTTCTACAATGGAAAACTCGAACCTATGGAACCGATTTGGGTCGAAGTGTAAACCGGTTTGGGCCAAACCGGGTCTTCAAACCGGTTTTTGATTTTTTTTTCTAACCCTTAAAACCTTAACCTTTAATAGAAACTTAAACTAATAAAATATCAAACTAATAAAACCTAAAACCTTAATACTAATAAAACCTAAACCTTAATACTAATAAAACCTTAAACTAATAATTAATAAAACCTTAAACTAATCAAATCATAACTAATAATTAATAAAAACCCTAAAAAAACCTTAAACTAATATGGGCAATGGGTATTGACTATTGCGTATTGAAAAGCCCAAATAAAACTTTTCAGCCCACTAAATATGGGTGTAAAATTTGATGTTCATTATCATGGTTTCCTCAATTCCTCCAGGCTCCATCATGATAGATTGGTGTTGAGGAGGGCAAACCGGGTTTTTTCTTAAAAGGTTCTGATTCCAGTCAACAAAGTCAATAACCGGTTTCGGTTTTTGGCTGGTTCCAACCGGTTTTTGGCCGGTTCCGGTTCGGGTTTTGGAGGGTCCTGGTTCGGGTTTTGCATGGTAAAGGTGGAACCGACTCCTATTTTTTATTTCTCTGAGAATCCGGAACCGTCTGTACCCACTAGAGGTGGCCAAACCGGGTTTTTTTGGGAACCGGTTCCGGTTCTAAACGATTTTGGTCAACAAAGTCAATAACCGGTTCTGGTTTTTGACCGATTCTGGTTTGGGTTTTGGCCGGTTCCAATTCGGGTTTTTGGCTGGGTAAAGATGGAACCGGTTCCGGTTTTTCCGGTTGCAATTTTTCTGAGAATCCAGAACCGCTTGTACCCACCGGTTCAGGTTGTCGGTTCCGGTTCAGGAACCATTTTTTTTACCACCTCTAGTACCCACCGGTTCGTGTTGTCGGTTCTGGTTCCCGTTTGAATTGTCGGTTTTGATTCCGGTTCAGGTTGTCGGTTTTGGTTCTGTTTTTTTGCCCAGCTCTAGATTGGTGGTCGATTACACAAACGTAAAAAAATCCTATTTTATGAAAATTAATATATTCATGAAAGAATAAAAGTATTACACCAAATCATATTGTCAAGTGCTAAAAAACACAGCTAACACAAAGAATATATCACGAAACAACTAGAAAACGCGTGAACTAATGAAATATACAATTCAGTAATTCACCCATTTAGAACTAAACCGGATTCAACTTTAAAATACAAGAAAACCGTTTCAAAGTCAAAGTCAGAGCTGTAGACGGTAGACTAAGGAATGTTAGGCAAACCACATGTGGTATTATGTCAAAACTTTCATCTCGTTACGTTATTTTTGTAATTTTGTCCATCTTGTACGGCATTAAAGCTCTAGAGTGGCAAAAGTATTACCTAGAGGTGTAATAAAACCATTTTGTTAACGTAAATATGTTTTTAATTTGAACCTGAAATCAATATGAAACCAAATCAAACAGTAAGATTGAAATCAGTTTGTGAACATCTAAATTAAGATTAGCAGGTCAAAACTAAACCTGTTTCAAACCAAATCGGTCATTTTGGCCCTTTGAAACCAAATTTGACCAATCTTGACCTGACCTAGCTTGATAGAAAAAGAACAAAAATGTGCACCTCTAGTTATGCCTAGAGATGCACAAAATAACCGGTTAACCGAACCGGTTAAAAACCGGTTTTTAAACCGGTTATTGCAATCGGTTATAAAGCGACTCAGCAAATCTAATGCATACTTACTTTGATGTAACACCAACTTATCATCACCGTAGTGTATTTCCAGCCCCAGAAAATGCACCAGCTTTCCCAGATTCTTCATTTTAAATCGAATATTTAGATTGTACTTCAGTTGTTGAATCTCGTCTTCAACATCTCCGGTAATCACCAAGTCATCAACATACACCAGCACCATTACAACTCTGCTGCCAAACTTTTTCACAAACAAACTCGCGTCTACAGTTGTAGAACTATACCCACTTTGTTCAAGAAACTCACCAATTTTCCCAAACCAGGCCCTCGGTGATTGTTTTAGCCCATAAATCGCCTTCTTTAGTTTGCATACATGATCAGGACATGTGGCACTTTCAAACCCCATAGGCTGCTCCATATAAATAACATGCTCTAGATCGCCATACAAGAACGTGTTGTTTACATATAATTGCCATAAATTCCACCTTTTACTCGCTGCTAAGGCCATAACAACTCGAATAGTCGTCCACTTCGCCACCGGACTAAATGTATCTTCATAATCTAAACCATACTGTTGGGAGAACCCTCGTGCCACTAGCCTTGCTTTGAACCGTTCTATCGACCCATCTGCATGTTGCTTAAGTTTGTACACCCACTTGCATGAGACCAACTTCACATCTCGAGGTCTCGGTACCAAATCCCATGTTTCGTTATTAACCAAGGCATTCATCTCTTCTCTCATAGCTAACACCCACTCATCCTTGGAATACGCCTCTTCAAAACTTGTTGGTTCAGAAGGTATGTCTTCAACAAGTGCCACATTTGCATACTTGGGATTTGGTGTCTTAACATGTTGTGATCTTCTCAGAATTGGCTCTTCTTCTACCAACTCTTCTACTACAGCAGGATCAGACCCATTCTCAGCCTTGATTATTGTGTCTTCACTTAAATTGAACCTTAGCTTAGAGGTTTCAAGACTTTCTTTAAGTAGTGTTGAGTCAGGTAGTGGTTCTTTTGTAGAGGACCACCAAGAGGAATTTTCATCAAACACTACATTCCGTGACACATATACTTTCCCTGAATTTGGGTCACAGCATCTCCAACCCTTTCTTTCTGAGTCATACCCAACAAAGATACACCTGGTGGCTTTCTTCTCCATCTTATGACGAAGATGACCTGGTATAAATACATAACACACACATCCAAACACACGAAAGTAACTTACATTTGGTTTGGTTGTGGTTAGTTTCTCAAATGGTGATTCATAACCAAGGCTTTATTGTGGTATTCTGTTAATAATGAATGCAGCCGTTTGCATGGATTCTGCCCAAAACCTCCCAGGTACATTTTTGTCATGTATCATACTTCTACACACTTCAGCTAAATGTCGATTCTTGCGCTCCGACACCCCGTTCTGTTGCGGTGTATATGGGCAGGTGAGTTGCCTCTTGATCCCGTTTTCTTTCAAGTATGCCGAGAACTCATGTGCCAAGTATTCACCCCCATTGTCAGATCTAAGGCACACAACCTTGTTTCTGGTTTCTAGTTCAGCCTCTCTCTTGAACTCTTTGAACTTAGCAAATGTTTCTGACTTGTCCTTCATAAAATACACCCACACATATTTTGAAAAATCATCAATTAAGGTGACCATGAACTTCATACCTTGGTTAGACGGGTGTTTCACTGGTCTAAAAACATCAGAATGGATCAGCTCCAATGGCTTCATTGCTTGGTATTGTGACCTGGAAAATGGCTGTTGACTAGCCTTCCCATATTGACACCCCGCACACACATTCTCTTTGTTCACCTCTAATTTGGGTAGGCCCACTACATAACTCCTGTTCATCATCAGCCCCAACTTATCATATCCCACATGACCTAGTCGCAAATGCCACAGATCTACATTTTTGTTTCCTTTTGTTTTGTCAACAAAAGCTGACTTGGCTGATAGGACATAAACTGTGTCATTTCTGTGACCTTGCAGGATGGGTTCTGACATAGTGTCAAATTCTTTGTAAATCTTAACATCTCTTGGGCCGAAAACCACATAATGATCAGCTGCAGTGAGTTGAGGCACTGACAACAAATTCTTCTTAACTCCAGGCACATGATACACACCAGTTAGGGTAAGATCATGTTTCTGGTCACTTGAGGTAAACCGAACATCTCCAACACAGTCGATCGAATACCTTGTATTATCTGCAATGACAACCGATTTGCTTCCATTATACTTTGTGGAATTCAATGGCCGATCCTTCTCCCCTGTCATATGATTGGAGCACCCAGAGTCCACAATCCAACTATCCAACATATTGGAACTTGACTCGTTTTTAGCCATAAGTGCAGTTACCTCTTCACCAGCCTCCTCATCGCCTGCATTCTCCTGTACTTGGGCAATTAGTGCTTCCACATCCCATGGTTCTTCATTTTGTGTAGTTGCCACATTCCCTTCATCTGGCTTTGATCGGCAATTCCTTGCTAAATGACCCGTTCTGCCACAATTGTAACAGTTGAACGACTTTTTCTTCCATGTGTTTTTCGATCACCCGAAGTCTCTCCTCGTTCCGGTTCTCTAGCCTTCCTCTCTGGCCTGTCACCGGTTTTTCCTTTCTCGCTATACCGGTTAAACCCCTGACGGTTACCCGAACGAATGCTGCCTTTTCCCTTCGAGACATACAATACTTCAGCCTCTGGTTTTGAGATTGAAGAACCTGCACCAAGATCACTCATTTGCTTAGTTAGAGCCTCCTGGCTGGCTAGCAGATTCTCAAACTCGTGAAGCGATGGCTGAGTTGGCCATCCCTGTATGGCTGCAACAAAGCTGTGAAACTCAGGTTTAAGCCCGTGAATAATGATCCTTTTCATACGCGATTCACCAATCTGCGCGTGAGGATCGAGATTGCCGATTTCTCTGCATAAAGATTTAACTTTATGGAAGTATTGAGGGACGGTTAACTCCCTCTGAGCCACTGATAGCAATTCGTTTTCTAGCAATTGTAGTTTCGTGTCGTTCTTCTTTGAGAACAGCACAGCGAGCGTATCCCAAGCCTCCTTCGGCGTTTCTGCATCACGAATGTGATCCAACAACTCCTCTTCTATCGTTGTTTTAAGAATAAACATCGACTTGCCCGCTCTCATCCTCCATCTTCTTAGTATCCCGTTTGCATCTTCTCTCAATGGTTGTATGGTATCCGACCCGTTGGTCACCTCCCACAACTCTTGTCCCTGCAAATACGAACTGATGCAGGTTTGCCAAGTGTTGTAGTTTTGATGGTTCAATTTCTTCACACCCCCGATTAGTTGCAAATCCGACATCTTCCAACCGTGGCTCTGATACCACTTGTTGACTTTAAGAAATGGGAATCAAACACACACAATTTTGGTGACTGCACACAATCATATGGCAGAGAACAATCTGCTCGACTCTTTTTCATTAACGTAAACTGAGAATACATAAACAAACCATAAACATTCATCTACCCACTAACTCTTAATAACTACCCACTACGCATTACATGAGAAATAAACTAATCTTCACTAACTCATAAAAAGACTCAATGCATAATAGAAATAAACAACTAGAAAATAACATAAATAATCACATGCACTGCCATGCACACGTGACCAAACAAGTTGGTGATGCAACCTTCAACATATGACACTGCTATTTATCGTTTGAATGTCAGGTGAGAACAAAAACGTATTTTATACTAACGTTTAAAATTATTTATAAGAATACTAGGTTGGTCCATTCAGTAACTGGACCTCTTAATTGCCATTTGTTTGCCTTAAAACAATACGTTAACTTGTCAAAATAATTAAATTTAGAATTATCTTGCTAAAATAGTTGAATATGTGATTATCTTGCTAAACAATTGAACGTGTATTTGTTTTAGTTTATAACTTTGTCCTAGTTTGTGATAAACTTTGCTTTAGTCTTGTCATATCGCAGTCAAAAGTTATAGTCCTGTCGTTCTGAAAGAATAAAAAAATTGACACTAGAAGCTAGATTAAAGTGAAAAAAATGGTTATTTGGACAGAAGCCCCATGTATTTGATTCGTTTTGGGCACCAAAAACGATTGAGCCATTTTGTGAACCACATCCAACATCCATTATTTAGTAAACTCGTAAGCAATATTTCAACAGTTCAACGTGTGATTGAGAAACAAATGTTTGTTAGCATTTACCAACTAGTGATTGAGAAAATACTGCCTTTAATACTAATTGCCATCGATTAAATCATCTTCTAATAAATTTTAGGTGACTTCATGTTTCTTACTATTCGACACAACGCATGTTCATATCCTATTAGTAGAAAAAAGAGTAATGAGTTGTTTGGTTTATTAAAAGACTAGGTTAAAACCCATGTATTACATGGGTTTAATATATGTAATTTGTTAAAATGTTAATTTTTCTCTCTTATTATGTGGGTTGAATAAATATAAGTTTTGAAGTTTCTATTTATATATTTTATTATTATTTCACTTACGTTTATTTTTTTTAATTTTGATTATTTGTTTATTTTAATTGTAGTTTTTATTTATTTAAGTAGACAATTTTATTATTTTAAACATAATAATTCATTATTTAATAAAAGGATAATATTAATTGAAGAGAGAGAGGCGGGAAAATCACAAGTTGACTTCACCAAAGAATGACATGTGGCTAAACAAAACCTTTGTTTATTATAATACATAGATGAGCCAGTAAGAGGTATGTATTATTTAGACTTTGTTTAAAGCTTAATGATTAAGAGATTGTGATGCAGTGGACCCAGGCCCATCAGGCCCACTCGGCCCAGTACACTTTGATGGCCCATCTGAGAACCCAGGCCCAGGTTGATGTTCGGTGGAGCTGGGTTTTACTGAATTGGAGCAGGATCTTTTGATCTTTATTTACTTATTTATTTTGAGAATTAGTTTGAACAATATTTGATTTATTTTATTTTCTGATTTCTGTTTCCTGTTTTGTTGGTAACCGTTTCCTGTTTTGTTGGTAAACTTGGTCTTTAAATATCAGAGGGTTTGTCCTTTGATGGGGGGTTGATTTTTATTGAATTAAAGAATATTTGGTTTAGTCCAATTCTACGGGTCCGATTTGGCTTGTGTTCTGGGTATTCGATTGGTTGCAATCCATACTGCATCAGTTGGTATCAGAGCTTCAGGTTTATCGAATGGCTCAACGTGAAGACGGGTGTTGTCTTGTTCGAAGAGTCGCCTACCGAGGCATCCACAAGAACATTGGTGGTTCACGTGCCCGTGAAGATCGATTCACTCGTGACCGTAGATTCGCCGACAAACGCAACGGGATCAGGAGCCGTGACCCACGGGATATTCTTAAGATCAAACGACTCCGACAACGAGTCCGAGATCTTGAAATACAACAAGAGATCAAACGGCTCCGCCAACGAGTCCGAAATCTCGAGTTGAAACGGGAGATGCGCAAGACGGAAACCGAGTCGAGCACCGTCGTCCGGGACGAAGGTGACGGCGGAAAGCAACAGCCGTTTAGCCCTCGCCCACCCCGGTTCTTTGAACCAATTTATCCGGAGGGTGTGTCGGAAGACGTACCCATATTCGATGAAGACGGTAGTGATTGCGACGAAAAAGAATGTTCGTTGTTGCAAAAACTTCTTTGTGCGGTTACTGTTCAGGAGGACGGTTCGAGCATCATCGTTTGGGATGAATGCGATGCCGATTCGGATACCGTTGTTTGGGACGAAAGTGATAATGAAGAGGAGCAGACAACAAATGAATGTTTGAAGGTTCGTAATGGTGATATAATTGCTAAGGATGGTAAAGCACTCTCCTTTGATACCCCAAAAATCACACCGGTATGTATGAAAGCTTTAAAAATTGTCGATCAAATTACGGCATCCCCTAGAAGTATGCAATTTGAAATTTTGGAAAATATTGGAATTTCCGAAGACTCTGCAAAAGATAATGGTAAACCGTGTGGTGTGCCATTAATATCAAAATTTCATATGGTAACTTTAATTCAAATTGAAAAAGAAATCGAAGTTGATTTGGATAAGGTTGCATGCCTTGAACCGAACTTCATGGATAACTCTCAAACTTTGGGATTTGCTTGGAATTTATTTCAAAATAAAGATGGGGTTTTCAAGGTTGATCAACTTTCTATAATGGATATTAAATATGTTCGGCTACAAATTAATAAAGGAATTAGTGAGCTAATTAAAGTAACAAATGGTCATCTGGAAATTGAAAATTTGAGGCCTTCAAAGACGAAATCTATAACTGATTTGTGGGTGTGGAGCAAGAAACGAATCAGTGATCCCTTCGACCCGGGGGGTACAGGTCATAAGCTCGGAGAGACGACTCCAAAAGTCGAATTGTTTCAACGGGGCATGATAATAATAACTAAAAATCGGGTTGATGTTCCTTTTGACCCGGGTGGCTATGATTCAATGTCAAAACTCGAGGACGAGTTTTTTTTCGAAGAAGGGGAGTATGATGCAGTGGACCCAGGCCCATCAGGCCCACTCGGCCCAGTACACTTTGATGGCCCATCTGAGAACCCAGGCCCAGGTTGATGTTCGGTGGAGCTGGGTTTTACTGAATTGGAGCAGGATCTTTTGATCTTTATTTACTTATTTATTTTGAGAATTAGTTTGAACAATATTTGATTTATTTTATTTTCTAATTTCTGTTTCCTGTTTTGTTGGTAACCGTTTCCTGTTTTGTTGGTAAACTTGGTCTTTAAATATCAGAGGGTTTGTCCTTTGATGGGGGGTTGATTTTTATTGAATTAAAGAATATTTGGTTTAGTCCTATTCTACGGGTCCGATTTGGCTTGTGTTCTGGGTATTCGATTGGTTGCAATCCATACTGCATCAGTTATGATGCAGTGGACCCAGGCCAATCAGGCCCACTCGGCCCAGTACACTTTGATGGCCCATCTGAGAACCCAGGCCCAGGTTGATGTTCGGTGGAGCTGGGTTTTACTGAATTGGAGCAGGATCTTTTGATCTTTATTTACTTATTTATTTTGAGAATTAGTTTGAACAATATTTGATTTATTTTATTTTCTGATTTCTGTTTCCTGTTTTGTTGGTAACCGTTTCCTGTTTCGTTGGTAAACTTGGTCTTTAAATATCAGAGGGTTTGTCCTTTGATGGGGGGTTGATTTATATTGAATTAAAGAATATTTGGTTTAGTCCAATTCTACAGGTCCGATTTGGCTTGTGTTCTGGGTATTCGATTGGTTGCAATCCATACTGCATCTCTGATACCAACTGATGCAGTATGGATTGCAACCAATCGAATACCCAGAACACAAGCCAAATCGGACCTGTAGAATTGGACTAAACCAAATATTCTTTAATTCAATAAAAATCAACCCCCCATCAAAGGACAAACCCTCTGATATTTAAAGACCAAGTTTACCAACAAAACAGGAAACGGTTACCAACAAAACAGGAAACAGAAATCAGAAAATAAAATAAATCAAATATTGTTCAAACTAATTCTCAAAATAAATAAGTAAATAAAGATCAAAAGATCCTGCTCCAATTCAGTAAAACCCAGCTCCACCGAACATCAACCTGGGCCTGGGTTCTCAGATGGGCCATCAAAGTGTACTGGGTCGAGTGGGCCTGATGGGCCTGGGTCCACTGCATCAGATTGACAGGCTGATTCAGATGTTTTTTCAGTAAAACAAACAGTTGTCGTTTCTTATTAATTCAAAGATGGCCACTCATTGGCGGATGTTTGTGTGTATATATGTTGTCCCGGGACATCAATGGTTTTTCGGTTTATATGAGCATTTATAAAATGTGTTTTCAAGTGACAACATCAGTTTTTGGATCAGTGACAACATCTGTTTCGACGGTTAGTGTTGGAAAAAAATTTTCTTCAATAAAACATGTGAAAACATAACTATGTAATATAATAGGAGATGGATGACTAAATGATTCTTGCATTTGTTATATTGAAAACGAATTATTCCAACAAGTTTGTAATGAAACGTTTTCAAAAGATGAAACTTGTAGGAAACAACTATAAATAGTTTTTTTTTAGTTTGTAGAAACTATCGAGTTTATATAATATGTTCTTTTAATCTCTATACACAATTTTTATTGTATCGTTTTTTATTATGTGATGAGCATACACGACCCGAATTGTAAAACCGGCCTGAAAATTTTATGTCCAGTACTATGAAACTAGAACATAAATATATAGTGACATCGTTTGAAAAAAATCTTGGATCCGTCACTGTGACCACTTAATAGAATCTTTAAAAGATGTTCAAACAACCCTTAATATCATGAGTTGTCTCATCATTAAGAGCTGTAATCAACCCCTTAAAAGAGGAGCAAAAGCATATATCATGCATGATGCACCTAACTTTTAATTCATTAAAGTTGGTGATCCATAAGCCAATGACAAGAAACTGCCAACAAATTCTTTATTTTGATTTAAAGATTTATTTTTTTTTTCAAATTTTGTCTTTTCTATGTTTTGTATTTCACGATTTTTGGACTTTTTTTATATCACGTGACACAATATCAGATTGAAATATTGTAACAATACTCACAAAGTTTTTAATTGTATAATATAGAGAAATTGTCAAAAATGAGAATGGAATTTTGTTTTTGAAACTATACTAGAACTGGTATTGAATTAGATTATGAAAGCAAGTAAAATGAATCAATTCATATAATGATAAAACATCACAATAAATCACTCGTAGTTGTATGACAATTACATCACGTTGAATTGCAATACGCTACCAAATTACAAGTTTTCTACCGATATGCAAACTTATTATTGAAGTTAATATAGTCGTGATCAAACGTGCATTACGCACATCTTAACTCATATCAATGTATATTCTATCTCTTCAATTTGTATTATAAAAATCTAACTAAAGTAAAATAGTCTAAATGATATACACGCTTTTTAAGTTAGCTAACACGCCTCTTTTTCTTTCTTAAAACAGTACTTAAGACATGAGTTGTTCATTAATACTTATAAATAGTTTGAAAAGAATTGGATTTGGAATTAAATTCCAAGGAATTGGGTGGGGTTGACAAGAGTGACAATGGTGGTGGCGGCGGCAACGGTGACGATGGTGGTGTTGTGATGACAAGGGGGAGTCGATGTCTACAACGGTGGAGTAGAAAATTTTGGTTTCAGTTCTCTTCGGGGACGGAGGATAGAAGGGGCCCGGGATGCCCCGGCCCCCCTGTTTTTTTGCTCAGAATGATCGATATAATAGTGTTTCGTCGGAAAATCCTTCGGTTCCCTTTGTTTTCTTCCTAAAAATCCTTTGGCCCCCTCTGTTTTCATCCTAAAAATTCTTCGGCCCCTTCCGTTTTCTTCTTAAAAATCCTTCGGCCCCCTCCGAGCTTTTTTTCAAGCTCCGTCACTAGTTCTCTTAAAATTAAAGTTTGGAGTTAATTCATCTCAATTCCATTCACTTGTCAACCAAACATGTTAATCTTAGAGATTCAGATTTCAATTCCATTAAATTTTGTGAATTAAACACGCTGGGATCGAACTTCATGTTTTAGTTCCATTAAATTCTGATAATAAATCAACCCCATCCTAGCTTAAATCTCTAAATTTGCAAGATTATATGTATAAGATAAGATTAAGTTACAAAACTAAGATGAAACATCATCATTTTGATCAGGCATCATGGATAGGTACCAATTTCAGATTGCCCCCATAAATTTCTGGAAGCTGATTCTCATCAATGTCTTTCAGTAGTGTAGATTTCAATTGCTTGTTCTCCACAAATACAATCTGCAAGGCAAACATATACATATATTATATCATATTTTTTTCATCTCTATTATATATTTTCTTCTTGTTTTATGACCATGAGGTCACGTGTTCAAGCGGTGAGAAACAATCTCTTACATAAAATATGTAAGGTAAGGTTGCATACATTAGATCGCGAAACGATCCGGCCCCTTTGTAAAACAATGGCTAATTTTATAGCAAAAAGTGATGAGAAAACTTACTTTTTCCTTTGTTTTTTCATCAATAAAGGGATAAACCATCTTCCAGGCAGCCATAAACACATATGGAACATGCAGTATAAACATTTTCCCGAGCCTTTCTGGATAATAATCCTGTCGATCATAAGTATGAATGAATAGATCAGAAGATGACTGTGACATATTGACAGATTTATAGAGAGACTGATAAACATGAATATGATACATAAACAGATGGATGTTAATGGGTGGCCCTAATAAACAAGGCAACTGTTTTAGGCCATCACATTTGTTGGCCCCTTAATTTTTAGAGTATTTCAACGTGTTATCTGCGAATCAAAAGATTTCTAGGCCTAAAGAATCAAAAGATTTCTAGGCCTAAAGAAAAGAAGGCATTAGGCATGTCCACATGTTCTTCTTCACCTAAAGTCCAGAACCATAAGAGACAATAAGGAATCACTCATGGTGAATCTAGGCCATGATTGAAAACGAAATAGGAAACAAGATTATGCCTAGATTATGGTGAATCTAGGCATTTGATGAATTTTGTGGCCCATGCGTTTGCTCCGCCACATAACATGGTCGTTCAACTTAGAAATCGCATGATAATGAACATGGTCAGGTGTTTGTTAGCTGAAAAAACATTTCCGAAATTGTTCTAGCCAAAAGCAACAACTTGGGTCAGTCTTATCATAAACAGGTATGTTACAAACTACAACAGCTTTGAAAGACATGGTGCCAGAGGAAGCATGGTTGAGAACAAATCCAAACTTGGAGTGCTTTAGCCATAGCCACATTCCAACTGAGTTAAGTACCAAGCTAGATGGTAACAGTCACAAGTGTATATTCTTAAAAGTTAGCTTCGTCGAGTCAACAAAAAGTCATAATCAATCCCGACGTTATCTTTATAGATGAAGGGAAATGGGCGTGCAACAAACTCATTATAGCTGATGATGAAGAGTATGAAAGTGTGGATCAAGAAATCAGCACTGAAGATGTGGAACAAGAAAGAGCTGAAACATCAGCCTTCAAACTCCTTTGCCCTTCGCATTGTCGGATTGATTCTTGAGAGCAGCAACATCAGCCTTCAAACTTTCAAACGACGATGTAATGCCACAGGATCTGGATTCGTGCTACTATCTTCATTCCGAGTCTGTACCATCGTTTCCCGGCAATGGAACCAAATGATAGAACTCTAATTTCACAAACAAAGGGTAGAGGATTTCACTAATAAACACCCAAATTGTTTGTGAAAAAGGCATGGGACTTACAGGTATGTGTTTGATAGGGGTGTGCATGGTTCGGTTTGGTGCGGTTATGGTCATTTCCATAACCAAAATCGCTACCTCAGTTAATTCTAAATCCTTAACCATAACCATAACCAATTGATCGGTAAACCATTAAGCGGTTAATCACAGGTTACGGTTCAGTTTCGGTTAATAATGGAATTGTTGAATAACTAAAAAAAACTTGTAAATATGCTTGTGGATTATAGATATATTAATGATGAAAATCTAAGTGAAGCTTGAAAAACTTTGTAATGATTGAGAATGTGTAAACAAAAAGTAAAACCACATTAACTCCAATTCATTTTCTAATATATTTAGTCTCACATATGATCCATTATATTTTCATATTGTAAAAAGTGATAATTCACCTTCTATACTTGACTGACACCATAACTTGTTAAAAAAACACACAAACATATAAATAAAAAACAAATATACAATATTCGGTTCGGTTCGGTTAAAATCGGTTCATGACTTGACTTAACCATAACCAAAACGGTACGGTGTTTATCTTGAATAATATTAACAGAAATTGTGAGCGTTTGAGTGTCGATACCTACTTGGATTACAACATAATTATGTGAGTGTACTTCAGTAGTTAAATCATTCATCAAGTGTGTTTGATAGGCAGTAAAACTCATTAATTAATCACAAAAATACTTCCATCACACAATCATGACCGCAACGGGTAGAACTCGTTTCTAAGCATCCAATTACGATATTCTCATTCTTCATTAGAGTCAGGAAACGATATAAACAAACCTTGCCCCTATCCCAGTTGTGATAAAGAGACTGTTCCGAATGAGTCCCAGCTCAAATACTCAATTACGATATATAACTAGCAAAGTATGCAAACCTGCAAAATAGAGAGTGCTGCAAGATAACCACGTATATCACTACATGAATATCCCCATCCTTGAAGATCTCCAATCACTACAAACTTCTCCTGACCTGTAGGAATCCTGACGATGTTCACATTTGACAAATTGTTTATCACAATTAAATAATTAATCTTGAATTTAATCTTTGATATGAATCCAAAAAAAAAAGAATTAAAAATTGTACCTTGAACATAGTTTGTCTAGTCCAAACACAACAAAACCTGCAATTCATTTTCATTAAATTGAATACAAACATGATTTGTAAACCAAATTGGGATGTTGGATTTATAAAATCATACGTTTGAACTCTTCCACACCGCCTTTTTTGTTGCAGAAATGCTTACCCCCGAACACGACTGTGATCGGGCGGCCGAGTTTATCGGATCCTTGCATGAACATCTTATTTTGTGCTATTTCATTTTGAACTTCTGATACAGAAATTGACCCGTTTGGAATGAATGTTTTTCTCCATTTTAGGTGTTTCAGAAACATAGCACAAGCTTTGTCAATGTCCATATCACGTGCTCGAAGAAACCTTCTGATTGTCAGATCATCATAATCCTACAACACAACTCGAATCAAGAAAGTTTAACACTAAGATGATGATTTTGCTAACAGTTACACAAAATTATTTTCATGTTTATTAAGTCCAACCAAGCCCCAAATTAGGGTACTTGACAAAATTATAAAAATCAGAGTTAACACAATACATATATCTATAAAAAATTAGAAACCAGCATCAGGTCATTATCAAGATTGTACGAGAAATAAAGATTATAACTTTCGGGTTCAGTTAGGACCCGAATGGACAGTGATTCTAGTCCAAAACGTGTTTGATCAGTCAAATAATAAGGCTGGTAAGAAGATGGGTGTAAATGGCCTTTTTGGTTCATTATTTTAACACTGGTCAATTTGATGGATGTTTCTTCCTGGAAATCAGGATCAAGATTCAAACAATTGTTTAAATTTGTGCCTTTTAGAAAACCATGTGATGATAATTACATAATTATATAATATATTATGATCTTCAAAGAAATCAGGGAACTTTTCAACCAGTCTTGATTTTGTGCCCATCATATTTTCTTGAAAATGTGTGTGAGAGAGAGAGAGAGATTGTGTGTGTGTGAGTGTGTGAGAGAGAGAGACCTTGGATGTGGGGTCATGTTGTTCAAGTAAACCTCTCATTTGCATAATTTTCTTGAGCTCTTCTTGATTGCACCCATGATGATCATTTTGCATACCAACACACACTGTTTTTGCTGTTTCTGCAAAATTATTGCATTCTTTTTGCTGATCATCCACCACTGATTTTCCCTCCATCGGTCACTTTCTCTCTCTAGACCCTAATTGTTTCTCTCTCTAGATGTGCAAGAGACTAATATAAATGGTGAAGTATTTAGGAGTAATTAATTTATAATATTCAGGAGGATGGGTAGAAGACGAAGAAGAAACTAGTCAATCCACAAGAAAAACATATAGTTACAAATTTTCTTGACTTTTATTAATTAGAAAGTTTTGGTCAATCCGTCCATTTATGACTTAGAATTTTATTTTTTTTAAACAGTAAAGACCATAAAAAATTTTATAGTTTTAGTTGAAAATTAAAAATTAGAGGACATTTATCGTAAAAACTTAAAAGAATTGTAATATACTCCAACTGATAATTATTATTTTAAATTTACTGATAAAAACTTTGTTATTTTAGATATCTTTAATTTATTTAGTAAAAAAGTCTTAGGTTCAAACCCGATAAAAGATTATAACAGTTTGAAGTAGTTTGTGAGAAGAAGTGTGATGACTTTATTATTCAAAAAACTGATATATCATTTCTAATATTCTTTATAGTTACTAAAGGCATTATAGCGTAGCGGTATCTTGATATAAGATAAGACTCAGTAACCAAATGGTATGTGTTCGAATCTCACAAGGATTTTTTTTCAAAGTATTGAGTTTTCTCTATAACTAGTGACTTGATAATGAATATGATCGGGTGGTACTGCTGGTGACAAAATGATACTTCATTGATCCGTTAGTGATCCCAAAAAGTAGCCGTTCAAAAAAATATTCTTTATAGTTAGATTGACTGGGGTGTTCACGAGCCGAGCCAGGGGTCAGCTCGGACTTGGCTCGTTTTTAACCGAGATGGCTCGGCTCGGCTCGTTTTTGGCTCGGTTTTTACATAAGAAATTTAATATTTGAATTGCATTTACCTCGACTCGGCTCGGTTCGGTTCGTTTTTGGCTCGGTTTTACATAAGAGAAGAGGCGTAAATATGTAGAACTAGGAATTAATAATATGATTTATGAATTAGTAGAGCACGTAAGAATTGAGATTCATTTCGTTTACACCTCTTTTATTTTATTTTTTTTATTTTTTAACATAATTACAAAATAACACTAAAGTATATTTATCAGTACATAATTACAAAATAACACTAAAGTATATTTATCAGTGAAAGTAACCCTATAGTTCTATATTTTTGTATAGCATGTTGTATAAACGAGCTGAGCATACGAGCCGAGCAACGAGCGAGCTACAAGCCGAGCCAACCCTGGCTCGGACTCGGCTCGGTTACAAAACAAGCTGGCTCGGTCGGCTCGGTTTCAAACGAGCTTTATTCGAGCCGAGCTTTTCACGAACGAGCTACGAGCCGAATCCGAGCTTCAAGCTTTTTGGAGAGTCATAGATTGACATTGACAGGAAGTTGGACTCTAAGATTGAAATAAAAAACAATAAATATTTTGTAAGAAAAACATATATATAACTTAAATAGTTTGGGAGCTATGTCTAGTTCGAACTTCGAAGTGCCTAGAAGCCATTATTTAATGTAATTGAAATTAAAAAAAAAAAGAAAGAAAAGGAAATAATAATGGTAGGTTGGCAATATAATGGAGTCATGGTCCATTAATTTGTTAGATGAACCATACCCCAACAACGTACCCCAGCTTCTATATCTTTCTCACTTATTATGCTTACGTAGATTTTGCAACCGGTTGTTGCCTCTACCTCACTTTAATGAACAAATAATAAATTCTTGGTTTATTAATGTTTATTTAGTAATTATTAAGAGCATGCACGTGCCGTTATCTTTTTCTCAGCCTCTGAATATCCTTTGCAACCTCACATTTGCCAAACAAACGGTTAAATGTTTGGTTTTGGTCAATAACCAGTTTTAGGGTTGGTCTGGTTTTTGATCAGTTCTAATTTATTTTTAGTCGGTTTAGGTTCGAGTTTTGTCCGGGTAAAAAGATGGAACTGGTTTCGGTTTTCCGGTTTCTCTGAGAATCCGGAACCGCCTATAACCATTGGTTCAGGTATGACCGATTCTAGTTCGGGTTTGGGTTGTCGGTTCTGTTTCTGGGTTTTATGCCCACCTCTATCTCCATCATAGTTTCGCAAACAACCTATAGATGATTATCTGCTAATAGGTTTACAGTCTAATCAACATGTTTGAAATTCCGTCACAAAAGACTCAGAACATAGGTAATGAAAGTTTATTAAACGTTGTTAAGAAAAATAGAATGGTGTCCAACTAGAATTCCCCTTAGGTTGTTAACGAGTCTTTTAAAGACAAACAGTAACATACTTTTATTTTTTTTAATAGCAAATGCACGGTCCTCCCATAATCACTCTAATAAATAGAATATCATGTTTGAAATAGCAAATGTCCTGTTAGAGTGATGTCTAAGCGGTGACAGCCCCTGGTTGTGGTCGAATTACATGTTTATTAATTTTAGGGTAATTTTAAAAGCAATAAAAGTTTATAACTGAATTTTCTATTTCATGTTTAGTCTCGAATTCCTTTCATTCGATTATTAACCGGTTCATGAAATTCACTTTTAAAAAATAATATATTTGTTCTTGGAAGCTGGAATTACTAATTGAATTTTAAGCTTGGGTGAATCACCAAATTGTTTAATCTAAAATTGTGTTTCACAACTTTATATTTGACTTTTGTTTTATGTTTTCCTCTGAAAGAGTTCACGTTTGGTACCAAAATTAATTGATAATTTTTAGAAATCACTTTTTATAAAAATTTAAATTTTAGACTTGAAGATTCAAATTAACATGAAAAATAAAATAATTTCTTAAATTTGGTGATATATTGAAATAAAGAAAAGACGTGAATGCTTTAATATATTATTTAATATAAAGGCAAGGAAGGAAAAAAAAAAAGAACAATTTTTATTTGAAAAGGGAGTATCATTAAAAGCAACTTTATCACATGAGATACATACAAGGGTTCACAGGTTCAACAGGAACATTGTTGTAAGTTATAACCCATCAAGGTTTATATAGTCTGGGTTTGTGAACCCGTTATAACTGTGTTATTTTGTCCCTTATTGTGCATACATTTTGCGATTAGAAATTTTTTTACAAAATTATATATTAAGATTAATTTGAAAACTCACTTGAGTTAAAAAAAAAATCTAATTACTAGTTGTAAAATATGATTTTTTTAATTTGATATATAATATATGTTATTATAATAAAATAAAAAATAAATAAATATAAATTTGTGTCACACATATGTTACAGAACGGCGTTTTTATATTGTGTGACAGTAAAATCAAATATGTAATAAATGTATAAAAATGAATATAACTTTTTTATTTATGTTTTTTACTTTCTTATAATAATATATATTATATACGTTAAAAAAATGAATGTTACATTCTGTTTTCACTAGTCTTCTAAAATAAAGTGAGTTTAATTTATCTTAAATTACTTTCCCTCTCTCTTTCTATGTATATATATAGTGTTAATTGTTAACATGTTTTTTAACGGGTCATTTCGTGTTAACTGTTACATGTTTCTTAACGAGTTATTTCGTGTTTACGTGTTTTTAACAATCGTGTTCGTATTTAGAAAAACAGACACGATAAGAATTTGTGTCATTTCGTCTACCAAATTCGTTTTTCGTATCTTAACATGTCGTGTCTTAACGGATCGTATCTGACCCGTTATAACAGCCCTGCAACCAGGGTTGCACAAACCAGTTTTTTTCTCCAAACCGGTTCGGTTTGAGAACCGATTCGTTTGGTCAACGGATGGTCAAAACCGATTTGAGTGAAAACCGATTCAGTTTGGAAACCGATTTGGGAGATAAGCATGTCAAACCTATAGAACCGGTTTGGATAGGATTGAAACTGGTTTGGAGGGATTAAAACCGGTTTGAGAGATGAGGATGTTAAACCTATGTCAAACAGGCGGTTCGGACCAGTTTGTGAACTAATTAGGATAGAACCAGTTTGAGAACAATGAAATACCGGTTTGAGAACTCAAACCAGTTTTTTTGTTCATGATACTTTATAACTTTTAAAATTAAAGCCCAAATCTCATATTTTCAAAATCCTCTTCTCGTTCAGGCCTCCTGCCTCTGCCTCAACCCTCACGACTCACCTTTGCAGCAGCGGCGCCGGCAAAGTAGCGGACGTCTGACTACATCTACAGCTACAGCAGCAACGTGACCGGCGACTTGCACCCTTCAGATCTTTACCGTCTCCGGTGACATCCCCAAACAGGTATCCACTTTTTTTTACCCTTCAGATGCGTCCCATCAGCAACCACTTCCACTCTCTTCACCCTTAATCCGTAAATCTCGCATGTTACATGAATTAATTTGTTTGTGTCAAGAAGTGAGGTTAAACAACTTACAGATTCAATTGAATCAGTGATTAATGCCAAAAAAACTTTAACAAGTACAAACCCTAAAAGATACGAAACTATTACAACTATATCTACAGAGACTCAAAACCCTAAAATATTAATCCAGAGAACTACTCATCAAGAAGACAAACACAAACAATCTGAGTTATATTCTGTATACTCAGATCTACGCTCAATGAATTCAAGAGAAACCCCTAAAAAATCTAAGAAAATATGGACTCTGGAAGCAGCATCTGTTGGAACCTGTATTTGTTTGTGTGCTTGTAGAAAAGATGAGAGCTACACTCAATCAAAATAATCAAATGAACCCTTTCTCTGTTAATCTACCAGCCTCTTCGAATCCACAGCCCATCATTAACAGCCCAGATCAAACTCCAGTGGCCCATTTACAAAACAATTAGAAAACAAATAAAACAAATTTCTTGGATTATGAAATTGAACATATTATATATTATATTTTTAACTGTTTGGATATAATAAAATTATCAAATGAAAGTTGTTTGCGGATACTTGCAAGTTAACAAATTATACGAACATGGATGATAGTTAGGGTATTATTACACAATGCAAATGAGTGTCATCCCTAACTTTTAAGATTTAATTTCTTTTACTTTTCTAGCTTTTGAAAAGAACCAACAACTAATATACTTGAAATTGTTTTATTTTCACTAAAACTTAGTTCAAACTTTAATTTGTATGACTGTACGGTTTCTATAATCGAATACAAAAAATGTATGTCCATCTTCCTCTCACGTTTGCAATCCTAAACCAAAAAAGATTTTATCATTAAAAAATGATCCTGATTTTATGATCCAATCCGTTATGTATGTTGTGAAAGCGTGAAAATTTCATTATAACAAACTAAACGCTACCCGCAATGCAAGCGAATGCACTTAACACATATATCCTAGTCATCACTAACACTTCAGTTTTTTAACTATTTTCTCACATGTAGTGGATATCTACAATTATCAGGTTGACATCAAGTCTCTTTAGAGTCATTTATGTGCTATTGCAAGTTTGTTCATCATATAACAAAAGAGTAGTTTTTTTGTATTTTCTTTCTTGACTGGTACATATGACTTTTTTTAAAGTGTAACTCATATGATGCAGGCTCACTGGCACACTTCCTTCTAATATAACTGTCTAATTATGAACAGATTAGCAATCAAATATCTTCCAGTATGGCTGACACCCTAAGTACTGAATTGTTGGAATTCCCAAAGAAGGATAATCGTCGATTCTTACATGCAGTCTATCGTGTTGGTGATCTTGAACGCAGCATCAAGTACATGACCCATCACAAGTGTTATTCAATCTAATAATTATAAATTATTAGAGTTGTACTTATGTTTGTTATTTACTTTGTTTGTATCAGATTTTACACAGAAGCATTCGGGATGAAATTACTGAGGAAAAGAGATGTACCAGAAGAGAAGTACTCAAATGCTTTTCTTGGATTTGGCCCTGAAGATTCAAACTTTGCAGTGGAGCTTACATACAGTATGTATAAAACTATTTCAAAAATATCGTTTTGTATGTTAATACCACATTTATGTGTTGATGATATATGTTAATGCACAGATTATGGAGTAGATAAGTATGATATTGGAACTGGATTTGGGCATTTTGCAATTGCTACCGCGGATGTATGTGTTACATCACTTGATGTGTTGTCACATTTGGTTTATTTTTTGTAGTGCTAATTTGTTTTTTTTTTGTAGGTTTACAAGCTTGCTGATGACATCAAGGCAAAAGGTGGGACCATCACTAGGGAGGCAGGTCCAGTTAAAGGTGGAACAAGTGTAATTGCTTTTGCTAAAGATCCTGATGGCTACCTTTTTGAACTCATTGAGAGGCCCGGGACTCCTGAACCTCTTTGTCAAGTAATGCTTCGTGTTGGTGATCTTGATCGTTCCATCAAGTTCTATGAAAAGGTAAATTTCCTTTTTTAATTATTGATAAATTTAATGCAACTTATCTATGTAAAGTTTTCAATTTTGAGCAGGCACTGGGGATGAAGTTATGCAGGACAATTGATAGACCAGAACAAAAGGTACACCTCAATCACGGGCATGTTTAGGTTGATGTGTAGTTCCTAAAATATTTATTGCAACACAGTACACGTTGGCAATGATGGGGTATGCTGAAGAGAAAGAAACTATTGTTTTGGAGCTCACATACAATTATGGTATAACAGAATATACCAAAGGAAATGCTTATGCACAGGTAAAACTTAGTAACTTTAGTAATTGAGTTCATATGTTTGTTTTGATGTTTGGTGTTATGACATCGAACAACTGTGTTTATAGGTTGCAATTAGTACTACTGATGTGTATAAAAGTGCTGAAGTAGTTAACCATGTGATCCAAGAGCTAGGTGGAAAGATGACCCGGCAGCCTGGACCACTTCCTGGTCTTGGTACTAAAATCACCTCTTTCCTTGATCCGGATGGTTGGAAAACGGTAAATCTCACATAATATTTCAATAGTTAAATATTTAGTTTGTGTTATATAGTTGGTTCTTAAAATTGGACGGGGCCAACAACATGGCTTTCTTGGTAGTGACTAAGTCTCTGTTGATATGACCATTCCGTACTGCTAAAGTTAAATTGTATTGTTTTCTTTAGGCAAGACAAAGTAGAATTTCGAGTTTGTTTATACGATTATCATGTGGTTGAAGTTAATACAAAAAATACTTGATCTTTAATTTGTTGTTTGATTGTAGGTTTTGGTTGATCATGAAGACTTTTTGAAAGAACTTCACCAGAATGGGTAACTTTTTTTAGTTCCTTATGCTATGGTATTGTGTAATTGAGGACAAATAAAGTTATGTGCTATTGTTTGGCACATAACAACTGTAGGTAGCATAAACCTCGTTGTGTGTGTGATTATTACATATCAAGAGACGGGTTGTGTGACACCTTTTGATATTAAATAAGGTAGGGTTGTGTGACACCTTTTGATATTAATAAATGTATTAAACCCCGCTGTATATATCTTTAGATGAACGAGGTAGAATTATAAATGGTGACATGTGACTCATTGATGATAATTAGCATGTAGTTTTTTCAGGATTCTAGTGGATGGGATACCTCATACCTGCACACACCAATTAATTATTAGGATTGGAAATTTGAACATATTTAGTACTGTCATATTACAAACTTTACACACAAAATGAACAAAAATTAACTTGTTCTTTAGATTTTTTGTTATTTTCTCTTTTGAAAATTCAAAAGTGATATTATAATGCTACCTTACTAAAACTAATCAACCTTCTCATCAACCTGTTTATAGAAAAAATGTTTTGTTATTCACACACCCCACACCCTCTATATGTCTCGTATAAAAAAAAATGCTTTGTCAGTGCTAATGATTGGAATCTTATATAAGGCGTATGGGGACAATTATTGGGTGTCAGAATTTGTCAGTGCTAATAAGTTGACTCTTATACGAGACGTATACCTGTAAGTGTTGTATGGGTCATATTCGTGGCTATATATGTGGCTAATCATTGGGTGTTGGTGCCAATGATTGGACTCTTATACAATCGTATAGACTTATATGAAGCGTATAGGATCGGTGTGGATCCTAAAATAATAAAGTTGGGCGTGTGAATAACGAGTTCCATTCAGAAAGGAAAGGTATATGCAACAAATCATGTTTTATCAGAATATTTCTGCACATTTTATGTGAACTATTTATGTAGGACTCACATGAGATTGCCCTTTAGACTATAGTATCCCAATCCTTTGTTTACTAACCATAGTTTAACAACCTCATAATACAGAAATTATGTTAGGACTCACTTGGGACTGCCCTTTTTTGTCCACAATTGTTATTTTTATTATGCTCTTATGTTAATATGGATCACTTCAAGCGTATATGTTATATGTAAAGCGTATTATTTATGAAAAAATTTGTATCTAGGTTGCTGGCCTATGGGTTGGTCCTACATAATTGTGATGCTAATTACACGTTTTGTTTTGGAAAAGCTATAAAAGGTCATTGCTAAGGATTGCTTATCTATAAAAGTCAGATGTATATCTATACCTATATACTTATATAATAAAAGAATAACAATATGCCATGTGGCGTAATTCTAGCATATCCACATCTCATTTGTCACGTGGCGTCTTTCTAGGCTATCCGCATGGCATATTTGAGAAACTTATGAATTAATTTCATTTAATACAATTAATTCAAACTTTCAAATTAAAAAAAAAAAAACTAATATGCATTTTCTTTAAATATTAATGATAATACAATCATTTTAAACTTTTCATTTTCAACCAATAATTTCAAAATTTCAAAATTTTAAATCTCATTTGTATTGTTTAAATAAGTGTATATATATATATATATATAAATATTTATGAAATATAATTTTATTTATTTTTAAATGGTAAAAATTATCTGTTATTTGTGTATTTATTTTTTTATTACTGATTGCTCTGTAATACTTATTTTTATACAACTCTGTGTAATACACAGGTCAATAAGCTAGTTAATATTATAAACCCACAATATCAATATAATGAATCCTTGAGAATCGGTAGAAACAATCTATGGAAAATAGAGGTGTTCATCGGGTCAGATAACGAGTTTTTCGGGCTATTCGAACCATAACAGTTCACCCCATAACTCCAGTCTTCACAGTTCACCCCATAACCAAAGAGACCAAATGGGCACGAACCATAATTAAAATACAAGGGAAGAATGGACATGTTATTCATTTCAATTTTAATTGTGGACTTTTATTGTTAATAGACTGGTATAATTTTTGAATTAATATATACTTTATATTAAATAAAAATAATTTTGCTTATGATATTAATTCTCTCTTTAAATTTGACGTGTGCTACCCACATAAATTCTCTCTTTAATTTTACCTAATGTCAATCTCGCATTAAATCTATACCAATTATTCACACATGTCAACTTATATTTTAAAAAATAATAAATATTTAATCTTAATTTTTCGTCAAGTAAAACGTAAATTAGTGAAACCGGGTATAAAAACCCTAATTTGTTTATTTCTCCGCTTGCCGAGCGAGAGTTTGACGATTTCTTAGATGCAATTTGGCGTACACACGCTTTCGATTTGGAAATCCCAACTCCCTCTTGTAGTGTTCGAGCATTTGATTCATGCCTAGATTTTGGATTCATGTTCATCTCTTGTAAATTATCAGGAGTCCTCTTCATATAACTTATTGATGTTGGTTCTTTCCCTCTCTGTGCATTTCTAGTTCTTTTTTCTTTTTCATTTTTGTGATGGATTCGAATGTTGGTTTAGAGATTGGTTCATTATAATTGCATTTTCATGATTGATGGTTTTCGTCGACCTTGTGCTTTTATGATGTATATGTTTATATTACTCTGTTTTTTATTTTAATTTGATCAAAAAATTGAAATTAATAATACTAATAATCATGTTGTGTGTATACAAGCATATGTGTCTATGAGTCAGTAGGAGAGGAACACTAGAATTAAGTTAAAAGAAGCCGCACTCGAGCTTAAATGAGCTCAACTCGACTCGTTTATATCGCTACTCATTATTCAAAGGCATGCTTTTTGTTAGTGTTAAGCTCAAGAGAGATCGTTCATTAATTTTTTTAAATATAAAATTACATACATCCACAATCTTTAGAGAAATCAGACATTAACACAATTCATTGTTAGGATCCAAAACGTTCTGTAATTGTTAAAAATAAAATTGATAATAAACAAACAAATATACTTTATAAAATCGTAATAGATAATAATGAAACTTACGAAGAACGAAGCATGGACAAACTTGTCTATTGTTTTAAAGTAAAAAAATCATGCAGAATAAAAATTGTTTCATTACATATATGTCAAATCAATCATATTATAGATATGTTACTTTTACGTATACATATTTTTCAAATATTTTTTAACAATATAAAACACAAAAAGTAGTGTTACTGGTATATCAATATATTAGTAGTCTAACCCATAAATAAAACAGATGATAAAAAACCAAATTGGAAAATAATTTTAACTTTGATACCAATATAAATATGTAACCTTGCAGCTTTAAACTCACTTTCAGAATGTGATCTTTTCATCAATTCACCCAAAATTCGTCTATTTTTCTTGGGCTTTCACTATCATAAACCAACTACACCTATTTGTGTATGAGAACAATATATTATTTTTTATTATTTTCTAATATATAAATCTGTTTATGATTGAATCTAAAGAGACGCTGCAACAGCTAGTTTCTAACAGTTTTGACAACCAAACAAACCTTAGATGATACCTCCTCTTCCCTGTTTCTTTAAGCAATTTACATACCCATCTCTTGTTTATCTGTGCGTTTTCAATTTATCAATTTAATCCCCCCCTTTTTCTAATTTGTAAGAAAGGGTCTTCATCAAATTCCGACAACTACTTTGTCTAATGACATTCCAACTGTCTCTTTGCCCATTTAAGTAAATAATATCTTGTGGGTTTCTTCCATTTCACTTATCGTTCGAAGATTTGAAGGGTAATTCGAGGTACCAACGATTGAAAATGAAGAATTTGAGTTGGGGTTTCATTTTGGTGGTTTTCTCTGCTTTCTTGTTGAATCTAGATGCTTTTGAGCTTCGTAAAGGTCAAAAAACTGAGAGAATTTCAGGTAATTTGTTCTTCGATCCTTCAATTGCTTGATTTTTCGAAATGGAATGATTGGTAGTAAGTTAAGCCAGGTTTGGAGATTAGGGTTCGATTTGTCCTTCTTATGAGTTCTTGATCTTGGCAGATTCTGTTGTCTTTTCACTTTTTGTTATAGGGTTTAGCTCAGAGGAATACAGTTTGATCAGATCATAAGTATTGGAGTGATGAACACTCAAACATGGTCAAAAACCGATTTCTTTTGATTTTATTCGGCTTCCTTCATGAAAATGGTTGTCTGAAATTGATTATTTGAGGCCTAACTAAACACTTACACAAATGATGAACATGATTGCTGATTAATGCATCATTTGTGCTATAATACTGTATAAATTTGTGCAATAACAGGTAGTGCTGGGGATGTATTGGAAGATGATCCAGTTGGAAGATTAAAGGTCTTTGTTTATGAGCTACCAAGCAAATACAACAAGAAAATATTACAAAAGGACCCTCGATGTCTTAACCACATGTTTGCTGCTGAAATTTATATGCACAGATTCCTGTTATCGAGCCCTGTTAGAACCCTTAATCCAGAGGAAGCCGATTGGTTTTACACCCCTGTTTACACCACATGTGATTTAACACCAAATGGTCTCCCCTTACCTTTTAAATCGCCAAGAATGATGAGAAGTGCAATTCAACTTATTTCATCTAATTGGCCTTATTGGAATAGGACCGAAGGGGCTGATCACTTTTTCATTGTGCCACATGATTTTGGTGCTTGTTTTCATTATCAGGTGTGAATCTTTAACTCTCATTGTGGTCTTAACTCTTAAGGAAGGTAGAAAAATGGGTGAGTTGGGTAAAGAGCCAAATTGTATGATTTGGGTGGCCGAAAAGAAAATGCTGCTCAAAAGTAACTTGTTATCTGTTTATGTCACTCAAGTTTCATATTGTTCCATTGTTATGATTTTTTTACCTGTTTAGGATACCTTGTTATCTTGTGGTCTTTTTTCTTAAGTTTAATATAAAATAATTGGTTTATGGTAAACATTTCGAACAAAAGTTACTATATAGTAACCAAATTTCATAATTGTTTCATTCAGGTCACTCCCGGTTATGAAAATTTTGCGAACAGTGGAACAATAATGACCTAAATGAACAATTTCTGAAACTTTGCCAATATTTATTATCTTTTTCCAGGTTGAAACAAGCCGGGTTGGGTTGACCCAAAACAACTCTGTTATTAACTTAACCCTTTAATAGATAATCATCTCATCAAATATGATTACAAGAATTGTATATATTCAACTAATAGTGTATTTTTTTTAATTGTTTTATGAGGTTTTATACATTAAAATTATACTTACGACCAGATTATACCCGTTTCCTTTTAAACTAAATTTTTGGCAATAAAATATGACCTGGATCGATCCATTTTAGAAGTAAATTTGCGGAAATCGCAACATCTAGTTTTTAGACACTTTTATGTTTATTATTTTGTGGTTGATTTTAGTTTCTTAAATTGTGGAATTTATCACAGGAAGAAAAAGCTATTGAAAGAGGAATCCTTCCTCTTCTGCAAAGAGCTACTTTGGTTCAAACATTTGGGCAAAAGAATCATGTTTGTTTAAAAGAGGGTTCAATTACAGTTCCTCCATATGCCCCTCCTCAAAAGATGCAATCTCATTTGATCCCTCCAAGCATTCCTCGATCCATCTTTGTCTACTTTAGAGGATTGTTTTATGATGTCGGAAATGACCCAGAAGGCGGTTATTATGCAAGGTATGTGCATACTATATTCTTAAACCAAGTTATATCCTATGAGATGGCAGGTTGGACGGGTCTAGTAATGGGTTAAAATGGGTATCTCATAGAAACAGGTTAAAACATGTTCGATTGATCTGCCAATACTTTTCTATCAGACTTTTTCATAATTTCGTAGATAATTGATAAGTTAGTTATGATTGCAAAACTGATTGAACCAATTTTCTTGAATAAATCAGTTAGGATAATGGGATTCCAGTAGAGATACTTTAGGTGACTGTTAAACTATTCAGCCAACTTTTTAGCGATTTTTCTAGAAGTTTTCTGTCCAACCTGTTATTAATAAAAATAAAATCTCACTAACCCATTTTCATATAATTGGATTAAAACTGCTCCTGCTAGAATTGGGTGTCCATGTATGCATTCTAATTAACAATGCATATAAACCATACCAACATACAAAAATAAGACTGGTAGAAGCTCACTTAGAGGTGATAATTTCGACCTTGTAACTCATGAATGGGTCAATTTGGGTTGTGTTTATCTCAAAGAGGCCAGATTAAATACCTAACAAAAAGTGAGCACATGCCAAATGGATCAGATGGCTCAATTAAATTTTCCTTCACCCAAAGTTTATTTTTAATGCATACAAGTTACGACTTACGACCTCCCAAATTATTTGATTCAAAGATTTAAATTATTCTTATAATAATAAAGTTGTTTTTATAATCACATTTCACAACTGATACATTAGTTATCTATAATTTTTCTTGAAACTAACCCAAAAATGTTTGCTGGTCAACTGACCCATCCGTGTTGACATGTCCTAAATGATGACCCATTTTAACACAATCCTAACAAGACATGTCTGACTCGCTCATCTTGCCACCTCTAATACTCACCAATTTTGAAACTTTTCTGTGTGTCTTCTGGTATGAAAGAAAACAATCTGTTTTTAATCTTTCAGGGGAGCAAGAGCAGCAGTGTGGGAAAACTTCAAAGACAACCCTCTTTTTGACATCTCAACAGAACATCCAACAACATACTATGAAGATATGCAAAGAGCTGTTTTCTGCTTATGTCCACTCGGATGGGCCCCATGGAGTCCCCGGCTGGTTGAAGCAGTTATATTCGGCTGCATCCCAGTCATCATAGCAGATGACATCGTCTTGCCTTTTGCTGATGCAATTCCATGGGAAGACATTGGAGTTTATGTAGATGAAAAAGATGTCCCAAATTTGGACACCATCCTAACATCAATTCCAACCGAAGTCATCTTAAGAAAACAAAGATTGCTGGCTAATCCTTCAATGAAACAAGCCATGTTGTTCCCACATCCGGCTCAACCAGGTGATGCTTTTCATCAAATATTGAACGGTCTGGCTCGTAAATTGCCTCATGATAAGAGCGTTTATTTGAGGAAAGGGGAGAAGGTTTTAAACTGGACTGCAGGTCCTGTAGCTGATCTGAAGCCATGGTAACTCTAAAATATGTTTTTGAGTTTGTAAAATGTTTGGTTATAAACAAATTATTGTGGGTTGAAATCTTGATTTATAGGCATGTACTAGTGGTCATTTGGATTGGTGCTGGGATTTTGGGGGATTTTTTTGTTGGATTTTAGTATTTTTTACAGTGAAGTTGATCTTAAATAGAATAGATTATTTTATGAGTCATATGAACTTTGCACAAACACTTGTTTCTTATCATGGTTGATATGTAATACGTATCAATGTCTCATTGTATGATCATTCAAGGCATATCGACTAATATTGCATAGATGAAACGGGTTAGTTTTCCATTTGATGCTTATTTATACCAATAGAATCCAACACAATTGGTAAAACTGAAGCTTAATAATCAAAAAATCAATGGTGTATTTTTTATACCTTTTACTTGTAAAAAAAAATATTATATATTAGAAAAGTTTACTTACAGATATACAATTTTTTTTGTTATTTGTCTTATTTGAAAAATTCATGTTTGTCATCTGGCAACTAATAACATAACATGCCTTTTTTACCAGTTATTATAAAATTTTTTGAAATGCAAATGGCATATTTCTAGGCATATTATCAATAGTTTTTTTAGATATTAAATAGAATTCATAGTTTTTTAAATGATTTTATTCCTATTAAATAACAATATTAAATAATATTAATAGTTTTTTAGTGCAGTTAAAAAATCTTTTTATTAAAAACATACTCCAAAAAACATTTATAAATAAAATTTTTGAAGAAATGAACTTTTTTAAAAGTGAAATATTTTGTAAACAGTTTTTTAATAACTAAATTTATATAAACAAACAATTTTTAAGATAAAATAAAATAAAATAAAAAAGAACTAAAAAACAAGAATTTTAAACCATTAATTTTATAAAAATTGTTGTTTTTTCAAAAACATTTTATAAATGAAATGTTTTAAAAACGTAAAAAAATGTCATTATTTTTTTATCATTAAAAAAAAAATACCTATAGGTAATTTCATTCATTTTTATCTAAAAATATAGTTTTATAATTTTAAAATTTTATTACTAACTATCAACATTCTGTTTATTAAACTTGTGTAATATTCGGGATAATAGCTAGTTAATAAATATAACATGTTCCCTTCCTTTAGGCCCTGTTTGGGATTGCGTATTTATCTTTAAAAGAACTTTTTGTCAAAACTGTTTATTAACTTATGACTTTTTGATATAATGTTTTTAAAAATGTGTTTGAATTAACTTTTCCAAAATAATTTTCAAAATGACCAAAAATGACATTTTTTATTGACACTATTTTAATGTTATTGGGTAAAGGGTAAAGAGTGGGTAGATTTGTAATTTTATGTCAATAAGTCATAAGTTATTTTGAAATTGAAAAGCTAGAATTTTTAGCTTTTGAAAAACATTTTATCAACCTTTTACAAAAAGTCATTTTCGAAAGTCCTTTTAGGTTTAACAAACAACTTATTGACTTATTCGCTTTTTAAAAAAACTAATAAGTCAATAAGTCATTTTTAGATGAAATTCCAAACAAGGCCTTAAGTACTTTAATGTTTTATTAACATTTATTTTATTTTACTACAAAAGTCTAACATATGTATCAACTTATTCTCTGAGTTTGAGCTAACTCGCCTATAACAAGTAGTTAACATAAAATAAGCAAATCGTTTGTAAGAAAACAACCACTTTTATAATTTGAAAAACTAAATCATCCATTATAAGTTTGGTATGAGTAAACTAAACTGAGTCCTGATCTAATCAGGCTTATAAGTTAACCTTATTATGATAATAAGCCCATTGAACTTGAGCAGACTCAAGGACGTAGGAATTTTTTATAAAAAAAGGGTCCATTTAAAAAAAAAAATGTTTACAAGAGGGGCTCAATTTTTTTTTTCCACAAATGGGGTTATCTCCATTGCTAATGACGAATTTAAGGAGTGATAAAATATGGATGTAGAGTGTAAAAAGTCAGTATATTAGTTAGCAATTAAAAATAATTGAACCTGTCCTTTTCGCTATTGGTAGTGGCGAAAACTCTTAAAGCTTACAGAAATGTCTATTTTTGCCATTTGTAGTGGCAAAAACTCTTATTTTTGTCTAGTGGCGAAAAGGACATGGTGTACTAGCTATAAGAGTTTTCGCCACTACCAATGGCGAAAATGGCGAAAAGGACGGGTTCAATTATTTTTAATTGCTGACTGATATACTGACTTCTTACACCCCTACATTCTCATTTTATCACTCCTTATTTGTGAAAAAAATAATTTTGAGCCCCTTGTAACCATTTTTTAAAAAGGGGTCCCATTATTAAAAAAAAATTCAGGACGTAGCCTCTTTGAGCCACGGTCCACGAATTGGACCAAAAACTTCAAGCTCGATTGGAAAAGACAAAAACAGATCAATTGTATTCGAAAACATCTTTTTCCTCACAAAAAAAAAATAATAAATAAATAAAAAATAGCTATCGGGTTGTGGCTTTGTGATTCTCTCTTGATTTTCCTATAAGAAATTTTCAAATTTTAGCAGAGACGTATTGCTGAAACAAGATCCTAAAATTTACATAGTTATGAGTTCATCCTGTAATAAGTTCAAGTGTAAGTAATTTACAAGGAGACATTTGTAATTCTGTCTTTTGTGTCTACGAGCCCTTGTTCGTGTTCCTTTTAACTTGTTCACTAACGATTCACTAACGCTAACCGAACGTAAATTTTTATTCGTGTTCGTTCATTAAGGAATTTAGCTTGTTAAAGAACGGTTCAAGAACGCTAACGAACACATACTATTTAACGAACACATACTATTTTAACAATAAAAATCAACATTTGTAATCTCAAGCATTGGAGATAATCATTTATAAATATATAAATTAAAATATTATAGTAATAAACTAAAAATAACTTAAATATTACGGTATTAAACTAAAAATTAAAAATTAAAAATATACAACACATTTAATGAATAAATATAATAAATGAACTGAACCGAACATAAATGAACGTAAACAAACATGTTACCGAACGCTCATGAACACAAATGAACGAACATGACCTCTGTTCATGTTCGTTCCTTTAACTAAACGAACGAGACTTTTTGTTCGTGCTCGTTTGTTTCTTAAACGAACGAGTATTAACAAACTTGTCGCCGAACAGTTCACGAACTGTTTACTGAACATTCGATTCGTTTCTGGTCATGTTCGTTCATTTAACTAAACGAACGAGACTTTTTGTTCGTGCTCGTTTGTTTCTTAAACGAACGAGTATTAACAAACTTGCCGCCGAACAGTTCACGAACTGTTTACTGAACATTCGATTCGTTTACAGGTCTTGGGTCTAAGCTTCTTTTACAAATAAAAAACATAAAATAATAAAAAATTAAAAAGCAAAAAGTTTGGGTGGATTCAATTGAATTGTGTGGGGAGTATGGAGGCCACGCTTCCCCATCAAACGTCTATACATGCACCCCATCTATCTATCTCTTTGCTTTGGTTATCTCCTTCATCCACCAAACCAAAACATGGCTCTCAAGACGCCACCAACCACCACATCATCACCGTCAGCTTCTCTCCTCTCTCCGGCAACCTCCACCAATGTCGGTCTTCGACGGCCGGCCAACCTCCGACCGATGCAATCATCATACTCTTTCTCACCTTCCCTTCAATTACTGCTTCCTCGTCATCGGCCTCCATCCGCACCCAAATTCGCTATGCGCACTGCTTCTAAGCAAGCTTACATTTGCCGTGACTGCGGGTAATTTCTCCTATTCTTGTGTAATTTGGATTCCTTACTGTTTGTTTGATCATATTTTTTTAGTGAATTTTGTGTGTGTGTGTGTTTGGATGGGGTGCAGGTACATCTATAGTGATAAAACCCCCTTTGAAAAGCTTCCTGATAAATACTTCTGCCCAGGTACGGATTTCTAAAATTTCCAGGATTTTTTCCCCATTTGCAAGAATTACTGTTGGTTTTGATGGATTCTGGGTATGAATTTTATAAATCTGTGATCTGATGATAATAAGTAATCAACATTTAGAACCATTGCTGTTCACAAGACTTTTAAAACAGTCTTATGAATTATGAATATATGATTATGTTTCCCCAAAATCACTACATGCTCTATGAACTTCTGGGATGCCTAATTGTACATTTTTGAAGTTATTAACTATAAACCTAAACCATATAATCTGTGGTGAAATAATTCTCTGATTGATTTTTAAAGTTTTATCTTAGATTATAAGTTGTTAAATACATGAAAAATCATATATATGCTTTAAATTATAATCATACATTTCAAGTTTTGATTGCACAACCAATTTTAATTGGAGAAATGCAAGAACCTCATAATGCTTTTGCACGAAGCGAATGAAAGTTGATCAGAAGTAGTGGGAGAACGAAAGAGGGGTGGTTTCATAATCTTGTTATGTATCACATTCAATACAACATGAACAAGTTTTTTTGTGGTTTACACTGTTTTTACTTAAATTTGGTTTTATACTGAAAAGCCCTCTAAATATTCAACACTTCTTAGTTCTTAGTAACAACAACAACACGTACCCAGTGTAATCCCACTTTGTGGGGCCTGGGGGGTTACACTGGGTACGTGTTGTTGTTGTTATAACTAAGAACTAAGAAGTGTTGTATATTTAGAGGGCTTTTCATTATAAAACCAAATTTAAGTAAAAAATGGATGTTTAATAACAGATATGTTGTAGTTTTGTAATATTTGTTGATAATTGGTGCAAAAAGATTGTCAACGATAAGTTGATAACATATTAAAGGTTGTGTATATTTTGAGTTCAAAATCCTCTTTTTTTCCTAATATGTTGGAATACTTGCAGTTTGTGGTGCCCCCAAAAGAAGGTTTAGGGAATACACACCTGCTGTGACGAAAAATGCTAATGCAACGGATGTTAGAAAGGCCCGGAAAGCTGAAATACAGAGAGATGAAGCCATCGGGTAAATTTTTTAACATAAACATACAAATAAACTGACATTATTTAATGTGCTTGCAAACCTTTTCTTCTTCTTTCAGGAAAGCATTGCCAATTGCAATTGTGGTTGGAGTGGTGGCACTTGCTGGTTTGTACTTTTACCTCAACAGCACTTTCTAGTAGCTTTGCTGGAAGCAGGTGTGCAAAAACCGTATAATCTGATGTCAGTTTTGTAGATTGTGATTGTTCTTGATCACTTCTAATTTTGTATAATCTGTTTATCATACAGCAAATTCATATGATGAAGATTGTACCCATTTTTAAGCAAAGTCTATTCAATCAAATCAAGATTTTTTCAAGGGTTACATGTTTGTATTGCATTCATATGGCAAAAGAAAGCTTTAAAATAGAATCATACCAAAAACATAAACTAAACAATGTCTAGTTTACAATAAAAAGATGAGAATTCTATGATTTACACTAATTTATACACCAGTAGGTAGCATATCTCTGTAGTATGAATCTGCAATCAGAAATGAATCGGTTTCGTCATGTCGTTTTGACAGGGAGGAGTCGTAAATTGTCTTGTTATGTCTTTTCTTTTACAAAAATCTTCAAGCGTTCTTGACTTCTTGTATTGAACTCCCCTCCATTATCATCTTCCAAGGATTTTTTTATTATTTTTATCAGTGTTGTAAAAATCGGTCTAGATGGCCGCCTAGGTGCTAGGTGCCTACTTGCCTTGTTGATTTGGTTCTAGTCAACTAGAAAACCGATAGGCAGCCAAGTCGGAGGAAATCATCCTAGGCAGTTTTCTTTTTTTTACTTTTTCAGGTAAAAAAAATACCAGATCTATGATTTTTTAAGACAATTCTTAACCCTAAATACTTAATATGCCTCTGAAACATCAAATCTATCTCTAAACTTTGAACTCAGCTTCGATCTTCTTTGTTGTTCGAGTCTTCGATCTTCTTTTGTTGATTGTATTTGAACTTTGAAGTACTTGACTTAGTATGCATGAGTTTATTTTTTTAATTATTTGATATATTATATTGAATTATTGATATTAATGTGTTTATATTATATACATATTTGTAAAATTACATATAAAAATTTCAATCCACCTAATGCTGATTAATCCCTAAGCAGTACCTCAACGCCCTACTAGCGTCTTATTATCTTATACAACCTTGATTTTTATAATAAAGTCAACTAGATACTTAGTTACTTGGTCTTTTGTTTTCATGGGAGTTATCCACATACACCGAGTATAGTCATCAACTATTAACAAAAAATATATGTTTCTTCCGTTGGTTTTTGGAGTTATGAGTTATCGATCCACAGACATCATCATATGTTAGGTCGAGCAGATTTTTGGTTTGGTAGAATGAGTCTTTTGGTAAATTGGTTCTTGCTTACTTTCCTATCATTAATGAACCACACACTTGTTTCGTGTGTGAAGTATTGACACTTCGATCGCTTGTCTTGATAGGATTTTTTGTAGAGTATATCACAGAAAACAAACATGAATTTTACACCGGATGAATTGATAGTCGTGACTACACTTTCAGATCAAACTATATGTGGTTCACTTAACTTATTTAATGAATTTCTTAATTTTTATTGATCAACAAATTAATCCAATTACACTAGAATGTGTAACATTTTTTGTGCTTCACAAAATAACCTTAAAATCCCGTCTTGAATTCATATCTTGTACCCAATGCCATCTAATTGTACGATGCTTATTATATTTGCTTTAAGTGAAGGAATATAGTAAGCATCATTTAGAGTTCCTTGCTATCCTTGTCTTCCTTCCAAAACCACCATGCCCTTTCCTGTTATTTCTACGCATGATCCATCTCTAGACTTTACTTTCCTGATGTTTTATCATGGAGATTAGTGAATTACTCGAATTTTTCACACATGATTACTAGCCCCATTTTCTAGAAACCAGGTGTCATCCTCATGTTTACTGGTAGGGTGTTCAGAATAACAAAAAAACTGTTTAAAAATGTTATTCAAACCGCATCCGTAACCGAAATAAACCTAAGGTTTGGTTTTAAACCGTATCCATATTACAAATTCGGTTTTCGGTTCGGTTTATGGTTCTTGTATTTTTTGAAGTCGGTTTAAAATTTTTAAACCTAATTATTATTTAACTATATTATTATTTATTTATTTATATTGAATGATACTATTGTATACCCTAATTATAGAAGGATGAACCAAGAAGCACGGTTGGCCATACTGTACTCAAGTCTCCAAAATCCAAATCTTCACTCCAAGTTTTCAAGTCTTCAATCGATTTGTAAACGGTTTGATTCGGGTTGTTCGGTTATTAACTAAATACAAACCGATTTGAATTCGGTTGAAATTAGTTTGGTTTACCTCATCATGAATATAGTTTGGTTCAGTTTACGATTGAGGTAAAAAATGGAAAAACCATTTAAGCTAAACCAAATGAACGATAATCCGAATTGTTGAACTCCCCTATTTACTAGACGTGTATATTCCTGAATTGAATCATTCTTCATTCAAGAATACAACTTCCTTTTCGAACTTATGGGTTGCCATGTAGAGTATAGGTTCGTCATCCTTCATCTCTTGAACCAGATGACTTTCCTTGTTCCTCTTTCGAGTGGGTTAATTTGAGGCAAAATGATAAAACTAGACACATCGATAGCACTTTAGTTTTGTCCTATCCTTCTTTTGTAGCAACCGTTCCTTGTAACTTTTTTTTAAACGACAATTTAGATCACTGAAGAGTCGTAAACCCACTCGATCATATCCACACCTAATAGAAAGAAATTTACAATATGTGAGAGAAAACCCCCTAACTCAGCATGGCACACCTATTTTGTCCATGCCAGGACTTGAACCCGTGACTTTCCTAATATTGAAGCCAGGGGGTACCTCTACTCAACCACTTGAGATGAGGATCATTGGTAACATTCCTTGTAACTACCATGTCCTCTCCTCACCCATCGGCCTCTACCCCGACCCCTTTGACTTATTTATGTTGTGTTCTTTCCCCTCCCAAACCTGCTCTCACTCTTCTTTTTAGCTGATCTTATTTGGAAGCAAACAATTTCGTTTAATCAAATTTGTTCTTCATAAGCTTTAAGGCATCCCACCACATCATCTAAACTCACGATTTTTCTAGTCTATGACTTGCTCGAGTGAAGCCACCGTATGGATGAGCCTTTATGCTAACCCGTTCAAGAACCTTGTAACAAGTCGTCGTTGTTCTAATCCCAATCAAGGGAGGCTAATCTAGATGTGATACTAGTAATATTGTTGGTGAATTCATCGACTATTCGGTATCCTACATCTGCGTTGGTTAATGTTTGAAGTCTTGCCTCAACCACATGATCAACCCCTTGATGTCGGAGTTTCAACGCATCACACAGCGCCTTGGTTGTTAGGTTTCCAACTTGTAGTACTCGTTCTTTGGGTATTGACTAGAATATTAAGGCAACTTATATCCCGTTTTTCTTTGCATCAAATGTTTTTCCTGGTTCAACCATGTTCAAGACCCCATTACGTTTCAGATTGTCCTCATCTTCATTACCCACACAACGTAATTAGTTGATGATAACATGGGGCAATGAAGAGAAGTTGAACCATGTTCCCTGCCTGGTACGATAACTCGTTCGGATCTACTTCGTCTCCTGGTTGTGGTTTTCTGCCTTCTACAGCAGGTTTGCAGCAGCCTTGTTCTGCCACTGGTTGGTTAATCACAAGGCTAGACTTGCCTAGCTCACAGCCCAGTTTTCTCAATCAACCTTGGTTTTAAATTGCGGGATGCGATCCAATGCGAATGTTTTAAAAAACCGTTGCGCGATGCGAGCGCATCACGTAATAAATGCGCTAATTATCATAAAAATACTAAATTTTCAACACATTGCAAAAAAAGGTAAATAATTGAACATTCTAAGGTAACAATAAGTTAAAATTCTAGCAAAAATTCAAAATATTTTGTTAACATTACTCAAAATTATAAAGCATGCAAATTTCCTCTAATAGAATTCTAAATCTATCGTATCAATATCTCCAAGCATGGTTCCATCTCCTTCACTATCCAACACTCCAATATCTTCTTCAATCTCCTCATCCTCGTCATAAAGAGCATGTTCTTTTTCTTTATCACTTCTTGATGGCCCAGAATCATCAGTTGTTGCTCTAGCCTTTGATGCTCTAGTTAAACGTATCGGCTCATCTGCTCCCGAAGCTTTACACGACATTAAATGTCAAATATACCACCACCGTCCATATACCACCGTCAATTTATTTTAACAGTTAATAAACGTTAAAAAACAAACACTCTTTTTCTTGCAGACTGCAGACATTTGGTTCACTTCATGGGCGCACCTTTGTAGAGACAAGGGGGGGGGACACCGCCCCCCTTGTTTTTCCGTCCGTAGTGTTAATTTTTCGGCCGAAATGCGATTTTTAGTTAAAAATAGGGGTTTTGCCCCCCTGAATTCAAAAAATTAACATGTATTATAGGTTACAAATATTTTCGCCCCCCCCCCCCCCCCCTCAAGTGTACCAATCCGCAACTGGTTCACTTATTTCTCTACAGATGTTTGCAGATGTGTTTCGCAAACTGCAGACATTTAACCTCTTTAAAAACAAACAATACCTAAGTCTTTTGAAATAATGGCTGCAATTTAAATGCCTTGCCAACCCGCATATCATCACATGTGTTCCATTCTGTCTTCATAGCCTGTTAGTTAACCCTAATCTCATCATTTTTTTTCATGCATATAACCAAAAGAAAGCCAACCTCATGCATATGCTACATTATACAAAGATGTTAATTGCCTTTCTTAAACCCACAAATAGATAATCATCCAGCCTCTTCAAATGAAAATTTCAAATAGCAGAAAATCAAGCGCATAAAGGATTGTTTGCATTAACAACTTTACTTAGCTTAAACCGAACAAAAACAGTTCAAATAAGTCGGTCGATGTAATTACAAAAGAGAAGCAATCAATCCAGGTTTTTTATTCCAAAAGGCTTAGGCTCGGACATGAAAGAATGAAACAAAGAGCGACAAATCCACCATGGCTGCAATTCAAATGCCTCGCCAAGATGCAAATCATCGCAAACGTTCAGTTATGTCTTCATAGCATGTTTTTTAGTCCTAATCGCATCATTTAAAGTCCTACAAACAAACAAAAAAAAGCCAACCTCATGTATATACTACTTTATAGGAGGATGTTAATTGCCTTTCTTAAAACCACAAATGATAATTATCCACCATAGCTGCAATTCAAATGGCTTGCCAAGATGCAAATCGTCATCACATTCATTTCATTCTGTCATCATAGCCTGTTAGTTAACCCAAATCGCATCATTTTTGGTCCTACATATAATAAAAAAGAAACCAACCACATGTATATACAACTTTATAGCAGGATGTCAATTGCCTTCTAAAATATCACAAATAGATAAGTATCCAGACTCTTCAAATGTAACTTTAAAATTGCAGAAAATCATGTGCATAACCGATAGCTTGCATTAACTACTACACTTAGCTTGAATCGAACAAAATATTTCAAACATGTTGGTCGATGTAAATACAAAAGAGAAACAATCAATTCAAGTTTCCTCATTTCAAAAGACTTAACCTCATACCTGTATGAATGAAACAAAGAGCGACAAATCCGCCATGGCTGAAATTCAAATGCCTCGCCAAGTCGCATCATCATATGTGTCACATTCGCATCATTTTAGGTCATGCATATAACCCAAAACAAGCTAACTACATATACATACAACTCTGTATTTTAAAAGAGGATATTGTGTTTTAAAAAAGCACAAATAGATAAGCATCATGTCTCTTCAAATGAAAATTCCAAATAGCACAAAATCACATGCATATCAAAAGTTTGCATTAACTACTATCATTGGCTTCAATCAAACAAAAGAGTTCAAATAAGTCAGCCGATATAAATAAATAAGAGAAACAATCAATCCAAGTTTCCTAGTTCCAAAAGACTTAGGCTCAGACCTGGAAGAATCAAATAAATATCTATAAATCCACCATGGCTGCAATTCAAATGCCATGCCAATGTTGTATATTTTAGTGTAATTGGATGTAAAAGAATATTAAAGAGTTTGAAGCGCGGAGTGCACGCTCGTTTAATATATCTAAGCTCCTGAGCAAGCGCGGGGGTGATGAACAAGATAAATGAATTCGCAGACTTTTTCAATTCAATCGAAATTCATATCACTGATTTTTCTCTCTATAGGATTATCCAAAATCAAGTTTCTTGAACTCGAAAGGGAAGAAATATTGATTTCGGATAGTTATTCATACACGATCCGATAGAATTCCAAGTGATTTAGACGAATTTCTACAACAGCCAAGATGCAAATCATACATCTGTTCTATTATGTCTTCATAGCATGTTAATTAACCCTAATTGTATCATTTTTGTCCTGCGTATAACCAAAAAAACCCAACCTTATGCATATCCCACTTTATAAGTGATATGTTGAAATAAGTCAAGAGACTTATTTCTAAAGTCCCACACAATGGTTACCAAAGTCAATAACCATTGTACACCTAACACCATATCATAGTTATCCAAAGGAATAATAAAAACATCAGCTTTAAACCACAAAGATTGCATCAACGACTGAAAATTCGGACAATATTGACTAAAATTAATTCTTAGAAAGTGAGTTGTTAGCCATTTTGTTTGCAGTCAAGCAATGGCATCATTATTTGTCTTTGGGACACTTTATAATTAGAACAGATCAAAAGAGCCTGAAACATTTAGTGGATCAAAGGATTACTACACCATTACAACAAACATGGATTGCTAAGATGATTGGTTATGATTTTGAAATCAGTTATAAAGCAGGAGTAGAGAATAATGTAGCTGATGCATTATCAAGAGTTCAATCACCTGCTTTGTTAGTAATTACTGTTAGCACATTTGATCCGGAAATTTGGGCTAGAATACAAGCTTCTTGGGAAAATAATGAAAGAATAAGATCTATAAAAGAAGATTTAAGCAAAGGGGTGAATAGAAAAGGATATTCTGTGATGGGTCAAACTTTGTTTAAAAAGAATAAAGTAGTGGTGGGAAATGATGGTCAGTTGCAAGGAGATATCATATCTTTATGTCATAAAGAAGCTGTGAGTGGGCATTCTGGTGTTAATGCAACTGCTAAAAGAATTAAGTCTATGTTCACATGGAAGGGATTACATAAGTAGGTGAGAAACTTTGTCCGAAATTGTGTAATTTATCAAAAGGCAAAGTATGAGACCGTGGCTACTCCAGGGTTATTGCAGCCCCTTCCTATTCCTAATCAATTTTTTTCTGATATCTCCATGGTTTTTATTGGTGGGCTACCTAAAGTTCAAGGGAAGGACTCGATTTTTGTAGTAGTGGACAGGTTGACCAAATATAGTCATTTTATGGCTTTATCACATCCATATTCTGCATCTCAAATTGCCCAAGTATTCCTTGATCATGTTTTTAAACTTCATGGATGGCCTGAGACAATAGTGTCAGACAGAGACCCTATTTTTATAAGTCAATTTTGGAAGGAATTCACGTCTTTGCAAGGGATTTAGTTAGCTTTGTCAACTGAATACCATCCCCAATCTGATGGACAAACTGAAGTAGTCAATCGATGTTTAGAGACATATTTGAGGTGTATGGTGATGGACAAATCAACTAATTGGATTAAATGGTCACCACTTGCGGAGTTTTGGTACAATTGCAATTTTAATACGGCATTGGGAATCACTCCTTTTCAAGCTCTATATGGATATCGACCTCCTATTTTTGTGCCTTATGTGCCAAAGGATGTGAGAGTTGTTGTGAGAGTTGCTGTTGTTGATAAGTTGTTATGTGATCGAGAGCCTACTATCAAATTGTTGCGTTTTTCACTAACTAGAGCTCAAAATAGAATGAAGCAATTGGCAGACAAGCGAAGAAGTGATAGAGAGTTCAAGGTGGGAGACTATGAGTATGTCAAGCTACATCCTTATGGTCAATCTACTTTAAGAACTTCACATTTCAATAAGATGGGTCCTAAGTATTTTGGACCATTTTTGGTGGTAGCAAGAATGGGAGTTGCTGCTTATAAATTGGATTTACCAGATGAAGCTCAAGTTCACCCAGTGTTTCATGTGTCATTATTAAAGCTAGCCAAGGGTAATGTTGCTCAAACGGTTCCTTTACTGGCCGCTCCGAGGTTTTTGTTTAAGCCATTGCAAGTTCTCAACAGAAGGATGGTAAGAAGGGGAATCGTGCTTGAGCTGAAGGTCTCATTCAGTGGGATAATCTCCCTATAACCGAAGCCACATGGGAAAATTTGGAAGATATGCAAATTGGATTTCCTAAATTTGTGTTTTGAGGACAAAACATGGTTATGGGAGGGGTATTGATATGTTGAAATAAGTCAAGGGACTTATATTGTCAATTAGTGAAAGTGAGGATTAGTTGTTAATAATAGTGGTTAAGTTTGTTAATTATGTTAAGATGAGTATTATAAACTCAGTTAGTCTAATAAAAGAGGTTATGGTTGAGTCTCGAATTCTCTCTCCGTCTTTCTAAAATTCTTACTTCTATCAATAAGAGGATTCTAATTGCTCTTCTTGAGACCACAAATAGAACTCCGAACAACAGAGATTGGACAGATCTCTAAGAGATTACTTCATCTTGCCGACGCAAAACCAACTCGCAAACCCTAAAACAGATGCCATATCTCGTCAGAGACGGCCTCATTTCATTAAGGCAACAACTAGTCGTTGGACCTCATCGGAAGCAACCAAACAAACCATATAAGATCCCAACATGGCTACATCAGGCTTCATGTTGCCTGACCAAGAATCGGGCCAACTCTAATTCATATGCCAAATTAGAGCCTCATTGTCTCCGTCTAGAAAGAAAGAGAGACATATGCATAAGAATCGTTGCACCTTGTGAGGCGGTTGAAGCAATAAAGAAGTACAGCACTGCTTTGTAGACTTGTACCACACACATAAAAACTTGTCAACTATTTATAAATTGATTTTCGTACTTTTAAACATAAACGTCACGATGTTGTTTATGCAACTTTGAGTTGCCTTTGGGATTTGTTTTTGTGTGTTTTCTTCAACATCTCTAAATGTATTAAATAAACCATATTCTGATTCATACAATTAGGGATGCAACCGAAATCTCATCTATTAAGACAAGTATGAAATAAAAATTTGACAAATTAATTATAATAAGTTTTTTCCACACACGTTGCGGCGTAACTATACAATTAAAATTTTTGCATTGCGGTGTGGTCGTACTATTTATGATTCGTACGTGGTACAAGAATTTTCAAAAAATTAGTTTGACATGAAAAAAATACAAAAACAAAAAAAAGGGATTGGTCATGTGGTAATTGTTGGTGTTGTTTAGGTGTTAATTGCATGATTTTATAAGCTCTTGATCCGAAACACGTTTACTTTGAGTGTGATTATGATTTTCAGGTGTTAAGAGATTAAGGATGCGTACAAGAGCCGGTTGGGTGAATAAAAGAGAAGTCGAGGGGCTGAAATTGAAATTAAATGAAGCTCGGCAAGTCAAAACTTCGAGGAGACATATCTCGGGCTGGGAGATGAGTCACGGGGCCCATAATATATGAAAATTGAGTTTATCGACCAGAAAAAGCTGCTGGTGAAGTCAGACTGGACGTATGATACGCCCAAGTCAGCGTATCATACGTCCCGGCATATGATACGCCCAAATTACAGCATTGGTAGAAAGTTCTGGGTGTAGGGTATGATTTTGGGTGTATGATACGCCCAGGCCCGACGTATCATACACCGACGCCCGGGAAAGTGGGATTTTTGCCTTATCTTAATCATATTTAAACCCCAATCCTAGGGTTTCGTTGGAGGTACTTTTTGGACGAATTTCTGGGCAAGAAAAGAGTGTTTTTGGGCATTCCAACTCCTCCAAATCAATCCAAGATCATTCTGATTCGTGGAAACAAAGATCCAATCATGCATATGTTCAATGATTGTGAAGATTCAAGTTTGGTGATGTCCAGCTAATCCGATTGTGATCATCTCAGGGTGGAGAATTAGGTTTGATAGTTAGGTTTGTTATTTGATTCGTTAAACATTGATGTTGAATTCGTTTTTCTTAGATTTGTGAGTTCGATATTACTTGATTGTTAGACGATCACGATTTCTGGTTTTCTTTGCAATTCCAAGTTCAAGTTTGTTACTTTCTTTTCATTCATTGTATGATTAAATGAGTAATTTACGAAATTGGGTTTTAAATTCTTGTAGAAATTATTATTTTTGTAGAACGAGTAATTAACCAAGTCAACAACATCGGTCTAGTTATCGGTTGTCAACAAGATCATTGTTTTGTTTTCAGAATCAGATTGTTTATCAATTTAGGCGGGAATCATGTCTATGTGATTCCCAAGTAACAAGTTGATGCAAACTTAGTTGTCTCACTAATTTGAAACCCATAGTGATCACCTTTTCTATTTATTGTTTGCAACTCGTTTGTTTTAATTCGTTTGTTTTTAATTCAAGTTAATTGTTTTCCATTTGAAACCTAAATTCAACATTTTCAAGTTTACTTTTCAATTGCAACTAGTTAATTATTTTGTTTGCGAAAGTACTTTCCACTTGAATCTTCGTGAATCGATACCCGACTTCCCTAGCTAATTTGGGTAGTAGGATTGGAGTGTTAAACTCTTATTTTGCTTAGTACTTCGACACCGATCAGTGACTACTATACATGTCAGCATGTTAATAAATTTCATTACACATTTTTACGATGATATTAATGTGGTTAGCTATATAAAAAACTGTGAGGTTACAACTCAATTTCAAAGATCAAATAAACGTATGAAGTCATAATGTTCTGTTTAAGAGAACGAAACACAAATAAAACATAATCATATAACATTGATGAAAAATTTCAATTGTTGTAAGTTTCATTTTTACATACTAACACGTTACCATCAATCGATACTGTCACACCCCCCAAATTCCCACGTGTGGTGTCAGTCCACATGGGTGTGACGTGGCCATAATCACAGCTCATGGTCATATAGAACAACTCTATATGAGTTTGAAAATATAACATTTGTCATAACAAAATCAAATAGTTTTAAATATTGCAGCGGAAATGAAGTACGTTTGTTAATGCAGCGGAAAATAAGAAGTCTGACACTACATTGTTTAAAGTACATATCAAAATAAATATTGTTCAATAGACATAGTAATGCATGCAGGAATTCCTATGCTCAATCCTGATGTGCACTCCTGTTCCATACGCAGCTAATACCTGAGAATACATGTTTAAAAACAAAGTGTCAACACAAGGTTGGTGAGTTCACAGGTTTTGATATACATAATAATAAGAAAACACGTGTCATGCTGTTTATTAAAATGTTAGTCTCGAGCCCGAGGCTCCAAGTGTCAGTGCGTCACTACCGAACTAGACTTGTTAGTCCTTGCCTCCGCTATGTCTCGTAATAACATAGCAAGATAGGTCGAGATTTCACGTGTCCTGACCTCCAGTCAGTATTCTGCCACATGGGGTTCGTCACACCCAAACAGATCTATTCAAACTCACCTCGTTGTTTATACATTAACAGTAAGACTTTGTGAGGGCTTGTTACGATTACAACACTTATGTTTGTCTAATAAACCAGCATACACAAATAATGTTTGTACAGTAATAATGTTTGACTCGATTCAACAAGTATTATCCCCCTATTTGAAAAGTTTGTAAAAGAGTAAAGAGGGGCTGTAAACTCACCTTAGAAATATTCGGTAAATCGAATGCGTAAGCTCCTGCTTGGGAAGTGTGTCGGTCACCGGTTACCTATATCGTATACCATGCGTGAGTTCGTGTAAGTGACCGTGTTCGTGTTCGTGCTTATGTTTGTGCTCAACAACCCTCGGTTGTTATGTTTGCTCGTGTCGGTCCACATTGACCGTGTTTGCTCATGTTTGACCGTGTCAAGTCAACGACCCGTTGGTGAACCGTGTGCCAGTTGTGATTGTGCTCGTTGTGTGCAAAACACGCAATTAACGTTCATGGACAACTTACTATTTATAGTAAGTTTCCATTTTTAGCAAGTTCTCTAATACATATCGTTTTTAAAGTTCTAGCATGCTTGTTAGTCCTCTGTGATCATGTTAACACATAGCATGCTGTCATAAGCGATCGAATAAACATACAAGTCCTTTTTACACATTTAAGTTTTCTAAAAAGGGAAGTTTCCATATCTAGCATGATTTATATCGGAAACCACCTAACTTAACATACATTATTAATCATATTCCATCATGTTAGGTCATTTAGCACGTACAAATCATGTATCATACATCAAAATAGAGTTTTCTAAAAATAAAGTTACTATAAATAGTAACTATGACCATTATTCATCAAGTGATCATCCTAAGCGTTCCTAATCCATTTTTATGCCAAATAACATCGTATAATATCATGAATCATCATATAAACATATTCATTTAGTCCAAATCATCAAATAGCAAATGTTGGGTTACAAAAGTTACTAAAAATAGTAACTTGGTCTAAAATGACCACTAATCAATCCCAAGTCTACTCCTTAGTATTATATCATCATATTATCATCCAAATGACACATCCATATACATGCATGCTCGTATTTCTATCTATATCATCATGTTATATCGTAAAAGTTACTAATAATAGTAAGTTCATCAAATAATCGTATTTTGACCATTTAAACTATAACAAAGCATGAAACATATCATCAACAACACCAATAATCATTTATGAACATCCAAAATTATCTAACAAATCTTAGATTGTGCATGCATGTTGATACTTTGTCACTCATGAACATGTTATGCATTATAACCCACTTTCATCATCATAGATCATCATAAAACATCAAAATACATTATCAAATCATTATAGATCACTAATATCAGTAGCAAAATTAACAAACCCAGATTCAAATATTGAAAATTCGTGCATGCAAGATTTGAGTGTGTGCATGTGGGTTTCAAGGCTTGCATGTGGGTTTTAAGGTGTTGAATGTGTGTGTAAGCTTGTAGAAACTACCTGACAAGTCTTGAATCACCAAAATGGTGTTGTAGCAGCTTCAAGGATCTTTGGATGGCTAGTGTTTAGCAGAAACAAGGAGATGTTGATGGTGAGCAAGCTCCACAAGCCTTCCTCTTCAATCCCCCAACAAGTTCAAAGCTTGATCCTTCAAGTTGAGCTGCTCCAATGGCTTCCAGAAGGTGTTTCAGGAGGTTTTAGGGAAGATAAGCTCGAGAGATTTCGTGTGAAGCCGGGGATACTGATGAAAAGGTGTAGAGTAGGCATAACGGTCTTGGTTTTATAAAGATTTGGCGTCTGGGTGTCGTCGCGTACCGCCATGGGGTCCCCTATGGGCTCGGCGTACCGTAATGGATTTCGGGAATTCAAACTCCCCGCCCACTCGTCACGTACCGCCAGGGGCCTCTCCAGGGTCCTTAGTGTACCGCGACGAGTCCCAGTAGAGCCCAATAGGCCCAATTTCAATGGTTTAGCCCGTTTTTCGTCGTTTTCACGCTTACGGGCTATTGTTCGGCATCGTTTGAACTCTTAAGTTCAATGCTCGAGCGTTTCGTGAGGTTTCTAGTGTTTTGTTACTCGATGTGCTAAACGTTCACCAACGTTTGTGTTTTCTTAGACACGTGTGTGCGTGTTGCGATAATTCACCGAATTATCGTGTTTGTGTCAGTGTTTGTACTGTCATGCCACGTGTCACACTAAATTAAACTAATTCTAGCGCCACGTATGCAATTATCAATTAAATACACATTTAATTAAAATAGAATGCTGACCTGGAATTTACGGGGTGTCACAGATACGGTACATGATTATTATTTGTAAGTAGAATGAAAGAAAGTTATTGAAAAAAATCAGATATATATTGCATGAGATAAACATTAAATTTTAGAAACCTAAGTTAAAATGACATTATATATAGTTTAGGGTGAGTTTTGAAACTTTTAAAACGTATACTTTGCGTGATAAGAATTTTAAATAAGTAATTTAATTGAAAATTCTATAAAAATTCTAAAGCAATATCGTGTGATATGTCATGTTTACGAACTTCATTAAGCACATTGCGTCAGGAAATATTAGCGTGGTTAAGTACACAGAAGAAAAAACATAAACTTACAACGTCTTAGTCCCAGAGATTAAAGAATTATTCGAAGTTTTAGCGACTCGACTATAGAGATAGAAATATTAATAAAGAAAATAATATAACAGTACAAATGTTGTTCAATCGAGGCATGTCTTATTTTTTACGTTACATATAGTTGATAATCCAGATAAGTTGTCCTAATGGTAGAAGACTCACCTTCCAATGTGGAGGTCAAGGGTTCAACTCCCACTTGAGGCACTTTGATAGATACCAGGTGAGGGGATGAATATTGAGCTTAATCTTGGGTTTTGAACCGATGGGGAGCGCAGTTTTTACAGCAAAAATATGCTGGTTTCTGCACATCAGGTGCAGCTCTTCCGAGGGTGGCGCTCGGTAAAGCGGGCTATCGCTCCCTTGAGGAAGAGGTCTTCCGAGGCCTGCTGGCGTGGTGCATATGCCACGACGTTACGCTCGGTTGTTGCTGTTAAAAAAACATATGGTTGATATAACTAACAATTATTTTTCTTTTAAGTTAATTATTAAAACTTATCTAGTACAAATCATATAATATATACTATACTAGATAGTACCACGTGTATTACACGGATTGAATTAAGAAATGTAATAAATAGTAATCAACTAAAGTTTAGACAATATAAAATATGAATGGTATTTCGTATAATTTAACACTTTAAGTATTGAAATAATAAACCTATTTTTTTAAACGCTAATTTGCTTAATGTGTTTTCTTCAATCATTTCGATTTAAATAATTGTTTTTAAAATTTTATATTTTATACAATTTGTTCTTCTTAAAGCTTGTTTTTTAATATTAATATACTTTAATGTTTAAAAAATCTTTTTTTTTTAATTTTAACAATATATAAAAAATATACTTAATATTTGATATTTTTATATAATATAAAATGCATTTAATAGGAGAGAGACTACAAATCAAACTTGATGTCATCTAGAAACATAACATGTGTCCTTAGATTCCTTTATTTATTAGAATAGATAGATGAGATAAATTTTAAACTTTATAAACTTAAGAGAGTTATATTGATATTTTATAAAACTGAAACGTGAGTTTTGAAACTTTTATAACTTAGTGATATTTCAAATTAAATTATTTATCTAATATAATAAAAGAATATATCGCACATGTCATCGTGTAATGTCTTCATAGTTTTGTTTACGAGCTCTCTCTTGTATTATATATCATATGATGTATTCTTAGCTTTGTTTTACCCGATCTCTCTCGTGCTAAATAAAAAAACGCATGTCAATGTATAATGTATTCTTATTTTCTCATTTCTTTATTTCTTATCAAATATTAATTACATTAAAATAATATATTTTTAGATATTTAAATAAGTCTAATTATAAAAATATTACTACTTTTTTTAACTAAGTGATGACTAGCTATTATTTACTATTTATTTATTTAGCTGTGTGTTATGTAATAAATAGTGTTTGTTATAAAATATAATAATAATTATATAAGTAAAACAAATAAAAAATTTGGAAAAAAAATAAAAAAGTAAAATTATTAATTTTCTAACTAAATAATTACTGACTATTATTTTTTTTTTTTTGGTTTATTTGAATGTTTATATGGGTTTTTTTAAGTTAGTTATAAAGCATAATAATGATTGTACAGGTAAAACAAAATAAAAAGTTGAAAATAAAAGGAAAATAAAAGGTAGCAGGATGAAACCAAGTACCAACCAATCATGAAAACATTATCTTTTACTAACAAATAGCAACGTAAATGGTACGCGGACTTGCTTTCTTTATTTTCTTTTTGTTTTTTTTACATATATATTAACTTTTATTATTTGCATTAAAGTTTATGTGATTAAGTAAAGTTTTATTTTAGTCCATCAGATTTTCAGAACATAATAATCAATATCAAAACTTTGTGTTTAGCTCATTAACTTTTGCGTTCTATCTCTAGACTTTGTAGAACATTTATGCTTCGCTCTTAAATTTTTATGTTTCAACCCTAAACTTTGTAAAATGTCAGTTCGATCTCTTTGATATTTTATTATTTTAGAATGTCTCTACACTCAATGTCAAATTTGTTAAGCTTAATACTAACTTTTAGGCGTTGAATTAAGTGTAATACGTTTTCATTCAACTAGATATATTTGAATCACTATATGTTTTGACATGGACAGGCCTTCTTAGGGGCCCAGGGGGCCCGACCTTCCCTGGTTTTCCGGTTAGAAGGGTCGGTTTAGTAGTATTTCGTCGGAAAATTCTTTGATTCCTTCGTTTTCCTTCCTAAAAATCATTCGGCCTCCTCTGAATTTTTTTCAAGCTTCGTCAATGCGTTTCGACACCGCCGCAACTCGTTTATACAACAATTTTGGAACAAGTTTATACAACAATATTTTATAGACATAGGAAAACAAAAATGAATCTTTTATTTACCCATTGTTTTTTTAGTTATAAAAATATGTGAAGAGGACTTAATTATTGCCTTTGAACTTAAAAAAATTATGCGAAGAGAACTAAATTTTTGCTTTTGAACTACAACCACCACGCGTTGATGAAGATTACTTTTTAAAAACGCGTAAGTTGTTTAGTATAATTTATAAATGTATCGTAATGTAATGAATTATTTATTTTATTCCGATGTAAAAACTCATGTACTACATATAAAAAATAAAACCAATAATTATTAGTAAATGTTTAAAAATTATAAAACAAAATTTTAATTTTTAAGTAATAAAGCAATAATACTAAAACTAAATATAAACTAGAAAAAGTAAATATTAAAAAGTTTAAGTTATGACAGGTGAAGTTGAAAGTTAGTTATTTATTAAAAAAAAAGGTTATAACCCATGTAGTACATGGGTTGAGTTATAAAGAAGAAAAGTAATTTGTAGCATTTTACAAACATATTATTAAAAGTATTGTTGTCTATCATATGAAATAAACATAATAAACATTTGTTATGTTGAAAAGATTAATTACATACAAAATTTTAAAATAAGTTACAAATCTTTAAAATTTTCTTGTGTACATCATTCAAAGTTTTATTTTTCCATTTACCAAAGTTATCTAACATTAATAATTTAATTCCGTACATGCTTTTGGAAATATTCAGATTTTTATAATCTGTTAGAAAAATATTTGGTTACACAAAGTCAATAAGAGAATCTATTAGATCACATTAAGTTGGTATCGAGAAGATCCTCCAAGTATGTCTAGAACTATCTCCATCATTATCTTTACCAACGTTTTCTTCTCTTAAACCCGAGTCATTGTGCAAAGAATTTAGTCTACTTAACATTTCCTTAGTCCTAACCTCATGTCCTTTAAGGGGATGGAAATAAAAAAAAATGGTGAACGCCATCATTAGGCGTACATCACCGATCGGTCCTACGGTCAACATGAGAATCTATTAGATCACATTAAGTTGGTATCGAGAAGATCCTCCAAGTATGTCTAGAACTATCTCCATCATTATCTTTACCAACGTTTTCTTCTCTTAAACCCGAGTCATTGTGCAAAGAATTTAGTCTACTTAACATTTCCTTAGTCCTAACCTCATGTCCTTTAAGGGGATGGAAATAAAAAAAAATGGTGAACGCCATCATTAGGCGTACATCACCGATCGGTCCTACGGTCAACATGAGAAAGGTAAATCGCGTAACATAGGGAAAATTGGGTGGTGCCGGACTTTGAACCCTAGACCTTCGTAATGGATTTCTACCCCCTTACTACTAGGCCACTATCATGGGGACTAAGGGGATGGAAATATGGAATCAAGTGAAATGGATTTTGTGATGGGCTGGAAAAGGGGCAAAAAGGACTCATAAAGGATTTTTAGGATGAAAACGGAGGGGCCGAAGGATTTTCAGAAAGAAAACGGAGGGGGGTGAAGGATTTTTAGGAAGAAAAGGAAGAGAATCGTAGAATTTTCCGATGAAATATTATTATATCAACCATTCTGAGTGAAAAACAGGGGGTCCGGAGCACCCCAGGCTCCTTATAAGCTTCGTCCCTGGTTATGACTACTACCAAACTAATAATCTTATTACGTCATGAGCTAAAACAGTCGATAGATTATGTCAATTTGGACTTGGTTTTAGCAAAGAGAGATTGAATTTTGTTGCGTAAATTTTTGTAAACATTACAAAATTATGTAATTTATATCCGTAAACTCGTATAATACACAATCTTAGGTTCTTGTGTTAATTTGGATATAGTTTAAAACTTATAATGGTGTTCCAAATTGTATACTAAGGTGTCAATCTTAAGATGTCAATCTTAAAAGCAAACATGTTATCCTCCAAATTCTTGAGATTATCAGGAAAAAAAATCCATATCAAAATCATTCTAAAAACAATATAATATGAATTCTTATAATATTATAAAGAATATATAGTTAGGTATAAAATAAATAATTTATAATATAAATGATACTAAGTTTATAATTGATTTTTTGGTAATTTATATTCACAATTTCATCAAACAATGTCTTTACACTTTCTTTATAAGCTTGCTTCCGAGTCCTATAAAACCAAGGATGCACAACCACTTGAGTCATGAACATTAATAGGAATTTTATACCTTCAACATTATTAATAGGAATTTTATTCCTTCAACATTTACGAAAAAGATATAATAGTAAAAAAAAATTATTCTATTAAATTATAACGAATTATAAATAAAGCATAACTTAAGTATCCATAATCCTCATTAGATTCAAACATATTATGTTCCTATTTTTTCAATCACACACATTCTGTTAACTGACACCATCTCCAACAACCGCATGATTCGGTAGTATTTCAATAACCTATTTGTTGCATTGCAAGCATCATAGTACCAATTTGTAGCACGAGGAATAGACATGACAACACAAAAATTATATCCAACGTAGCCTACCTGAATATTTATAAATAAATTTAGTTTACTCACAATGGTAATAGATAAAAGTAAAAAAAAAAAAAAATAAGCGTACATTTTTAGTTTCATCCACTTCATCAATGTATTTGTAATAAATTCATCATAAAAGGAGAACTTCATATGAAAGGACCTTCTGAAAGACTATTGATGATACATGATTTCCATTAATATACAACAAAAATCACCCTAATGCAACATTTATATTAAGAAAAAAGGCTGTATTAGCTGAAGTTGCATTAGATATAACGCAATTTTTTTGTTACATAATTCAACTTTCTTTTTTCTAATGCAACTTTTTTGAATGCAACTTTTTAAAAAAGTTGCAATGTGTAATAAAAATGTTGTATTAGGATTTAGGCTAATGCAACTTCAGCTAATGCAACATATTTGCAACCTTTTGTGACAAAAAAAAGGTTGCATTAGACTTATTTTATAGCAGATAAAAATAGTTTGTGTCAAAAGATAGCTTAGCATTTGTTTGGCAAAAGATTCCCTTAAGATTAAATATATTTTTCTGCCCCTATATAAAATAATATAGTAAAAATCAGTAAATATTAAATATAGAAGAATATTTCAAATATAAAATAAATAGAAATAAAATGTACTTACTCTAAAACTTTCACTTGAAGAGATTTTTTTTTTACTTGTCATCCGTTTTAGTGAATTCATAATAACTAGAAAATAAGAATTAGTATAACCAATGATATCTATATAATACAAAAAGTTTCCATATTCAATTCAAATAAATGTAAATAAACTTAATAAGTTTAGACATATGTTAAATTAAACTATGGTGACTTACGAACTGATTTGTTTTCAACAATAGCATTTGTTATAAGCAGATCAAAGATGATAAACTAAATCCTCATAGAGCTCGCTAAAATCATTGCATTTGGTGACAATGGGTTTAGAGGTGAAATCAGTTTTTAGTGAATTATCTACACATTTGTAGTTAGCATAATTTTCACCTATGCTTGGTTTTTTAATCAACAACATTCCTTACATATAAGAAAGTTTCCAAAGTGCATGTGTAAACCAACTATTAAGTATTTAAGTACACTTGCTTGCATTTGTTTACCTAATAAGAAATATAAATAAGAGCAAAAATTTTTAGTAAAACTAAAATTTTATATTATCCTAATAATACATCCTCATCAATTAAACCATCTCAATTGAATATGTTTCTGTCGGAGATCACAAGTGGCCCCCAGAGTCATATTATGTGAACTTTTATAACAGAATCATACCTACAAGTAATACCTAAATTTGTTAGAGTCTTCTAAATAAAGTTTTTAATCATGCTAAATAAATGGTTTATTAAAATAAATATTAGGTTATTAACTATATGCTAAGAATGCATAATAATATACCTGGATGAGTCTTCACAATATCATTAATAGAAAATTTCACTAAGGTACACACTACTATATCCATGGAAGCATCTCTTACACACAATGCTTCTGCATCCTTCATAAATTTCTAATACAAATAAAATTAAGGTAATTAAGATTTGCAAATTAGGAAGAAAATAAGTGAAAATCATGAAAAAAAAACACATACAACATGAATGAACTTGAATTTTGTTGGAGGCAAACCTAAAGTTTGTGCTGCAGGTTGAGCATATTTTTACATCTTTGATATCGGATCGACCGTTGACACCAGCAACAGCCAAAAGCTGCATTGCTGTAATATTTGAGATTCGGTTCTATTCCAACTCTAGTCACCAAGATATTTGAAACATACCTTTTAAATTTACAAAAATAAAAATGCAACTTATATTATAACCTTCAATCTTAATTAATAAAAATTGTCATTACAAAAAAAAAAAAACCAACCGTGACATAACACTTTCAATATACACAAATAATTAAAGTGATTATTAAGATGTTGAAAACCAACAATCAAACTTTATAAAATCAATCTCAAACACCCCCAATTAAGCACCTCATGAAAGTACTATAAACTTGCAAGTCTACAGTCACAATTTGCTGCATATTCATAATCAACAACTTAATAATCCCCAAAGCAGGGGATAACATAGAAAGATATCCAAAGATATAACATGTTACTTCGAAATTGTTGCTATAATCTGCAAGGGCCTTAAAATGAACTATGATTTGGTAAAGGCATTAGTGATATCTCGTAATAGAAATATTAGTGATCCTTGGTAAAAAAGAACATAATAGTATTAAAAATAAAGAGATTAGTGATACGGAAGCATCACTTGCAGGCAATGGTTCTGCATCCTACACAAATTTCTTATCATGTTTATAAAGCTCTAATACAAATAAAAAAAAGGTAATGAAGATTTGCAAATTATCATCGAAGGAAAAAAGAAAAAAAATTATAAAACACATATTTTTGGGACTTCGAAAATCGGAATAATTAAAATTTAGGGTTTTAATAAAATATTATTGTAAAGAAGAAGAACATGAATATAATTGGAATTAGGATTTACAACAAAATAGGACCAAAATCGGAATAACATATTCACATGAGAATAACTTGATTAAAAGCAAGAATGATTATTGGGTGGATGAAACTTACCTATGATGTTGATCACGTAGTGATTGTTCGTATTGTTTGATGTGTAATTGCGTGATTTTATAGGTTCTTGGTCCAAACACGTTTACTTTGAGTGTATTTATGATTTCCAGGTGTTAAGTGGCTAAGGACTTGTTCGAGAGCCAATTGGATGATTAGAAGAGAAGTCGAGTGTTCAAGAGTGCAAATACATGAAGTTCGGAAGGTCAAAACTTAGCGGAGACATAACTTGGTCTAGGAGATGAGTTACGTGAACCATAATATATGAAAATTGAGTTTCTCGATGAGACGAAGCTTCTGGTGAAGTCAAAGTGGGCGTATGATACGGCCAGCATACTATACGCCCAGTTTTGGGCGTTGGGAGAAAGTTCCAAGCGTATCCTAAGCAGTTGGGCGTTTCATACGCCCGTACCCGGCTTATGATACGCCGGAGGCTGGAAAATTCAAATTTTGAGCTAATCTCTTCCATATTTAAGCCAAGATCTTAGGGTTTCGAAAGGTGTCGTTCTTGGACGAATTCTGGGCGAAAAAGCAAGGTTTTTGGGCATTCCAAGTCTTCCGAAATCATCTGGGTTCTAGTTTTCAATTGTAATTGCTTCCAGGAAATTAGGTTAGTGGATGAACTTTGATTTGATGTTTAAACTTAGGTTTTGGTCGTTTTCGTTTTGATAACTCGAATTCAATTGTGGTTTGATTTATTTAAACAGTTTATTTGTGTTTAAGTATCTATGCTTTGCCATCAATGATTCGTTTTCTTGCATCGTTTATTCATTGGTATTTGTAATTGTGTGAATGGGCAATTCTTAACGTTTGTTCCATTGTTGCCACTTTGATCAAACCGATTAACAAGATCATGTCTATGTGATTTCCAGTTAAGTTTAACCTAAAATCATTGTGAATCTCCTAACCTAAACCCGTAAGTGATTACCTTTTTCTTAATTGTTTTAAAATCATTAATCATAATCATTGCTTGAACATTTTCTCAATTCAATTTTAAGTTTACATGTTCTTTGTTTAATCAAGAGATCAATTAAAGCTTAGCACTTTTCAATAATTCCTTGAGGAGACAATGTGACACCCACAAATTACCACTTACGGCGTCAAGCCGTTGGGTGTGACGTGGTAGGATCAGAAGCACTGGTCATATAGAACAACTCTATATGTTTTTTGAAAAATACACAGTTATAATAGAAATAACCAAAGTTGTTCAAATGTTAAGCAACATAATATAAAAGTTTAAGCAGCGGAAAATAATAGTAGACAGTACATTGTTTTACAAAACATAGTAATATAGAATGTTTCAAAATGTGTCAACATAAAGTTGGTCCTGAGTGTATGTGTTGCACCTCTACTGAAACTAGAGTGTTAGATGCCTCCACCATGTCTATATTAAAAACTATGGCATAGGTCGATATTACGCTCGTCCTGACTGCCAGTTAGAGTTGTCGTTGAGCGGGGTTTGTCAGACCCAATAGTACTATCCAATAACGCCTCGTTTTTGTTTAACTAACGGTAAGGTTTTGTGAGGACTTTGTTACGATACAAGCACACTAAAAAGTTGTTTGTACAACATACCATTCATATATCTAAAATAGTTTGCAATGTATTCTCCCCCAAGTTTAATGAAAACAGTTAAGATAAGAAAATGGGGTCGTAAACTCACCTGACTTGTAGTGGTTGTTATTGTGAACGGTTTGTCTTTAACTGTCACCTATATCGCATAGGTACTGTGAGTTCGTGTTCGTAGTCATGTTTCGTGTTTGTATCCGTGATCGTGTTTGTGTTCTTGTTTGACCATGCTTGACTGTGTTTGACCGTGTTGATTCAACGACACGTTGGTGACTCTTTTAGTTTGTCTTCGTTCGTTAAGTGTTCGTCATTTATTACGCATTACACGTAAACACATAAATCATGTTTAATGGACAACTTACTATTTATAGTAAGTTTCCATTTTTAGCAGGTTTCTATTTTAGGCAAGTTTCTATTTTTAGTAAGTTCTTATAAAAATCATATTTTATTATTCTAGCATGCTTTCTTTCCCTATATGATCATGTTATCACACAGTACGTTGTCACATGTTATCAATCAAGCACATAATCCATTTTAAGTGATTAAATTACTAAAAGTAAGTTTCTAAATTTATCATGTTTTAACACTAATGATCAAACAAAGACTTTCATATCATCATATTATGGCATTTTAAAAATATACTTTACCATCTAACATGTTCCTATAATGCATTTTAACAAAATCCTCAATTCAAAGCCCATTAATAGCAAGTTTACCAATCAACTTATTTTAATCGAATCAAATTATTCCAACATGTTCAAAAGGACCATTATTACCATCTAAACACTTAAACATAGTTAAAATCAACATGCATGACTAAATTTATTAACCAAAGTTCTATTTATAGAAACGTATAGCTAAACCTATACCTCAATAAACACAACATTAGTCATAAATCATCATTTTAACATACCTATTATATCTAAAATATCGTCTAGCATTCATTTACATTATCAAAGTTACTATTTATAGTAACATATGTCAAAATCAACCATTTAAATAAATCTACCTAGTTAACTTGTTCACAACATCATACGTCTAAAACATCATGCATCATCATTTGCCTCACAAAAGTTACTATTTGTAGTATTAGTCACAAATCATCACCAAATACAACCAAATGACATCCATACTCAACATAGATCATTCAAATAGCTTAAATCAATCATCAAAACACTCAAATACAGATTTATAAACTCCAAGGTTTGTGCATGTGCCATTAATGGTGTTGCATGTGGGTGAAATATGTTGCATGTGTGATTTGAGTGTGTTTTAGTGTAAATGATCATGTGAGACTACCTCCAAGAGCTCTACATGACCGATTTAGTGCAAGAGCAGAGGTCTCAGGGTTGTGGAAGTCTCTAATGGTGGTCCAACAGTTGTTGTAGAAGTTATGTTGGCCTTGATGCTTCTCCAAAGTTTCCTCTAGCTTCCACGTCTTCAAAGGGAGTTCTAGGCAGCTACAATAAGCTTCAGGAGGTGTATGGTGGTGTTGACAGAGTTTTTGGGTCGGGGGTATATTGTTTCAGTCGAGAGAAAAGTGTAAGGATGTGAATAAATGAGATGGGATGTTATTTATAATGTTATAGGCTTCTGGAAGCCATCGCGTACCGCCAAGCATGCCCCCCGAGGGTCCTGGCGTACCGTCATGGACAAAATAGCCGGGTGCCCCTCCGGGACACGCCGCGTATCGCCAAGGTGAAAGTTGATCGGTCGTGGCGTACCGCCAAGGAATTCGGTTGAATTCAAATTTTCCCGCCCATCTTCGCGTACCATGAAGGATCTCGCCGGGAGTCCGTGGCGTACAACGACGGGTCCTGGGCTGGCCCAATGTGCCCATTTTTATTTGTTTTATTCGTTTTTCGTCCGTCTTTCCATTTATCGTTTTTTGACTTTTGTATTGATTTTGTTTGTTATTTGTGAATATATCATTTATTTATCGTTTGGTTGTATCAATCGTTTGATATTTCACCAACGTTCGTTAGTTCAAGACACGTGTACGTTTTTCGATAATCCACCGAATTATCGTTCAATTGTCTGTGTTTGGATTACTATGCCACGTGTCACACTAAATTACACCAATTCAAGTGCCACGTATGTAATAATAAATTAAATTATTATTAAATTAAATTGTTTGCTGACATGGAAATTGCGAGGTGTCACAGACGGCCTTACTTACCGGTGCTATAATAATAGGTAGCTAAGTCCTTATTTTTACATTGTTTTTGATTGGCCTACGACACCTCGATCAAAATGGCGCAGTTGCCAGGAAATCAACATGCAAAGTGTTGGTTTTAATTTAGCTTTAGTTTAAGTATAATTTTAGTTTGTATTTGTTTTTCAAAAACATAAAAATACAAAAAGATTTTATTTTATTTCATTTTTTTTTGTTTTGTTCATTGTTCGTAATTACATGTGGGTTTTTCTTTGTTTGTGATGTGCTGGTAATTTCACAATTGCATGCATACTCGTTTCTCAAGGAAGACATCACCACTAGTTTTTGATCCTGAAATCGAAAGAACTGCAAGGCAGAATTGGGTGTTACATAGATTTGGTTTGTTGGTGCATCAAATTCAGCAACAAATCGATCAAGAAGCATCTAAAATGAGTCATCATAGTAATCAACGAGCCTTACCAAACCACCCAAATCCACCACCACCTCCATCTCCAAACCCTATACAACCACCACCTAACTACCAGGATGATGATTGATGTCGACGGAGCTTAGCTAATAAACTAACTAAAAACCGACTCTAAAACTAGACACAAAGTAATAAATCTAGACTCTCTAAAACCTAAGGCACCGACAGGCAAGTGTACCTATCGTATGTAGCAAGACAAAAGTAAGTCCGGATATCGAACCCACAGACTTCTACAGACTGTACTAACTAGACTCAAAGACTTATCTATACAAAATTTAGTTAAACAAAATATTAATGAGGAAAAAGGGGGTTTTACTAACAACTAAAATACTAAAAAAAATGCTTAGAAATAAAAACAAACAAGCAAACAAAGACTAATTCAGGGAAGGAAAGAAACACTATCTAGATTTGAATCATATACATGCTTGACAAGGTTCTATCGGGGATGGAACTAATGTGATACCGGGATCTTATGATACTAAACTCTAAGGAAACCTAGAGCACTCTCGACTCTTCTCAAGGATAGTCAACTAAGAGTCCTAAAAGCCGTTAAACCACCGGTTAAATGGATTTCCCTCACAGGTCGTCCAACTGCTTATGAAATATCCACTAGATTATCTACCTCACAGCACGATAATCTCAAAACACCTAAGAACCAACAGTTAAACACTCTACCTCACGGCGCGAACGTCACAGTTCACTTAAATGCTAGGGATAACTTGGGTTTTCCTATTGGACTCGATAAACAAGAAATGATAGACATACTAGAAAGATCTTCTCACAAAGGCTCTAATTAGAAATCCAACATCCAAGACTCATCGACAACTTCTCACCTCACGGCTATTGAAGTAAGTTGCACATCTTATCTGTTTAAATCTTGATAAAACATTCCTATGAATCACTCGGCCGAAGCAAATCATCCACTAATCAAAAACACACAGTAATTGATTCTAGCATGCACCTATTTCGCGACAGACAATCGCCAAGACACATGAGGAACATAATATGAATCATTTAACAATCAAAGACATACATACACATCCAATATTCAAAACCAAATCTTTAAATCATAAATCCATCACATCATAATGTTCCAATACCAAAATAAACCAAATCAATCATGCATAATCATCTAACCTAGATAGTTCTAAGAGTTTAGCCACTAAACATCATATGAAAACAAACCATAATCTGTTTAATGTAAGAAAACATGAGAAACAAGAGAAACAAAGTAAACCGATCACATTACACCCTTCGGATCACTCGTCTAGGGCCTCCCGATGATTCCGATCGACTCCAATCTTGTCCTCTAGCTTGTAGTCGCCTCTCTGCCGTCTCTCCTCGTCTAGAATCGAATATTCTCGCCTCAAGCCGTTTCAGAAAACATAAACTCGAAATTCTGAATTTTTAACCCTGTCGCGCTACGCGACAGGCTTCTTTGAACCCTTCGCGCTACGCGAGGGTATCCACTACCCGACAAAATAGTCGGGTCAAACCCGCAATCATTAAACAAGGGTAAAATTGTAATTTCTACCTGTCGCGCTACGCGACAGGGTTTCAAGTGTGTGTCGCGATACGCGACAAGGGTATTTCTCCAGAATTCATCCTCTTGTGTCTTGGATTTGTTCTCGACTAACCGGGAGCTCTTTTTCTTGATCTTTTACTAAAAATTTGATATGTTTATTACCTGCGAGCATGAAATTACCAAAATGTGAAGAACCAGCATAAATCGACTCTAAAATCTAATAAACTGTACAGAAACTAAATAAAAACAAATAGAAAAATAGATGTGTTTTGCAACACATCAATGATCTTCTCCCTTATCCTGAACCACCTCAACCACCACCTCAAGGTCAATTTAGAGTGGGTAACTTCCCATCTTTTGGACCTCATCCAAATCCAAATTTTTGACCTCCACCAAATCCACCACCTCCACATAATCCACCAAGAAATCCACAAAGATCAAATCATGGTCTGTCTGACACACAATCAACTTATATGAACCGCCATGATGCACATCCTCGTCGAGCAAATACTGTGTATCAAGATGAAAATATCAGAGCAAGTCTTGATGGTTGGGATGATGGTTTGGACAATGAAGGAGATTACACCTATCAAGGAGGTTGGGATAATGATAGTCATGAGGTAGGATATGGATATCATGAGAATCAACAATATGCTTATCCTAATCTAGGATATCAAGGTCAAACGAGGGCTCCTAGGGCCCAATGTCAATCAATATCTTGATAGAGGATATGACCAGTTTCAGGATGGTGTGACAAGAGAACCCAATCGAGAACCAGTTCAAGGAATGGAGAGCCATTTCGGACCACACATAGCAATGAATGCTTCACCCATTGTCCGTCCAGAGGTAATAGGTATATCTTTTGAGGTGAGGCCACAGTTCTTGAATGTTCTACCTAATTTTTATGGCAAAGCAACTAAGGAACCCTACTTACATTTGTCTAAATTTGAAGCGGTTTGTGGTACAATAGGAAGAATAGGGTTCCACATGATCAGGTAAAGCTAGTGTTGTTTTTTTAATTTAATTTAAAAGATGCTGCCAAGTTGTGGTTTTTAGCATTGCCATTTGCTAGCAATTTCACTTGGGAGGATTTACAACAACAATTTCTTGATGAGTACTTTACTCCTTAAAGAACAAGTGATGGTAGACATGCTATAAGGAACTTCTAGCAACAACTTGGAGAGATTCAAACAGTTGCTTAGGACTTGTCCACATCATGGGATTTCTAAATGGGAGTTGGTTACTGCTTCTCATGATAGCTTTTTTACAGATGATATAAGAGATGTATATTCCACTACAGGAGGAACATTCTTATCCAACCCGGTAGATGTGGGTTGGGATTACTTGGAAAAGATGGCCTTAAACTCAAAAAGGCAAGCACAATCTAGTAGAAGAAAGAATTTTGCTGCATTGAAAGCCACAGGAAGTCCTAATGATAGAATGGAGAAATTGGAAAGGGCCAAACAAGCATTAGAAAAGGAGTTGGAAAGTTTGAAAATGAGTGGAGGTAAGAGAGCCACACATGATGCACATGTATATCATTTTTGTGATGGATGTGGTGAATTAGGTCATGTTCTTATGGATTGTTCAGTGCAAGTAAGAAGAGAAGAAGAGGTCAACGAGGTCTATGGAGAGCATAAACAATTTTATATGATTTCAAATACATATCATCCAGGTTTATGGAACCATCCAAATTTTCGTTATGGTCACTCTTCTAACCAATCTAATTTTAATTTGCAGGGATCAAATCAAGAAATCCAACAGTATCAAAACAGACAATCCAACAACAACAATCAAGGGTACACCCAAAGTGGAAATAGAGGATAACAAAGGAATTACCAAACACATCATGATCAAGGAGGATCTTCGGGAACTTCTGAAACATCGAACAAGGAAATCATGGATTTTCTTAAAGAAATGAAGCAAGCCAATGAAGTACAAGACTAATCAGTTGATGCATTATCCAAGCAAGTTGGACAGTTGGCTAAAGAGGTAGCGATATACAGAAAGGAATCGGGTAAGCTACCAAGTGATACCGTAGTAAACCCATTGCATCAGATTTCCAATTCAAAGAATATGAAAAATGCGCATGTTAGTTCGGTCTGTTGGATATTGGATGTCCGATAAACAATAAATTCAACGTTACTATGAATGGAATGATCCAAAGAGTTACACTTTGGAAGGCAACGACTTTATGTTTAATTGTTAAACATAATATACGATCACGAACTATCGGTTTTAAGGATTTGGTGATATTATTATTTGGAAAATAATAATCGCTGGGAATTAATTATAGGGATAATTAATTTAATAAACAAATAAAGTTTTGAAATTTATTAAAGGGTTAGTTATTAATTAATTGTTAATTAATAATATAAGGATTAATTAAATATATAATGTTTAATTAGTTAAACATTAACTATTTAATGAATGATAACTAATTAATTGTTAATTAGTTAAATGGAGATTACAGTAATTAAAAGTTAATTACTATAGGGTTTAATAAGTAACATCTAAAACATCCGCAGGCCGCACCAAGGGCCGCGTCAGGCCACACCAGGGCCGCAGCAGGGCTGCTTTGTGCAAGCTGAGCCAAGCCTAGGCCATTGAGCCAAACCGTGGCTGAACCGCAAACTGAAGATCGATTTAAGATCCGGTTACCATCAACTTAGAATACAAGAGGAAGACATACCAAAGACAGCCTTCAGAACACGGTATGGACATTACGAATTTCTGGTCATGCCTTTCGGACTGACCAACGCACCGGCGGTATTCATGGATCTTATGAATCGGGTGTGTAAGCCGTATCTTGACAAATTCGTAATCGTGTTCATAGATGACATTCTAATTTACTCCAAGACTCACGAAGAACATGCCGATCACTTGAGATGCGTCTTGGAATTACTAAAGAAGGAACAACTGTATGCGAAGTTTTCCAAATGTGATTTTTGGATTCGCGAAGTTCAATTCCTTGGGCACGTAGTGAATGAGAAAGGGATACACGTAGACCCAGCCAAGATTGAGGCAATCAAGAACTGGACGGCACCAAAGACGCCGACTGAGGTGCGACAGTTTCTGGGATTGGCCGGGTACTACAGACGATTTATCGAGGGATCTGCCTTCACCTGGTGGAATACGCATGTCCAAACTCTCGGACTCGAGACTGCCAATACCATTCCGTGGGAGGAATTCACTAGAATGCTTCACGAAGAATATTGCCCACGTGACGAGATCAGGAAGCTTGAGAAGGAATTTTGGGTGCACAAAATGGCGGGTTCGGAAATCGAGAAATACTGCACTCGATTTCATGAATTATGCAAGCTGTGCCCGGCAATGGTGACGCCGGAATACAAGAAAATCGAGCAATTCATCAGTGGATTGCCCGAGCAAATCCAAAGCATGGTGACTGCTTCTGATCTCTCCACCATCCAACCACTGATTCGCTTGGCTCATAAATTAACTGATCAGGCAGTAGCTCAGGGAAAACTGCCAAAGTGGGGTGAACATCTGAAACCCCAAGAGCCCAAGAAGAAGTGGGAGCCCAGCAATAACCGCACCTTTTCACCTCAGCAACAAACCCAACACCGACCAGCACCTGCTAAAGCTTTCATTGCCACCCAGCCGAACACTCAAGGCAAAGGGGGATATCAAGGCAACAACCCAAAATGCAATACTTGCAACTTCCACCACTTCGGCCCATGCAAAAGGGTCAAATGCACTAACTGTGGAAGAAACAGGCACCTGGCCAAGGAATGTCGATCCAACCCCAACCCCAACAACAACAACAACAACCAAAACACTCTCAAGGGGTGTTATGAATGTGGCAAACCGGGGCACATGCGGAGGGACTTCCCGTAACTGAAAAAGGGTGGAGGTGGAGCAGCGAAGGGACGAGCCTTTGTGATTGGCTCGGGAGAAGCGAAAGATGACCCCAATGTCGTTACCGGTACGTTTCTTTTAAATAATGTCTATGCTAGCATATTATTTGATACCGGTGCCGATAGGAGTTTTATCTCTAGTGACTTTAGCAAACTTCTTAATATGACACCAACACCACTTGACCATAAGTACACCGTAGAGTTAGCAGACGGCAAGCTGATAGAAACACAACATATCATCAAGGGGTGTGTCCTGACGTTAGCAGACCACCAACTGGTGATTGACCTGATGCCGGTAACTCTCGGGAGCTTCGACGTGGTGATTGGAATGGATTGGCTATCTGCAAACCACGCTGAGATTGTGTGCAACGAGAAGATTGTGCGGATTACATTGCCAAGTGGAGAGCAGATCTCAATCCAGGGAGAACGGCGCGGAGTACCACTAAACATCATGTCCTGCATGAAGGCAAACAAATACTTGAAGAAGGGATACACAGCTATCCTGGCACTTATCACCGAACAACCAAAGAAGGAACGAAAGATCGAGGACATCGCTGTCGTTCGCGATTATCCAGAAGTTTTTCCTGACGATCTACCGGGACTACCACCAGCGCGACAAGTGGAGTTTCAGATAGATCTGACACCAGGAGCGGCACCAATAGCCAAGGCACCATACCGATTGGCTCCTACTGAAATGCAGGAACTATCTAATCAACTACAGGAGTTGTTAGATAAAGGATTTATACGACCGAGCTTCTCACCTTGGGGAGCACCGGTCTTGTTCGTGAAAAAGAAAGACGGTTCATTCCGTAAGTGTATAGACTACCGGGAACTGAACAAGGAAACGATCAAGAATCGATACCCCCTACCTCGAATAGACGACCTGTTTGATCAATTTACAAGGGTCAAGCTACTATTCGAAGATCGATTTAAGATCCGGTTACCATCAACTTAGAATACAAGAGGAAGACATACCAAAGACAGCCTTCAGAACACGGTACGGACATTACGAATTTCTGGTCATGCCTTTCGGACTGACCAACGTACCGGCGGTATTCATGGATCTTATGAATCGGGTGTGTAAGCCGTATCTTGACAAATTCGTAATCGTGTTCATAGATGACATTCTAATTTACTCCAAGACTCACGAAGAACATGCCGATCACTTGAGACGCATCTTGGAATTACTAAAGAAGGAACAACTGTACGCGAAGTTTTCCAAATGTGATTTTTGGATTCGCGAAGTTCAATTCCTTGGGCACGTAGTGAACGAGAAAGGGATACACGTAGACCCAGCCAAGATTGAGGCAATCAAGAACTGGACGGCACCAAAGACGCCGACTGAGGTGCGACAGTTCCTGGGATTGGCCGGGTACTACAGACGATTTATCGAGGGATTCTCGAAGATCGCGCAATCATTGACTTCCCTTACGCACAAAGATAAGAAGTTCGAATGGGGAGAAAAACAAGAAGCTGCTTTCGATTTATTGAAACAAAAGTTATGCAGCGCACCGATCCTATCACTACCGGACGGATGTGAAGACTTTGTAGTCTACTACGACGCATCGAAGCAAGGACTCGGTTGTGTGCTAATGCAACGCGAAAAAGTCATAGCTTATGCGTCACGACAGCTGAAAGTGCACGAGAAGAATTACACAACTCATGATCTGGAGTTGAGAGCCGTAGTGTTCGCATTAAAGATCTGGCTACACTATCTGTACGGCACCAAGTGCACAATTTTCACCGATCATAAGAGCCTACAACACATATTCGACCAAAAGGAGCTGAACATGAGACAACGCAGATGGGTCGAGCTGATAGGCGATTATGACTGTGCAATCAAGTATCATCCCGGAAAGGCCAACGTAGTGGCTGACGCGTTAAGCAGAAAAGAAATAACCAAACGCGTACGTGCACTACAACTCACTATTCACTCTGAGCTACCAAATCAGATGCGAGTCGCACAACAAGAAGCTATGAAAAAGGAAAACCTTACCTTCGAAGCAATGCGAGGTATGGATAAACAGATGAAACAGAAGGATGACGGAGCTTACTATCTAATGGGCCGAATCTGGATTCCACAATACAGAGGATTGAGAGAAGTAGTGATGGATGAAGCACACAAGAGTCGATACTCAGTACATCCAGGTTCTGACAAGATGTACCACGACCTAAGGGCAGCTTATTGGTGGCCTAACATGAAATCAGAAATTGCGACCTATGTGAGTAAGTGCCTGACTTGCTCTAAGGTCAAGGTCGAATATCAGAAACCGTCAGGGTTACTCCAACAACCGGAAATTCCGGTATGGAAATGGGAACATATTTCCATGGATTTTATCACCAAGCTGCCGAAGACATCAAGTGGCTGCGATACCATTTGGGTTATCGTAGATCGACTCACGAAATCGGCACACTTTCTACCGATTAAGGAAACCGATAAGTTGGAGAAGTTAACCCGAATATACTTGAAGGAAATTGTATCCAGGCACGGAGTCCCAATCTCCATAATATCCGACCGAGACAGCCGTTTCACGGCACATTTTTGGAAGTCTTTACACAAGGCACTCGGGACGAGGTTGGATATGAGCACAGCTTATCACCCGCAAACCGATGGTCAAAGTGAAAGAACCATCCAGACCTTGGAAGACATGCTTCGGGCATGCGTAATTGACTTCGGTAACAGTTGGGAGACTCACCTACCTTTGGTAGAATTCTCATATAATAACAGCTATCACACCAGCATAGGAGCTGCACCATTCGAAGCACTTTACGGACGAAAGTGCAGATCACCACTTTGTTGGGCGGAAGTTGGTGAAAGCCAACTGACCGGACCCGAGCTTGTGCACGAAACAACAGAAAAGATCGTGCAAATACGTAACAGGATGGCAGCAGCTTGGGACCGACAGAAAAGCTATGCCGACAAAAGGCGCAAACCTTTGGAATTCCAAGTGGGAGATCGAGTACTTCTTAAAGTCTCGCCCTGGAAGGAAGTGATTCGATTTGGGAAACGGGGAAAGTTAAACCCTCGTTATATCGGACCATTCGAGATCACTAAACAGATAGGCCCCGTGGCCTATGAGCTACAACTACCATTGGAACTGAGTAGTGTACACAATGTATTTCACGTTTCAAACCTCAAGAAGTGTCTATCAGACGAAACACTCGCAATTCCGTTGGAGGAAATTCAGATTGACGAACAATTAAACTTTGTCCAGGAACCGATGGAAATTATGGACCGGGAAACCAAGAAGCTCAAACTCAGTAAGATACCAATTGTGAAAGTGCGATGGAATTCGCGACGTGGACCTGAATACACCTGGGAACGAGAGGACCAGATGAAGAAGAAATACCCTCACTTATTCTCCGACTAGACTAATACCGACAACGCGAACTGAATTTCGGGACGAAATTCCTATTAACTGGGGGATGATGTGACACCTCGAAATTTCCAGGTCAGCAATTTCTTTATTTTAACTAATAATATGAATTACTGTTGCATACGTGGCACTAGAATCATTGCTATTTAGTGTGACACGTGGCACAACAAACCAAACGCACCGATAATTCAAGAAATTATCGCAAAACATAACGTACGTGTCTTGAATAACGAACGTTGGTGAATTACACAGACCACAGTTGATTTGCACAACACATAGGTATTAGGGAACCTAAGATAAGAGAAATGATGTTTATATGTCTCGAAACAACGATCGTAATCGAGAAATACGCGAAAATCAGCTCGAAACAACAAAATTAGGCTTATTGGGCTTCTCTGGGACCCATCGCGGTACGCGATGGTCCAACAGAAGGCCTTATAGCGGTACGCGACAGGCATCGCGGGGGTTTGACTCCCGAATTCCGTCGCGCTATGCGAAGCTTATTTTAACCATCCACCGCGGTACGCGACGGAGTCCTGACAACAAATCTTTATAAAATCAAGACCACCATGCCTATTAACACCACCTTCATCATTTCTCCGTATCTACACACCAACTCTCGACTATTCCCCTCTGAAACACTTTGATTTGACCCTTGGGAAGCCATTGAAGACCTCCATTGAAGCTCCAAGCTTGAAGGTTTGAAGATTAAGAGCTTGAAGACCCCGTTGGAGCTCAAAACCACCACCATAACCATCTCATTCTTGAAAGAACCTGCTGTTCAGAAGCTTTTGAGGCCAAGAGATCACTATCTCAGGAGTTCTTAAAGCATTAGAAGGTAGTTCTATACCCAAAACACACTTCTTTCACCTTTACACTCACATACATGACTTTAAACACACATGCAAGCACCCTTGATGCACATGCACGAATTTTAGTTCTGGGTTTGATGATGTTTACATAATATTTGATGATATATGATGTTTAGATTAAGTTTTGTGACGATCTATGATAATGTCAATCTACATGTTGTTGATTTTATCATAAAATGGGTACTTTTAAGTACATGCATGAATAATCTAAGTATATTGGCTTGATGTCGATGATGAAATGTTATTAGAAATGATATTTAAGGTGTTCTACATGATTGGAATGATTGATTATGTCAAGATTTGATCATTTGGTGATTATTACTAATTTTAGTAACTTTAATGTTACAAAATGTGTGTTCTTGATGAAATAACCACATTTGCATGTTTAGATCTATAATTTATGCTTAAAATGATGTCTAGAAGTTAGATGGTGATTACTAGATGTGTTAGAATGGTTAGAATTGCTAAAAGTATGATATTTAGGAATGTTACTAAATATAGTAACTTTTTGTTTTGAAATTGCTAGAAATGATGAATTTATTAAGGATTGTATGTTTGATATGCTTAGTTGAAGTGGTTATGATGATAATATGTGATTTTACAACTTAGTTGAATGAGATATGCGCATTTGTCTAGAGTTACTATAAATAGTAACTTTATTTTGCAAATCCGAGAATAGGAGCATGCTAGACGTAACGATTATGATTGATTGGCTATTTAGGATTAAAATAGTGATGCTAGATGATATTAGTTGATAAACATGATGAAATACGCTTGTTTGTGCAAACTTTCTAATTATAGAAACTTTTACGCGCAAACTATGCTAAACCGGCTATGCGTAACTAAGTGCTATGTGATAATTTGCTCACTTAGGATAAATATGCATGTTAGAATAAACGGATTATGATTCTTTGTATGACTTGCTTAATTTGGAAACTTCCCTGAAAAAGAAACTTACTATAAATAGTAAGTTTCCTCACGAAAGTGATTTTGGTATCCGCACACACGACACTAAAACACACATTACACGAGAACTTGGTCCAAAACCGTCACCAACGGGTCGTTAGATCAAACACGGTCAAACACGGTCAACGTGACCCACTTAACAACTTGGTGTTGTTAAATACGAACACGGTCCTGTGAGGCCCACATGTATGTAAACAGAAACTTACAACACCTATGTGATATAGGTAAACATTAGCCGGCGAGTTACACGATTCCTGTACGGTATCTCTACTCAAACTCAGGTGAGTTTACAACCCCACTTTTACTCTTATACTGTTTTACTTAACTTTGGGGTGAGAATACTATGCAACTGTTTTAGATATATGACTGGTATGTTGTGAAAACCATTTTCGAGTGTAACTATTATCGCTTAAAGTCCTCACTTATCTTTACCGTTAATTGTATCACAAACGAGTCGTAATTACGTAGTACTACTGGGTTTGACTAACCCCACTCGGCACCAATGTTGACTGGAGGTCATAACGAGTGTAATTTCGATGGGAATGCGGGTTCAGCGATGACCTGTGGAGGCAAACGGGAACAGTCTAGTTTCGGTAAGATAAACTGACACACTCCACGGATCGTAGTATCCAACAACAAAACTTAACATACCCAATTTATATCTGTTTATTTTTCAGTCTGTCTAAACCTGTGAACTCACCAACTTTTTAGTTGACATTTTTCGCATGTATTCTCAGATAACTAATGGAGCACACGCTAGGACACAAAGGAGGAGTACAAAAGAGTCTCATGCATATTAGACTCCTAGGCTTTGTGTTGATGCGTTCATTTTGAAAACAATTTGATTTATGTAGTGTCTGATACAATTTACTTTCCGCTGCAAACTTTGTTTACTTATGATGCTTAAAATATTTTCCGCTGCTTACTTATGAAAATCATGATTGTTTTACAAACCTGTGTGATTGTGTAACTCATATAGAGTCGTTCTATATGACCATGAGCTGTGATCCTGGCCACGTCACACCCACGTGGACTGACACCACGAGTGGGAATTTGGGGGTGTGACACATCGTGTGAATTTGGAACCGCTTCACAAAAGGTTGATATCTAAAACACCCCATGGTTGTGATGTTTGATTTAATTGTTGTTTAAACTGTTTGTAATTGGATCCTGAATTGGGAATTGTTTCGATTACGAATCGAAAGATTATAAAATTTAAAAGCTTCCGCTGTGATAGATATGATCTGTCAAGTTAATCTAGTTTTATGAAAACTGATTTAGTCAACTAATGTGATTGATTGAAAATGATTAAATGAAAAGTAACCTAGAATTCCCAACAGTGGTATCAAAGCGGATTTTACAAACGTTGAAATGCAATTAATAATCGATCTTTGTTTGTTGTTTTGTTAAAACTTTTGTTTGACACAAAGATCGAATCTTTGAATGTGATGATTGTGATTATGATTATGATTCGAGCCCTAGGATCCGACCCATGTGATTGTATCTTTTGTTTTTTTTTGGTTGGTTGATTTTGAAATCTTGTATTTCTACGGGTATTTGATTCCGATGTAATAGTTTAGGTTTCAATTTTTGTAATGTAATTTGTACTTTACAAATGTAATCAAGCAATGGATACAAGACGAAAGATAGAGACTACTGGGGAGCATGAAGATGGAGATCTTGGATCAAGTGGGAGAGAAGATTCAAGGCGTTGAATTGTAAACCCTAGAATTGTTTGGTGTATGTTTGATGATTCGAACTAAACCGAACAAATGAGACTTTGGCTCGTTTCATAATTACACTTTGTTGTTTGTGGTTGTTTTATATTTAGGAAATATAAAACTAGTAAAAAACAAATTTTTTCACAATCATTGCAAAACGATAAGTAATACAAAAGGAGTTTTGTAGTTACTTTAAGAGGGTTTTTACAATAAAAGTGTTTTATTTTAATAAAACAGTTTATAAAATAAATTGTTTATTTTATATAAAATTAGAACTTTTTAGTTTAAAATGATTTGCGATAATTACCAACTTAGTTTATATAATGTATTTAAAACTAATCGAGTCGAGAGTTGAAAGGAGTTTCAAACTATCCCAAATCAAGAACAAAATATGATTTTGTTAATATGAAATTGCACGATTTGTGTCATGCTTCAAATCGTTCAATACTTTTAAACTAAAACAATAAAATCAATATGATTTATTAGATTTACAAATTCGCGATAATAATCAATTTAGTTTTAATAAGGTATTAAAACAAATTAGGTCAAATTGAAATAGGATTTTAATTACATAGTGAATAAACAAAATAGTGATTTTATAAAATGCACAACCATCCTCATTTTAAATTAGTTGTCCATAATGTTTTTGAAACATAAAAGAAATTAATTAAAGTAATTAAATGACTCATTGGTCAAGATGTTTATTTTCTAAATATATAAATGTAGAGTTAGTGCTTACCCTGCGATAGGTTTATATATTAGAAAAGGATAAGCATTTTGATTTAAATGCCACCTTAGATTTTAGACACTTTATCAATTTGACCTAAAATCTAGTGTTAGTGCTTACCCTGCACTAGGTCTATGGTTTTGTTGTAAAAGGAATGATCGCTATTCCTAATACACTTAGGCCGGTCATTCAGTCAAAAATCATAAAGTGTATTCTTGAAGAGTCAAATTGGCATAGTTGGGGTAAATGTACAAAGTTAGAAATTTGAGTTCTAACAAACCCCAAAACTTGAGGATTATGATTGTCATAATTGGTTATTGTACCCCTCCTGTATTATTGTGAACAGTAAATAGAGAGCTTAGCCAATTCACTGTTCATTAAATAAACAGGATCTCACAATTCTAAATTAATTTTGTTAATGAGTCATAATTAATTTGGGATTATATAAAACATGAAATACTAAAACCTCTTTTTTGAATTTTATAGATGTCCTTCATTGATGCTACTAAACCTAGCAATTTTTCAACTTGGGTGCATCACCTTAGAGAAGTCCTAAGAATAGAAGGAAAATTGTATGCTTTGGATAACCCCATTACTCCCGAGCCACAAATAGACTGCATCACATCTGAGAGAATGAAACATATTGGACACGAATGTGAGATAAAATATCTCATATTAACTTCGGTGTCTCCTGAATATGTGGATTTGCTTATGTATCTCTCTAGTCATGAGATGATTGAGGAGATCAAAAAGAGTTTCCTGCCAAACAAGTTTTGGCGATTTGAAATTATTAAAGAGGTCCAAAAGGGTTTGAGACCGGGTGGAGACGTAGGAGCTCACGTTGATAGGTTGAAAGGCTATTTTGATAGGCTTGGCAAACTAGGCTATCCTATGAACCTTGAGATTGCAATAGACTTTATCCTTATTTCCCTACCAGAGGAATATGAACCTTTTGTAAAGAGTTACAAAAGAAATATCTTTGGAGGGACAATTGAAGAACTCAAGGGGATGCTCTTGGTTGAGGAAACCAAGATGAGGATAGAGGTGAGCAGTGGGAGGAAAAGACCATTGACCGAGGTTGATGAGGTCCAGTGCATTGTTGCTAGGCGTCTGAAGAGTTCAAATTTGTCGGGATCTTCTGGTATGCCTTGTTCATTCAACATATTCCTTGATTGGCAAATCTTTGATAATAATGTGAGTGTCACAATTATTTCAGTTATTTGCATGTATTGAAGGTGTTTGATAAGCTGGGAGCTTGAGTCTTGAATTCCTTGATTGGCAAATCTTTGATAATAATATGAGTGTCACAATTATTTCATTTTTCATTGATTGTTTAAATTGTTTACTAAGAAAGACAATACTTATAATTCATATTAATAGAATTCTTTAAAGCGTTTAAATATTATAATTAGACAAGATTAACCTTTAAAGCAAGGTGTAATACATGAATCTCTAAACAATTGAAAATGGAATTCATTGTTACAAGAGTTTGATGATTACACAACATGCTTAAAGAAGGTTAAAAAGATTATGATCTTTAATATGCAATTCTTTTGCATATAATTGTCTAAAGATTAAATATGAATACTTCATAAGGTTGTGAACCTAATGAAATCTTTGAAAGAGTTCAAAGAAGATTTCAACAAAATGAAGATATAAAAGCAACAATAGTTATATATGAGATATAACCAAAGGTTACCAAATTAATGCATGAAATGTGAAATTGTTTCACAACCAAGTACACAATGATGTAGGTAATTTGATAAATGCCAATACATAGTGTGTTCTTCTCTTGAATGTGATCCAATGAATGAATATCCCAATGAACTTATCATATGAATTACTACACTAGCTTAATTACAGGTAAATATAAAAGAGTTATAAAATAAACCTGTATAAATTCCTATTTGGGGTTTGACGATTTAACAAAGAGTTGTTAACCAGTTATTTAAAATTGGATCCTCATTAAATGATAAAGATAGTTATGATAAATCCTTAAAATGGAATAGATAGAATTTAATCAATTGTTTCATAAGGCAGAGAACTGCATTGTTGAAAATTAGATAGTGCAGATTGAAAGAGTTCAATTCTGCAATGATATGATATATATAATTCAATCAACACAAAGTGTTTGAATGGATCTTAAATGAGTTTAAGAACCAGTTGTTACACATGACATCTACAGAAGCTCATGGGATCATGTAACACCCAAATTCCATACACGCTTACACGTGTTAAATTTAGGTCCCAGTTAAGTTTTAACTCAAAACTTTATCAAATATTTATGCGGAAGCGACAAAAAAACATTTCACAAGTAATATGAACTCGTTAAGTTACTAATTACATTACAAAATCATCATACATTAGTTTGTATGACAACACAAAAACCAAAATTTCCAAAACGTTTGAATTTTTCAACATATGCGCCCGATCATGAGCTTTAACGCATCATCTATTTCCGACCTGCAAACACCACATATAATTTCACCATTAGTTCATGAGAACTAAGTAAGATTATCCAAATATAAGTTATGGTTCGAAACGGAAGGTTTCTAGGACTTAAAACGCGTTTAAAACGTCAAAAACGGACAAATCTAGATTTCCCTCGCCGTAGGCTACAACATTTCTGTAGCCTACAGCCCATTGGGACAGAACCTTGCTGTCGTAGCCTCCAGCAGGTCTGTAGCCTTCGGCCCTGGGTGCAGTTTTTCTCACATTTCGCGCGTTTTGACCCTTTTTAACCGCTTTCGATCGTTACAAACCACCCAAAACTAACTTCCAAGTTCCCAATACATATTATATGGAGTATCAACTCCTCAATTTCAAATCATTATATATCCAAACAAAATTGGATACCAATTAACTCAATTTGTGAATCAATTCACTCAAACAGGTCAAAATTCCAAAATCAAGCAATTAATGCTATGACTCTTCCAAAACTCAATCCCATCATCCACAAACATATGTTATGGATTATAATCATGTTTGGATCATAATATAATGAATTCAAACATATAATTGCACACCAAACATAGTTTATGCATTATTTTCCCTTAACGGGTCAAAATCACCAAAGGTGATTTAACTCCTAAATTTCCCTTTCATTTCAACTCGTTTAGTTATTCAATCGATAACCAAACATATTTCATCAATAATTACTATAATGTTCACCCTTAGGTACTTCCATCATAGATTTCAAATCAACTTTATCAATTAAGCAAATGTCAACCAATTCAACTCAATAAACCACACTCAAGTGGCAATTTGATATTCAACATAGTTATGATGTTCTCACCCAAGTACTTCCATCATAACTTACCAAAATTTACTTCCACATTCAAGTGGTGAAGTAATCAACAATTTCAACTCATACTATGATGTTCACACTCTAGTCCTTCCATTATAGATTTTATATCAACCAACAATTTCACAGGTTTATAAACATTTATAAACCATGATTCTATGATATTCATCCTCCGATACTTCTATCATAGATTTACCCAACCAATTGACATTCAATTCAAGTACACAAGTCATAATTCAAACATTATGATCTTTATGCAGTTTAACTAAATAAAGTCAAACCTAACAATCAAACCAATTTCAATTATGAACTAAACAATTCATAATTAATCCAATTCAAGTATGAGTTCAACAATTCATAACCAATTCCATTTAAATATGAATTCAACAATTCATAGTCCATTCAACTCAATTAGTGAACTACACATAATCACAATCCCATACTTTGATATACATACATAGTTTGACCAAATAAGCCAAACCATACAATCAAACTCTATTCCTTTATGAATTTAACAATTCATAACCAATTTAATTCAATTGTGAGACTATCTCATCAATTAACACTCAATTTCATTGCAACTAATCACAATTCAAACATAAAATTTGATATGCACAGTTTGACTAAATAAGTCAAACTGCACAATCAACTAACATCTTCTACAACCCAACCAAATCATATTCAATCAAACAACTCCATCCATGAGTTAACCCAATTCAAGTAGTAGACTAACACAACTACGTATATATATGGTGTTTAGTAAGTTAGATAACTTACCTTAGCACTAGGATTAGAGATTAGCAAATTGTGTTTTGCCTTCTCTTTGTCTTTCCTTAGCTCTTCCAATACCACCACCTATTTTACAACAAATTTCAAATTTTCTTAACTAACATTCTAGTTAAGATTGACATAGGCTAATCAACTCAAACAATTTGCTATCAAATACTCTAGGCTACAATTATAACCTCCCAAATCCCATTTCAAGATTCAATTCATCAAATTTGACCAAAAGTCAACTATTGACATTTCAACAAACAACTTATGTGCAAGATTTCTCCTACACATTTTCTTGAACATTTCAAATTATCCAAATCCCATTTTATACTCAATCTCTATAAAACTATAAGTTTAATAAATTTTGTTGAGTTTTGACAACACTATATCATCAATATATCAACATAACATCATTTTTTTCAACTCAATTCATCAAGCTCATAAGTGAACTCAAACACACATAATTTACCCAACTCCCATATCATCATCTATTGATTCTATATACAAGAATCTACATTTGAATGTTTAAAACATGTTTAAACAATCAAAACTAACAATCCTTTGCTAGTGGTTACTCCAAATTCATGTTTTGATGAAACCCACCAAATTCATCTTTCTAGAGATTGCAAGAACAAGAAGAAAAACCTCAAATTCACTTACCTAGTGGTTGGAAATCACCAAAGATGGTGATTTAGTTAATCAATCTTGGATTCAAACTCAAGAACACCTCCAATTTGGAAGCTAGGTCATGGGTTCTTCTTCTTCTCTTCTCCTCCACGTAAAACACACACACATTCACTAGGAAAAAAATATCTAGTAATGTTGACTCAAGTCAACATCCACCTAGTTACAAGTTTGAGAGTTTGGCAATTTCAATCCCTCAACTTAGTAACCCACATAACCAAGTTAACTAACTTAGTTATTTAATTTAACTTATCAACATACTTCAAATATTAGTTAAATAAATACTTAACTAGAAATATCACCCGATTCAATATATTATAATAATTTATCGGAACGGGTCGTTACAGATCACTGTGAACCCAAACCTTGCAGAACTGTAACGGTTGATTGATAAATATAATATATGGTTTGGAACCATAAACACTAAAGATGCAATAAAACAAGGCAAGAGACTTGTTTAACAACATTTAGACATTGTGTAGTTGAAATTAGAGAATTTCAATGACAAGATCAACATGGATGTATTAGGATACTACAAATCCTGTAAGCAAGAGTTGTTTAACAGATAAGTAGTTAAATATCAAAACTGAATTACCATAATAACACCTTAACTAAGTATTTTTATAAGTAATTAGAAAGTTTTGAAATCCTAATAAGGAAAATTTGTTGCGTTAAATCGATGGTTAATAAAAGCATCTCAAGTGGGAATCTTTGTCATGGTAAGAAACTAAGATGTTAGTTTTACCTAAAGGACAAAGATGTTCAACATATATATATATGTCAAGGCTAGTGGGAGCGTAGTAAATTCTAATGACAACATTATGTAAGTATATAGATGACATACTAATTATAGAAAAGAAGTTTATATAATAAAGACATAAACTTTAACATATGATGTTAAAAGAAATAAGTAACAATTTTATTTGATAAAATTGAATATATATTAATGGTTAATATATAATTTTTCCAATGAGATTTTCAATAGAGATTGAAAATAAATCTTAGATAAATTTTGCATAAGATGAAGAGTCACATATAAATTGTCTATGTCAAAGCATGAAGTGTTCACTAAAGGTTAGATAACACAAATAAACGCATCAGAATGCTTAGAATGAAAGAGTTCATTACTAATCTCAATAAGATTCCTAATGACTAGGAATGGATTGAGAAAACATATGACAACAATGTAACATACCTAAGACTATGACATTATAGTCATATTATAGTAGAAGCATTTAATGAGAAAGAACTGAAAGAAAGACATAAATAATTATTAAAATTCATAAATCAGAATCTAGCAATTCAGTTTACTAAATCTATTTATAAAGCTGAATATGAGGATAAGGCTGATAAATAGATATTAGATATGCTAGAGAGGGAATCTGATTTAACTTTAGTGTTGGGTGCTTTACAATCGAAATAAGAAACATTAATTCTTCATTTTGATTTAATGGTGAAAGGAAAAATAAATAATGTTTCCATATTCGAAATTTTGTACATTTTAGTATCCTTAAATATATTATTCTAAATGTCCGTAGTCGATCAGATTCATGGGAATCAATCTGATCTAAGACTACTTGAATGCTTGGTTAGTTTATATAGATAAAAGCTCAAGTGTTGAGAACCAAGATTACTAGGCATTCATTAGAGAATGATGTCGGACGTAACTCGCTTCAAAACATTCTTCATGGATCGTTGTCATAAGATGTTTTCTGTAACGTCAGTGCCGGAATCGTACCGGAACAGTGATCTCAACAGTGTCATGAACAATAATCAGGTACGAACTATACGTGTTTCATTTTATGTCATGTTTATATCATATATCATTATCATTTCATGCTATCCAACAGCAGATTCAGAATCATTTCAGGGAAACAGAACTCAAAAACACATGGTTTATCAGTCAGATAATTATCTGACAATACAGAACCATCATGTGACTATTTGTTAGGATTTTATTATGTATAAATGTATGTGAGGCTTTATAGAACAAAACACACGGATGTCGTTACGTGAATGTTAAATCGACGGGTTATTCGTATAGGTGACAATCTGTAAGAATATATCTGAAAGTTTAACATTCTGAATGATATCCGATAATTAGAAAACAATATTGAAAATTATAGTTATCTTCGTGTTCGTACGGGTGACGATTCGAACGAATACGCGCGACGACTGTACGATTCGATTTTAAACAGTTACTTAAATATTTCTGAAAATTTTAAATAAACGGAAGATATTTAGTTAATTTACTAGGAATAACCACCTAAAATAATTTCATAAATCTTATTTTAAAACCGAGTCGTTTCATTACGAAAACTACGAAAAACCGACGTTTTAACGTGAAACCGAACGAGACCGAACCTACCGGGTATTTTCTAAGTTATTTAATGGGCTAATGAATGCCATAACCATCACCACCAACCATCTTCCCTCACAATTTCGTTTTTACTCTCTCTCTCTAAAATCTCTCTCTACCTTCTCTCTAGAAGATCTCATCCAATTCTCAACCATTTCAAGTGTTTTTGGTGCCAAAACGACCACCACATCACGTAGATTACGAAAGTACAAGGGATCTAAGTTTTCATCCATCATTTTCTAGGTAAATCTTTAGTTAAAATTCGGTTTTTGGTTTGAAACAACACATCTTTAGTTATTTTTGTCTTAGCTGATCTAAACGTTTAAGAACTTGAGGATAAACACCTGCAAACACCTAGGAAGTTCTATGCACTAATCTGCAACAGGTGGGTTCCAATGAAGATGAGAAGGGTTGTGGTTCATGTTCAGGTTCGATCGGGCGAACCTGGTGCAGATGGCCGAACCTTCTAAGGGGGCCGAACCCTAGCTGGGCTGAGCTGCATGGCTCACGAACCTGTTAGTGTTGCAAACCTGGAACCTTGGGCGAAGCTTTCCTCCACGAACCAAGCTCCATGACAGCCGAACCCTAAGGTGGCGAACGTCTGACCAACGAACCCATGTCAGCCGAATCTATTTTTTGTTGGCCGAACCTATGCATTCACGAACCTACTTCCTCGAATGAGCCAGTGAGACCACGAACCTATCTACACTTAGCCAAACCTGACCTGAATAGATCTAGAATGTGACGAATCTGTATGAGGCCACGAACCCATGCTGACACGAACTTGAGGGAACCGAATCTAATACCACAAACCCTAAATGAAGTGAACTTAATTGCAGCCGGAACCTTGAATGAACTCAATGTCACGAACCTAGGCTAGGCGAACCTAACTGGCTGCATTGATACTTGGACGAACCTGGGACAACTTGATTCATTTCAGCGAACCTAAGACCCTTAGACGAGCCATGGGTTACGAACCTAAGTTTTCTAAGGGGAGTTGGACCACATGATTTCATGCATGGTAAATAATCATGCGTAGATGTGTATGTGTGTGCATGGGATGGGTATGTAATCCATGAGTAGAAACTAGTGCGTGAGCATGAGAAGTATACTAATGCCCATTTTAATAATAAAGTGTAATTAGGGTGATCATGAGTTAGGTTTTCTATAACAAGAGTTTTCTTTAGAACACCTTAACAACTCAACATGAATGGTTAATATCTATCGAATTATCTTAACACTTGGGAAGTCATTATGAGATCATGGGAAATCAAAGTTAACAATGGGCCAAGATGGGCCCAATTGGGCTAAATCCAAGCCCATCATGTGTAAACCTCACTTTTCTTAAATGAAATTATGTTTTAATAAAAGAAATCAAATTGTAAACTTGTTTAGATTAAATTAAATAATTTTCTAAATTAAGGTTTAACTTGAAATGAATTAGATTAGAAACATGTTGATTAAGAACTTGTAATGATTTATTTAATGGGATATGAGTTATTAATGGGTACTAAGTAGACTAGTAGACAGAGTCTTAGAAGTTCGTTAGTCACGTAGGACACTTAGTTGCACACTGAGACCAAACCTTAGATACGACGACTATTATACATACTTATCGAATTCGAATTCTCTTAAAACGAATCAGGTACTGAAGATACATAAACCACAAGTAACGAGCGCGCATTTTGTGATAAATCATTTACACAGCAACACAGGTAAGTTCATCGCCCCTTTTCTAAACATTTTGTTTTCGAACGCGGGGCTGATAAGCATGCGTAAATCTTTTTATTTAAACTGTTTTACGTAAATGCTTTTACTTATTATATGCTTTATATATGTTTGTTATACTCCTAGACTTCTGTCTAGGTATTGTTATACAGATTGCACTATCAAGTAAATTAATTACTCCTATGAGTAATACCTTAATTCTAAACTCTAAACAAACCCTTAGTTCATCGAGTTCAAATTCCAGAATCTAAATTCAAAGTGAAATCCAAAGAACTAAAGCATAAGATCAAAGTCGATGGAATCTAATCTAGTGTGTGATCAGTAAACTAAGGATCCTAATCAAGAATTTATAATCAAGAATCTATAATCATTGTGGAATCATTGAAATCAAAAGATCAGAATCAAGAGAATCAAGGGAATCATAACCGTGTGTGAATCATGAGAATAATGAAATCATTAAGATCTAATGAAATCATTAATGCTTAAGTTAAGGTGGATGTCAGTTGTATGTAAATCAAGACCACGTGTAACACACAGAAAGTCCCGGCATAAATAGTAGACTCTTGTAATCAAGCTATATGGGCAATAACGAAAACTATTAAACAAAACAAAATCAGGAGAATCAAAGAAGATCAAGAATCAAAGGATATCCTTAAAGTCCCGGCATGTACAGTAGACCAATGGGTCAAGCTGATATGGGCATCATTAAAGTCCCGACACATACAGGTAGACTCCTTGTGGGTCATGCCTGATATAGGCCACGTGTGAGAGGGTACAACTTGGACAACCACCAACAACTAAGTCTAATTTATTGAGTCAAATAAGGCCCAATCATCATGCCTTAGTTGTAACTAAATGTTTAGTTATTAATTTAATTACTCATTTAATATTATATTTCTACAAGTGCTTTAGGGTAATCATGATTACATGGTGAACTCAAGAAATTAGCTGTAATTCTATTTGTGGAAATCAAATCTAAATTGAAGGTGAATGGAGTGAAACGCTTAATTATCATTAACAACAATATGCTAAGCAGTCCGGTATGTGGTGGGACGGTGGCTGGGGCTTGTCCCCTACATATACCCTATATATAAGCATACCTGATTATATAGCATAGGTGGTTGTTGATGAGGTTAAGGTTTTCATTTGGGGGGATCAAGGTAAACACTTTCAGGGTAATCAAATTCTATGAATCAGATGTTATGAAATCAAAGATGTGGGATAAAACGCTTAATTACCACCAGGAACAATATATCATGTGGTTTAGTATGTGGTGGGACGGTGGCTGGGCGGGCGGTAAGTTCGACCCTACATATGCCCTATATATAAGCATACTGAACTGGATGGTATAGGTGGTTAATGGTGAGGTTAAGGTTTTCATTCAAAGGTCATTCAAATTCATTTTTAGAAAACTACATGAACTCACCAACCATGTGTTGACTTTATTTTTGCATGACTTCTCAGGTGACAAACATGTCAACTAAGGAGTTATTTATTTGGGACTAGGATACCAGTTAGAGGACCTAACTTTTTGGACCTGCATATTTTTGAAACATCATTTCACAGATTATTTTGTATATCTTGTGCAGATACAAGACTGAAGACTTATGATGTTGATAGTAGATTTACATTGTTAAATTATGAACTAAACTGATGTAATTTAACTTTGTAATTCTATTTTCATTTAGCAGTTTCTCATTTATATATATCATGTGCAATGTAAACAATCTGATCATTCCGATTATCACTCACGATATCGCGCCCCGAGATCTTCCAGCCCGACGGGGAAGTCGATCCAACCCGACGGCTCGGGTGACATTTTGATATTAAAGTATATTCGATATACACAAATATCCTTAGACCTAAGGAGTATATTGAACTAACATTAATCAAAGGTCACTCTTTGATCTTACCTAATGTTGTCTTGAAAAATAGGCAGTAATAAGGGTAACGATTGGGAATGATCCTAAGATTAAGTGAGAGTTATATGCTGCAAAAGGAATTCAATACTCTTATACAGATACGAAAAGATATTCTGGCTCCCTCGTTGATTTAAACTGATGTAAACGCGTGGCCACATTCAAACTAAAAGTAATTTGTTGGATCATTTTAAATTGAGAACGAGAATGAGAATACTTGAACAATATATGAGATTGAAGAGAGATCCATGTCTCATGTTCAAGGAATATCTAAATAGAAAGGATATGCAGATAAATGTTATCTGAGACTATAATTGTTAGTTAAAGTAAAGAGTTACTTAAAATAAGAAGTTTTAGTCGACTTGAGAAGTCATACCTTACTAGGGGCAGCGTGATGCAGCTAGGCGTCCAACACTGTCCAATTGAATCACTTAGTCGATGAATCGTCCAAGTGGGAGTCTGTTGGATATTGGATGTCTGATTAACGATAAATTCAACGTTACTATGGATGGTATGATCCAAAGAGTTACACTTTGAAAGGAGACTTTATGTTTAATTGTTAAACGTAATATACGATCACGAACTATCGGTTTTAAGGATTTGGTGATATTATTACTTGCAAAATAATAATCGTTGGGAATTAATTATAGAGATAATTAATTCAATAAACAAATAAAATTTTGAACTTTATTAAAGGGTTAGTTATTAATTAATTGTTAATTAATAATATAAGGATTAATTAAATATATAATGTTTAATTAGTTAAACCTTAACTATTTAATGAACGATATCTAATTAATTGTTAATTAGTTAAATGGAGATTATAGTAATAAAAAGTTAATTACTATAGGGTTTAGTAAGTAACATCTAAAAGGGTTTTAAATGTAAATAACCCTTTTATAAATAAAGGGTTTGACCACCAACAAAAGGTGGATCTAGATTTGAAAGAATCAAAAAAACACAAAACCCTAATTCTCATCTACCCTCCTTCTCCCTTGTCGTCGACCATAGCCAACCCATTTGTGGGTTTTGTGGGTGCCGCAAGAAGCCACCACCGAGCCACCAGACCGGGCCGCACCGGGGATTGCATCGAGTCGCGACCAGGCTGCATCCGACCCACCCGCAGGCCGCACCAGGGGCCGCGTCGGACCACACCAGGGCCACACCAGGGCTGCTTTGTGCATGCTGAGCCAACCGTGGCTGAACTGCAAACCGAGTCCAGCCAAAATCTGTTTTGGAATATTCTGGAGTTTCGTGAGACGAGATCCGAATTCGAGTGATCGTGTTATGTCAACTAGCGAGACCGTTGTCGATCCATCGTGTGGATTTGGAACCGCTTCAGAAAAGGTCAATTTATAAAACACCCCATGGTTGTGATGTTTGATTTAATTGTTGTTTAAACAGTTTGTAACTGGATCATTCCTGAATTGGGAATTGTTTCGATTATGAATCGAAAGATTATAAAATTTAAAAGCTTCCACTGTGACAGATCTGATATGCCAATTTAATATGGTTTTATGAAAACTGATTTAGTCAATTAATGTGGTTAATTGAAAATGATTAAATGAAAAGTAACCTAGAATTCTCAACACAGTGCGCACACATCAGTGAAGTGAAGACAGTGAGTCAGAGGAAGAAAGTGATCCAGGAGCACCAATTATTCTAATTCAGATTGGGGAAGTAAAAACTAAGAAGGAACTTTTAGATTATGGAGCTAGTGTTTGTATTTTACCAGGGAACATATATGATCAATATGAGTTTGGTCATTTACATCCATTCAGCCTCACTGTGGTGCTAACAGATTCAACATGTAAACGACCTCAAGGACTGTTGGTAAGGGTTGCTATCAAGATTGGGGAATTTTATTACCCTGAGGATTTCTTGGTACTAGACTATGAACCGATCACAAAGAAGGAACAACCAACGGTCATACTTGGAAGACCATTTTTGGCAACTGCTAATGCACAAATCAACTATCGTGACAACACGGTTAGCATCACCTTTAGAAACCATAAGTTGAGCTTAGATATATCGTCAAATTTCTTCACTTGTTTTATTGAAAATAAATGTTCAATAACAGGTATTACTCACGAGTGTCATTCTCTTTACAATGCTATTGAGAGGGGTAACAATGGGAAGGTTTTTGTGTTTGACAGGTCCCAAGTGAAGGATGCTAAGAAAATAGTGAACGGAGATGAAAAAGTTCATGAATCGATTATACATCAAGTGGAAAACTTAAAAGAGCACATCAAGGTGGAGGCAAGATCATCACAATCACCGAATGGATTGAAGAAGCCACCCAAACATATCAAGCACGCGTATGAAAATGGTGAATTTGTGAAGATGAGAGCGAAAGATGAGCTAGTTGATACGAAAAAGATAGGAGAGACAAGTTGGAGTTGGATTGATAACAACCAAGTTGGTAAGGTGACGGTTGGAAATGAATTTACCTTTCAACCCAAATCAAGTACGGTCCGGCTGAAGACCTAAAACTTAGCGCTATCCGGGATGCGACCCGAGAACTTTGTGGGTGTGTTTACTGAAACCCTCACGAAACTTCACTCGTCCACTTAAGCTACCAAGGGTTTTAAAAGGCTTGTTGCATATACTAATTACAACCGTGACTCCTACGAAAGTGAGTTAGTTTTGTTTGTGTCGTATCGTTTTTCTTGTTTTATTTATTTTGTGTTGCATAGGTTTAATTACCCTGTCTAAACACTCAAGTGGGAAGAGCAATGGGCTTACAGGTTGTCATATTCATCATGTGCCTCGCGGCTAAGCACTAAAATTCAAGGGTTGCCAACTGTAACATCTGTGCCGGAATCGTCACCGGAACAGTAAACTGTACAGTAACTTGTACAATAACTCAGGTACAAACTAGGAGAAATACTTAGAAGCTATTAACATTCGATGCTAAACATAAACTATTACACGATGTTTCTGAAATCCTGATTTAATCCTTATGGTTAAACAGTCAGAAACACATCAAACAATCATGATCAGATGCGAACATGTTTCATTTTGTGTTATTAGGTTCAAACGTATGTGAGGATAATCAGAACAAAACTTAAACAGTTGTTGTTACAGAATGTTAAACCGAAGAGCCATTTGTATAGGTGACGATCTGTGCGAATAAATCTGATGGTTTAACGATCTAAAATGATGACTGAAAAATAGAAAACAAAATCAGAAAGTGAAATGTACGATCATGTTCATACAGTTAGCGCTCTGTACAAAAACGCGCGTAAGTGACGTTTTCTGACGAAACGAAACGAACGACGATTCGAACGATAATAAATTTAAGGAAATATAATATTTCCTGTTTTACAATTTTGAAACTCATCAGAAAGAAAATTAAACGAAACCATTTTAAATTATGGTACGTAAAGCAAAATACGCGAATAATTAATACGTGTAAAAATAATAATATATTATGATAAATAATTCAACGAAATAATATTTAGACTATTCATTTTAAATAACCAACTTTCTAACAAATAAAGCAAAGTCTTTAATTTTATTACAAAACACGCACGTGTTACGATCCGGAAACGCAAGGGAGACGAAAACCGAGCAACCGAAACGAACCCGACTGCCCCCGGGGTATATAAACCTCAAATAAGGCTTTCAACCTCATTCTTGGCAAACCCTCTCTCTCTCTAACACAAATTCCCGTCACCTCTCTCTCACTAAAATTTCTCATCTTCATCCTTCAAGAACTCACTCGTTTGGAGACGAAATCGGGAGTTCTTGGTGTCCACACGAAGCTACAAACATTCTCTACCGTAAAGTACAACTGATTTGGGTGCTAGTTCAACCGATTTAGAGGTAATGTAGCTTGAATACCTTGTAAAAATAGGGTTTTTCAAGATCTTGGTTGATACACACCTAGCCGGTTAACTACCTTATTAATTCGAACCCCACGTCACAAGGAGCCTTATTCGCATAACTATTGTCATGAGAACGACCTGCCATAACCTGGAATTCGAGAGGAAGGTGGTTGGTTACAGGTTCGCCAAGGTGCTGAACAAGGGGGGCTGCCGAACCTTCAACTCTCGAGCATGATGGCCACGAACCCTGCTGTCCCGAACCCTGCTGCGCCTACCTACCACCGAACCTTCAACATCATCTTCCATGGCCGAACCTATTAAATATGATGGCCGAACCCTATTTTCTTTACAGGCGAACCTATCTCATCAGCCGCATCTTATGAGGCCCGAACCTTTTTATCACATGCAACGAACCCAGCCCTCCGATATGGCCGAACTTTACCTGTTGACCAGCGAACCAATACCATGGCCGAACCCTCATGACTTCGAACGAACCTTCAGACGTCTGCGAACCTTCTGCCTAAGCATAACCGAACCTTTGGCCGCGAACCCAGGTCTCCCGAACCTTGGTGATACTCACGAACCAACAACATGTCTGCCAAACCCTTGATAAAGAGCGAACCTTTGATTGGTCTTGTTAGTCGAACCAGGAGGATGTGGGTTCGCTGGATTGCATAATTGGGTTGTTTAATTACCAGCCAAACATGGAGCTTGGCCCAACAACATACATTTCGGCCCAAGGATAACACTAGGGCCCAACATTTTTCTCTTGAATCAAAAATTGATGACCTACTATTGTTGGCCCATTTAAATTCCAACAACCCAATTGAGATCAATTTTCGGCCCAATCAATACACATGAGGCCCAATTACACACAATGAGGCCCATATGGATGTTAATTCGGCCCATATAGCATTCGGCCCACTAAACTTAGCCGGCCCACGCACATAACTTTTAGGCCCAATTTTACAATACATGGCCCAATAGGTATTCCGGCCCAATGGATTCTAAATAAATGACAAACACACTTATGGAATATCGTTTTATTGGTTATAATGTGATGACAAGTTTTGAGCAAACGACATAAAGGCTTAAAAGCCTTATATACAAATGATAACTTGTAATTAACAAGCAAGTATGAAATCTTGAACAATGACAAGGATCCAACACTTCATTACTCAAATTAGTGAAATTGGGCCGAATAACCAACGAGACTCGCGAGTGTTAGTCAACTTTAGGACTAACACTTACACGCATAACAAATCCTTACAAACATATACTTATGAACTACAAACAATGTGAAATCAATACAGGATTGTGAAAACAATAGCAAGTACAACATCGAGCGCGTACATTCTAGTTAAGATAAGTCAACCACTTCAAACACAGGTGAGTTTATTTGTCCCTTTTCAAACTTATTTGTTTTACTTCGGGACTGTGAAGCATGTTAAACATTTTCACAAAATTATTGAGATGCTATTTAATGCTTTAAACATAAACTTGATACTTATGTTGAAACTTATTCGTGAAACTTAGTAGTCATTGAAAAGCAATAGACTTGAAACATATACAATGAGCTTGATGCTTGAAAACATATATTGGATGCTTACGAGACTTGATGCGTATACTTGTGAAACTTTATACTTTAAACACGAGACTTGAGGTCTATACTTGTGAATCTTTATACTATATACATGAGACTAGAGGTCTATACTTGCGAAACTTCATGCTTTAAACATGAAACTTGATGCAAACTTATGGGATTCATGATGAAACAATGTGTGAACACTTGAAACTATATACATGAGGCTTACAATATAGATTTGAAGCCTAAACTTTATAAACTCTTATGATATAAATCTAATACTTAAACTTTGAGCTAAATACTTATGATATAAGCTATGTGCTTAAACTATACAATTGAGGTTTAACTTATAAACTCTATGTTTAACTATATACAAAACCATAAGGCTTTGAAAATACTTTAAATAAACACTAATGCTTTATAAAATTATTTCATAAAGTTATTGTACTACACCTTTAATAAAGTATTAAATTACTTTACACTTACAATGATTTGCTTAAACTTAACTGAAAACATATATTCTTAGAAATACTTATATACGTGAGATGTCTGAAATACTTGAATACTTGAATGAATGATATGCTTTGGATACATGAACACTTGGAATGCTTGATACATTTGGATGCTTGAACACTTGAATGCTTGAAGCATTGGAATGCTTAAACAAAAGACTGATTGACCGCCGCGTGTTGACCTTTGTGTCAACCCCTACTAGTCATCAGTGAAACAATGTGAATGCTTTAGACTTGTATGCATAAACTTTTGGACATTGTAAGACAGACTGTTGGCCGCCGCGTGTTGACCTGTGCGTCAACCCCTACTAGTCATCAGTGTTCTTCTTTGTCAGAGTCATGCAAGACAGACTGATTGGCCGCCACGTGTTGACCTGTGTGTCAACCCCTACTAGTCATTCAGTGTTCTTCTTGATTCATCCATGGTGATGACAAGTGACTAGAATGATTGAGTTCTTCTAGTTGACTTTGTGTTAACTTGAAGGTTTCTCTATCAAAACATGTCACGAGTCATAAATAGGATCATTATGGATGGATGCTGAACTCCTTAGGGTTTTCAGCTGTCCATAATGGTGCCTATTAAACTTAAGACTTATTCGTTGTGGAATCAATAGTGTGGAGTGAAACGCTTGATTATCATTAATAACAATATGTTAAACAGTCCGGTGTGTGGTGGGACGGTGGCTGGGGCTTGTCCCCTACATATGCCCTATATATAAGCATACTGGGTTGGATAGCATACGTGGTTGTTAGTGAGGTTAAGGTTGTCATTTCGGGGGAAACAAAGTAAACATTGGCAGGGAAACAAAGTAAACATTGGCAGGGAAACAAACGTTAAGAATCATATGTCATGTGATCAGAGTAGTGGGATGAAATACTTAATTATCATTAACAACAATATGTTAAGCAGTCCGGTATGTGGTGGGACGGTGGCTGGGGCTTGTCCCCTACATATGCCCTATATATAAGCATACTGAATCAGATGGTATATGTGGTTAATGGTGAGGTTAAGGTTGTCATTCAAAGGATTTTACAAACGATTTTACATAAAAACTACATGAGCTCACCAACCAATGTGTTGACATTGTTTTATTACATGCTTTCTCAGGTGACGCACAGGATTAAGCTAAGATTCAGGATTGCATACTAGGATGACCAGACATAGATCCTAGTTGACTTTTGAAGAAGCACATCTTTTGATATCGATACGAATCTTTTTTTTTATCTTGTACAAATACAAGATAGATAAATTTGATTCTTTTGGATAGGTTTACTTAGTTAAATTACCCAAACCATGATATTTGTAATTTAACTTTGTAATCCTAGATAAGGTTTTATTGTGCTTAATTATTCTTAACATTGATGCTATGTAAACACTCTGATCATCACGATTATCATTCACGATATCGCGCTCCGGGAACCTTCCGCCCGACGGGGACTTCGATCCAACCCTGCTGGCTCGGGGAGTGACACCAACCATGTTTATATAACTTATCAGGTCCATTTGTTTTTCCTTCCTCGCTTTTATTATGATTTGGTGATGAGTTAATGTTGGTTTACAATATGGAATCGGTTGGAGCATCTCATTACCCTCATTCGACACTTGTACTTAGTAGAAAATTTACATTGGGTACAATGTAAGGTTTAAGTCTGGGGATGACGAGGGGATGAATATTTGAAAAACAATTGATTTTTTTTTTAAATGCTTCAAGCAGGCTCAAATGACTTAAAAATCGGATTTTTCAATGTAAATCATCAACTTTTGACCCGTTAACGTATTGGGTTAGGTTCCTTGCCATAATTGACTCTTTAAGTTGCATGATAGTGGTTGTGGCAAGTTTTTCTTAGAAATCATCAATGGAATAATGACTAATTAGGGGTGAAATTCTAGATTGTAAGTAACATGAATGTTTTGTGTCGTCAATCTTTTATCCATCATTTTTGTGAGAGTTGAGCCTTAATTGTAATATTTTCATGTATTTGGTTATTTTTGAGTGACACCAAAGTGTATACCAATTTAGAACTTGTGTTGTAATGCGTGTTGAGATCGTATGCTAATACTTGCACATAAATGATAGAGGCGGTAGGATAAACCATTGTTTCAGCCTTGTTTGTTTGTGTCACCAAACCTTGAAAAATCCCATAGTCGTCCTGTTGATCCAATTGCCCATTCATTTGTTAAACCCATTACATTAAAAATAAAAAAACTGTCTTGCTAGCCATTTTAGTTTGAACCCATATGGTGAATCTAAGTTGAGTTGTGTAAAAAAAACAAAAATGCAAAATATTAGGCCAAAATGACCTTGGCATGAAGCAAGAAAAAACAAGTCCTTGTAGTATAAAGGTAAATTGTGTTTGTTAGATTGGTTCAGTAAGCTTGGATTTTCATTACCCTTCAGTCACTATCAAATTCCATATACCTACCTTAGTCTTTCATTACAATTAGTCAAGCCCTCTCGATTTGGGTATGGTTTTCAGCAAGTCATGAAAATTTGATTGCAATACAAGCTTATGATGATGGCCATTCACTTTCGTTTGAGAGTTTACATATATATACTAGTGCATCATGACTAGTTCATAAATAAACCAAGTGGAGGGAATATTGTGAGTGGTGCATTGCATTCATGTGACATACTTGAAGCATGTTAGGTTTAATTAGAAATTATTCCATGTTTTACTCGAAAAATCATTTTTACTTGTCATGATGTAAAACTATTTATCGTTGTAAGACTTGTGAATTGGTTATGACTTGGAGCCTGATTTGAGAAATTGGCGGGGAAATTGGGAAATGTATTTGATTATGATGATTGGATAGTTTTGATGAGTTTTTCTTGAGGGCAAGCAAAGAACAAGTGTAGGGATGAGATCACGTAGTGTTTATTCGTATTATTTGAAGTGTAATTGCGTGATTTTATAGGTTCTTGGTCTGAAACACGTTTACTTTGAGTGTATTTATGATTTTCAGGTGTTAAGTGGCTAAGGACGTGTTCGAGAGCCAATTGGATGATTAGAAGTGAAGTCGAGGGGTCAAGAGTGCAAATACATGAAGTTTAGAAGGTCAAAACTTAGCGGAAGCATAACTTGGGCTAGGAGATGAGTTACGTGACCTATAATATACGAAAATTGAGTTTCTCGACGAGATGAAGCTGTTGGTGAAGTCAAATTGCGTGTATCATATGGCCATCCTAGAGTATCATATGGCTAGCGTACCATACGCCTAGTTTGGGGCATTGGCATAAAGTTCCATGTGTATCCTAAGCAGTTGGGCGTATCATACGCCCGTACCCAGCGTATAATATGCCGGAGGCCGGAGAATTTGAATTTTGAGCTAAGCTCTTCCATATTTAAGCCAAGATCTTAGGGTTTCGAAAGGGGGCCGTTCTTGGACGAATTTCGGGAGAAAAAGCAAGGTTTTTGGGCATTCCAAGTCTTTCGAAATTATCATGTTCATAGAATCATCATCCAAATCAAGAATCCAAGCATGTTAATGACAATGTGTGGCTAGTTTTCAATTGTAATTGCTTTCGGGCACTTAGGTTAGTGGATGAGCTTTGATTTGATGTTTAAACTTAGGTTTTGGTTGTTTTTATTTTGATAACTCGAATTCAATTGTGGTTTGATTGATTTAAACGGTTTATTTGTGTTTAAGTATCTATACTTCGCCATCATTGACTTGGTTTTCTTGCATCGTTTACTCATTGGTATTTGTGTGTTCCTTTGCATACCTAAATTAGGAATTGTGTGAACGATCAATTCTTAAACGTTTGTTCTATTGTTGTCACTTTGATCAAACCGATTAACAAGTTCATGTCTATGTGATTTCCAGCTAAGTTTAACCTAAAATCATTGTGAATCTACTAACCTAAACCTGGGAGTGATTACCTTTTTCTTAATTGTTTTAAAATAGCTTGAACATTTTCTCAATTCAATTCAATTTTAAGTTTAAATTTTCTTTGTTTAATCAAGAGATCAATTAAAGCTTGGCATTTTCCAACGATTCTCCGAGGAGACGACCTTACTTACATGTGTTATAGTCATAGGCAGCTAAGTCCTTGTTTTTACATTGTTTTTGATTGACCAACGACACCTTGGTCAGATGTTGATTATAGAGAACTCTGGTCAATAGTGATGCCGATTACAACTTGCGGTGGTCTGTAAAACCAAAACTTTTATAAAATCGAAAGAACATATTAATATTAGAACAATAAAGTTTCTCAAAAATGATTAAAACAAAGATGATTATCATACGAGGGCGGCATATAAATGACGACGCAGAATCAGGCATATATGGTTTGCTCTACACACAATTTACGAAATCATAATCGGAGAATGGCTAGCTACCGATGGAGAATGGCTGCCGGCAGAGAGAAAACGATTTAGGGTTTTCGTGGAGAAAAAGTGAACAATTCGAGTGAAAATATGCATTTATACCTGGGCTAACAAATACAATTCTTTACCTATGACCCACGCGTCAAAATTGTAAAAAGCAGTGGGCGGGAATTTGAAGCCAAAAGTGGCTTCATTGAGTGACACGTGAAGGAACAAAACCTTCTTTTATTATAATACATAGATAGATAACTGATTGAAACACACTAAGTTATAAGTGATTAAATATTGAATTAAATTGTTAATTGGTAATTGAGTTTCATCATGGGTAATGCATATTATGTTATTTAGGTATTATTTTTGGTTTTAAATTTGGCTTCACTGTGGTCGTTAAAATTTCATGGGGGTCGGTGATAAAATTTATTGGGAGTCGGTCGAGATTAAATCACCTATATAACAAATAATTTTTTTTTTATGGATGTCGGCTGAATCCCATGAAACATATGCGTGTCTGTCTATGCGAAGGGGGATTTGTTGATTGAAAGAAAGGATAATGAATGGCCCATAAGTGGAAATGAGGCAAATAAGTATGGTTTGCTTATACTGTGATCGAAGCATAATTGTTGGTGAAGAACTGAAGAATGAAACGAAAAGCGATGTTTTCATAACCGGACCGGATGTTGAACCGGACGCCTTACTGGTCGGACCGGTTGGACCGGATTCAAGAACCGGATAACATAATAAATATATAAAAAATTCCAAAAAAAATATAGAATTATAAACACATTTAAACAAACATAATTAATGTTCAAAAACACATAATCATATTAAAAAAAATAAAATGATTGATTTTAATGTTTAATTCTTTGGATTTTAGTTAAAAAAAATAAAAAAACTTGAAATCCGGTCCGACCAGTGAACCGGTTCCCGGTCCGACCAGTGAACCGGTTCAACCGGCCAGTTCCCTTGAAGGCGGTTCGTATATTGTTTTTGGACCGGTCGACCTCACGGTTCCCAGGCCGACTTGTCCGGTTCTGAGAACACTGACGAAAAGGTTCCATTAAATAAAGTTAATCATACTCGGTAGATCTCTAAGTTAGATACATTTCCCTCTCACAAAATAATTGAGTACCACCCAAAGTCTTGAAAAGAACAAATATACATGTCGCTTGAAGATATATCATTATAATAATAATAATAATAATAATAATAATAATAATAATTAAATATTATGCTAGTAACTAAATACTATTAAATACTTGTATATATTGCTCATACGCAATGATTATATTTAATTATGTAGAACCGTATAACTTAATTTCTTTTGCATGAATTTTAGTTGAGCATATTATCGGGTTTTTTCCTGTTCAATACATGTTTACCGTCGTAACACGTGGGTTAAATCCGTAGCTCAATTGATACATGACTTGTGTTCAAGTGTACTAGTAATTTATTACTAACATATTTTTATAAATTAAATTCTAATAAAAAAAACATATTCATAATTCTCATTTTCTAGCTACATGACTAAGTCACAAAGAGAAGTATTGAACGAAGGTGCTGTGAAGGTACATAGCGTATCAAAGGAAATTTTCCCCAGCATTAATACTGAGCTAATTATCCGCTAGATGAAACAAAATTTCTAAAATCATTTTTTTTGTTCCTTCAATTATTTCAAGTAAATGGCAATTGCTGATAGGGAGGTCATGCAAGCAATAGCAGGAAACAACACTATTGCCTTTAAGAAAATGGTTGAAGATGACAAACATCTGCTTGAACGCAGAATTGGAAACGACACCGTCTTACACCTGGCTTCCAGGCTCGGGAATGCTGAAATGGTGTCACTTATTCTGGAACTGAAGCCAGAATTGATGGATGCAGAGAACAGTAATTCAGAGACCCCGATTCATGACGCGTGCCGGAGGGGACATGACAACGTGGTGAAGTTGCTTATGAAGGAGAACCCATGGGTGGCTACCAAGTTCAATCGTGACAACCAAAATGCCTTGTTACTAGCTTGTATCAATGGTCACTTTGAAATTGTTGAACTTTTACTCAACAGCTTGAGTCAGTTGTCGTCGATAAAGGGTGCAGCTGCTTGTCTTCATGTTGCTGCATCAAAAGGCCATACAGGTAAAGATGTTGATAGATTGCGTTAGTTTTGTTTTGATTAGGTGTGCAAGTCGAACTCAAGCTTGTCAAGTCTCGAACTCGGCTCTTTGAACTCATGAAAGGTCGATCTCGAGCTCAGTTTGTTTCTAGCTCTGTTCCCAAAGCTAAAGCTCAAATTGTAGCCAGTTTTTTAAGCTTGGCTCAAATAGATACCATAACACGTTACTTAATTATTTTATAAAGAATAATAATTATTATGTAAATATATATATATATATATATATATGGTATGTATATAGGGTATGTATAAAATGAAAACTCACTTGAGTTAAAAAAAAAACTTAAAAAGCCCTATGTAACAAAAGTTTTTTTTTATACTTTTATAACATTATTAGGGTCATTTTTATGAAAAAATATAAAAAAGCACCGACACAATTTTTTAAAAAAAAAATAATAAAATGAAAATGTAACACTGACGTAATCCCTTCTTTCAGTCATGTACAGCGATGTTACGTATGTGTTACATCGGTTTTTTATTAATTTTTTTATAAAAAACTAGATAGTGTTTTTTTTTATAAAAATGACCCTAATAATGTAACCTAACTGTAAAAAAACGAAAAAAATTTTTTTTTTTGTTACATAGGCTTGTTTAGGTTCAGCTCCTCGGGCTCCTTTATTAATCGAGCTTTATATAAAGCTCGATCTTCCTTTAAGCTCAACTTTATTCAAACTTTTAGCAAGGTAGTCATAAGTAGCTCGTGAGCCGACTTGACTCATTTACACTTGTGGTTTTAATAAAAGATTAACAACTAGTAATGAAATCATTAACCTATAATAACGATAGTTGTTAACGCTGCATTTTGGGTTTTACCACTAGAAAATATTATGGAAAAATTCTCAAAGCATCCATATTTGACTTTTATTTCGTCATTTTGTCCATTTAACTATACACCACGGTCCAGTCCGCTTTTTGATGAAAACCGTAAACCAAACCGTTTATTACGGTTTTATGCTTTTGAAACCGACCAAATGTTTGAGAAAAAACCAACTGTGAAACCAAATCGATAACAAGTGGTGTACCCACCCTTTGGCCAAGGGGGCAGCCGCCCTTCTTAATTTTTTTTTTCCAGTGGTATATATATGTTAAAATTATGACCGATCCCCTTAATATTTGCAATTGCCCTCCTTAAATTTGCATAATTAGACTTGTGATACGAATTTAAGTGATAGTTATACTTGTTTTTTTGGAAAGAGTTACCTAAAAAGTCTTTATAGATATTGTTTTGGAAAGATTTTAAAAAATAAAACCAAGTAGAGATTAACTAGGTCTGACATTATTAACTCATAACAAGATAAATGTATAGACTGGGTAAACAAATATTTTATTTTAGATAGAAATGGGCAAAACTATAACATACGATGGATTGAAATGGTAACACCTTAACAAAATACGAGTCAAAATGGATAACTTAAAAATTATTTGAATATAATGGATTCAAAAGAATAAGAATGATCAATAATAAATATGATGAGAAAATAACTAAAAATTATTCAATTAAACTATTTTTTAGTACAATTCACTTTAAGTTGAAAAAAATTGATGTTTTTTTAAAATGACTCATTTAAACTCAAACTGATTTTGCTTTAAACGCATCCTAACATGCACTCATACTAGCCCGCATCTGTTTTAACTTGTTACCTAACTCAACCTAACCTACCTATTTTGCTAGGCATAAGAACAACTTTAGATGTATTGTTTTTTTATTATGCTTTCATATGAAATTTAGTTTAATTGTCTTATTTTAACATGACCCGACCCGATTCGATCTAACTAGATATGAACAAAAGAGAAAAAAAATTATTAAACTAGATCCTAAAATGATCATAAAAAAATTTCGCCCCCCATGAAAAAAATTTCTAGGTCTGCCACTATCGATGACCGGTTCGGGCGGTTTAGAACCCAACCGTGAACACCCCTATAGTGATATTGCCAAAGTATTTCTTTCTTGATGGTCTTGTCTATGAGAAATGTAGGAAGCGTGCGAATACAACAATGTCTAATCTTGTAAGAGTGATACTAGCTACATTCTTGTTGGTGATGCAGCTATTGCTAAACGTTTACTAGAAAAGCAGCCAGATCTTGCTCAGGAGCAAATAGATGGGTCCCTTGCATTGCATTGCGCTTGCAGAAGGGGGCATTTAGAGATTGCAACACTTCTTCTAAGAAAATATCCTGATCAAGCTTTACAATTCGATAAAATTGGCTACACGCCGTTACACTTAGCCGCTATCAACGGGAGTGTGGCAATCTTACAGGAGTTTAAATCTTTAGAGCCTTTATCATTCCATTTTCAGTCAAAAGATGGAGAAAATGTGCTACATCATACCATAAGATACAACAACTTTGATGCCTTTAAGTTTGCATATGGTGTGCTCAAAGGGACATGCCCTCTTTACCAAGCTGACAATTTTGTTAACACCATCAAACATCTTGCTGAGGGTGAAGGTTTCCTCCAGGCATGAACTATAAACTTAATATTTCTAGTTTAGTTGGTTCTATTAGATCATGATTTACAGTTATGTTTTATGACACGACATTAATATCGTTGATGCTTATTGCAGTTTGAAGAGTACATCAAGAGGGAAACACAAAGGCCAAATGATGATCAAACGAGATTTCCTACAATGGAAATGAACAATGATGCATCGGATATCCATGAGGAAGGAGCTCTTCCAGAAGATAAAGCAAACCCAGGAGTGGAGCTAATGAATGATAAATTTAAATGTATAGGCAGAGAGCATCAACAAACCAAAGATGACGAGAAAAATATCCTGAAAAGAGAGCATTTAGAGTTGCACAAAGAGGAACTACAAAATGCAAGGAACATGATTGTACCAGTGGTCATATTGATAGCAACGGTCACATATGCAGCTGGCATGAACCCACCTGGTGGTGTCTATCAGGATGGGCCTCAAAAGGGCAAGGCAATCATGGGCAGAACCCAAGCTTTCAAGATCTTTGCAATCAGCAATCACATTGCACTGTTTGTATCCATCTGTGCTGTTGTAGTGCTAACTAGCATTATCCCTATCAATAGAGAGGCACTGAATGTGATACTGGGGGCAACTCACAAGGTAACATGGGTGGCATTATCAACCATGGCCATGTCATATGTTGCAGCAAATTGGGTCATCATGCCAGTGCCCCATAACAGCCACCGTATGAACTGTATTCTTGCAGCACTACTGTTTATATGTGCTGGGACTCTTGGATTCACTTTCGTTGGCCTAATTATTATGCTTATTAGAGATCGCTTGCAGAAATCAAAGTGGCTGAAGAAAAAGCTCAAGCGTGAAATCAAAGGACTTAGTGCACGTTCCATCTCAATCAATTCAGATATTTTACGTCGCACTTCAAGTGGAATTAGAGCCCTCTGATCACCCAAATACATCAGTATATCCAGGAGTTGCATCTTTTTTATATTTATTTTCTATTTACTTAAATTGCCAAATATAAGAAATTTATCAAGTCTAAGTGAGCATTCAAATTGCCAAATATCATAACATCTCATCATATTATTCCCAAAACAAAACCAATAATTGGTAACGCGTGTGAGTGAAGGTGTTGATAACGTGTGTGAGCGATTGTATAGACCCACGGGTCAAGTCATCACCTTCAACTTGCACAACCATATAATGTCCTCATCATTTCACTCTTAACATTTTAGAATTTTTTTTAAAAGTAGGTTTTTTTCCCTCATTGTGATCAAAAATAGGCCCAGATTTTTTTTTCACAAGGGGGTATCTCGCCGCTGTGAATAGCGACATCTGACGTGCGTCAGAGATTAATTAGTTTAATTACATTAGACATCGCCACTGATACGGGCGATATCTAGGTGGCATTCCACATCACCCACTCATTTACCACATGTATATTCAAACGAAAAAAAAAAAAAGAAAAAGGTCAAGTCGCCACCAGGAAGGGCGATATCTGCCACAACAAGGACAATGAACAGTTTGTCGCCATTGGCAGTGGCAACATCTGCCAACAATAGTACCATGAGATCTACTACCATATCACATTTCAAAGAAAAAAAAAAAGCTGCCAACTATAATACAATGTGACATCTCAAAGGAAAAAGGACCAAAAAAAAACGTGAATGCTCATTGAGAAAAAAAAAAGCTAACCAAGTACATGACCAAGTAGAGTATCTTGGCATTCACCTACCACATTAATTGCAACCCATCATCACCTATATTAAGAGTGGTATTGCAACAAATTCCACAATACTTGTTCAAATTAACATTTTAAGTTTCAAAAATTTTCAAACTTCAAAATTTTTAATATGGATGCTCATTTCTCCTCTGGTCCATTAAACAATGATTTATTATGGCTAAGTGGTAGTCATAGAGGTGACTACTATTTTCAAAATCCTGACAAAGATTATGGGATACTAAGAATTAGACGCAGAGATCAAGATTTCTCGATGCATCTAAATTCAAATTCCATACCCGAAAATGTTATGGAATTCATAACATTGGCTGGATTTGGTGGCATTATTCAGTGCGGAAATAGAAGGCTCGACAGAGCTTTAATATCTGCACTTGTGGAGAGATGGCGTCCTGAAACCCATACTTTTCACCTACCTATAGGCGAAACCATAGTTACATTACAAGATGTAAATATACTGTGGGGTTTGCAAATAGAAGGAAATGTAGTTTCTGGTGTTGATTTGACTTTAAATACAAGTCAGATTAAAGCACTATTTGAAAACTTAATGGGTGAGGAACTGCCAATAGAGGCAGTACATGGTTATAAAATAAACCTATCGTTTATTTTTACCTTAATAAAAACTGATATTCCTGAAAATCCATCTAGGCTGCAATTAATCCAGCGGGCTAGATTAATTATTTTTTTTATAATTGGTGCAACATTATTCCCAGATTCTGCTAGCAACTGAGTCCATGTCATTTATTTGAGTCATTTGGAAGACTTAAATAGTTGTGGTGAACTGAGTTGGGGTAGTGCCGTGCTAGCATGCTTGTATAAGCATTTATGTAGGGTGACTGATATATCAAAAACAGAAATCAGTGGTCCTATGTTTTTGTTACAACTGTGGGCATGGGAACGGTTTAATGGATTTGCACCAGAAACTGTAAATAATATTGATTTCAAAAGCCATATGGAGCACGGTAAGTTTGTTATTTAATACATTATTTTTGTTAATATATTATTAAGATAAAATTCTAATGAATTATTTGATTTTTATAAGATGGCGGAGTCCGTTAACTTACATTCGGACGGCATCGCATGTGTTGAGTGCTTATCGCTCTCAGTTACATTCTTTAACAGAAGACAAGGTAATTACGTTATATTAATTTTAAATGTTATTTTATTTCTAACATGCATTATTTACAGTTTATCTGGAAGCCTTATGACCATGTGTTTAATTTATTACCTGGGATTTGTTTGAGTGGACAAGCCAGCCAGAGGTGCGAGACGTATCTTATATGCTGGGAAATTGTTGAACCCCACTTACCAAGTAGGGTTATGAGACAGTTTAGAATGTTTCAACCAGTTCCTGTGAACACACTCTTTGGGGAACAAGAACATAGAAGGCTCCACAAAATAAGTCGTACTGGTGGACGAAATTTTAATTGGTTACAAAAGCATAACCAATATGTTTTGTCATGGGTTGGGCGACACAATCTTGTTGTAACTGAAGAATTAACTGACTCGTGTGTTGCCAGCCCAGAATACATGCAGTGGTATTTGCCTCGTACAATTTTGTATACAATAGACCCGAGGCATCACCAACCTAACCAACATGGGTTTCCTAATGATGGGGGGACTTTGCAAATGACAGTAATCATTATGTGTGTTTGTTGTTAATATTTTGAACATCTTTAATAAAATTTCTAAAGTATACTTAATGATGACAGTGGGACATTATGAGCCAAATCTATCAACGATCAGGGGAAGATTTCATAAGGGATATGGCAAGCCAGGCCATGAGACATGGACAAGTAGAACACCACATGGGTTATTATCCGACCCATATGTCACAAGATCCTGTTGGTTATCAAGTTCCTTTGGTGCCACAAAGTATCAGACGAAGGAACCGGCGTCAAGCACAGGCTCAGAATGTTGAGCCTGAGGTTCAAGCTGAGCCTGTAATAAACTCGCCACACTTGAGTTCAATGGACCACTCAAGTGGTAATCAACTCCATAGCCCCTCACTAAATTTTGGGGAAGTTGGTACCTCGTCACAACATTTATCTCAATTTGGTACCCAAAATTTTGAGGACGCGGGTCCATCTGGTTATAATCCACTACACAATTACAATGAGTTTCAATCACATGATTTTAACCAAGATATCCAACAGGACTTTTTAAGTCCATCATTGATTCCCTTGAGATACTCAATGGTATAATCGTTTCCACCGGATTCGTTTTGTTGTATCTTTGATACAACTCGGTATCTACCTACTCTATAATCAAACTCCGTAACCATGTGTTCTTGTGAACGGAGATCACGTGTGTTAAACAGACGCCAAATGCGAGGTGGTAACAATGTATCACAATTTTCAATGATGTCAGTGTTCCGCCTAAAATGCTCCACTGCTTTATTGAACGTACATTCAATGATAGCCTTTATTGGCATAAGACGGATACCCCTTAGAGTATTGTTAAAACTTTCTGATATGTTTGTCGTCAGGTTTCCCCAGCGACAATGATTTTTATCATTTAGCAATGTCCACTTGCTCTCCTTAATACCTTTTAAGTATTCCCATGCTTGTGGATTTAAGTTTGATAAAAGTTGAACCGAGTGTTCGTACTTTCTTTGTTGGGTGGTGCTACCAATATCCCAACATAGACGTTTCATTCTTGAAACCTTAAACTTTTGCATCAGGTTACTTCGAACATGTCTCGGACAAAAGCGATGAACAACATTTTCTCTCCACACTTGCATATTTTGCATTGCATTAATAATCCTTTTGTGCCTGTCAGAGATAACACACAAATTTTTCCCTCTTTGCATAGCAATGTGTAACCAAAACTGCTGAAAAAACCAACTCCAGCTTTCCACCGTCTCTTCATCTACAATTGCGAAAGCAACTGGCACAATGTAATTGTTTGCATTTTTTGTTACAACAATAAGCATCTTGCCACGGTAAGAACCTTTTAAATGAGTGCCATCAACGGATAACACTGGTTGGCAATGCTGGAAAGCTTTTATTGCTGGTCCAAATGCCCAAAACACGTATTTAAATATATACGAGTTGGAAGATCCGGCCGGATGATGTAGCCATTCAACAATAGTGCCAGGGTTTGAAACCTTTAATGCTTCAACATACTTAGGAATCTCTTGAAAGTTACTCACCCAACTACCATGAATCCTTTCAATTGCTTCTTTTCGGCCTCTCCACGCCTTGCTATAAGATACATCAACGTGTAATTGATCTTTTAAATGTGCTTGGATTTGTTTCACCGGATATGCGATGTCTTCACGAATAGCATGGATGATGATTGTAGCAATATCTCTAGATTTCAAGCATCTATTGTTGTTACGAACGACTGTTCCATAACAGTTGTGTCCTTCTACCCATCTAACAATTCTCCATAGGTGATCATTGCTCTTCTTAGAAGCTGAGACATACCATCTGCATGGGGGACCAATACGAATATTAGGGTTACACTTTGATTTGTTGTGTAACATTTTGCCCTCCATTTGTTACGTTTGCTTTCGTCCACTATCAACTCCCGATTACGGTCAAGATTCCATAATCTAACAGCATGCATCCGTTCATCTTTAGATCTAAAGTACATACCGATACGAACTTCTCTTGATTCTTCGTTCCAAATATCCATTTCGTCATCATCATCAAAATCCGCGGCTTCGTAATCTCGTAACTCCTAAGGGTCTTGTGAACGGTACATTGATCCATCTGAACTGTTAGGAAAAGTTGTATGATATTGTTCTGGAATTACATGTTCTTCTACACCATTATCATCATATGTAGATTCGTTATCTGATTGATAAACCTCCGATTCTTCTGTGCTTTCTGGGCATTCTTCAGATTCAGATTCACCATCAATGTTACCACTAGTGGCCATATTACAATCAACTTGAACTTGACTAGTATTGTATTCATAAGAATACATTTGTTGTTGATGCCCTTCTGCTACATTAAAACCACGTAATAGATCCATACAACTAGTTTGTTGTATAGACATTGTTGGCTCAATGTTAACATAAACATCAGCATGAAAATTCCCTCCTGTTGTTGCTAGATAATACAACACTTCCATGCTTGAATCATTGAAAATTTCTGAACATTGAGAAAACCCCTGAAAGGTATAATAAAACTTCAACTTCAATTGATAAAATTCATTTTCAACTTGAAGGTGTTTAAAGATTAAATCAATAAACGCTTCGTATGAAATTTTTTCCCGAATAATAACGGTGGTGCTTCTAGTGGAAGCATCGTAAGATATACTTCCATTTTGATATGAAACATTACCACCCCAGTATAGTTGAACCAAAATTGGAGAAAACATTGTTTGTATTTTTTGATTAATGAAAGCTGTAAGAAGAAGTTCATTCAGTTATGTTTCAATAAATAGAGGGGAAGCTTATTTTTTAAGACAAAAATACCCCTCGCCCTTACTAATGGCAACAACTGACACACATTACAAACTTCAAACTCTGATTTTATTATTATAAATATCAATATGTAAGTTAAACTTTAACATTTCAAAGTTTCAACTATGTCAAGTAGAAGAAACACACCATTTTCTCTCCCAAAACCACCTCCATTAGATGTACCAGAAGCCTCTCTTCCCCCACTTGAAAACCGACCACCACCACTTGAAAACATACCACTTGCAAACCCACCACCTATTCCTCCACCCCCTCAAAATCCACTAGTTCCACCACCACCTCAAAATCCCCCAAGTATTGAAGAATGGGATGAAGATGGTCATGATGTGTTTTGGAACTGGGCTTTTGATAATTTATTTCCACCATCTGAATACCTGATTGAAAACGAAGAACCGGAGGATGAGTACGTATCAAATGATCCATGGGCAATCGATGACAACATTGATGAAGAAACATTAAATCGATTGAGGAACCACGACCCATGGGAAGACGAACGCAATACCGACTCCGATATTTCGTTCGATTCAATATTTAACGATTAGTTTTATCATTTAAGTCTTGTTGTATAACTAGTTTTATCATTTTCGTCTAGTCCTTAAATCTATAAACTTATTTGTTTTATGTAATAAAATTTAGCATCTTTAGGTTATAACAATTAGTGTTATTTACATAAATAAATTAAATTAATATTATAATTAATAAAAATAAATATCATTTATGTTTTCATTTAATTAACAACTAATTAAAATTAAATTCTAAAAAATGAAATAAAATTACTTTAAATGTGTGATTATTATATGGTTTTATTTGAATGTGTAATTTTAATCTTAAATATCAGTGTTTGTTAGGTGTAGTTTTTATAAAATTATATGGTTAATAAATGTATATGTAGAATGTGGTAGGTGGTTTCTATTCAAAAAAATTTACACATTTTTTCGTTTGAGTATACTAATCAGTATGGTAAACAGTGAAGGTACTTTTCTGTACCAGAAGTTGCCACTGCCAAGGGCGGCACACTATTCATTGTCCTTTTCTGTATCAGATGTCGCCACTGCCAATGGCGACAAACTGTTCATCGTCCTTGTATATATAAAATGTGGTAGGTGGTTTTGTTTCAAAAAAATTTACACCAAATATCAGTGTTTGAGCCATGTGACATTTGCTTTTTTTTTCTTTAATCTAGTGAGTGTACAAGACACTATTTCTTGGTCTACGCGAGACACTATTCAGCTGTACCAGTGTACCAGAAGTCGCCACTGGCAAGGGCGACACACTATTCATTGTCCTTTTTTGTCAGATCTCGCCATTCATAGGGGCGACTTCTCTGTTTTTTTTTCATTTTTTCCGTTTGAATATACATGTGGTAAATAAGTGGATGATGTGGAATGCCACCTAGATGTCGCTCGTAGCAGTGGCGATGCCTAGTGTAATTAAACTAATTAATCTCTGACGCACGTCATATGTCGCCATTCACAGGGGCGAGATACCCCTTTGTGAAAAGAAAAAAAATCTGGACCCATTTTTGATCACTAGGAGACAAAAAATCCCACTTTTAAAAAAAAACCAACATTGTAAGATGTTTATAGTCTTTTCAAGGAAGGATTTCATGCCCTATGATTACAGGTCCAGCACACAGTTCAACTATTTGGATAACTTGATTCATATATTTTCCATGTATATCATATCCCATGCCAATACATGTTAGCTATCCTAAACAAAGCGTATATTGTATGGATTTTAATGTGCACAAAAGAGAGAGATATCCTGAAATAAACAAGGGAAGGGTAACAAATACAAGTAGAAAACTAAACTTGGGTTGTAAAACCTCCAACATATATTACAAAATCATCATTCTTGATGTATTATATGTTAATAAACATACACAAACAACCAAACTTTATTATGTGGTATTGCACCTTTTATAATCTCAAGTCAGAGACAGAAGCTGTCCAAGTTGCAAAAGACTGGTGCATTTTCTTTCTTCTTCAATAAGCAACCAAAACCGCAGCATGACTTGACCATCCAAACACAGCTACACTCGAAAAGATCGTAACTTTTGATTATTCATTAATCTACATATCAAATGTATAATAATGCCAACAAATATCTAGACTATTAAACCAGATGTATGTATTCCTTTAATTTCAATGTGACTATATACGGAGAATTATTGGTGTTACGCCTGCAATACATGTACTTTTTTTTAGTTGAAATCATTAACTTTGACCTCAAATTTGAACTGTAACAAGGTATTCAAAGGCGGTAGACACACTCATGACGCAAAGGCCTTTCCTGGGGCCTAGCGCGTAAAAAGTGAGGGCGTGGGAAAAAATAAGCCCACATCAACACACTTTTTTATTATGCATTTTAATTAATACCCTTTAACAAAGAAAAAAATCTATTATAATTAGCATATAAGATAATTTAGGTAGTAGTAAAATTTCAAAACAAGCACCAAATGTTTAAAATCAATACCAAATGTTTAAAATCAATGCCAAATGTTCAAAAACCAATACCAAATTAATAGTACATGAAAATAGGAAGATCATGAAGTACATTGTAACTTTTACAGTTCTCTACGATCATGTTGAAGCATAAAACAAACAATTACATGCAAAAAAAATAAAAAAAATAAAGTTAACATGTTTGCCGTTCTTTAGCTTGTAGCCTCTGGAGCGAAAATTGTGTGATATGTAGAAGAGAAAACGATCGTAATATATATCTATATATTACGTGATTGACAGTTGCCTATTTTTTCTAGGTTTAGGAGTTATAGCTAATTTCCAACTATTGAATAAAATAAAATCAAAACAAATAAAAAAAAACATTAAAAAAGATAAGATCGCCTTATTTGAAACAACCTTCAACCTTGTGAGCATGCCTTGATTAAAGCCTATTTTTTCTCTCTTCTTTGTAAAAAAAACAACCCAACTATGGGTCTAGAACTTCCAAAGGCACTATTCATGGGCTTGGCTTTGTTTCGAGGCCTAGGCGCGCATCTTAGAGCTTTTTGAAAACACATTTGGAAACTCTTTACAAGTAAATATATGTAAAAACTAAAGTTCTTACTCTTTATTTCAAGTTTACTTAATTACTTTCTAACATATAATCAAATATTAGACTTTCAGAATGAGACATTAGTCATTCCAGTTTTCAAATATGCAAATGAGTAAAAGGATAGAGATCTGACCTTAGCCGAACCAACCAGATTCTAAGAAGACTCTGCAACAAGAAGATAAACAGCCCCAAAACTCCTGTATGCATCTTTTTACTGCTGTAATTTGACTCCAAAGTTACAGTTTCACCTTTAGCTATATTCACAGACCCTGGTTTAGGATAACAAGTGGACATTCCTACAATGTAACCAACTTCATCTCCTACATCATTTCCTTTCCCATATATAGGTCTAGACGAACAAATAACCTGCCCATCCTGAACAAAAATAACAATTTTTAGCCTAAACTGAATTGCAAATACTTTGACACAAATTCAATAAACAAAATAACCAGGTCCCAAATCTTTAAAAATACATATTTACCTCTCCATAAAGAGAAGCACCTGTTCCACCAATGTACTGTTGTGCAAAACATAAATCTCATCACCAGCAGTTGGGAAATTGACACTTGACCTTCTGCTGCTGGTGTAGTTATTGGTGGCAACTCCAGTGGTAGATTTTTTAACATCATACTCGAACTATAACGTTTAAAAGTTTAATTTTTAACCAAATTAACAAAGTTTTTCACAAAAAAATGTTTATTTAAGTTACTTTGCATTGTGTTCCATCATAGCAACAATATAAACCGCCCACGTAATTCGGTCTCAAAGGCCGACCATCTTTATCCACAGTCACATTATACAAGTTACATCTGCATTTTAGAAAAAAACATAACATAAAAACTATAGACTAAAATCTGTGACGAACTCTATATTGAAATGAGACCTGCACTCATTACATCCTATTGCATCTACTGCACCCCGAGTGTCGATAGCATGGACATTAAACATAAGAAAAAACATAATTGAAGAATCTATAAAAACTCTAAAGCAATATTGTGTGATCATCCATATTTAAGAACTTCATTAAGCATGTTTAAGTACACAAGAAAAAATATAAACTTACAACATCTCAGTTACAGAGATTAAAGAAATATACGAAGTTCTGACGATTCGGCTATAACAGTAAGAATGTTGTTCAATCGATGCATGTCTTGTTTTTTACGTTACATATTGTTGATATAACCAACAATTATTTTTATTTTTAAGTTAATTATTAAAATATATTTAATAAAAATCATATAATATATGTTATATATACTAAGTTAGTACCCCATATATTACATATATTGAATAAAGAAATATAATAAATAGTTATCAATGAAATTTTAGACAGTATAAAGTAAATTTTAATATAAAATATGATTAACAATTCATATAATTTAATAGTTTAAGTATCAAAATAATAAACTTATTTTTTTTGAATGCTAATTTGTTTAATGGTTTTTCTTTAAACATTTCGATATAAATAATTATTTTTAAAATGTTATATTTTGTATAATTTGTTCTTCTTAAAGCACGTTTTTTAATATTAATATATTTTAATGTGTAAAAAAATCTTTCATATTTTAAAAATTTATAAAAAAGTATACCTAAGGCAAAAAATGAAACTTGAAGTGCTATAAAAATATGGCATATGTCCTTAAAACGATTATTTATTAGAATAGATAGATGAGATAAATTTTAAACTTTATAAACTTGAGAAAGTTAAAGTGATATTTTATAAAAATGAAATGTGAGTTTTGAAACTTTTATAACTCAATGACATTTTATCTAATACAATAAAAGAATAGATCACACATGTCAATTTAGGGCCGTGAATTTTCGACACGACCCGAGAACACGACACGAACCTAACACGAATTTTTTGGGTTAAGGTTTTGGCTAAACAGGTTCGGGTCCATTTCAGATCGAACCCGTCAACCCGATTATATAAATGGGTTAGGTTCGGGTTAACCCATTAGGTTGACGAGTCAACCCGTTTATTTAGAAAAAACATATATTATGTTATCATGGTATTCAATATTGAATTTTAATATATTTATATTTTGATTATAGTATTACCAACAAAAAAATAAATGTTATCATTGAAGACGTTAATTTTAATACGATAAAAATATTGCATATGAAATGGATTATGAACAAGATTGAAAAATAACATATTTTGATTGAATAATGCTTTTATTTTATTTTGAAAACTAATGTGTTTTACAATCTGATGTATTTTGGATACTTTTTTTGATCATATAATATATTTTGATTATGATTTATGATTTTAGAGTAAAATATGAAAAGTATATATATATTTCAGGTCAAACGGGTCAGGTTCGGATTAACCCATAAAAGTTTGAGTCGGGTTTGGGTTGGTTGGTCTGACCAGATTGTCGGGTTGGGTTGGGTTAGGTTCGAATTGGTGTAAAATTTTTTCATGTTCGGGTTGGGTTGAACCGACAACCTGATAACCCGACCCATTCAGCACCCCTGCATGTCATCATGTGATGTCTTCATAATTTTGTTTACGAGAGCTCTCTCGTGTTAAATATCATGTGATGTATTCTTAGCTTTGTTTTAACAGCTCGCTTGCGCGCGCACTCTCTCTCTTGTATTAAATAAAGAAACGCATGTCATTATACGATGTATTATTATTTTCTCATTTATTTATTTCTTATTAAATATTAAATATTAAATATTAATTACATCAAAATATATATTTTTAGATATTTAAATAAGTTTAATTATAAACAATTACTATTTTTTTAACTAAATGACGATTACCTATTATTTACTTTTTATTTATTAAACTGTGTATTATGTAATACATAGGTTTTTATATTTGTTATATAATATAATAATAATTATACAAGTAAAACAAATAAAAAGTTGGAAACAAAAATCAAAAACTAAAAACTATTAATTTTTCTAACCAAATAATTACTAACTATTATTTATTTTTTGTTTATTTGAATGTTTACATGGTTTTTTTTTAAGTTAGTTATAAAGCATAATAATAATTGTACAGGTAAAACAAAAAAAGTTGAAAATAAAAGGAACATACAAAGTAGCCCCGGATGAAACCAACTAATCATGACAACATTTGGAAACAATTTTGACACAAGTATATACAGAACAAAAATTAAAGACCATTGACGTGGTAGGTGGCTAATGGCTTTGCCGACACTTCAAATTAATTATACGTATATAATATTTTATAGACTTGGGAAAACAAAAATGAATCTTTTATTTACCTTTTTTTTGTTATAAAAAATATGTGAAGATGACTTAATTTTTGCTTTTGGACTTAAAAAAATTGTGAAGAGAACTTAATTTTTGCTTTTGAACCACGACCACCAATCGTTGATGAAGATTGTTTTTTTAAAAAGCATAAGTTGTTTAGTATAATTAATTAATGTATTGCAGTGTAATGATAGATGTTGCTACAATATATTTTATTTATTTTATTATAAGGTAAAACTCATGTATTACATATAAAAAAACCAATAATTATTAGTAAATGTTTAGAAATTATAAAACAATATTTTAATTTTTTAAGTAAGTAATAAAGCAATAATACTAAAACTAAATAGAAACTAGAAAAAGTAAATATTGAAGAGTTAAAATTATGACATACGAAGTTGAAAGTTAGTTATTCAATAAAAAAATAAGTTAGAAACACATGTGTTACACAATATGGCACTCCTGCCAAAACGAAAACACTAGATTGTGACTGTTACACACTCGTTAAAAGGAAATATATGGGAACGTGATGGATTTTATCTCATAATACAATAGTTTAATAGAAATACAAAAGTGTATTTAATGTAATAAGTTATGACATACATGTGGCACAATTCGAGGAATTATATGTCAAATGACGGATAACGTCTCATAAAATATCACATGTAGAAATTTTTATCATAAACAAAATGTTAAACAGGAGTTAAATATTGTGAAATGTCAATGTTGACTTGTGTCTTGTGATATCACAAAAATGCTTATACAACACATATACATACTCATATACAATGTTCAAATAATTTAACAACTCACAACGTATATTAAGACAAAGTTAGTCATGTGCTTTCCCCTGAAAAAAAATATATATATATAAATGAGACTACAAAGACTCACCTAAAGTAGGTTCTTTTAACAATGTTAGAGTTTGTGCCGATGAGAGCCAGTATGGATACGCAACACACCTTTTATTTAACATACACATACATATATTATAACATCTACTAATTAATAACTTTAGAACTCTTTCCTTTGCATGTTTCATATGCTTTATTTTAATTAATTCATGAAATAAATCATCTATGTTACTTTATTTGGTTTGTTAATCAATTCTCTAGCTACACATTTAACATATATATACATATATAAAAAAATCTCAAAAGCTAATTAAAGCAGAAGTATGGTTTGTTTATATTGTGATCGAAGCAGAATTGTCGGTGAAGATTGAAACAAAAAGGTTCATTAAATGAAATTAGTCATACGCGGCTGAACTGTAAGTTAAATACATTTCCCTTTCACAAAATAATTGAGTACCACCCAAAGTCTTCAAAAGAACAAATATACATGTCGCTTGAAGACATATAATTATTTAATTAATAATAATAACAAAGTAATAATTATATATTATACCAGTAATTAAATACTATTAAATATTTATATTGTTCATAGGCAATGATTATATTTTATTTTATAGAGCGATATAACTTATTATTTTCTCATGAATTTTAGTTGAGCATTTATTGGGTTATTTTCTTGTTCAATACAGGTTTACCGTCATATTACGTGGGGTAAACCCCTCGTCCTACTGATACATGACGTATGTTCAAGTGTGCCCGTAATTTATTGCTAATATATTTTTATAAATTAAATTCTAATAAAATAAAATATAATATTCGTGATTCTCATTTACTAGCTACGCATGACAAAGGGGAACTATTGAACGAAGGTGCTGAGAAGGTACGTCTAAGATCATACATCTAAGATCGAAGGAAATTCTCACCATCCTTAATTAATAATCAGCCGCTTGTTGAAACAAAATTTCTTAAAGTATTTTACATGTAATTCAATTATTTATTCTTTAGCTCAAGGAGCCAGAGTTTGGCCCGACCGCCCTACGAGTCGGTATGAATACGTGCACTTCAGAGTTCAGATTTTATACACTCTTTATTTAAAACATACATACATATACATAGAGATAGGGGATGTATAAAATGAAGACCCTTTTGAGATGAAAAACCTTAAAAAACACTATGTAAAAAAAGTTTTTTTTTTAATTTTTTTTATAGTTTTGTAACATTATTAGAGTTATTTTTATAAAAAAAAAATATAACAAAAGTGCCGACCAAATTTTTTAAAAAAAATAATAAAACAACAATGTAACACCGATGTAACTCCTTCTTCCAGGCCTGTACAACGGTGTAACGTCTGTGCTACATCAGTTTTTTATTATTATTTTTTTAAATTTAGTCAGCGTTTTTTTATTTTTCTTATAGAAATAACCCCAAGGATGTAATCAAACTGTAAAAAAAATGAATTTTTTTTTCTTTTGATGGGTTTTTCATTGTTTTTAAAGTTTTCTCACTAAAAAAGGTTTTTAAAATATCACTTCCTCATAGATATATATAGTGTAGCATGCACTATATACTAATTAATAGCCGTTAGAAAAATATACTTATTAATAGCTTTAGAACTATCATATTTGCGTGTTTTTATTTAATTCATGAAATAAAATCAATGTTACTTCATTTGGATTGTTAATCAGTTTCTGACAATAATTTTGATTAATTCTAGCTACACATTTAACGTATATACATATATAAAAAAACTAGGTATAAACAATTGTAATACACAAGTTAGATAAATAAATTCTAAAATTATTTATTTTCAATAACGTATTATGTATTTTTCAAAGACTTTCTACAAAAAAATAGATAATATGACTTATGATGTAATAATTTTATTTGTACATTTAAATAAAATTGTTAACATTTAATAGAAGAGATATAAGAAAAATCAAAATATAATAAAATATGATTTACAAGCAATTAATATGAAAGAAAATTAGAAAAACTAAATTTTAGTTTGTCTGCAATGGTGACATGTGTTCCACCAAAACATTTATTTATTATATAGTATAGATATCTCAAAAGTATATTAAATTTCTAATGTATGTTTTTATACAGCAGGCGATCACTCTGGTCAATAGATTACCATTGAAGAATAGAGCATGATGACCTAACGCATGCAACCAAGACCTATACAGCTATACTAACCCAATCAACCATAACCCACATGGTTTTTCACCACTCTAATTCTCCCGCTAATATGCGAATAGCACCCGTGAGTAATACAGGTTTACCGTCGTAACACGTGAGGTAAATCTGAGTACTATTTAAGTATTTATTGATGCATGACTTGTGATCAAGTATACTCATAATTTATAACATAATATTTTATATATATTAAATTCCAGTAAAAAAAAAACTGTTCATAAATATCTCATTATATGTACCAAAAAAGGTCTTCGTCATGACAACTGGGAATGAAGGTTATCAGAAGGTTCATAGCAGATCAAAGGAAGTTTCCACCATCGCTAATGAATTAAGCAGCTAGTTTAAATCCAAGATTTTCTTTCCAAAAAACTAACATTTTTTAAACAAATTTTCTAAAATCATTTTTTTTTCTTTCAATTATTGCAAGTAAATGGCAATTGCTGAATGGGAGGTCATGCAAGCAATAGCAGAAAACAACACCATTGCCTTTAACAATATGGTTAAAGATGATGAACAATTGGTTGAACGCAGAATTGGAAACGACACCGTCTTACACCTGGCTTCCAAGCTCGGGAATGCTGAAATGGTGTCACTTATTCTGGAACTGAAGCCAGAATTGGTGGCTTCTGCGAACACTAATTTGGACACCCCGATCCATGACGCGTGCCGGATGGGACATGAGACCGTGGTGAAGTTTCTTATGGAGAAGAACCGATGGGTGGCCACCAAGCTTAATCGTGACAACCAAAATGCCTTGTTACTAGCTTGTGACCATGGTCACTTTGAAATTGTTGAATTTTTACTCGACAGCTCGGGTCGGTTGTCGTTGATAAACGGTGAAGCGTGTCTTCATGTTGCTGCATCAAAAGGTCATACAGGTAAGGCCGTAAGGGTGTTGATAAATTGTGTTAAATTTGTTTTGATTAGGTGTGCAGGTCATATAAATATATATTTAATATGTTAAATAAATATTATATAACTAGGATGCTCATTTAAGCTCGAAAGTTTACTCAAGCTTAATAAGGGAAGCTCGGGGATTAGGCTCCTTCATCAATCAACTTTAATATCAATTCAAGCTTGTAGAAGTCAATCCAAAGTAGCCTGAGATATAGCTAGACTCATTTACATATTTAATTTTAATGGCAACTAGTAATGAAATCATTAACCTATAAGAAAAATAGTTGTTAGGGCTGCAGTGTGGGTTTGATTACTAGAAAATATTATTGTTTAAAAAGTTGGCATGATTGATGGAGGAGATTGTCATCATTAGAAGCAACCCAGTCATTCATGTTCTATTTTTTCTCTCTCCTCATTCAAGTCTCCCAAAAGATGAAAATGTCTCTCATTCAAATGACTTCACTTATTCATTGATTATAAAATGTTTGAATCACATTGTACAACCCATCATATACACTCTTCCCTCTCATTCATGACACCACACTCACGAATCCCCTCTGTCGTGCCTCGTGAAGACAGGGGTGATGATAGTAGGGTAAGGGATGTTTAGCTCCCTCATCCACATGGCTTGCCTACCGTATCACCTCTCCATTGTCGTCCCACCTCCCATACCCTCTCCGTGATAGTGATATTGCGAAAGTCATGTGAATGAGGGATGTTTTACCTTCTCCGTTGTTGTAGGAAGAATGCGAATACAACAACGTTTAATTTTGTCACAGTGATACTAGCTACATTCTTGTTGGTGATGCAGCTATTGCTAAACGGTTACTAGAAAATTGGCCAGATCTTGCTCAGCAGCACATAAATGGGTCCCTTGCATTGCACTGCGCTTGCAGAAGTGGGCAATTAGAAATCACAACACTTCTCCTAAGAATGAATCCTGATCAAGCTTTACAATTCGATGAAAATGGCTACACGCCGTTACACTTGGCTGCTATCAACGGGAGTGTGGCAATCTTACAGGAGTTTGCATCTGTAGCCCCTTTATCATTCCAGCTTCAGTCAGAATATGGAGAAAATGTGATGCATCTTACCTTAAGATATAACAAGTTTGATGCCTTTAAGTTTGCATATGGTATGCTCAAAGGGACACACCTTCTTGACCAAGCTGACAAATTTGGTAACACCATCAAACATCGTGTTGAGTATTTAACAAATAAAGGTTTCCTCCAGGCATGAACTATAAACTTGACATTTCTAGTGCAGTTGGTTATATATGATAAAGATTGACAGGTATGTTTTATGACACAACATTAATATCGTTGATGCTTATTGCAGTTTGAAGAGTACATCAAGAGGGAAACACAAAGGCCAATTGATGATCAAACAGAAATGTACTATGATGCATTAGAAATCCATGAGGAAGGAACTCTTCCAGAAGATAATGTAAACTCAGGAGTGGAGCTCATGATTAATATAAATGAAAGTACAGACAATGAAAAAGAAAAAGAAGAACAGAAACAAACTGACAAAAAAAATATCCCGAAAAGAGAGCATTTAGAGTTACACAGAGAGGCACTACAAAATGCAAGGAACACGATTACACTAGTGGCCATATTGATGGCAACGGTCACATACACAGCTGGTGTGAACCCACCTGGTGGTGTGTATCAGGACGGGGCTCAAAAGGGCAAGGCAATCATGGGCAGAACCCAAGCTTTCAAGGTCTTTGCATGCAGCAATCACATTGCTCTGTTTGTATCCATCTGTTTAGTTGTAGTGCTAACCAGCATTATCCCTTTCAAGAGAAAGACACTGAACGCGATACTGGGGGTAACTCACAAGGTAACATGGGTGGCGCTATCATTCATGGCCGTGTCGTATGTTGCAGCAACTTGGGTCATCATGCCAGTGCCCCATGACAGCCATAGTATGAACTGGACTCTTGCAGCTCTACTGTCTATATGTTCTGGGACGCTTGGATTCACTTTCTTTGGTCTAATGATTATGCTTATTAGAGATCGCTTGCAGAAATCAAAGTGGCTGAAGCAAAAGGTCGAGGGTGAAATCAATGTAGGTGCGCGCAGCGCACGCACCGCACACTCCTTCTCAACCAATTCAGATGTTTTAAGTCACCAATCAAGTGGATTTATAACCCTCTGATTGTTGGGTTAATCGGTTCGTTTATGGGTTTAGTTAACGGGTAAAATTGGGCTCCAAACGTTTATCCCATAAGAAGTCATGTGTTGACCGGGTTATGGGGAAAATCACTTTATTAGAGGGACGTGATTTTCAAAGATTTGGAGAACAAGTCTTCAAAGTTTGTTGCTGATTTTATGGACACGTGCACTAGTTTCTTTGAATGTGTTTAGTTTTTGTTTACTATAAATAGGTTAGCAGTATATTATTTTATTGTACCTCTCCATTATTAGATTAATATACAAAAGTTTTGTATCGTTCATTCACACATATATATATTCGTGAGTCTTGAGTGTGATTATTGTGCGTGTTTAATAGAGGGCCTGAACCTACACTGATCACCCAAATATATCAGTCTATCCAGGAGCTGCATCCTTTTATGTTTATTCTTATGTACTTAATTGCCAAATATCAAAACTTCATCTAGTCCAAGTGGCCATTCAAATTGGTATATGTGTTCGAGAAACATCTCATCATATTAGACTTACAAAAAAATCAATAATTTGTAATGCTTGTTGTGAGTGAAGGTGTTGGTTTCTTGATTGTCTGGACCCATGGGTCAAGTCATCACCTTCAACTTGCACAGCCATATCAT